>CM039673.1:29698315-31131517 GCA_022496015.1 Hordeum marinum | reverse complement strand
AGCAGGGGCCAGCTTAAGCAGGCGCTGAGGGTCATCACATCATCTTTGTCGGCCCCAGCGGGTCGAAACGGAGGTAACAAGTCGTCGCAGCCCGGCAGCACCCGAACCAGTTGAACCCTATACACGGTGGGTGGCATCGGATTACCGTGGAACACGGGGTTGCTCGGTTGAACAATTCTAGCCTCTGCAACATCGATCAACTCGCCGCCCACGAAGTGCAGGAGAGTGCATGGAACATCGGCGGCGCCCTGTGAAAACATGTAGGGCGTCAGGGTTGCCCAGTCAAAGGCAAGGACATGAAGTCATCGGCCGAGAGGCTTAGTTACCGTGATGGCGTCGAGCTCGGCTAATGTCGACGCACCGCCAACAGAGGGCATGCAAGTGACGGAGGGGCCGCTTGTTGCCGAGGTGCCGGCCGGCATATTCTTCCCACACTCGGGTGCATTAAGCTCCAATGCCCGCGCCGGCGCCGGAGACACCAATGTTGCCTCACCGGAGACGCCAATGGCGCCACCGATGCGTTGTGCGAGTTGCTGCCCGTGAAGCTGGGAATCGGGGGCGACCCCTGTTGGCCGCCCGCAATCCACGCCTGCAGCCCCTCAATCAAGGTAGGCACAATGGCGGTGATCGTCGCTCCTAGTTGGTCTTGCACTTGCTCTTGGACCATCTCCGGAATCCGCGCCACTTTTTCCTTGAGTTCTTGAACCTCGCGCTGCTGGCTTTCCGAGCTTGCTTTCTCTCCTTTCGCCCAATGGTATAGTATTCCGACCATTTCGTGGACAAGCCTTTGCCGGCCACACGATCAGCTGACGACGGCTTACTGAACTTATCCTTGTTTTTCATTATGTTCAACGCCCTATTTAAAGTGGTGTCCCAAGGGGAGCTCTGAGACGACCCCGCGCTACTGCTTTCAGTGTCCTACGGAAGGAACGTGAACCATTTAGAAATTTGGCTTCATTAATTAGAATGCAACCATATGGAGCTAATTACGCGGGGGTGTATTCCTTACCAGAACAAGCTCAAGCGCCTTGGTCTTCGGATCCGTGGTAAGCTCCTTTGTTACCGGGTCCACCTTGTACCGGGCCCTGACATAGTTCCTGGTCTGCTTGTCACGGTATTTATCGAAGAGGGGCGGTAGGCCTTGCTCGGCACGCTCCGCATCCTCCTTGTCCCATATAGGTTCTGCCACTCTATAACCGTCGGGACCGAGTTTGTGGACCCCTAAGTTCAAGTCCCGCATATCTTTCCCCCACTGACTTGATTCCGCGGACCCCGGGGACTCGCACTTGGCCTTGAACTCAAGGTAGTCAGCTTCGCTGATCGAAGAATTTGTCTCCTTGATATTCTCATAACTATCACCTCTTAGAATCCTTCTCCTCACCGCGGCTCTCCAAGTAGCCAGGGCCCTGCTCATCTTCGTGAGGGTGGCACTGTTCACTTTATTCCCTGAGAGGCGTGTATTTGCGAAGTCACCGGGGAACTTGTATCATTCGTGCAGCTTCGTGAAGAGGAGGTTGCGCAAATTCCTTTGGTCATGATGCCTTAGGTTCTCGGTGTTGATCGAGATGGTGCTCCGAAGAATGCACCCGAGTTGTCCCAAGTACCCACTGACTAATTATTTGGGCGCCGTTGGATGCCCACTGGAGGACACTTCAGTAAATTCCTGCTTGACGGTGCCGAGCACGTTCGGGCGCCGGTCCTTCCGTTGCCTCTTTGGTTGGCTGCCATCTGTGCGTGCGCTGCCATCATCAGTGGTGGCATCCTCGGCGGCAGCATCAGTGGTGTCATCCCCGATGCCACTAGGGGTTGTGTAGTCGGGATCGGTGTCTTCCGCGGCGTCCTCATAGCGGTGAGGTTCTTCCTCCATCTCCTGGGACAGCTCCCAGAATTGCTTGCCCGAACCGCCGGCCTCATCGTTGTGGGCCATGTTCGCTCTAAATAGGAAAAAAGTTTGGTCTAAAAGTTGGTTATTGTCAAGGAACAAGATCTCTAAGTTGACCAAATAACCTAATTCTCGAGGAATGTCGTCAAAAAGTTGGTTATTGTCAAGGAACAATTGAGAGATGTTTGTGATATTGCCTAGGTGTTTTGGGATGGAACCTGTTAGTGTGTTGTTGCTAAGGTCCAAGTCCACATTCTCAAGGTCCAAGATAATTTAATCAGGGCAGTGGCAGTGGATTTGTGCACAAGCTAAGCTAGCTAAGACAGTAGCTTCCTTGCAACCCACAAAAGACAAAGGAAAAGGGGTGAAAAGGGGTAGATGGTTAGCTTTGATGAGCAGGCAGCATCTTCCTAACCCCCTTCTTCTTGTCTCCTCCAACTATCTCTCTCACACACATGGCAAGCAAGGGTGTCTGAGTGTGTGAAAAAATACTAAACTAATCCAACCACTAAAGCACTAGATCACTACTATTGTATAATCTTTTTATAGCTTTGTATATATGTATGGCTCCAATGGGTGCCACTGCCATGCATCGCTCTCCTATCATTTAATCATGTAGCCCATCATTTTCACCAGAGATTAGTTTTGGTTAATTAATTAACTAGTGTGTGCCACAGCAGAGCACAAATCTCCATCTAGCTAGTAGGAGTAGCTTTCCAAGGCCTCTTTCCAAAGCCACAACTCCTCTAATTTTTGTTGGTTGATGTCAAGATACATGCTGATTAATTTTTGTTTCGGTTGAGAATCGGGCACCTTCTAGGTCAAGAAAATTGGGCATGACCTTTGCTAATTTTCTTGACCTAGGAGTGCCCCATTCTCAACCGAAACGGAAATTAATCAACATTTCAGGAGAAAGGGGTCATTTCAGAAGATCACAAGTAGCAGCAGCATCACAAGTTGAGAAAATCACAAGTAGCGGCAGCATCACAAGTAGTACATCAGCAGCAGCATCACAAGTAGTACAGCAGCAGCATCACAAGTAGTACAACAGCATCATCACAAGTAGCAGCAAATTCATAAGTAGCAGCAGCATCACAAGTAGTACAGCAGCAGCAAAATCACAAGTAGCAGCAGCATCACAAGTAGTACAGCAGAGAAAGGAGAGGAAGTACCCTAGCAATTTATGAAAGTGTCCAGTACACTAAACTCCAACTCCAGTACCAGAGGAAATGGGCAGTAGATGGACAGCCTACAACAGATGCAGCTCCAGCTCCTTGACGTGCAGATGCAGCTCTAGCTCCCTGGAACCAACAAACAAAATTGAGCAAACAACAAATAGCAAGAACTAATTATTACTTTGCGGAACTAATCATAGCAAGAACTAATCATCGCTAGTATTAATTGTGCTTTCTGAGATGATGCTTATGTAAAATATCAATGAGTATTCCCACTGGTTCATCGCTTTGCGGATCTAACCCACAAGTTTTGGCATGGTGAAAACTTCAAGGGTCAAATTAGTAGGAGTACACATGAGCTCCTTCAAGCAGTGTGAGGGCCAGCGAGAAGAGGTTCCAGATTGGTGGTAATATCTAGCTCAAACGAAAAAATAGATTACAATGCTTGTTATATAACAGTTTCATGAATCTGGGTTAACATGCTTCTATCATGCTTCTGATACAAGGATAAAATCTAAGGACACTCATAGGATAAGATTTGATAGAAGAAACTAGCAATTGATAACAACAGAACCCACTAGCTGCCTTAAGCATCTCATCAAAAAAAAAAATAGGAGGGGATCCCTAACTACAAGCATGTTGATAACTAAAATCAAGCAGAAAATTAACTATACTACACATACCTGAAGCCTCACCGAGTGCACCTCCAATAAAGCAGAGAAAATCCTAACACTCACACCACCTCAAAATCAAAATCCCTACAAAAGATCTCCCATGAAAAAACGGAGTAACAAATTCAGTTTCACATATCAACACATAATCACTAGACAAACACGAATCTAAACAGAACAATTAATAGGTTGCAAGAATATATAAAATCTGAACATTACACAAGAGAAGTGCAGCAGGAGGGAAGTGAAGAGGAGCAGCAGCAGCAGTTTTGAGGTTTCAGAGAAGAGCAGCAGCAAGACGTTGAGAGGAGGAGCAGCAGGAGTAAAGCAAGAGGGAGGAGAAGCAACAAGGCGAGGGAAGAAACACGGCCGGCAGAGGGCGAGCGCGGCCGTGGGCGGCAACCCGCAAGTGCGTGTGTGCGCGGGCGCGACCGACTGCAGCGACAGCGCAGCGGCGAGGCAACGCAGGAGCTCGGCGACGGCGGCTACGACAACGAACCTGATGGGGGAAGGGGGAAATCGGTCGAGGGCCTCACCGAGGTGCTCGACAACGAGGTGGACGAGGGCGGCCGAGGTTGTGGAAGACGGTGATGGCGACGATACGGTGCAGCTCCGGTCGATTGAGAGCCCGTAGATGAAGAAGCAGTCGACGGCGGTCCTCCTGGATGTCTCCGTGCGGCGCGGGGTGACTGGTGGCGGCGCAGTGGGTCAAGGCGAGGCGGAGGTTGCGGCGTGCGCGGGCGAGGGCGAGGTTGGTGTCGGCCCTACGGCGCTGCTGCGGCGAGAGCGGGGTGGGGTCGGAGGGGGAGGAAGGGGAGGATGGGGAGAGGAAGGCGGCAGGGGCACGGATTGGGAGCGGACGCGTCCCACGGGCGAGGACGGCGGTGCACGTAGGGGCGGCGGCACAGTGGGTCGGGGCTGAGGGAGAGATGTGAGATTGGCGATCGGGGATTGGGGATTTTAGTGGGGGAGGGTTAGCAATGACGCACCTTCTCCTGGTGCGCAATAAGTACCTTGATAGCAATGGCGCACCTGCTAGCGGTGCGCCATTAGTAACTTTTTTTATTTTTAGTTGCAAAACACTTGTGAATTGGTAAAACATTTATGAATATGAAAAAATATCATCAAATTTGAAAAAATATTCATGAATTCAAAAAGTGCCCATGAAATTTAAAAATATTCATGAGGTCAAAAAATATTAACAAATTCAATACTTTTTGTGAGTTAGAAATTCAATAACAGAATAAACCTAATTAAATAAAAATTGGTATACTAATGGCGCACCTCCTAGGGGTGCGCCATAAGTACGTTGATAGCAATGGCGCACCTTCTCCTGGTGCGCCGTTAGTAACTTTTTTTTTGGATTTTTAGTTGCATTCATTCGTGAATTGGTAAAACATTTATGAATATGAAAAAATATCATCAAATTTGAAAAAATATTCATGAATTCAAAAAGTGCCCATGAAATTTAAAAATATTCATGAGTTCAAAAAATATTAACAAATTCAGTACTTTTTGTGAGTTAGAAATTCAATACCAGAATAAACATAAATAAATATTCATGAGGACTAGAACAGAAAAAATGTCATTTCCATATGTCGAAATACAATCGAGAAATGAAGACTACAATTTAAATACAATCGATCTTACCTAGCTATCTTTTCACAATCTTCTTGCCCTTCTTTTTCGCAAATGGAGTTCTTCTCTTGAACGGACGTCCTCTAGGTAGGGTGGTCCTGCTTCTTCTTGTGGTGTATGGTACTTCATCATCGTCGTCATGTTCCATCTTCGGGTAGCCGTACTTGTCGAAGTCTTGCTCATTGGCCACTCCATCCATTCTGATGATCTTCCTTTTGCCTCTCCTCACGACAACACGACTGGGCTTTGATGGGTCGGTAATGAAGAAGCACTGGTCCACTTGGGAAGCCAGTACCCATGGCTCATTTTTCGCGGTGACGTTTGCGCCCGCGCTCTTGGATTTGGCTTCAGGTATAACCATGGTGGTGAAATACCGGTCTTCTTTTAGGACGCTCTTGGCCCATCTGACACGAAACATTGGGACCTTCTCTCCAACGTAGCTCAGCTCCCAGATCTCCTCGATCCTTCCGTAGTATCTGTCCTTGTCGTTACCGGTGTAGGATTCCATCGTTACCCCGGAGTTCTGATAACCATCGCTCTACATGTCCTTTTCCTCGGTGTAGAATGTGTAGCCGTTGATATCGTACGCCTCATACGTCATCAGGTTGTGCTCGGCGCCCTGTGACAAGGCGAATATCAGTTTTTCTTCCGCGGAAGAATCCTCATGTAAAGGGTACGATAGAAGCTTCTCCTTGAACCAACGCGTGAAACATGAGTTGTGCTCTTTGATTATATCTCCGTCCATCCTTCGTTGGCCTCGGTCATTGTAGGTCTTCTCAATAAAGGTTTTGTGCTCTACCATCCAAGGATCAACCACGTCTATGTGTTGTAGCGCGACTAGGTTTGCTCTTCCAAAGTCGGCGAGTCGATCCCCGAAGTCAACATGCATTTCGCAGCGACCCTCGCGGTAACCCCATCCAGCGAGCGTGCCGAGGTACTTGTTGACGTGCAGACCAACGGGGTTCTCGATGCCCAGATAATTCGTGCAGTAGGAGATGCACTCTTCGGTCAGAAAGCCCCTGGCTATGCTTCCCTATGGACGTGACATGTTGCGAACGTATCCTTTGATGACACCATTCATCCTTTCGAACGACATCATGCTGTGCAGGAACGTCGGCCCGAGTTGGATGATATCCTCCACGATATGGACCAGCAGATGCACCATAACGTCGAAGAATGCGGGCGGGAAGTACATCTCAAGCTTGCATAATATCACCATGATCTCTTCCTATAGCCTTCTGAGTTGCCTCACACCATCCGACTTCCAAGAGATGACGTCGAAAAAGTTGCATAGGCCAAATAGCGTTTCACGGACATGCACGTCCATGATCCCACGGATTGCAACTGGAAGTATCTGCGTCATCAGCATGTGACAGTCATGAGACTTCATGCCACTGAACTTCTGCTTCGCTGAGTCTAGGTATCTTCTTATCTTCCCCGCGTAACCATAAGGAAGTTTTACTCCTACGAGGCAGGTGAAAAACTGCTCGATCTCCTCCTGACTTAGAGTGAAGCACGCGGGAGGGAAGTCATTTCCGATCTTCTTGGCCTTTTTGCCTTTGCTCGATCTCCTTCGCCTCATCATCATCATCATCATCATCATCATCATCATCATTAGCGTGAAGCTCCTCCCAGATGCCCATTGATTTCAAGTATGCCCTTGCTTTCGACCCATCTTTGGTCCTCTCTGGAATGTTGAGCAGGGTACCAAACAGACTCTCGCACACGTTCTTCGTGATATGCATGACATCAAGGCTGTGAGGCACACGGAGGATCTTCCAGTACGGCAAGTCCTAGAAAACAGACCTCGTTTTCCATACCTTCAGCAACGGCTGGCGCCTTTCGCTTCTTTCCCGGCTCTGGTGCCTTTCCCGGTGGTGGGCACTTCTTCCAATTTTTCAACAGCTCATCTATTTCCTTGTCGCTCCTCGTACGCAAGCGTCTTCGGGTTCGGTTTCACCATCAAACAGATCCATGCATTTTCTCCATGAGTCATCGTCGCGAAACCACCTTCGATGTCCCATGAACACGGTTTTCGAAGACCCGAGATCTCTATCTAGCTGGCGATACATTGTGTCATCCATCCACCTAACGCATCCAGAAAATCCGTGGACCACCTGCCCCGCGACATATCCGTAACCGAGATAGTCATGCACCATCGTGAGCAGTGCGGCTCTCATAGGGAAATATTCTTTCTCTGCAGCGTCCCACGTATTGGCTGGCGTTTTCCACAGTGTGTCTACCTCCTCTTTCAGCAGCCCCAAATACAGATTGATGTCGTTCCCTGGTTGTTTTGGCCCTTCAATTAGCATACTCATGTGAATGTACTTCCTCTTCATGCACAACCAGGGCGGAAGGTTGTACATCCACACAAACACAGGCCAGGTGCTATGTGTGCTTCTCTGGCTGCCAAACGGATTGACTCCATCGGTGCTCGTGCCCAGCACGATGTTCCTTGGATCGTCCCCAAATTCTGGGTGTTTGAAGTTCAACGCTTGCCACTGGCTCGCATCCTTAGGGTGACTCAGCATCTTGTCTTTTTTATTTATCTCCGGATCATTTCCGTCATCTTCTCGCTTCTTCTCCTCCCTGTCCGCGTGCCAACGCAGGAGCTTTGCTACCTTAGGGTCCATGAAATACCACTGCAAACGAGGAGTGATCAAAAAGTACCACACCACTTTTCGAGGAGCTTTCTTCCTCTTCTTGTATCGAGTGACGCCGCACACCGGACATATGGTAGACTCCGCGTGCTCGTCCAGATAAATGATGCAATTGTTCATGCACACATGGTATTTCACGTGCGATAAATCCAGAGGACACACGATTTTCTTCGCCTCCTCGAAACTGGTCGGGCACTTGTTCCCCTTGGGAAGACGTTCGTGCCAGAATGACATGTTCTCGTCGAAGCATGCGTCGGTCATTTTGTGTTTTACCTTCATCTCCAGACCCATGAGCGTTACTTTCAGGCGGGTATCCTCGGGCCTGCATCCTTCATACAATGGAGTAACCGCGTCTATCTCCAGTTGATCCAGCTTGGCTTTCTCTCGGGGGGCAGCTCTTGCGTTATCCGTCTGCTTGAGAAGCAGCTCTTGAATCTGAGGGTCTTGCACCCATCCCATCGATGGTCCATCGTCGTCTGCTCCGGCATCTTCATCTTCATGATCATGCCCTTCGTATGCTCCGGCATCTTCCTCATCATCATGTCCGACATCATCTACATGATGACTGTGTACTGCATCTACTTCGTGATCATGTCCTGGAGATTCTTCGTCTTCTCGCCCGCCCTAGCCGTGGTTGTCTTGCTGCCCTTCCTCATTTCTTTCCCGGCCCCCATGGACGACTTCATAATCATCCTCATCACCTTGCCACCGATAGCCATCCTTGAAACCACGCAAGAGCAGGTGGTCCCGCACCTGTACAGAATCCGGGTCCATAAGGCTCTTCAGCTTGCATCTTCGACACGGACATCTTATCTCTGTCTCGTTCTTTTGAAGCATCTCGGCCTTGCGGAGCTCAAAAACCTATTCACGATGCCTTCGGTCATCGTGCAGACCATGGTCGCCTGCGGGGTAGAGCAAAACGATATTTTAGAACCAAAAAAAAAAATTGGCATGACTTTGCCTAAAAATAGGACCAAAAAGAATGCATAGTGCCAAATTCTCGCCGAAACGGAAACGAATCAACATTCTAGCAAAATATTGGCAACTATCGCATTTCAAATACTGGTACCTGCAAACACAAACATATGCAACACCACAAACATATGCAACACCACAAACATGCGTAGATCTAGGCCATAAAAAGTGCATGTGCACGTTGTTGGAGGGAGAAAAAAGTAGATCTACAACATAAAGAAAGCTTTCCCCTTACTTACCTATCAAAAATGGAAATTTAACCACTTAATTTGGGTGAATCTATGGTGCAAATGAGGTGAGGAGGAGGAGGCACCCGAGACAAGCTTGGAGGAGGAGGTGGAGAGAATGAAGTGGGGAAAGTGAGTGTGGTAGGTGGCTGTCCAAAATATCTAGCTGCTCTCGGGTTACCAATGGCGCACCGCCTAACAATGCGCCATTAGTAACCCTGGTTACTAATGGCACACCAGTTATGTGATGCGCCATTACTAGTTTTGCAAAAAATAAAATAAAATAAATTGTTAGTACTGGCGCACCGTGGTTGTGGTGCGCCATTACTAGTTTGAACTAGTAATGGCGCACTATACCCAGGTGCGCCATTACTAGTTTTGAAAAAAAGTAAAAAAATGTTAGTAGTGGCGCACAGAGTCTGTGGTACGCCATTACTAGTTAAAACTAGTAATGGCGCACTATACCCTGGTCCGCCATTACTAGTTTTGAATTTTTTTGTTATTAGTGGTGCACCATGGGTGTGGTGCGCCATTAGTGATATGGACAATAATGGCGTACCCACACATGGTGCGCCACTACTATATAGCAGTGCCGACATATGCGGTGCGCCATTAGTGTTCATATTAGCTATAGCCCTTTTCCTAGTAGTGTATCCCCGAAAGTATCTGTTGGGTTGGCACGAATCGAGACTGGGATTTGTCACTCCGTATGACGGAGAGGTATCTCTGGCCCCCTCGGTAAGACATAATCATAACGAGCTCAGTGTGACTAAGGAGTTAGCCACGGGATGATGTGTTGCAAAACGAGTAAAGAGACTTGCCGGTAACGAGATTGAACAAGGTATAGGGATACCGACAATCGAATCTCGGGCAAGTATCATACCGGTAGACAAAGGGAATTGTATACGGGATTGATTGAATCCCCAACATCGTGGGTCATTCGATGAGATCATCGTGGAGCATGTGCGAGCCAACATGGGTATCCAGATCCCGCTGTTGGTTATTGACCGGAGAGGTGTCTCGGTCATGTCTACGTGTCTCCTGAACCCACAGGGTCTACACACTTAAGGTTCGATGATGCTAGGGTTATAGAGAAATAGTGTACGTGATTACCGAAGGTTGTTCAGAGTCCCGCATGAGATCTCGGACATCACGAGGAGCTCCGGAATGGTCCAGAGGTAAAGATTCATATATAGGAAGTGAGGTTTGGTCAACGAAAGTGTTTTGGGGATTACCGGTAACGTACCGGGACCACCGGAAGTGTTCCGGGGGTCCACCAAGTGGGGCCACTAGCACCAGAGGGCTGCATGGGCCGCAAGTGGGAGGGAACCAGCCCCTAGGTGGGCTGGTGCTCGCCCCACAAGGTCCCAAGGCACAACTGAAGGTGGGAGGGGGGCAAACCCTAGGGCAGATGGGCCCTAAGGCCCACTCTAGGGCAGTTGTACCCCTCTCCCTCTGTGGCCGCCGGCCTGATGGGATCTGGGGGCTGCCGCTCCACCCTAGGGCGCAGCCCTGCCTTCTACTCCTCCTATAAATAGAGGAGCCCTTGGGTCTGCCAGGGACACGCATCTCTTTCTCCCATGGCGCAGCCCTACTCCTCCCTCTCCTCGTTCTTCGTAGTGCTTGGCAAAGCCCTACTGGAGACCATGAAACTCCACCGTCACCATGACGTCGTGCTGCCGGAGCTCGCCCTCAACCTCTGAACCCTCCTGGCTGGATCAAGGTGTAGGAGACATCGCTGGGCTGCACGTGTGTTGATCATGGAGGCGCCGTTGTTCGGCGCTTAGATTAGATTCCACCGCGATCTGAATTGCTGTGAGTATGACTCCACCAAGCGCATTCCAGTAAGGCTTCCACTTTGCGATCTTCAAAGGTATGAAGATGCACTCTCCCCTTACTCATTGCTGGTTCCTCCATAGATGGATCTTGGTGATCGTAGGAATTTTTTTGATTTACTACTACGTCTCCGAACATCTTCCACCTGGTTGCGATGGGTCAGCACATAGGAACATCCCCGAACACGGTCTGGACCCTCTTGATAACCCACAAGTATAGGGGATCACAATAGTTTTCGAGGGTAGAGTATTCGACCCAAATTTATTGATTCGACACAAGGGGAGCCAAAGAATATCCTTGAGTATTAGCAATTGAGTTGTCAATTCAACCACACCTGAAAGATTTAGTATCCGCAGCAAAGTTTTAGTAGCATAGTAGTATGATAGTAACAGTAATAGTGGTAACAGTAGCAGTAGTGATTTATGTAGCAAGTGTGACAGCAGTAGCGGTAAAGTAACTAAGCAAGGACCAATATAGGAAAAGCTCATAGGCATTTGGTCGGTGGTGGATAATTATGTCTGATGGCATTCATCATGTAACAGTTATAACATAGGGTGATATGTAAGTAGCTCCAGTTCGTCAATGTAATGTAGGCATGTATTCCGTATATAGTCATACGTGCTTATGGAAAAGAACTTGCATGGCATCTTTTGTCCATCCCTCCCGTGGCAGCGGGGTCCTAATGGAAACTAAGCAGATATTAAGGTCTCCTTTTAATAGAGAACCGGAACAAAGCATTAGCACATGGTGAATACATGGAATCCATATACTATGGTCATCTCCGGGAGTGGTTCCGGCTATTGTCACTCCGGGGTTGCCGGGTCATACCACATAGTAGGTGACTACAACTTGCAAGATAGGATCAAGAACACACATATATTGATGAATACATAATAGGTTCAGATCTGAAATCATGGCACTCGGGCCCTAGTGACAAGCATTAAGCATAGCAAAGTAGTAGCAACATCAATCTTAGAACATAGTGGATACTAGGGATCAAACCCCATCAGAACTAACTCGATTACATGATAGATCTCATCCAACCCATCACCGTCCAGCAAGCCTCCGATGAGATTACTCACGAACGATGGAGAGCATCATGAAATTGGCGATGGAGGATGGTTGATGATGCCGACGGCGTTGATTTCCCCTCTCCGGAGCCCAGAACGGACTCCAGATCTGCCCTCCCACGGAAGAACACGTGGTGGCGGTGGCTCCGTATCGTGAAATGCGATGAACTCTTCTCTCTGATTTTTTTCTGGGAGAGAGAGGTTATATGGAGCTGGAGAGGAGGTTAGAAGAGCCACGTGGGCCCCACGAGCCTGCCAGGCGCGCCCTAGGGGGGGCGCCTCCTAGGCTCGTGCACGACTGGCAGCTTATCTTTGGCTGATTCTTTCTCTGGTATTTTTTATATATTCCATAAAAAATCCCCGTAAGTTTCCAGGTCATTCTGAGAACTTTTATTTCTGCACAAAAACAACACCATGGCAGTTTTGCTTAAAATAGCGTCAGTCCGGGTTAGTTTCATTCAAATCATGCAAATTAGAGTCCAAAACAAGGGCAAAAGAGTTTCAAAAAGTAGATACGTTGGAGACGTATCAACTCCCCCAAGCTTAAAGCCTTGCTTGTCCTCAAGCAATTCAGTTGATAAACTGAAAGAGACAAAAGAAAAACTTTTATGAACTCTGTTTGATCTTGTTCTTGTACTTATATCCAACTCATATTTGGATTTTCAGCAAGATCATAAGCTAACCACATAAGAAATGACATATAGGTCTCATGGTATATTCATATCCATGGCCTAATCAACTAGCGAGTAATAATAATAAGTCTCAAACGTCAACGCTTCAATCAAAACAATCATGATACAATATGAATAGATGGTATCTCACTAGCCCTTTCTGAGACCGCAAAACATAAATGTAGAGCACCTTCAAAGACCAAGGGCCGACTAGAAATTGTAGTTCATGGCAAAGAAGATCCAGTCATAGTCATACTCAATATCAATTAATAGCAAAGCATACAAATGACGGAGGTGCTCTCTAGCTGGTGCTTTTAATAAGAAGAGGATGACTCGACAGAAATGTAAATAGATAGGCCCTTCGCAGAGGGAAGCATTGATTCGCATAGGTGCCAAAGCTCAAGCTTTTTAAAACAGAGATAAATAATTTTAGGGTGGCATGCTTTCATTGTCAATGTGATGACCAAGAGTTTTCACCATCTTCCACGCTGCACATATTATAGGCGGTTCCCAAACAGAATAGTAAAGTTTTGACTCCCCCACCACTGATCAATCACACTCCACGACTAGCCAAATCCTCGGGTGCCATCCATACCAACAACAATACAGGGGGAGTTTTCTTTGCAATTATATTTTTATTTGATTAGAGCATGGAACTAGGCATTCCGATTACCGACCCCTTTCTCGTGAGTGATAGTGAATAAACACATATCGAGGATAACACGCCTAGCATGGAAGATACTGACCGCCCCTTGTCACCACATGAGCGGTTCGGGCATACAAAACAGATTATTATTTGAAGATTTAGAGAATTGCACATGCAAATTTACTTGGAACGGCAGGCAGATACCGCATATAGGTAGGTACGGTGGACTCATATGGAACAACTTTGGGTTTAGGAAGTGGATGCAAAAGCAGTATTCCCGCTTAGTACAAGTGAAGGCTAGAAAGAGACTGAGAAGCGACCAACTAGAGAGCGACAACAGTCATCAACATGCATTGAGATTAACCAACATTGAGTGCAAGCATGAGTAGGATATAAATCACCATGAACATGAATATCGTGGAGGCTATGTTGATTTTGTTTCAACTACATGCGTGAACATGTGCCAAGTCTAGCCACTTGAATCATTAAAAGGAGGATACCATCCTATCATACTACATGACAATCATTTTAAAATTCATGTTGGCATCCAAGACAAACCATTATAAGCTCCTAGCTAATTAAGCATGGCATAAGAAACTATGATCCCTAAGTTGTCATTGCAAACATGTTTCCCTCATAACAATGCTGAATTAGGAACGATGAGCTAGTCATATTTACAAAAACAAAATAGGTCGAGTTCATACCAGCTTTTCTAGTCTCAGTCACTTCATCATATATCGTCATTATTGCCTTTCACTTGCACGACCGAATGATGTGAATAATAATAAGAGTGTTCGTGCATGGGACTAAGCTGGAACCTGCAAGCAAACTCAAAGGAGAAGACAAAGTAATATGGCTCTTTGACGGATAAACAATAATGCATATGAGAGCCACTAATCATTTTAATCATGGTCTTCTACCTCGACCCAAAGAAAAAGAAAACTATTTACACGGGAAAACTCCCAACAAGCAAAAGAAGAACGGAAAATATTTTTGGGTTTTCTTTTCTTAGTTACTACTAAGCATGCAAGAATGTAGATTTACAACTAATTTTTTTTTGTTTTTCTCATTTTATTTTATTTTGGATTTTGTCAAGTTAATCAAACACACAAGAAGAATGCAATAAAAAGAAAATAAACTAGCGTGGATGATATAATGAAAAAGTGTGAACACCGACTATCAAAGTGAATGTGTGAACATGAATATAATGTCGGTGAGAAACACGTACTCCCCCAAGCTTAGGCTTTTGGCCTAAGTTGGTCTACTCCCAAGGAGGAAAGTAACCAGCTCTGGGGTTCTCCGGAGTGTACTGAGGATGCCACTGCTGGGTGAGCTCCTCCGGCTCCCACTGATAAACTAGCGTCTGGTACTCGACTGGTGGCTTGGGCGCGCCTGAGGTGTCGCCATGCCCCAGTATGAGTAGATGTCCGAGGGCATAATAATGTACCTGCCTAGATGAAGGTTGAAAAAAGAAGGAGCAGGCAAGGTAATGACCTCACGAGTACCTTGGCTAAATACCAAGTTATAAATTAGCCTCTCATTATCATTTTTATCAAGAAAGTCATGGCTAACCATGCTATCATAATCTAAATATCTCTCTGGAAGAAGCATATCTCCCTACTCATACAGCCTAGCAGGTACCTCAAAATGTTTAGCTAAACGAGTAGCATAGATACCTCCATACACCGCGCCCTTGGAACGGTTCGTGGTTAACCGTTGGGCAACAATAGCGCCCAAACTATAAGTTCTATCATTATGTAAAGCTGAGCGTAGAACTGCAAGATCTGGGGAACTAAGACCCCTAGCCTTTCCACGGCCAATCAAACATTTTCCTACAAATAAAGAGAAATAACGAAGTACAGGAAAATGCATACTGGCGATTCTGGCGCCAGACACCCCTCTCTCCTCTCCCACGACAATAGTATCAATGAAAGCCACCAAGTCCCGGGGGCGAGGTTCATGAATATCCCTACCATAAGGTAACTTGCAAACATTGCAAACATCCTGAAGTGACATGCGCTGGGGGATATCATATAACTTGAACTCAACCATAGGAGGACTCTTCCTCGGATAGAAATTAAAGCTTTGCACGAAAATATTAGTGAGGAGGAGGTATTGTGGACACTTATCTTCGACAAATGCGGTAAGGCATGCGTTCTCCACCAAGTAATAAAAATCCTTATGAAGACCGACACCGTGCAAGAACATATCGCTTGGCCACTCGCATGCTCGAACTTCTGCAACTCGGGGGACTGGATACTTGGGTTTCTTCTTCTCATTTTCATCTTCCTTGGGGTTATGACTCGAAGAACCCCTTAGAAACCTCCTCATAATTCCCTTTCTTCCTCTGAAAAATTCTGAAATTTTTAATGACTCAAAATAAAAATGAACAAAACTTAACAAAACTCCTAGCAACTACTCCTACAAGAGCCTAGAGGCCATATCTTGCATCAAAACTACTTAGGACCAAATAAAACTAACATGCAAAGCTCAAGAACAGGGTAAACAAGGCAGCAATAATATGCAATGAATAAAGCACTAGAACAAAAACTAATTGGACTAATGGAGGAGTCACATACCAAGGAACAATTCCCCGAAACAGTATGGTGAATGGGGCTTTGCACAAGGAGATCGAAAAATGCAGCAAAATGAGCAAGAACACGGGTTTCAGCTGTGGGATGATTTTTTCTGGAGGTAGAAGAAGGAGATGGGTCCTGGAATAAGTGGAAGGGGGCACGTGGGACCCACGAGCCTGCCAGGCATGCCCAGCGGGTGGGCGTGCCTCCTGGGCTCGTGGCCCACTGGTGCATCCCCCTGACTAGTTATCTATCTCAGAAGCTCTTAAATATTCCAGAAAAAATCATACTTGAGTTTCAGGGCATTTGGAGAACTTTTATTTTTCAGGCCATTTTTTTTATTGAACGGATAATGCAGAAAACAGGAGAATAATGCTATATTTATTATATTTTTACTAAATAACAAAAAGTAAAATTTGGGAACAGAAGGTTGTGACTTCTAGATTCATACATCTCATGGTCATCAAAAGAAATCCATCAATGAGGTTGATCAAGTCTCCTTGACAAACTTTTTTCGAATCACGTGAAACCGGAGAACCTTCAAAAAATCACTAGGTTACCTCAATGGGGATATGCATATCCCCAATAATAAGTATATCATATCTCATCTTGACAGTAGGTATAGGAAATTCAAAGCTTCCAATAATAATGGATGACGGTTTTTCAATAGAATTTACGCAATGAACCTGATATTGTTTCTTTGGAAAGTGCATCGTGTGCTCATTACCATTGACATGGAAAGTGACATTGCCTTTGTTGCAACCAATAACAGCTCCTGCAGTGTCTAAAAAGGGTCTTCCAAGAATGACTGCCATGGCATCATCCTCGGGAATATCAAGAATAACAAAGTCCGTTAAGATAGTAACGTTCGCAACCACAACAGGCACATCCTCGCAAATGCCGATAGGTAAAGTAGTTTATATATCGGCCATTTGCAAAGAAATTCAGTAGGTGTCAACTTATCCAATTCAAGCCTATGATATAAAGAGAGAGGCATAACACTAACACCGGCTCCAAGATCACATAAAGCAGTTCTAACATAATTTACTTTAATGGAGCAAGGTATAGTGGGTACTCTGGGATACCTAGTTTCTTAGGAGTCCCATCCTTAAAAGTGTAATTAGCAAGCATGGTGGAAATCTCAACATCAGGTATCTTTCTTTTATTTGTCACAATATCTTTCATGTATTTAGCATAAGGAGACATTTTAAGCACATCAGTCAAACACATTTGCAAAAAGATAGGTCTAATCATTTCAACAAAGCGCTCAAAATCCTCATCATCCTTTTTCTTTGATGGTTTGGGAGGAAAGGGCATGGGTTTCTGAACCCATGGTTCTCTTTCTTTACCATGCTTCCTAGCAATAAAATCACTCTTATCATATCTTTTGTTCCTAGGTTGTGGGTTATCAGGATCAACAGCAGGTTCAATCTCCACATCATTATCATTACTAGGTTGAGCATCAACATGAACATCATTATTGACATCACTAGGCTCATGTTCATCACCAGATTGTGTCTCAGCATCAGAAATAGATATATCATTTTGATTCTCATGTGTAACAGAAACAGGTTTACTAGCATGCAAGTTCCTATCATCTTTCTTTTTCTTCCTATTACCAGGATGACTAGGTGGATCAGTATTAATTCCTTGAGAATCTTGTTCAATTCTCTTAGGATGGCCCTTAGGATACAAAGATTCCTGAGTCATTCTACCACCTCTAGTAACAACTTTAACAGAATTATCATTCAATTCATTAAGCAAGTCATTTTTAGCCTTAAGTACTTGCTCTACTTGAGTAGTAACCATAGAAGCATGTTTACCAATAAGCTTAAGATCATTAACATTTCTATCCACACAAGCACTTATATGATCAATCATACGAGCATTTTGTTTTAGTTGTCTGCTAACATAATTATTAAAACTTTGTTGTTTGGCTACAAAGTTATCAAATTCATCTAAGCATAAGCTAGCTGGTTTATCATAGGGAATATCACCCTCATAGAATCTACGAAGAGAATTTACCTCTACTACCTGTGCCAGGTTATCAAGACCATGTATCTCTTCAATAGGTGGTAGATTCTTAACATCTTCAGATTTAATACCTTTCTCTCGCATAGATTTGTTTGCTTCTTGCATATCTTCGGGACTGAGGAATAGAATGCCTCTTTTCTTCGGAGTTGGCTTTGGAGGTGGTTTGGGAATAGTACAAGCATTATCGTTGCTCAAGATATTATTTAATAGAATTTCAGCTTTTTCCACAGCTCGTTACCTGAAAACACAACCAGCGCAACTATCTAGGTGGGCCCTAGAAGCATTGGTTAGTCCATTATAAAAGATATCAAGTATTTCATTTTTCTTAAGAGGGTGACCAGGAAAAGCATTAAGTAACTGGGCAAGCCTCCCCCAAGCTTGTGGGAGACTCTAATCTTCCATTTGCACAAAGTTATATATATCCTGCAAGGCAGCTTGTTTCTTATGGGCTGGAAAATATTTCTCAGAGAAGTAGTATATCATATCCTGGGGACTACGCACACAACCAGGAGAAAGAGAAGTAAACCAAGTTTTAGCATCACCCTTTAGTGAGAAAAGAAACAACTTAAGGATATAGTAATAGCAATTTTTTTCCTCATTAGTGAATAGGGTGGCAATATCATTCAGTTTAGTAAGATGTGCTACAACAGTTTCAGATTCATAACCATGAAAAGGATCAGATTCAACCAAAGTGATTAACTTAGGATCGACAGAGAACTCATAATCCTTATCAGTAAAAAAGATAGGTGAAGTAGCAAACTTAGGATCACATTTCATTCTAGCATTTAGAGATTTTTCTTTCCACTTGCGTAATAAATTCTCAAGGTCATAGCTATCCTTACAAGCAAGAAAGTCTTCAGCTACCTCTCCTTCCATAACATAACCCTTAGTTATATTAGGCAATTCATATCTAGGAGGGCTAGGTCTAACAGGTGTAACAGCAGGTTCCATTTCAATAATTTCATCAGTTTCAGAAGTATCATTTGATTCAGTAGTACTCTAGCAATTTGTGCATCAAGAAATTCACCATGTGGCATATCATTATAAATCAAAGCATCATCATAATTATCATGTATAGCATAAGTAGCATCATCAAGCACAGGCGACATATCAGAATTAATAGCATGTGGGAGTGTCGCAAATTTACTCATAACAGAAGGTGAATCAAGTGTAGAGCTAGATGGCAGTTCCTTACCTATCCTCGTAGTTGAGGGTAGAACTTTAGTTGTTGGGTCTCGCAAATTCTTCGTAGTAATCAACAGATATAAATCCCAAGTGACTCAGAGAATAGAGCTATGCTCCCCGGCAACAGTGCCAGAAAAAGGTCTTGATAACCCACAAGTATAGGGGATCGCAACAGTTTTCGAGGGTAGATTATTCAACCCAAATTTATTTATTTGAGACAAGGGGAGCCAAAGAATATCCTTGAGTATTAGCAGTTGAGTTGTCAATTCAACCACACCTTAAAGATTTAGTATCTGCAGCAAAGTTTTACTAGCAAAGTAGTATGATAGTAACATTAATAGTGGTAACAGTAGCAGTAGTGATTTATGTAGCAAGTGTGACAGCAGTAGCGGTAAAGTAACCAAGCAAGGACCAGTATAGGAAAAGCTCATAGGCATTGGATTGGTGATGGATAATTATGTCTGATGGCATTCATCATGTAACAGTTATAACATAGGGTGATATGTAACTAGCTCCAGTTCGTCAATGTAATGTAGGCATGTATTCCGTATATAGTCATACGTGCTTATGGAAAAGAACTTGCATGGCATCTTTTGTCCATCCCTCCCGTGGCAGCGGGGTCCTAATGGAAACTAAGCGATATTAGGGTCTCCTTTTAATAGAGAACCGGAACAAAGCATTAGCACATGGTGAATACATGGAATCCTCATACTATGATCATCTCTGGGAGTGGTTCCGGCTATTGTCAATCTGGGGTTGCCGGGTCATAAAACATAGTAGGTGACTACAACTTGCAAGATAGGATCAAAAACACACATATATTGTTGAAAACATAATAGGTTCAGATCTGAAATCATGGCACTTGGGACCAAGTGACAAGCATTAAGCATAGCAAAGTTGTAGCAACATAAATCTTAGAACATACTGGATACTAGGGATCAAACCCCATCAAAACTAACTCGATTACATGATAGATCTCATCCAACCCATCACCGTCCAGCATGCCTACGATGAGATTACTCACGAACGATGGAGAGCATCATGAAATTGGCGATTGAGGATGCATGATGATGACGCTGGCGTCGATTTCCCCTCTCCGGAGCCCAGAATGGACTGCAGATCTGCCCTCCCGAGGAAGAACAGGTGGTGGCGGCGGCTCCGTATCGTGAAACGTGATGAACTCTTCTCTCTGATTTTTTTCTGGGCGAGAGAGGTTATATGGAGCTGAAGAGGAGGCTGGAATAGCCACGTGGGCCCCACGAGCCTGCCAGGCGCGCCCTAGAGGGGGCACCTTGCTGCACTGGGAGCTTATCTTCGGTTGATTCTTTCTCCGGTATTTTTTATATATTCCATAAAAAATCCACATAAGTGTCCAGGTCATTCCGAGAACTTTTATTTTTGCACAAAAACAACACCATGGCAGTTCTGCTGAAAACAGCGTCAGTCCAGGTTAGTTTCATTCAAATCATGCAAATTAGAGTCCAAAACAAGGGCAAAAGAGTTTGTAGAAGTAGATACAATGGAGGCATATCAGACCCAACCCACCACTAGATTCCCTCGGGTTCTACCTAACGTGCACGTTTCCCCCCTCCAAGTGACCGCGACGTCCGCGGAGGGGGGCCACACCTCGGAGCACCAAGATGGGCGTCTACACATGCCACATAAGTTTCACACATGCATCAGGACCCGACACGTGTTTTGGTGGCATAGGTACACCCGAGAGGCCACCACGAAGCCCCATTAGACTAGGAGATCTAGCCCTTTGACTTTCGCCGGACGGGCTTTGACCTGGAGTCTTCCACCTGCTTGCAATGGGTCAGCACATAGGAACATCCCCGAAGACGGTCCGGACCCAACCCACCACTAGATTGCCTCCAGTTCTACCCGACGCGCAAGTTTCCCCCCTCCCAGTGACCGCGCAGCGACGTCCGCGGAGGGGAGCCACACCTCGAAGCCCCAAGTCGCACGTCTACACGTGCCACATCACTTTCACACATGCATCAGGACACGACGTAGTGTTTCAGTGGCATAGCTACACCCGGGAGGCCACCACGAAGCCCCATTAGACCAAGAGATCAAGCCCTTTGACATTTGTCGGACGGGCTTTGACCAGTGGACTCTTCCACCTGGTTGCGATGGGTCAGCACATAGGAACATCCCCGAAAACGGTCTGGACCCAACCCACCACTACATTCCTTCTGGTTCTACCCGATGCGCACATTTCCCCCCTCCAAGTGACCGTGATAGGGACGTCCACGAAGGGGGTGTTGGAAATATGCCCTAGAGGAAATATATAAAGTGTTTATTATTATATTTCCTTGTTCATGATAATCATTTATTATCCATGCTATAATTGCATTAATTGGAAACACATTGCATGTGTGGGTAAATAGACAACACTGTGTCCCTAGTATGCCTCTAGTGAACTAGCTCGTTGATCAAAGATGGTCAGGGTTTCCTAGCCATTGACATGTGATGTCATTTGATAACGAGATCACATCATTAGGAGAATGATGTGATGGACAAGACCCAAACTACAAACGTAGCATATGATCGTGTCAGTTTATTGCTACTGTTTTCTGCATGTCAATGTATATGTTCCTATGACCATGAGATCATGCAACTCACGGATATCGGAGGAGTGCCTTGTGTGTATCAAATGTCGCAACGTAACTGGGTGACTATAAAGGTGCTCTACAGGTATTTCTGATGATGTCTGTTGAGTTGGCATGGATCAAGACTGGGATTTGTTACTCCGTGTGACGAAGAGGTATGTCGGGGCCCACTCGGTAATACAACATCACAATAAGCTTTGCAAGCAATGTGACTAATTGTTAGTTACGGGATCTTGTATTATGGAATGAGTAAAGAGACTTTCCGGTAACGGGATTGAACTAGGTATGGAGATACCGACGATCGAATCTCGGGCAAGTAACATACCGAAGAAGAAAGGGAACGTTATACGGGATTAACTGAATCCTTGACATAGATGTTCAACCGATAAGATCTTCGTATAATATGTAGGAACCAATGTTGACGTCTAGGTCCCGCCATTGGTTATTGGCCGTAGAGGTGTCTCGGTCATGTCTACATAGTTCTCGAACCCGCAGGGTCTACACACTTAAGGTTCGGTGACGTTTCGGTAGTATAGAGTTATGTATGGTGGTTACTGAAGGTTGTTTAGAGTCCCGGATGAGATCCCGGACATCACTAGGAGCTCTGGAATGGTCGAGAGGTAAATATTCATATATAGGAAGTCCCAGTTTGGTCGCCGGAAAAGTTTCGGGCTCATCGGTAGTGTACCGGGAGTGTCGGTAGTGTACCGGGGGACCTCTGGGAGGGGTATTTCGACCCCAAGAGGTCCATGGGCTGTGGGAGACTAATTACCAGCCCTTAGTGGGCTGGGAAAACAGCCACAAAGGCCCATGGTGCAGGAAGAGAGAGTCCTAAAGGGAAAAGGGAAAAATCAGCCAATAGGAAGCAATCCTATTCCAACTAGGATTGGAGTAGGAGTAGGATTGCTCCCACCTTGGTCGGCCGAATTCCTTAGAGGGTCTTGGTGCGACAGACCTCCTCCTCTCCCTCCCTCCTATATATACTAGTGGATTGGGTGGTTTTTGGACACAACTTACGGCCACGTGCTACCCGATTCACCGGTGCTCCTCTAGATCGGATTTCTGCAGCGCTTAGGCGAAGCCCTGCCGGAATTGCTCCGCCACCACCATCACCGGAGCGCCGTCACGCTGCCGGTGAACTCTCTCTCCTCTACACATCCTCTTGCTGGATCAAGACGGTGGAGATGTCATCAAGCTGCACGTGTGCTGAACGCGGAGGTGCCGTCCGTTCGGTACTAGATCGGAAGGATCGTGATCAAGGCCACAGGACGTTCGTGATCGGATCGAGGGACGGATCATGACGAGATCGCAGGACGGATCATGACGAGATCGCGGGACGGTTCGTGATTGCTTCGCGGGACGGTTCGTGATTAGATCGCGGGACGCTCGGCGATTTGGATCGTGAAGAAGTACGACTACACCAACCGTGTTTCTTAACGCTTCCCGCTTAGCGAGCTACAAGGGTACGTAGATCCACTCTCCCTCTCGTATATGCTCATCACCATGGATAGGTTTGCGTGTGCGTAGGAAATTTTTTGTTTCCCATGCGACGTTCCCCAATAGTGGTATCAGAGCTAGGTTGATGGTTTGATGAGATCTCGAGTAGAACACAAAAGCTTTGAGGGCGTTGATGCTTATATTGCTTCCTCCCTTGGTTAGATTTTTGTTTAGTGGGATTGTGAGATAAAACGGCTCAGACCAACATTACTCGTACGCTTACGAGAGACCGGTTCCCTCAACGCGGGCGACAGTTTGTCTCACTTTAGTTGGATCGGATCCGACAAAGGCGATCCTTCAGAAGGTTTAAAAGCAATCTATGTGTCACCGTTGTGGTTTATGCGTAGGTGAGAATCATTCTTACTAGATACCCGTAGCAGCCACGTAAAACATGCAACAACAATTAGAGGACGTCTAACTTGTTTTTGCAGGGTATGTTGTGATGTGATATGGCCAATTACATGATGAGATATATGTGATGTATGAGATGATCATGTGATGTATAGATTTCACGACATGCACGTCGGTGAATATGGCAACCGGCAGGAGCCATAGGGTTGTCTTTAATTATTGTATGACCTACGTGTCAATCATTAAGCACTATGTAATGCTTTACTTTATCGCTAAGCGGTAGCAATAGAAGTAGAAGCAGGGCTGGCGCCACAACCCTGATGGGAACACATTGATGGAGATCAAGATGATGGAGATCATGGTGTTGTGCCTGTGACGATGGAGATCATGCTGGTGTTTTGAAGATGGAGATCTTAAAAACAAGTTCATGGCCATATCATGTCACTTATGAATTGCATGAGATGTTAATCCTTTTATGCACCTTGTCTTGCTTAGTACGGCGGTAGCATTATAAGGTGATCCCTCACTTGAATTTCAAGATGAGCTGTGTTCTCCTCGAGTGTGCACCATTGCGAAAGTTCGTCGTGTCGAGACACCACGTGATGATCGGGTGTGATAGACTCTACGTTCACATACAATGGGTGCAAGCCAAATTTGCACATGCAGAACACTCGGGTTAAACTTGACGAGCCTAGCATGTACAGACATGGCCTCGGAACACAAGAGACCGAAAGGTCGAACTGTTGGAAATATGCCCTAGAGGCAATAATAAAATGGTTATTATTGTATTTCCTAGTTCATGATAATTGTCTATTATTCATGCTATAATTGTGTTAACCGGAAACCGTAATACATGTGTGAATATATAGACCACAACATGTCCCTAGCGAGCCTCTAGTTGGCTAGCTCGTTGATCAATAGATGGTCACGGTTTCATGACCATGGACATTGGATGTCATTGATAACGGGATCACATCATTAGGAGAATGATGTGATGGAAAAGACCCAATCCTAAGCATAGCACAAGATCGTGTAGTTCGTTTGCTAAAGCTTTTCAATGTCAAGTATCGTTTCCTTAGACCATGAGATTGTGTAACTCCCGGATGCCGTAGGAATGCTTTGGGTGTGCCAAACATCACAACGTAACTGGGTGGCTATAAAGGTATGCTACGGGTATCTCCGAAAGTGTCTGTTGGGTTGACACGAATCGAGACTGGGACTTGTCACTCCGTGTGACGGAGAGGTATCTCTAGGCCCACTCAGTAAGACATCATCATAATGAGCTCAATGTGACTAAGGAGTTAGCCATGGGATGATGTGTTATGGAACGAGTAAAGAGACTTGCCGGTAACGAGATTGAACAAGGTATAGGGATACCGACGATCAAATCTCAGGCAAGTACCATACCGATAGACAAAGGGAATTGTATACGGGATTGATTGAATCCCTGACATCGTGGTTCATCCGATGAGATCATCGTGGAGTACGTGGGAGCCAACATGGGTATCCAGATACCGCTGTTGGTTATTGACCGGAGAGGTGTCTCGGTCATGTCTACGTGTCTCCCGAACCCGTAGGGTCTACACACTTAAGGTTCGATGATGCTAGGGTTATAGGGAAATGGCATACGTGATTACCGAAGGTTGTTCGGAGTCCCGGATGAGATCCCGGACGTCACGAGGAGCTCCGGAATGGTCCGGAGGTAAAGGTTGATATATAGGAAGTCCAGTTTTGGTCACTGGAAAGTTTTCGGGCTCATCGGTATTGTACCGCGAGTGCCGGGAGGGTGCCGGAGGACCCCCGGGAGGGGTGTGACGACCAGAGGGCTACATGGGCTCTTAGAGGAGGTGTGCCAGACCATATTGGGCCAGCCAAGACCTCCTAGAAAGGCCCATGCGGCTGGGATCTAGAGATAAGGGCATAGGAGTTTAAAAGGAGGAGATCCACCTCCCTTGTGGGAGGTGGACTCTATCCCTAGCTCGGCCGAACCTCTCCTCCTTGGAGGAGGTCTCAAGCCAGCCCTCCCTCTCCCTCCTCCTATATATACCCAAGGGTTTTGCCTCTTGAGAATAGATCTGAACTCTCTCTCTCACGGCAAATCCCTACCTCTCTTCTTCCTCCTCCGAGTGCTTGGCGAAGCCCTGCCGGGATACCTTGCTACTCCACCACCACCACGCCATCGTGCTGCTGCTAGAGATCTTCCCCAACCTCTCCTTCTTCCTTGCTGGATCAAGGCGTAGGAGACGTCACCGGGCTGCACGTGTGTTGAACGCGGAGGCACCGTTGTTCGGTGCTAAGATCGGAGTCCACCGCGATCTGAATCGCTGCGAGTACGACTCCACCAACCGCGTTCTTGTAATGCTTCCGCTTAGCGATCTTCAAAGGTATGAAGATGCAATATCTCCCCTCTCGTTGCTGGTTTCTCCATAGATAGATCTTGGTGACACGTAGGAAAATTTTGATTTACTACTACGTCTCCCAACAGTGGTATCAGAGCTAGGTCTGTGCGTACAATCTATGCATGAGTAGAACACAAAGCAGTTGTGGGCGTCGATTTTGTTAATATGCTTGCCTTTACTAGTCTTATCTTGATTCGACGGTATTGTGGGATAAAGCGGCCCTGACCAACCTTACACGTACGCTTACGTGAGACCGATTCCACCGCCTGACATGCACTAGTTGCATAAGGTGGCTAGCGGGTGTCTGTCTCTCCCACCTTAGTCGGATTGGATTCGATGATAAGGGTCCTTATGAAGGGTAAATAGCAATTGGCATATCACGTTGTGGTTTTGGCGTAGGTAATAAACGTTCTTGCTAGAAACCTATAGCAACCACGTAACAACTTGCAACTACAAATTAGAGGACGTCTAACTTGTTTTTGCAGCATATGCGTTGTGATGTGATATGGCAAAAAGGATGTGATGTGATGCATTGTGATGTATGAGATTGATCATGTTCTTGTAATAGGATTCACGACTTGCATGTCAATGACTATGACAACCGGCAGGAGCCATAGGAGTTGTCTTATTTTATTGTATGACCTGCGAGTCAATCATAAACGCCATGTAATTACTTTACTTTATTGCTAAGCATTAGCCATAGTAGTAGAAGTAATAGTTGGCGAGACAACTTCATGAAGACACAATGATGGAGATCATGATGATGGAGATAATGGTGTCGTGCCGGTGACAGTGATGATCATGCTGCCCCAAAGATGGAGATCATAGGAGCAAGATGATATTGGCCATATCATGTCACTATATTGATTGCATGTGATGTTTTTCATGTTTACATCTTATTTGCTTAGAACGACGATAGTAAATAAGATGATCTCGCAATAAAATTTCAAGAGAAGTGTTCACCCTAACTGTGCACCGTTGCTAAGGATCGTTGTTCCGAAGCACCACGTGATGATCGGGTGTGATAGGTTCTAACGTTCACATACAACGGGTGTAAGCCAGATTTACACACGCGAAACACTTAGGTTGACTTGACGAGCCTAGCATGTACAGACATGGCCTCGAAACACGGAAGACCGAAAGGTCGAACATGAGTCATATAGAAGATACGATCAATATGAAGATGTTCACCATGGATGACTAGTCCGTCTCACGTGATGATCGGACACGGGCTAGTTGACATGGATCATGTGTCACATAGATGACTAGAGAGATGTCTATCTGAGTGGGAGTTCACTGAATAATTTGATTATGTGAACTTAATTATCATGAACTTAGTCTAAAATTGCCTTTACTATCTATATTGTAGATCCAATGGCCAACGCAAATGTCAACCTCAATTTCAACGCGTTCCTAGAGAAAACCAAGCAGAAAGATGATGGAAGCAACTATGCGGACTGGGTCCGTGGGTTGAGGATCATCCTCATAGCTTCCAAGAAACTATATGTCCTTGATGCACAGCTAGGTGACCCACCCCTTCTCCCAGCAGAACAAGACGTTGCGAACTCTTGGCATTCTCGCTGCGATGATTACTCCCTTGTTCAGTGCGGCATGCTTTACAGTTTCGAACCGGGGCTTCAAAAGCGTTTTGAGCAACACAGAGCATATGAGATATTCCAGGAGCTGAAAGTGGTTTTCCAGGCTCATGCCTGGGTCAAGAGATATGAAGTCTCCGACAAGTTCTTTAGCTGTAAGATGAAGGAGAACAGTTCTGTCAGTGAGCACATCCTCAAGATGTCTAGGCTTCACAACCACTTGACTCAGCTGGGAGTTAACCTCCCGGATGACTCGGTCATTGACAAAATCCTCCAGTCGCTTCCACCTAGCTACAAAATCTTTGTGATGAACTACAACATGCAAGGTATGGAGAAGTCCATTCCTGAGTTGTACTCGTTGCTGAAATCAGCAGAAGTCGAGATCGAAAAGGAGCATCAAGTGTTGATGGTGAACAAGACCACTAGTTTCAAGAAAGGCAAGGGTAAGAAGAACTTCAAGAAGGACGGCAAAGTTGTTGCCACGCCCGGTAAGCAAGTTGCCGGGAAGAAGAAGAACAAGAATGGACCCAAGCCTGAGACTGAGTGTTTCTATTGCAAGGGTACCGGTCACTGGAAGCGGAACTGCCCCAAGTACTTAGCGGGTAAGAAGGACGGCAACATTAAAGGTATATGTGATATACTTGTTATTGATGTGTACTTGACCAGCGCTTGTAGTAGCTCCTGGGTATTTGATACCGGTGCAGTTGCTCACATTTGTAACTCCAAGCAGGAGCTGCGGAATAAGCGGAGGTTGGCCAAGGACGAGGTGATGATGCACGTCGGGAATGGTTCCAAGGTCGATGTGATCGCCGTCGGCACGCTACCTCTACATCTACCCTCGGGATTAGTTTTAAACGTTAATAATTGTTATTTAGTACCAGCCTTGAGCATGAACATTGTATCTGGATCTCGCTTGATGCGAGATGGCTACTCATTTAAATCCGATAATAATGGTTGTTCTATTTATATGAGAGAAATATTTTATGCTCATGCCCCGCTGGTCAATGGTTTATTTTTGAAGAATCTCGAACGTGATGTTACACATGTCCATAGTGTGAGTACCAAAAGGTGTAACGTTGATAACGATAGTCCCACTTACATGTGGCACTGCCTCCTTGGTCATATTGGTGTCAAGCGCATGAAGAAGCTCCATGCTGATGGACTTTTGGAGTCACTTGATTTCGAATCATTTGACATGTGCGAACCATGCCTCATGGGCAAGATGACCAAGACTCCGTTCTCCGGAACAATGGAGCGAGCAACTGATTTGTTGGAGATAATACATACCGATGTATGCGGTCCAATGAGCGTCGAGGCTCGCGGTGGCTACCGTTATGTTCTCACCCTCGCTGATGACTTGAGTAGACATGGTTATGTCTACTTAATGAAACACAAGTCTAAATTTTTTGAAAGGTTCAAGGAATTTCAGAGTGAGGTCGAGAATCAACGTGACAGGAAAATAAAATGCCTACGATCTGATCGTGGCGGAGAATATTTAAGTCACGTGTTTGGCACGCACCTTAGGAAATGTGGAATTGTTTCACAACTCACGCCGCCCGGCACTACTCAGCGAAATGGTGTGTCTGAACGTCGTAAGAGCACTCTATTGGATATGGTGCGATCTATGATGTCTCTTACCGACTTACCGCTATCATTTTGGGGATATGCATTAGAGACTACCGCATTCACTTTAAATAGGGCACCGTCTAAATCCGTTGAGACGACACCGTATGAATTATGGTTTGGTAAGAAACCTAAGCTGTCGTTTCTAAAAGTTTGGGGATGCGATGCTTATGTGAAGAAACTTCAACCTGAGAAGCTCGAACCCAAAGCAGAAAAGTGCGTCTTCATAGGATATCCCAAGGAGACTATTGGGTATACATTCTCCCTACGATCTGAGGGCAAAGTCTTTGTTGCCAAGAATGGATCCTTTCTCGATAAAGAGTTTCTCTCGAAAGAAGTAAGTGGGAGGAAAATAGAACTTGATGAGGTAATTGTACCTCAACTCGAACCGGCGAGTAGCGCAGCACAGGAAGTTGTTTCTGTGGAGCCTACACCGGCTAGAGAGGAAGTTAATGATGATGATCATGAAGCTTCAGATCAAGTTTCTATTCGAAGGTCCACTCGGACACTTTCTGCACCAGAGTGGTACGGCTATCCTGTCCTAGAGATCATGTTGTTGGACAACGGTGAACCTTCGAACTGTGAAGAAGCGATGGCGGGCCCGGATTCCAACAAATGGCTTGAGGCCATGAAATCTGAGATAGGATCCATGTATGAGAACAAAGTATGGACTTTGGTGGACTTGCCTGATGATAAGCGAGCCATTGAAAATAAATGGATCTTTAAGAAGAAGACTGACGCGGATGGTAATGTCACCGCCTATAAAGCTCGGCTTGTCGCTAAGGGTTATCGACAAGTTCAAGGAGTTGACTATGATGAGACTTTCTCACCCGTAGCGATGCTAAAGTCTGTCCGAATCATGTTAGCAGTTGCCACATTTTATGATTATGAGATCTGGCAAATGGATGTCAAAACGCCATTCCTTAATGGTTTCCTCAAGGAAGAACTGTATATGATGCAGCCGGAAGGTTTTGTCGATCCTAAAGATGCTAACAAGGTATGCAAGCTCCAGCGCTCCATCTATGGGCTGGTGCAAGTATCTCGGAGTTGGAACATTCGATTAATGAGGTGATTAAAGCGTTTGGGTTTGCAGAGGTTTATGGAGAACCCTGTATTTACAAGAAAGTGAGTGGGAGCTCTATAGCATTTCTTATACTGTATGTGGATGACATGCTGATAATGGGAAATAATATAGAACTCTTGGAAAGTATAAAGGCCTACTTGAATAAGTGTTTTTCAATGAAGGACCTTGGAGAAGCTGCTTACATATTAGGTATTGAGATCTATAGAGATAGATCAAAATGCCTCATTGGTCTTTCACAAAGCACATACCTTGAAAAGATATTGAAGAAGTTCAATATGGATCAGTCCAAGAAGGGGTTCTTGCCTGTGTTGCAAGGTGTGAGATTGAGTACGACTCAATGCCCGACCACGACAAAGGATAGAGAAGAGATGAGTGTCACCCCCTATGCTTCAGCCATAGGCTCTATCATGTATGCCATGCTGTGTACCAGACCTGATGTGAACCTTGACATAAGTTTGGTAGGGAGGTACCAAAGTGATCCCGGAGCGGAACACTGGACAGCGGTCAAGAATATCCTGAAGTACCTGAAAAGGACAAAGGACATGTTTCTCGTATATGGAGGTGCCGAAGAGCTCGTCGTAAAGGGTTACGTCAACGCTAGCTTCGACACAGATCCGGACGACTCTAAGTCGCAAACCGGATACGTGTATATTTTTAATGGAGGGGCAGTCAGCTGGAGCTGTAGCAAGCAAAGTGTCGTGGCAGCATCTATATGTGAAGCAGAGTACATAGCTGCTTCGGAAGCAGCGAAGGAGGGAGTCTGGATGAAGGAGTTCATCACCGACCTAGGAGTGATTCCGAATGCGTCGGGCCCGATGACTCTACTCTGTGATAACACTAGAGCTATTGCCCTTGCGAAGGAGCCCAGGTTTCACAAGAAGACAAGACACATCAAGCACCGCTTCAACTCCATCCGTGATTACATTTAGGAGGGAGGCATAGATATTTGTAAAGTGCATACGGATCTGAATGTCACAGATCCATTGACTAAACCTCTCTCACGAGCAAAACATGATCAACACCAGAATGCTATGGGTGTTCGATTCATCAGAATGTAACAAGATTATTGACTCTAGTGCAAGTGGGAGACTGTTGGAAATATGCCCTAGAGGCAATAATAAAATGGTTATTATTGTATTTCCTAGTTAATGATAATTGTCTATTATTCATGCTATAATTGTGTTAACCGGAAGCCGTAATACATGTGTGAATATATAGACCACAACATGTCCCTAGTGAGCCTCTAGTTGGCTAGCTCGTTGATCAATAGATGGTCACGGTTTCATGACCATGGACATTGGATGTCATTGATAACGGGATCACATCATTAGGAGAATGATTTGATGGACAAGACCCAATCCTAAGCATAGCACAAGATCGTGTAGTTCGTTTGCTAAAGCTTTTCAATGTCAAGTATCGTTTCCTTAGACCATGAGATTGTGTAACTCCCGGATGCCGTAGGAATGCTTTGGGTGTGCCAAACGTCACAACGTAACTGGGTGTCTATAAAGGTACGCTACGGATATCTCCGAAAGTGTCTGTTGGGTTGACACGAATCGAGACTGGGATTTGTCACTCCATGTGACACAGAGGTAACTCTGGGCCCACTCGGTAAGACATCATCATAATGATCTCAATGTGACTAAGGAGTTAGCCATGGGATGATGTGTTGTGGAACGAGTAAAGAGACTTGCCGGTAACGAGATTGAACAAGGTATAGGGATACCGACGATCGAATCTCGGGCAAGTACCATACCGATAGACAAAGGGAATTGTATACAGGATTGATTGAATCCCTGACATCGTGGTTCATCTGATGAGATCATCGTGGAGTACGTGGGAGCCAACATGGGTATCCAGATCCCGCTGTTGGTTATTGACCGGAGAGGTGTCTCGGTCATGTCTACGTGTCTCCCGAACCCGTAGGGTCTACACACTTAAGGTTCGATGATGCTAGGGTTATAGGGAAATGGTATACGTGATTACCGAAGGTTGTTCGGAGTCCCGGATGAGATCTCGGACGTCACGAGGAGCTCCAGAATGGTCCGGAGGTAAAGGTTGATATATAGGAAGTCCAGTTTTGGTCACCGGAAAGTTTTCGGGCTCAACGGTATTGTACCGGGAGTGCCGGGAGGGTGCCGGAGGACCCCCGGGAGGGGTGTGACTACTAGAGGACTACGTGGGCCCTTAGAGGAGGTGTGCCAGCCCATATTGGGCCAGCCAAGACCTCCTAGAAAGGCCCATGCGTCTGGGATCTAGAGATAAGGGCATAGGAGTTTAAAAGGAGGAGATCCTTGGAGGAGGAGTCAAGCCAGCCCTCCCTCTCCCTCCGCCTATATATACCCAAGGGTTTTGGCTCTTGAGAATAGATCTGAACTCTCTCTCTCACGGCAAATCCCTACCTCTCTTCTTCCTCCTCTGCAGCGCTTGGCGAAGCCCTGCCGGGATACCTTGCTACTCCACCACCACCACGCCATCGTGCTGCTGCTGGGGATCTTCCCCAACCTCTCCTTCCTCCTTGCTGGATCAAGGCGTAGGAGATGTCACCGGGCTGCACGTGTGTTGAATGCGGAGGCACCGTTGTTCAGTGCTAAGATCAGAGTCCACCGCGATCTGAATCGCTGCGAGTACGACTCGACCAACCGCGTTCTTGTAACGCTTCCGCTTAGCGATCTTCAAAGGTATGAAGATGCAATATATCCCCTCTCGTTGCTGGTTTCTCCATAGATAGATCTTGGTGACACGTAGGAAAATTTTGATTTACTACTACGTCTCCCAACACGAACATGAGTCATATAGTAGATATGATCAACATAATGATGTTCACCATTGAAGCCAACTTAACTCACGTGATGATCGGACTTGAGTTGGTGAATTTGGATCATGTGACACTCAGATGACCTGAGGGATGTCAATTTGTGTGGGAGCTTTAGTAATTTGCTTAACTAAACTCATTATCATGAACAATAGTCTAAGTAACCTTTGCATATTTATGTTGTAGATCAATGGCTCGCGCAGCAGCACCCCTGAATTTTAATGCGTTCCTAGAGAAAGCTAAGTTGAAAGATGACGGAAGTAACTTTGTTGATTGGGCCCGTAATCTAAGTATTATCCTTATGGATTCCCAGAAACAATATGTCCTTGATGCACCGCTTGGTGACCAACCAGAAGACATGACCTCCGAAGACGTTAAGAACGCTTGGGAGGCTTGTGCTGGAGACTACTCAATAGTTCAGTGTGCAATATTGTATGGCTTAGAACCAGGACTTCAAAGACGGTTTGAACGTCATGGAGCATATGAGATGTTCCAGGAGTTGAAGTTTATCTTTCAGAAGAATGCCCGGATCGAGAGGTATGAGACCTCCGATAAATTCTATGCCTGCAAGATGGAGGAGAACGGGTCTACCAGTGAGCATATACTCAGAATGTCTGGGTACTCAAACCGTCTAGCTGAGTTGGGAATTTCCCTTCCACAAGAGGCGATCATTGATAGAGTTCTTCAATCACTGCCACCGAGTTACAAAAGTTTTGTGATGAACTATAACATGCACGGGATGAACAAGTCATCGTCCGAGCTGTTTGCGATGCTGAAAGTCGCTAAGTCTGAAATCCAGAAAGAACATCAAGTGTTGATGGTCAATAAAATCACTAGTTTCAAGAAAAATAGAAAGGGAAAAAGCAAGAAGGGTAAAACCAAAAAGGATGGCAAAGAGTTTCTACTCCTAAGAAGCCTAAGCATGGACCTAAGCTAGAAACCGAGTGCTTTCATTGCAAGGGAACTGGTCACTGGAAGCGGAACTGCCCCAAGTACCTGGCTGACAAGAAGGTGGCCAATGATAAACAAGGTATATATGATATACATGTTATTGATGTGTACCTTACTAGTTCTCTTAGTAGTGCCTGGGTTTTTGATACCGGTTCGGTTGCTCACATTTGCAACTCAAAACAGGAACTACGGAATAAACGAAGACTGGCAAAGGACGAAGTGACGATGCGCATGGGAAATGGTTCCAAGGTTGATGTGATCGCCGTCAGCACGCTCTCTCTTCGATTACCATCGGGATTAGTGATGAACCTGAATAATTGTTATTTAGTGCCCGCGTTGAGCATGAACATTATATCTGGATCTTGTTTATTGCGAGACGGTTACTCATTTAAATCAGAGAATAAAGGTTGTTCTATTTATATGAGTAAATATCTTTTATGGTCATGCACCCAATGTTAGGGGTTTATTCATATTGAATCTTGATAGTGATGACACACATGTTCATAACATTGATGCCAAAAGATGTAGAGTAGTTAATGATAGTACCACTTTCTTGTGGCACTGCCGTTTAGGTCATATTGGTGTAAAGCGCATGAGGAAGCTCCATGATGATGGACTTTTGGAGCCACTTGATTTTGAATCACTTCACACATGTGAACCATGCCTGATGGGCAAGATGACTAAAACGTCGTTCTCAGGAACAATGGAACAGGCAAGTGACTTATTGGAAATCATACATACTGATGTGTACGGTCCAATGAATGTTGCAGCGCCCGGTGGATATCGTTACTTTCTCACCTTCACTGATGACATGAGTAGATATGGGTATATTTACTTGATGAAACACAAGTCTGAAACGTTTGAAAAGTTCAAGCAATTTTAGAGTGAAATTGAGAATCATCGTAACAAGAAGATTAAATTTCTACGATCTGATCGAGGAGGTGAATATCTGAGTTATAAGTTTGGCAATCACTTAAGACAGTGTGGAATTGTTTCATAGTTGACACCGCCCGGAACACCACAGCGAAATGGTGTGTCTGAACGTCGTAATCGGACCTTATTAGATATGGTGCGTTCTATGATGTCTCTTGCCGATTTGCCACTATCGTTTTGGGGTTATGCATTAGAGACATCTGCATTCACTTTAAATAGGGCACCATCGAAATCCGTTGAGACGACGCCATATGAACTGTGGTTTGGCATAAAACCGAAGTTGTCGTTTCTTAAAGTTTGGGGATGTGATGCTTATGTCAAAAAGCTTCAGCCTGAAAAGCTGGAACCCAAAGCGGAAAAATGCGTCTTCATAGGATACCCGAAAGAGACAGTCGGGTATACCTTCTATCTCAGATCCGAAGGCAAAGTGTTTTTCGCTAAGAACGGAACATTTCTTGAGAAAGAGTTTCTCTCGAAAGAATTGAGTGGGAGGAAAATAGAGCTTGATGAGGTTGTTGAACCTTTACTTCAACCAGAGAGTAGCGCTGCACAGAAAGATGTTACTGTGGAACCTACTACAGTAGAAGAGGAAGTTAATGATGATGATCATGAAGCTTTGGATCAAGCTATTGTTGAACCTCGTAGGTCGACAAGAACGCGTACTACTCGCGAGTGGTACGGCAACCCTATCTTAGAGGTCAAGTTGTTGGAGAACAATGAACCTACGAGCTATGAAGGAGCAGTGATGGGCCCGGATTCCGAGAAATGGTTAGAGGCCATGAAATCTGAGATGGGATCCATGTATGAAAACAAAGTATGGACTTTGGAAGTACTACCTGAAGGGCGAAAGGCCATTCAGAACAAATGGATCTATAAGAAGAAGACGGACGCGGACGGTAATGTAACCGTCTATAAAGCTCGACTTGTGGCAAAGGGTTTTTCACAAGTTCAAGGAGTTGACTACGATGAGACTTTCTCACCCGTAGCGATGCTTAAGTCTGTCAGAATCATGTTGGCAATAGCTGCTTATTTCGACTATGAAATTTGGCAGATGGATGTCAAAACGGCGTTCCTTAACGGTTTCCTTGAGGAAGAGTTGTATATGATGCAACCCGAAGGTTTTGTCGATCCAGAGAATGCTAACAAAGTTTGCAAACTCCAGCGATCCATTTATGGACTGGTGCAAGCATCTCGGAGTTGGAATAAGCGCTTTGATGAGGTGATCAAAGCGTTTGGGTTTATACAAGTTTATGGAGAAGCTTGTATTTACAAGAAAGTGAGTGGGAGCTCTATAGCGTTTCTAGTGTTATATGTGGATGACATATTGCTGATCGGAAACGATATAGAAATGCTGGAAAGCGTGAAGGAATATTTGAATAAGAGTTTTTCAATGAAGGACCTAGGAGAAGCTGCTTTCATATTAGGCATTAAGATCTATAGAGATAGGTCGAGACGCTTAATAGCACTTTCACATAGCACATACCTTGATAATGTTTTGAAGAAGTTCAAAGTGGAATAGGCCAAGAAGGGGTTCTTGCCTGTGGTACAAGGTGTGAAGTTGAGTAAGACTCAATGCCCAGTGACTGCAGAAGATAAAGAAAAGATGAGCGTCATCCCCTATGCTTCAGCCATAGGCTCTATCATGTATGCAATGTTGTGCACAAGACACGATGTCAGCCTTGCCATAAGTATGGCTGGAAGGTTTCAAAGTGATCCTGGAATGGAGCACTGGCAAGCGGTCAAAAATATCCTTAAGTACCTTAACAGGACTAAGGACATGTTTCTCGTTTATGGAGGTGATGAAGAGCTCGTCGTAAAAGGTTACGTCGATGCAAGCTTCGACACTGATCCGGACGATTCTAAATCGCAAACCGGATACGTATTTATTCTTAACGGGGGAGCGGTAAGCTGGTGCAGTTCCAAGCAAAGCGTGGTAGCTGATTCTACGTGCGAAGCGGAGTACATTGCAGCCTCGGAGGCAGCGAAGGAAGGTGTCTGGATGAAGCAGTTCATGACAGATCTTGGAGTAGTGCCTAGGGTACTGAATCCAATAAATGTGTTCTGTGACAACAATGGTGCCATTGCTCTAGCCAAGGAACCAAGGTTTCACAAGAGGACCAGACACATAAAGCGACGCTTCAACTCCATACGGTTCTACATCGAGGAGAAGGACATAAATATTTGCAAAGTGCACACGGATCTGAATGTTGCAGACCCGTTGACTAAACCTCTTCCAAGGGCTAAACATGATCATCACTAGTACTGTATGGATGTTCGATCCATTACCATGTAAATCACATAGTGTTGTGAACTAGATTATTGACTCTAGTGCAAGTGGGTGACTGTTGGAAATATGCCCTAGAGGTAATATATAAAGTGTTTATTATTATATTTCCTTGTTCATGATAATCGTTTATTATCCATGCTATAATTCCATTAATTGGAAACACATTGCATGTGTGGGTAAATAAACAATACTGTGTCCCTAGTATGCCTCTAGTGAACTAGCTCGTTGATCAAAGATGGTCAGGGTTACCAAGCCATTGACATGTGATGTCATTTGATAACGGGATCACGTCATCAGGAGAATAATGTGATGGACAAGACCCAAACTACAAACGTAGCATATGATCGTGTCAGTTTATTGCTACTGTTTTCTGCATGTCAATGTATATGTTCCTATGACCATGAGATCATGCAACTCACGGACATCGGAGGAGTGCCTTGTGTGTATCAAACGTTGCAACATAATTGGGTGACTATAAAGGTGCTCTACAGGTATTTCTGATGATGTCTGTTGAGTTGGCATGGATCAAGACTGGGATTTGTTACTCCGTGTGACCGAGAGGTATCTCGGGGCCCACTCGGTAATACAACATCACAATAAGCCTTGCAAGCAATGTGACTAATTGTTAGTTACGGGATCTTGTATTACGGAACAAGTAAAGAGACTTTCCGGTAACGGGATTGAACTAGGTATGGAGATACCGACGATCGAATCTCGGGCAAGTAACATACCAAAGAACAAAGGGAACGTTATACGGGATTAACTGAATCCTTGACATAGAGGTTCAACCGATAAGATCTTCGTAGAATATGTAGGAACCAATGTGGACGTCCAGGTCCACCATTGGTTATTGGACGTAGAGGTGTCTCGGTCATGTCTACATAGTTCTCGAACCCGCAGGGTCTGCACACTTAAGGTTCGGTGACGTTTCGGTAGTATAGAGTTATGTATGGTGGTGACCGAAGGTTTTTCGGAGTCCCGGATGAGATCCCGGACGTCATGAGGAGATCCGGAATGGTCGAGAGGTATAGATTCATATATAGGAAGTCCCTGTTTGGTCGCCGGAAAAGTTTCGGGCTCATCGGTAGTGTACCGGGAGTGCCGGGAGTGTACCGGGGGACCTCCGGGAGGGGTATTTCGACCCCAAGAGGTCCATGGGCTGTGGAAGCTAATTACCAGCCCTTAGTGGGCTGGGTAAATAGCCACAAAGGCCCATGGCGCAGGAAGAGAGAGTCCGAAAGGAAAAAGGGAAAAATCAGCCAATAGGAAGCAATCCTACTCCAACTAGGATTGGAGTAGGAGTAGGATTGCTCCCACCTTGGCCGGCCGAATCCCTTAGAGGGTCTTGGTGCGCCAGCCCTCCTCCTCTCCCTCCCTCCTATATATACTAGTGGATTGGGTGGTTTTTTGACACAAGTTACGGCCACGTGCTACCCGATTCACCGATGCTCCTCTAGATCGGATTTCTGCAGCGCTTAGGCGAAGCCCTGCCGGAATTGCTCCACCACCACCATCACCGGAGCGCCGTCACTCTGCCGATGAACTCTCTCTACTCTCCACCTCCTCCTACTGGATCAAGACGATGGAGATCATCATCAAGCTGCACGTGTGCTGAACGCGGAGGTGCCGTTCGTTCGGTACTAGATCGGAAGGATCGTGATCAAGGCCACGGGACGTTCGTGATCGGATCGCGGGACGGATCGTGACGAGATCGCGGGATGGTTCGTGATTGGTTTGTGGGACGGTTCGTGATTAGATCGCAGGATGCTCGGCGATTTGGATCGCGAAGAAGTACGACTACACCAACCGTGTTTCTTAACGTTTCCCGCTTAGCGATCTACAAGGGTACGTAGATCCACTCTCCCTCTCGTAGATGCTCATCACCATGGATAGGTTTGCGTGTGCGTAGGAAATTTTTTGTTTCCCATGCAACGTTCCCCAACAGGGGGGCACACCCTGGAGCCCCAAGACGAGCGTCTACACGTGCCACATCACTTTCACACATGCATTAGGACACAACACAGTGTTTCAGTGGCATAGCTACACCCAGGAGGCCACCACAAAACCCCGTTAGACTCAGAAATCTGGCCCTTTGACTTTCGCAAGACGGGCTTTGACCAGTGGACTCTTCCACCAGGTTGTGATGGGTCAACACATAGGAACATCCTCGAACACGGTCTCGACCCAACCAACCACTAGATTCCCTCAAGTTCTACCCGACGCGCATGTTTCCCCCCTCCAAGTGACAACAACAACGACGTCCGCGGAGGGGGGCCAGATCCCGGAGCCCCAAGACGGGCGTCTACGCGTGCCACATCACTTTCACACATGCATTAGGACTCGACGCGGTGTTTGGGTGGCATAGCTACACCCGGGAGGCCACCACAAAGCCCCGTTAGACCAGGAGATCTAGCCCTTTGAGTATCGTCGGACGGGCTTTGACCAGTGGACTGTTCCACCTGGTTGCGATGGGTCAGCACATAGGAACATCCCCGAACACAGTCTGGACCCAACCCATCACTAGATTCCCGTCGGATCTACCCGACGCACACGTTTCCCCCCTCCAACTAACCGCGACAGCGACGTCCGCGGAGGGGGGCACACCCCGGAGCCCCAAGACGCGCATCTACGCGTGCCACATAACTTCCAGACATCCATCAGGACCCGACACGGTGTTTTGGTGGCATAGGTACACCCGGGAGGCCACCACAAAGCCCTGTTAGTTCAGGAGATCTAGCCCTTTGACTTCCATCGGACGGGCTTTGACTAGTGGACTCTTCCACCTCGTTGCGATGGGTCAGCACATAGGAACATCCTCGAACACGGTCTGGACCCAACCCACCACTAGATTCACTCTGGTTCTTCGAGACACGCATGTTTCCCCCCTCCAAGTGACCTCGCAGCAACGTCCACAAAGGGGGGCCATAACCCGGAGCCCCAAGACGAGCGTCGACGTAGGCCACATCACTTTCACACATGCATCTGAACTCGACGTGGTGTTTTGGTGGCATAGCTACAACCGGGAGGCCACCACGAAGCTCCGTTAGACCAAGAGATCTAGCCCTTTGAGTTTCGCCGGACGGGCTTTGACCAGTGGACTCTTCCACCTAGTTGCGATGGGTCCGCACATAGGAACATCCACGAACACGGTCTGGACCCAACCCACCACTAGATTCCCTCCGGTTCTACCCGACGCACACGTTTCCCCCCTCCAAGTGACCGCGACAGCCATGTCCGCAGAGGGGGGCCACACCCCGGAGCCACAAGACGAGCGTCTACGCGTGCCACATCACTTTTACACATGCATCTGGACCCGACGCGGTGTTTTGGTGGCATAGCTACACCCGGGAGGCCACCATGAAGCCCCGTTAGACTAGGAGATCTAGCCCTTTGACTTTCGCCGGACGGGCTTTGACCTAGACTCTTCAACCTGGTTGCGATGGGCCAACACATAGGAACATTCCCGAACATGATCTGGACCCAACCCACCACTAGATTTTCTCCGGTTCTACCCAACGTGCATGTTTCCCCCCTCCAAGTGACTGCGACAGCCACGTCCGTGTAGAGGGGCCACACCCTGGAGCCCCAAGACAGGCGTCTATGCGTGCCACATCACTTTAACACATGCATCAGGACCAGACGCGGTGTTTCGATGGCATAGCTACACCCGGGAGGCCACCACGAAGCCCCGTTAGACCAAGAGATCAAGCCCTTTGACTCTCTCTGGACGGCCTTTGAAAAATGTAATCTTCCACCTTGTTGCGATGGGTAAACACATAGGAATATCCCCGAACATGGTCTGGACCCAACCCACTACTAGTTTCCCTCCGGTTCTACCCGACGCGTACGTTTCCCCCCTCCACTGACTGCGACAGTGACGTGCACGGAGGGAGGCCACACGCTGGATCCCCAAGACGGGCATCTACAGGTGTCACATCACTTTCACACATGCATCAGGACCTGGCACGATGTTTTGGTGGCATAGCTACACCTGGGAGGCCACCACGAAGCCCCGTTAGACCAGGAGATCTAGCCCTTTGACTTTCGTCGGACAGGCTTTGACCAGTTGACTCTTCCACCTGGTTGCGATGGGTCGGCACATAGGAACATCCCCAAACACGGTCTGGACCCAGCCCACAACTATATTCCCACCGGTTCTACCCGACGCTCATGTTTCCCCCTCCAAGTAACCGCGCAGCAACGTCCGCGGAGGGGGGCCATACCCCGGAGCCCCAAGATGGGCGTCTACGCGTGCCACATCACTTTCACATAGCCATCAAGACCCAATGCGGTGTTTCGGTGGCATAGCTACACCCGGGTGGCCACCACGAAGCCCCGTTAGACCAGGAGCTCTAGCCCTTTGACTTTCACCGGACGGGCTTTGGCCGGTGGACTCTTCAACCTAGTTGCGATGGTTCGGCACATAGGTACATCCCCGAACATGGTCTGGACCCAACCGATCACTAGATTCCCTCCGGTTCTACCCGACGCGCATGTTTCCCCCCTCCAAGTGACCGCGAAAACGACGTCCGCGGAGGGGGCCACACCCTGGAGCCCCAAGACGGGCGTCTACGCATGCCACATCACTTTCGCACATGCATCAGGACCCGACACGGTATTTCGGTGGCATAGCTATATCCGTGAGGCCACCAAGAAGCCCCGTTAGATCAGGAGATCTAGCCCTTTGACTTTTGCCGCACGAGCTTTGACCAGTGGACTCTTCTACCTGGTTGCGATGGGTCAGTACATAGGAACATCCTCGAACACGGTATGGACCCAACCCACCACTAGATTCCCTTCGGTTCTACCCGACGCGCATGCTTCCCCCCTCCAAGTGACCGCACAGTGATGTCCACAGAGGGGGGCCACACCCCGGAGCCCCACGACAGGCGTCTATGCATGCCACATCACTTTCACACATGCATCAGTACTCGACGTTGTGTTTCGGTGGCATAACTACACCGAGGAGGGCACCACGAAGCCCCGTTAGACCAGAAGATCTAGCCCTTTGACTTTCGCCGGATGGCCTTGACCAGTGGACTCTTCCACCTAGTTGCGATGGGTCGGGACATAGTAACATCCCTGAATATGGTCTGGACCCAACCCACCACTAGATTCCCTCTGGTTCTAACCGACACACACGTTTCCCCACTCCAAGTGATTGCGACAACGACGTCCGCGGAGGGGGGCCACACCCCGGAGCCCCAATACGGGCATCTACGCGTGCCACATCACTTTAACACATGCATTAGCACCCGACGCGGTGTTTCGGTGGCATAGCTACACCCGGGAGGCCACCACGAAGCCCCGTTAGACCAAGAGATCTAGCCCTCTGATTTTCTCCGGACGGCCTTTGACCAATGGACTCTTCCACCTGGTTGCGATGGGTCAGCATATAGGAACATCCCTGAACATGGTCTGGGCCCAACCCACTACTAGTTTCCCTCCGGTTCTAACCGACGTGTACGTTTCCACCCTCCAAGTGACTGCGACAGTGACGTCCACGGAGGGGGGCCACACCCTGGAGCCTCAAGACGGGTGTCTACACGTGCCACATCACTTCCACACATGCATGAGGACCCGACGCGGTATTTTGGTGGCATTGCTATACCCGGGGGGCCACCACGAAGCCCCGTTAGACCAGGAGATCTAGCCCTTTGACTTTCGCCAGATGGGCTTTGACCAGCGGACTCTACCACCTGATTGCGATTGGTCAGCACATAGGAACATCCCCAAACACGATCTAGACCCAACCCACCACTAGATTCCCTCCGATTATACCCGACACGCTTGTTTCCCCACTCCAAGTGAGTGCGCAGCAACGTCCATGGAGGGGGGCCATACCCCAGAGCCCCAAGATGGGCGTCTACACGTGCCACGTCACATTCACACATGCATCAGGACCCAATGCGGTGTTTCGGCGGCATACCTAAACCCGGGTGGCCACCACAAAGCCCCGTTAGACTAGGAGATCTAGCCCTTTGACTTCTGCCGGACGGGCTTTGACCAGTGGACTCTTCCACCTGGTTGAGATGGGTCAACACATAGGTATATCCCCGAACACGGTTTGGACCCAACCCATCACTAGATTCCCTCCGGTTCTACCCGACGCGCATGTTTTCCCCCTCCAAGTGACCGCGACAGCGACGTCCGTGGAGTGCGCCACGCCCTGGAGCCCCAAGACGGGCGTCTACTCATGCCACGTCACTTTCACACATGCATTAGGACTCGACGTGGTGTTTCGGTGGCATAACTAGACCTAGGAGGCCACCACGAAGCCCCGTTAGACCAGGAGATCTAGCCCTTTGACTTTTGCCTGACGACCTTGACCAGTGGACTCTTCCACCAGGTTGCGATGGGTTAGCACATAGGAACATCCCCGAACAAGGTCTGGACCCAACCCATCACTAGATTCCCTCCGGTTCTAACCGACTTGCATGTTTCCCCCCTCCAAGTGACCGCAACAGCGACGTCCGCGGAGGGGGGCCACACCGCTGAGCCCCAAGACGGGCGTCTACATGTGCCACATCACTTTCACACATGCAATAAGACCCGACGTGGTGTTTTGGTGGCATAGCTACCCCCGGGAGGCCCCCACAAAGCCTCGTTAGACTACGAGATCTAGCCCTTTGACTTTCGTTGGACAGACTTTGACCAGGACTCTTCCACTTGGTTGTGTTCGGTAACCACATAGGAACATCCCCGAACATGACCTAGACCCAACCCACCACTAGATTCCCTCCGGTTCTACACGACGCGCATGTTTCCCCCCTCCAAGTGACTGCGACAGTGACGCCCGCGGAGGGGGGCCACACCCCAGAGCCCCAAGACGGGCATCTACGCCTAACAGATCCCTTTCACACATGCATCAGGACCCGACACAGAGTTTCGGTGGCATAGCTACACCCGGGAGGCCACCATGAAGCCCCATTAGACCAAGAGATCCAGCCCTTTTGACTTTCGCCGGACGGGCTTTGTCCAGTGGACTCTTCGACCTGGTTGCAATGGGTCAGCACATAGAAACATCCCCGAACACGGTTTGGACCCAACCCACTACTAGTTTCCCTCCGGTTCTACGTGACATGCACGTTTCCCCCCTCCAAGTGACCGTGACAGGGACCTCCGCGGAGGGGGGGTCACACCCTGGACCCCCAAGACTGGCATCTACACATGTCACATCACTTTCACACATGCATCAGGACCGGACGCGGTGTTTTGGTGGCATAGCTACACCCGGGAGGCCACCACGAAACCCCGTTAGACCAGGAGATCTAGCCCTTTGACTCTCACCGGGCAGGCTTTGACCAGTGGAGTCTTCCACCTGGTTGCGATGGGTCAGCACATAGGAACATCCCCGAACACGGTCTGGGCCCAACCCACCAATAGATTCCCTCCGGTTCTACCCGACGCGCATGTTTCCCCCCTCCAAGTAACCGTGCAGCGACGTCCGCGGAGGGGGGCATACCCCGGAGCCCCAAGACGGGCGTCTACGCGTGCCACATCACTTTCACACATGCATCAGGACCCAACACGGTGTTTTGGTGGCATAGCTACACCCGGGTGGCCACCACGAAGCCCCTTAGACCAGGAGATCTAGCCCTTTGACTTTCGCCGGACGGGCTTTGACCAGTGGACTCTTCCACCTGGTTGTGGATGGTCAACAGATAGGAACATCACCGAACACGGCTTGGACCCAACCCACCACTAGATTCCCTACAGTTCTACCTGACGCGCACGTTTCCCCCCTCGAAGTGACCGCGACAGCGACATCCGTTTAGGAGGCCACACCCCAGAGCCCCAAGACGGGCATCACGTGCCACACACACATGCATCAGGACTGGACACGGTTTTTCGGTGGCATAGCTACACCCGGGAGGCCACCACGAAGCCCCTTTAGTCCAGGAGATCTAGCCCTTTGACTTTCGCTGGACGGGCTTTGACAATTGGACTCTTCCACCTGGTTGCGATGGGTCAGCACATAGGAACATCCCCGAACATGGTCGGGACCCAACCCACCACTAGATTTGTCTTGGTTTTGTCACGGCAGATTTTCGAGGACTTATATTCCAGGCCATTGCTAAGGTGATGGACTCAAAGGGGTTGGTTGGGACGAAGGACACAAGTTTACCCAGGTTCGGCCCCTCGAGATGAGGTAAAAGCCTACGTCATGCTTGTGTTGTATTGATTGGAGTATCGATTACAAGGGAGAAGATTCGCTTCACCTTGTGCTCGATTGCTTAGTCTCACTTTAAGTCGACCCGGTACTCGCCCCTATATAGGAGGCCAAGACCACGGGTTACAAGTCTCATACATACTCTTACAATGTATCCGATTATATCTCTATGTCACCTTGCCTTCCTGGGCAAGCCGTCTTCGGGCGGCTTAACCACCCGGGTCTTGATGCCTTCTTGGTCTGGGCCTCGCCCAGGCCCATCTTTGGTAAGCCGCCATATGTCTCCAGGCCCATCGGCCTTTTTCCGGCCTATGTGCCGCCAAGCGTAACCCGGCCCTACCTGGGCGAGTCTAACCACAGGTTTATATCCCCAACATTAGGCCCCAGGTTGATTTGAGCTTGCTCATGTCAATCGTCTATTTTACTTGCCAACAACTCTCTTCCTTCAACACCTGAAAGTAAGAAAATGTAACCCGCCGTGACTTCATATTGAATATGCCAAAAAGATTCCTGACGACCACAACGGATCTTTCATCATTAAACCGACGACCCAAAAATCGAGGCGTCTGGCTCGGTCGGTCAGTTTCGGTCCCCTGGATTCTCGCACCCGTTTGCTCTTTCCAGCCTCTTAAATAGGACCACGAACAGTCCTTCCCATTTCCTTTGCAACTCACTCCTCTTCTTCTTCCTCTCGACACCGTCGCCCCCGAGCTCTCCCTCTCTGATGAATCTCCTGCGCCATCATCGCCCGAGGCCGCTGCATCGACCTGAGCAGACCAGAGCGCCATCCGCGCCTGTCGCATCTCCTCCGGTACGTCCTTCTTCATCCCTAGATGTGTAGTCTTTGGGTAGTGAATCCATGACTTCTTCCGTTCGATTAGAACGGGAGTTCTTCGTAATGCCCAATGACATAATACCCCAAGAATCTCGTAGTGAATCTTTTCCTGACGCAGTGAACTATAGGAGATCACCGATGGCTCAAGTTAAATCGGTAGTTGCTTCCTTTTACCGTCTACGAATATCACCAGTTCCTCCGTTCGTAGTTAGTTTTGGAATAAAATTTCTTTGTCCTTTGTCTGTAGATCCGCACATATATAGATAATATGTGAAACCTGTTTTCCACACTTGGCAGTATTTTGCCCCCATTGCCCTGCAACGTAACCCGCCATTAAACTTCCGGCTTTCGCCCTGAACTGTACAGGCGGCTCAACCTCGTAGAACTTATATTTCATCAGCCGTTGTTAGCTTGTCTGTCACTTTCTAACTTGCCATGCACTATTACATTCCACAACTTTTAAGCCGCCATTATGCCTCGTGCGTCCAATTCCTGCAACAGGGTCGGCTCTACAGTTACCGAAGATTTTCTGAAGGATTATGTAGACACGAGGACTTTGCCGGCCAAAACCATCATTCATTGGCGGGTTCCAGGTAATGAGAGGAAACCCATCCCCCAAGAGGGTGAAGTAGTTGTATTCGCAGACCATCTCTCACGCAGTTTCAGATGTTCTTTACTTGTTCAAGATGTGTCCTCAATACATCGCGCCAAATTACATTTCAAACATGTGCAACTTCCAAATTCGCTATGAAGTTTACCTGCAAGAGGAGCCGTCGGTTGATCCCTTCCGGGAGTTCTTTTATGCCAACCGCCAGACCGAAGTTGCATCCAGCCCAAGTTTGGAACTCGGCGGTATCTCCATTCAAAGAAGGCGAGACATGGCCTTTCCAACTATTCGTATGCCAAGTCATCCGAAGGATTGGAACAAGACTTGGTTCTACTGTAAAGATACCTCTTTAGAAGGAGAGCATCCATTACCGAGTTATCGCCCGTCCCGACTCAAGACTACAATTGAACTTCCTGGCCGGATGTCAGTTTCTGAACGGGCGAAGTATGCTCTGGCCAACGGTCTGACAGGGATTGATCTAACTCGTTGCTGAGTCTCTTGGCGAGTCATGCCCCTGAGCCAGGGAAGCCACCTCATGTGTGAGTATACGGGTGATGCCTATGATCCCCTCTATTTTAATCCTAAAGTTTTGTCAGAAGACGACATCAGTGTTGCCGTCAAAAGCCTCATCCATGAATCTCAAGATTCTTGCTGCGCCATCGGGTTATCACCCTTCTGCGCCGCAAACCCGGCCCCGGATCTAAGGGCGACTCTCAATCTCCTGACTTCCATGTTTAGCTATCCATGAATGTTTTATGATCTTTAGCCTCTTTTGGCTCCTTGTACTTCCAGGAAAACTTCGTCTTCTGGAAACAGAAGTACGTTCCTCCTCCAAATAAGTTGAAGGAAAAGGCCGTCGGCCGAAAGAAGAAACCTGCACCCCTACAACAGCCTGAGGCTGACGACTCAGAGGTAAACCTTGACTCTCTTGGCCCTCTCTTCATATACCTTACTGACAGTAATAACTTCACAAGATGAGACAGAGACAAGCCATGCCAACGCCCCTGAGGTAACCTATGTCTCATCTGATTCAAAACATCTTGCACCACAGAAGATACGGCGGGTCATCCGAAAAGTCCCATTTTCTCATCCTCTTGCTTACTTAGACCCAAACTTTCTTCTTAAAAAGCAACAACAAGTCTCCCAGCGCCAGACCCGGAGCACCGGCTATGAAGACCTCATGGCTGGGTTATCTCACTCGCCAGTTCAATGGAAATGGATGGCCGAGGTATCTATTTCACTTGTCTTAATTTTGTCAGTCTTGCCTGATGACTTTACTCTGTCTTTACAATGCTTTAATTGCTTTCAGGAATCACCTCCTTCTTCAGGCGACTCTACGACAACCAAATTGCTGCCTCTGAGGATCAACCTAGAGTATGTGCTTTCATATTTGCATCTTATCCTTTGTTATCCGTTGACTTTTACATAACAAGTTTCTATGTCTTCCAGGGCTCAAGCAAAGTGAAGGAAAACCGTCAGGTCTACTTCCGCCCCCACTGCTCAAGAACCGGAGGCTGCCAAGCCGCACTCTCCATCAACACATGTTGATACTTCTGCTGCCTCCAAGGTTACCCCTGAAGACACTCGTCGTTCTGCCGAGCCGGCGGCCCATGAGACAGCCACCGAGAGCCCTCCAAGGATCAATTCCTAGCCGCCGATGTCGGGACCTCGATCCTAAGTCGTAAGAGTCCAGACTGTAACATATCACATCACTTTGCGGCCTCACGCACGATAAACTCCACGGCTGCAGCCTTACCTTAGCCGGGACCGTTTGCGTCTTTTGGCTCATGTATGTGAACATGTCGCTGGCAATCAAACAACAGAGAACCCGGGCCCACATGACTAGTCATAGAACCCAAGTGGCACATCCGTACAGGAACAGGCATACGTAACCCAACAATGCAGGTGTCGGCCTCTAGCGTGTGTAGACGAGTCATAGCAAGCTACAAGGACTCCATTACGTCGTGGGACATAAATGTCATCACTGCACGTAGACGAGTCGTAGCAGGCTACGGGGACTCCATTACACTGTGAGACATTTCCCCGAAGGGACAGACACAGCAACAAAGAAGGGTACATGCCGGTCAATCAATGTGTCCGGAGCAGTAGCAAGCTACCAAGGCTCGATGGAAGCACAAAGAGGTAGTTCACTGTAAAGAGTACTACTAAAGGCACACATAACTAGGTGTCGGATCCCATACATATCGTTGCACGTCACACGTACGCACGACATGACCGATATGTATAGATACAACTATGGCATCACAACGTAACCATACCACAACACAACATTCATTTAGGGCTCATAGGAGCCAACATAGTGTGATATTACAAACAGGGGTCACAAGACCCAACACTCAATCATACAAACATCAAGTGGAAGCTTAACATGTCTGGGTACAGACATCTATAAATGAAGAAGGCTGAGGATGCCTGTCTAACAATAAGGCCTTCCACAGGAACCAGACCTCTGACTAGGATTCCCAAGCTAAATGATCAACATCGATCTTATCGTCAAAACCACTAGCAAGACCGGGATCTCTCTATAAAAACATAATTAAGCAACGGTGAGTACTGAGTACTCAGCAAGTCTTACACAAGAACTAACTACGTATGCATCGGTATTAACAAGGAAGTTGTGGGGTTTGATGCAGCAAACCAGCTTTGACTCGGTGGCTATCTTGTACTACGACTTTCAAATCTTTGTAAACTTTTGTGAAGCGTACACGAGTCCACTAACTCCACAACAATACACCACCATGGATTCTCTCCTGTCTTCCTACGAGAGTGCCATTCATGGTACTCACACTTATCTTGAAGCTTTTATGAGTAACCTTTTAAATTGTCTATGAACCACATAAGTATCCAAGTAGTCCATATCCGCGGACGCAGCTATTCAAATAGATTGATTACCCTGCAGGGGTGTACTTCGTCACACATGTTCCCGCCACTAACCGCCATGTGCTCGTAAAAAGGGCACCTCGTCAACCTTCAAGCGGAAGCCCAGTGAGGGAGTCGGCCACGACCTGACTAACCACTCAAGACTCTCGTCCAGGTTTATAGCCTATTAGGGACTAAACCCGCAAGGAGGTCCGGCCGAAGTTTCCTCAACGGCCCCAAACGATGTGTACAGGGTTCCCAAGCCCACCTCGGCGGATGGTACTACGCTTGGTACACCGGGCCACAATGCCTAGTCTGTCCTGATCCCACCTGTACGGGGTGCCACCCGGTAGACCACTAGCATATCCTACAAACACCAGAAACTAGTTGCAACTCCTGGACAGAGATCGAGTCGATTAATAAGTCGAGAGAGTCAATTAAGGATCCCAATGTGCGGTATCAGCTAGTCTTGGACAACATACACAGGACTCAGTTCTTAAGGACGGTACCAATGAGACAACCCTCCATGTACTCCTACACGGCATCTCATCGCTACCTTTACCAAAATGTGTTCACAACTTAACTCTCATCATCAGAGCAAGTTCAGTTCACTCCGGTTCATCACCTAGATGAATCAGACCTGACACAACTCTAAGCATAGCAAGCATAGCAGGTTAAGGCAAATCATAGCTCAAACATCTACCAGGTATACTAGGTTGCATGGTTTAGCTATTTACTATGACAATGACAGGTCATGCAGAGGAATGGGTTCAACTACCGGAACATGCAAGTTGAAACGTTTTGTCCTAATGCAATAAGTGAGAGCAGGAGCGAGAGAGTGGGATTGTATCGGTATGTTCAAGGGGGGGTTGCTTGCCTGATAAGACGATCGCACGTTATTGCTCCTCAGATGGATACTCGACCGTATCCTCCGGAACAGTGCCTAACACGAATAACAACAACAAAGGGGGAACAAATCAATATACACCAGATGCCACAATATGATGCATGAATATGTCATGGCAATATGAGATATTGAGCTAATGCATCTAGCAACAGATTCAAATGAAGTGGGTTTGAACTCAAGGTTCAAATTCAACTTCATATATGGTTTCCATAATGCATTTGAATTAGAAATGTCCAAGTTCACATGTTTAGGTTGCTCTAACATGTATGAAAACGGTACAGATGAATTCATTGGATTTTTCTGATCAATTTTTATATATAAATTATTTTCATCTGATTTACAGATAATTTTCTATGATTTTTAGAAGTTTTTATTAATTTCTGGAATTTCCTTATTATTTTAAATGTCAGAAAAGCTTTAATGCGTCATTGCTGCGTTAGGGTGATGTCATCGAGTCAACAGCCTGGTCAGCGTCTAACCTGAGGTGTGGGGGCCACATGTTAGTGTCACAGGGTTAATCTCCGCGTTGACCCGCGCTTTGACTCGGGCCAGGGCTCACAGTCACCGACCTCAGGTTAATTAGTGGCTTGATTAGCCACTAATGGACCTGCCACGTCACACCCGCCAGCGGCTGAACGCCGGCGACCATTTGTCGTGGCGGAGCATGTCGGAAACGCGCTAGGGACCTCGGATCTAAGCGTCGCTTGGTCCTACGGCTAGCTTGACTGACTATAAGTCAGCGTTGGTATCAGAGCTGACTGACTGTAGGATTACCAAGCCAAACCGGTCGATGTTGAGTCTAGTAACTCTTTAGTTATATAAGGGAATTGATTGTGGAAGGGAACGTAAGACTCTTTTTACTCCTTTTCCCATGTTATTCTAATTCTGAGTCACTCTCTCCTTTTCTACGGGGATTAAGAACTAGGCTTCTTATCTATCTATTAGGATTTCGTGTTACTATTCCGTAGACTTATAGGAATGGTTCATCTGAGATGTTTCTAGTCCTCGAATGTTATCTGTGTAGCTTGCTAGCTCCATCAGAATCTTGAGCTGGTCATGTCAAGGTGTCGTGGCACCTAAATCTTTGCAGGATGTCTCATTTCTGATCATTCGTAGCCGTTATGCTGCCCAATTTTCCCTAGGATTTCTTTGAAAATCAATGCTTTTGCATTCCCTCTTATCTTCTGGTTGCCGCCATGTCTAATCCTAGTTTCTCATCATCAGGATGTCCCGCAGTACCCAAGCTGCCATTGGTCGCAAGAAGGACCAGTGACGTGGAACCAGAGATGCTGAAGTTCTGTCAGATTCACCTTCGTTAGCTCAGTTCATGTTAGACATTGAGAAGGACAAGCGTGAGTCAAATCGCTTGCTAGCATGTATTCAGGAAAACACCGCACATCAATGTGATGGAACAGTGACCATCCGTGATTTCATCAAGCTGTACCCACCCACCTTCCATCACTCATTGACCCACTCGATGCAGATGATTGGCTCCATAGCATCACCAACAAGCTGCGTTCTGCGAACGTGGCTGAGGCTGACAGGGTCACCTATGCTACCTATTTCTTGGAGGGTCCTTCTAGTATATGGTGGGAGAACTATGAGACTATAATTCCAGCTGGCCAGATTCCTACTTGGAAAGAATTCATAGAGGTTTTCCATGAGCATCATATTCCTCAGGGTCTCATGGACCGAAAGAGGGAAGAGTTTTGTAACCTTACCCAGGATAAGATGGTTGTAGATGCTTACAGTCGGGAGTTTGAGAACCTTGCATGTTATGCCACAGAAGAAGTGTCCACGGATGCCAAAAAGCAAGCTAGGTTGAGGAAGGGTCTTAACCCAAAGTTGCATCATGATCTTCACCTGCATCATTGTGACACATTCCAAGCTCTTTTGAACAAGGCCATCAATCCAGAGACAACTCAGTTCACCTATGAAGAATTTCGCAAGCATAACCGTGATTTGGTCTCTACCTCCGGTTCTGGATCTCAGAAGCACCGGATTTGGATTCCAAACTCATGGCTTCCTCTTGGTTATGCATTGAGGCCATCCTGTGTGGTGCCTCGTCCAACCCAGCCAAATGCTCCACCCAGACCTGCTGGTGAACCGCGTGCCAATGCGACTCAACGTCATACTTCCGTGATTTGCTACAAGTGCGGAGAACCAGGCCATATCGCTCACAACTGCACTCAGTCCAACGTTGTTCCACCTCAGTCTGGAAAGTCTGTTGACCGCAATAAATCACCAGCCAAGGTGTTCCATGCCAAGCCAACCATCATTGAACAAGGATGTGTGAATCACGTGTCAGCCAAAGAAGCTAACGATGATCCAGAAGTTCTCCTTGGAACGCTCCTTGTCAATTGCCATCCAGCATCAGTTCTATTTGATACGGGAGCATGATATATCATTTTGCGATATGCCAACTGCTCTTGAAATTCAGACCCTAGGGTCTAGATGGCAGACCACAAGAATAAGCCATGGAAATGAAATATGTGTTGATAGACTTGTATTCCTTGCTTCATTAATAGCTCTCAAGTCTTCATATATTAATATCATCTTGGGTATGGATTGGATGATAGCTCACCATGCCAAGATCGATTGCTCCTCCAGGTCTGTTCAGCTTATGCATCCATCTGGCAAGAAAGTCCGTGTTTCAACACGAGTTGCAAAGTGACAACTCTATTCACTTAATGCCAACGCTCTTCCTGAGCTTGAAGATATACTGGTAGTAAGAGATTTTCCGGATGTATTTCCAGAAGAATTGCTAGGGATTCCGCCTGATAGGGATGTAGAGTTTGTGATAGACCTCATCCCAGGAACTGTTCCAATTTCCAGAAGACCTTATAAGATGGCACCCTTGGAATTAGCTGAGCTTAAGAAACAACTTGATGAGTCCTTGCAAAAGGGTTTCATTTGACCTAGCTCCTCTCCTTGGGCTTGTCCCGTCCTCTTTGTGAAGAACAAGGATGGAACAGATCGTATGGTTGTTGATTACCGACCTGTCAATTTGGTCACAATAAAGAATAAGTATCCGCTCCCCAGGATCAATGATTTGTATGATCAACTTGCTGGATCTTGAATGTTCTCCAAAATGGATTTGAGGTTAGGTTACCATCAAATTAAGATTAAGAATGGAGACATTCCCAAGACGGCGTTCGTCACTCGTTATGGTCAGTACGAGTACACAGTCATGTCCTTTGGACTAACCAATGCTCCAGCAACATTTTCCCGTTTGATGAACTCAATCTTCATGGAGTACTTAGATAAGTTCGTTGTGGTTTACCTTGATGATATTTTGATTTATTCAAAGAATGAAGAAGAACATGCTGAGCACCTCAGACTTGTGCTAGAAAAACTCAGAGAGCATCGTCTTTATGCCAAATTCTCCAAGTGTGAATTTTGGTTACCTAAAGTGACCTATTTAGGCTATGTGATCTCCGGAAAGGGCATCGCAGTCAATCCTGAAAGAGTTCAGGCCATTCTCGACTGGACTCCACCTGAAACAGTTAATTAAGTTAGAAGTTTCCTTGGTCCTACGGCTAGCCTGCGGAGCGCCGCATCCAGCAGGGACATCAGGGGAGGCTGGGGTGGCCGGAGACGACGGCCATGTCGATTTTGGTGGCGGCCGGAGCTCGGCATGACGGGGAAGCAGTGGCTAGGGCACGAGCAGGGAAGCAGGGCTATGGGGAGGAGAAGGAGAAGCTCATAGGGGGCTCGATGGCGACGAGGGCGGCTCGGAGAGGAGGCGAGGCGACTGCAGGGTCGTCGGCGAACTTCGGCGCCCGGAGACGGAATCAGCGATGGGGATGATGCTGCGGACCTCCGGCCTTTATTCCTTTGGCGGGGTGCTTCAGGAGCTCGAGCCGGAGCTCTAGGTCGGGTCGGGGAGGCTAGGCGACGGCGAGGCTAGCTAGCGGCGGCGACGGCAGCTTCGGGAGCCGGCGGAAGAGGAGAACAGAGAGGGGGAAAGGGGAAGCGAGAGAGGGAGCGGCGGCGAGAGAGAGGGAGAAGGCACGGGGCAGCCACGCTGGCACATCCGGAGGCGCGACGGCAGCCAGGCGAGCAGGAGCTGGCCGGCGTGCCGCTGCCACACGCCCTTTTGCCCACTAGCAGGAGGTTGAAGACGGTGGGGCTAGCTGGGCCAGCTGAGCCAGCTCCACCTGGGCCTCCTCCTCTTCTACTTTTTTTTAAATTTGGTTTTATTTCTTTCTATTATCTATTTCCAGTTTTATTTTCATTTGATTTCAAAACCAAACCATTTCATAATATGTTGGAAATTGTATGTAGCCTTATTTTATATTATAACCAAAAGCTCTCATGGATTTTACAGATTTATTGGAGCTTTAAAATATTTATAGAATTTTAAAACTCCAATCTGAATGGTTGTTATTTTAATTCAATATCCAAAATGACATTTTTAAAATATGCACCACCTCTGGTTCATGTTGCCACATTATTCCAGAGAGGATGAACATTTTCTCAGAGCCAGCTTGGATCATTGAAATTATTATTTGTTGGGCCTATTTGAATTCAAATGGTGCTAGGGTTTTGATCATCCCCATTTCAATTTTAAATGAATTTAAACATGATGCAAAACCAAACATGGATCCTAATGCATGCTAAAGCTAGTGATGTGACAGCCGAGCCCTTCAACAGCCGCTGACGATTCAACTACAATAGATGTCATTATCACCGAGACCGGCTTTCAAACTCTTGAACCTCCTGTGTTGACAAAACATACTGAGAAAACTGAAGCCTCTGACAAGCTGGACCTTGAAGTCCCGGTGTTGGAGAAGTTAAATGCTGACGAGCTGCACGCCGGTTATCTGAACCGCCTCAACATGAGCTGGAACATGGAACTCACGCTCGTCAACTTGATGAGGAAAAAAATACGGGGTGATCTTTTCCTTTCCATATATCCTTCTGGTCCCCAAGAGTCGGTTTAGTATTTGTCAATGGTAAGCTGGATCTTTCAATCGAGGCTTTGAGTAGAAACACTTAACCTGTAGCTCCCAAGTATCGGCTTCATATGCAAATATTGAGCTGGTACTCAATTTTAACTAGTTGATCAACTGTAGCCCCCAAGTTCGGGTTAGGAAATAATAGGCCGAATCTCCTCATGGAAAGAACCAACTATAGCCCCCAAAGGCTGCCTTAACTTGATAAAGATGAGCTGGGATTTCAATGTAGACTTGAACAAAGAGCCAATTGTAGCCCCCAAGTGCCAGCTTAACTTGATAAAGATAAGCCAGGACTTACAATGTGGTTTGTAGTCTGTAGTCGTGGAGAGCAAATATACATTAGCCCCCAGATGCCGGCTTAACGTGATAAAGATGAGCCGGAATGTACTTGTTGTCTTGGAGAGCAAATATACATTAGCCCCAAGTGTCAAGTATATTGCTTGCAATCTTCTTGAAACTTGCATTCTATTTGTTAGCCTGATCATCTGACGACATGCTATCCTGGCAACTTACCTTTCTTGTACCTTTTTTTGTCACAAGAAGCTTTAAATAATGTCAAGTCTGAACTGACCGACTTGAAGAGCAATCTGGCCTCCCAACAGGTCGCCAGGAGTGCAGTAGAAGAAAAGTGCCAGCTTGCGACCGAAGAGCGTGTAAAAGCTAAAGCTGAGTTCACCGCCTTTAAGAAGGCTGCTGAGATGGAGAAAACTGCCCTGGCTTAGTGTGCAGATAATGCTGACCAGCGGCTCATGGAAGTTTCCGATAAACTGCACTCCCTGAAACGCCATATAACAAATGTGTCTGCTGCTATCTTTGGTAAGTACTCTAGTCAACATCTTTGTGTAAATACTTAAACAGATAGCTTATAAAAAATCTGTCTTATATAGGTCGAAGCACCCATCAAATCGCCGCTGACAGCCTGTTATCTCTGAAAGCCGTCTATACTCTCTCAGAACATCTATATTGCGGAACACTCTGCACCATCAAGGCGATGCTTAACAAGGAGAGTATCCCCAAGTCCATGAAGGGGGTCATAGAAATGTTATCTACCCTTCCCAAGCAACTCCAGGAGCTCAAGAAATCATCCGCCAGAAAAGGAGCCATTGCGGCCCTAAGCCAGGCCTTAGCCTTTGCCCCAGAGCTAACTCCCGAGGAGATGATGGATGGGTTTCCCTCAAAGAAGGATGATGGCTCAGAGTTCACAGAAGCCGACTACGCCCATTGCATGAAGGCTTCTAGAGTCCTTGCATTGGTATTAGCGGAAGAAGTGAACCGATCAACATATCAGGTGGCTTACAATGCCGAGAACAAGTGAGTGCGCGACCCAACCTTCGAGGCCACAGACTTAATTCCTGCACGCCATAAGCACTTCTTCGCTCCTGAGCTTGACCCGTCTCCCCTCTTTGAAGAGGCAACCTTTGAAGCTTTAAATAACTGCAACTAGGACGTGGACAATCTCCAGATCGAGGAGGTCGAACACCCGGCGCAGGGTGACCCGTGTCCAGCCGAGCCCTTTGATAATGCCATGGATATTCTGGCTCTCGTGACCCGCCGAACTTTGATGCGTGTAAACAACTTTAAGTCATTGCTTTTTAGGTCTGTGAAGAGCATTGTAATAGGCTTGTAGTAAAAACTTTGTGTTGCTTGAACTGTGCCATCGTGCACATAGGAAATCGCACTGCTTTAACATATTGTATCTGCCTTGTGCTCCAATTCATACTAAATGTCGTGGCGGCTCTTGTTGAGATAACCAACCTATAGAAACAGAATATCTTCCGTACTTTTTAGTATGGCGGCCTAGAACCGCACAACCCGGAGATGTTATATCTTTCCAGATTTATATTGAAATTTTTTTGAACTCATGTGCTGGTTGTTCTGGGTGGACTCGCTAATTAAAACTCCTAACCAGTATAGGGTCTCTATAGAGATTGGTCGTCCTTACTTAGAACGGCTCAGGGTCTCTAAGCGAGATTAACTGATAGGAAGTGTAGCATCCTAGAGAGAGACACGACAGGACATGAGCACCGTGGTAACTCAAGAACTGCCTCTCACGTGACATAAATCCGTCGTTTAAACCTTAAACAGTTTAGGGTCTTTCAAAGGATTGACTGTCTAAGAGTACGAATGGGCCACATAGCGGAGAGTCGGCGGTAGATGAGAGAGTTTATCCTTGCTTTCCGTAAGCCAGCCCTCACGTGACTAGAACCGCGGGTTTAACCTTAACCAGTACAGGGTATCTAATGAGATTGGCCGTCAATATCTTTGAACTGGCTCAGGGTCTCTAGTCGACATTAACTGGTAAGAGTTCGGAGGGTCACCTGGGGGAGTGGCAAGTCGCAAACGGGCAGGTTTAACTCTGGCGGCTTAAGAGCAGATCAAGAGGGTATGTAAGCTAAACCCAGTGGGTTGGAAGCCCCCAAATGACCTTTGTTGACGAAATCAACTGTTTGGCTTGAGATTCGATCGATATTGTGAGATAAGCTAAACCCAACAGGTTGGAAACCCCCTAGACGACCTTTGTTGACGAAATCAACTGTTTGGCTTGAGAGCCGATCGATAGGGTGAGATAAGCTAAACCCAGCAGGTTGCAAGTCCCCCTAGATGACCTTTGTTAACGAAATCAATTGTTTCGCTTGAGAGCCGACCGATAGTGTGAGATAAGCTAAACCCAACGGGTTGGAAGCCCCCTAGACGACCTTTGTTGACGAAATCAACTGTTTGGCTTGAGAGCCGATCGATAGGGTGAGATAAGCTAAACCCAGCGGGTTGGAAGCCCCCTAGACGACCTTTTTTACACAACTGAGATATGTGAAATGGCAGAAGCCCCGGCTTGTAGGGATGCCAACTTTATTCATATATATATATATATATATATATATATATATATATATATGATATGTACAATGATGGTGTACAACGTTGAGTCTCAATGACTTAAGTGTAATAAGGCCGGAGATGAGCTATGTTCCACGGACGGCGGGTTTCCTACCCAGAAGTATTTGAGTCATCCCGGACATCAATGAGGTAATTACCCGTTGTTGAGATTCTTGCTGACCAAGAAAGGCCCTTCCCATGGAGGGGACAACTTGTGTGCATCCGTCTGGTCTTGAATCAACCGCAACACTAAGTCGCCTTCTTCAAACGTCCGGGTCTTAACCCTGCGGCTATGGTAGCGATGCAGGTCTTGTTGATAGATCGCCGATCGAGCCGCCGCAAGACCACGTTCTTCCTCCAAGGCATCTAGTGCATCTTGATGTGCTATTTCATTATCTTCCTCAACATAAGCTGCCACTCGTGGTGAGTCATGATGGATATCACTTGGCAATACGGCTTATGCGCCATAAACCATGAAGAAAGGTGTATAACCTGTTGATCTGTTGGGATTGGTTCTGATGCTCCATAAGACGGACGACAACTCCTCCACCCAACAACCCGGTGTACGCTACAAAGGAACCATAAGCCGGGGTTTGATACCTCGCAAGATTTCCTGGTTAGCCGTTCTGCCTGACCATATGATTGTGGATGAGCCACCGCAGAAACATCAAGTCGGATGTGCTCACTTTCACAAAACACTTGCATAGCCCCCTTGGATAAGTTTGTGCCATTATCTGTGATGATATTGTGAGGATAACCAAAGCGGTAGATCAATTTCTTAATAAATTGAACCGCCGTAACCGCGTCACACTTGTTGACCAGCTCAAATTCTACCCACTTGGTAGATTTATCCACCACCACCAAAAGGTGGGTCTTCTTGTCCTTGGATCTCTTGAAAGGACCGACCATATCAAGCCCCCAGACTGCCAATGGCCAAGTAATTGGAATCATTCGCAATTCTTGAGCTAGAACGTGAGTACGCTGGCCGAACTTCTGACATCCATCGCACTTGCGAACCAAATCCTCTGCATCTCTATGAGTCGTCAGCCAAAAGAAACCATGTCGAAAAGCCTTGGCCGCCAGGGATTTTGAACCGGCATGATGACCACAATCGCCAGCATGAATTACACTCAAGATTTAATTGCCTCTTCAGGTGAAAACACAATGTTGGAAGATGCCAGTAACGCTGCACTTATGTAACTCGCCATTGATTATAGTCATAGACTTAGACCGCCTGGTTATCTGTCTAACCAGATTTTCATCATGAGGTAACTCACTGCGAGTCAAGTACGCCAAGTAAGGCACGGTCCAGTCAGGAATAGCATACAGAGCCGCCACCCGCTGCCCCTCCGGGTCAGGTACGGCCAAGTCTTCCTCTGAAGGTAACTTAACCGATGGGTGATGTAACACATCTAAGAAAATGTTAGGTGGTACCGGCTTACGCTGAGAACCTAGCCTTGATAGGGCATCGGCCACCTCGTTCTTGCGACGATTGTTGGTAGACGTAGTAGTAAATCAAAAAAAATCCTACGTGTTCACCAAGATCTATCTATGGAGAAACCAGCAACGAGTGGGGAGAGTGCATCTTCATACCTTTGAATATCGCAAAGCGGAAGCATTACTAGAAAGCGGTTGGTGGAGTCGTACTCATAGCGATTTAGATCGCGGTGGAATCCGATCTACGTGCCAAACAACAGCGCCTCCGTGTTCAACACACGTGCAGCCTCATGACGCCTCCTAAGCCTTGATCCAGCAAGGAGGAAGGAGAGGTTGAGGAAGAGATCCGGCATCACGACGGTGTGGTGACGGTGGATCTACGTGGACTCCAGCAGGGCTTCGCCAAGCGCTACAGAGAATGAGGAAGAGGAAGGGTAGGGCTGCACCGAGAGAAAGAGAACCTGTGTCTCAAATCAGCCCCAATACCTCGGGTATGTATAGGAGGAGGGAGACACGTAGTGTCATCGAACCCTAGCATCATCGAACCTTAAGTGTGTAGACCCCACGGGTTCGGGAGACACGTAGACATGACTGAGACACCTCTCCGGTCAATAACCAACAGCAGGATCTAGATACACATCTTGGCTCCCACATGCTCCACGATGATCTCATCGGATGAACCATGATGTCGGGGATTCAATCAATCCCGTATACAATTCCCTTTGTCTACCGGTATGACACTTGCCCGAGATTCGATCGTCGGTATCCCTATACCTTGTTCAATCTCATTACCGGCAAGTCTCTTTACTCATTCCATAACACATCATCCCATGGCTAACTCCTTAGTCACATTGAGCTCATTATGATGACGTCTTACTGGGTGGGCCCAGATATACCTCTCCGTCACACAGAGTGACAAATCCCAGTCTCGATTTGTGCCAACCCAACAGACACTTTCGGAGAGATCTGTAGTGTACCTTTATAGCCACCCAGTTACGTTGTGATGTTTGGCATACCCAAAGTATACATACGGTATCCGGGAGTTGCACAATCTCATGGTCTAAGGAAATGATATTTGACATTGGAGAAGCTTTAGCACACGAACTACACGATCTTGTGCTATGCTTAGGATTGGGTCTTGTCCATCACATCATTCTCCTAATGATGTGATCCCGTTATCAACGACATCCAATGTCCATGGTCATGAAACCATGACCTATTGATCAACGAGCTAGACAACTAGAGGCTCACTAGGGACACATTGTGGTATATGTATTCATACATGCATTACGGTTTCTGGTTAAAACAATTATAGCATGAACAATAGACAATTATCATGAACAAGGAAATACAATAATAACCATTTTATTATTGCTTCTAGGGCATATTTCCAACAGTCTCCCACTTGCACTAGAGTCAATAATCTAGTTACATTGTGATGAATCGAACACCCATAGCATTATGGTGTTGATCATGTTTTGCTCGTGAGAGAGGTTTAGTCAATTGATCTGCGATATTCAGATCCGTATGTACTTTAGAAATATCTATATCTCCTTCCTGAATGTAATCACGAATGGAGTTGAAGCGGCGCTTGATGTGTCTTGTCTTCTTGTGAAACCTGGGCTCCTTCGCAAGGGATATAGCTCCAATGTTGTTAGACAATAGAGTCATCGGTCCTGACACATTGGCAATCACTCCTAGGTCAGTGATGAACTCCTTCATCCAGACTCCTTCCTTTGTTGCTTCCGAAGCAGCTATGTACTCCGCTTCACATGTAGATGCCGCCACGACGCTTTGCTTGCTGCTGCACCAGCTAACTGCCCCTCCGTTCAAAATATACACGTACCCGGTTTGCGACTTGGAGTCGTTAGGATCTGTGTCGAAGCAAGCATCGACGAAACCCTTTACGACGAGCTCTTCGGCACCTCCATATACGAGAAACATCTCCTTTGTCCTTTTCAGGTACTTCAGGATATTCTTAACCGTCGTGCAGTGTTCCGCTCCGGGATCACTTTGGTAACTCCCTACGAAACTTATGGCAAGGTTCACATCAGGTCTGGTACACAACATGGCATACATAATAGAGCCTATGGATGAAGCATAGGGGATGACACTCATCTCTTCTCTATCCTTTGTCGTGGTCGGGCATTGAGTCGTACTCAATCTCACACCCTGTAACACACGCAAGAACCCCTTCTTGGACTGATCCATATTGAACTTCTTCAATATCTTTTCAAGGTATGTGCTTTGTGAAAGACTTATGAGGCGTTTCGATCTATCTCTATAGATCTTAATACCTAATATGTAAGCACCTTCTCCAAGGTCCTTCATTGAAAACCACTTATTCAAGTAGGCCTTTACGCTTTCCAAAAGTTCTATATCATTTCCCATCAACAATATGTCATCCACATATAATATGAGAAATGCTACAGAGCTCCCACTCACTTTCTTGTAACTACAGGGTTCTCCATAAACCTGTATAAATCCAAACGCTTTAATCACCTCATTAAAGAGAATGTTGTAACTCCGAGATGCTTGCACCAGCCTATAGATGGAGCGCTGGAGCTTGAGTACTTTGTTAGCATCTTTAGGATCGACAAAACCTTCCGTCTGCATCATATACAGTTCTTCCTTAAGGAAGCCATTAAGGAATGTCGTTTGAACGTCCATTTGCCAGATCACATAATCCTAAAATGCGGCAATTGCTAACATGATTCGGACGGACTTCAGCATCGCTATGGGTGAGAAAGTCTCATCGTAGTCAACTTCTTGAACTTGTCGATAACCCTTAGCGACAAGCCGAGCCTTATAGACTGTCACATTACCATCCGCGTCAGTCTTGTTCTTAAAGATCCATTTATTTTCTATGGCTCGCTTACAATCAGGCAAGTCCAACAAAGTCCATACTTTGTTCTCGCACATGGATCCTATCTCTGATTTTATGGATTCAAGCCATTTGTTGGAATACGGACCCGCCATCGCTTCTTCCTAGTTCGAAGGTTCACCGTTGTCCAACAACATGATCTCTAGGACAGGGTTGCCGTACCACTCTGGTGCGGAACGTGTCCTAGTGGACCTTCGATGTTCAATAGTAACTTGATCTGAAGTTTCATGATCATCATCATTAACTTCCTCTCCAGCCGGTGTAGGCTCCATGGAAACACCCCCCGTGTTGCGCTACACTCTGGTTCGAGTGGAGGTACGATTACCTCATCAAGTTCTATTTTCCTCCCACTTACTTCTTTCGAGAGAAATTCTTTCTCGAGGAAGGATCCATTCTTGGCAACAAAGACTTTGCCTTCGGATCTAAGGTAGAAGGTAGACCCAATAGTCTCTTTGGGATATCCTATGAAGACGCACTTTTCCGCTTTGGGTTCGAGCTTCTCAGGTTGAAGTTTCTTCGCATAAGCGTCGCATTCCCAGACTTTTAGAAATGACAGCTTAGGTTTCTTTCCAAACCATAAATCATACAGTGTCATCTCAACGAACTTTGACGGTGCCCTATTTAAGGTGAATGCGACAGTCTCTAATGCATATCCCCAAAATGATAACGGTAAGTCAGTAAGAGACATCATAGATCGCACTATGTCCAATAGAGTGCGATTACGACGTTCAGACACACCATTTCGCTGAGGTGTGCCAGGCGGCATGAGTTGTGAAACAATTCCACATTTCCTTAGGTGCATTCCAAACTCATGACTCAAATATTCTCCGCCGCAATCAGATCGTAGGCACTTTATTTTCCTGTCACGTTGATTCTCTACCTCACTCTGAAATTCCTTGAACCTTTCAAAGGATTCAGACTTGTGTTTCATTAAGTAGACATACCCATATATGCTCAAGTCATCAGAGAGGGTGAGAACATAATGGTAGCCACCGCGAGCTCGACGCTCATTGGACCGCATACATCGGTATGTATTGTCTCCAACAAGTCAGTTGCTCGCTCCATTGTTCTGGAGAACGGAGTCTTGGTCATCTTTCCCATGAGGCATGGTTCGCATGTGTCAAATGATTCGAAATCAAGAGACTCCAAAAGTCCATCAGCATGGAGCTTCTTCATGCGTTTGACACCAATATGACCAAGGCGGCACTGCCACATGTAAGTGGGACTATCGTTATCAACCTTACATCTTTTGGTACTCACACTATGGCCATGTGTAACATCACATTCGAGATTCATTAAAAATAAACCATTGACCAGCGGGGCATGACCATAAAACATTTCTCTCATATAAATATAACAACCGTTATTCTCAAATTTAAATGAGTAGCCATCTCGCATCAAACAGGATCCAGATACAATGTTCATGCTCAAAGTTGGTACTAAATAACAATTATTGAGGTCTAAAACTAATCCCGAAAGTAGATGTAGAGGTAGCGTGCCGACGGCCATCACATCGACCTTGGAACCATTCCCGACGCGCATCGTCACCTCGTCCTTTCCCAGTCTCCGCTTATTACACAGCTCCTGTTTGGAGTTACAAATGTGAGCAACTGCACCAATATCAAATACCCGGGAGCTACTATGAGCGCTAGTTAGGTACACATCAATAACAAGTATATCACATATACCTTTAATGTTGCCGGCCTTCTTATCCGCTAAGTACTTGGGGCAGTTCTGCTTCCAGTGACCGGTACCCTTGCAATAAAAGCACTCAGTCTCAGGCTTGGGTCCAAGCTTGTTCTTCTTCACGGCAACTTGCTTACCAGGCGCGGCAACAGATTTGCCGTCCTTCTTGAAGTTCTTCTTACCCTTGCCTTTCTTGAAACTATTGGTCTTATTCACCATCAACACTTGATGCTCCTTTTCGATCTCGACCTCCGGTGATTTCAGCATCGAGTACAACTCAGGAATGGACTTCTCCATGCCCTGCATGTTGTAGTTCATCACAAAGTTCTTGTAGCTAGGTGGAAGCGACTGGAGGATTTTGTCAATGACCGAGTCATCCGGGAGATTAACTCCCAGCTGAGTTAAGCGGTTGTGCAACCCAAACATTTTGAGTATGTGCTCACTGACAGAACTATTTTCCTCCATCTTACAACTGAAGAACTTGTCGGAGACATCATATCTCTCTACCCGGGCATGCACTTGGAAAAGCAGTTTTAGCTCTTGGAACATCTCATATGCTCCGTGTTGCTCAAAATGCTTTTGGATCCCCGGTTCTAAACTATAAAGCATGGCGCACTGAACAAGGGAGTAATCATCGCAGGGTGACTGCCAAGCGTTCATAACGTCTTGATCTGCTGGGAAAATGGGTGCGTCAACTAGCGGTACATCAAGGACATACAATCTTTTGGAAGCTATGAGGATAATCCTCAAGCCACGGACCCAGTCCGCTTAGTTGCTTCCATCATCTTTCAGCTTGGTTTAATTAAGTTCATGATAATAAATTCACATAATCAAATTATTTAATGAACTCCCACTTAGATAGACATCTCTCTAGTCATCCAAGTGACACATGAGCCACGTCGACTAGCCGTTGTCCGATCATCACATCAGACAAACTAGTCATCCATGGTGAACATCACCATGTTGATCGTATCTTCTATACGACTCATGTTCGACCTTTCGGTCTTCCGTGTTCCGAGGCCATGTCTGTACATGCTAGGCTCGTCAAGTCAACCTAAGTGTATCTCGTGTGTAAATCTGGCTTACACCCGTTCTATGCGAACGTTAGAACCTATCACACCCGATCATCACATGGTGCTTCAGAACAACGATCCTTAGCAACGGTGCACAGTTAGGGTGAACACATTTCTTGAAATCTTATTGAGAGATCATCTTATTAGCTACCGTCGTTCTAAGCAAATAAGATGTAAACATGATAAACATCACATGCAATCAATATAGTGACATGATATGGCCAATATCATCTTGCTCCTTTCATCTCCATCTTCGGGGCACCATGATCATCACTGTCACCGGCAAGACACCATGATCTCCATCATCGTGATCTTCATCATCATGTCTTCATGAAGTTGTCTCGCTAACTATTACTTGTACTACTATGGCTAACGATTAGCAATAAAATAAAGTAATTGCATGGCATTTATGATTGACACGCAGGTCATACAATAAATTAAGACAACTCCTATGGCTCCTGCCGGTTGTCATACTCATAGACATGCAAGTCATGAATCCTATTACAAGAACATGATCAATTTCATACATCACAGTGCATCACATCACATCCTTTGGCCTTATCACATCACAAGGTATATGCCGCAAAAACAAGTTAGACCTCCTCTAATTTGTAGTTGCAAGTTTTACGTGGCTGTTATAGGTTTCTAGCAAGAACTTTCTTACCTACGCCAAAACCACAACGTGATATGCCAATTGCTATTTACCCTTCATAAGGACCCTTTTCATCGAATCCAATCCGACTAAGGTGGGAGAGACAGACACCCGCTAGCCACCTTATGCAACAAGTGCATGTCAGGTGGTGGAACCGGTCTTACGTAAGCGTACATGTAAAGTTGGTCTGGGCCGCTCCATCCCGCAATACCGCCGAATCAAGATAAGACTAGTAGTGGTAAGCAAATTAACAAGATCGACGCCCACAACAACTTTGTGTTCTACTCGAGCATAGATTCTACGCATAGACCTAGCTCATGATGCCACTGTTGGTAGACGTAGTAGTAAATCAAAAAATATTCTACGTGTTCACCAAGATCTATGTATGGAGAAACCAGCAACTAGTGGGGAGAGTGAATCTTCATACCTTTGAATATCACAAAACGGAAGCGTTCCTAGAACACGGTTGGTGGAGTCCTACTCGCAGCGATTCATATCGCAGTGGAATCCGATCTAAGAGCCAAACAATAGCGCCTCCGCGTTCAACACACATGCAACCCGGTGATGTATCCAACGCCTTGATCCAGCAAGGAGGAAGGAGAGGTTGAGGGAGAGCTCCGGTAGCACGACGGCGTGGTGATGCTGGACCTTCGTGGACTCCGGGAGGGTTTCGCCAAGCGCTACGGAGAAAAAGGAAGAGGAAGGGTAGGGCTGCGCCGAGAGAAAGAGAACTCGTGTCTCAAATCAGCCCCAATACCTCGGGTATATATAGGAGGAGGGATAGAGAGGGCCGCCTTGGCCCCTCCTCCAAGGAGGAGAGGTTCGGCCGAGATAAGGGAGGAGTCCACCTCCCACAAGGGAGGTGGATCTCTTCCTTTTGAATCTCCTTTTGCCTTATCTCTTTATCCCTAGCCGCATGGGCCTTTAGGGAAGGACTTGGCCAGCCAAAAAAGGGCTGGTACACCTACTCTAAGAGCCCATGAAGTAATATGGTCGTCACACCCCTCCCGGGGGTCCTCCGGCACCCTCCTGACACTCCCGATACCCTACCGATGAGCCAGAAAACTTTTCGGTGACCAAAATTGGACTTCCTATATATAAATCTTTACCTACGGACCATTCCGGAGCTCCTCGTGACGTCCGGGATCTCATATGGGACTCTGAACAGCCTTCAGTAACCATGTACAAAATTTCCCCGTAACCCTAGCGTCATTGAACCTTAAGTTTGTAGACCCTACGGGTTCGGGAGACACGTAGACATGACCAAGACACCTCTCCAGTCAATAACCAACAGAGGGATCTGGATACCCATATTGTCTCCCACATGCTCCACGATGATCTCATCGGATGAACCACGATGTCAGGGATTCAATCAATCCCGTATACATTTGCCTTTGTCTACCGGTATGACACTTGCCCAAGATTCGATTGTCGGTACCCCTATACCTTGTTCAATCTTGTTACCGGCAAGTCTCTTTACTCGTTCTGTGACACATTATCCTGTGGCTATCTTTTTAGTCACATTGAGCTCATTATGATGATGTCTTACTGAGTGGGCCCAGAGATACCATGATCACCCTCAAGTATAGGGGACCGCAACAATTTTCGATGGTAGAGTATTCAAACCAAATTTATTGATTCGACACAAGGGGAGCCAAAGAACATCCTCGAGTATTAGCAGTTGAGTTGCCAATTCAACCACACCTGAAAGATTTACTATCTGCAGCAAAGTTTTAGTAGGAAAGTAGTATGATAGTAACAGTAATAGTGGTAACAGTACTAGTGGTGATTTGTGTAGTAAGTATGACAGTAGTAGCGGTAAACTAACTAAGCAAGGACCAGTATAGGAAAAGCTCGTAGGCATTGGATCAGTGATGGATAATTATGTAGGATGGCATTCATCATGTAACAGTTATAACATAGGGTGATATGTAACTAGCTCCAGTTCGTCAACGTAATGTAGGCATGTATTCCGTATATAGTCATATGTGCTTATGGAAAAGAACTTGCATGACATCTTTTGTCCATCCCTCCCGTGGCAGCAGGGTCCTAATGGAAACTAAGGGATATTAAGGTCTCCTTTTAATAGAGAACTGGAACAAAGCATTAGCACATGGTGAATACATGGATTCCTCATACTTTGGTCATCTCCGGGAGTGGTTCTGGCTATTGTCACTCCGGGGTTGCCGGGTCATAACACATAGTAGGTGACTACAACTTGCAAGATAGGATCCAGAACACACATATATTGGTGAAAACATAATAGGTTCAGATCTGAAATCATGGCACTCGGGCCCTAGTGACAAGCATTAAGCATAGGAAAGTAGTAGCAACATCAATCTTAGAACATAGTGGATACTAGGGATCAAACCCCATCAAAACTAACTCGATTACATGATAGATCTCATCCAACCCATCACCGTCCAGCAAGCCTATGATGAGATTACTCACGAACGATGGAGAACATCATGGAATTGGCGATGGAGGATGGTTGATGAAGACGATGGCGTCGATTTCCCCTCTCCGGAGCCCAGAACGGACTCCAGATCTGCCCTCCCGAGGAAGAACAGGTAGTGGCGGCGGCTCCGTATCGTGAAACACGATGAACTCTTCTCCCTGAATTTTTTCTGGATGAAAGAGGTTATATGGAGTTGGAGAGGAGGTCGGAGGAGCCGCGTGGGCCCCAGAGCCTGTAGGGCGCGCCTCCTGGGCTCATGGCCCACTGGGAGCGTATCTCCAATTGATTCTTTCTCTGGTATTTTTTATATATTCCATAAAAAATCCTCGTAAGTTTCCAGGTCATTCCGAGAACTTTTATTTCTGCGCAAAAACGACAACATGGCAGTTCTGCTGAAAACAGCGTCAGTCCGGGTTACTTTCATTCAAATCATGCAAATTAGAGTCCAAAACAAGGGAAAATGAGTTTGGAAAAGTAGATACGTTGAAGATGTATCAAATCCCCCAAGCTTAAAGCCTTGCTTGTCCTCAAGAAATTCAGTTGATAAACTAAAAGAGCCAAAACAAAAACTTTTACGAACTCTGTTTGATCTTGTTGTTGTAATTATGTCTAACTCGTATTCAGATTTTCAGCAAGATCATAAGCTAACCACATAAGCAATGACATTTAGGTCTCACAGTATACTCATATCAATGGCATAATTAACTAGCGAGTAATAATAATAAGTTTCAAATGCCAACACTTCAATCAAAACAATCATGAGACAATATGAATAGATGATATCTCGTTAGCCCTTTCTGAGACCGCAAAACATAAATGCAGAGCACCTTCAAATACCAAGGGCCGACTAGAAATTGTAATTCATGGCAAAGAAGATCCAGTCATAGTCATACTCAATATCAATTAATAGCAAAGCATACAAATCACAGAGGTGCTCTCTAGCTGGTGCTTTTAATAAGAAGAGGATGACTCAACAAAAATGTAAATAGATAGGCCCTTCACAGAGGGAAGCATTGATTTACAGAGGTGCCAAAGCTCAAGCTTTTCAAAACAGAGATAAATAATTTTGGGGTGGCATGCTTTCATTGTCAACGCGATGACCAAGAGTTTTCACCATCTTCCATGCTACACATATTATAGGCGGTTCCCAAACAAAATAGTAAAGTTTTGACTCCCCCACCACCGATCAACCACACTCCATAACTAGCCGAATCCTCAGGTGCCGTCCATACCTACAACAATCCAGGGGGAGTTTTGTTTGCAATTATATTTTTATTTGATTTGAGCATGGAACTAGGCATTCCAATTATCGGCCCCTTGCTCGTGAGTGATAGTGAATAAACACATATCGAGGATAACATGCCTAGCATGGAAGATACTGACCACCCCTTGTCACCACATGAGCGGTTCGGGCATACAAAACAGATTATTATTTGAAGGTTTAGAGAGTGGCACATGCAAATTTACTTGGAACGGCAGGTAGATACCGCATATAGATAGGTATGGTGGACTCACATGGAACAACTTTGGGGTTTATGGAAGTGGATGCACAAGCAGTATTCCCGCTTAGTACAAGTGAAGGCTAGAAAGAGACTGGGAAGCGACCAACTAGAGAGAAACAACAGTCATCAACATGCATTGAGATTAACCAACCTTGAGTGCAGGCATGAGTAGGATATAAATCACCATGAACATGGATATCGTGGAGGATATGTTGATTTTGTTTCAACTACATGCGTGAACATGTGCCAAGTCAAGCCACTTGAATCGTTCAAAGGAGGATACCATCCTATCATACTACATCACAATCATTTTAAAATTCATGTTGGCATCCAAGACAAACAATATAAGCTCCTAGCTAATTAAGCATGGCATAAGCTATGATCTCTAAGTTGTCCTTGCAAACATGTTTCTCTCATAACAATGCTGAATTAGGAACGATGAGCTAGTCATATTTACAAAGACAAAATAGGTCGAGTTCATACCAGCTTTTCTAGGCTCAGTCACTTCATCATATATCGTCATTATTGCCTTTCACTTGCACGACCGAATGATGTGAATAATAATAAGAGTGTTCGTGCATTGGACTAAGCTAGAATCTGCAAGCAAACTTAGAGGACAAGACAAAGTAATATGGCTCTTTGATAGATAAACAATAATGCATATGAGAGCCCCTAATCATTTTAATCATGGTCTTCTACCTTGACCCAAAGAAAAAGATAACTATTTACACGAGAAAGCTCCCAACAAGCAAAAGAAGAATGGGAAATCTTTTTGGGTTTTGTTTTTTAGTTACTGCTAAGCATGCAAGAATGTAAAGTTACAACTAATTTTTTTGTTTTTCTCGTTTTTAAATTTTTTGGATTTTCTCAAGTTATTCAAACACACAAGAAGAATGCGAGAAAAAGAAAATAAACTAGGATGGATGATATAATGAAAAAGTGTGAACACCGACTATCAAAGTGAATGTGTGAACATGAATATAAAGTCGGTGAGAAACATGTACTCCCACAAGCTTAGGCTTTTGGCCTAAGTTGGTCTACTCCCAAGGCGGAAAGTAACCAGCTCCGGGGTACTCCGGGCGATATCGAAAATCATAATGTGGGTTGTACTGGGACGCGGCAGCTACCGCCTGAATAGCTGCCTCACGAAGGCGAGCAGCCTTCACCTCCCTCTCATACTCCTCTGTCTCTTCTCTGGTTATGTAATATCTCCGTTTACTCTGAAAATCAAAGAAGGCAGGAGCAGGAAGGGTAATATGGAAAACACGTTGTCGGTTAAATATTAACCGGTATAGGAGGGGCTCATTGCTCCTCTCAAGGAACTGGAAGCGTATCATAGCAGCACGATCAAGGAAAGCACTATGAAGCGGGGGATCTCCTTTCTGGATGGGTATTTTAAGATAATTAGCTAGGCGAGTGGCATAGATCCCACCAAAGAATCTCCTTCATTAGCATTGTTATTTAGTCTCCTAGCAATTATAGCTCCCATGTTAAAACTTCTATCACCTGTTACCGCACTCTTAAGTATACTGAGGTCAGGTGCGTAGAGGTGGCTATGGTCATGCTTACCATTAATGCATCTACCTATGAAGAGGGCAAAATAATGTAAGGCAGGAAAATGAATGCTACCCATGGTAGCTTGCATAATATCTCTAGTTTCTCCAACAGTTATACTAGAAATAAAATCTCTAACCGAGGACTTAGGAGGGTCATTGGGACTACCCCAATCAGGTATCTTGCATATTCTATTAAAATCCTCTAAATCCATAGTATATGATTTGTCATAAAGATCAAACAGTATGGATGTGTCATGGCCAACTGAAAATTTGAATCTACGAACAAAAGAGGCAGTGAGTGTAATATATTGTTCACATTTATTGGAGATGAATTCTTCGAGCCCGACGTTTCGAATAAATGTATCAAACTCGTCCTTGAAACCTGCATCAATCATGAATTCATCGGAAGGCCATTCACATGGTTGCACCGGTGCCTCCCTCGGCTGATAAGGATCGGGCTCCCGAATCGCGGGATGGGGACCCCTCTTGCTTGAGGAACCACCATGATAGTTCTTCCTAAACATTTTCCTTTTTCTGAAATAATTCTGAAATTTGTAGTGACTCAAAATAAAAGTGAACAAAACTTAACAAAACTCATAGAAACTACTCCTACAAGTGTCTAGAGGCCATATTTTGCATCAAAACCACTTGGGACCAAATAAAATTAACATGCAAAGCTCAAGAACAGGGTTACCAAGGCAGTAATAATATGCAATGAATAAAGCACTAGAACAAAAACTAATTGGACCAATGGAGGAGTCACATACCAAGGAACAATTCCCCAAAACAATTTGGTGAATGGGGTTTTGCACAAGGAGATCGAAAAATGCAGCAAAATGAGCAAGAACACGGGTTTGAGCTATGGGATGATTTTTTGTGGAGGTAGACGAAGGAGATGGGTGCTGGAATAACAGGAGGGGGGCCACGTGGGCCTCACGAGCCTGCCAGGCGCGCCTAGGGGGTGGGCACACCTCCTGGGCTAGTGGCCCACTCGTGCATCCTCCTGACTAGTTATCTATCTCAAAAATTCTTAAATATTTTAGAAAAATCATACTTCAATTTCAGGGCATTTGAAGAACTTTTATTTTCAGGTCATTTTTTATTGGACGGATAATGCGGAAAACGGGAAAATAATGCTATATTTATTATTTTTCTACTAAATAACAGAAAGTAAAAGTTGGGAACAGAAGGTTGTGACTTCTAGATTCATCCATCTCATGGTCATCAAAAGAAATCCATCAATGAGGTTGATCAAGTCTCCTTGACAAACTTTTTCGAATCACATGAAACCAGAGAATTTTTGAAAAATCACTGGGTTACCTCAATGGCGATATGCATATCCCCAACAACAAGTATATCATATCTCATCTTGACAGTAGGTATAGGAAATTCAAAGCTTCCAATAATAATGGATGAAGATTTTTCAATAGAATTTATGCAATGAACCCGATATTGTTTCTTCGGAAAGTTCACCGTGTGCTCATTACCATTGACATGGAAAGTGACATTGCCTTTGTTGCAATCAATAACAGCCCTTGCAGTGTTTAAAAAGGGTCTTCCAAGGATGACTGCCATGGCTTCATCCTTGGGAATATCAAGAATAACAAAGTCCGTTAAGATAGTAATGTTCGCAACCACAATAGGCACATCCTCAGAAATGCTGATAGGTAAAGCAGTTGATTTGTCGGCCATTTGCAAAGAAATTTCAGTAGGTGTCAACTTATCCAATTCAAGTCTACGATATAAAGAGAGAGGCATAACACTAACACCGGCTCCAAGATCACATAAAGTAGTTCTAACATAATTTCCTTTAAAGGAGCAAGGTATAGTGGGTACTCCGGGATCTCCTAGTTCCTTAGGAGTCCCACCCTTAAAAGTGTAATTAGCAAGCATGGTGGAAATCTCAACATCAGGTATCTTTCTTTTATTAGTCACAATATCTTTCATGTATTTAGCATAAGGAGACATTTTAAGCATATCAGTCAAACGCATTTGCAAGAAGATAGGTCTAATCATTTCAACAAAGCGCTCAAAATCCCCATCATCCTTTTTCTTGGATGACTTAGGAGGAAAGGGAATGGGTTTCCGATCCCATGGTTCTCTTTCTTTACCATGCATCTTAGCAATAAAATCAATCTTATCATATCTTTTGTTCCTAGGTTGTGGGTTATCAAGATCAACAGCAGGTTCAATCTCCACATCATTATCATTACTAGGTTGAGCATTAATATGAACATCATTATCAATATTATCACTAGGCTCATGTTATCACCAGATTGTGTCTCAACATCAAAAATAGATATATCATTTGGATTCTCAGGTGTAACAGCAACAGGTTTACTAGGATGCAAGTTCCTATCATCTTTCTTCTTCTTCCTATTACCAGGATGACTAGGTGCATCAGTATTAATTCCTTGAGAATCTTGCTCAATTCTCTTAGGATGGCCCTCAGGATACAAAGGTTCCTGAGTCATTCTACCACCTCTAGTAACAACTTTAACAAAATTATCATTCAATTCATTAAGCAAGTCATTTTGAGCCCTAAGTACTTGCTCTACTTGAGTAGTGACCATAGAAGCATGTTTACCAATAAGCTTAAGATCATTAACATCTCTATCCACACAAGCACTTATATGATCAATCATACGAGCATTTTGTTTCAGTTGTCTACTAACATAATCATTAAAACTTTGTTGTTTGGCAACAAAGTTATCAAATTCATCTAAGCATAAGCTAGCAGGTTTATCATAAGGGATATCACTCTCATTGAATCTATGAAGCGAATTTACCTCTACTACATGTGTCGGGTTATCAAGACCATGTATCTCTTCAATAGGTGGTAGATTCTTAACATCTTTAGATTTAATACCTTTCTCTCGCATGGATTTCTTTGCGTGTTGCATATCTTCAGAACTGAGGAATATAATACCTCTTTTCTTAGGAGTTGGCTTCGGAGGTGGTTTGGGAATAGTCCAAGCATTATCATTGCTCAAGATATTATTCAATAGAATTTCAGCTTGTTCCACAGTTCGTTCCCTGAAAACACAGCTATCACAACTATCTAGGTGGTCCCTAGAAGCATTGGTTAGTCCATTATAAAAGATATCAAGTATTTCATTTTTCTTAAGAGGGTGATCAGGCAAAGCATTAAGTATCTTCACAAGCCTCCCCCAAGCTTGTGGGAGAATCTCTTCTTCAATTTGCACAAAGTTATATATATCTTGCAAGGCAGCTTGTTTCTTATGGGCAGGAAAATATTTCACAGAGAAGTAGTATATCATATCCTAGGGACAACGCACACAACCAGGAGCAAGAGAAGTAAACCAAGTTTCAGCATCACCCTTTAGTGAGAAAGGAGACAACTTAAGGATGTAGTAATAGTGAATTTTTTCCTCATTAGTGAATAGGGTGGCAATATCATTTAGTTTAGTAAGATGTGCTCCAACAGTTTCAGATTCATAACCATGAAAAGGATCAGATTCAACCAAAGTGATTAACTCAGGATCGACAGAGAACTCATAATCCTTATCAGTAACAAAGATAGGTGGAGTAGCAAACTTAGGATCATATTTCATTCTAGCATTCAAAGATTTTTCTTTCCACTTGCGTAATAAATTCTCAAGATCATAGCTATCCTTACAAGCAAGAAAGTCTTCAGCTACCTCTCCTTCCATAACATAACCCTTAGGTATATTAGGCAATTCATATCTAGGAGGGCTAGGTCTAACAGGTGTAACAGCAGGTTCCATTTCAATAATTTCTTCAGTTTCAGAAGTATCATTTGATTGAGTAGTAACTCTAGCAATTTGTGCGTCAAGAAATTCACCAAGTGGCATATCATTATAAAGCAAAGCATCATCATAATTATCATGTATAGCAGAATTAGCACCATCAAGCATAGGCGACGTATCAGAATTAATAGTAGGTGGTGGTGTCGCAAATTTACTCATAACAGAAGCTGAATCAAGTGCAGAGCTAGATGGCAGTTCCTTACCTATCCTCGTAGTTGAGGGCAGAACTTTAGTTTTTGGATCTCACAAATTCTTCATCGTGATCAACAGATATAAATCCCAAGTGACTCGGAGAATAGAGCTATGCTCCCCGGCAACGGCGCCAGAAAAAGCGGAAGCGTTACTAGAACACGGTTGGTGGAGTCGTACTTGCAGTGATTCAGATCGCGGTGGAATCCGATCTAAGCGCCGAACAACGGCGCCTCCGCGTTCAACACACATGTAGCCCGATGACGTCTCCTATGTCTTGATCCAGCAAGGAGGAAGGAGAGGTTGAGGGAGAGCTCCGGCAGCACGACAGCGTGGTGATGGTGGAGCTTCGTGGACTCCGGGAGGGTTTTGCCAAGCGCTACGGAGAACGAGGAGGAGGAAGGGTAGGGCTGCACCGAGAGAATGAGAACTCGTGTCCAAAATCAGCCCCAATACCTCGGGTATATATAGGAGGAGGGAGAAATAAGGCCGCCTGGGCCCCTCCTCCCAGGAGGAGAGCTTCGGCCGAGATAAGGGAGGAGTCCACCTCCCACAAGGGAGGTGGATCTCTTCCTTTTGAATCTCCTTTTGCCTTATCTCTTTATCCCTAGCAGCCTGGGCCTTTAGGGAAGGACTTGTCCAGCCAAAAAAGGGCTGGTCCACCTCCTCTAACAGCCCATGAAGTCCTTTGGTCGTCACACCCCTCCCGGGGGTCCTCCGGCACCCTCCTGGCACTCCCGGTACACTACCGATGAGCCCAAAAACTTTCCGATGACCAAAACTGGACTTCCTATATATCAATATTTACCTACAGACCATTCTAGAGCTCCTCGTGACCTCCGGGATCCCATACGGGACTCCGAACAACCTTCGGTAACCACGTACAACATTTCCCTATAACCCTAGCGTCATCGAACCTTAAGTGTGTAGACCCAACGGGTTCGGGAGACACGTAGACATGACCAAGACACCTCTCCAGTCAATAACCAACAGCAGGATCTGGATACCCATGTTGGCTCCCACATGCTCCACGATGATCTCATCAGATGAACCACGATGTGGGGGATTCAATCAATCCCGTATACATTTCCATTTGTCTACTAGTATGACACTTGCCCAAGTTTCGATTATCGGTATCCCTATACCTTGTTTAATTTCATTACCGGCAAGTCTCTCTACTCGTTCCATAACACATCATCCCGTGGCTAACTCCTTAGTCACATTGAGCTCATTATGATGATGTCTTACCGAGTGGGCCCATGGATACCTTGATAACCCTCAAGTATAGGGGATCGCAATAGTTTTCGAGGGTAGATTATTCAACCCAAATTTATTGATTCGACACAAGGGGAGCCAAAGAATATCCTCGAGTATTAGCAGTTGAGTTGTCAATTCAACCACACCTGAAAGAGTTAGTATCTACAACAAAGTTTTAGTAGCAAAGTAGTCTGATAGTAACAGTAATAGTGGTAACAGTAGCAGTAGTGATTTATGTAGCAAGTATGACAGCAGTAGTGGTAAACTAACTAAGCAAGGACCAGTATAGGAAAAGCTCGCAGGCATTGGATTGGTGGTGGATAATTATGTAGGATGGCATTCATCATGTAACAGTTATAACATAGGGTGATATGTAACTAGCTCCAGTTCGTCAATGTAATGTAGGCATGTATTCCGTATATAGTCATACGTGCTTATGGAAAAGAACTTGCATGACATCTTTTGTCCATCACTCCCGTGGCAGCGGGGTCCTAATGGAAACTGATGGATATTAAGGTCTCCTTTTAATAGAGAACGGGACCAAAGCATTAGGACATGGTGAATACATGGAATCCTCATACTATGGTCATCTCCGGGAGTGGTTCCGGATATTGTCACTCCAAGGTTGCCGGGTCATAACACATAGTAGGCGACTACAACTTGCAAGATAGGATCAAGAACACACATATATTGATGAAAACATAATAGGTTCAGCTCTGAAATCATGGCACTCGGGCCCTAGTGACAAGCATTAAGCATAGCAAAGTAGTAGCAACATCAATCTTAGAACATAGTGGATACTAGGGATCAAACCCCATCAAAACTAACTCGATTACATGATAGATCTCATACAACCCATCACCGTCCAGCAAGCCTACGATGAGATTACTCACGAATGATGGAGAGCATCATGGAATTGGCGATGGAGGATGGTTGATGATGACAATGGCGTCGATTTCCCCTATTTGAAGCCCAAAACGAACTCCAGATCTTCTCTCCCGAGGAAGAACATGTGGTGGCGGCGGCTCAGTATCGTGAAGCGCGCCCTAGGGGGGGCCTCGCGGGCTCCTGGCCGAGTGGGAGCGTATCTCTAGTTGATTCTTTCTCTGTTATTTTTATATATTCCATAAAAAATCCTCGTAAGTTTCCAGGTCATTCCGAGAACTTTTATTTCTGCACAAAAACAACACCATGGCAGTTCTGCTGAAAACAGCGTCAGTCCAGGTTAGTTTCATTCAAATCATGCAAAGTAGTGTCCAAAACAAGGGCAAAAGGGTTTGGAAAAGTAGATATGTTGGAGGCGTATCATACCTCTCCGTCACACGGAGTGACAAATCCCAGTCTCGATTCGTGCCAACCCAACAGACCCTTTCGGAGATACCTGTAGTGTACCTTTATAGCCACCCAGTTACATTGTGACGTTTGACACACCCAAAGTATCAAGGAGTTGCACAATCTCATGGTCTAAGGAAATGATACTTGACATTGGAAAAGCTTTAGCAGATGAACTACACGATCTTGTGCTATGCTTAGGATTGGGTCTTGTCCATCACATCATTCTCCTAATGATGTGATCCCGTTATCAACGACATCCAATGTCCATGGTCATGAAACCGTGACCATCTATTGATCAACTAGCTAGCCAACTAGAGGATCACTAGGGACACGTTGTGGTCTATGTATTCACACATGCATTACGGTTTCCGGTTAACAAGATTATAGCATGAACAATAGACAATTATCATGAACAAGGAAATACAATAATAACCATTTTATTATTGCCTCTAGGGCATATTTCCAACAACGATCAATATGATCCACCTGATAACCCTTGAAATGACCAGCAATGACGTCCACCGCATGACGATAAGCCGCCATCCGTGGGTCCTTGGAATCCCATGTGCCTGAAACTTGCTTAGCCACCAGGTCTGAGTCGCCAAGACACCTAACTCGACTCATGTTCATCTCCTTAGCCACCTGGAGGCCATGAAGCAGAGCTTCGTACTCAGCTGCATTATTAGTACAAGGAAACATCAACCTTAATACATAACAGAATTTGTCACCTTTGGGGGAAGTTAAGACAACTCCTGCCCCTGATCCTTCCAGCTGCCTGGACCCATCAAAATGTATTGTCCAATATGTTTTATCCGGCTTTTCCTCGTCCACTTGTTTATGAAATCCACCAGGGCTTGAGACTTGACCGTCGTGCGAGGCACGTATTTAAAAATTAAGAGGTCCAAGCTCCAACGCCCACTTAGAATTCCTGCTGGTGGCCTCTCTGTTTTGAATTATATCTCCCAACGGGGCAGAGATGACCATTGTGATCTCATGTCCCAGGAAGTAATGCTTCAATTTACGATTGGCCATGAACACCCCATATACTAGCTTCTGCCGATGTGGATACCTCTGCTTGGACTCCATTAGATCTTCGCTGATGTAATAAACCGGCCTTTGAACCGGATATTCCTTCCTTGTGTCCTTACGCTCAACAACGATTGCGGCGTTAACCGCCCTGTTATTAGCCGCCACATATAAGAGCAAAGGCTCCTTCTCAGCCGGAGCTGCTAAAACCGGCGGCTCTGTGAGCTGCCTCTTGGCTTCAAATGCTTCACCCGCCGCCGTACTCTAGACAAAGTTGTCTGTCTTCTTCATCATCTGGTACAAAGGGATGGCTTTCTCACCAAGGCAGCTTATAAAACGGCTTAACGCAGCGATCCGTCCCGCCAGGCGCTGAACATCATTGATGCATGCCGGCTCAAACAAGGAACTGATAGCATTGATCTTATCTGGACTAGCCTCAATGCCACGCTCAGAGACTAGGAATCCCAAGAGGTTTCCTGCAGGAACACCAAAAACACACTTAGCCGGGTTAAGCATCATCTTGTAGACTCGTAAGTTGTCAAAGGTCTCCTTTAGGTCATACAGCAAAGTCTCCTTCTTACTGGATTTAATCACAATGTCATCCACATATGCATGAACGTTGCGTCCAATTTGGTTGTGAACACAGTTCCGCACACAACGCTGATAAGTCGCCTGGGCAATCTTGAGCCGGAAAGGCATGGGCACATAGCAGAAGGCACCAAAAGGCGTGATAAAAGCCTTCTTCTCTTGGTCCTTGACTGCCATCTTGATCTGATGATAACCAAAATAAGCATCCAGGAAACATAAGCTCTCACAACCCGCCTTTGCATCGATGATCTGGTCGATACGGGGGAGAGCAAACGGGTCAGCTGGACAGGCTTTGTTAATATCCGCGTAATCCACACACATGCTCCACGTGCCGTTCTTCTTAAGCACTAGCACCGGGTTAGCAAGCCACTTTGGGTGAAACAATTCAACAATGAAACCCGCCGCCAGGAGCCGCGCCACTTCTTCCCCAATGGCCTTGCGCCTCTCCTCATTGAACCATCACAGAAACTGTTTGACCGGTGTAAACTTAGGATCCACATTAAGGTGGTGCTTAGCGAACTCTCTCATTACACCCGACATGTTAGAAGGCTTCCATGCAAAGATGTCTCGATTCTCATAGATGAATTCGATGAGCGCGCTTTCCTACTTGGGATCCATATTGGCCCCAATAGTAAACTGCTACGATGACTCGCCTGGAGTAAAATCCACTAACTTGGTGTCATCCGCCGAGAACTTGAGGGGCGGCTCAGATTCCGTGGTGGGCTTTTTGAGCGGAGTCATATCCTCCGGGTCAACATTATTCTTATAGAACTTGAGCTCTGGCTCCGCACAACTTGACTCTGCATAAGCCGCATCTCCTTCCTCACACTCAATAGCCGTCTCTCGATCACCATGCACCGCAATCGTTCCTTTTAGACCCGCCATCTTGAGCTGTAAGTACACATAACAAGGCCTAGCCATGAACTTAGCGTAAGCCGGACGTCCAAACAGATCATGATACGGACTCTTGATCTTGACCACCTCAAAACACAAGGTCTCTACCCTGTAGTTGTATTTGTCGCCAAAGGCGACTTCCAAAGAAATCCTTCCCACTTGATAAGCTGACTTGCCAGGCACTACACCGTGAAACACTGTTGAGGAGGGCTTAAGATCCTTATCAAGAAACTTCATCTGATGGAAAGTGTCGTAGTACAAAATATAGATGCTGCTGCCACCATCCATAAGCACTTTGGTAAACACATATCCTCCAACTTGGGGGGTAACTACCAATGCCAGCCGTCCCGAGTCATCAACACACGCCGGGTGGTCCTCTCTGATCCAGGTTATGTCGTACTCTAACCACTTCAAGTACGGCGGGAGAGCTGGTGTGACAGCATTGACCGCCCGCTTGCACAACTTCTGGTCCCGCGTGTTAAGGCTGGTTATAAAAACATGATAATGACCTGAGCTAAGTTGCTTCGGATTACTCTGATACCCAGACTGGTTATTTTGCTGCTGATTATTGCCATTGGTTTGCTTATGATGCCCTCCTTGGCTGCCCTGGCCCTGGTAGCCAGATCCTGAACCGCCAGACCCCAAGCCGGTACCTGACCCGCCTGGCCCTGAGCCGCCTGGCGGGCGTCCGCCATTGTTGTTATGCTACCGCACACTGTAATCCTGAAACTTGTGCATAATGTGGCAATTTCTCCATGAGTGATTCGCCACCTTATCGAGCCGGCTGTGCTCTGGGCAAGGTTTATTGAGCATCTCCTCCAAATTGAAAGGAGTTTTACCCTTATTAAAGGGCTGTCTGAAGTTCCCATTGCCTTTAGCACGATTGTTCCCGATGCTGGCGTTGGCCACCAATTCCGACCCGCCGTCCGGATTCTTCCTCTTTCCTTGGTTGCCATTGCCTGTCGGACTCTTGCCATTGTTACTCTTGTTACCCTGACCGGGCTTCTCTTCGTCAGAACCTGGATCCTTCGTATTATCAGAGTCAGCATACTTTGTGAGAGCCGCCATGAGCTCCCCCATGTCCTGACATGAGCGCTTAAGCCGGCCAAGCTTCTGCTTCAGAGGCGTGAAGTAGCAATTCTTCTCCAGAATCAAAACTTCTTGAGTTGCCGTAATCTGCTCAGACGAGTGGATAATGGTAGAGACCCGTCCGACCCAATGATGAGCTGGCTCATTCTCCTGCTGAACGCAATGATCCAAATCCACAATCGTCATGGGCTGCTTGCACGTTCCCTGGAAATTTTTGATGAACTTTGCCTTTAACTCGGCCCAGGAATTAATAGTGTTGGGTGGCAAGCCCTTCAACCACGTGTGAGCCGGCCCTTCCAGCATCATGATAAAGTACTTGGCACATGCTGCGTCACTAACATCTAACATCTCCATTGCTAGCTCATAGCTCTCAATCCATGCCTCCGAAGGCAGATCAGCAGTATAGTTCGGGACCTTGCGAGCGCCCTTGAAATCCTTCGGCAGACGTTCATTCTGTAAAGCCGGCGCCAAGCATGGCACTCCCACAGCCCTGGTGGTTACTCTTGCTCCTACCGAGATAGAAGGTGTCGGTTCTTGATGAGCCACCGTCGTCACCAGAGCCGCCTCCTCGCGTCGTGCCCTTGCCCGGTTCACCAGAGCCTGAGCATCCAGAACCGCAAGATCGTCTCGCGGCGCGTTTCGATGTCGGTCACTGCTAGACACCACCGGCGACTCATAACGTCGGCTAAAGCTGTGGCTGGGGACGGGGGTTGAGTGCACACGACTCCGGCTGTAAGTGTATTTCTCCTGCTGGGCCATCGCCGTCTCCAGGTATCCAATAGCATTCCTCACCTCTTCTACGAAGGGTGCCTCGTCCGGGATAGGAATCGTACCGAGCCGGGTTGCCGCCGCCACCATGTTCTCCGCTAGGTTTGAATAGTGACCCTCCAGTGTTGATAAATCCATTGGCGAGGCTGGTTCCGTCGGGGCGGGTTAGGGCGCTGTTGTCGAGCCACCGGCCGACTCTCTGGTGCTTCCGCGGTCCGTCCCGCCCCTTGCGTGTTAAAAAGATTCCTGGCCTCGAACTACTCTAGTAGGCGGGACTGGTGTCTCATCTGCTGAACCGCCGCTGCGGATTGCTGCTCCAGCTCAAGGCGGAAAGCGTTCGCCTTAAGGTGTTCTGCCTCTGCGTCCATCTGGGCCTTCAGCATGCTGATCCCTTGCTGGACTTCAGTCATATGGTCCTTTATCCTTGCGATCTCTACGTTCCGGGCGGCTTGATTCTCTAGGGTGACCTCAGTTGCCATCAGGGCCGTGAGCTCTTTCATCAGATCAGGACTTCAGCCATCAGCCCTGACACTGCTGCCCCAGCAGCTGTACTGCTTGTGTCCGGTGCTGAACCCACCATGAAGATGGCCGCATGCATCCGCGGCCCATAGTCCTCCGACTCATGAGCCTCCGACTCGGGGTAAAGCTTGTTGTAGCCCCCGAGCCTACCATTGTGAAGCGGGTAGATTGATTCCGTCTCTCCGCTCGAAGATTCATCCTTCGAATAGATAAGATTTTCCTGTGACATGGACCCTTCTAGATCCGCGCCTTGAGTAAAACCGATGAAGACATACTTCCTGCCCGGATTAACACGGGCCTGTTGCATGCGTCGAGCCGGCTCGACGATGTTGGTGTAGACGTCCGGCCCGGGTGTAGATCCGCCGACCTTGCCGATGAAAGCATGGATCCCCCTGAAGGGGACTCGAAAGCCATACTCGACAGAGTCGGCCTCGGGGCCCTAGCCGGCGCCGTCGATGTAGAGCCGACCGCGGCGACTCTTTGTCATCCTGCCAACAACGTATCCCTCGACCCCTGGAAGAGAGTCCTTTGAGAACTCAACACCACGGAGAGCAAGCCCCACGGTGGGCGCCAATTGTCATGGTTTTGTGACGGCAGATGTCTGAGGACTTATATTCGAGGCCATCGCTAAGGTGATGGACTCAAAGGAGTTAGTTGGAACGAAGGACACGAGTTTACCCAGGTTCGTCCCCTCGAGATTATGTAAAAGCCTACGTCCTGCTTGTGTTGTATTGATCAGAGTATCGGTTACAAGGGAGCGGATTCGCTTGACCTAGTTCTCGATTGCTTAGTCTCTCTCTAAGTCGCCCCGGGTCTCGCCCTTATATAGGAGGCCAAGACCACGGGTTACAAGTCTCATACTGACACTTACAATCTATCTTATTCTATCTCTATGTCACCTTGCCTTCCTGGGCAAGCCGTCTCCAGGCAGCTTAACTGCCAAGGTCTTCATGCCTTCTTGCTCTGGGCCTCGCCATGACCCATCTTTGGTAAACCGCCATATGTCTCTAGGCCCATCGGCCTTTGTCTGGCTTATGAGCCGCCAAGCGTAACCCGGCCCCACCTGGGCAGGTCTCACCATGGGGTTATATCCCCAACAAGATTCCCCCGGTTCTACCCGACGCGCACGTTTCCCCCCTCCAAGTGACCGCGACATCGACGTCCGCGGAGGGGGGCTACACCCTGGAGCCCCAAGACGGGCGTCTACGCATGCCACATCACTTTCACACATGAAACAGGACCCGACGCGGTATTTCGGTGGCATAGCTACACCCGGGAGGCCACCATGAAGCCCCGTTAGACCAGCAGATCTAGCCCTTTGACTATCGCCGGACGAGCATTGACCAGTGGACTCTTCCACCTGGTTGCGATGGGTCAGCACATAGGAACATCCTCGAACACGGTCTGGACCCAACCCACCACTAGATTCCCTCTGGTTCAACCCGACGCGCACGTTTCCCCCCCTCCAAGTGACCGCGACAGCGACGTCCACGGAGGGGAGCCACACCCTGGAGCCCCAAGACGGGCGTCTACGCATGCCACATCACTTTCACACATGCATCAGGACCCGACCCGGTGTTTCGGTGGCATAGCTACACCCGGGAGGCCACCACGAAGCCCCGTTAGTCCAGGAGATATAGCCCTTTGACTTTTGTCGGACGGGATTTGACCAGTGGACTCTTCCACCTGGTTGCGATGGGTTAGCACATAGGAACATCCTCGACCACGGTCTGGACCCAACCCACCACTAGATTCCCTCCGGTTCTACCCGACGCGCACGTTTCCCCCCTCCAAGTGACCTCGACAGCAGCGTCTGCGGAGGGGAGCCACACCCCGGAGCCCCAAGACGGGCGTCTACGCGTGCCACATCACTTTCACACATGCATCAGGACCCGGCGCGGTGTTTCGGTGGCATAGCTACACCCGGGAGGCCACCACGAAGCCCCGTTAGACCAGGAGATCTAGCCCTTTGACTTTTGTCGGACGGGATTTGACTAGTGGACTCTTCCACCTAGTTGCGATGGGTCAGCACATAGGAACATCCCCGAACACAGTCTGGACCCAACCCACCACTAGATTCCCTCTGGTTCTACCCGTTGCGCAATTTCCCCCCCCCCCCCCCTCCAAGTGACCGTGACAGCAACGTCCGTAGAGGGGGGCACACCCCGGAGCCTCAAGTTGGGCGTCTACGCATGCCACATCACTTTCACACATGCATCAGGACCCAACGCGGTGTTTCGGTGGCATAGCTACACTCGGGAGGCCACCATGAAGCCCCGTTAGACCAGGAGATCTAGCCCTTTGACTTTCACCGGATGGGCTTTGACCAGTGGACTCTTCCACCTCGTTGCGATGGGTCAGCACATCGGAACATCCCCGAACACGGTCTGGACCCAACCCACCACTAGTTTCCCTCCGGTTCTACCCGACACACACGTTTCCCCCCTCCAAGTGACCGCGACAGCGACGTCCGCGGAGTGGGGCCACACCCCGGAGCCCCAAGATGGGCGTCTACGCAAGCCACATCACTTTCACACATGCATCAGGACCCGATGTGGTGTTTCGGTGGCATAGCTACACCCGAAAGGCCACACGAAGCCCCGTTAGATCAGGAGATCTAGCCTTTTGACTTTCACCGGACGGACTTTGACCAATGGACTCTTCCACCTAGTTGCGATGGGTCAACACATAGGAACATCCCCAAACACGGTCTGGACCCAACCCACCACTAGATTCCCTCCAGTTCTACCTCACACGCATGTGTCCCCCCTCCAAGTGACCGCGACAGCGACGTCCGCGGAGGGGGGCCACACCCCGGAGCCCCAAGACGGGCGTCTACGCGTGCCACATCACTTTCACACATGCATCAGGACCCGAAGGGGTGTTTTGGTGGCATAACTACACCCGGAAGGCCACCATGAAGCCCCGTTGACTAGGAGATCTAGTCATTTGACTTTCGCTAGATGGGCTTTGACCAGTGGACTCTTCCACCTGGTTGCGATGGGTGAGCACGTAGGAACATTCCTGAACACGGTCTGGACCCAACCCACCACTAGATTCCCTCTAGTTCTACCCGACGCACACATTTCCCCCCTCTAAGTGACCGCGACAGCGACGTCCGCGGAGAAGGGCCTCACCCTGGAGCCCCAAGATGCCCGTGAGGGGGACACCACCTGGAGCCGCGTGCCACCACACTTGCACACGTGTAGCTAGGAGAGCCTACCGCAACACCTGACGTGTTTCCTACCCTCCCAGGTACCCCATCCCGTTTTCTCCCTCCGTGACAGGGCGGCAGCGACGTCCGTGAGGGGAGGCAATTGATAATTGAGGATGTTTTTTTACATAAGACACATTTAAGTTAATCAAATTAGTGTTAAAAAAAGGGAAAGAAATAAAATAAAATAGAAAAAATAGCGCAAATCTATGCTGACGGCAATGACGTCCGCATAGCCACGTCTACAGATTGACGGAGCCATGGATCGATGATGTGGCATAGGCCAGCCCTATGTCGACGGCAAGGCCGTCGGCATTCCTATGCCACCCTCACGGACCGGTGAGGGCTCGGATCGATGACGTGGCAAAGAACGAGGATGGATGACAACAGTTTAGCTATGCCGACGGCCTTACCGTTGGCACAGATATGCCGACGGCCCCCGTTAGCTACGTCGGTGTAGGCCTCACACCGTCAAACGGCCGTCGCCGCCCAGGTAGCTGGGCCCACCTGAAAATCAGGAAGTACGTAGGTGTACTAGCATTTTTGCTCAAATGACGGCTAAAACTCAACGTATTGGATGCGCACGGCGCGACCACCCAAATTAGGTTGACGCGCCGGCATCAAGTACTCGCCAAGCTAAGCTATCATTGGATCGCAAATTAAGATATTTTTAGTAGCATTGCTGCATGTATAAGCCAGGTACTTAGATGCACGGGTCCGTCGGCATACATCGGCGCAACACCGGACCTGCACACGGATTTGTTGTCTTCCGCAACCACAACGAGTATCCCCGTTGTGGATTGGTACTAGCTCCTAGAATGATTTTACGTTGTGGTTTGGATAGTTCTACAGCATGTGGCAGATCATTTTTTATTTTCACATTACAGTGTGGTTGACACATTTTTATATTGTGCTTTACTAATATATACTGTTGTATGATCACCGTAATTGATTCCCAGTTTTTTTCCAGTGCATCAGATTTGATTTTAGGTTTGCTTTACATGTTATGTTTAGCGCATTATTTTTTTATTTTTCTTACTCTGCCATTGATGGATTTTCTTACTGCTTGTTTCATTTCCTATGAAGTCTGAGATTTCACAGTTTGCTTTTTACCAGCTTGCAATGCACACAGTAAGGCGCATAGTTTCGGTGGATGGACACACCTATTATTGTTTTAGTGGGCCGATATCAAATTAGACAGTCGAACAGAAACAAACAAATGACATGTACGAAAAAAGACAAAAAGATGACAGGTTGCCATTGACAAAAAATCTTATGAAAACCAATTTTTTTAGTCGATTGTGAATTAGACAGTCTGAAAATTATACATGCGACGCTTGGTAGATGTGCTCTGCCATAAGAAACAAGATGGTCGTCAGCTCGCCACCATTGTTGAGCTTCTGGGCATGGGACTCCCTGCTGCACTTGTTGCCCGCGTAAACAAGAAAGTCCATCCATACGTCGAGGACAAGCTTCAAGCAATAGTCGGTGGTGCGATCCCTCTCCTTCTCCAGAAGCTCCTTGGCAAGTCGAGCCGCATGAATGAGACGTGGAGCAAGGTGGCCATACTCCTGGTTCTTATACACATCGTACAATTTGTTTGCGAGTTCCTCCCTCTCGGAAACCCTAGAACAACTGGAGTCTGGGCCATCATGCACGCGGAACAAATCCTTGACGCGTGCACGGCTCGGGTACCTAGGATCAGTCGATCGCATGGTAACCAGCCTCTCGCAGGTCCGTTGGTACAACCTCTTCTGGGGTTGGCCTGGCAACATGTAGGGACGTTCTACCAGGAGGAACATCATGTAGTCGGAGATCACCCTAATCGCATGCACGTTAGACACGGAGTCCACGGCCTTGGCTCCCTCGCTCTTGGCGAGGAAGACCTCGGTGGCAATGTGCCAGATGATGATGCCCTCCTGGAACTCGACACCGAGGGAGTCCCTGAGGACGCCTTCGTGGTAAAGCTTCCGGTAGTCCAATGGGTCCTCGCCCCATTTCTTCCTCAGCATGCCGGTGTTGGACTCCTCCTTCCTGTACAGTCGGTTTACGTACGTAGAGATACGATACCTGATCTCACTGGACATGAGAATCGTCCCTGAGTAGTGCTTCCGGTTCCACCACTCGTCGGGTGCAAGCGCCCTAGCCAGCCTACCGAGGAGAGGGCTGGTGAGCGGCGTGTCAGCAGGGCGTGTGCAGAAGTGCAGCAAGTTGTACTGCCCGATGGTGCATGACCACCTTCTTGACTTGTACCTGCTATCACTGGCGACTCCTCCCTTGACAAGATGGTGAAGCCACATAACCGCACGCCTGAGCTTGTCCCATCTCTCGTTGCACAGGGCTGTGTAGCGAAGCCATCGCCACCTGGTGGTGCTGAGGAACGCGAACGTCCACGAAGATGCAAGGGCGTTCAGAAGCGACGTCGTCTCCATGAACACGGCGGCACCCAGCAAGACGTAGGTGATGGACACGTCGACTCTCTCATGGCTGTCCTTGGAGCTGAGGTTGAACAGCACCAGGGAGGCGGCGACGGTGAGCGGCGAGAGGAAACGGACCAGGTAGCCGAAGAAGGTGTGCACCACAGTCGCCTTTGTGTAGAGGATGTCGTACATGAGGGAGAGCTCGATCTCCATCAGCGTCCACAGGTCGACGCCATGTATAAGCTTGCTGGTGCACTCTTCTAGGCCGTCTATGGAGTCTAGGCTGTCCGTGGAGTCCTCCTCGACCACCGAGGAATCGACCATGGAGCGCTTGCAGACGTGGAAGACCGAGTGGGCTCGTCGCAGATGGAACTCCTCCGTGGTGGATCCGTCGTGAGGGTGGAAATGCTTGTGGATGGCGGGCGGCTGCGTCTTGATGGCAGCCGCGATGCTCTCGAGGGTGCTGCACTTGAGCGCCCACGTCCTCTCGCCATACTTGACGACGCCGAGGGCGAACATCAAGATGTAGGCGAGCCAGAGGAAGTTGCCGCTGCCGCCGCCGCCGCCGCTGATGTTCTTGCTTAGGACATAGGCTACTCCGAGGACCTGCACGACGAGGGTCTGGAGGTGGCGAAGCCAGAGCTGGTTGTCCTGGAGCGCATAGGCGGTGATGTTGTCCGGGCTGCCGAGGTGCAGCAGGAAGAAAGGCGCCCAGAAGGAGCTGAGATGATGCTCACGTACAGAGCCGCTGAACGACAGGTGGCCGAGGGCGTATATGGCAGTCGAGTCGGCCATGAGGTACGCTAGCCAGAGGAGGACCCTCAGCACCGGGGAGGCTTCACGCCGGCGTATCCCGGCCAAGACGAAGAGCACCACCTGGAGCCCGAGGCTGAGGAGAACGAGGATCTGCATTGACCCGCGATTCCAGAGCTCCAGAGGCCCTCCAGCCATATCAACCGCTCCTATTCGTACTCCGCAATGCCTGGAATGAATCACGAGTCACGACTCCGTTTCAGTTCCATGCTAAACTTGGCTAAGAGTACATTGCAATGTACGTACCGTGAACACATGAATTTCTAGGGTATGTAACTACCTAAGTATAGTACTAATGAACCTGTGCTAATTCTTGGTTATCTGAAATTTTCCTACTTATAAAAGATTACAATTTTCCTACTGAAACTAATGCTCCATCGATTACAATTCAAAAGTGATGGCGTATACATACCGGCCGGGCAGCTAGCAGCGCGCGCGCAGGTTGCCGAGATGAGGAGGCGGCGGCCGGCCGGCAACGCAACAGGGAATTGACGGCGGAAAGGCCGGCCGGAGGTGGATGGCACTAGTAACCAGCGGGCATGAATGGCAAGCCGATCGGTCGTAACCTCCCTGGGTCGTCTGCTCCTTACGGGATGGATAAGGAAGCTCCGAGGTTTCCAGTTGTAGACGTGGATGGATATGCAGCCAGAACTTGGCGATAAGCTGGCAGGCTGGAGTACTAAGACACTTGTAAATTGGACCAGTACTGAGATACACCTGTAAATTGGACCAGCACTGGCCGCTACCCCGTGGGATCCCAGGCCACCGGTCTCGTTCCCTACTACGCTACCAGAAGTAGTGAAGTGAGAAAGTATCTAATGGTCCCAACCCAGCCCGTTAGGTGTTATCGTGCTGTCGATTTATAGTATGGCGACAAAAATGTCGGGGAAAATTTAGGATTCTTTTGACCTTTTGGGGGGAAAGAAAATTATATATTAATCAAACTCTAGAATTACAATCAGCTCGACACAATGCTTGTACATCCCCTGGTCCAGAGCGGAGGCCGACAGCCGTGCAAGCCTATAGGCGAGCATAGTTAGTCATAAGCAGGCTTAAAGCATCTGCAACTGGACCGCTCCAACAATGTAATTAAGGGCATCTACAATGGAACAGTGCCTGGACAGGAGATAGAAGGGGGAAAAAATCAGCAACCGAGCTCCTCCCTTCGTCCTCACAGTTTGGGTTGTCTGCAAACCCATATATCCAACCCATATGTAGCGCGAATATAGGGATGCCTGGGAATGTCCGAACATCACTAGGTATAATTTGTCCACATTTTCTGAAAATGATCTTGCCATACAGGGTCATGAAAAAGATAGCAGTGCCAGTCGGCCCAGATGACGAGTCAATGGACCCATCCACGCCTAGTTTACACATATCGATCGATGGAGCAGACCATGGTAACTTCACTTCAACCCTAGAGATAGGGTTGTCCCTATCTGAACCAAATAGGGACTATTAGAAATCATTTCAACATTGACCCCTCAACATGGACCTACCATAAGCCATCCGTTAGTCGTGACACTCATCATTGAACGGCATAAAGCTGACCGGTTAGTGATGATTGGTTTCGCCCCACATCCTTGACCATAACTGACTGTATGTCATCACTCGACAGCCGCCATTTTGTAGTTTGTCAGTGAAGATATGCCAATATCGCTAGCGCAGAAAACCCTATCTCACTACACCATGCACCAGAATTCCCTAATGATGTTTGTTAGGAAGAGATGACTATTGCCGACACAAGGTCAGACCAGAAAATTTCTAACGAATGGTGGGTCAGGAAAACTTTGGATGGTGACCTGCCGTCGGTCGGGAATGCTACTAACGTATACCATCAAATTATCGGCCGATAATTCTTTTATGGCCCGTGGACCATTGGTCGGTAAATAACCCCTTACCAACGTTCTGACGCCATCAATATGACACCATTGTTAAAAAATAGTGCTGCCGTTGGAGCCCATGCAAGGACTAACCAACATGCTATACCTTACAACTGTCGTACCTTGTTGGCTAGCACCAACAAATTAATTTTTCGTTAATAAAAAAGTAGCTAGTTAAAGAACTACATGATTCTGTTGGGAGACGTAGTAGTAAATCAAAATCTTCCTACGTGTCACCAAGATCTATCTATGGAGAAACCAGCAACGAGAGGGGAGAGATTGCATCTTCATACCTTTGAAGATCGCTAAGCGGAAGCGTTACAAGAACGCGGTTGATGGAGTCGTACTCGCAGCGATTCAGATCGCGGAAGATCCGATCAAGTGCCGAACGGACGGCACCTCCGCGTTCAACACACGTGCAGCCCGGTGACGTCTCCTACGCCTTGATCCAGCAAGGAGGAAGGAGAGGTTGGGGAAGAGCTCCAGTAGCAGCACGACGGCGTGGTGGTGGTGGAGTATCAAGGTATCCCGGCAGGGCTTCGCCAAGCGCTGCGGAGGAGGAAGAAGAGAGGTAGAGCTTCGCCGAGAGAGAGAGAGAGTTCAGATCTGTTCTCAAAGGGCCAAAACCTCAAGTATATATAGGAGGAGAGAGAGGGAGGGCTGGCTTGGCCCCTCCTCCAAGGAGGAGAGGTTCGGCCGAAGTGGGGGAGGAGTCCACCTCCCACAAGGGAGGTGGATCTCCTCCTTTCAAACCCCTTTTGCCCTTATCTCTAGATCCCAGCCGCATGGGCCCTTCTAGGAGGTTTTGGCTGGCCCAATATGGGCTGGCACACCTCCTCTAAAGGCCCACTAAGTCCTCTGGTCGTCACACCCCTCCCGGGGTCCTCCGGCACCCTCCCGGTACTCCCGGTACAATACCGATGAGCCCGAAAGCTTTCCGGTGACCAAAACTGGACTTCGTATATATCAATCTTTACCTCCGGACCATTCCGGAGCTCCTCGTGACGTCCGGGATCTCATCCGGGACTCCGAACAACCTTCGGTAATCACGTATACCTTTTCCCTATAACCCTAGCGTCATCGAACCTTACGTGTGTAGACCCTACGGGTTCGGGAGACACGTAGACATGACCGAGACACCTCTCCGGTCAATAACCAACAGCGGGATCCGGATACCCATGTTGGCTCCCACGTACTCCACGATGATCTCATCGGATGAACCACGATGTCAAGGATTCAATCAATCCCGTATACAATTCCCTTTGTCTATCGGTATGGTACTTGCCCGAGATTCGATCATCGGTATCCCCATACCTTGTTCAATCTCGTTACCGGCAAGTCTCTTTACTCGTTCCTTAATACATCATCCCGTGACTAACTCCTTAGTCACATTGAGCTCATAATGATGATGTCTTACCGAGTGGGCCCAGAGATACCTCTCCGTCACACGGAGTGACAAATCCCAGTCTCGATTCGTGTCAACCCAACAAACACTTTCGGAGATACCCGTAGCGCACCTTTATAGCCACCCAGTTACGTTGTGACGTTTGGCACACCCAAAGCATTCCTACGGTATCCGGGAGTTACACAATCTCATGGTCTAAGGAAATGACACTTGACATTGAAAAGCTTTAGCAAACGAACTACACGATCTTGTGCTATGCTTAGGATTGGGTCTTGTCCATCACATCATTCTCCTAATGATGTGATCCCGTTATCAACGACATCCAATGTCCATGGTCATGAAACCGAGACCATCTATTGATCAACGAGCTAGGAAACTAGAGGCTCACTAGGGACACGTTGTGGTCTATGTATTCACACATGTATTACGGTTTCCGGTTAACACAATTATAGCATGAACAATAGACAATTATCATGAACTAGGAAATACAATAATAACCATTTTATTATTGCCTCTAGGGCATATTTCCAACAGTCTCCCACTTGCACTAGAGTCAATAATCTAGTTACATTGTGATGAATCGAACACCCATAGCATTCTGGTGCTGATCATGTTTTGCTCGTGAGAGAGGTTTAGTCAATGGATCTGCGACATTCAGATCCGTATGCACTTTACAAATATATATGTCTCCCTCCTGAATGTAATCACGGATGGAGTTGAAGCGGCGCTTGATGTGTCTTGTCTTCTTGTGAAACCTGGGCTCCTTCGCAAGGGCAATAGCTCTAGTGTTGTCACAGAGTAGAGTCATCGGGCCCGACGCATTCGGAATCACTCCTAGGTCGGTGATGAACTCCTTCATCCAGACTCCCTCCTTTGCTGCTTCCGAAGCAGCTATGTACTCCGCTTCACATGTAGATGCTGCCACGACGCTTTCCTTGCTGCTGCTCCAGCTCACTGCCCCTCCATTCAAAATATACACGTATCCGGTTTGCGACTTGGAGTCGTCCGGATCTGTGTCGAAGCTAGCATCGACGTAATCCTTTACGACGAGCTCTTCGGCACCTCCATAAATGAGAAACATGTCCTTTGTCCTTTTCAGGTACTTCAGGATATTCTTGACCGCTGTCCAGTGTTCCGCTCCGGGATCACTTTGGTACCTCCCTACCAAACTTATGGCAAGGTTCACATCAGGCCTGGTACACAGCATGGCATACATGATAGAGCCTATGGCTGAAGCATAGGGGATGACACTCATCTCTTCTCTATCCTTTGCCGTGGTCGGGCATTGAGTCGTACTCAATCTCACACCTTGCAACACAGGCAAGAACCCCTTCTTGGACTGATCCATATTGAACTTCTCCAATATTTTTTCAAGGTATGTGCTTTGTGAAAGACCAATGAGGCGTTTCGATCTATCTCTATAGATCTTAATACCTAATATGTAAGCAGCTTCTCCAAGGTCCTTCATTGAAAAACACTTATTCAAGTAGGCCTTGATACTTTCCAAGAGTTCTATATTATTTCCCATTATCAGCATGTCATCCACATACAGTATAAGAAATGCTATAGAGCTCCCACTCACTTTCTTGTAAATACAGGGTTCTCCATAAACCTGTACAAACCCAAACGCTTTAATCACCTCATTAAAGCGAATGTTCCAACTCCGAGATGCTTGCACCAGCCCATAGATGGAGCGCTGGAGCTTGCATACCTTGTTAGCATCTTTAGGATCAACAAAACCTTCCGGCTGCATCATATACAGTTCTTCCTTGAGGAAGCCATTAAGGAATGCCGTTTTGACGTCCATTTGCCAGATCTCATAATCATAAGATGCGGCAACTGCTAACATGATTCGGACTGACTTCAGCATCGCTACGGGTGAGAAAGTCTCATCGTAGTCAACTCCTTGAACTTGTCGATAACCCTTAGCGACAAGCCGAGCCTTATAGGCGGTCACATTACCGTCCGCGTCAGTCTTCTTCTTAAAGATCCATTTGTTTTCTATGGCTCGCTTATAATCAGGCAAGTCCACCAAAGTCCATACTTTGTTCTCATACATGGATCCTATCTCGGATTTCATGGCCTCAAGCCATTTCTCGGAATTTGGGCCCGCCATCGCTTCTTCATAGTTCGAAGGTTCACCGTTGTCCAACAACAAGATCTCTAGGACAGGATTACCGTACCACTCTGGTGCGGAACGTGTCCTAGTGGACCTTCGAGTAGCAACTTGATCTGATGTTTCATGATCATCATCATTAACTTCCTCTCTAGCCGGTGTAGGCTCCACAGAAACAACTTCCTGTGCTGCGCTACTCTCCGGTTCGAGTGAAGGTACAATTACCTCATCAAGTTCCATTTTCCTCCCACTTACTTCTTTCGAGAGAAACTCTTTCTCGAGAAAGGATCCATTCTTGGCAACAAAGACTTTGCCTTCGGATCGTAGCTAGAAGGTATACCCAATAGTCTCTTTGGGATATCCTATGAAGACGCACTTTTCCGCTTTGGGTTCGAGCTTCTCAGGTTGAAGTTTCTTCACATAAGCATCGCATCCCCAAACTTTTAGAAACGACAGCTTAGGTTTCTTTCCAAACCATAATTCATACGGTGTCGTCTCAACGGATTTAGACGGTGCCCTATTTAAAGTGAATGCGGCAGTCTCTAATGCATATCCCCAAAATGATAGCGGTAAGTCGGTAAGAGACATCATAGATCGCACCATATCCAATAGAGTGCGATTACGACGTTCAGACACACCATTTCGCTGAGGTGTGCCGGGCGGCGTGAGTTGTGAAACAATTCCACATTTCCTAAGGTGTGTGCCAAACTCGTGACTCAAATATTCTCCGCCACGATCAGATTGTAGGCATTTTATTTTCCTGTCACGTTGATTCTCGACCTCACTCTGAAATTCCTTGAACCTTTCAAAGGTTTCAGACTTGTGTTTCATTAAGTAGACATACCCATATCTGCTCAAGTCATCGGTGAGGGTGAGAACATAACGGTAGCCACCGCGAGCCTCGACACTCATTGGACCGCATACATCGGTATGTATTATCTCCAACAAGTCAGTTGCTCGCTCCATTGTTCCGGAGAATGGAGTCTTGGTCATCTTACCCAAGAGGCATGGTTCGCATGTGTCAAATGATTCGAAATCAAGTAACTCCAAAAGTCCATCAGCATGGAGCTTCTTCATGCGTTTGACACCAATATGGCCAAGACGGCAGTGCCACATGTAAGTGGGACTATCATTATCAACTTTACACTTTTTGGTACTCACACTATGGATATGTGTAACATCACGTTCGAGATTCATCAAAAATAAACCATTGACCAGCGGGGCATGAGCATAAAACATTTCTCTCATATAAATAGAACAACCATTATTCTCGGATTTAAATGAGTAGCCATCTCGCATCAAGCGAGATCCAAATACAATGTTCATGCTCAAAGCTGGTACTAAATAACAATTATTAAGGTTTAAAACTAATCCCGAAGGCAGATGTAGAGGTAGCGTGCCGACGGCGATCACATTGACCTTGGAACCATTCCCGACGCGCATCGTCACCTCGTCCTTGGCTAGCCTCCGCTTATTCCGCAGCTCCTGCTTGGAGTTACAAATGTGAGCAACTGCACCGGTATCAAATACCCAGGAGCTACTACGAGCGCTGGTCAAGTACACATCAATAACAAGTATATCACATATACCTTTAATGTTGCCGTCCTTCTTATCCGCTAAGTACTTGGGGCAGTTCCGCTTCCAGTGACCGGTACCCTTACAATAGAAACACTCAGTCTCAGGCTTGGGTCCATTCTTGTTCTTCTTCTTCCCGGCAACTTGCTTACCGGGCGCGGCAACAGCTTTGTCGTCCTTCTTGAAGTTCTTCTTACCCTTGCCTTTCTTGAAACTAGTGGTCTTATTTACCATCAACACTTGATGCTCCTTTCTGATCTCGACCTCTGCTGATTTCAGCATCGAGTACAACTCAGGAATGGACTTCTCCGTCCCCTGCATGTTGTAGTTCATCACAAAACTTTTGTAGCTAGGTGGAAGCGACTGGAGGATTCTGTCAATGACTGAGTCATCCGGGAGATTAACTCCTAGCTGAGTCAAGCGGTTGTGAAGCCTAGACATCTTGAGGATGTGCTCACTAACAGAACTGTTCTCCTCCATCTTACAGCTGAAGAACTTGTCAGAGATGTCATATCTCTCGACTCGGGCATGAGCTTGGAAAACCAGTTTCAGCTCTTGGAACATCTCATATGCTCCGTGTTGCTCAAAACGCTTTTGGAGCCCCGATTCTAAACTGTAAAGCATGCCGCACTGAACAAGGGAGTAATCATCGCAGCGCGACTGCCAAGCGTTCGTAACGTCTTGGTCCGCTGGGAGAATGGGTGGGTCACCTAGCGGTGCATCAAGGACATACAATCTCTTGGAAGCTATGAGGATGATCCTCAAGCCACGGACCCAGTCCGCATAGTTGCTTCCATCATCTTTCAGCTTGGTTTTCTCTAGGAACGCGTTGAAATTGAGGTTGACATTTGCGTTGGCCATTGGATCTACAATATAGATATTAAAGGCAATTTTAGACTAAGTTCATGATAATCGAGTTCACATAATCAAATTATTCAATGAACTCCCACTCAGATAGACATCTCTCTAGTCATCTAAGTGACACATGATCCATGTCAACTAGCCCGTGTCCGATCATCACGTGAGACGGACTAGTCATCCATGGTGAACATCTCCATGTTGATCGTATCTTCTATACGACTCATGTTCGACCTTTCGGTCTTCCGTGTTCCGAGGCCATGTCTGTACATGCTAGGCTCGTCAAGTCAACCTAAGTGTTTCGCGTGTGTAAATCTGGCTTACACCCGTTGTATGCGAACGTTAGAACCTATCACACCCGATCATCACGTGGTGCTTCGGAACAACGATCCTTAGCAACGGTGCACAGTTAGGGTGAACACTTCTCTTGAAATTTTATTGAGAGATCATCTTATTTACTACCGTCCTTTTAAGCAAATAAGATGTAAACATGATAAACATCACATGCAATCAATATAGTGACATGATATGGCCAATATCATCTTGCTCCTATGATCTCCATCTTCGGGGCACCATGATCATCATTGTCACCGGCACGACACCATGATCTCCATCATCATGATCTCCATCATTGTGTCTTCATGAGGTTGTCTCGCCAACTATTACTTCTACTGCTATGGCTAACGCTTAGCAATAAAGTAAAGTAATTACATGGCGTTTATGATTGACTCGCAGGTCATACAATAAATAAGACAACTCCTATGGCTCCTGCCGGTTGTCATAGTCATCGACATGCAAGTCGTGAACCCTATTACAAGAACATGATCAATCTCATACATCACAATGCATCACATCACATCCTTTTGGCCATATCACATCACACGGCATATGCTGCAAAAACAAGTTAGACGTCCTCTAATTTGTAGTTGCAAGTTTTTACATGGTTGCTATAGGTTTCTAGCAAGAACGTTTCTTACCTACGTCAAAACCACAACGTGATATGCCAATTGCTATTTACCCTTCACAAGGACCCTTTTCATCGAATCCAATCCGACTAAGGTGGGAGAGACAGACACCCGCTAGCCACCTTATGCAACTAGTGCATGTCAGGCGGTGGAACCGGTCTCACGTAAGCGTACGTGTAAGGTTGGTCCGGGCCGCTTCATCCCACAATACCGACGACTCAAGATAAGACTAGTAACGGCAAGCATATTAACAAAATCGACGCCCACAACTGCTTTGTGTTCTACTCGTGCATAGATTCTACGCATAGACCTAGCTCATGATGCCACTGTTGGGAGACGTAGTAGTAAATCAAAATTTTCCTACGTGTCACCAAGATCTATCTATGGAGAAACCAGCAACGAGAGGGGAGAGATTGCATCTTCATACCTTTGAAGATCGCTAAGCGGAAGCGTTACAAGAACGCGGTTGATGGAGTCATACTCGCAGCGATTCAGATCGCGGAAGATCCGATCAAGTGCCGAACGGACGGCACCTCCGCGTTCAACACACGTGCAGCTCGGTGACGTCTCCTATGCCTTGATCCAGCAAGGAGGAAGGAGAGGTTGGGGAAGAGCTCCAGCAGCAGCACGACGGCGTGGTGGTGGTGGAGTATCAAGGTATCCCGGCAGGGCTTCGCCAAGCGCTGCGGAGGAGGAAGAAGAGAGGTAGAGCTTCGCCGAGAGAGAGAGAGTTCAGATCTGTTCTCAAAGGGACAAAACCTCAAGTATATATAGGAGGAGGGAGAGGGAGGGCTGGCTTGGCCCCTCCTCCAAGGAGGAGAGGTTCGGCCGAAGTGGGGGAGGAGTCCACCTCCCACAAGGGAGGTGGATCTCCTCCTTTCAAACCCCTTTTGCCCTTATCTCTAGATCCCAGCCGCATGGGCCCTTCTAGGAGGTCTTGGCTGGTCCAATATGGGCTGGCACACCTCCTCTAAAGGCCCACTAAGTCCTCTGGTCGTCACACCCCTCCCGGGGTCCTCCGGCACCCTCCCGGTACTCCCGGTACAATACCGATGAGCCCGAAAACTTTCCGGTGACCAAAACTGGACTTCCTATATATCAATCTTTACCTCCGGACCATTCCGGAGCTCCTCGTGACGTCCGGGATCTCATCCGGGACTCCGAACAACCTTCGGTAATCACGTATACCTTTTCCCTATAACCCTAGCGTCATCGAACCTTAAGTGTGTAGACCCTACGGGTTCGGGAGACACGTAGACATGACCGAGACACCTCTCCGGTCAATAACCAACAGCGGGATCTGGATACCCATGTTGGCTCCCACGTACTCCATGATGATCTCATCGGATGAACCACGATGTCAAGGATTCAATCAATCCCGTATACAATTCCCTTTGTCTATCGGTATGGTACTTGCCCGAGATTCGATCGTCGGTATCCCCATACCTTGTTCAATCTCATTACCGGCAAGTCTCTTTACTCGTTCCGTAATACATCATCCCGTGACTAACTCCTTAGTCACATTGAGCTCATAATGATGATGTCTTACCGAGTGGGCCCAGAGATACCTCTCCGTCACACGGAGTGACAAATCCCAGTCTCGATTCGTGTCAACCCAACAGACACTTTCGGAGATACCCGTAGCGCACCTTTATAGCCACCCAGTTACGTTGTGACGTTTGGCACACCCAAAGCATTCCTACGGTATCCGGGAGTTACACAATCTCATGGTCTAAGGAAATGACACTTGACGTTGAAAAGCTTTAGCAAACGAACTACACGATCTTGTGCTATGCTTAGGATTGGGTCTTGTCCATCACATCATTCTCGCAATGATGTGATCCCGTTATCAACGACATCCAATGTCCATGGTCATGAAACCGAGACCATCTATTGATCAACGAGCTAGCCAACTAGAGGCTCACTAGGGACACGTTGTGGTCTATGTATTCACACATGTATTACGGTTTCCGGTTAACACAATTATAGCATGAACAATAGACAATTATCATGAACTAGGAAATACAACAATAACCATTTTATTATTGCCTCTAGGCATATTTCCAACAGATTCAACATCACAAAAGTTACTAGCTAGTTAAAGAACCACATAATTCAACATCACAAAAGTTACTAGCTAGTTAAAAAACTATATAATTCAATAGATACTACTCATCAACTTATCAAGTTCAACTTCAAAAAAGATACTAGCTAGTTAAAAAACTACATTATTCAACTTGACAAACTAAATAGTCTAGTTGTCATCAAGGATTAACTTCAACTGACAAATCTTGTTTATGTTCTTCTCTCCATCTTTTCTGAAATGATCTATCTCCATCTTGAGGGCAACCCTCTCGCTCCTGGGTTATTTTCTCTCATTCTTTAGCTCCTGGGTTATTTTGTCTCATTCTTCATCTTATACCTCTCCTCGATCAGCTGATCTCTCTCGTCCTTCATCACATTGGTTTTGGAGAAGACAACAACATGCTCCTCCATCAGCTGACACTTCTTCGCCTTTTGTGAGGCATTCACCTCTTGCAAGCTATTGATGGTATATTGATGCACCTCCAAGATATCGTGGTTGAGCATGTCCACATTGTAAACATGGTCCCGTTAGTTGCCTCCAAAATTGGCCATGACCATATTCAAAGTATTTTTAAAGTATGTCAAGAATACTACAGTAAATACCTATAATGTGACATTTGACAACTGAACAGTAGCAATCGGATTCTACACCACTAAAATTTCTACACAAAGCAATTCATGGAACTAACTTAATTGGAATCTACATCACTGTAATTTCTACACAAAGCCATCCATGGAACAAACTTTGTAATCTACATCACCAAAATTTCTACAGGAACAATTCATGGAACTAACTTAATTGCAATCATCACAAAAGTTTCTACACAAGCAACCCATGAAACTAACTAAATTGAAATCTACATCACTAATATTTCTACACAAACAATCCATGGAACTAACTTCATTAAATTCTACATAAATCACCAAATATATACATGAATACCATGGATTCCTTGGCTGGAATACATTTCATGGAAACAAATATACATAATCCTTAAAAATGCAAACAAATATATTTCATGGGTCTTTGTTTCTATTTCTTTATTTTTGATTTTTTTACTCGATGTGTGCATCCTAGCTGTCTTTGAACATCTTGTTGGTGCAGAGTCTGAGGTAATTGGTATCTTTACAATATTAATATATTTCCTTTGTTGAAAAATGATATAGTACTGAAGAGGAGACCAAACCGATGTAACGCACATGGTTCAGCATAACTAACAGTGCGAGATAAGAATTTGTTTGCATTTTTTAAGGATTAAATAACCAATTAGCTCAATGTTGATGGTTGACCGTTGCTGCTCAAATGTATGCCATTTCTAATCGATTCTTGGGCCTGGCCTTAATGTACACCAAGTAAAAAAATGATTTCCAGCCCACTTTTCTGCACTTTTTCATGTATTTGTATTTCAGATATTGATTTTTATCTAACCAGTTCCTACATATGAATTAAATTATCTCAAAATATCAAACAAACACTGAAAAATTTCAAACTTTAACACTGAACATGTAATGGCGTTTGTTAACTTTAGGAATTTTTTACGGTTAAACGATAAAGTAACCGGCGCTTGGACTTTATAGGTCACACATCCCCTTTCCAAACTAAGATTCCTCCCCTTAGAGCATCTTTAACAGACGCGCGGGTGCGCTGCGCGGGAAAAAAATTGGTCGCTAAAATAGTGTTTTAGCACACGCATGTGATAGCTTTTGTAGGCGCTGCAAAAATTTAGGACGCCGTGGTACCGCTTCAACAGACGCGGTAAAAATAAAGCGCGTGTCCAGACATACACGCAATATAAATCAACAAAATAGTTCACGGGAAACATTAATATTCAAATTCATAAAACATGCTAATAAAATTAAAATACACCTCGACTAGCCTAGAATCTAGCACTCCTCCTCCTCGATGGTATAGTCCGATGACGTAAGAAATGCGTCCACCCACCGAGGATCGTCCGAGTCCCAGATTGTCCCTGGGTTGTCTATCTGGGAATTCTCCAGCGCCTTGCGCCTACGCTAGCCCTGGTGACGCGCAACTCGCTCTGCCCTCCTCCGCGCCCAGAACCCAGTCTTGGCGACGACGTCTTACGGGAAGCGTGCGCGCCACTCCGCCAAGGTGGTCTCGTCCCTCTCGGCAATCATGAGGTAGCGCTCCTGATTGTGCTAGACGCGCCAGTCCTCCTTGGTGACCAGACACGAGAGAGACGCGACATCCTGCGCCTGTTGTTGCGTGAAGACGTCATGAAAGTTCATCTGCGCCCAAGGCCGCGCGAAACGCCATGTCGTCGAGTCGTACGCGCGGGCCGCGTCGTGGGCGGTTTCGAACGTGCCGAGTCCGAGGTGTGACATGTTGTGTCTTGGAACCAAACCATCCCAGAGTGTTTTTTAACTGTGAGCGATGACCCATTCTACACTAGTGATAAATGTACAGTATTACAAACGGTACAATGCATTTAGCATTGGTCATTCATGTGTCCTGCCTTTTGTAACGTCCCATCTTTACACTTCCCACCATCTAACAACTGACACGTAAACACCAGGTCAAATGACTTTATTAATTGCAATGACATTTTCAATTCGATTACACAGGTTCGAGTCATCACGCAACTGACTCCGGTGGGTGCTGAACAAGCTAACCACGTACGGCCGGTGAGTAAACATGGAGTACGTACACAGTCATGCCCGCTAGCTGTTCTAAAAAAAATAGCAGTGCCAGTTTCCTAGAAATGTGCATGGACTCTTTGTTAGAAACTTTCAGCTTGCTTGTGATTTCCACTTAATCATAACGTGCATATGATAATAACCTCAACATCAACGGCCCGTCTGAACTCTCGATGCATTAATGCGAGACACTGAAAATGGCCACATCTTTTCCTGGAGTAGTTGCGATCGATCTTCCTAGATGTTTCTTCGAATCCACTCAGCTCGAAGCACACAATCTGCCTTAGCTTGGACTGGAAGTAAATGCATGACAAAGCAGCATCTCTACGCTGAGCTCAGCGATTTCCAGGCGAGACAACACGTTTCTGTCTGTTTTGAAAAGGTAACAGGTTTCCATATTAATTCAGGTAACCACCATCTTCTGGTATAAAAAACAATAAATTGCTGGTTTTTCCTGTATGGTTAGGTTATAGAGATATGCTAGAAAACTGACTCTGATTCTGCAGTGGACTTTACGACAATGACGGCTGCTAACCGACCTAAGGCAGGCATGGCTAAACGAGACAAGCTGTCGCCACTTGTAAAGCTAGGAGGAGCCCATCCTCAAGGCAAACTCATTTAGCAAAAGAAACTATGCAATGCATGGGTGGGTGCTCCATGATCGATCCAGGCCTGAGGTCACCGGACGAACTCCACGACGGTTCCTGGGACTTCCATCTTTGTGTGGGAAATACGAGGATGCATGCACGTGGGTGGCGTAGACGCGTCGTAGTTATTCCCCCCAAGCTGCATGCATAGCGTAGCCCCGGACCGTTTCTCTGGATATGATACTATTGCTTTGAAGAGGACGTGCATGCGTGGTGTTCCTCCACACGTACAGACGTCGTGCGTGCTACCCATCACCGACGCGCTTTTGGTCTTGTTCCATGCACTTTCACCCCCGCCCCTTGCCTACTTGAGCCGTACGCGCATCGACAACCGGGGATCCATCACACCAAAACTACACCCTGTCCCGACGTCGACACCTTCAGCTAGTCTCCCCGTCGATTAAGCTCTCCTCCTCCACCTTACTACGAAGCAGCGTGCAGCTAGCCTCCTGTTGATCGAGCTCTCCTCCACGTTCAGCTCTTCTCCGACTCCGCCTTGCAACGTACTCTCTTGAGCTTCCTTCCTTACTCTCTGGATTTATTTACCCTTTGTTTCCCGTGATCTTACTTGCCCTCTTGTGTTTTCAAGAGGTTGCTCCCTATCATGGCGCCGCTCCCTATCATGGCGCCGCCGTCGTCTCCGACTCCGAGCTACGACCCTATTCTTGTTCTCGTTGTGGACGTTGATGGAGGGATCAGGATCATTTGTATTCAAGACGAGGCCGCACAATAGCAGAAGGTGCACACTTCTCCTTTGCTATCTTCAGTATTCAAGAAGAGCTCACGTTGCATGGATGGTACGTACGCAAATCTATAAAAGCAATCGGTTCTTTCGTTTTCGGTTGCCATATATATTGCGCTATATGTTTTTGATCCGCCAGAATACGCTTCCTCCAAAATGTACAGTTTGCTTTCTTCTGAGGTTAATTTTGAGCAAATGTTGAGGCTAAGTTTTGCAGTGTGGACTAACTTAGTATCTCCTTAATTAGAAGTTTCCTAGCAATCGATTAGCTAGTTTGTGACCAGTTCTCTTTGACATACCTGTTAGTTACTAGTACTACTACTACTATTCACATCTGGATTGCTCCATGGTAGGAACCTACTAGTATTCAAGAAATGTTCAAAGAATATAGTAAGGTGATTTTCTTCTCCTTTATAAGTGTGATTGTACTGCCAAGTTTGATGTCTCTTCAACATGGGCTTTCAATAATTCATATTTGTTTCCTCTTAAGGTATGGAAACTTTCTACATGCCGCTGCTACACAATGGATACATACATATTATATGTGGCAGCGTTGCAGAGAGCTTGCTTGCACGGGGAACTGAAGACTCTATCCAACGAAATTCAAGCTGTCTTCGCCACCACTGCCACAACCTCTGCGCATCTCATCAGTGACTGCATCACCGGCCCACAGTCCTCCAATCATGATCATATGAGGCTGGGGAGAGTTGTGCAGACTGTTGATTTTTGACCGCTAGATCAATTACCCTTTGCAGCGACGCACACGTTCAGGAAAGCTAGCTAGCAAGAAGCTAGCAACTTAATTGGTGAACAGTGCTTGCATGTTCGCCGTATGCGTACGTGAGCAGAAACTAGCTTAGCTAGCGTCGATCAATCAACTTGTCCAGCGTCGACAGCGAAACACAGCGATTTGTAAACTTTGACCGAATCGGTATATGATGGCTACAGGCTCATGTCGAGCCTATCGTATAACTTTGTATTGCTTTGATCGTTGGTTGTGATTACAAGGGCTGGGGTAGACGCATATATATATGCTAAGCGTAGCCTACTTCTAATCCTACTCGGTGTAGTACTACTAATCCTACTCGGTTTGCAATACTAACCAAACTAGGACACACATTACAACTAGATTAATTACTACATTCACCTCTTTAATCTGGTTGCTTTGTCTCCATTGCTTGCACTCCGATTTTCTTCCTCATCTCGACGAACTTCTGTCAACCGAGGGACTTGGTGAAAATATCGGCAAGCTGGTCCTTCGTGTTCACGTGCTGAACTTTGATCATCCCTTCCTCAATGCACTCCCGGATGTGGTGGAACCGAGTGTCTATGTGCTTGCTCCTTTCGTGATGAACCGGATTTTTGCACAATGAGATTGCAGCTTGGTTGTCGATCTTCAATGACACCTTCTGCACCTCCCGCTTCGCAAGAATAGCTAGGAGTCTTCTCAGCCACACTGCTTGACAAGCTGCCGTGCTTGCCGCTATGTATTCTGCCTCGCATGAAGACAGTGCCACCACCTTTTGCTTCTGAGAATTCCAGCTAATCGGATTCGGACCAAGGTAGAATACCATGCCCGTTGTGCTCTTCCGGTCATCCACATCACCTGCCATGTCACTATCTGAATATCCATGAAGGATCAATCCTTCCTTTCCCTTTCTGTACGTGCAGCCAAGATTAATAGTGCCTTTCACATAGCGCAAGATTTGATTGACCGCGCTCATGTGTTCGGTTGTCGGATTCTCCATGAAACGACTCACGATCCCGACTGAATAAGCTAAGTCAGGTCGGGTGTGCACCAAGTACCTTAGGCTGCCCACAACGCTTCGATACATTGTGGTGTCCATCGGCGGATTTGAGCTACACTTGCTCAACTTGTGACGTTGGTCCATTGGAACTTGTGTCTCGTAGCAATCTGACATGCCACACTTTTCCAATAACTTAACCGCATAAGCCGATTGACAAAGGGAAATCTCACCGGAGCTTTGCTTCACTTCGATGCCCAAGTAATAGCTGAGTAATCCCAGATCGCTCATGCTAAACTTGTTCTTCATTTGCGCCTTGAAATGTTCAATTTCTTGTACGCTATCTCCGGTGATAATCAGATCGTCGACATAAACCCCCACTAGCAGGTTTGAGTCTTTGGAGTTCTTTGTATAGACTGCGTGCTCAAAGGGACATCTCTTGAATCCGAGCGAGACCAAACTTCGGTCTAACTTTGAGTTCCAAGCTCTTGGTGCTTGCTTCAACCCGTAAAGTGCCTTCTTGAGCTTGTAAACTTTCCTTTCTTCGCCTTTCTTCTCGTAGCCGAGGGGTTGTTCCACGTACACTTCTTCTGTGAGGTCACCATTGAGAAAAGCGGATTTAACATCCATATGATGAACCTTCCAATCCTCTTGTGCTGCCAAAGCTAGGAGCACTCTCACAGTCTCGAGTCGAGCAACTAGTGCAAACACCTCATCGTAGTCAACTCCTTGACGTTGTACGTAGCCCTTTGCAACGAGTCTTGCTTTGTACTTCACAATAGCACCCTCCGTGTCCTTCTTTAACTTGTAAACCCACTTCAAACCGATGGTCTTTTGGTTCCAAGGTCGGGTTACCAAAGTCCACGTGCCATTGCTCTCAATCGCCTTCATCTCCTCATCCATGGCGTGTGTCCAGCTAAGATTTTTGCTCGCCTCTACGAAGTTCGTCGGCTCCTCAAGTCCGAGCAGACATAGTCCGGAGTACTCGAGCGTAACTGGCTTTGTGTACTTGTAGACTTTCTTGAGGGTCTTGTAGCGGCGAGGCCCGGAGGAGTCCGTTGTGGCTTGCGAAGGAGGCGACACAAATTGTGTCGGCGTTGATGCACTTGAGGAAGACGGCTGAGTCTCGGGCGTGTCGTCGATATCCGTGCCGTCGACGTAGTCGTTGTGACCGTGACCATCATCTTGATTGTTGTTGTCACTATGCGTCTTGTTGTCGATGTCGTCGCCGAGATCTCCGCCTATGTCGTGCACGTCGTCGTCGCTATCACTTTGCGACCCATGTGCGCCGTCGTCGGTGTCGGCACCATGATGATCACTACCATTGTGGTCACCTTGGTTGGGTGTCTTGCCAACCACCTGGACGTCTTCCCCTGCATCATCATCAGGAAACTCAACTGTGAATATGTTACCGTTTGGAGCATCGTTGGCTGCTTCGCTCCAATTCCACGCTTTGTTTTCTTCAAACACGACGTCGCGTGAAATCCGTAGACGCTTGGTTTGTGGATCATAGAAGCGGTATGCCTTGGTGCCGGAACTACTCTCGTATCCGATGAACACCATCTTGGTTCTACGATCGGCAAGCTTTGAGAGATGCGGCTCCGCCGTCTTCACATGCGCCACGCACCCGAACGTCCGTAGATGAGACACATTCGGCTTGCGTCCGTAAATTGCTTCATACGGAGTCTTGCCAATCACCGCCTTCGTTGGAGCCCGATTGAGAAGATAGACCGCCGTCGAGACAGCTTCTCCCCAAAAAGTCCCCGGCAGGTTCTTGCTCTTGAGTAAACTCCTTGCCATGTCAACGACGGTTCGATTGCGCCTTTCAACAACCCCGTTCTGCTGCGGCGTATAAGGTGCCGTGAGGAATCTTTTTATGCCAATCTTCTCGCAGTAGTCGTTGAACTCGTTAGACGTAAACTCTCCGCCGCGATCTGTCCGTAGAGCGCGAACCTTCAACTTGTGTTCCATCTCCGTTGCAGCCTTCAGCTTCTTGAATGCTTCAAACGCCTCATCTTTAGATCATAGGAGAACGACCCACATATATCTCGAGTAGTCATCTACCACAAAGAAGAAGTACTTCTTTCCTGCGTGAGTTGCCGGGGTGATAGGGCCACAAAGATCACCATGGAGCAGCTCGAGTGCATCACTTGCACGATAGGTAGACTGAGCAGGGAACGGCCTGCGGTGCTGTTTTCCAACCAAGCACCCGTCACATACTCGATCAACATGGTCGATAAATGGCATCCCGGATACCATCTCCATCTTTGACATCTTCTTCAAGGCGTAGAAGTTAACGTGTCCAAATCTAGCATGCCATAACCACGAATCATCATCACTCTTGGCGAGCCAACACTTCGGTTGAGATTGATCAAGGTTGAGGATATAGAGTCTGTTCCGTGTGCGATTAACACGAGACAGCACGTTTCGGAGGTTGTCGAAGATCGTCATCACTCCGTTCTCGATATTCACCTTGCATCCATTCTCGTCAAGCTTCCCGATAGAGATGATGTTGTTGCGAAGCCGTGGGATGTAGTACACTCCGGTGAGTATGCGATGTTCACCTGTGAGACCCTCGAAGAGGACAGATCCTTGCCCGCAAATCTCCACAGCTGAACCATCACCGAACTTGACCGAGCCTTCAACATCATATTCCAGCTCGAGGAATTTCTCCTTGCACCCCGTCATGTGGTTACTGGCACCCATGTCGAGATACCACGACACGTTCTGATCCCCGGATAGCTTTGGTGTCACTTTCTTCTCATGAAGTAGCACCTTCCGGCTTGGTTTCACAACCACCGTTTCAGCGAGATCACAAACTTCGGCCATCAGAAGACCTCGACCTTCGCCTTCTTGCTTCGCCAAATTTGCCTTGATCTCCCGCTTGTTAGGCTTCGAACAATCCTTTGCAAAGTGACCCATCTCGTTGCAGTTATAGCACTTGACCTCGGATAAATCCAAGTTTCGTGGCTTCCGCCCTTTAGATTGGTCCGCCTTACCATGACCTTGTGGCTTGCCTTTGCCTTTGCCTTTTCCGGTTTGTCCGTCGCGCTTCGCGTTGCTTGAGCTTTCGCCACTGTCACGCCTTCCTTTGCTACTTGGGGCCTCCCAATCTGTGCGCGAGTACATGAGTTGGTCACTACCTCCTCCTTTGCCTTTCCGACAGCCACGAGCATTCTCTTCCCACGTTCGCAGGCGTCCGATCGCCTCCGTTATGGTCATGTCGTCGATGTCGTAAAGCTGCTCGAGCGTGCCGATGATGTATGTGAATTTGTCAGTCACCGAACTGAAAAATTTCTCCACAATCTCGGTCTCCTCGAGCTTTGCACCAAGCGCACGGATCTCTCCCACCAGAGTAGTAAGACGCATGGCATAGTCGTTCACCGATTCAGTTTCCTCCATCTGCAACTTGCGAAATTGGCGCTTCAGCACTTGTGCCCGAGCCTTGGTGACGCGATCTTCTCCGATCCTCATCTCCTTGAGTGCGTTCCACGCCTCTTTTGCCGTCTCAAACTCCGCCAATGTCATCAGCACGGAATCCGGCACGGACTGGGCTATGGCGGCCATGGCACCTTCGTCGCACTCCTCGTCGACGTCGTCGTCCGTGATTGCCTGCCACACTCGAAGAGTTCGGAGAATAATCTTCATCTTCACCGCCCACGCGCCATAGTTGGCGTCGGTGAGCATCGGGTACTGGATGGGGATGTTGCGATGCGCCTCGACGTTGGCGCCGCCCGTTCCTCCACCACTGGTCGCTGACTTGCCATTCTTCTTCACCTTGTCGCCGTTCTTGTTCGCCTTGGAACCGCCTTTGCCGGACATGACCGACTCAGAGTCGCTGTCCGTCATCGTAGATCATAGATCGTCGAGGCTCTAGATACCAATTGTTGATTTTTGACCGCTAGATCAATTACCCTTTGCAGCGACGCACACGTTCAGGAAAGCTAGCTAGCAAGAAGCTAGCAACTTAATTGGTGAACAGTGCTTGCATGTTCGCCGTATGCGTACATGAGCAGAAACTAGCTTAGCTAGCGTCGATCAATCAACTTGTCCAACGTCGACAGCGAAACACAGCGATTTGTAAACTTTGACCGAATCGGTATATGATGGCTACAGGCTCATGTCGAGCCTGTCATATAACTTTGTATTGCTTTGATCGTTGGTTGTGATTACAAGGGCTGGGGTAGACACATATATATATGCTAAGCGTAGCCTACTTCTAATCCTACTCGGTGTAGTACTACTAATCCTACTCGGTTTGCAATACTAACCAAACTAGGACACACATTACAACTAGATTAATTACTACACAGACGGTGTCTATCTTGCATTGGTCAATTAGTGGCAAGAAATTGACTTGTAAGATATGATTCATATGAATGGGTTGTTTACAAACTATGTTCGTGACATATGAACTGCTTGTGAACTCATCATTTTGTGAAGCCATTTGTACACACTAAAAGTTTATATATATGCAAAGAATGTCACTATATATCTTCCAAATTGGTTTCCATTTCCTTTCTCCAATACCACCTCAAGAGTTTGTACTTTTTTGGTTGCGAAAAAGGCCAAAGGCCACATATATATTAGTGACTTTACTGGTGGAGGTCTGGTCATCTTCCATCTCAACGACCACAAGATCCACCTGTTGTCTCGAAGCACACGCATTGCCTCGGCAGCTGTCGAAGTTCAATTTCTGTAACAACCCAACATAAAAGAAGCCTCGTCATTTCTAGAATAAAAACCCTCACGGGTCGCAACACGTCTCCGGAAGGCATGCGGTGGCGTGCAACCTTTTTTTAATTTTCAAATTATAGTACATAGACACGGTGAAGTCATTCATGCAACTGACTCGTTCAGAAGTCAAAGTAGCTTCTCCACAGGTAAGTATTGAACATGGTACTCCCTCTGTTTTTATTGTCACTCCAGACTAAATGTGTCCCAAATCAAATTGTATAAATTTTGATTAAGTATATAAACAATAATATGCACATTTACAATAACAAATATAAAAAATGTGAAAAAATAAACAATGGTGAATCTAATGTTACGGATTTGTTATTGTAGATATTAAAAAGAATATAAACTTAGTTAAAATTTATGAAGTTTGACCTAAGATAAAACTAGCATGCAAAGTAGATAAAAGCGGAGGAACACACATATAGTCACATCAACATGTTGGCTAGAAACGCAAACCAACTTGTGGTTGGATGGTTAGAGAGACCATGGTATCCCCAACCCCAACCCACTAGGGTTCAAATCCCGATGTTCGCATTATCCCTGAATTTATCTCAGGATTTTCGGGGATGCGCATTAAGTGAAAGGAGACGTTTCCGTCAACGACGAGATGTCTATGCTGATTGTGTCTGTACTGTCTTAAAAAGAAACATGTTGGCCAGAAACTTAGGGATGGTTACTTTTGGTCTCCACTCTAAGAGAAAGAACAACAACGTTGGTAAGTCTGAAGGTAAAGTATGAAAAACAATTTAATGTAGATATATCTAGCGTTGGTTACCTTTGCATTTGCTCTTGCTCACGAAGTCACAAAACCGCGTGTACCCAACCGCTGATGCCGCCGCGTAGATCACGCGTCAGCACGCTGATCTGCTCACTCAGGGATCGCTGCTCCTTCCTCGACGTGGGGGGTCGGTCAGATCACGTCTCCCCCGGCCCTTCCCCCGAGCAGATTGATCGGTCCAGCTCTTTGACGTCCACCAGCTGCGTGCTGGGGTGCTGCCGGTCATGGCGATATACGTATGGAACGCTGACGTTGCTACTTGGCCCGTGGCACGATATATACCGGCACCACTGACGGCTGACCCAGCACGAAACTTAGGCGTCAAGCATCCCGGCCACGCAAGATCCACCGGGCACCGGCACGACCGTCACCTACGCATGCAATGGGCATGCTAGTCGTACTCGTACGTCACGCAAAGGAGATGGAAAGTGATCTTAGATCTCAGATACATGCTCCACGTCCACACGGTGTCACCTCAGCACCACAGGCAGATGAGAGCGAGAAGATAACTCGTTGTCCCCTTGACCTAGAGCTGCTATGCGCGTTGGAGCGTCCACATGCACACGCACGGCACGGCAGCAGCAGGAGAATATACGCGTCGGAAACTTGCCGGCCGCGCCTCGTGCCGTCGCCGGCCACTGCAAATAGCCAACCACGTCTCCTCCTTGCGTCCATTCTCGCGAACCTCTCACGCATCATACTCCTCCCCGACCTCCCCCTCCTCCTACCCTCTGCTCATCGATCTCCTCATCAACCGCGCAGGGGCAGCGACGATCGACCTCATCGCGCGAGATATACATATATACATACGACGATCTCCGCCGTGCCGTGCAACGGTTCTCTCTTAAATTTCCTACTTTCTTCTCATTTCATTCGTGTGTTCATGCATGCGTGCGTGCTCTGGTGTTTTCTAGACGCGCACTATATGGCGTGGCAGCCAACGCCGGGTCCTAGCTACGACCATGTCAGGATTATTGTTGAAAAGGATGGACGGATGTATATTGGCAGCGGCGACACTGAATAGCCGATGATACTTCCATCTCTTGTCTTAATCCCTGTGCTATCTTTTAGTAAGTTTTGAGACATGTAGGTACGCAGATCAGATCGCTTCAAACAATCAGCTAATCCATCTCTGTTTTCCATTGTTAATGTTTTGTACCCAATGCAATATACATGCTTCATATACATATTTGCAGTTATCCTATACAATTTATACTCAACTTGCTTGCTTAATTTTGAAGTTGACCCTGAGCCCGTGCGTGTCTAATTGTCTCTTACATGCTTGTTATTGTTAGTTTATTATCCTGTCGGCTGGTTGTCCAACATGAGGGACCTATAGTTCAGATTTAGTACAGAAATATTCACTGAGTATTTCCTTTTCTTTTCTCTATATTAGCTGTGTTTTCTGCTCAATTTGGTCTCGTATCTTCTATGTGTTTTCAGTAATTCGAATATGTTTCCTCTGAAGATATGGAAACTTTCGACACAGCGCTGCTACGCGCACGACATATCAACCTCTTTCTTGTGCCCACATATCATTTGTTGCCGATGCCGTTGCATCTCACCGAGCGACCTGAACACGGATTTGTGGTCCTCCGCAACCTTGACGAGCGTTCCAATCCTCGGAATTTTCGATCGACGGTGTTGCTGCCATGACTATGCTGTCATCGTCTTGGTCACCCCTTCAACCACGCATCTCATCAATGACGGTATCACCTATTCACCTGTCCTCCTGTCGTACGTGCTGGTTTGAGGCCGAGGAGAGTTGTGGTGATTGTGTGTATATATCTTGGATTATTGAACTAGTGCAACAAATTGACTTGTAACACCAGTACTTGCTGTTTCTGTACTCCCTATTTGTGACATAGGAGGTGAAGCCATATGTACTCTGAAGTGTATGTGTGTGCATGCATGTAAGTAATATGGTATCATGGCATATAGTATTCCACATTTCGTTTCAATTGTCCTCTCTAGTGAGAGCTAAAAAGTGAAAAAAAACTAATTTGCGAGAAAGAGCTACTAATAGTTCAAAATGAGATTTCGTTCCTTTTTCAATATATAATTCCTCAAATAAAAAAAGAAGAGATTTCTGAACATCTTCAGAATACATAGTTTGTTTTTGCGAATATCTTTTAGAATACATAGTTGATATTGAACACGAGAATATTTTAATTTGCAATAAACAAAGAAGACGAATTGTTCACACAACATGTGGACATTAAGCAACCTCGATCGAGGAAGGAAGGTTCCTCGTAAGCTCCATAGAGCTCGGGAAATGAAACTTAACATTTAGCTTCGAGGATTGTGCTCCACATCGTCCACAGGTCGGCGTCATGGGAGATCATGAGGCAGCCGCACCATAATTGTCTTGGACCGAAAGGAGATAACTATTTTTCGAGCTGGTTGTATGAGGATCGCCATATATGCATTCTCATCGAGTAGTTGAATTTGAGGAGATTATAACATATTTCTCTCGTAGAAACAGTTTCCCAGTTACATACCGGTTGTATACGAAGATTCCTTTTTATTCACTTTAAGCATATATATCTTTCTTTATCCATATTCAGTACGAAAACGAAGTGTGCATGACCATGAGCATCAAAATAGGGGAACACCGTGCTTATGTCTGGTATGATAGTAGCCTTGGATTTTCTAATGTGTTTGTTTTTGTAATCTTGGAGCTAGTCAAGAAGCAAACTTATACTATATCATACTATAACTAATCATATGCCAGTAGATGCTCCAAGATTAGTAATAGATTTGGCATTGTATATACTTCCTGTCACTGGCCGTGACGTTCACTAATATTAGTAGACGTTTTGTCATTTTTGGATCAGTTGTGCTGCAACAACGTACCTCTTATTTGTGTGTGTGTGTGCGCGCGCGCGCGTGTTTTAGTCTTATGCATGAGGTATATTAATAACCTGATATATCGATGGCAGTTGTATGGAACTGATGATGGCATGTAGCTAATTGTATGTCTCGCATTAAGTATGTGCTCAGGAAATGGTTGGGTCTCTTGAGTAATGCTAGACCCATGAAAACTTACATAATCATTTTATATAAAGGTTGATGTGGAGGTAAGTAATGGGGGGGGGGGGGATTTATTGAAGGGTAACTAAACTTATGACTTACTTCCTCTGTTGCTAAATATAAGTCTTTTTAGAGATTCCGCCCCGGTTGAATTGGGGGGGGGGGGGGGGGGAGGGGGATTTATTGAAGGGTAAGTAAACTTATGACTTACTCCCTCTGTTGCTAAATATAAGTCTTTTTAGAGATTTCACTACGGAATACGTACGGATGCATATAGATATACTTTAGATTATAGATGCACTCATTTTGCTCCGTATGTAGTCTGGAGTGAAATTTCTATAAAGACTTATATTTAAGAGCGGAGGGGGTATGTAGGATTTTTATGTACGTGTAGGATTATCGTGGTGTTTGTAAGTAATATCTAAAATGCAGACCAGACCACCACATGATGTTCTCATGTATGCGCCGATCTAAATGCTCATATAACTTTTTACAGAGAGATCACTAAATTTGACGTGTCTTAGGAGAAAATAAACCCAGTACAATACAACTCTCCCATTAAGAGGTTGAGTCCCTCTTTACAAAAATCTATGTGTATAATTCCATGTAAGGTTCTTAGTTCGAGGACCACTAAAATTATGTGATAAAGCCAACCTGATTTGATCTAAATAGAGACCCCCTTGTAAACTATTTTCTTTTGATAATGTGATCCTTGCAGATTTTCATGTTTTTAGGGGATGCAAATTTCCTTCAACGCATTCGCCACTCGGTTACTGCCTAAGGGTATCTTCAAGGTGGTCACACAAACTGCCCGCATTTGTCCAGACCGCGCGATTCGAACGTGTTTTGTCATCCAACGCGGAGTTGTATCAGTCCACCAACCGGTTCATGCACACTTTTTCCCACAAATTGAAAGCAAACCGGATACGCGGGAGTTCGAATAGCATCCATATGTAGGACTCCGACACCCCAACCCACTCAAATACCCCCTCCTAGTCCCATTATCTTCCACTCCGCCCCCGCTCTTTCTTACTTTGCATCCATGCCCTCCTCCTCATGTGTCGCCATTGTACCTCTTTGACAGCCATTGTCATTCGCAAACACCACCCACGTGCCCCACTCGCTTTCCACTACGGTAACGTCCACCCAGGATACGTCCGCAACCACATACCCTCTACCCCCTTGTCGGCAACGTCCATGGCTGTCACCACCACCGGCAGGTGTTTGGTCAAATGTTTTTGGATGAAATTTTGAAAATAAATCAGCGTCGTTCATTCTCACTAATATGGGTGGGTGCACGACAACCTGCTAGGATAAAAGAAACAAGAAACGGCAGCCATAATCTGGCGTGCTAGCCATTTGTGGGCTTGTGGGCGGGTGGTGAGCCTTCCCAGTTCATACCATACCGAGGGTGAGCTCACCGCCGCCATCAAGGCGGTCAAGCCGGTAGCTGCCACTCACTTTCTTGTACGAGCACGAGGGGCAGCCGACCATTGACGTTTCTGGGATTCTTTTCTTGGACGCCACCTGGGGGCTAGCCATGCCATCCATCGTGTCGACAAACCCGATAAGAGCCGCGCATCTCGTTCTCAGGACACGACCGGATGAATACTACGTACGGCGGCCAGATAGAAATCCCTCGAGTTGCCCCGAGGTGGCCCCACAAGTGGCTCTGGGTTGGACCAACACTCATGAGGAGCACTGGCCCAGGGGTTGATTAATTATCCACGGGGTTGCAAAGCCCTATGCAGTTTTATTAAGTTTTTTAAGCAAAGAATACCAATGTTGGGTCTTGCCAAACAATCGGGGATTATAGAGAGAATTTTTATTCCTGGGAAACAAGCATATGGAAGGAAAACAGAGTCGGGAAGGTTCCCGAGGAGGGCACAACACACTAGGGCGCGCCTGGTGTATCGTGCTTACCTCGGTTGTTTTCCTGCTTATTTCTTATTTCCCTAATTTTTTTCTATTATTCCAAAATTGGAGGCAAATATTTCTGCGAAAATTTTGGACTCCGTTTACTTACCATATCACATACCTTTTCTTTTTCACGAATTTCATGTCATTTTTTAGAGTATAAAGGATGGTGGGGGAACACAACCATGGAGGATGACTTGTTTTGCGATGGGTGGTTGGCTGTATCCGTGGATTGTAGGTAGGAGCAGAAGCGAGCTCTTCCGGTAGAGTGTTCATGATTCGTTTCACGCACTTAATCAAATTACGTCCTATGAAATGCACATCATCCATCCGATTTTTTGAAATATGATTTAAAATGTATGTGGATAGCTTAAATGTCTAGCTCCCGTATCCGTCTTAGCGAACTGAACTTTTATCCACAGATGAATATGATGTCCTATTTAGTTAAGAAGTCAAGGCTGGGAGAGCTGAGTGAGCTTTTCAGCTCTGACCGAGCGGCTCGTTCGCAGCAATTCACAGCCCATTATTCTATTGCAACTCCCGAACCTGACTGGCCTCGGGCCACTTTGATAGGGAGGTTCTATCTGCCGCTTATTGCGGCCGCCTATCGGGCAAATGCATAGGCAGCCCCAATTGGGTCGGCCCATTGGTGAACAAGCGATGTGCCAACGATCGAGTACTGTAGCGACTATAAATTCGCTAAAAAATCGAGCAACACCCAGGATCGAACAAAAGACCTCCAAGAAACCATCTTATCATGCTAACCACCCTAGATTATAAGAGTTAGTGTTTACTTATTAGCGCAAGACTATAATAACCAATACCAATGCAGATCAAAACATTTCCTTCTACTTCTTTTTTCTTTTCGTGTTTTTGATGATTTTCTTTTTGAAGATACAAAAAATGTTCTCAAACCTGAAATTTGCTCACCAATTCAAAAAAGTTCTCGTTTTCAATTTTGTTTTTGCAAATTTCAACAAAATGGTCATGTTTTCAGAACTTGTTCGCATTTTACAGAAAATGTTCAAAAACTTCAGAAATTCTTTGCTTCTTTATAAAATATTCAGGATTTCAAACATTGTTCATGTTTATAAATAAAATTAAATTTTTGCAAAATGAATGCTTAATGAAACGTGAACAGTTTTCACTCAGAACATTTTCTAAAAACATAGCAAGAGTATTTTTTAAATATAAGTACATTTTTTTAAACAGGAGTATTTTTTTAAAGTCCTAAAAAATTATAAAATGCGATATTTTTCAGAAAACTAATATTTTTTGAAACTCCAGATTTTTTTGATTACATGGACATATTTTGAAACTTTATGATCATTTTTTTACAATGAGAACAACTTTTGGAAACGCGAACGTTTTTCAAAACATAATTATCTGAAAACAAGAACAATGTTTGAAAATATGAAAAAAATTAGAACTCCTGAATAAATTATAAAACACAAAAATTTTAAAAAAATAGCAGCCATTTTTAAAGACACATTTTTTTTTACAAAATCAAGTTTAAAATGAAAAATGAAAACAATTAAGGAGAGAAAAATAAAAGAGGGAGAAAAAACCAGGAAAAGTAAATAGAAATATAAATAATAAAATACAAATGTTCATGTTTTTATTCATTACTGAGCCAGAGTTTCTGAAATCATGAACATAATTGTTATTCAAAACAAGAACATGTTTTTGTGAAATTACTGAACATTATTTGAAATTGTGAACAAAATATGGAAGCGAGAACATTTTTTAAATTCCTTAAAGGCTCTTTGCTATGCGAACTTTTTTTCAAATTGTTTTAGTTTTGAAAATGATGACATTTTTTAAAATTAGGAGAAATTTTTGAAAAACAGGAACATGTTATAAAGTTTCGGCTAAATAGCTGAAATTTTCAAAAAAAAGCAATATGATTAAAAAACAAAAGAGCAAAGAAATGAAAAGAAAACAGAAAAACAAAACAAAAAATTAAAACAAAAAATAAAGAGAAAAAGGAAAGAAACAATAAGGGAAAAAGAGGAAATAGAAAAACTGGTTCATGAATCTTCTAGAAGGTTCCCAAAACCAAAAAATACCGGGTGGGACCTACCTAGAAGATTCCCCAAACCGGAATCGCTCAAACGTTTGACGGGGCCAACCCATCCGAATGCTCCTGTGAGTCGCCCTGACTACTGGCCACAGCGAGCAACAATTAGGAATTTCCACCCTTATAGACCGATGAAAGCGCAGCTAAATGCTCCAGTTTGCAGCCCATTATGGCACCTCGCTCTTTTACGTGTCAGCGCTCGAAGGCCAATTTTCGTGTTTTGACCCTTCTGTGAAACTTTAGTCAGGTTTGATCCCGATTCAAAAAAAATCGGGATCTGACCCTTTTTCTACCACCAAGGTCGATGATGATAGGGTATAACTACCTGCAGCTAGGGTGCCTAGCGGTAGGACTTGATTGCACCGTCAAGATCGTTTGACATGAAAAATACCCTATCGCCAGTCTCTGGCATGCATCCTTTGCTCTATGTAGTTCAGCCGGTGGATGGCAGTGCTAGTACTATATATACTACCACATGTTTGCTTTTTCAAACTATTGCAGGGAGCACGCGTGCATGTGTAGTTCGGCCGGTGGATGGCAATGCTAGTACTCCTTTCGTTTGGGTTTATTAGGTATCCTTTTATTTTGGGCTAAAGTTGAACCTATAAATTTAACTAATAAAATGTAAATTACATGTCACAAACATTGTATTGTTGGAAAGCTATTTCATATACAAATCAAACCGTATAATATTTCATAGCATATACTTTACATTTTGGTAGTTTATAGATGGTCAATGTCTTATCCAAAATATGAAGAGGCTCAGTAAACCCAGACGGAGATAATACTATACTATATGTTAGCCTTTTCAAACTTTTGGCAGGGGCATGCATGCATGAACCAGTGAGCACACATTTCCATGGTTAATTTGGCCACTTTTCTGCTTCGGGAGAGAGAGGATTTGTATTCCCAGTGTGCAGCAAAGCTAGCCCTGCTCCTGCATATAGTTTTGCTCCCGAGCAAAGCCAGTCCCGTCTCTGCATGGACTTGCGTACCGCCAAGCACTTTGGCTGTAGAGTTTCACAGCCTACCGTCAAGGACACTAGCGATAGGTTATTTTTCATTTTAAATGGATGTAACGGTGCAGTCACGTCTTACCGCCAAGGTCCTTGATGATAGACAGTTATACCCTACCGTCAAGTACTATGGCCATAGGAAAAAGGGTCAGCCTGAAATATTTTCGAACCGGGATCAAATCTAGCTAAACTTTCGAAAAAGATCAAAATATTAAATTTACCGCGCTCGAAGAGATAAAGTCATTCATGATCTATCCATATCCCTCCGTGTGTGCTTCTTGCCGTCGCCTCTACTCCCTCCCGCGGACCACCACGCCGGCCACCGATCCTACCGCCCGCAGCATTGCAGCAGCTTAGCATTTGCCCCTTCTACCTGTGCCGCCGGCCAACCATCGCGGGTCACAATGGATTGGATCCTGCAGTGGCGGGATTGTCACCCGGAGCATGACGACACTCTTGAGGTTGGTTTTATTTGTGAGATTTTTGAAACCCTCTTGATGATCCCGATTCGCGGCATACGCCGTGAAAGGATGCCTCTCCCCGAAGGGGGAATAGACATCAATTGCCATGGCTGACCCCAGCCAGACGCGATCCTTGTGTTAAGAATAAGCCATGTCCGTCGCGACGACGACCACGTCAGGTGCGTGTGCGTGCGCGCACTGGACGCGTCGTGGTGCAGTCTGAGCTGCATCGGGTCGTGACAGGAGTGCACGGGTGTGAGTGTGTGTGCTGGTACGCGTATGTGCGCGTGTGTAGGTTGCTTAGTCAGCTGCGCGGGGTTGTGGCCGCGCCGGGCGCTGGACCCGGTCGCGTCCGGTTGCGTGCGTGCGCGACGGGCGCGGAAACTGTGGAGCGCGGGGGCGTGGCGAAGTGGGCAGCTGGGCTGCGGCGGGAGCGGACGTGAGCGTTGGCGTGCGCGTGTATAAGTCCCAACCCCGTGGTTCTGTACCGAGTGCAGCTCGAGTTCGTACTTGAGTAGTAAGAAGGGACCGTTCATGCGGCCGGCGACGTTCGTGCGCCGGACATATCTTGCTGTGTGCGCCTTGTTCTTCTTCCTTCTTTCTTCTACGTCAATGCGAGAGAGAGTGAAAGGTCCGGTGAGAGGCAAGGCGAGGCTACGGCCGCAACACCTTGTTCAGAATCGGGCCCGAGCTATGGATAATTATGTACCTGGTCACTATGTTGTCACTGGCGCAGGCGATCCGGTCTCATTCTCGACCCTCCTAATGGGTCTTGTTCCGGGTAAAATCAAAACTCTTCCTGACATCTATTCAGTGTGACCTACTGATGTGTATGATACACTACAGATTACATCGCCAGACACTACATCAACATCAAACAAGGTTAAGCATCAAGGAAAAGCATATAAAAAGACATACTAGAAAGCCTTAATCAGTGTCGTCTAAACTAAAAGTAATCAGTGCATTGGCTCCCACGAGAAAACCAACCGTTGATAATTCAGAGGGTGTATGAACAAAATAATTACACGTGTTAGTCTTCTTCATCAAGTATTGCTCATAGTTGAGTCTTCTTCATTAAGTAGTTGGACTCTGTAGTGTTTGTTAATGTTGACGTGGCTCTCTTCGCTGTTACTGGATACATGGGCATTGATTTTATTGCTAGCAACCATAGTGGTGGATGTCTTTTTGCCGGCATTGAGCGATTACCATGATTGTCTGATCCCAAAATGGCTAAAGCCCTTGCTAAGGTGAACTGTCGAAGACTGTAAAGCTGAAGTTCTTCAGTCTATAATTGTTGTGTCCATGTCTTTATACGGTGAATAGAATCAACTTAGAATCTCACGGCCGCTCAAGATTGGGAATTCTAACCACTGATATTAAATCAGAGTAAATAGAATAAAACTACCCCCTTTTGGGCTAGGGTTACAGAAAACTATCACTTCATTAAAATTCCCTAGACATGCCACTTTATTGGTTGACTGTTTCAAAAATACAAATTTCTTCAATCATTAAGTTCTACATGTGTTTATGACAGGCATGCGGCGTGCGCACTGACGGTTAGCATGAACTGTTTCGACCGGGCCAAAAGGACTCAAGCCGGCTCACTCTCCCTCCATCGCTCTCATTTCTGTCCCTCGATCTCCCTTGACATACACGATGGTGGCGGCGGCAAAACCCCTCCATGGCGGAGACTCGGTGTGGATAGAAGGCATTGGCGTAGAGGGTCGAGACTACTCAGAGGTGCACAATTGGCTCGGTAGCGATAGCTTCGCAATGCAGACGACACCACAGACTACACCCTCGGTGTGGACTCGGACCACATGGCCACCATGGATGCAACCTACACCACCACCGGCGCCACAGACTACACCACCTCATCGCAGTCAGGGTCCTCTCTTAAATACATATTCACTAGGGCTTTGACCAGAGCCATCGCCACTGATCCGGACGACGTCCACAACTGGACTTCACTACTTGTCGGCATTGAGTACTTTTCCTTTCCTGCCTTTTCCTTTGTTGGATGTACATGATGTGTGGTATACTAGCTCTTAATCTCTAAACTAGTCTAAAATTAGTGTTGTATCTCTAATTTTTATGCCATGTGAAAATAGTTGTGTAGCCCTGAATATGATTTTATACTAGAAATTATTGTTGAAGGTCTAAACTTTGATGCGGTTTAAAAGTTTATGATTTAAGATGTGAATGCAAATTTAAGTTCAGTTAGGATCCAGCAGTGGTGGAGATCTGAATTTTGATGCAGTTGTACTGTACTGAATAAGTAATTCAGTTTATATGTTTTAATTTTCAGTTAAGTACTTTTAGTGTTGTAATTTTGAGTTAAGTAGTTTTTGTGCAGTCATTCAATTAAGTAGTTTCAGTGCTATTATTTTAGTTAAATAGTTTCAGAAATATTATAGTGGTTCTGAAAGTGTCGGTTTAGTTAAGTTTAGTATTTTTAGTTAAGTTGTTTGAGTGTAGTTATTAATGTACCAATTTTCCCATTTGTTTTTCATTCTAGATGATGACATTTGGCAAGTAAGGCTATACTTCTAGGGGAGAGACAACATGGAAAGAACCTTCTCCATTTCAGACATAATTTTTGTGAATTTTATAGCATTGATTGAGAATGAATTGTATGGGTCAGATGATTACATGTACTATGTGAAGGATGAAGGAATGGGTAGGGAACGATTAGTTGTTTTAGATTGTCAGGAAGCAGTAGAAAAATGATTGGCCAATCCGCTGAAAGAATTCTGAATATCATAGTGACAAAGGCTGATGAACACAGAAAAGATGAAATGAACAGGTGAACCAACCTTTATGAAGAGTAGGTCCCAATAGAAAACCTAGTGGGGGTCTGGTTTTGTTTTAAGTGTATCACAAGATAGTGTTGTTGACCCTTGTGAAGCATATGTAAACACACAACAATGTTTTAACTTCAAAATTGGAAAAGTATCCACCGAACTAGATGAAGATGGTGATGACGATGAGATGGACAAATCATCTTGAGACTTTGAAATTGAATGGGGGGACTACACAGGCGAGAAGTCATATAAGGCTTGGAAAAGGGTGAGGAGAATGTTGAGAGTTAAGAGCAAGCTGGTCTTGCAGAAAGAAGGCCATAGTTTGAAGGGGAAAGTGATGCTTCAGAGTTTTGGGAGGGGGGAAGGGATTCAGAACATGCCATTGAAGAGGAAACTGATTTGGCACAGGGCAGAAAAAAATACTAAAGCATGTGAGAAGAGCAACCCAAAACCCTGGGCTAACTACCAGAGTACACAATGATCCCGAGCATGCCAATTTTGAAGATTATGTGTTTAAACCGAGGTGATGATGGCGTTTATGATTGATATGAAGAGGTAGCAGTACTACCTTCTAGAAGGAAGAGAAGGGTTCAATAAAAGAAGGAGAGGAAATGGCATGACCCTGCATTGTCTAATGCACATGACATGTTATGCAAGGACATGTGTTTCACATATGTTTATGAACTCAGAAAGGCACTATGGATTTACCATATTAGGACCTTGAGCAATTTTGAGTACCATAAGAATGAACCCAATAGGGTTATTGTTTGACATGCAGAGAGACGCCATGGTTGTTAATTTGACATGTCTACAAACTTTTACAAAGAAAACCATTCGCCCAATTATCAAAGTTAAACTTAGCTATTCGATGAGCCACGACATTGGCTCGTCTACAGATCTTCGCTATTTTAAAATTTCATAGTAGCTTGGTAATGTTTGAAGCTTACCACTGGAAATCAGTTTTTGGCAACCACAAGGAGGGATGGAAACAACAACATATTGCCAATGACCTTTGTGTTAGTGGATAAAAAAGATGGTGACAGTTGGATGTGATTTTTGAATCGGCTAAGAATGTGCATTGGCACTTGGAACAAATTTGGAACCTACATGATCATGTCTAACAAGCAAAAGGTAATTGTGTTGGGGAACGTCGCATGGGAAACAAAAAATTTCCTACGCACACGCAAACCTATCCATGGTGATGAGCATCTACGAGAGGGAGAGTGGATCTACGTACCCTTGTAGATCGCTAAGCGGGAAGCGTTAAGAAACGCGGTTGGTGTAGTCGAACTTCTTCGCGATCCAAATCGCCGAGCATCCCGCGATCTAATCACGCACCGTCCTGCGAACCAATAACGAACCGTCCCACGATCTCGTCACGATCAGTCCCGCGATCTGATCACGAACGTCCCGTGGCCTTGATCACGATCCTTCCGATCTAGTACCGAACGGACGACACCTCCGCGTTCAGCACACGTGCAGCTTGATGACGATCTCCACCGTCTTGACCCAGCAAGAGAAGGTGGAGAGGAAAGAGAGTTCACCGGCAGCGTGACGGCGCTCCGGTGACGGTGGTGGTGGAGCAATTCCAGCAGGGCTTCGCCTAAGCACTGCGGAAAACTAATCTAGAGGAGCACCAGTGGAACGGGTAGCACGTGGCTGCAATTTCTGCCAAAACCCTAGCTATTCCACCAGTATATATAGGAGGAGAGGAGAAGAGAGGCATCCAAGGGCCTCCTTGGTTCGACCGAACCAAAGGGGTGGAATCCTATTCCACCTCCAATCCCACTTGGAGTAGGATTGCTCCCTATTGGCTGATTTTTGGCCTTTTTCCTGTAGCTTTTTTCTCTCCTGCGCCATGGGCCTTCTAGGCTGATTTACCAGCCCACTAAGGGCTGGTTGTTATTCTCCCACAGCCCATGGACCCTCTAGGATCGAAATACCCCTCCCGGAGGTCTCCCGGTACCCTACCGGCACTCCCGGTACACTACCGATGAGCCCGAAACTTTTCCGGCGACCAAACTGGGACTTCCTACATATGAATCTTCACCTCTGGACCATTCCGGAGCTCCTCGTGATGTCCAGGATCTCATCCGGGACTCCGAACAACCTTCGGTCACCACCATACATAACTCTACACTACCGAAACGTCACCGAACCTTAAGTGTGCAGACCCTGCGGGTTCGAGAACTATGTAGACATGACCGAGACACCTCTACGGTCAATAACCAATGGCGGGACCTAGACGTCCACATTGGTTCCTACATATTCTACGAAGATCTTCATCGGTCGAACCTCTATGTCAAGGATTCAGTTAATCCCGTATAACGTTCCCTTTGTTCTTCGGTATGTTACTTGCTCGAGATTCGATCGTCGGTATCTCCATACCTAGTTCAACCTCGTTACCGGCAAGTCTCTTTACTCGTTCCGTAATACCAGATCCCGCAACTAACAATTATTCACATTGCTTGCAAGGCTTATTGTGATGTTGCATTACCGAGTGGGCCCTGAGATACCTCTCCGTCACACGGTGTAACAAATCCCAGTCTCGATCCATGCCAACTCAACAGACACCATCGAAGATACCTGTAGAGCACCTTTATAGTCACCCAGTTACGTTGCGATGTTTGATACACACAAGGCACTCCTCCGATGTCTGTGAATTGCATGATCTCATGGTCATAGGAACATATACTTGACATGCGGAAAACAGTAGCAATAAACTGACACGATCATATGCTACGTTTGTAGTTTGGGTCTTGTCCATCACATCATTTTCCTAATAATGTGATCCCGTTATCAAATGACATCACATGTCAATGGCTAGGAAACCCTGACCATCTTTGATCAACGAGCTAGTTCACTAGAGGCATACTAGGGACACATTGTTGTCTATTTACCCACACATGCAATGTGTTTCCAATCAATGCAATTATAGCATGGATAATAAACGATTATCATGAACAAGGAAATATAATAATAAACACTTTATATATTGCCTCTAGGGCATATTTCCAACAAATTGAGCCTCTAAACTACAATGTTAGAATTTGTAAGAATCAAATTTCTTCTTTACTCAGCAAGTTTGCAAGTTATATGTCATGTTTTTCTACTTATTTACTTATCAAGTACTTATGGTTAAGAAATAGGGCATGTTTAAGACAATTAGCGATATATTTCCTTAGTCCCCACAAATATATTGTCTTAGACATGTTTATCCCAACTTTCAATCTTTTGGGTTTAGATGCGAAGAAGTAAAAAATATTGTTGATAAAGCCAGATGTTCATTCATCAAACGTGGTCATTACACTACCATGGTTAGTTTGAAGGCACATTTGAATCATTTTTCATGTGGTTGAATGGTATTCCCAAAAAGTGTTGGGCTGGGTATGTAATGGATTACGTCTATGAAACTGATAAAGTTCTGAATAACCTTAGTGGGGTTTTCAACAACATAATTATATATGTTAGGGCAAAGGCAATACAAACTGTTTGAATGGCCGAGGACCAAACATATATGGTTAAGTGTCAAGTTATAAGGTAGAAAACAAAGTCCTATAGGTAATTACCTCAACTTACACTCAGAAGCTAGTGCACAAAATGTGGGCTGAGTATTGAGGTTGACATGGCTGGTCCTAACATCTCGCAATCGACAAGTGGGGATATCATGAAAGAATCCTTCCAATCGGTGCAAGAAAGTTCAAAACAAATAGAAGAAATACGGAATCAAACAAACCTAACCCTAACTACTTGGAGAGGGAGACAAGAAATCTTACAAAGTACTCCATTTCCATGTTGATGGCGCCCGTTCCCATATTGATGTCGTCCATGTGGATATTGTCGTGACAGGTCTCTTACCCATCCTCCCATGACGGCATGGTTGTTGTCGACAAGACCTATGGACGTCGGCCTCGATGGAGAGCTCGGGACAGAGGAGAAGGAGCGAGAAAGGGAGTGAGAGTGATGAGTGCATGTGAGTGTGAGTGAGCCATAGTGGGTCCTTTTGACCCAGTCGAAACGACTCGTGCTAAAGGTTGTCACTATGCGCCATCACTAGTAGAAAACAGGGCTTTAAAACGGGCCAGAATATTGCATTACTCCCGTTTTGGTTACGAACCGGGACCAATGAGTGCATCAGTCCCGGTTCGAGCGGCCAGGGCGCCGGCCGGGCCGACCTTGTCAGGAACCAGTCCCGGTTCGTATGGCCCCTTTTGTCCCGGTTCCAGACACGAACCGGGACTAAAGGGGCTCCCCCCAGGCCCAGCCCCTTTAGTCTCGGTTGGTGATAGGAACTTGGACTATAGAGGCACCTTTAGTCCCGGTTCTAGCCACCAACCAGGACTTATAAAACGCCTATATACATGCTCACCCCTGGCCGCTCACTCCTCTGTTTTTTGGCCGGAATGTGTTTTGGAGGTGTGTTGCTCTCCGTTCTCATCTACTATGCACATGAGGTGTTCGATGAAATGCCGCAGCCACACTTAAGTTTTCTCCTCTCCAAGCTCGAACTCCAATCTACATTTTCCCCAAGATTTGTTTAGGTTTGGCGGTGCACCAACTACACAAGTGTTCTAAAAGTTTTGGTGATGTTATTTTTTCAGTAATAACATTTGATCACTAGTATACTTTGGTTTTAATGTGATGATGAACTTGTATTAATTTGATCACTTCTCTATTGATGATGTTCTGTAATGGTTTTTGATACATTTAATTATATAATGCACGCAAATGAATCGGCAATGGATGTACGGTGACCAACGAACCTCCTAGTATATTGAGCGCCTGCATAATTTTCTCAAAGTGGCTGAGGCAAACAGGCAAAATGGTTTTATGTATTGTCCATGTACTGTTTGTGGGAATACGAAGGATTACTCCAACTCTAAAATCCTTCACTTCCACCTGCTTGACAAGGGTTTCATGTCACACTAAAATGTTTGGACCAAGCATGGAGAAAGAGGGGTTATGATGGAAGACAACGAAGAAGAAGACGATGATGACAGCTATTGTCCTATGTACCCTAAAGACAGTGATACTGCAATGGGGGAGGCTGAAGATCAAGAGGCATCAGATGTGCCCGATGATGATCTTCGCTGGGTTATTGTTGATGCACAGAGAGAATGCGAAAGTGAAAGGGAGAATTCGAAGTTCGATCTCATGTAAGAGGATAAAAAAAGGTTGTATCCAAAGTGAGAAGATGGCAACACAAAGCTCGGTAGCACACTAAAAATAATGAAGAATAAGCTTCCAAAGGATAACGAATTGCCTGACGCTACGTACGGAGAAAAGAATGTTCTCTACCCTCTAGGATTAGAGGTGCATAAGATGCTACGTACGGAAAAAAGAATGTTCTCTACCCTCTAGGATTAGAGGTGCATAAGATACATGCATGCCCCAAAAATTGCGCCCTCTACCTTGGTGAGTACGTGGAATTGAACGCATGCCCGGTATGCAGTGCATCGCGGTATAAGATCAGAAGAGATGACCCTGGTGATGTTGAGGGCGAGCACCCTAGGAAGAGGATTCCTGCCAAGGTGATGTGGTATGCTCCTATAACATCACGGTTAAAACGCCTGTTTAGAAACAAAGAGCATGCCAAGTTGTTTCAATGGCACAAAAAAGACCGTAAAAAAGACGGGAAGTTGAGAGCACCCGCTGACGGGTCGCAGTGGAGAAAAATCGAGAGAGACTAGCCGGACTTTACAGTAGACCCAAGGAATGTATGTTTTGGTTTAAGTGCAGATGGTATTAATCCTTTTGGGGAGGAGAGAAGCAATCCTAACACCTGGCCCATGACTCTATGTATCTATAACCTTCCTCCTTGGTTGTGCACGAAGCGGAAGTTCATTATGATGCCAGTGCTCATCCAATACCCTAGGCAACCCGACAAAAACATTGATGTGTACCTAAGGCCATTAGTTGAAGAAAAATTACATCCATGGAATGGAAAAGTTGTACGTGTGTGGGATGAGCATGAACAAGAGGATTTTGACCTACGAGCCTTGCTGTTTGTAACCATTAATGATTGACCTACTTTTACTAATCTTTCAGGATAGTCAAACAAGGGATACAACGCATGCACGCACTGTCTAGATGATACCTAAAGTATATATTTGGACAAATGCAAGAAGAATGTGTACCTGGGACATCGTCGATTTCTTCCGACCAAGCATGCCTTAAGAAAGAAAGGCAAGCATTTCAAAGGTGAGGCAGATCACCAGAAGAACCCCATCCTCCGTACTGGTGATGACATACTTGATATGGTCAAGGATTTAAACGTAATCTTTGGAAAGGATCCTCGCGGACAATCTGTTCCGACTGACGCTGAGGGACGCACACCCATGTGAAGAAGAAATCTATATTTTGGACCTACCCTATTGGAAAGACCTAGAGGTGCCCTCTTCAATCGACGTGATGCATGTGACGAAGAATCTTTGCGTGACCCTGCTAGGATTCGTGGGCGTGTGTGGGAAGTCAAAAGATACACTGGAGGCACGGGAGGACTAGCAACGTGTGCATGAAAGCGACGGCATGCATCCAAATCAGTATGAAGGTCGTGCCAGCTACGCTCTTACCAAAGAAAAGAAGGAAATCTTCTTTGAATGCTTGCTCAGTATGAAGGCCCCGTCTGGTTTCTCGTCGAATATAAAGGGAATAATAAACATGGCAGAGAACAATTCCAGAACCTAAAGTCTCATGACTGCCACGTGATTATGACGCAATTGATTCCGACTGCATTGCGGGGGCTACTACCGGCAAATGTTCGATTATCATTGTGAAGCTATGTGCATTCCTCAATGCAATCCCTAAGAAGGTAATCGATCCTGAAGTCCTAGCAATGTTATAGAATGATTTGGTGCAATGTCTTATCAGCTTCGAGTTCGTGTTCCCACAATCCTTCTTCAATATCATGATTCACGTCCTAGTTCATCTAGTCGACGAGATTGCCATTCTGGTTCCTGTATTTCTACACATTATGTTCCCCTTTGAGAGGTTCATGGGAGTCGTGAAGAAATATGTTCGTAATCGTGCTAGGCTAGAAGGAAGCATCTCCATGGGCCATCAAACAGAAGAGGTCATTGGGTTTTGTGTTGACTTTTTTCCTGACCTTCAGCCGATTAGTGTCCCTAAATCGCGATATGAGGGGAGATTGAGTGCAATAGGCATGCTAGGAGCGAAATCAATAATATATAGGGACGACCATTCTTGGGCGCAAGCACACTGCACAATTTTACATAATTCTACTTTGGTGGCCCCGTATATGAATGAACACAAGAATATTCTATACTACACACACCCAAAGCAGTCTGACGACTGGATTACACATGAACACATCGATACTTTCAACGGTTGGTTGCAAATGCATCTCATGCGTAACTACACTGTTGCAGATGACCTGTACGTGTTGGCCAGGACACCATATTCGACTGTATTGACTTACCAAGGATACGAGATAAATGGTAATACATTTTACACGATCTCCCAAGATAAAAAAGCACCAACCAAAACAGTGGTATCTGCTTTGATGTAGCAATCATTAATGGGACAAAGAACACATATTATGGTTACAGAGAGGAGATACGGGAACTTGACTGTGGACATGAATTTAAGGTCCCTTTGTTTCGGTGCAAATGGGTCAATATGTCAGAAGGCGGCGTACAGATAGACCCGCAGTACGGAATGTCAACAGTGGATATTAACAATCTTGGCTATACGGACGAACCATTCGTCCTAGCCAATGATGTGGCGCAGGTTTTCTATATGAAAGACATTTCTATCAAATCGAGAGAGAAAAAGATAAGGAAGCGAATACATCAAACGATGAACCAAAGCGAAACATAGTTCTTTTAAGGAAGAGAAACATCATGGGAGTTGAAGGCAACATGTGTGAAGATTATGAAAAGTTTTATAAAATTCATCCCTTCAAAGTGAAGCCCGACCAAATCCCTTTGTCCAAAGAACCTTAAAATTTCCCAGATTCATACTAGTCACATGTAGTATTTACAATAGATTTCTCAAATTATTTGAAAGTAGTCAAATTTTCAGGCAAAAATTGCTATTGCCAATTTAAAAAGTCAGTACGTGTTAAATATGAGCTCAAAACGACATGATATTTTACAACACCATATTTGGTCATATTACATAGTTTCAAGATGACATTTTAAGTTGATTTGTTGATCTATGAGGAAGATGCTTCTTTAATTGCTACATTACAAGATTTTAAGTGTTATATGTGCTCTTGGGCGCGCCACATGCACATACACATCACTAGGCTTTGTTATTAAAAATGGTAATGTTTTTTATTGTTGTTAAATAAAATGATATTTTCTATAGCCATAATTTTTTCTCGTCCACGATGCCAATCCCACATCCTCGTCGTCAACTCGGCGCCGACAACCAGTTTGAGAGGCGCCATGTCCGGGACTGTGCTCTATCGGGCTGGCACTGGGGGGTGCTACCTTCTGGGGCGCGTAGTTTGGTGAGGAATTTGGATATCGTGGTCGATCCTGAGCTTCTTTGGTGGCGGTCACGTGGGTCACTATCGTTGCGGAGGCAGCCGACAACCGAGGAGATGGTACGTCGCCATGTCAGTGAGGAGGACGAGTACATCCGTCGCTACATGGTTGCGTTGGATGCGAGGTTTTCTCCAATACCTGGGAGTTCCTTCAGGGATCTCACCCAAACTCTGATCCTGTGATGGTTCCTTCTCTTTGGGTGTCCACCACCCACGCTTGAGGAAACACGAGTGAACTAGATTTTACGATAATATTCAAGCTGTATTAGTGATAATATTCGATGCTTCATTAACTAGATTATTCGAGATGTATTAGTGATATTATATGATAATATTATATGAAGAGTCGCCGACGATCGTCGGTGCTATTATATGTATTAGTGATATTATATGATGATCTTGCTTCAAAATTTTGCCGTCGATTTTTAATCTTAGAATCATGAACACAAGAAATGTCGACGTCACCTGACGACGATAGGATCCCTCGGTGCCCTTTGTGTTGGGACGACTGGGGTCTATGCGACATTTATCTTCATCTAGACAACGATAGGTCGTTCACTGTCAAGCTAACAGAAGAATTTAATATTATTACGGTATGTACAGAGGACATGCAATTTTTGTTAATAAAGTATGACGTGTGCTTTTTTGTTTTAATTAACCTTTTTTTTGTACAATTCGACTAGTGTGGTCCCTGTCATGCAAGTTTCGCTGTTTTGGACAAGTTCGATTTCAAAAAGAAGGATAGTAGAGAGCCTATGATAGTTCACCTAAGAACGGAGCATTACACTTTTGTTGTTAAGGTAAAAAATAACGAAGATCGCATATATTTTCGTTGTTCTAATTGAAGAGCATTTTGCCACGCGTATGGGTTGGATGAGGAGATGAACATTACCTTCGATCTTGGTAATGACGATATACGTGATAATAATATAGATATTTGGGTGCATGTGAAGGATGGTTTGATTCTGATGTTACCTCTAGGTGCGTTTGTCAACAGATTTGTTAGGTACTTTATATTGATTATTGAAAAGTATGTGGTACTCATTTCGACTAATTTTTTTATTTTTAATTATTAGCTTATTTCCGTACTACAAGAACTACCCGACAGATAATAGATCGTACGTACTACAGTCATGACTCCATACTTACTTGGTTGGAGAAAGATCATCTCATCTCATTTATTCACTTTGTTCAGCATCATAAAAATATTACATGATTGGTAACATTTATCGTGGATATGTGCCACTAGTGCACAAGTTAAACCCTTATAACATCACTAGAGACAAAAGTTGTAAGATTTTTTTTTACTCTTGTTCATTAGTCCATTCTTTTCATACATTGTTCTTAAGCAAAAACTAGTTTGCTAACTATGTTATTATAATTTATGTTCTTCAATAGGAACTCCTGCCAGAGACCGTTCGTAAATGGATTTTTACCAAAAGTGATTTGCATATGGTTAGTTTACGGTCAATGTCGATGAGTTATCCTGGTAAATACACGATATCTTAAAGTGAGAATACCATGAAAATAAAAGGATGGAGCAAGGCAATAATAACATCCAGGCAAACACTTGAAGACTATAAATTGCGCAAGCCAGAAGTTGGAGATAGGTTAATCTGTATTTTTTAATGGGGAGATGCGGGAGTTCACCTTTTTATGCTATTTTGCCTAGGAGAGAGAGCAGTAGTTAGTGTTTCTAACTTGTGATAACTTGATCATTTGCTAGTATGATAAAAACCAGAATGATGTGAGGAGTTCACCTTTTTATATTATTTTACCTACAATGATGAAGAGTTGATTAAGATGATGATGAGTTGTAATATGACATATACCACTACAAATTAGATGGATGCAATAGACCAAGTTGTATTAGAGGAAAATACGATGTTGCGAATCGCAAAATCATATTTTCTTCTAATTCAATTTGGTCTATTACATCCATCTAATTTGTACTTATGTTGGATGTTTTTTTCATAATTTGTATTGATGATGTTGTATATTAATATGTGTAACTGCGTGAAAATACAATATAAATATAAAAGAAAATAAAAACACAAAATGAAACACAGGCTTTTAAAAAAAAAACTAGACCCCAGCGCTTTGCAGTGGCTGACATGTGGATGCCCTTTTGTCTCGGTTGGTGTTACCACCGAGACTAAATGTCCTCCTGTCTGGATGCCCTACAGCGGTCGCGTGAAGATCTTTTAGTTCCGATTTGTAAGCCAGCCGGGACTAAACGTCTAGACGTTTAGTCCGATTGTGTTGTCCCGGTTTCAGAACCGGGACTAAAGGCCCTCTGAAATTGAGACAGATGCCCTGTTTTCTACCAGTGGGTCTGTCCAGCGCTGACTTCAGCCAGGCTTGTCACAAACGCAGCTAATATGTAACGATTCAGCAGGTTGGGTATTTTGAAACAGCCAATCAAAAAAAGGTAGCTTTTATGGAATCTTTAAAAAGTGGTAATTTTCTGTAACCTTAGTGTCAAATGTAGTAGTTTTATACTATTTACTCTATTACTAAATCACTATCATCTGGTTTTGATCGCTGCTTTTTCGTTCATGTCAAACGTGGTTTGAATGTATCAGCAGATAAGTTAGCTCGTATATGTGAGCATGTTGTAAACTGTTTTTATCGTGATGTGATTGCATTCGGGATGAACTTTGTACTAATGTTCATTAAACAATAGAGTGCCAGCATTCTCTCTCTCTCTCTCAAACAAAAAAGCCATCTCGCGTTCCGCAGAAATCTCATGCCTCGTGCGCCCAAATCTGAAGTTCAGGATTTCTAGATCCTGGAGGATCGCTGAAGTGGCCAAGTAAGACATGAGCCGTACCTAACACCTAGTATAAGCCAAGAAGAGAAACAAGAGGAGAATAACCGGAAAAGATGGCGAGGAATCACGCATGTGATCATTGCATTAGCAACCATGTTACGGCTGTTACCATGCGTCCTTCCCTCTTGCTGGCCAGCTCGTGGTTTGGTAGTTAGCTGCACAATACTAAATTTGGAATCAGGGGATTGGCCCATTGGTAGATAGATATAGTCCCAAGCATGTGCCTTTGGCTATGGGGCAATGCCTTGATTCAACGTGGAATAGTCAGGGCTAGGACTCGGATCTGGAGGCCAAGGCCCGGGCAGAAGGAAGATGGCAGAACAGAGCTGTTAATTAAGAAAACTCGTTGATTGAGCATTTTATATTGGAAGTGTTATTTACAAATTAAACTGTGATCTACCTACCTAAGTCAAATGTGATTTTCTTGTTTCTAATTCGGTGGTGCTAACCGTCTGAACTAACCTCGATCCTCATGATTTTTGTCTGAATCTCAATATAACTAATAACATTTCAAATATCATAGCTAACATGCTATGTAACATTTCAAATTAGTATCAGACTTTAATCATCTGTTAAACAATACTACCAGTATATATCATCCATAACATTTCAAATGTTAGATATTTGCTGTAGCATAAGTTATAGCTTACCATAGCATTAGTTGAATTATTAATTAGTAGCCAAAGTACAACAAGAGCATATATATTACGAGTATTATTAAAGTACTAACCATAGCATAACAAAAGTTAATGACAGCTGAAAATAACTACTAACCATAGCAAACACATTAGCATAAGTTCAATTTTATTAATCCGATGTGACACTCGAGAAAACAAGGGGAGTAGGTTGAGAACCTCTCTGCCTAACATCCATCCACTACGTACCGCGCCACCTTTGATCCCTATCACCGGAAGAGTGAAGGATGATGGACGAAGGATACGTCATTGAAGCCATCTGGTCAATGCCAAGTTGTGCTCGTCGACACATGGCCATGGGTCAAGACTCAAGAGCCTAGCTACCTACAACTGACCTCAACCCTGGGACTACTCATTGCGTTATCGACTTACCCGCTGTAAACCGGAGAGGAGCACGGCCATAATTGATCTGCTCCAGGGCTGCTTCTTCAACAATCGCGGTCGTCCAACCCGAGCCGAAGCGAGCAGGGCGGCTACCTCACAGTGCAAGAAAACCAGCCTCCGCCACTACTGCTAATAGAGTGAGCTTCGCTTACGAGCATACTCTGGTGGCATCGAATAGAGCAAGGTGTCTATGGTGCCATCCTTCTCCTTCTCCAGCAGCTCCTTGGCAAGTAGAGCCATGTGAGAGACGAGGAGCAAGGTGGCTGAACTCCTGGTTCTCGTATTCATGGTACAAGTTATTGGCGAGCTCCTCTCTCTCGGCAACCCTAGAAATGCTGGAGTGTGGGGCATCGCGCACACGGAACAGATCCTTGAATACGCATGCACTCCTCGGGTACCTAGGATCAGCCAATCGCCTGGTCACCAGCCTCTCGCAGGTCCGCTGATACAACCTTTTCTGGGGCTGGCCCGGCAGCATGTACGGACGTTCCACCAGTAGGAACATCATGTAGTCGGACATCACCCTAATGGCGTGCACCTCAGGTGCAGCGTCCACGGCCTTGGCTCTCTCGCTCCTTGTGAGGAAGATCTCGGTGGCGACGTGCCAGATGATGATGCCCTCCTGGAACTCGAAGCGAAGACACTCCTTCAGGACACCACGGTAAAGCCCGCGGCGGTCTAGTGGGTACTCACCCCACTTCTTCCCTAGCATTGCAGTGTTGAACCTCCCCTTTCTGTACAGCCGTCCTATGTAGAGAGCGATACGGAACTTGATCTCACTAGACATCTCGACGGTCGCCGAGTAGTGCTTCCGGTTCCACCACTCTTTGAGTCCCAGCGCCCTTGTCAACCTACCGAGCAGAGGGCTGGTGAATGGCGTGTCGGCGGGGCGCGTGCAAAAGTGCAGCAAGTTATACTGCCCGATGGTGTAGGACCACCTTCTTGCCTTGTACTACTGTCACCGGCAAGATCGTGAAGCCACACGACAGCGCGCCGGAGCCTGTCCCATCTCTTGTTGCACAGGGCTGTGTACCGAAGCCAATGCCAGTTTGTGGTGCTCAGGAACGCGAACGTCCAAGACGATGCTAGCGCGTTCAGGAGCGACGTCGTCTCCATGAACAAGGCGCCACTCAGCAGGACGTATGTGATGGCAACGTCGGCTCTGGTGTAGCCGTCCTTGGAGGTGAACTGGAACAACAGCAGTGAGGTGGTGACACTAAGGGGCGAGACGACACGGATCAGGTAGCCGAAGAAGGTGTGGACCACGGCCGCCTTGGTGTAGAGCACATCGTACATGAGGGAGAGCTCGATCTCCATCAGCGTCCACAGCTCGACGCCTTGTATAAGCTTGCTGCTGTACACCTCTTGTTCGTCCATAGAGTCCTCCTCGAGCTCGAGCACCGATGAATCGACGATCGTGAACTTGGAGAAGTGGAACAGCGAGTGGGCTCGTCGCAGGTTGAACTCCTCCTCGGTGTCTCTGTCCTGAGGGTGGAAATGGTTGTGGATGGCCGGCGGCTGCGTCTTGATGGCGGCGCGGATGCTCTCCAGGGTGCTGGACTTGAGCGCCCACGTCCTCTCTCCGTACTTAACGACGCCTACGGCGAGCATCAGGAACGAGGCGATCCGGAGCAGGTCACCGTTATTGCCGCCGCTGACGAAGGCGATGTGCTTATAGAGGACGTAGGCCGCTCCGAGGACCTGCACGACAAGGATCTGAAGGTGACGGAGCCAGAGCTGGTTGTCCTGGAACGCGTAGGCGGTGATGTTGTCCGGGCCGCCGAGGTGCAGAAGCAGGAACGGCGCCCAGAACGCAACGAGCTGGTTCTCACGCACGGGCCGCACCGCGCTGCTGAATGACATGTGGCCAACGGTGTAAACGGCGGTGGAGTCGGCCATGAGGTAAGCTAGCCACAGAAGGAGCCTCGGCAAGAGGGCTTCACGCCGGCGGACCCCGGCGAAGACGAGGAGGACGAGCTGGAGCCCGAGGCTGAGCAGGACTAGGATCTGCGTCGATTGGTGGCTCCACAGCTCCAGCGGCCCTACAGCCATAATTACCAATTGCTCCTGTCCTGTTTGCACTTTCTCCTCTGCGGTCTGCACTCTGCACTGCTCCGACCAGAACTAAAGTCAGCTTTCAATGTAAGATAAACACGTGAATTTGAGGGGCAGATAAGCATATCGTACTCAAACAACACTTCTCCGAATTCCTGGTTATTTCAATAATTTCGTCAACCTCGTTCACCTAAAATTCAAAACGTGATACTTGTGTAACTGATGCTCCATCGATTGTAATTCACAGCCCTCGCAGCAGAAGAAGAAATATTACAATTCACAGGTGACGGTATATACGTACCGGTCGGCAGTGCGCAGGTCCGAAATCAGTCGATCTTGACGCCGAGACGAGGAGCCGGCGGTCGGGACTCGGGCGGCAGCAGGGAATTTAGGGCGGAAAGGCCGGGATGTGGATGGCACTAGAGAGTAGAGAGTACATATAGACTGACCAGGGGGCATGCCTAGTAGTCGATCGTAAGCTCCCTGGATCTGCTTCTTAATTAACGAAGCTTCGTGGTTTGGTTAGTAGCTGCTGGCGTTTGGCAGTATATACATTACTATATTACTCCACTTGACAGTTGCATCTCTCCATGCTTATATTAGACTAAGCAAGCTCGTAGACATTAAGATGAGCCCGGCCAGGAAGTTGGTCGGATTATTCGTCTGGCTTGCCAACAAAGACGGCTTGATCATAAGTGAAAGACGCTTGAGAAGAAAGATTAATTGCTTCCTCAGATGCTTGCCCCTTCTGCAGCCATTGCGAGAGCATTGATCATCTTCTGTTCAACTGCCATTCTTTTCAGCCACTATGGGACGAGCTGACTAGCTTGAATGATGGACCACCGGTCTCCATTACTTGGATTTGGGAAGGCGTTCTGTCGAATGAAGGTCAGTCCACTGTCATTTTGGGGATTCTTTGAAATATTTGGAAACGGCGAAACACCAAAGTCTTCAGGAATGAAACCTATGGAACTCATGTCATTGAACGGTCAACTGCTGACGACCTTATTCCCCTTTTGTGCAAAAACAGTCCCTGCTTCCGGACCGGGCACTAGTAGAAAATGCCTCATTTGTCCTAGTTTCATAGACCCGTTAGCCCCGGTTCTGGACCGGGACTAAATCCCAAAACCTTTAGTCCCGGTTCGCTTACGAACCGAGATAGAAGAGACTCCACATGGCCGGTACGGGGAGCCCAGGCAGGAGGATCTTTAGTCCCGGTTGATAACACCAATCGGAACCAAAAGGCATCCATGCGTCAGCATCTGGCAGGAGCTGGGTTTTTTTTTAAAGGAGGGGTATGTGAGTTTGGAGGGTTAATTTAGGGGTTTCATATTGTGTTAACTAGCTAATAGAGAGAAGTGTCCTCTCTTTCTCCGTGCTTGGTCGATGCTAGCTACTATGAAGAGACCTCGACACGCTAGCTAGTAAACAAATGAAGGAACCATTAAGTACACAAGATCGTAATGAACATATACAGAGAGAAGTGATCGATCCCTCTTTCTCCGAGCTTGGTCGACGCTAGCTACTATGGAGAGACCTCGACACGTTAACTAGTAAGCAAATGAAGGAACCATTAAGTACACAAGATCGTCATGAACATATACAGAGAGAAGTGATCGACCTCTCTTTCTCCAAGAGATTGGTCGAACAATAAGTTTTCGTATATCTATCCGACGCTACTAGCTACATATATACAATATAAGATCTCTTACAATCCGTAACATCTAATGTCAAATTCCACATGGTATTCTCCGGCTTTATTTATGACGCGGTCAAGAAAGAATCCCGTCAATTCCTCTTGAATTGCTCGTATGTTATCATGTGGTAGGAGTTCATCCCGCATCTGTCACATCTAATTTGAAGAAGGGGGTCAATACATATACATTAATGAAACTCAACACAAATCATGGTAATAAAATAAAATTATGAATATTATTGCTTACGCACTTCATATTGTTTTTTAGAGTAGCCCTGCTTAGAGGTTGTCGCGTTGTAGATGAACTCGCAAATGTAGTATCCTTAAAAATCATTCCCGACTTCCTGCCATAAGCACTTTACGAGAAATAGAGTTCAATCAAACTGATAATCAAGCATGATAAATGGTATTTATGAAACTAGAATCAATGAGAGATACGCGAAACTAGCTAGTAGTACTTACTTTCAGGTATGTAAATTGCAGCTCCCTCGGTAGTGCCGAAACAATTGCGGTGAACTCTTTCCATGCCCTGGCAGACAAAGAAAATAATTACTTGATATCAGGAAATGAACAAAGTTACCGATATGATGCGATGATGATCGATTGAACTTACTTCTAGAGCATTTCAGTCATGTCCGCATATTCCTGGGGATCTTTTCATCTCAAGTCTAAGACGATTACTACTCCCTGCTCAAGCTTAATCTCTAGCAAAATAAAGTGGAACCTGCGTACCCATGCATAAGTCATCAATTACATTACTATAACCTCGAGTAATAAGCGAAACTGAATATGCACAAGACAGTAACACTCTCTGAAAGTTGTAAGGAAAGAGTATTCTCTCTTTGTTTTTATTTGTAAGCAATGATTGTCGCAAGTTGTCCTCGGTTTCTGTGACATTGTTTTTAACTGTCCATTTATGTATGATATTTGGGTTAATGAACCCAATGTCATATATTTGTGCTTTTGTGCATTCGACGATCTTCAATCTACATAATACAGTGAAGATAATTATATATACATGCAATGAAATAGCTGTGCTATACATATAGACTTAATTACAGAAGTAGTACTTATAGACAGTAGCAAGTCATGAGTGTTTCGTCGAGGGCCTTTTGATTATATAACTGGAATAACTCATCAAATTCAACAGGCAACTGATCCATTCCAACGAGGTCGTGCTCCTGTTTAATTCTTAGCGTCAAAGTATCCTTCCCAGACTCGGTGAAGGTTTTCATCTATCATTCATGGAATCTGCGCATCATCGTTGTTAGAGGAGGAGGATCAGGTTTGACGAGAGGCTGTCGTACTCGTATCTGAATTCGTCCACCTTCATGGTTTCAAACTCTACATCATCACTCAGGTAATCAACAGGATTGGTACCGGGCACCATCTCCGGATGATTAGTGACAATATTGCTAGACACCTTGAGCGGGGGGCACGATTGGTTCGCCTGTTCGCCGAGATTGGGGCTAGACACCTCAGCAACGTTTCTAGGGTTTGGGGTGGCCTCGATGCTTCTAGGGTTTGGTCGGGCGAGAGGGGGTTGATCGATGTCCCCCCTCATGTTGAAGAGTTACTGGAGTTTTCTATGAACAAAAAAATACTACCTATCACATGACATGTCTGGCGATCAGACCGGACCGCGCTCTCTCCTGAATGTCTGACGTCCGGACCGCCTCTCTCATGAATGTCAAATAAGGGATTATCTTAACCTTTAAGGGATTTAACAAAATGGCGTCATTCTGGATGTGCGGAAAATGGTCCATATTTTTCCTCATCGCATCTACCCTTCTATATGTCACGTTGTGTACTGTCAAAGGATTCAAGAAAACCATGGCTTCATCATTAGCCGGAAGTAGCAGGCGCATAATGGTAGGGAGCTCTCCAAAATTGTTTTGGAACATTATCTCAGATAGGATAATTAATTAGCTTTTTGGTACGAAGTTCAGCAAGAGCCTTCCGAATATCGCTATTTGGAAGGCCTTTGCTAAAATTCATACTAAAAAGCGAATTATTCTATCCGGAACTCCATTCCAAAACAATTTTGAAGAGCTTTGTAGCATCATACGCCTGTTACTTCCGGCTAATGATGAAGCCATGGATTTCTTCAATACTTTGACAGACAACGGGATTAAATGTTGCATATGTCAAAATTCAAAGTTTGACATATGATCAAATGCTGCATAGGACAAAATTCAAACTTTGACATATGATCAAATGTTGCATATGTCAAAATTCAAACTTTGACATATGATCAAACTTTGATATATGATGAAATTTTGCTTATGTTATCGGAGTTTTCTATATGAACAAAAAAATCTACATGACATGTCCGACGTCCCCCTCATGTCGAAGTTATCGGGGAGGGGGTAGACGACAACGACGCTCACCCCCCATGCCCGACGTCCGACGTCCCCATCATGTCATGTCCGACGTCCCCCCTCATTTTAACTAATTTCTATGAACAAAAAAAAATTCTACGAACAAAAAAATATTGACCTTTATATATATCATCATATATATATATATATATATATATATATATATATATATATATCATCATATCATCATCATCATCCATCCATCCATCCATATTCGAAATGTTTATCCATCCATCCATCCATATTCAAAATGTTCATATTCTACAATATCACCAAAAAAATCTTTGCATATGAACATACATACATTTTATTTTTTTCTTAAATATAACATATCAACATTTTCTTAAATGAGCATATGAACATACATATCACCAAAAAATAGACCTTTTTCTTTGCATATGAACATACATCCATATTCAAAAAGTTCATATTCTACAATCGTAACAAAAAAATGCAAAAACGAGCATTATACAGCATATACAAAGAACATATATACATATATTTTTCTAAAATTGCAAAACAGATCATATACAGAGAACAAGGTGGTCGGCGACGGTGAGGTCGGGGACGGCAACGATGGTTGGCGGCGGCGCTTATGGGTGGGTTGCGGGGACGGCGATAGGAAAGAAAGGGGAGGAGGCAAGGGCTCACAGCGCGATCATAGGGAACGGCAGCGGGCTCGGGAAGGGCTCGAGGTCGCAGGAATCGGTGCGGCGGCAGTGACGAGAACGGCGTCGGGGATGAAGGGGTCGCAAGCGCCGGCATGGTGTTTCCCTGCGGTGACAGCGACGGCGGGGGCGAGCCTCGGCGACGACGGGCGCGGGCGACGGCGACGTCGACGGCGGGGGTGGCAGGCGCGTCGGGGCACCCTGACGGCGTCGATGTCATCGGCTCGTCTGGGGCTACTGCGGGATGAGAACTAAAAATTCCTAAGTCCTACCGTATATACCCAGAGCATTGGTCCTGGTTCGTGGCACCAAGCGGGACCAATGCACCCTTTAGTTCTAGTTGGTGCCACCAACCGGGACCAAAAGGTTAGTTTTCAGCAACCCAAAGGGCGGGAAACAGGGACCTTTGGTCCCGGTTGGTGGCACCAACCGGGACTAAAGGGGTGCATTGGTCGCGGTTTGTTCCACCAACCGGAACGAAGGGTTGGTGATGCCTGGAGCCAAATGTTTAGTTCCACCTCGCTAACTGAGAGAGCTCGAGAGTGGTTTATAAGCGCTGTTGCGGCCACCCTCTCGAGCTCCTCTCAACTGCAGGCTTGCGGGCCTAATCTGTCACTCCTCTGCCTGTGGGCCTATGGGCCTGCTGCGGGCCTGAATCCTGATCTAACACGTTGGTTGGGTTTCTAGTCGTATTCAGGCTGTGGTGGCCAAGTAGGTGGCATTTAAAAAATCCAGTTTTTTTTTGTTTCTACTTACACGTAAATACTTACTGTTTTTCAGTGATTCTTTTTGCTTTTAGGTCACAAAAATTATAAACTTTTTGTTAATGTCATTAGTTTCAAATTTGAATAGCTTAATTTTAATTTTTTTGAAATTTGTGTGAATCATTAGTTTGTGAAAAACTTTACTAAAAATAGATTTTTGAGTGATTCTTTTTCTTGCTATTTAATATTACTATGTTTTATCATTATATTCAATTTGGTAATTTTTAGGTTATTTTAAATGTTTGTTTTAATCAAAAAATGATTTTGTTATTTTAGTTTGTTATTATAAAATTTCTTTATGTAAAATTCTTTTTCCTATGAATGTTTTGAACAAAAAATACTTTGATAATTTTAGTTGCATAATTTTATATAATTTTAGTTTCAAAAATAGTAGAGGTTTATGAAAGCTTTTTAGTTGATTCCTTTTGCTATTAGAGCTTTATAAAAGCTTTTTAGTTGATTCTATTTGCTATTTAGGAATATTATAGTTTTGTTTTAGTTGACCATAACAGAATATTTTAATAGATTGTTTTTTCATTCTTTTTGCTATTAGAGTTTCATAAAAGTTTCCTAGTTCATTTTTTGCTATTAGTTCATTATTTGAGCTAAATGACCCTAAAATTGTAAAGCACTACAAATGAACTCTGAAAAGGTTGAAAGTTGGCATGGTATCATCATTTCACCCACATAACATGTTATAAAAAGTTGAGAGGGTTACGGCAAAAACTGGATGCACTTTGTGTACAAAACGGACAATCTCTTTCGAAGTATCAAGGTTTCGTACGAAAATCCATCTGTTATAAAAGGCAATTCATTTCTTCACATGTAACTGCAGTGATATTCTAGATCAAAGGAATCATCATAATAGTTGTGTAGAGAAAGTCTTCACTTTTTCTTCGCTTGTGTTCTTTGCTTATTGTGTCGTAACCATGGATAATTTTCATCGTTTAACAGGGTGCTTTGGTCAGCCTTGACTTTGAAGGGAGGAATTTCATGAAACTTTTCATAATCTTGAGACATGTCTGTCTTGCCCTCCAATCCCACGATGTCTCTTTTTCCTGAAAGAACTATGTGGCGTTTTGGCTCATCGTATGATGTATTCCCTTCCTTATCTTTTCTTTTTCTTAGTTTGGTAGACATGTCCTTCACATAGAAAACCTGCGCCACATTATTGGCTAGGGCGAATGGTTCGTTTGTGTACCCAAGATTGTTCAGATCCACTGTCGTCATTCCGTACTGTGGGTCTACCTGTACCCCGCCTCCTGATAGATTGACCCATTTGCACTGAAACAAAGGGACCTTAACATCATGTCCATAGTCAAGTTCCCATATGTCCACTATGTAACCATAATATGTGTCCTTTCCCCTCTTGGTTGCTGCATCAAAGCAGACACCGTTGTTTCGGTTGGTGCTCTTTGGGCGATCATGTAAAATGTATTCCCATTTATCTCGTACCCTTTGTAAGTCAATACAGTCAAAGATGGTCCCCTGGCCAATGAGTACAACTCATTAGAAATAGTGTTGTCATCCATGAGACGTGTTTGCAACCAACTGCCAAAAGTCCTGATGTGTTTACATGTAATCCAGTCGTCACACTGCTTCGGGTGTTTGGAGCGCAAAATATTCTTGTGTTCATCGACATACGGGGTCACTAAGGTAGAATTCTGTAGAACTGTGTGGTGTGCTTGAGACAAAGAATGCCCGTCCCTACGTATTATTGAGTCCGCTCCTAGCGTGCCTGTTCCAGTCAGTCTTCCCTCATACTGCGATTGAGGGAGACCAATCTTCTTAAGGTCAGGAATGAAGTCAACACAAAACCCAATGACATCCTCAGTTTGATGGCCCATGGATATGCTTCCTTCTGCCCTAGCGCGGTTACGAACATATTTCTGTAAGACTCCCATGAACCTCTCAAAGGGAAACATATTGTGTAGAAATATAGGGCCCAGAACGACAATCTCGTCGACTAGATGAACTAGGATGTGCGTCATGATATTGAACAAGGATGATGGGAACACCAGCTTGAAACTAACAAGACATTGCACCACATCACTCCTTAACCTTGGTAGGAATTCTGGATCGATCACCTTCTGAGAGATTGCATTGAGGAATGCTCATAGCTTCACAATGGCTAATCGAACATTTTCCGGTAGAAGCCCCCTCAATGCAACCGGAAGCAGTTGCGTCATAATCACGTGGCAGTCATGAGACTTTAGGTTCTAGAACTTTTACTCTACCATATTTATTATTCCATTTGTGTTTGACGACAAGCCAGACGGGACCTTCATACTAAGCAGGCATTCAAAGAAGATTTCCTTCTCTTCTTTGGTAAGAGCGTATCTGGAAGAACCTTCATACTGCTTTGGAGGCATGCTGTCTTTTTCGTGCACATGTTGCTGGTCCTCTCGTGCCTCCAGTGTATCTTTTATCTTCCTATACACGCCCAAGAAGCCTAGCAGGTTCACGCAAAGATTCTTCGTCATGTGCATCACGTTGATTGCAGAGTGGACCTCTAGGTCTTTTCAATAGCGTAGGTCCCAAAATATAGATTTCTTCTTCCACATGGGTCCGCATCCCTCAGCGTCATTCAGAACAGATAGTCCCGCCAGGACCCTTTCCAAATATTACTTGTAAATCATTGACCATAGCAAGTGATCACCAGTACGGACGGCGGGCTTCTTCCGGTGATATGCCTCGCCTTTGAAATACTTGCCTTTTCGACATTGATGGTTGGTCGGAAGAAATCGACGATGCCCGCGGGACACATTCTTCCTGTATTTGTCGAAATATATACTTTCGGTGTCATCTAAACTGCGTGTGCATGCATGGTATTCCTTGTTTGTCTATCCTAAAAGGTTACCGAGAGCAGGCCAATCATTGATGGTTACAAACAGCAACGCATGTAGGTCAAAGTCCTGTTGTTTCTGCTCATCCCACACACGTACACCGTTTCCATTCCACAGCTGTAAAAGTTCTTCAACTAATGGCCTTAGGTACACATAATTGTCGTTGCCCGGTTGCTTAGGACCTTGGATGAGAATTGTCATCATAATGAACTTCCGCTTCATGCACAACCAAGGAGGAAGGTTATAGATACATAGAGTCACGGGCCAGGTGTTATGATTGCTGCTCTGCTGCCCAAAAGGATTAATGCCATCCGCGCTTAAACCAAACCATATGTTCCTTGCATCACCTACAAAGTCCCCCCACTTTCTCTCGATTTTTCTCGACTATGACCCGTCAGCGGGTGCTCTCAACTTCCCATCTTTCTTACGGTCCTCTTTGTGCTGTCGCATCAACTTGACATGCTCTTTATTTCTGAACAGACATTTCAACCGTGGTATTATATGAGCATACCACATCACCTTGGCAGGAACCCTCTTCCTGGGGTGCTCGACATCAACATCACCAGGGCCATCTGGTCTGATCTTATAGCACAGTGCACCACATACCGGGCATGCGTTCAAATCCTCATACGCACTGCGGTAGAGTATGCACTCATTAGGGCATGCATGTATCTTCTGCACCTCCAATCCTAGAGGTCATACAATCTTATTTGTTTCATATGTACTTTCGGGCAATTTGTTATCCTTTGGAAGCTTCTTCTTCAATATTTACAATAGCTTCTCAAATCTATTGTCGGGTACACCATTCTCTGCCTGCCACCACCACAATTCCATTGTGGTAGCGAGCTTTGTGTTGCCATCTTCGCAATTGGGGTATAACCCTTTTTTGTGATCCTCTAACATGCGATCAAACTTCAACTTCTCCTTTTCACATTCGCATTGTCTCTTTGCATCAACAATGACCCGACAAAGATCATCATCGGGCACTTCGCCTGGTTCCTCTTGATCTTCAGCTTCCCCCGTTGTAGCATCACCGTATTCAGAAGGCACATAGTTTTCATCATCGTCTTTTTCTTCGTTATCTTCCATCATAACCCCTCTTTCTATATGCTTGGTCCAAACATTATAGTGTGGCATGAAACCCTTATAAAGCAGGTGGGTGTGAAGGATTTTCCGGCAGAGTAAGACTTCGTATTCCCACATATAGGGCATGGACAACACATAAAACCATTCTGTTTGTTTGCCTCGGCCACTTCGAGAAAATTATTCATGCCCTTAATATACTCGGAGGTGCGTCTGTTACCGTACATCCATTGCCGGTTCACCTGCGTGCATTATATATAATTAAGTGTGTAAAAAACCGTTGTAGAACATCATGAATAAAGAAGTGACCAAATTAATAGAAGTTCATTATCAAATTAAAACCAAAGTACATACATAGTTCTAATTGAACAACATATAGCTCTCCAGAGCATCTAGTTAAACCATACATTGAAACTATCTAAAATATTTCAACACAACAACAAATGCGATCATAATCGCAACTAAGGTAACAATTGATACAACGGCATAATGATACCAAGTCTCAGTACGAATGGCATATTTTGTAATCTTTCTAATCCTCAAGCGCATTGCATCCATCTTGATCTTGTGATCATCGACGACATCCACAACATGCCACTCCAATATCATCTTTTCCTCCTCCATTTTTTTCAATTTTTGCTTCAATTAATTGTTTTCTTCTTCAACTAAATTTAACCTCTCGACAATAGGGATGGTTGGAATTTCCGGTTCACGTACCTCCTAGATTAAAACATCTATGTCACGTTGATCGGCATAATTGTCATAAACACTAAATAAAACAAATAGTTATAAAAGATAATATATACCACATTCGAATCATAGACAGGACGAGGGCCGACGGAGACATATACCAAAACCATCGCACTATATAATAACAAACAATAATAAAAGTAAGAAAATTACACAAGTATCTATCTAAATCACACAGGTAAGAACTTTTTCTTTAAGAAAGCAGATAAGAAGAAGAGGCTAACCACGGTGGTGCTAGCATCGAGATCGGCGCGGGCGATTGACGGTGGTGAGGACGGGGACGGGACAGGACGGACCGCCAAACTTAGACAAATCTTGAGGAAAATGGAGCTTGGACAAGGAGCTTCGAGAGGAAAAAACTTGAGTGTGGCTCGGGCATTTAATTGAACACCTCATGTGCATAGGAGATGAGCTAAAGCACCACAAAGCTCTCCCACGACCAGCCAAAAAAACGTGCAGGGGCGGGGGGTATATATAGGCTTCCATTTGGTCCAGGTTTGTGGCTGGAACTGGTACTAAAGGACCCCATTTGGTCCCGATTCCATCCACAAACCGGGACCAATCGTTATGGGCCAAGGCCCATTCGTCCTGGTTCATCTCTGGAACTAGGACCAAAATGGTCAGATGAACCGGAACCAATGGCCCACGAGGCCCGGCCGGCACCCTGGTCTCACGAACCGGGACCGATGCCCCCATGGGTCCCGGTTCGTGAGTGAACCGGAATTAATGGGCTTTTCAGGCCTGGACCAAAGCCTTGTTTTCTACTAGTGGGGCCATCATGTTGTTCCACCTAGTGGCGAGATTATGAGCTTTATTATTATTCTTTTGAATGAATTCCAGTTTTTACCCTCTATTTTGAGTTTTTTGACACTAACTACCTCATTTAGCCAGATTTCATCCGTTTTATCTCATTTAGCAAAAGTTTTGCCACAATTTACCCTGTTTACAATTTTGTGAGCGTTTTGACTAGCAAGTCCTAATTGTCAGGTCTATCTGCCATGCCACATCAACGTTTTTTTCCTGCCTATTTTTCTTCATGCTGAACCGGTCCTCACAACTTCTCCTGACAGGGCCGGCCCACTGGAGGTGGCTCGCATCACATCCAACGCACAACGCCCAAGTCGGCCGTGCGCCACGCTCACGTCCAATCATTCATCACTTGCATTGCTCGCCCCTAATGACCCAATCGATTACATCGCCCGGCTTCCGACCGAACGCCCCCGTCAGGGATTGTCAAGCAGCGGCGACGACGACAACGGAGGTAGTGGGAAGGGACCGGCCGTGCGATGTCATACCTCCTCGAGCAGGGCTATGGCCACGACATCAAGGCAAGAAGCGACCCCGTGTAATCCGATGGCTTCGTCAAGCTAACCAGTGTTGGTGTAGGCACGTCTATGTGCGTGACCCCCATCAAGATGTGCTCAGTTCTTCTTCCTACTTTTGGTGACATAGCAGGGACCTCATCAAACCGTGCACAGTTGATGATGGGTCTATGGCGACAGATGGTCCAATAAACAAGCCCTCTTAGTCGTACCCCATCCACATGATTTTGACCATCTTTATCATACCAGTTTGTGTGTTTTGAAATTTTCCTGACTCATGCATTAGCCGGTTAGGCGTTTGATTCAGAATTAAGATGCTTATTAGAAGATCACGTGTATACATGTCACCCTTGTGCAACTGAGGTACATATATTTAAAGTTATTTTTTGAACACTTTGAATATTGGCGTTTTTTTTACTTCTTCAATTTGCTGAAGCTTTGTCAGAATTGTTCTCAAATCAATTAGTTGGGGGTGATCTCCTCCAGTGGTTGTAAGGCACAGAGATGGAGGATGATTTTCATGGTTCGTGACATCTCCTGGAATCCATGGAGGACAAGATGATGTTGGCAACCAAAATGGAGAGTTATTCAAGGTGTAGCAGCTAAGAAAGGTGAAGACTGACAAGGTGTTTGTGCCGCTGCTTGTGCTGCTTGTCATTGCGACTGCCACTGTTTGGTGTATTGTGTAGGTTGTGTAGTTGTGAACTAGTGAAGCAATCTATGTTTGTGAACTAGTATTCGGTTTTATTGTAAGGTCCTGACGCTATCTATAAATGCGAAGCGTTATTCAACCAGTTTTGAAGATGTGAATTCAAAAAGAAGGCAGTGGTTTGGGACAGGATCATTTGTGATATTCAAAGGAAGGTGAGTGATGAGTGCCGTGAATATTGGAGGCTGGCGTGATGTGGCCCGACTCGGGCGTTGTGCATAGGGACGTGAGCGACCTGCTCAGGCCCGATCTTATCGGGCCGGCCGGGAGAAGCTGTAAGGACCGGTTCAGCCGGGAGAAAAATAGGCAGGAAAAAATATCGATATGGCATGCTAGCTATACTTGACAATTGGGAATTGCCGGTCAGAATGCTCACAAAAAAATTCAACAGGGTAAATTGTGATACAACTTTTGCTAAATGGGATAAACGAATCAAATATCACTAAATGGAGTAATTAACGTAAAAATGTCAAAATAGGGATAAAACCTATAATTCACTCTATTCTTTTATTTAACTCTCATCAGCCCGCGCCGTGAGTGTAAGACGATTGTATTTGAAGAGTCTAAAGTAAACAACATGACTATACACGAATATGTCTCAGAAAGCTCCAACGTGTCGATCAATTTCGTCTGTTCGTATCCGTTTAGGTCCGCACGGATAAAAGACATGGCCCAATGTGCCGATGTAAACGGATGGATGTCCATTTTCTTGCCTGTTTCAACCCAGTTCCAGCCCAAATTTGGTCTGGATTTGGGTCTGTGCGGACAAGCCTCAGATGTTCGCGACATTATTCCCTTGTTCTTCCCTTGCCAGCTAGTCGATGGCACACCATCTCCACTCCCACATTTTCTCTCCAAAAAAAAACCCAGCCTAAAATATGGCTGACGAACCCCCCCCCCCTCCACTGTCGCATCCATCGCGACCGCTACAGACACCAAGGCCATCGCCACGAAGGCCACGCAAAGTACCCTCCTCTCCTGCCAGGGTAGCGCGAGCCGGGCCATCTCGTCGCCGACACCGTTGTGGTTAGCACAGGCTCGTTGGTGGCCCTCCCGAGTTTCGGACTTTCCGCACATCTCAACATTGGTGCCGACATACGGGTACCTTCTCGGACACTAACCGGCAATGTCCCACTTCTCCACCTCACCACAGGATGGCTCGTCAAAAATGCGAAACTTTGTGTTGGTCATCCCTGTGGGGCCAAGCACCCGTGTGTGGTGTCCTAGGCGAACTTCCCCTATGCCTGCAACCTGTTCGATGGAATGCCGCCCCGACGCCCGACGATCTGAGGTACTATGATGATCTAATAGCGGGCAAGACCAATGAGGGTGGCCAAAGGGATGGTTGACAAAGACACTCAAGCCCAAGACACCTAAGACCATGAGACCGAAGGCCATGAGAGTGTCGACACCGAGGAAGAATAATTGTTTGGGGAGGAGCTATCTCATCAAGATAATAATAAAAGAGGTTGTCAATCGTGAGGACTGGAGCATAAGGATAAGGACAAGTTGCTTTGCGAAGTTTGGATGGAAATTGGACAGGATCCCCAAATGGCTCCAAGTAAAAAAGGTTCAACATTTTGGAAGAGGGTCCATATGCTTTCTTCCAGGAACATAGGAAGTTTGAGCCATATAAATTTAAGAGTGACCCAGGTGAATTTTCACTTCAAAAGAGGTAGAGCTTATTCCAATAGGATTGAAAAACAATCGTTGCTCCTATGAACATTTCGTTGGTCATCCCGATAGTGACATTGGTGTCAAGCACTTGGTATGTTTTTCGTTCCCCTCTTCGTATGAGCATAGCTTGTCCTTCCATGCATATACATGTATTTTTTTGGTTTCATGTGCATATGTAAGTATTCCAAGCATTGGAAACTTTCAAGGCCCAATATGGTAGTAAGCCATTTACCTTGATCCATTGTTGGCTCAAAATCAAGGATTACAAAAAAGTGAGAGGAACAAGATGTTGGGGAACGTTGCATGGGAAAAAAATCCTATGCACACGCAGATCTATCCATGGTGATGAGCATCTACGAGAGGGAGAGTTGATCTATATACCCTTGTAGATCGCTAAGCGGGAAGCGTTAAGAAACACGGTTGGTGTAGTCGAATGTCTTCGCGATCCAAATCGCCGAGCGTCCCGCGATCTCATCACGATCCGTCCCGCGATCCAATCACGATCCGTCCCGCGAACTCATCACGATCCGTTCCGTGAACACATCACGATCCGTCCCGCAAACTCATCACGAACCGTCTCGCGATCTTGATCACGGTCCTTCCGATCTAGCGCCAAACGGACGGCACCTCCGCGTTCAGCACACGTGCAGCTTGATGACGATCTCCACCCTCTTGATCCAGCAAGAGGAAGTGGAGAGGAAGAAGAGTTCACCGGCAGCGTGACGGCGCTCCGGCGATGGTGGTGGAGCAATTCCGGCACGGCTTCGCCTAAGCACTGCGGAAATCCGATCTAGAGAAGCACCGGTGGAACGGGTAGCACGTGGCCGTAAAATCAGGCGCAAAACACCCAATACCACCAGTATATATAGGAGGGAGGGAGGAGGAGGGCTTGCGCAAGGGCCAAGGCCCAATAGGGTCGGCCGAACCAACTAGGATGAGGACTCTCCTCCAATCCTACTAGGACTAGGATTCGTCCCTTTTTTTTTCCTTTTTCCACCTTTTCCTATTGAGTTTTCTTCTCCAGCCACATGGGCCATGTGTGGGAGTTTCCACCAGCCCACTAAGGGCTGATATTCACTCTCCCACAGCCCATGAAGCCTCGTGGGTCGAAATACCTCTCCCGATGGTCCCCCGGTACACTACCGGTACTCCCGGTACACTACGATGAGCCCGAAACTTTTCCGGCGACCCAAATAGGATTTCCTATATATGAATATTTACCTCCGGACCATTTCGGAGCTCCTCGTGACGTCCGGGATCTCATCCGGGACTCCGAACAACCTTCGATCACCACCATACATAACTCTATACTACCGAAACATCACCAAACCATAAGTGTGCAGACCCTGCGGGTTCGAGAACTATGTAGACATGACCGAGACACGTCTACGGTCAATAACCAATAGCGGGACCTGGATGACCGTATTGGTTCCTACATATTCTACGAAGATCTTTATCGGTCGAACCTCTATGTCAAGGATTCAGTTAATCCCGTATGATGTTCCCTTTGTTCTTCGGTATGTTACTTGCCCGAGATTCGATCGTGAGTATCTCCATACCTAGTTCAACCTCGTTACCGGCAAGTCTCTTTACTCGTTCCGTAATACAAGATCCCATGACTAACACTTAGTCACATTGCTTGCAAGGCTCATTGTGATTTTGTATTACCGAGTGGGCCCTGGGATACCTCTCCGTCACACGGAGTAGCAAATCCCAGTCTCGATCCATGCCAACTCAACAGACACCCTCGGAGATACCTGTAGAGCATCTTTATAGTCAACAAGTTATGTTGCGATGTTTGATACACACAAGGCACTCCTCCAATGTCTGTGAGTTGCATGATCTCATGGTCATAGGAACATAGGAACATATACTTGACATGCAAAAAACAGTAGCAATAAACTGACACGATCTTATGCTACGTTTGTAGTTTGGGTCTTGTCCATCACATCATTCTTCTAATGATGTGATCCCATTATCAAATGACATCTCATGTCCATGGCTAGGAAACCTTAACCATCTTTTGATCAGCGAGCTAGTCTACTAGAGGCATACTAGGGACGTGGTGTTATCTATGTATCCACACATGTATCTGAGTCTCCGATCAATACAATTGTAGCATGGATAATAAACGATTATCATGAACAAGGAAATATGATAATAACCAATTTATTATTGCCTCTAGGGCATATTTCCAACAGTCTCCCACTTGCACTAGAGTCAATAATCTAGTTCATATCACCATGTGATCGGCACTGTTATGAATCTAACACCCAATGAGTTCTGGGGCTCGATCATGCTTTGCATGTGAGAGAGGTCTTATAGTCAACGGGTCTGCGACATTCAGATCCGGGTGTACTTTGCAAATCTCTATGTCAAACCGTAAACACTGCTACCACACTCCACTTGGCACTATTCCAAATGGCTGCTCCACTATACGTGTCCAGATTGCTACTACGAGTTAGCTGGATTGGTGTTAAAGCTTGCATCGACGTAACTCTTTACGATGAACTCTTTATCACCTCCCTAATTGAGAAACATCTCCTTAATCTTTTAGTTACTAAGGATAATCTTGACCGATGTCTAGTGATCCACTCCTGGGTCACTCTTGTACCCCGTGACGGATTCATGGCAAGGCACACACAGGTGTGGTACACAACATGGCATACTGTACAGAGTCTATGGCTAAGGCATAAGGGACGACGTTCGTTCTTTCTCTTTCTTCTGCCATTGTTGAGCTTTAAGTGTCACTCAACTGCACACCTTACAAATCAGGCAAGAACTCTTTCTCTGACTGATCCATTTTGAACTCTTTCAAAATCTTGTCCAGGTATGTACTCATTGAAAGTCTCATCAAGCATATTGATCTATCTCTATAGATCTCGATGCTCGACAATTAGGTAGCTTTATTCAGGTCTTCCTTTGAAAATCACTTTCCAAACAACCGCTTGTGCTTTCCAGAAATTCTACATTATTTCCGATCAACAATATGTCAACCACATATGCTTACCAAAAACTCAATAGTGCTCCCACTCACTTTATTGCAAATACAAGTTTCTTATAAACTTTGTATAGACTCAAAAACTTTGATCACCTTAGCAAAGTGTATATTCCAACTCTGAGATGCTTGCTTCAGTTCATAGAAGGATCATTGAAGCTTGCACACCTTTTAGCATCCTTAGGACTAACAAAACCTTCTGGTTATATCTCATATAACCTTTCCTTAAGGAAGGAAATGATGTTTTGGCATCCATCTGCCATATTTCATAATTGAAAAATGCAGCAACTGCTAACATAATTCCAAAAGACTTTAGCGACGCTACGAGTGAGAAAGTCTCATCGTAGTCAACTCCTTGAACTTGCCGAAAACTTCTTTGCGACAAGTCGAGCTTTATAAATGGTGACAATTACCATCAGCGTCTGTCTTCATTTTAAAGATCCATTTGTACTCAACGACCTGCCATCCAACGAGCAAGTCTACCAAAGTCTATACTTGGTTTTCATACATGGATCCTTTCTCGGATTTCATGGCCTCTAACCATTTGTCAGAATCCGGGCCCATCATCGCTTCTCCATAGCTCGTAGGTTCATCGTTGTCCAACAACATGACCTCCAAGATAGGGTTTTCGTACCACTCAAGAGCAGTACGCATCCTTGTCGACCTACGAGGTTTGATAGTAACTTGATCCGAAGCTTCATGATCATCATCATTAACTTCCTCTTCAACTAACGTAGGCTTCACAGAAACATCTTCCTGCGCTGCGCTACTATCTTGTTGAACAAAGTTTCAATAACCTCATCAAGTTCTATCTTCCTCCCACTCAATTCTTTCGAGAGAAACTTTTTCTCAAGAAATGACCTGTTTTTAGCAACAAACTCTTTGCACTTGGATCTGAGATGCAAGGTATACCCAATTGTTCTTAGGGTATTCTATGAAGATGCATTTGTCCGCTTTGGGTTCGAGCTTATTAGGTGAAAACATTTTCCACACAAGCGTCGCAGCCCCAAACATTAAGAAATGACAGCTTAGGTTTCTATCAAACCATAATTCACACGGTGTCATCTCAACGGATTTAGATGATGCCCTATTTAAAGTGAATGTAGTTGTCTCTAATGCATAACCCCAAAATTATAGTAGTAAAACTATAAGAGACATCATAGCACGCACCATATCCAATAGAGCATGACTATGACATTCGGACACACCATCACACTATGGTGTTCCAGGTGGCGTTAGTTGTGAAACAACTTTCACATTATTTAAAGTTGCATGGCAAACTCGCAACTCGTATATTCACCTCCACGATCATATCGTGGACATTTTTATCTTCTTGTCACGATGATCTTAAACTTTACTCTGAATTTGCTTGGACCTTTCAAATGATTCAGACTTGTGTTTCATTAAGTAAATATCCACTATATCTACTCAAATCATCAGTGAGGGTAAGAAAATAACAACATCCACCGAACGCTATAAGACTCACTTGGATCGCATACATCAACATGTATCATTTCCAATGAACCACTTGCCCGCTCCATCAATCCGGAAAACGGGGTCCTTAGTCATCTTGCCAAAAAGGCATGGTTCGCATGTCTCAACCGATTCGAAATCGAATGAGTCCAAAGATCCATCGACATGGAGTTTCTTCATGCGCTTTATACCAAGATGACATTTAGCAGCAGTGCCACAAGAATGTGGTACTATCATTATTAACTTTGTAACTTTTGGCATCAATGTTATGAACAAGTATATTACTACGATCAAGATTTCAACAAACCATTCTCACTAGGTGCATGACCATTGAAGGTCTTATTCATATAAACAGAATAACCATTATTCTCTAATTTAAATGAATAACCATGTTCCAATAAACACGATCTAATCATGTTCATGCTTAACGCAAAACACCAAATAACATTTATTTAGGTCTGTTACTAATCCTGAAGGTAGAGAGAGCGTGCGATGTTGATCACATCAACCTTGGAAACATTTCCAACACACATCGTCACCTCACTCTTAGCTAGTTCTCCGTTTATTCCGTAGCTTTTATTTCGAGTTACTAACATTTAGCAACCGAACCGGTATCCAATACCCACGTGCTTTTAGGAGTACTAGCAAGGCACACATCAATAACACGTATATCAAATATACTTATGTCGATGTTGCCAGCCTTCTTATCTACCAAGTATCTAGGGTTGTTCCGCTTCAGCGACCGCTCACCTCATAATAGAAGCACTTAGTCTCGGTTTGGGTTCAACTTTGGGTTGCTTCACTGGAGCAGCAACTGTCTTGCCATCCATGAACTTTCCCTCTTTGCCCTTGCCCTTCTCGAAACTAGTGGTTTTACTAACCATCAACACTTGATGCTCGTTCTTCATTTCTACCTTCACGGTGTCAAACATCGCGAACAGCTTAGGGATCATTATTTCTATCCCTGGCATTTTATAGTTCATCACCAAGTTCTGGTAGCTTAGTGACAGTGACTTTGGAGAACTATATCAATCACTATCTTATCTGGAAGATCAACTCCCACTTGATTCAAGCGATTGCAGCACCTAGACAATCTGAGCACATGCTCAACGATTGAGCTATTCTCTTTCATCTTGCAGGCAAAGAATCTTGTTGGAGATCTCATATCTCGCAACATGGGCACGAGCCTGAGATCCAAATTTGAGCTCTTAGAACATCTCATATGTTCCGTGACGTTCAAAAACGTTTCAGAGCCTAAATTCTAGGCCGTAATGCATGACGCACTAAACTATCAAGTAGTCATTAGAACGTGCGTGTCAGATGTTCACAACATCTACAGACGACGCTAGAGGGGTTGGCGCACTGAGCAGTGCATTAAGGACATACGCCTTCTGTGCAGCAATGAGGACAATCCTCAGATCACGGACCCAGTCCGCAATATTGCTGCCACCATCTTTCAACTCTATTTCTCTAGGAACATATGAAAATGCAAGAGAGCTACAGCGCGAGCTAGTAATCTACAACATAATTTGCAAAGGCACTACTGACTATGTTCATGATAATGAGTTCAATTAATCATATTACTGAAGAACTCACACTCAAATTGATATCCCTCCGGTCATTCGAGTGATACATGAGCCAAATTCACCAACTCAAGTCCGATCATCACGTGAGTTGAGGTGGCTGCAATGGTGAACATCATCATGTTGATCATATCTACTATGTGACTCATGTTCGACCTTTCGGTCTCTTGTGTTCCGAGGCCATGTCTGTACATGCTAGGCTCGTCAAGTTTATCCCGAGTGTTCTGCATGTGCAACACTGGCTTGCACCCGTTGTATGTGAACGTAGAGTCTATCACACCCGATCATCACGTGGTGTCTCAACACGACGAACTTTCGCAACGGTGCACACTCGGGGAGAACATAGTTTATCTTGAAATTAAGTGAGGGATCACCTTATAATGCTACCATCGTCCTAAGCAAAACAAGGTGCATAAAAGGATTAATATCACATGCAAATCATAAGTGACATGATATGGCCATGAACTTGTGCTTTTGATCTCCATCTAGAAAGCACTGACATGATCTTCATCGTCACCGGCAATACACCATGATCTCCATCAACGTGTCGCCATCGGGGTAGTCGCGCCCAACATGCTTCTACTAGTATTGCTACCGTAGCGATAAAGTAAAGCATTACATAGCGCTTAATGATTGACACGCAGGTCATACAATAATTAAAGACAACCCTATGGCTCCTGCCGTTTGCCGTACTCATCGACATGCAAGTCGTGATAATCTATACATCACATGATCATCTCATAAATCACATATATCACATCATGTAATTGGCCATATCACATCACAACATACCCTGCGAAAACAAGTTAGACGTCCTTTAATTGTTGTTGCATGTTTTATGTGGCTGCTATGGGTATCTATCAAGAACAATTCTCATCTACGCAAAAACCACAACGGTGATACACTAGTTGCTTTTCAACCTTCTCAAGGACCGCCTTTGTCGAATCCGATCCAACTGAAGTGAGAGAAACTATCACCCGCAAGCCACCTATGCAACAAGTTGTGGTTGAGGGAACTGGTCTCTCGTAAGCGTACGAGTAATGTTGGTCCGGGCCGCTTCATCTCATAATACCGCTGAACCAAAATCCGACCAAGGAAGGAAGCAATCTAAGCATCAATGCCCACAAACCTTTTGTGTTCTACTCGAGATCTCATCTACACATAGACCTAGCTCTGATACCACTGTTGGGGAACATTGCATGGGAAACAAAAAATTTCCTACGCACACACAGATCTATCCGTGGTGATGAGCATCTACGAGAGGGAGAGTGGATCTACATACCCTTGTAGATCACTAAGCGGGAAGCGTTAAGAAACTCGGTTGGTGTAGTCGAACGTCTTCGTGATCCAAATCGCCGAGCGTCCCGCGATCTCATCACGATCCGTCCCACGATCCAATCACGATCCGTCCCGCGAACTCATCATTATCCGTCCCGTGAACACATCACGATCCGTCCCGCGAACTCATCACGAACCGTCTCGCGATCTTGATCACGGTCCTTCCGATCTAGCGCCGAACGGACGGCACCTCCGCGTTCAGCACACATGCAGCTTGATGACGATCTCCACCGTCTTGATCCAGCAAGAGGAAGTGGATAGGAAGAAGAGTTCACCAGCAGCGTGACGGTGCTCCAGCGATGGTGGTGGAGCAATTCCGGTAGGGCTTCGCCTAAGCACTGCGGAAATCCGATCTAGAGGAGCACCGGTGGAACGGGTAGCACGTCGCCATAAAATCAGGTGCAAAACACTCAATACCACCAGTATATATAGGAGGGTGGGAGGAGGAGGGCTGGCGCAAGGGCCAAGGACCCATAGGGTCGGCCGAACCAACTAGGATTGGAGGACTCTCCTCCAATCCTAGTAGGACTAGGATTCGTCCCTTTTTTTCCTTTTTCCACCTTTTCCTATTGGGTTTTCTTCTCCAGCCACATGGGCCTTGTGTAGGAGTTTCCACCAGCCCACTAAGGGATGATATTCACTCTTCCACAGCCCATAAGCCTCTTGGGTCGAAATATCTCTCCTGATGGTCCCCCGGTACACTTCCGGTACTCCCGGTACACTACCGATGAGCCCAAAACTTTTCCGGCAACCAAAATAGGACTTCCTATATATGAATCTTTACCTCCAGACCATTACGGAGCTCCTCGTGACATCCGGGATCTCATCCAGGACTCGAAACAACCTTCAGTCACCACCATACATAACTCTATACTAGCGAAACGTCACCAAACCTTAAGTGTGCAGACCCTGCGGGTTCGAGAACTATGTAGACATGACCGAGACACATCTACGGTCAATAACCAATGGCAGGACCTAGACGTCCACATTGGTTCCTACATGTTCTACAAAGATCTTTATCGATCGAACCTCTATGTCAAGGATTCAGATAATCCCGTATAACGTTCCCTTTGTTCTTCGGTATGTTACTTGCCCGAGATTCGATCGTCAGTATCTCCATACCTAGTTCAACCTCGTTACCGGCAAGTCTCTTTACTCGTTCCGTAATACATGATCCCGTGACTAACACTTAGTCACATTGCTTGCAAGGCTCATTGTGATGTTGTATTACCGAGTGGGCCCTAAGATACCTCTCCGTCACACGGAGTAACAAATCCCAGTCTCGATCCATGCCAACTCAATGAACACCCTCGGAGATACCTGTAGAGAACCTTTATAGTCACCCAGTTACGTTACGACGTTTGATACACACAAGGCACTCTCCGATGTTTGTGAGTTGCATGATCTCATGGTCATAGGAACATATACTTGACATGTAGAAAACAGTAGCAATAAACTGATACGATCTTATGCTACATTTGTAGTTTGGGTCTTGTCCATCACATCATTCTCCTAATGATGTGATCCCGTTATCAAATGACATCTCATGTCCGTGGCTAGGAAACCTTAACCATCTTTTGATCAACGAGCTAGTCTACTAGAGGCATGCTAGGAAACCTTAACTAGTTTATTTGGTAACTGGATCACATCATTAGGAGAATGATGTGATGGACAAGACCCAAACTACAAACGTAGCATATGATCGTGTCAGTTTATTGCTACTATTTTCTGCATGTCAAGTATGTGTTCCTATGACCATGAGATCATGAAACTCACTGACACCGGAGGAGTACCTTGTGTGTATCAAACGTTCACTATTATAGAATAGGCTATAGCTAATATAGACATTATGGCGCATTATGCACGTGGTGCGCCACTGCTATATAGCAGTGGAGCACCTGTATCTAGTGCGCCATTAGTGTCCATATTACTAATGGCGCACCAGGTGTGTGTTGCGCCATTACTAGTTGTGTCCTTGCCCCACACCCCTCCGCGGACTTAGCAGTGGCGCACCAAGTGAAAGTGCCCCATTACTAGTTTTAACTAGTAATGGCGCACCACACACACGGTGCGCCACTACTAACAAAAAAAATTCAATTTTTTTTAAACCTAGTAATGGCCCACCACACACTAGGTCCGCCATTAGTAACCCTGGTTACCAATGGCGCATCTTTTGGAGGTGCGCCATTAATATACCTCCCCAATCTCAACATCAGCACCGCATCGATCTGCTTCTGTCTGTTTCACCCAATGCCAAATCTCGATCCCCTCCTCTTGATCGAATCCATCCTGCTCCACTCCACCGGCCTCTCCCCGCCGATCAGCCCTCCGCCGCCGCGTTGCCCCTCGCCGCCGGCAACCCCTCCCGTGCGCGCACCTGGCCCCTTCCCCTGCCCCGCCCTTCCCCTGCCCCTCTCCCGCTCAGCCGCCCCCCTCTCCTCGCTAGGTGCCGGCTTGCCCGTGGCGGCGCGGCCGCCCCCTCCTCTTCCTGTGAGCTCCTGGGGCACCGGCGAGGTCCAGCCTCCACCGGCGAGCTCCTCGGCAGCGTCACCAACGGTGAGAACCAGCACATATATGAGATTTTATATGTTGTTTGATGATGATTGGATCGGTTGATATATAGATTTTATATGTGTGATTGAATGGGGTGTAGTATTTGCACTTAAGAGCTACATGTGGATATGCAATAATGTTTAGAAATTGGAGCTAGTGTGAACTTTTCAGCCTAATTTCGTGTTAATTTTATGTGCTTTTCCATGATATGGAGCTAGTATTGTAGGGTTTTTATGTGGATATGCAATAAGTCTGTCGGGGCTCCATACATGACAATCAAAAAATCAGTGAGGGAGAGTCTCCACCATATATGAGAAAAGAAGAATGCCGACTGTTGTCGTGGGGGTCGCTTCTCCTTCTTCTCCTTGTGCTAGACCTTTGTTATGCACTAGGGAGAGAAGGAGTCGTGACCATCATCGATGGTCAAAAAATCAGTGAGGGAGTGTCCACCATATATGAGAGAGGAAGGAGAATCCCGACAGACCGATAGTTAACTCGTGATGAATAATAATGATCTAATTTAGTTTTTGTAGTACATATATTTAAGTTTAGAAGTTTATTAAATTTGTTTTCATAATTAAGAATTTGTATGTTTATCCTTTTTTAAATTACTAGATTAATATGTTTATGTTAGATTAGTATGTGTATGTTGATTTTGGGTTTTATGAAAAATTAGTCGATGATGCCTGGCCCGCACCCTCGTCGTCGAGTAGTCCGCGAGAGCCTGCTTTATAGGCGCCATGTCCCGGACTGGGCTCCGCCGGGCTGGCACTGGGAGGTGCTACCTTCCCGGGCTCGGAGGTTGGTGAGGAATGCAGGTATCGTCGTCGACCCGGACCTTCTGTGGTGGCGGTCCCGCAGGCCACTTTCGGTGCAGAGGGAGCCGGCACCTGCGGAGGTGGTACGTCGCCGTGTCAGGGAGGAGGACGAGCACGTCCGTCGCTACATGGCGGCGTTGGACGCCCGGTTTGACAATACCTGGCAGATCCTTCAGGGATCTCACTTGAGTTATGATCCCGTGATGGATCCTTATCTTTGGGTGTCCACCACCCATGACCCAGGAACCGTTAGCGACTTAGATTATTCGATAGTATTCGATCTGAATTAGTGATCTTATATGATAATATTCGAGATGTATTAGTTAATATATATTTGATGATGCATTAACTGGATTATTCGGGATGATGTATTAGTGATATTATATTTGAGGTCATTATAAATGTATTTATGATTTGCATGTCATTCCGGCCAAACAACCTCTAATATTTTCTATGTCATTGCTCGATATATGGAATGGGTTGACTTTAGGTCTATTTCGGCTCCTTGAGTGTCTTTCACTGAGGGAGAGTGTCCACCATATATAAATATGAGAGAGGAAGAATCCCGACTATTGTCGTGAGGGTCGCTTCTCCTTCGTTCCCGTGTGCTAGACATTTTGGTGTAATGCACTCTGGGACGAATGGAGGAGCCACCATCACCGACTGTCGCAATATCAGAAGAGTGCCCATCATATACGTGAGATGAGAGTTTAGGAAGGAAAGACTCGACACACCTAAAGTAAACCTGTTGCATATTGATTGAGTAATTTAATAGTGATATGTGTGTTGTTCAGTTTTCTCTTAGTTTCCTTTGATCAGTTTTAAATGTTTCAACTATGAACATAGGAAATGTCTGACGACGAAAGTGAATTCGGTATGTGCGAATTATGCGAAGACGAGCGCGGCCTCTATGACAAGACTTTCCTAGTTGATGGTAGGCTCTTCAACATCATGCTGGATGAGAACTTCGAAGTGGATACAGTAAGTCACAATGACAAGTCTTTTTTCTTGATTAAGCATGCATGACTTCTGCCTCTTTTGGTTCAACTTATAATTAATTTTAATTTTTTACTTTTCTATTAGCGTATCCCCTGCCATGCAAGAATTGTTTTCCTGGATAAGATTGGTTTCGATACTAAAAAAGAAATGGAGGTAAAGATAGTTCACTTGAGGACCGAGCATGGTTTTACTTTTGCGGTGAAATTGTACCATGCAAACACCTATTGCTATTTTGAATGCAAAAGTCGGCAAGCACTATGCAAGGCTTATGCATTCGAGCCTAATATGCTTATCAGCTTTGATATTCGTCCGGAAGATGAAATAGAAGGTAATATCGACATCTGGGTTGATGTGCAGACGCCTCCAGTTCTACCATTATGTGAGTTTATCAACCATATTTATTAAGTAATTTATATTGTTCTTTTTTAAATAGTTGAAAACTAATTTGCATTTACAACATATTTTCATTCTTCAAAAAAAATGTACGGAAAATGGTAGACAGAACCAACTACTACAATGATGAAGCAGAATTAACTTATACGGAGAAAGATCATCTTACCGCATTTCTTAGTAATCTTGAGAATTACAATAGCTATTATCAAACTCCTGCACATTTTGGTCAATACGTGCCACTAGTGCACGTGGTGAACTACGGTAACATCCATGGAGATTGCATGGTAAGATTTTAATTCTACTATTACGACATCCGTGCATCTTTTGCATAAATTCTTTTAAAACTAAACTACATTACTAACTACAAAGTTATTACTATGTTTTTCAACAGAAAATCCCGGAGGATTGTGTGCCTCATCTGATGTTTCCGAGAGGCCACGTTGTTGTTACAAGCTTAGGGCCACCACGGCCAGGTCAGCCTACGCATCACTCTTGTCCATACCGTATTTCTAAAACCAATGGAGTCATGACAATCAAAGGTTGGAAAAATTGTATGCTCAATCGTAGAGAGCTACTTGGAAGCAACATTGTGCGTAGGCCAATAATGGGAGAGAGGATGATATCTGTTCTCCATAATGGAGAGTCAGGGCCTATTTTGTTTTATGATATTGTACCTAAGAGAGGGTAGAGTAGGTCCTACGAGAGAGGAATAGGTCCTAGGTACAGTGTGTTATTATGTGCTACAATATGTTAGAGTTGATGATGACGAGGAGGAGTTGTAATTTTGACTAGTGACCAACTTGTTATATGATGTCTCATGGACGAAAATGATGACGAGGAGGAGTTCTTATATGACAATGATGTATTCTGTGTTGTAACGTATTTTGTAACCTGTGCAAATACCAGAAAAGAAAAAAAATTCCTAATACTCATAGTAGTGGCGCACCATGTTGAGCTTTAGTGGCGCACCAGGGCCAAATACCAGTGGCGCATGTGGGGCATACTAATGGCGCACCAGGGGGCATAGGTGGAGGGAAATATGGCCCCAAGGAGGCACAGTAATGGTGCACTGTTGGACATAGTAATGGCGCACTATGCGGTGCGCCACTATTATCTGGGATACTAATGGCGCACCAGAGGTGCGCCATTACTATTTGTTACTAGTGTCGTGTTAATAGTGGCGCACCTATAGTGCGCCATTAATAGCAAAAACAGGTGCGCCACTAACAGCCTATTCTGTAGTAGTGGTTGCAACATAACTGGGTGACTATAAAGGTGCTCTATAGGTATCTCCGAGGGTGTCTGTTGAGTTGGCATGGATCAAGACTGGGATTTGTTACTCCGTGTGACGAAGAGGTATCTCAGGGCCCACTCGGTAATACAACATCACAACAAGCCTTGCAAGCAATGTGACTAATTGTTAGTTGCGGGATCTTGTATTACGGAACGAGTAAAGAGACTTGCCGGTAACAAGGTTGAACTAGGTATGGAGATACCGACGATCGAATCTCGGGCAAGTAACATACCGAAGAACAAAAGGAACATCTACTAGGATTGGAGAAGGAGTCCTCCTCTCCTCTCCACTTTGGCCGAACCAAAGGAGGCTTGGCCCTTGCGCCAAGCCTCTCCTCCTCTCCTCCTATATATACTGGTGGGTTTTAGGGTTTTGCACTAGATATTCAACCACGTGCTAACCGTTCCTCCAGTGCATAGTTTCTCCTCTAGACCGGATTTCTGCAGTGCTTAGGCGAAGCCCTGCCGGAATAGCTCCACCACCATCGCCGGTGTGCCGTCACGCTTCCGGAGAAATCTCCTACCTCTCCGCTCCCTCTTGCTAGATCAAGAAGGCGGATATCTTCATCAAGCTGTACATGTGCTGAACGCGGAGGTGCCGTTCGTTCAGTGCTAGATCGGAAGGACCATGATCAAGATCGCGAGATGGATCATGATGAGATCGCGAGACGGATCGTGATGAGATCGCGAGATGGATCATGATGAGTTCGCGGGACGGATCGTGATTGGATTGTGGGATGGATCATGATGAGATCGCGGGACCCTCGGCGATTTGGATCGCGAAGACGTTCGACTACATCAACCACGTTTCTTAATGCTTCCCGCTTAGCGATCTACAAGGGTATGTAGATACACTCTCCCTCTCGTAGATGCTCATCACCATGGATAGATCTTGCATTTGCATAGGAAATTTTTTGTTTCCCATGCAACGTTCCCCAATAGTGGCATCATGAGCTAGGTCTGTGTGTAGATGAGATCTCGAGTAGAACACAAAGTGTTTGTGGGCATTGATGCTTAGATGGCTTCCTCCCTTGGCCGTGTTTTGTTTCGGCGGTATTGTGAGATGAAGCGGCCCAGACAAACATTACTTGTACGCTTACGAGAAACCGGTTCCCTCAACCGCAACTTGTTGCATAGATGGCTTGCGGGTGCCAGTTTCTCTCACTTTAGTTGGATCGGATTCGACAAAGGCGGTTCTTGAGAAGGTTGAAAAGCAACTAGTGTATCACCGTTGTGGTTTTTGCGTATATGAGAATAGTTCTTGCTAGATACCCGTAGCAGCCACGTAAAACATGCAACAACAATTAGAGGATGTCTAACTTATTTTTGCAGGGTATGTTGTGATCTGATATGGCCAATTACATGATGTGATGTATGAGATGATCATGTGATGTATAGATTATCACGACTTGCATGTTGATACATAACCAACGTATCTATAATTTTTTATCGTTCCATACAATTATATTATCAACTTTGGATGTTTTATATGCATGAATATGATATTTTATATTATTTTTGGGACTAACCTATTGACCTAGAGCCCAGTACCAGCTCCTGTTTTTTCCGTGTTTTTGACCTTTTTCAGATAGGAATATCAAACGGAGTCCAAACGGAATAAAAATTTCGCCGTGATTTTTTATGGAAATCTCAAAAATGCTAGAAGAAAAAGTTACCGGAGAGGAGTCCCGAGGAAGCCACGAGCCTGGGAGGCGCGCCCACCCCCCTGGGCGCGCCTGGGGGCTCGTGACTCCCTCGTGGGTCCCCCTGACTTATTCTCGACGCAATCTGGTCTTATAAATATAGAAACCTCCAGAAATAAACCTAGATCAGGAGATCTGCCGCCGCAAGCCTCTGTAGCCACCAAAAACCAATCGGGAGCCCGTTCCGGCACCCTGCCTGAGGGGGAATCCATCTCCGGTGGCCATCTTCATCATCCCGGCGATCTTCATGATGAGGAGGGAGTAGTTCACCCTCGGGGCTGAGGGTATGTACCAGTAGCTATGTGTTTGATCTCTCTCTCGTGTTCTTGAGATGTCTTGATCTCTATGTACTGTGGGCTTTGCTACTATAGTTGGATCTTATGATGTTCTTCCCCCTCTCCCTTCTTGTAATGAATTGAGTTTTCCCTTTGAGGTTATCTTATCGGATTGAGTCTTTAAGAACACTTGATGTATGTCTTGCACGTGTCTATCTGTGGTGACAATGGGATATTCATGTGAGTACTTGATGTATGTTTTTGTGATCAACTTCCGGGTTTTGTGACCTCGGGAACCTATGCATATGGGTTGGCACACGTTTTGACTCTCCGGCAGAAACTTTGGGGAACTCTTTGAAGTTATATGTGTTGGTTGAATAGATGATTCGGAGATTGTGTGATGCATATTGTATAATCATGCCCACGGATACTTGAGGTGACAATGGAGTATCTAGGTGACATTAGGGTTTTGCTTGATGTGTTTCTTAAGGTGTTATTCTAGTACTAACTCTAGGATAGATTGAACGGAAAGAATAGCTTCGTGTTATTTTACTACGGACTCTTGAATAGATCGATCAAAAAGAATAACTTTGTGGTGGTTTTGTACCCGACAATAATCTCTTTGTTTGTTCTCCACTATTAGTTACTTTGGAGTGACTCTTTGTTGCACGTTGAGGGATAGTTATATGATCCAATTATGTTATCATTGTTTAGAGAACTTCCACTAGTGAAGGTATGAACCCTAGGCCTTGTTTCCAAGCATTGCAATAGCATTCGTGCTTACTTTTACTATTAGTTACATTGCTGTTTTTATATTTTTAGATTACAAAAACCTATATCTACTATCTATATTGCACCTGTATCACCATCTCTTCGCCGAACTAGTGCACCTATACAACTTACCATTGTATTGGGTGTGTTGGGGACACAAGAGACTCTTTGATTATTCGATTGCAGGGTTGCTTGAGAGATACCATCTTCATCCTACGCCTGCCGCGGATTGATAAACCTTAGGTCACCCACTTAAGGGAAAATTGCTACTGTCCTACAAACCTCTGCACTTGGAGGCCCAACAACGTCTACAAGGAGAAGGTTGCGTAGTAGACATCAAGCTCTTTTCTGGCGCCATTGCCGGGGAGGTTAGCGCTTGAAGGTATATCTTTAGTTCTTGCAATCGAATATTTTAGTTTCTTGTTTTATCACTAGTTTAGTTTATTAAAAGAAAACAAACAAAAAAATGGAATTAAGGTTACCTCATATGCTTCATCTTTGTAATGTCTTTCATGAAAATGATGGAAAAGAAAATTGTGCTCAAATGCTGGAAGAAAAATTACATAGGATGCTTGGCATAAAGTATGTGAATGATGAGCATGATTTCAATGTTGTTAGTATGAATACTTTGAATATCCATGATGCTAATTCTGATTGCACTATTCGTGATGAAAATATTTCCTATAAGCATGTTGATTTCTGTGGAATACATAGAGTTTGCAAATATATACCAAAAAGGGAAGATAGATTTTGTAAGACGCATAAGTATTTAGAAACTAAGTCGTTGCATGTGAGGCTAGATGATTGTGCTGAAATATTTAATATTGATAGCCGTCCTTGTGAACTTTGCAATGAACATGGTCATTTAAATCTCCAATGCAAATTGTTTCCTGATCAAATTGTGTCCAAAAATTGTGGTGACTTGATTTCCCTTGCGTATCATAATGAACTTAGTTTGCTTTTGAGATATGAAGAAATGAAACGTATAACTAAGAGCCTCCCAGATTGGGCTGTCATCAATATGCTATATTATGATCTAGAAGAAATTTATTTATGTTGTGCGGTAAATTGCATTGAGAATCCTTATATCGCCAATTACATAAAGGCAAGAAAACAAATGGAAGATAAAGATAATACTAACGAAGGGGAAGAGGTTTCCCAATACCCTCCTATTATTTCTTAGGATGAATTAGGTAACGAGGAGGAGCTTTCTATTCAACCAACCTCTCCAAAAAGAATCTTGGAAAAATTAAGTAAACCTTCACATAATGGGGTGAACAAGAAAAAAGAAGAAAAAGTAAAGGTAAATAGGTATCTCTCCCAAATAATGTTGCTCCTATTATTGATATGCCTCATGAGAATGAATCAAAAATAAATGTGGAGGATGATAATAATTGATATACTATTGGTGCTATTCATACTATTAATGATGAGAGTGATTATGTCTATGATATGCAAAACCACAAACTTGGGGATGCTATGTTAAATGAAGATTATCCTTTTAGTCCCCCCACTTTGAGTGATCAAATTTACTATGATTATTGCATACCTCCTATCTATGATGATTATTGTGATGATACTTATGCTATAAAGAAGAATGATGATAAAACTTGTCACAATTATGAGTACCCTTTTGCTAAAGATCACTCTTTAAATGTGGAAACAATTTGTAGTGCTCAAGTCTTTTACGATACTCCCACTATTAATCATGAGAATAAATTTGCTTATGTGGAGGGTAGTAAAATTTCTATGCTTGTAGATCATGAAAAGAATGCTTTAGGTGCTGGTTATATTGTTGAATTCATTCATGATGCTACTGAAAATTATTATGAGAGAGGATCATATGCTTCTACATATTGCAATAATGTCAACTTTCCTCTCTATGTGTTGAAATTTTTGAAGCTATGCTTGTTTTGCCTTCCTATGCTAGATGATTCTTGCTCCAATAAGTTGTTTGTTCACAAAATCCCTATGAATAGGAAGTGGGTTAGACTTAAATGTGCTAGTCATATGCTTCATGATGCTTCCATTATGTTTCAATCATTATCTTTTATGTGAGCATCATTGAAATCATCATGCCTAGCTTGAAAGGCATTAAAGAAAAGTGCTTGTTGGGAGACAACCCAATATGCATCCTTACTGTTTTTGTGCGTTCACATGGTTAAGCTCTTTATTAATCATGTTTTATAGGTTTTATTTCAATAAAGTGCCAAGTAAAGCCTTTATGATTAGTTTGGGTGATAGTTGTTTGATCATGCTGAAAAAGACAGAAACTTTGCGCTCACGAGATTATTTTTAATTCCTATTCAGAGTGTGACTTTAGGTTGATTATTTTTTATTCTGATTTATATACAAATTTACTTAATTTTCATAATTGTTTCAGATTTTTGGAGGTGCAGAAGTATGGTTATCATTCAGATCATTACAAACTGTTCTGTTCTTGACAGATTCTATTTTCAATGCATAGTTTGCTTGTTTTAGTGTTTCCATAGATTATATTAAGTGATATAAATTGTGCAAATGATAATATACAGTAGTAATTGTGTGGGAACATTTATTAATCTTGTCTTTACAGTACCAAAATTAATGATTTGTCTTTATTATACTAACCCATCTCACGAAGTTCCGTTAAGTTTTGTGTTGTGAAGTTTTCAAGTTTTGGGTAAAGTTCGGATGGACAACGGAACAAGGAGTGGATAGAGCCTAAGCTTGTGGATGCCCAAGTCATCCCAAGAAATATTCAAGGACACCAAAGAGCCTAAGATTTGGGATGCCCTAGGAAGGCATCCCCTCTTTCGTCTTCAATCCATCGGTAACTTTACTTGGGGCTATATTTTTATTCACCACATGATATGTGTTTTGCTTGGAGCATCATTTTATTTTATTAGTACTTAATTGATGTTATTATATTAATTTTAATGGTTTTCATCATTTATTTCAATAAAAATGTCAAGGATAGCCTTTACCATGCTTAATTTGCAAGTATAGGAGTTGCTGTTCCAAAAGAGAAAGTTTGCTTGTAGTGCAAAAATTCCCTAGAACTTTCTGTATGTCAGAATAACTTGAAATTTGGAAACAGTATGATAAATTCCATACATCTTGGAATTTTTTCAGATTTTTTGGAGTTAATTAAGTATGGATCTTGCTGCATTCTTCACAGACTGTTCTATTTAGGCAGATTGTTGTTATGTTTGCATTGTTCGCATATGTTTGCTTGTTTAATGATTCTTTGATGATGGGAGTTTTAAATATGCAGAGGCATTTAGTATGCAATGTTAAATAATAATCTTAGTGATTTGCTACAGTATAGGATGATAAAGTTTTGCGTTGATTTATACTAACCTATCTCACGAGTTCTTGTTGAGTTTTGTGTGGATGAGTTTTTAAGATTTCGGAAACCATCATATGAGAGGAATTAAGGAGACACAAAATCTCAAGCTTGGGGATGCCCAAGTCATCCCCAATACATATTTCAAGAAGTCTCAAGCGTCTAAGCTTGGGGATTCCCCGGTTGGCATCCCACCTTTCTTCTTCAACAATTATCGGTTAGTATCGGTTAAACCTAAGTTTTTGCTTCTTCACATGATTCGTGCTATCCTTGGAGTGTCATTTTATTTTGTTTGAAAAAGGTACTTAAGATCTGAAATTCTTAGATGGGAGAGTCTTCACATATCCAAATAATTATTCAACAACTCATTGATCTTCACTTATATCTTTTGGAGTAGTTTGTCTTTTGCTCTAGTGCTTCACTTATATCTTTGTAGAGCATTGCTATGAATTTATTTTATAGAAATAGTTGAACTATCATGCTTCAATTATATCATTTTGAGAGTCTTAAACAGCATGGTAATTTTCTTAGGTTATGAAACTAGTCCTAATATGGTAGGCATCCAAAAGGGATATAATAAAAACTTTCATATAGAGTGCATCGAATAGTATGAGAAGTTTGATTCTTTGCATATAGTTTTGAGATATAAGGATGGTGATATTAGAGTCATGCTAGTGAGTAATTATGGATTGGTAGAATTGCTTGTGTTAGAGTTTGTGATTCCCGTAGCATGCACGTATGATGAACCGCTATGTTAGGAAGTCGGAGCATGATGTTTTTATTGATTGTCATCCTTTGTGTGGCGGTCGGGATCGCGTGATGGTTAAATCCTACCAACCCTTCCCCTAGGAGCATGCGTCTAGCACTTTGTTTCAATTACTAATAAAACTTTTGCAATAAGTATGTGAGTTCTTTATGACTAATGTTGAGTCCATGGATTATACACACTCTCACCCTTCCACCATTGCTAGTCTCTCTAGTACCGCACAACTTTCACCGGTGCATACACCCACCATATATCCTTCCTCAAAACAGCCACCATACCTACCCATCATGGCATTTCCATAGCCATCCTGAGATATATTTCCATGCAACTTCCACCGTTCCGTTTATTATGACACGCATCATCATTGTCATATTGCTTTTCATGATCATGTAGTTGACATCGTATTTGTGGCAAAGCCACCGTTCATATCTTTCATACATGTCACTCATGAGTCATTGCACATCCCGGTACACTGCCGGAGGCATTCATATAGAGTCATATCTTTTGTTCTAAGTTTCGAGTTGTAAGTAAATAAAAGTGTGATGATCATCATTACTAGAGCATCGTCCCATGTGAGGAAAGGATGGAAGTTATGATTCTGTCAGAAGTTGCGATGAGATTCCAGACTTAAAATAAAAATAAATTAAAGAGGCCAAAGAGCCCACCAAAAAATGATGAATGAAAAAATGAAAAAATAAGGCCAAAGAGCCCAAACAAAAAAATGAGATAAAAAGAGAGAAGGGACAATGCTACTATCCTTTACCACACTTGTGCTTCAAAGTAGCACCATGATCTTCATGATAGAGAGTCTCATATATTGTCACTTTCATATACTAGTGGGAATTTTCATTATAGAACTTGGCTTGTATATTCCAATGATGGGCTTCCTCAAATTGCCCTAGGTCACCATGAGCAAGCAAGTTGGATGCACACCCACTTAGTTTCTTTTGAGCTTTCATACACTTATAGCTCTAGTGCATCCGTTGCATGGCAATCCCTACTCATTCACATTGATATCTATTAATGGGCATCTTCATAGCCCGTCGATACGCCGAGTCGATGTGACCATCTCCTCCTTTTTTCCTCACAACCTCCACCATATTCTATTCCACTCATAGTGCTATATCCATGGCTCACGCTCATGTATTGTGTGAGAGTTGAAAAAGTTTGAAAAAGTAAAAGTGTGAAAAAAATTGCTTGACCAATACCGGGGTTGTTCATGATTTAGATTCATTGTGTGAGGAAGATGGAGCATAGCCAGACTATATGATTTTGTAGGGATAACTTTCTTTGGCCATGTTATTTTGAGAAGACATGATTGCTTTGTTAGTATGCTTGAAGTATTATTGTTCTTACGTCAATATTAAACTTTTTGTCTTGAATCATATGGATCTGAATATTCATGTCACAATATATGTTAGGTAGCATTCCACATCAAAAATTCTGTTTTTATCATTTACCTACTCGAGGACAAGCAGGAATTAAGCTTGGGGATGCTTGATACGTCTCCAACGTATCTATAATTTTTGATCGTTCCATGCTATTATATTATCAACTTTGAATGTTTTATATGCATGAATATGCTATTTTATATTATTTTTGGGACTAACCTATTGACCTAGAGCCCAGCGCCAGTTCCTGTTTTTTCCGTGATTTTGACCTTTTTCAGATAGGAATATCAAACGGAGTCCAAACGGAATAAAACTTACGCCTTGATTTTTTATGGAAAATATCAAAAATACCAGAACAAAAAGATACCGGAGAGGAGTCCCAAGGAAGCCACGAGCCTGGGAGGCGCGCCCACCTCCCTAGGCGCGCCTGGGAGGCTCGTGACTCCCTCGTGGGTCCCCCTGACTTATTCTCGATGCCATCTGGTCTTATAAATATAGAAACCTCCAGAAAGAAACCTAGATCGAGAGTTCCGCCGCCGCAAGCCTCTATAGCCACCAAAAACCAATCGGGAGCCCGTTCCGGCACCCTGTTGGAGGGGGAATCCATCTCCGGTGGCCATCTTCATCATCCCGACGATCTCCATGACGAGGAGGGAGTAGTTCACCCTCGGGGCTGAGGGTATGTACCAGTAGCTATGTGTTTGATCTCTCTCTCTCATGTTCTTGAGATGTCTTGATCTCGATGAACCGCGGGCTTTACTACTATAGTTGGATCTTATGATGTTCTTCCCCCTCTACCTTCTTGTAATGAATTGAGTTTTCCCTTTGAAGTTCTATTTGTGGTGACAATGTTTGTCTTGCACGTGTCTATTTGTGGTGACAATGGGATATTCATGTGAGTACTTGATGTATGTTTTGGTGATCAACTTGCGGGTTTCGTGACCTCGGGAACCTATGCATAGGGGTTGGCACACGTTTTGACTCTCCGGTAGAAACTTTGGGGCACTCTTTGAAGTTCTATGTGTTGGTTGAATAGATGATTCTGAGATTGTGTGATGCATATCGTATAATCATGCCCACGGATACTTGATGTGACAATGGAGTATCTAGGTGACATTAGGGTCTTGGTTGATATGTGTCTTAAGGTGTTATTCCAGTATGAACTCTAGGATAGATTGAACGGAAAGAATAGCTTCGTGTTATTTTACTATGGACTATTGAATAGATCGATCGGAAAGAATAACTGTGTGGTGGTTTCGTACTCGACAATAATCTCTTCTTTGCTTTCCGCTATTAGTTACTTTGGAGTGACTCTTTGTTGCACGTTGAGGGCTAGTTATATGATCCAATTATGTTATCATTGTTGAGAGAACTTCACTAGTGAAAGTATGAACCCTAGGCCTTGTTTCCACGCATTGCAATACCGTTCGTGCTCACTTTTATTATTAGTTACCTTGTTGTTTTTATATTTTGAGATTACAAAAACCTATATCTACTATCCATATTGCACTTGTATCACCATCTCTTCGTTGAACTAGTGCACCTATACAACTTACCATTGCATTGGGTGTGTTGGGGACACAAGAGACTCTTTGATTATTTGGTTGCAGGGTTGCTTGAGATATACCATCTTCATCCTACGCCTCCTGCGGATTGATAAACCTTAGGTTACCCACTTGAGGGAAAATTGCTACTGTCCTACAAAGCTCTGCACTTGGAGGCCCAACAATGTCTTCAAGGAGAAGGTTGCGTAGTAGACATCACGCTCCGGATCCGACGCACAATTTTGGTAGCACCTCCCCGCTGTTCTCCTGATACACGCCTCGGCAATAAGCAGAGAGGATGTGTACCCAGAGAACAACAGGAAGGCACTGACGAAATTTTGCATCGGATCCGGAGCAGAGCATATGGGAAAACGAACCCAATCTACACATAATCGGGTTGTCCATGGATAACGTTGGACAATTCGAAAGAATCACGGTTATAAATATGCTAATGAATGCATATTTATAGATGTAACCCTTTCGAACGGGATATGCATAGTGGTCACGCATACTGATGATTGAAGACACATATAGCTAGCAAGTTTCATCGGCATGAAGACCGGAACAGAGGAAATGAAGCGGGCAGGAGGAGATGTCATTTGTGCTCACCCACGAATGCAGGGGCGGAGCTCGTCGAACGCACTAGGAGGTCGTCGAACACCAGACCCTCGCAGCAACGAAATAAATACACATTTAAATCCACCTGATCAACATAAATATGATGTTCTGTATAACAAAATTGAAAAATATATGACCTAACTCATAATTCACAAATATATGACCCATGGCATCGGGGGTTGAGGATCGGTGGCGTCGGAGGTTGGGGTGTCGGGGGTGTCGTATCGGGGGTGCCGGGTCGGGGGTGCCGGGTCGGGGGTGCCGGGTCAGGGTCAGGTGTCGGGGGTGCCGTGTCGGGGTCGGGTGTCTAGGGAGCCGTGTCAGGGTCGGGGTGTCGGGGGTGCTGTGTCGGGGTCGGGGTGTCGGGGTGTCGTGTTGGGAGTTGGGGTCGGTGGCGTCGGGGGTTGAGAATCGGTGGCGTCGGCGGTTGGGGGTTAGTGGCGTTGGGGGTTGGGGGCTTCTCTCTTCTTCTTCTTCTTCTTCTTCTTCCTCTTCTTCTTCTTCTTCTTCTTCCTCTTCTTCCTCTTCTTCCTCCTCCTCCTCCTCTTCTTCTTCTTCTTCTTCTTTCCTCTTCTTCCTCTTCTTCCTCTTCTTCCTCTTCTTCTTCTTCTTCCTCATTTTCTAATTATTCTTAAGGCTAAAACTAAAACAAAAACTAAAGGAAACTAAACTAAATGTAAAACTAAAACTAAAACTAAAACTAAACTAAACTAAACGTAAACCTAAAACTAAAACTAAAACTAAATCTAAACTAAGCATAAACCTAAAACTATAAAAACAGAAAAAAAGAGGAGGAGGAGGAGCTCACCGCGGGTAGGGGGCTGCCAGTGGAGGGGAGGCCTGCCACAGGGGAGGGGTGGCACCACGGCCTTCCTCACGGCCGTGGTCGGGCGGCCGCCGCAAGGGAGGGGCGGCGGGGGCAGGGGCGGGAGCACGGGGTCGGGGCGGCAGGGGGCAGGAGCATGGCAGCGGTGGGGCACGGCAGCACGGTGGCGGGGGCGACAGTGCGCGGCAGCTAGGGCGGGGGTGCGACAGCATGGTGGCGGGGGCGCACGACGGCAGGGCCGGGGGCGCGTGGCGGCGGGGGCTCGGGGCGCGCGGCGGGGGGGCGACTCGGCGGTGGGGGCGCACGGCGGCTGGGGCGGTGGACACGAGCGGCGGGGGCAATGAGCGACGGGCAGGACAGAGGAGAGAGAGAGAGAGAGAGAGAGAGAGAGAGAGAGGCGGGACGGGGGCGTTAGCCGTTAGATAACCCCCTCTTTGCCGTCTGCTAGCGGACGGCAAAGGAGGTTTGCCGTCCGCTAGCGGACGGCAAAGAGGGGGGCCATTAGGTCAACTAGCGGGCTGGGTTTAGGGTGGGCCCCCTTCCTCTTTGTCGTCTGCTAGCGGATGGCAAAGAAGTGGCTGATGGCAAAGCTACCCTTTGTCGTCTGCTAGCTCTTGGCCGTCAGCTTTCTTCTAGCTGATGGCAAAGCCACTCTTTGTCGTCTGCTAGGAGATGGCAAAGAGGTGGCTGGCGGCAAATCTTCTGATTCCAGTAGTGCCAAAAGGATTAATGCCATTTGCACTTAAACCAAACCATATGTTCCTTGCATCCTTTGCAAAGTCCTTCCACTTTCTCTCGATTTTTCTCCACTGCGACCCATCAGCGGGCACACTCAACTTCCCGTCTTTTTACGGTCTTCGTTGTGCCATCGAATCAACTTGGCATGCTCTTTGTTTTGGAACAAATGTTTCAACTGTGTTATTATAGGAGCATACCACATCACCTTGGCAGGAATCTTCTTCCTGGGGCGCTCGCCCTCAACATCACCAGGGTCATCGTGGCCAATCTTATAGCGCAATGCACAGCGTATCGGGCATGCATTCAGATCCTCGTACTCACCGCGGTAGAGATGCAGTCATAAGGGCATGCATGTATCTTCTCGACCTCTAATCCTAGAGGGCAGACAACCTTCTTTGCTTCGTACGTACTCTCTGGCAATTCGTTGTCCTTTGGTAACTACTTCTTTAACATTATCAACAACTTTTGAAATGCCTTGTCAGATGCACCATTCTCTGCCTTTCATTGCAGCAATTCCAGTGTGGTACCCAGATTTTTATTGTCATCTTCGCCATTCGGGTACAACCCTTTTTTGTGATCCTCTAACATGCGCTGCAACTTCAGCTTCTCCTTTTCACTTGCGTAGTTTCTCTTTGCATCGGCAATGGCCCGACAAAGATCATCAGCGGGCTCATCTGATGCCTCTTCTTCAGCTCCTTCCCGCATTGTCGGCTCAGCTTCTTCCCCCATTGTTTTACCATTGTATTCATGGAACCCATGGCCAGGATAGCTGCCGTCATCCTCTTCTTCTTCATTCTCTTCCATTAGGACCCCTCTTTCTCCGTGCTTGGTCCAGCATGTTATAGCCGGACATGAAACCGGACTCAAACAGGTGGACGTGAATGGCTCTTGAGTTAGAGTAATTTCGATCATTCTTACAGCCAGCACATGGACAATACATAAAACCATCCGACCGCTTGTTTGCCTCAGCCGCAACCAGAAAAGTATGCACGCCATTAATGAACTGGGGACAACATCGGTCCTCGTACATCCATTGTCGGCTCATCTTCATTACACAACACCGAAAAGACCAAATTAATATAAGTTCGTACATAAAGTTCATACACACTTGTTCTCATAAAACAACATACAAACTCTCTAGCTAAAGCATTTAAATGCAACAACAAATGCGATCAACACCGCAACTAAGATAACAATTGATCCAACAGCATATTGAGACCAAGCCTCACTATCAATGACATATCTTTTAAAATTTCTAATCTTCAAGCGCATTGCACCCATCTTGATCTTGTGATCATCGATGACATCGACAACATACAACTCCAGTTTCATCTTCTCTTCTTGAACTCTTTTCAATTTTCCTTTCAAATACTCGTTTTCTTTTTCAACTAAATTCAACTTCTTGACAAGAATATCTATGTTGGTTGGAATCTCTGGTTCACATACCTCCTAGATAAAAATATCTATGTCAACTTGATTGGCATAATTGTAATAAACACAAAATGCAACAAGAGTTATAAAAGAGAGTATATACCACATCCGCATCATAAACCGGACGAGGGCCAACGGGGACGGATTTCAAAACCATTCCACTATGTATAACAAACAACCATATAGGTAAGAAAACTATACAAGTAACTTACTAAATCTTACAAACATGATTTTTTTTATAAAAAATATAAGAACAAGAGGCTCACCAAGGTGGTGCCGGCGACGAGACGGTGCGGGCGATCGACGGTGGTTAGGACGGGGACGGGAAGGCACTAAGTAAACCACACCTACAAATGCAAAGTAAGAAGTTAATTTGAGCTCATATTGCATAAATCAAACAAACTACCACATACAAACTAAAACCCACAAATTACTATACTTATAGAGCATTGCAAGAGCTAATCTAGCAATTAGAGATGAAAGGACAAAGTTGCTAACCTTTTTAAACACTTGGATGAATGGGATGCCTCCAAATCTAGACAAATTTTGGCAAAAATGGAGGATGAGCTCAAGGAAGATAGGAAGAACAGAGAGGAGAGGAAAGGGGAAGAACAGAGGACTCTTCTCGGGCTGGCGCCAAAGGGTTTCAAAATAGGGGGACCTTTAGTCCCTGTTGGTGGCTCCAACCGCGACTAAAGATTAGCCTATAGTCGCGGTTGGAGCCACCAACCGGGACTAAAGGTTCCTGTTGGGGCCCTAGGCTGACGCCAGCCTGCCACCACACCTTTAGTGCCGGTTCGTGGCACGAACTAGGACTAAAGGTCCATCACAAACCGGCACAAAAACCAACCGCGACTAATGAGGCGGACAAAAGGTATGCTTTCTACTAGTGATAGCAAGCCATGAAGAACTTCTTTGACCTTCAAAAGAAGAAGATCGCTGTCGATGACGAAAATGTGCGGTCAAAAGTCGAGGAAGTGGATCTAAACGAAAAACTAAAATCCATATATACTTTTCAAAATAAAAGAACAATATTTGGAATTATAAAAAATGAAGGTTTAGATTTTTTTTTAAAATTATGAATTTATGGGAAAACATAAAAAGAAACAAAAGAAACAGAAAAAATGAAATGAAATGAAAACAATACTAAATAAAACATAAAAACCAAGAAGAACCAACAAATATCAATAAAAGCAACCCGTAGGAAAATAATGTTTCAAGAACCATCGTCACGATCGCTAAATCGAAAGAAAACCCTACGCTAAAGCTAGCTAATGGGCCGGCCCAGTCCGTCTCTCGCTCGGTCGTTTCTATGTGTTTAATTGATTCCTTGGCGTAGAGAACGATATATATGGAATTCCATTTTTTTTAATTTTTTTTAGAAGAATGCCACGAGCGAGAAATATCACTAAATAGGGACACCGATTGCGACAGGTGCCGTACTGCATGTGCACCCCTTTTGCAACCTCTGGGTTTTCCTTTTTTTCGTAGATTCGTGTCTTCAAAATGTTTTCCTCTTAAACCCGTGCGCCCAAATCATGAACCATCCACTGTTAGATTTCTCACATGAAGATCTTCAAAACTAGATCCCATATCAAAAGGTTTTGATGAACTTTTTTCTGGAAAAAAAGTGGGTAAGACCGAAATAAAAACGAGCCGGAAGCATGGTTTTTTTCATCCTTTTTCCACGAGAAGAAAATCTTTGCCTCTTGCGAAAGAAAGAAAAAGGAATGATTTCCCTTTGTGACACAGAAGCCAAGATTTTCCTCCACGGGAAATAAATCTTTGCCTCCCACGGAAGAAAAAACAGCCTTTTCTCTGTCTAACAGGCAGAACAGTGACTATCACGGAATCGAACATGTGCCTCAGCAAAAAACAAATAAGTACCTCTCGTGAAAGCAAAGAGAAAAACAATATTTTTGAGTGCACAGTTGTGCCCTTCGTGAAAGCAAACCTATGTCTACACGCAAAAATAACTTTCTTTCACGAGGGGCACGCAAAAATCTTAAAATTGAGAAAAAACTATCAAAACCCCAAAGACATGTATTGAAAAATAATTTCGAGGGAGCGCCTAACAAGCAACGCGTGGCGGCGCCTGAAAACGCGTTACAGCCCACCATAAATGACCCTTGTAGCGCTCCTGCAAGGGGAAACTTCTATTTGATCCATTTTGCATCGAACTGTTGTGGCGCCGCACACCCTTTGCCCGTATTTGGGCCGGTCTTTTTTCTTGTTTCCTGTTTCGACCGACTCCACTAGTGCATGCTTGTGTCCTCGGTCCCCTTTCTTCCTTGTGTCACTGCTTTGTCTCAAATCCTTCTCTGCTTTGTCCTTTCGGTTAGTCTTCCTTCCTCTCGATTCTTTGCCCTGGTCTTCACTCCTTCCTCCTTCGCGTCTGTCGGGGCGCCAGATGCACTTTTCTTCATCTTCTCTCCCCTTGCTGCAAGTCTCTCTGATGGAAGTTAGGGTTAGTTGATTTGTTCTTTGTTGTTGAACGGTGTTTTGGCCAAAAAATCTAAGGAATAACACTTCAATTTTATGCTAACTGATTGAGGTTCATTAGATCCAGTGTTCCCGTTGGGTTTTTATTCCAATTTCCTAGGTTTCTCAACTACATTCAGCTTTCTTTTTTATTTGTGTTTGCAGGCTCGCCTGAGATCTAATAGATCATGGTTGTTCTAGAGGGTTGTAGGTAAAACATTACATCAAGTACTAGTCAAATGTTTTATGTTTTGCTGCTTGATAGTTTTGTTCATAACCCTCTGTGTGGATATGTTTTAAGATGTTTTGTATACGGCTATATAAGTGAACAAGCACGTGTTGATGCTCTGAATTTTCCATGTATATACTTATGCACTAACAATAGTTCTGGTCATACTGATGTAGTTCTCATGTAGGTTAGAACCATAGCTTGTACTAGAACTATTATAGGATTGAACTTGTGTGGAACTGTTCTACTGTTTAGCTCCATTGTTCTACAGCTTAGTTTTAGTGCTCACTAACTTTCATTTCTACTATTTATTTTATATTGTGCTACTGTTAGCATACTCTTGGCCCCCACACTTTGCCGGAGAAGACCACTATAAATCACCACTGACCAACGCCACTCTAGAGTCTTGTTTCTCTGCTATGCATGAACTAGCTACTACTGTAAACAAATTTGTTGAATCTCTCTTAGATTTCTTGGTAAATGCTCATAGATACAGTAGGTGGTCTTCTCTTGAAAATGTCAAGTAACCTAGTATTCATTTCAACATTATTTCATTTCCACTTTTAATATGGTAATCTTCACGATACATTCTACTCTGGTTTTGAATGTTTAGTTAATTAATTTGAAGCACCTCATCTGCAAGTTTTTTGATGTCAATTTAACTACGTGTGCACACTGTTTAGCTAACAGTAGCAACTTGCTTCCCTGGAAAAAAAAAGTAGCAGTAACTGCTGATCTGATTTGCCTCCACTATTTCTTAACCGAATTCTTCATAGTCCTTGTTACATTTTTTGATACAAACTATTTTTGCACTTACTCCAGAATTTTTTTCTCTTCAGCTATTTTAGGAAATCATTCCTGAATAGATTGTTTTCAGAAAGGAAAGGAGTACCCACAAGTAGATGTGTACTTCCATGTTTGTCTCATCAATGTATATGTAAAAAGCATCCAGCTGTCTAGTTCATATCATAGAATTTATACCCTATGTTCATGTGCTCTAAACGATTGCATTTTCGTTTATCTTGTCGTTTTCCCATGTATTTCAAACCACAATATTGCATCAGAAATAGATAAGTTGTTCTAAACCATATATCTAATTAAGTTCCTGTTTTGTTTGCTGTCTTCGGGTACTATATTTGAATCACAATCAATTTATACAAGAATAGATTGTTTATTCAGCTTCTAATAATAATTTCACCCAAAAAAGAATTAAGCATGAATGTAACATTTTTTCAATCCATGTTTTAAAAAATTGAACAAAATTTGAATCCTAAAAACCATTTTTGAATGTGTTGAATAATTTTTAAATTTCAAAAACATAGTTTCTAAATGTTTTCTCAGTTTTTCAAATATTAGAACATAATTTCACTTCCAAGAACAATTTTCCAATATGAAAGACAATTTTTTAATTTAAAGAACATAATTTTAAATCCAAGATTACTTTTATGAATCCCAGAACAATACTTAAATTGTAGATCATTTTCCAATTTAAGAATATATTTTGAAACCTAGAACACAATTTAAATTGAAAGAATGTTTTTAAATTCCAATAGCATTTTTAATGTCTTGAACATTTATCCAATCTTAGAATATAATTTCAACTCCAAGATTTTTTCATTACGAATAAATAAAATTTAATTCCAAGATTTTTTTGTAAACTTAGAACATATGCTAAATTCCAAGAACATTTTTGAACCTTAGAATAGTTATTTTATTCATAAAACAAAATTTGAATCCGAGAACATTTTTTTATCTCAGAACAAAAGTTGGATCCTAGAACCTTTTTTGAATGTGTTGAATAATTTGAAAATTCCAAGAACATTTTGAATGTCGTGACCAATTGTAAAATATATTTTGAGAGATCATTTATCGGATCTTAGCACATAAGTTTCAATCGAAGACCGAGTTTTGAATTCCGAAAAAATTGAACCTTAGAAGATTTTTTATCCTAGAACATCGTTGAATGTCTTGAACATTATTCTAATTCCAAGAACATTTTTTCAATCCTAGTACATTTATGAATGAAAATAAATCTTGACTCATACAACAAAATTTGAGTCCTCGGACATCTTTTGAATTTCCTATACAATTTTTGATGTCTCGGGATATTTTTTGAATCTTAGAAAAAATCTTATAATATTTTCGGAATACGATGGAAAGTTTTTGAATCTTGGATCATAATTTCAGTTCCAAGAACGAATTTTGAATTTCAAGAACCATTTGAATCCAAGATTATTTTTTAATTTTAGAACATTTTTGGAATAATAGAACAAATTTTGGATCCAAAAGCATATTTTGGTGAACAAGTTTTGATACCTAGAATATTTTTTGAAACAAAGTTGTTTAAAGTACAATAAATGTTCAAGAATTTATGCCTATTTTTTCACAACTATAAAAGAAATTTTGCGTGATACTCTAATTCAAATGTTTTTGTAGGTTTAAACATAAACGAGACCGAGATTGTATAATGCATAAGACCATTAGAAATAATTTTAGACATGAGTTCTAGTTCTAAGAGAATTAACATTTTCTCTAGCCTGTTTTTCTTCTACGCATGAAAATCTATTTTAAAACTTCAGTATTGTTCCCTGAGCTAGAGAATTTTTTATTTGTATCCTGCTATACATAATTAGAAACAAGAACGTGAAGAATTCTCTATGGACATTAATCTTTCATCTTTGTCTTCATCCTTTACAGAATTGTTTTGTAGTTTTTGTGCGTCGATGCTTACCTGCGAAACAACAAGCTAGGAAAAGCACCATATTCTTCTAGCAATTGGAATAGCGTTAGTGAACCACTAACAACCCCGCCGGAACAAGCGAACCAACAGTGAAACAAAAATAGTGAAACAAAAAGAAGAAGAAGAAAAACGAAACTACAAAAGTGATGAAGAAGCAAACACAACGGCCGAACAAACGTGAGTTAGACTTTGCTTGCGAAAGAACATAATTCTGACGCAAAGAGTGTCACATAGGGCCCCCCTGCAAGGAGTGCCCTTAGTTAGTGGGAGCATCTAACGAACGAGGGATCGTGCAGGAGCCCCTCGAGGGTCACCTGGGGTGGGCCGAGAGTGTGGCACTTGTCGCACTCTTAACCGTCGCCACGTGTCATACTCTGGGCGCTCTCTCCGGATATATTTTTTGCGTGCATTTTCTGCTTTTTAGATGTTTTTTCCATGGTTTTGGCCATATTAGCCCAAGCAAAACCAAAACCGGCATAACTTTCGCATATAGACTCCGAAATGAGCAACACAAGCTCGTTGGATGGATAACGACAAGTACTATCAAGAAATGGGGAATAAATCCAAATAGGATAAGGAATATGACCTTTCGAAGAATTATCCGGCAAAATCTCCAACACCGAATACATAAATATGGTACGTAGAAAACCGTTTTAGATGAGCTTGAGCTTATCACGATGAAGACCATAATATCCAAAACTCCCGAAGCGAAAAGCCAAACAAGAACCAAGAAAGATGATGCAAGGATACAAATGGTTGATCTCTAAGTGAACGATACGACTAAGATACTCACTTGAGAGCCCCCTTGATAGTACGACAATCGATCCTATAACCCGGTCTTCCAACTACCACCATGAGACTGGTAAAATAGAAAATCTATCAAGGGCAAACATTTGCCTTGTGCATAGTCCACTTGATGACGATCTTGTTCTCCTCAAGATGGACCACCTTTTTTGATTCCGCCAGATCGATGAACACTGGTAGATTGCTCTTCCATACTCTACTATGGGTGAACCACTTTTCGGCACATCTTCATGAGTCCATTGTCACCACAAAGGACGACAAGCTTCAACATGATCTCTTCGTGATGCTCCACTTGAACTTGCACACTGCAACTTTGATGGCGATCACCACTTGATGTCATCCTTCATGAGTTGTATGAGATCTCCCTCTTGACACAATCCCATGGACATATACCTAACCTCACATAGAACTCTCATGTAGACCATGAGTTACTACACAAAGCGTAATGGACAATGCTTACCATACCATGAGATCACTTTATCCCTCTCAGTATATTATGTACGCTTTGTGTGTTCATCAAATTGATTCACTCTTTGACTTAATCTTGATCAACCTTGTATCTTATCAAAAGTTGTGAGAGTCGTGACTCAATTCTTAGAATCTTACTAGCCCCTCCGATTCTATGATTTTGCATATAGAATGTAAGTTTCTACTATCCTGATAGTTAAGATTCTATGATTCACGATCCTATCAACGGAGCTCCGATCCGATTCAGAATCTCGATTTTGATAGCTTTGATCTTATCTTCTCTGTTCATAAAGATGATGTCTTGAAGATAACATGAATGCTCACACAATTTTCTTCCTCAAGACCTGTTTGCAATAAGCCCAGCTCGCACATGACCAATATTTGGATAAAATCTTGAATACCACCTTGGTCATCATATAAACTCCTTGAAACCAACAGATAGAATTCAAGAAGTGCTTATAGACAAATCATTCGAATATAACTCGAGACAACCATTAGTCCATAGGGATTGTCATCAATTACCCAAACCACACATTGAGAAATATGCTCTTACACCGTGTCTTTCGGAAATGCAGAAACAACGGGTTTTATTTCTTTCCTTCCGTGAGAGGCACAATTTTACTTTCGTGAGAGACACGTATTTGCTTCCACGAAAGGCATGGTTGTGCCTCTCGGATACGAAAAAACATGTTTTTATTTTTATTCTTCCATGAGCGACATAATTTTTTCGTAAAAATTGTTCGTCAAAACCTCAACAATGATCTAGTTTTGAAGATCTCAACGCGAGGAATCCAACGATAAAAACAGTTCGAGATTTGGACACAAGGTTTAAAAGATTTTTTTTTTGAATAAACGGGTTTTTTGTAAAAAGGCAAAACTCCCCCGTTGCGACTAGTGGCGCACACACTCGTTCAACCTCTGGAGATGGGGGTGACCTTTTTTATAGAGGAATGTCATCATGGGTAGGTTTATTAGACTTAAATCACACTTGCATTATCCGCTAAAAAGCTAGAAATAAAGTCATTGGGTGAGTCCAACCACATATTCGGTAGATCAACATGACCCTGTTGTGTTAGCACATGACCTATCATCTTATATTCATGATTATAATGCTCAATCAGTACCTTTGCAAAGAGTGCTTCTCGAGAGGTGGGGGTGAACTTTGCAAAGAATGCTTCATAATTAATGATTTAGTTAGGTTAGTTGCTATTGAGAAATATGTAAAAGTCGTCGCAAGACTGGTCCCCTGCCCACGTTAATTATATGAGCCCAGAATCTATGGGACGTGCCTCAATCCTGGCGAATCCTACTTGGCGCTCCAGGCGTCCGTTAATGTGTATTCTCCAAATGGGCGCCTGCAGCACCCCACGCTGGGCCGTCCCATATAGTTTGTTTTCCAAAAACAAAAAACGTGTGCGGTCAGGGGTTCAAACACACAAGTAATTCATGGTGAGGGCTTCGTTCCAACCACTAGGCTACACCTCGCTAGTTGAACGATTTTTCTCTTGTTCTCTTGTTCTTTAGTTTGGTTTGTTTCTTTCCTTCTTCTTTTACTTTTTTTCTTATCTTTCTTTTGTTTCGTCTTTCTATTTCTTTAAGGCATGCTTTTTTAAAAATCGTGATTTTTTTTCTAAATTGATATAAAATGATAATTGTTATTTCAAATTCGATGAACTCTTTATAAATTCATAGAACTCTTTCCAACTTCGATGAACTTTTTTACAATTTGATGAACTTTCTTCAAATTTGATGAACTTATTTTAAATTTGATGAAGAATTTTCAAATTCAACGAACTCTTTTTCAAATCTGATGAACTTCATTGAAAAGTTGATGAACCGTTTTTGTAATTGACGAAATTTTTGCAAATTCAGCAAACTTTATTTAAAATTTGATGAACTTTTTTTAAAAATTCAATGAACTTTATTTAAAATCCAATCAACTTTTTCCTTAATTCAAAGAACTTTTTCATGAACTTTCTTAATATTTTATGAAGTTGTTTCACATTTTATGAAGGTTTTATAAAATTCATGTACTTTTATAAAATATTTTTCAATTGGTGCAAACCTTTTTGAATTTTTTTTATTTCTTTCAATTCGTAATTTTTGTGAATACTTTTTCAAATTTATGTTTTCTTTATTCAAATAATTATAGATACCCTCCGTCCGAAAATACTTGTCCTAAAAGTGGATGTGTCTAGGCTTATTTTAGTTATAGATACATCCATTTTATTTCATTTTTAGGACAAGTATTTCTGGATGGAGGGAGTATATAATACTAGTATACATTTAATTTTCGTATCGACTGAATTGTCAAAGGTGCTTTGTTTCCGTTAGTGATTATCAAATTGAGCGCTTCCTAGTGGTTTACGTGTGTGGGCATTTATGTTGTCGCACAGAGATCGAAACCCAATTCTCCCAAATAGACGTGAATGTTTTTATTCCTTGGTTTGCTTTTTCTACGGTTTGGCTGGGCTGGCCCATGTGGTCAGGCGCGCGGGCAGCAGGTACTTGTTCGGGCAGTTGAGGCGCTGAACGGGAAAACATCCTATTAGCGGCATGGTGCGGCAAAGTGTCGACCTCTCGCACATCCATCGATCATTTATGGACCGGCCCATGACGGGTGCTTCCTACAGAGAAAATCCCTCAAAAAAAAAACAGACCGTAAAATCGGGGAGCTGCTTGCATGATCCGGTTTACAGTTTTTTTTTTCTTGATTTTTTTGTAACGTAAAAAATAAAAAATAAAAAAAGGTTTACAGCTGTAAAGAAAAAAGGTTCATCCAATTTAAAAAAAAGTTCATATCTTTAAAAATGGTTCATCAATTTTGAAAAATACATCAATTTGAAAAACAGTTCATTGAAATAAAAAAAAATCTTCCAATTTAGGAAAAGTAAATTAAAATTTTAAAAAGTTATATAAATTTGAAAAAAGTTCATAAAACTAGAAAAAATATTCATTGAACTGAAAACCAAGTTCATAAACCTTAAAAAAGTTCGTCCATTTTCAAAAAGTTGTTCGTCGAGATATTAAAAAAACATCATTCTGAAAAAATGTTCATTCAAATTTTAGAACAGATCATCGATTTTTGAATAAGTTCATAGAATGCCTTGGAATCAAAAATCAAACCTCCCACTTGTGGAGATGCGTTGCTAGCCACTGGAGCTTAACAACACTAGTTTCTTATATGTGCAAGAGGTCGACTATTATCTGTTTCTTCTCGTTTTTCGGTTTCTTTCTTTCTTATATTGTTGTTTTAGAAAAATCGCAATTTCGATTTTTTTTCTCAATATATTCAATACTTTGTTCGGCTGCTTTAGAAAAAAATTTGATTTTTTTTGTTCAGGTTTCAGAAAACATTTAGTTCTTTTCAAAAGATGGAAATTTTTGTTTGTATTTTCATAGTTTGTTTGGTGTTTCAAAATTTGTTCGTGGTTTTCAAACTGTCCACTTTTGCAAAAAAAATATCAAATTTTCAAAACATTTTTTGAATTTCACATATTTTCCCATTTTTCAAAATTGTTTGTGATTTCAAAAGATGTTCGCGTTTTCAAATTTGTTCAACTTGTCAAAAAAATTGGAATTTCACATTTGTCCCATTTTTCAAAAATCGTTCATGGTTTCAAAAAAATGTTTTTGTTTCCAAAAATTGTTCAGAAATTCAAAAATGTTTATGTTCTCAAATTTTGTTCATAAATTTTCAAAATATGTTCCTGGTTTTAAAATTGTTCACATATTCAGAAAAATTGTTTGTATTTTCACATTTTTTTCACGTTCTATGTTAAATATTCGAACTTTGAAACATTACTTACCTTCTAAAAACATTGTTTATAATTTTCAAGATTTGTTCGAATCAAATCGAAAAGTGATAGAGATCTGGCACTGTTGTTAGTTCTTAGATATTACGTTGCAAATCGGTCGCTTAGAATCATCAGCTTGCATGGCAATCGACAGGACCTCGTTACTGAAAGGTCTGCAATTCGATTCCTCTAGCGCATGCTTCCTTTTTTCCTTATTTTCCCTGTTGCACTACAGTGCCAGCGGTGTCTGCCATGGGCCAGCCCAATCAGTTCTCCCATGTGCAAAGGAGCATCCTTTTTGCTGCAAAGTGCTGCCTATAGGAGCTCCCGTGAACAGGGGCTCCCCTCAATCCTTCTGTCGAAAGTGGGAGCAACTAATTAGGGACCATTCCTCTGAAGCCTCCACTTGGCAGTTCTCAGCAGGCATCACGTATCGTGTTCTGAGCGTTTTCTTTGGATTTTATTTTTATTTTTTCACAGGCGTTTTCGTTTTCTTAGTTTTGTTTTTTTTCTGGGGTATTTTTGTGTTCTGTTTTTTCATCGGTGTTTCTTAGCTTTTGAACAAAAAAAATCAAAATATTTTTTTGCGCGAAAGAACTCTTTTTTTTCGTGAGAGACACGGTTTTGTTTCCGCGGGAGGCATAGTTTTGCTTTTGTGTGAGGTATGGCCGTGCCTCTCGAAAAGGGAAAAAACATATTTTTTTAATGAGAGGCACGGTTTGGCTTCCGTGAGAGATATGGTTTTGTTTTCGCGAGAGGCACATCCATGCCTCTTGAAAATGGGGAAAACACGCTTATTTTTGCGAGAGACACGATTCTGCCTTCATGAGAGGCACGGTCGTGCCTCTCGGAAAGAGAAAAAAAGATGTGTTTCTGTTTTTTTTTCTTTTATCGTGGGAGGCATAGTTTTTCCGTCCGGTTTATTTCGTTTGATTTTTTCTGAGAAAGAAGTTCGTCAAAAACTATCAACATGGGATTTAGTTTTAAAGATCTCGTCGCGAGGAACTCAACGGTGAAAACTGTTCAATATTTGGACGCACATTTTAAGAGATAAAACATTTTAAATATGGATCTACGAAAAAATGACAAAACTCTCAGAGTGCGACAAGTGACAAGTGACATACATGAAGAAGCCACTGGAATGGAATATGCATGTAGCTTGCTTGGTAGGCACTTACAAGTTGGGTAGTCATTTGACTACCCAGCTTTTTGGTCAAAATAGCAATATGGGTGTAGAAATATTGAAACAAATTTATACAAGCTGGGTAGTCACTTGACTACCCATATTTTTCCATATAGAATAATCATGTAGCTTGGTTAAGCGAAAGTGACTACCCAACTTTTTGGTCAAAATAGCACATATAGGTGTAGAAGTATTGAAACAAATTTATATACATATCGAAACAAATTTATACAAGCTGGATAGTCACTTGACTAATCATGTAGCTTGCTCAACCAAGCTACATGCATATTGTATGCAGCCATGCAGGCATGCATCTCTGCTCATCCTGGACAGAGTAGTCTTGGACGAGGAGTGCGACCAGCCACCCGCATCAGCGTCTCGTATGGTCTCTATCGTCGAGCGACTGTCTTGGCGTGCGGACGCTGTCGATGGGGAGGTGGCCCTGCTGTACACGACAACGCCTTGGCGCATGGCCGCCGTGAACATGCTGTCCGCCAGGCCAGCAACGTGGCATGCATCCGTCATGGACATACCGTCCGACAGGCCGCCGGCGACGAGCTCCTTCAGCGAGGTCATGGACGAGAGGTCAGCACTGCTGGATCGTGCCGTTTGGCCGCCGTCGGCAAGGCCCTTCGGCGTGGATGCCACGGACGCGAGGAAAATAAGAAAACCCTAATCCCACCTGCCTGTTAGAGCGTGATGAAGTATGCACGTGTAATTTTGGAATGGGGAATCAGCTGTTGGGATTGAGAATAGACGTTAAGTGGGATTAGGGTGCTTTGAGATTGTCCATGCCATATGTCGCTCATCTAATAGGGTCTCACAAGCTGGTCTATGAGACCCGGTCTTATAGGATTTTTTTCCGCACGCGCACGCGACGCATTCTCATGTCGCAAGCCCCCGTTCGTTCCGGCCACGGCCACCGCCGCCGCATGACGCACGGCGAGCCAGCGGACCCTAGCCGGCAGGCTGGACGGAACCGGGAAGCGAGGAGTGGGCCACTGCCTGCCGGAAGGAGGAGGCCATGCCGCCACGCCTGTCCAGGAGCCTCGAACAGTATCCAGTAAAGCAGTAACCCGTCCTTCATCTCTTTAAATTCGGTTTTCAGACGATAAATATACAGTAACAAATGCAAAAGACTATTGTTTCTGGGAGCACTCTTTGTTATACACCCCAAGATCCAACGAGGGTAAAATACTTCTAATCTTGACGATTCAATTTTATTGGCCCGAGGAAATGTTGGACTGCAGGTGAAGGAAAGGATGCACGTTCAGGAGGCAATAGAATGGTGAATTTCATCCTTTGTATCCTTTTCCTGAAACAACCTTGGTGACTTGGAGTGTTAGTTACCTTGGTGACCTTGTAAATCTGCAGTGAAGACTGTTTTTGGTTAATCCAAAACATCCTTGCTTTAACATGCATATTTTTGGAACATATGTATTTATGCTTCAGAGTGTTGCTTAATCTAGGGACAAGATTGTTCTAGGTTAATCGGTCAATCCAAAATGCATGGCCTTCTCAGTATTTGCTTACTACGATTTGACTTCAGACATCGACGAGCTATTCAAAGAAAGAGATGTCAAATCGCAATAGAAGGAAGGATTGTTGGATCATAATCAAGTAAAAGGTTAGAACAAAACAATCTACTAGTTTACTGGTGCAGATTTTTTGGAACCTGGTGCACATGTAGCCAATTTAGTATTAAAAAGGTTGAAATAGTAAAATATTTTTGAATCTTTTTTGTAACAAACACTGTCATTATCTAGTGTATTACTCACGTGTAAAGTTCCACAACAAAATGACTTCCATGGTATTGTTGGCAAAAAAGACTAAAATGCAACTACAAAATGTGTGCATAGTAAGGTTAATATAGGAGTGTCACTTTTGTTTTTATTAGTTCAGAACACACCAAGTCATTTTGTTGTGAAATTTTACACTTGAGTAATACAATAGACAATGCTCAAGAACGGAGAAACAAGATAAATAGCTTAGGCTTTTTCGGTTTGCTCTTGAGTAAGGGATCCCGCACTATTAATAGAGAATCATTGGTTCTAGTGAAAGACTTGCTCAAAACCCATACATGCTCTTCTTCTCTCTTTTCTACACCTACATATCACCACCATCTCATCCACGAATTCTTGCCTAGGCTTGGTCTTTTTAGTCTTTGCCTCACCTGACGACTGGTAGTCACCGGACGTCTGGTCACTCATTGCTCACCGAACATCCGTCCTACACCAAAAATCCGATAATCACCGCATATTCGGTCTATCCTTACAAAGCTGAAATGTCCAATGTACGGTCCCCACCGGACGTTCGGTCTCCCTTGTCACCACACGACCGGCACCGTTCGGAAATCCGGTGGATCCTCAACAAAACCAAATCGAGGGATTTCTGGTACTCATTGTACGTCTGCTACCTCTCGAGGCACCAAATGACCGGCAATTACCGATCATCCGGCAACACACTTTCCATGCCTATATTCACTCTTCACTGATCCGTTTGCATTTACCAGTGGTGGAAGACCGACCAATCTGTCGGACGTCTAGTCTGTGTTTTGGCTCTGGACGTTCGGTATTCACTGGATGTCCGGTAACTTTTCAGATAAGTTGCTCCAATGGTCACTTTTGCACTCCCACTATAAATACACCTCTACCAATTTGGTAGACGGTTGACCTCAAGAACCCTAGCCCTCCTACTCTCTTGTTCTCACACCAAATCCTAGATCCACTAGTAGAAAATGGGCCTTTTGTCCCGGTTGTAGAACCGGGACTAAAGGGTCGAGACTAAAGGCCTCCACTTTTAGTCGCGATTGGATTACAAACTGGGACTAAAAGGGCTCCACGTGGTAGCTTTCTAGAGCGGAACCTTTGGTCCGTTACCAACCGATACTAAAGGTATTTTTCAAAAAAAAAATTATTTTTTATTTTTTATTTTTTTATTTCCAAATATTTGAATTATTTGACAATTTAATCTCTAATCATCCCTCCTCACTGCTTTGGAATTATTTGACAATTTAATCTCTAATCACCCCTCATTCCAAATCGTCTAACTTCCCGGTCGGTCACCCATCCTCTCACTGATCCAACCCGAGCACACTTAACTTTCGAGTTCTATCACCCCTAGTTTCCAAGTCTGTTGTTTTCTTGACAATAGTAAGCTATCAATCCTATTAACCCTTGGGTCTTGATGTAACATGATTTAATTTTTTGAATTCCAAAAAATTATTAAAATAAAAAAATGATTAATAATAATATTGAATTTCAATGAAAATAAAATAAGTAATAATATTATTTCATTCATTTTTTTGCAATTTATTCATTTAATATGGCATAATTAATATCTTTAAATCTGTAAATCAAAATTCAACAAAAAATATATCCATTATTAGCAGAAAAACATGAGGAATCCAGATATGACATCATTTAGTTTAAAAAAAATATTTTTCATAACACTTTTTTTCGACATCGTATGCAAAAGTTATAGTTGTTTTACTTTTTCATAACACTTTTTTTAATCTTGTTTCAACTACAGACTTTTTGTGCGTTCAACATGCACCATCCAAAGCCACATTATCAATTTTCAAACCTTTCCCACTTCATTCCTTATTTTTCATATATTTATTAATTTTTTTGAGCTAAATGACCTTGAAATTGAAAAGCACTACAAATAAACTCTGAAAAGGTTGAAACTTGGCATGGTATCATTATTTCATCGACATAACATGTTGTAAAAAGTTGAGAGGGTTACGGTAAAAACTAGATTCACTTTCGTGTACAAACTGGACAATTCCTTTCGAAGTATCAGGGTTTTGGACGAAAACTCATTTGTTACAAAGGCATTTCGTTTTTTAAAACTTATTTAAACTCATGAGTTTTTGTGCGTTCAACATGCACCATTCAAAGCCACGTCATCAATTTTCAACCATTTCCCACTTCATTCATTATTTTTCATGCATTTATTAATTTTTTTGAGCTAAATGACCCCGAAATTGAAAAGCACTACAAATGAACTCTGAAAAAGGTTGAAACTTGGCATGATATCATTATTTCACCCACATAGCATGTGCTAAAAAGTTAAGAGGGTTACGGTAAAAACTAGATGCACTTCGTATATAAACTGGACAGTCCCTTTCGAAGTATCTGGGTTTTGGATGAATAATCATCTGTTACAAAGGCATTTCATTTCTTTAAACTTATTTTAACTCCAGACTTTTTGTGCGTTCAACATGGACCATCTAACATGTGCCTAGGAGCAAAAAGAATTAAATTAAAAACTATTTTTAAACTCAAGTTATTCACAATCTAGGGTTTGAAGCAAATTTGAGCAAATTCAAATTTAAACCATTCAAATTTGAAAACTAATTGCACAAACACAAACTAGACAAACTTTTGAATCTAATGCAAAAAGAATCACTCAGAAACATCAAATATCCTAAAAGATATAAGAAATTTAAAACAGAAACTAAAAATAGAAAACAAATAGAAAAAACGAAAAGAAACTTTCAAAACGCTTTAGTCCCGGTTCGTGTCTCCAACCGGGACTAATGGTCTAGCCTTTAGTCCCGGTTGGAGACACGAACCGGGACTAAAGCCCCAACCCCTTTAGTCACGAACCGGGACTAAAGTGTATCGGCCCCTTTAGTCCCAGTTGGTGTCTCCAACCGGGACTAAAGGTCCCATTTGAGCCGGGACTAATGCCCGATCGACGCCCTAGCCGCTCGAACCGGGACTAATGCTCACATTAGTCTCGGTTCGTAAGGCAACCGAGACTAATGTGTAGATCGAGCTGTAACGAAAGCCCTGTTTTCTACTAGTGATCCCTAGTACATCTGTGAGGATTCTTTAGTGCTGATCCAATCAAAAGATAGATCGTCTCCCTCTCCTTCTTTTGACCACGAGAATTTGTGATTTGAGAACATCTCGAGTGTTTATGCTTGATCTTGTTACGCTTGGACATTGAAGACCCCTAGGTGGTAGGGGTTCTTCGGTGTGAAGGTTTGGAGATCACCTCAAGGTCTACCACCAGTGCTTGAGAATAGGGTGAGCCTTCATATGGTTTTTTCTCAAGGGGAGAATAGGGTGAGCCTTCATTATGTTTGTGTGCCTTGCGGGTAACATCCACCTCTCTAACAGGGACTAGCTTCTCTTCAAGCAAGTGAACATCAGCTTACATCCTCCTCGCTCGGAGTTGTGGTTGTAGCTAACCCTAGGTCTTGATTGTGTTTATTGGTCTCTTAGCCTTTACTTACACTATATTGTGCCTGCCTATCTTAACACTAGAACAACTATTGCAAATATTAGGCTCATTTTCATATTTCGCAATATTGCCTAAAATTGGTATGTAACAATTAAAATTTGTAATTTTACCTATTCAACCCCCTCCCCCCTCTAGGTCCATCTCGATCGTTTCGACAACCATTCTCAGCTCCAATGGGAGCCACACTATGTTACTACTCCACCTGCAGAGAGGAGGAGGTGCACATGACGTCATCCTGCCTAGACAACCACACCACAGAGGAAGCCAAAGCTGTCGAGGTGGCCCTTGAGTTGATCCAACAGAGAATGATATTTTTCACTGAGTGCCAAAAAAATCAACACTTCCTACCATCTGAATGGAATATGCTTTGAACAACTCTTCTTTAGAGTGTGTTTCCTGAACCCATATGCACCAAAACCCTTCTTGTGTTGTGAATCATAATAGTTCACTATTTTCACTTCATAGATAATTATATTTTCTATTTCTCACAAAAAACTCAACATATGAACTTTGACTAGTAGAAATTCAAGCTTTTCGGTTGGTCCATTCAGTTGTTTTTGGCGAAATAATTTCAGCTGACACCAATAAAGGCCACATTTGGCAGTTTTAGAGAAAACACATTCTATCTAGTCGCCTGGGTTAATACCAAGAGAAAACGTAATTATATGGAAACATTCTCCTCATATTCATACCCTAGCCTCATCGTCACCCTTCTCTCTCTCAATTCACCGCTATCGAACCCTAGTGCTGTTGCTTCACCACCACCTAGCCCTCCTCTCCGCGACGTGTTTCATTGAGCCACTTTGCATGCCCTCAAGTGACAATTTCCACCGACCCCCCATCATTCCTAGCCTAAGCCTTCGTACAGCCACCACCGATCCCTCTCTGCCCTCCCTCGACATGGCCTTCACTAACTCTTCACGCCGACCACCATCGATATAGGGCCCCCATCGACAGTTTGGCTTCTTTCTCGTGGACAACTCTGTTTGCGGGAGAGGCCAACAGATTCCTTATGGTCTTCGGAGGACCTGAACCCGTCGCTGATGTCACCGATTCTCCCCCTAGCCGGTGCCCTAGGCCGCTTGGAAGGGGTGCCCGACAAATCACTGACACCGATGTTGCGACCGAGAAAAGCCTCCCGCAGTCGTCGCCCTCCCGTAGTGAGGTATAATGCCGCGTTGCATTGACGTTTGTGTCGATGATTTTATTTTTTATTATGTTTAGTTAAGCAAATTTTGCTATGTTAGTTAGATTCAATTGACTGAAATGGATCCGCTTTGGATTGGATTAGTTAGGTTTAGGTTGATTAGGTGCTTAGTTTATTTAGCTATAAGGTAAGTGCATGCTATTTATTTGTTAATTTGAGCGTGGTCACTTGTGCTTATGTTAATTTAAGTGTGGTCATGCCTATGTCCACTATATATATATATTTTTTTCTTCTGTTCCATCTCACCTTATATATACTTAAATTTTTCTTTCTCTATTCCATCAATGGTTGAAAAGAAACACATCACTATCTTTTACTAACCTCTCTTGTCGAGCTAATGATGCAATAGCAAGTTGATGTTTTACCAGCAAGATAAGTTGGGACTTCATTCTCAACTTGGTTAGGAAATTTTATAATTTTATTATGATTTAAAATAAAAATAGCTAAACATGCTATGAATAATTTTCCCATTTATTCTTCCGATAAACGCCGGCTTGCTCTTGCACGACATATGGTTCGCTTTCATAAGCCGTCCAGGAGAACCGCCACAAATTCTTTTGTGTTATCCCTTATTCGTATGCTTTTATTGCATCAAGGAAGGCATTGTGATTTTGTGATGCACGCATAATATTTGCGGTTTGCCTGCTTTTTGCACTGCATTCATTTACAACCTAGTCACATGCAATAATTATTGGTGATTTCAGAGTTGATGAGTGACAGGCAGCCCTTTTGAAGATTGACTCTTCAGGTTGTTATTTGTTTCGAGAATGGAGCCTACAAGTTGTTAAACTTATTGGTACATCCAAAGGCCAAAGAGCAAGCGAAGGTGGGAATAAGCTGGAAGCTGGAGCTCCATCAGGCTTCGCCCCGGCATGCCACTGGATAGCAGCTCCCTTAATCTAATCTACTTGCAACTGCAACTTAATTTAGACTAATCTACAAGTGTACAAGTGTACGTACCCTAGTAAAAAAATCAAGAATAAAACAATAAATACTAGCGTACTCTAGTACATATTTGATCCTGCCAGCTTAGCAGTGATTCGGGCTGATCCATCTACATCTACAACTACAAACCACGAACGAAGCTTCCTTATTCCTTTCTTACGAAGCAGATCCAATTGGAACTTCTGATCAATTTGCTTGTCCACTGGTTAGCACTTCTGCCAGTGTGGAGTGACATCCACTGGCCACTGCACCTCTGTGCCTTTCTCTGTTAATTGCTTTCGCCGCCCCCTCGATCGTCTCAAGACCAGGTGGTTTCCGGATTCGAAGCTGCAACGCTACTCCTACACAGCCGGTATGTAATTATGCATACACCATCGCCTGTCAATTGCATCCGATCGCGAACATTATTTAGTTACATATATAAGTACATTTGTGAGGGGAGTTTGCCTTTTGCTATGCGTATAAAAATTCACATGTCTACTGTGCGATGTACATTTTGTGCAATTTTAGATTACATTCACTTGTGAGTACTTCAGGCGACTGAGAATTAGCAAATTCACCGATGAAATCCGTGTGTTTATCATGCATGATAATGTACTGTTATCTATACATTCGCATTTTTGTGGATCCTTTTGGTTTATTCCTGATCATGTGTCTGAAACAAAGCCACGAAAATTCATCCATTCCAGGTAGTGCAGTGGAGACTAGAGTGTCAAGAGGAGAAGATCGATTAGTATGGCTGAAGGGCCGCTGGTGCTATGGAACCACCGGTCGATGCAGATCCTGGTCCTCCTCAGCCTCGGGCTCCAGCTCGTCCTCTTCGCCTTCGCCGGGATCCGCCGGCGTCAGACGCTCCCCGTGCGGAGGTTCCTCCTGTGGCTAGCGTACCTCATGGCCGACTCCACCGCCGTGTATGCCGTCGGTCACCTGTCGTTTGGCAGCGCCGTGCGTGAAAACCAGCTCGTCGCGTTCTGGGCGCCATTCCTGCTGCTCCACCTCGGCGGCCCGGACAACATCACCGCCTATGCGCTCCAGGACAACCAGCTCTGGCTGCGCCACCTCACCGTCCTTGTTGTGCAGGTCCTCGGAGCAGGCTACGTCCTCAAGAAGCACATCGTCGTCGCCGGCCAGGATGGGATGCTGCTCCTGATCGCCTCCATTTTGATGTTCGTCGTCGGCTTCGTCAAGTACGGGGAGAGGACGTGGGCGCTCAAGTGCAGCACCCTGGAGAGCATCGCCGCCTCCGTCAAGACGGAGCGGCCAGCCATCCACAACCATGTCCACCCTCAGGATGAAACCACGAGCGAGGAGGAGTTCCAGCTGCGACGAGCCCACTCGCTGTTCCACATCTGCAAGTGCGCCATGGTCGATTCCTCAGTGGTCGAGGAGGACTCCATGGACGGCTATGAAGAGGTCACCGGCAAGCTGATACAAGGCATCGAGCTATGGACGCTGATGGAGATCGAGCTCTCCCTCATGTACGATATCCTGTACACCAAGGCAGCCATGGTCCACACCTTCTTGGGCTACCTAATCCGCTTCGTCTCGCCGCTCGCCGTCACCACCTCGCTTCTGCTGTTCCGGTTCACCCCCAAGGACGGCTACATCAGATCCGACGTGGCCATCACCTACGTCCTGCTGGGTGGCGCCGTGTTCATGGAGACTACGTCGCTCCTGAACGCGCTGGCATCATCTTGGACGTTCGCTTTCCTGAGCACCACCAAGTGGCACTGGCTTCGGTACACGGCGCTGTGCAACAAGAGATGGGACAAGCTACGCCGCGCTGTCGTCTGGCTTCACGATCTTGTCAAGGGAAGAATTGCCGGTAACAGTAGGTACAAATCAAGAAGGTGGTCATACACCATCGGGCAGTACAACTTGCTGCACTTCTGCACGCGCCCCGCCGACACGCTGTTCACCAGCCCCCTGCTCGGGAGGTTGGCCAGGGCACTTGCACCCGACGAGTGGTGGAACCGGAAGCACTACTCGGCGACCGTCGAGATGTCTAGTGAGATCAAGTTCCGTATCGCTCTCTACATGGGACGGCTGTACAGAAAGGGGAGGTTCAACGCTGGCATGCTGAGGAAGAAGTGGGGCGCGAACCCGCTAGAGAGCCGTGGACTTCACCATGAAGGCGTCCTCATGGACTCCCTCGGCATCGAGTTCCAGGAGGGCATCATCATCTGGCATATCGCCACTGAGGTCTTCCTCACAAGGAGCGAGAGAGCCAAGGGCCTGGACGCCGCGCCTATGGTGCACGCCATTAGGGTGATGTCCGACTACATGATGTTCCTGCTGGTGGAACGTCCCTACATGCTGCCGGGTCAGCCCCAGAAAAGGTTGTACCAGCGGACCTGCGAGAGGCTGGTCACCAGGCGATCGGCTGATCCTAGGTACCCGAGCCGTGCACGCGTCGTCAAGGATCTGTTCCGCGTGCGCGATGAGCCACACTCCAGCAGTTCTAGGGTTGCCGAGAGAGAGGAGCTTGCCAACAACCTGTACCATGAATACGAGAACCAGGAGTTCAGCCACCTTGCTCCTCGTCTCACTCACATGGCTCGACTTGCCAAGGAGCTGCTGGAGAAGGAGAAGGATGGCACCATAGACTCCTTGGAGCTTGTCCTTGACGTGTGGATGGACATTCTTGTCTACGCGAGCAACAAGTGCAGCAGAGAGTCCCATGCCCAGAAGCTCAACAGTGGTGGCGAGCTGACGACCATCTTGTGGCTTATGGCAGAATACATCTATCAAGCATCGGTTGCCCAAAGAGATGATGTAGTATAATTCACTAATGTCATGCATGTAAGCATGTTACCATCATGTGTAAGGAACATAGATGTAACTCAGACCGCGTCGTCCTCAGGGGAGCGGCCTGCGTGGTACCCTAGCCACCACCCCCCCTCATTGGTGGCGAAGACTTGTTCTCTCAGATGGGGAGGTGTCGGCCCTCACATATCAATCTAGTGACGGATCACCTCTCCGGCATTGGTGGGGTATCCTTTTAGTCAGGGTTTAGTCCCGGGACCGGGGTCGGATGTAATCTGGCTCTCAACCCAGGGATCGATGTGCATATCTGGACAATGACAATGTGGCTGCAACAGTGGATCCTTCGTCCATCGCCCCTCACCACCAACCCTTTAGAGTATGATTAATCATGTTAAGTAAATTTAGTAGGATACAACTTACTAAATAAAGTTAATGATTTTAGTAGCTTCTATCCATGTTTTCCTGTCTTTCATTCTTTTCTCTCAACTCGTCTGAATAGATCACTAAAGTTTGTTATTGTTGTTGTTGTTGTTGTAAAGAACGCTTCTTGAATAAAATGATCAATCAATTGCTTTTGTTGATGGATATGACTAGATCTCAGTCAATTGAGACTTGACTAAGTTTCACTCAAGTAATGGAGCATATAAAACAAATTATAAAAAATGCACGAATCTTCATGTAAAATCTCATGAATATAACATCGACTAAGACTTAGTTAATTAAGTCTCAGTCGACTGAGATTAGCAACCCCGTTTGTTGGTTGACAAGTCTACTCTGTCTTCAGATCTGGGTCGATGCTTGAGACTATATTTATCTACCTATCGGCATATCCCCTGATCCCAAATTTTGTATTGTGCAGCTAGCTACCAAACCATGGGCTGGTCAGCAAGATGCAAGGACGCTGTAACACCCTTAACATGGTTGCTAATGCAACGAGCACATGCGGTGATTCCTCACCACCTTTCCTCATCTTGTTCCTCTCTCTGGCTTCTGCTCGGAGTTAGGTACGGCACATGTCTGGCAAATCCTCCAATATCTGGAAATCCTGGAATCCGGCTCCGTGCGGCGAAATTGCCCCTTTGTGTGAAGCGTGAGACGTTTGGCTGCTTGTCTATCTTCAGCTCCACATCCCTGGTCATTGTTCTAACTGTTGGGAAAGTTGCATGAGAAATAAAAAAATTCTACGCACACGCAGATCTATCCATGGTGATAAGCATTTACGAGAGGAAAAATGGATCTACGTATCCTTGTAGATCGTTAAGCGGGAAGCGTTAAAAAACACGGTTGGTGTAGTCGAACGTCTTCACGATCCAAATCGTCGAACGTCCCGTGATCCAATCACGAACCGTCCTCACGACCCGTCCCGATCAAGCACCGAACGGACGACACCTCCGCGTTCAGCACACGTACAGCTTGATAACGATCTCCGCCTTCTTGATCCAGCAAGAGGGAGCGGAGAGGAGGAAGAGTTCTCCGGCAGCGTGACGGCGCTCCGGCAATGGTGGTGGAGCTATTCCGGCAGGGCTTCGTCTAAGCACTGCAGAAATCCGATCTAGAGAAAAAACTATGCACTGAAGGAACGGGTTGCACGTGGTTGAAAATCTAGTGCAAAAATCCTAAAACCACCAGTATATATAGGAGGAAGAGAGGAGGAGGCTTGGCCCAAGGGCTAAGCCTCCAAGGAGTCGGCCGAACCAGGTGGGAGAGGTGGAATCCACCTCCAATCCTAGTAGGACTAGGATTCATCCTATTTTTGCCTTTTTTCACTTTTTCTCTTTGGGCTCTCTTTCCCTAGCCGCATGGGCTTTGTGTGGAACTTCCATCAGCCCACTAAGAGCTGATATTCACTCTCTCACTAGCCGCATGGTCTCACGGTACACTACCGGCACTCCCGATACACCAAAATAGGACTTCCTATATATCAATCTTTAGCTCCGGACCATTCCGGAGCTCATCGTGACGTCCGGGATCTCATCCGGGACTCCAAATAACCTTCGGTCACCACCATACATAACTCTATACTACCGAAGCGTCACCGTACCTTAAGTGTGTAGACCTTGCGGGTTCGAGAACTATGTAGACATGACCGAGACACCTCTACGGTCAATAACCAATAACGGGACCTGGATGCCCATATTGGTTCCTACATATTCTACGAAAATCTTTATCGGTCGAATCTCTGTGTCAAGTATTCAATTAATCCCGTATGATGTTCCCTTTGTTCTTCGGTATGTTACTTGCCCGAGATTCGATCATCGGTATCTCCATACCTAGTTCAACCTCGTTACCGGCAAGTCTCTTTACTCGTTCCGTAATACAAGATCCCGTGACTAACACTTAGTCACATTGCTTGCAAGGCTTATTGTGATGTTGTATTACCAAGTGGGCCCTGAGATACCTCTCCGTCACACGGAGTAACAAATCCTAGTCTTGATCCATGCCAACTCAATAGACACCCTCGGAGATACCTGTAGAGCACGTTTATAGTCACCCAGTTACGTTGCGACGTTTGATACACACAAGGCACTCCTCCGGTGTCCGTGAGTTGCATGATCTCATGGTCATAGGAACATATACTTGACATGCAGAAAACAGTAGCAATAAAATGACACGATCATATGCTACGTTTGTAGTTTGGGTCTTGTCCATCTCACCATTCTCCTAATGATGTGATCCCGTTATCAAATGACATCACATGTCAATGGCTAGGAAACCTTGACCATCTTTGATCAATGAGCTAGTTCACTAGAGGCATACTTGGGACATAGTGTTGTCTATTACCGACACATGTAATATGTTTCCAATCAATACAATTATAGCATGGATAATAAACGATTATCATGAACAAGGAAATATAATAATAAATACTTTATTTATTGCTCTAGGGCATATTTCTAATAGTCTCCCACTTGCACTAGAGTGTTTAATCTAGTTCACATCACTATGTGATTTACATTGTAATGAATCGAACACCCATGCAGTTCTGGTGTTGATCATGTTTAGCCCTTGGAAGAGGTTTAGTCAACGGATCTGATTGCAAATATTTATGTCCTTCTCCTCGATGTAATCGCGGATGGAGTTGAAGCGTCGCTTTATGTGTCTGGTCTTCTTGTGAAACCATGGTTCCTTGGCCAGAGCAATGACATCAGTGTTGTCACAGAACATGTTCACTGGATTCAGTGCATTGTGCACTACTCCAAGATCTGTCGTGAATTTCTTCATCCAGACACCTTCCTTTTCCGCCTCCGAGGCTGCGATGTACTCTGCTTCGCACGTAGAAACGGCTACCACGTTTTGCTTGGAACTGCACCAGCTTACCGCTCCCCGTTGAGAATAAATATGTATCCGGTTTGCGACTTTGAGTCATCCACATCAGTCTCAAAGCTTGCATCGACGTAACCCTTTACGACGAGCTCTTCATCACCTCCATAAACGAGAAACATTTCCTTAGTCCTTTCCAGGTACTTAAGGATATTCTTGACCGCTGCCCAATGCTCCATTCCAGGATCACTTTGAAACCTTCCAGCCATACTTATGGCAAGGCTGACATCGGGTCTTGTGCACAACATTGCATACATGATAGAGCCTATGGCTGAAGTATAGGGGATGACACTCATCTTTTCTCTATCTTCTGCAGTCACTAGACATTGAGTTTTACTCAACTTCACACCTTGTAACACAGGCAAGAACCCCTTCTTGGACTGATCCATTTTGAACTTCTTCAAAACTTTATCAAGGTATGTGCTCTGTGAAAGTGCTATTAAGCGTCCCGATCTATCTCTATAGATCTTAATGCCTAATATGAAAGCAACTTCTCCTAAGTCCTTCATTGAAAAACTCTTGTTCAAATATTCCTTCACGCTTTCCAGCATTTCTATATTGTTTCCAATCAGCAATGTGTCATCCATATATAATATTAGAAACGCTATAGAGCTCCCACTCACTTTCTTGTAAATACATGCTTTTCCATAAACTTGTATAAACTCAAACGCTTTGATCACCTCATCGAAGCGCTTATTCCAACTCCGAGATGCTTGCACCAGCCCATAAATGGATCGCTGGAGTTTGCAAACTTTGTCAGCATTCTCTGGATCGACAAAACTTTCTGGTTGCATCATATACAACTCTTCCTCAAGAAAACCATTGAGGAACGCTGTTTTAACATCCATCTGCCAAATTTCATAGTCGAAATAAGCAGCTATTGCTAACATGATTCTGACGGACTTAAGCATCGCTACGGGTGAGAAGGTCTCATAGTAGTCAACTCCTTGAACTTGTGAAAAACCCTTTGCCACAAGTCGAGCTTTATAGACGGTGACATTACCGTCCGCGTCCGTATTCTTCTTAAAGATCCATTTGCTCTGAATGGACTTTAGCCCTTCAGGTAATACTTCCAAAGTCCACACTTTGTTTTCATACATGGATCCCATCTCGGATTTCATGGCCTCTAACCATTTCTCGGAATCCGGGCCCATCACTGCTCCTCCATAGTTCGTACATTCATTGTTGTCCAACAACATGACCTCCAAGACAGGGTTGCCGTACCACTCAGGAGTAGTACACGCCCTTGTCGACCTACGAGGTTCAATAGTAGCTTGATCCGAAGCTTCATGATCATCATCATTAACTTCCTCTTCTATCGTTGTAGGTTCCACAGAAACATCTTTCTGCGTTGCGCTACTTTCTGGTTGAAGTAAAGGTTCAATAACCTCATCAAGCTCTATTTTCCTCCCACTCAATTCTTTCGAGAGAAACTCTTTCTCAAGAAATGTTCCATTCTTAGCGACAAACACTTTGCCTTCGGATCTGAGATAGAAGGTATACCCGACTGTCTCTTTCGGGTATCCTATGAAGACGCATTTCTCCGCTTTGGGTTTTAGCTTTTCTGGCTGATGCTTTTTGACATAAGCATCACATCCCCAAACTTTAAGAAACGACAACTTTGACCTCTTGCCAAACCATATTTCATATGGCGCCGTCTCGACGGATTTTCATGGTGCCCTATTTAAAGTGAATGCAGCTGTCTCTAATGCATAATGTCAAAACGATAGTGGCAAATCAACAAGAGACATCATAGAACGCACCATATCAAATAAGGTTCGATTACGACGTTTAGACACACCATTACGATGTGGTGTTCTGGGCGGTGTCAACCGTGAAACAATTCCATACTGTCTTAAGTGTCTGCCAAACTCATAACTCAAATATTCACCTCCTCGATCAGATCGCAGGAATTTAATCTTCTTGTTACGATGTTCTCAACTTCACTCTAAAATTGCTTGAACTTTTCAAACGTTTCAGACTTGTGATTCATTAAGTAAATATACCCATATCTACTTAAGTCATCAGTGAAGGTGAAAAAATAACGATATCCACCGCGCGCTGTAACATTCATTGGACCGCACACATCAGTATGTATGATTTCCAATAGGTCACTCCCCGTTCCATTGTTCCAGAGAACGGCGTTTTAGTCATCTTGCCCATGAGGCATGGTTCACATGTGTCAAGTGATTCAAAATCAAGTGACTCCAAAAGTCCATCAGCATGGAGCTTCCTCATGCATTTTACACCAATATGACCTAAACGGCAGTACCACAAGAGAGTGGTACTATCATTATCAACTCTACATCTTTTGGCAACAATGTTATGAACATGTGTGTCATCATTATCAAGATTCAATATGAATAAACCCCTCACATTGGGTGCATGACCATAAAAGATATTACTCATATAAATAGAACAACCTTTAACCGTCTCGCAATAAACAAGATCGAGATATAATGTTCATGCTTAATGCAGACACTAAATAACAATTATTCAGGTTCATCACTAATCCCGATGGTAATCGAAGAGAGAGCGTGCCGACGGCGATCACATAAACCTTGGAACCATTTCCCACGCGCATCGTCACTTCGTCCTTTGCTAGCCTTCGTTTATTCCGTAGATCCTGCTTTGAGTTGCAAATGTGAGCAACCGAACCGGTATCAAATACCCAGGCACTACTACGAGAGCTAGTAAGGTACACATCAACAACATGTATATCATATATACATTGTTTTTCATTGGCCGCCTTCTTGTCAGCCAGGTACTTGGGGCAGTTCCGCTTCCGGTGACCAGTTCCCTTGCAATGAAAGCACTCAGTTTCTGGCATAGGTCCATGCTTAGGCTTCTTTACAGGAGTAGCAACTGCTTTGCCATCCTTCTAGGTTTTACCCTTCTTGCCTTTGCCCTTGTCATTTTTCTTGAAACTAGTGGTTTTATTGACCATCAACACTTGATGTTCTTTCTGGATTTCAGACTCAGCGACTTTCAGCATCGCAAACAGCTCAGCGACTTACTTGTTCATCCTGTGCATGTTATGGTTCATCACAAAGCTCTTGTAACTAGGTGGCAGCGATTGAAGAACTCTGTCAGTGATCGCCTCTGGCGGAAGGGTAATTCCCAACTCTGCTAGACGATTTGAATACCCTAACATTCTGAGTATATGCTCACTAATAGACCCGTTCTCCTTCATTTTGCAAGCATAGAACTTATCGGAGGTCTCATACCTCTCGATCCGGGCATTCTTCTAAAAGATAAACTTCAACTCCTGGAACATCTCATATGCTCCATGATGTTCAAAACGTCTTTGAAGTCCCGGTTCTAAGCCATACAATATTGCACACTGAACTATTGAGTAATCTCCAGTACGCGCCTCCCAAGCGTTCTTAATGTCTTCGAAGGTCATGTCTTCTGGTTGGTCACCAAGCGGTGCATCAAGGACATATGATTTCTGGGAAGCCGTGAGGATAATCCTCAGATTACGGGCCCAGTCAACAAAGTTACTTTCATCATCTTTCAACTTAGCTTTCTCTAGGAACGCATTAAAATTCAGGGGTGCTACTGCGCGAGCCATTGATCTACGACATGAATATGCAAAGATTACTTAGACTATTGTTCAAGATAATGAGTTTAGTTAATCAAATTACTAAAGCTCCCACTCAAATTGACATCCCTCAGGTCATCTGAGTGTCACATGATCCAAATTCACCAACTCAAGTCCGATCATCACGTGAGTTGATGTGGCTTCAATGGTGAACATCATCATGTTGATCATATCTACTATATGACTCATGTTTGACCTTTCGGTCTCTTGTGTTTCGAGGCCATGTCTGTACATGCTAGGCTCGTCAAGTTTAACCCGAGTGTTCTGCATCTGCAACACTGGCTTGCACCCGTTGTATGTGAACGTAGAGTCTATCACACCCGATCATCACGTGGTGTCTCGACACGACGAACTTTCGCAACGATGCACACTCGGGGAGAACACAATTCATCTTGAAATTTAAGTGAGGGATCACCTTATAATGCTCCTATCGTCCTAAGCAAAACAAGGTGCATAAAAGGATTAACATCACATGCAAATCATAAGTGACATGATATGGCCATGAACTTGTGCTTTTGATCTCCATCCAGAAAGCACCAGCATGATCTCCATCATCACCAGCACGACACCATGATCTCCATCATCTTGATCTCCATCAACGTGTCGCCATCGGGGTTGTCGCGCCCAACATGCTTCTACTACTATTGCTACCGTAGCGATAAAGTAAAGCATTACATAGCGCTTAATGATTGACACGTAGGTCATACAATAATTAAAGACAACCCTATGGCTCCTGCCGGTTGCCGTACTCATCGACATGCAAGTCGTGATAATCTATACATCACATGATGATATCATACATCACATATATCACATCATGTAATTGGCCATATCACATCACAACATACCCTGCAAAAACAAGTTAGACGTCCTTTAATTATTGTTGCATGTTTTACGTGGCTGCTATGGGTATCTAGCAAGAACAATTCACATCTATGCACAAACCACAACGGTGATACACTAGTTGCTTTTCAACCTTTTCAAGGACCGCCTTTGTCGAATCCGATCCAACTAAAGTGAGAGAAACTGGCACCCACAAGCCATCTATGCAACAATTTGCGGTTGAGGGAACCGGTCTCTCGTAAGCGTACGAGTAATGTTGGTCCGGGCCGCTTCATCTCACAATACCGCTGAACCAAAACACGACCAAGGGAGGAAACAATCTAAGCATCAACGCCCACAAACTCTTTGTGTTCTACTCGAGATCTCATCTACACATAGACCTAGCTCTGATGCAACTATTGGGGAACGTTGCATGGGAAACAAAAAAATTCCTACGCACACGCAGATCTATCCAATGATCATCTACGAGAGGGAGAGTGGATCTACGTACCCTTGTAGATTGCTAAGCGGGAAGCGTTAAGAAACGCGGTTGGTGTAGTCGAACGTCTTCGTGATCCAAATCGCCGAGCGTCCCGCGATCCAATCACGAACCGTCCTCACGATCCGTCCCGATCAAGCACCGAAAGGGCGGCACCTTCGCGTTCAACACACGTACAGCTTGATGACGATCTCCGCCTTCTTGATCCAGCAAGAGGAAGCGGAGAGGAAGTAGAGTTTTCCGGCATCATGACGGCGCCCCGGCGATGGGGGTGGAGCTATTCCGACAGGGCTTCGCCTAAGTACTGCAGAAATCCGATCTAGAATAGAAACTATGCACTGGAGGAACGGGTTGCACGTGGCTGAAAATCTAGTGCAAAAACCCTAAAACCACCAGTATATATAGGAGGAAGAGAGGAGGAGGCTTGGCCCAAGGGCTAAGCCTCCAAGGAGTCGGCCGAACCAGGTGGGAGAGGTGGAATCCACCTCCAATCCTAGTAGGACTAGGATTCATCCTATTTTTGCCTTTTTCCACCTTTTCTCTTTGGGCTTTCTTTCCCTAGCCGCATGGGCTTTGTGTGGGACTTCCACCAGCCCACTAAGAGCTGGTATTCACTCTCCCACAGCCCATGTAGCCTCTTGGGTCGAAATACCCCTCTCGATGGTCTCCCGGTACACTAACGATGAGCCCGAAACTTTTCCAGCGACCAAAATAGGACTTCCTATATATCAATCTTTACCTCCGGATCATTCCGGAGCTCCTCGTGACGTCCAGGATCTCATCTGGGACTCCGAATAACCTTCGGTCACCACCATACATAACTCTATACTACCGAAACGTCACCGAACCTTAAGTGTGCAGACCCTACGGGTTCGAGAACTATGTAGACATGACCGAGACACATCTACGGTCAATAACCAATAACGGTACCTGGATGCCCATATTGGTTCCTATATATTCTACGAAGATCTATATCGGTCGAACGTCCGTGTCAAGGATTCAGTTAATCCCGTATGATGTTCCCTTTGTTCTTCGGTATGTTACTTGCCCGAGATTCGATCGTCGGTATCTCCATACCTAGTTCAACCTCGTTACTGGCAAGTCTCTTTACTCGTTCCGTAATACAAGATCCCGTGACTAACACTTAGTCACATTGCTTGCAAGGCTTATTGTGATGTTGTATTACCGAATGGGCCCTGAGATACCTCTCCGTCACACGGAGTAACAAATCCCAGTCTTGATCCATGCCAACTCAACAGACACCCTTGGAGATACCTGTAGAGCACCTTTATAGTCACACAGTTATGTTGCGACGTTTGATACACACAAGGCACTCATCCGGTGTCCGTGAGTTGCATGATCTCATGGTCATAGGAACATATACTTGACATGCAGAAAACAGTAGCAATAAAATGACACGATCATATGCTACGTTTATAGTTTAGATCTTGTCCATCACACCATTCTCCTAATGATGTGATCCCGTTATCAAATGACATCACATGTCAATGGCTAGGAAACCTTGACCATCTTTGATCAACGAGCTAGCTCACTAGAGGCATACTAGGGACATAGTGTTGTCTATTACCCACACATGTAATGTGCTTCCAATCAATACAATTATAGCATGGATAAGAAACGATTATCATGAATAAAAAAATATAATAATAAACACTTTATTTATTGCCTCTAGGGCATATTTCCAACACTAGCAACCACTTGAGAGAGGTTAGAGTTATCGGGGTGCTAACATGGTCAACTTGCAAGCACCGGATAACAAATAACATGGTCAATTGGCGAATAGGAGAAAGGTACCCAGTGATATTTCTCCAACAAACCTGCAGAACGTGAGCTTCTTCTAGCTTGCAGTTTGGCGAAATGGCGAAGATTTTTATAAAAAGGTGCTTGCGAGGCATGAGATTTTCAAGCATCGGCTCCATAGATCATAAAACTAGTCTTCATTTGCACTGCAGCATTAGCCATTAGTGTACTTACCAATCAAGTGACATGGAAGCCCAAAATGAGAAGATTCCAAAATTGTAAATCATATAATCTTGCATTGGAATATAAACGTATTGGAGAAAGGCAAAGTTACCATGTGATTGAGATGTACTTGAGGGCCGCGAGCCCTCACTGAGAGCCCGAAGTATCATATGTATGTAAGATTTACAAGATTTTTATAATATACTTTTAAGTCTCAATTATAGTATGAAGAATCAAAGTTTGTTCTAGCGGAAAGAATAAATAATTTGTCCCAAGTTGTGTCTTTGAATGCAAATATTAGCTTTGTGTGGATAAACAAAATAAATAAATATAAGAACAAGATTCAGAAATGAAATTGCGGGATAGCATTTTTATAGTGAATTTTAAGTTGCAGAAAGTTTCTGGGAATAAAATTGCAATTGACGGTTCCCTACTCAGCCCAGGCTGGAAACGCATGTAATGTCTTGCTACAGTCCAAACTTGAGGTGCGTGCTAAATTCTTGGCCTGCCGAGGCCCAGGCAGCACGAGGGCCAGTTCTGGCTGGCTGAACTTGGCCGATTAAAACAGGGCGACAATTGCCCAGGAATGAGGCGCCGCTGCTGGAGGTCGCCGGAGCTCCGGCACATGGCGGCACGGAACCCAAGCACGTGCCCTAGGTGAAGGCACGGTAAACTCGTCCATGGGATTATGGAAGCTAACTATATTTAGTGCAAGAACAGCCGATATTTATCACACAAATAAATGAAAAAGAAATAGCATGGTTACCTATTTTTATTCTGAAGTAGTAAAATAATAAAAAAATACCTCTGTTCCATAATATAAGACGTTATCACATCCAGAAAATGCCTAAAAAAGTTGAATATAAAGTCCCAATTTATCTGGCTAGTAAACATCATCTTGCTATGCATCATTAGCACAACAAGAGGTTACTAAAAGATAATGATATTTTTTCGTTTCAAACTTCGATGGGGAGCGAAAGAATTTTTTTAAGTATATATGAGGTGAGAGGGAATACAAATGAGAGACAGATGGTGGCCATATATGGGCATCACTGCATTTAAATGGACATAGGCATGACCACACTGAAACTAGCAAATAAATATTAGCCTATACTTAATCTATTGAGAAATAAATTAAGCACCTAATCAAACTAAATATACCCAAAATGTAGCAGTCAGTTAAATCTACTAACCACATCAGAATTCACGTAACTAAACATAGCAAAACCTAGAAAAGACCAAAATCATTGATACGAAGGTCGATGCCATGCAACAATATACCTGCCCAGAGAGTGCAGCGACCGTTCACAAGTTTTCTCATGCGCGACCACTCCCCCACCGAGCAGCTTCGTCCACGGCGAGGAAGCCACCACTAGTAGAAAACAGGGCTTTGGTTCAGGCCTGGCCAGCCCATTAGTCCCGGTTCATCCACGAACCGGGACCAATGGGGGCAACGGTCCCGGTTCGTGAGGCCAGGGGGCCGGGCGGGCCACGTGGGGCATTGGTCCCGGTTCGTAGGACACCTTTGGTTCCGGTTCAAGACACGAACCGGGACCAATGGGCCTCGTTCCTGGCCCACAACCATTGGTCCCGGTTCGTGGCTGGAATCGGGACCAAAGGGGTAACCGTTCTCCTGGTGCGAGCCCCTTTAGTCCCGGTTGGTGGCTCAAACCAGGACTAAAGGTTCGAACGTTCCGTATCCCACGACGTTTCGCGCTCCGAGAAAGAGGCAACTGTTTCCCTCTTCTTCTCCTCGGCGAGCGCTACAGTAACTTCTTCCCCTCTTCTTCTCCTCTCTTCTTCTCCTCCATTCTCCTCTCTTCTTCTCCTTCATTCTCATCTATTCTTCCCCATATCTTCTACCATGACTCCAATCACTCGCTATGGGGAGGTGCTCGCACATGGCACGACCAATCTCGATGTCGTCTACACGAACGACAATGCCATGGTGCCGCATTTTCTTTCCCATTTTCAGAAATGGCTTCAAGTGGCGGATGAGAAAGACAAGTTCATCGGGCTTGATCTCGAGTACACGGCCGAGCAAGAAGATGTTGTCGTCATCCAGCTATGCTTCAAGCAACATGTCATGATCTTCCAATGGGCAAGGTGAGTTTTGAGGGTTTTCTTTGATCAATTAATAATTTATAGATTATTATGAAAATTGCATAGGATAGAAATATGTTCCATTTTGAATCCTATGGGAAAGATCAATATTTCTTTTAAGTTTATAGTGAAACAATTTTCCTTGTTGCAAGACGTGGGAGAACATATATATGTCATATAGTTAATTTAGGGTTTTTTCATCAATTCATAGGATATGAAAATTGCATATATATATATATATATATATATATATATATATATATATATATATATATATATATATATATATAGGATATAGCAATATATATGTTCTATTTTGTGAGAGAACATATATGTCATATAGTTAATTTAGGGTTTCTTCATCAATTCATAGGATATGAAAATTGCATATATATAGGATATAGCACTGTATATGTTCTATTTTGAATCCTATGGCAAAGATCAATTTCTCATAAGTTGTAGTAATATTTAACATTTGTTCCATTTTAATTTGTTGATGTTGCAGTAGTGACAAGCACTGCCCAACACTCATGGACTTCCTACGCAGCGGCATACATTTTGCTAGCGTTGATGTAAGGAATGACAAGCTATAGATGAGGCGCAACTTCAGTATTGAGATACCAGCTAGCTGCCTTATTGATATCCAAGACATATTCAGGCTTGACTATGAGAGGACTTCGATGGCTTCTATGGCAGTCGCCTTGATCGACGATGATTATAAAGATATGAAGACCAAATTTCCTCGGGCACAACACAAAGAGTGGGAGAGGACCCCACTTTAGCCTATCAACATTGAGTATGCAGCAAAAGATGCATACGTTGCATATGAGTTGTACCGCAAGATTCGAACCGTGAACCATGGGCAGCGTCACCTCGCACCACCACCACCACCATCGGAATATACTTCTGATTCAGACTAGCTAGTAGTGTTCGCTTGGACAAGTACTTTCTGTAATGGATATCTGAAGTATTTTTTGTAGTGCTTTCTGTAATATATATATGTTCTAGCTATTATATATTTGTAGTGCTTTTCCATTCAGGTTTTCTTAAATTTCGATTGTGGCTGAGAACAAAATGCAACAAAAAAGTAAAGCAAAAAATAAATAAAGCAAAAAACAAAAATAAAGCAAAAATAAATAAAGCAAAAAACAAAACAAAAATAATGGAAATTATGCAACTAAAATTATCAAAGTATTGTTTGTTCGAAAAATTAATAGCAAAAAGAATATAATGATAAAACACACTAAGCCACCATAAAGTATTTTTTGTTAAGAACTTTTAATATGCAAAAAAATAACATAAAAAAATGCTCACCTACTAAGCCACCATGGCCTGCATACGACTAGTAACCCAATATACATGGGCCAGGACGCAGGCCCACGGGGCAAGTAGGCCCAATAGGCAGAGACAATTAGGCATGCACTGCCCACGGTAGAGAGGAGTTCGAGACAGTGAGTTCAGCCGCGCTTATAAACCAGTATGTGCACTCCTCGCTCGGCGAGGTGGGACTAAACCCCCATCGCACGAGGAACAGGGCTTTGGTTCCGGTTGGTGGCACCAACCGGGACCAATATCCCCCTTTCGTCCCGGTTGATGCCACCAACCGGGACCAAAGCGCCGCTCCTGGCCCACAACCATTGGTCCCGGTTGGTAGCTGGAACCGGGACTAAAGGATGGCCTTTAGTACCGGTTCCAACTACGAACCGGGACCAATGAATTGGCTATATATACCCCTCGCCCGCGAGCCTCACTGCTCTGTTTTTTCCTGGCCGGCGAGGAAAGGGCTTTGTGGTGCTCTAGCTCACCTCTTATGCACATGAGGTGTTCGATGAAATGCCCGAGCCGTAGTACTTAAGCTTTCTCCTCTCCAAACTCGACCTCCAAGCTCCATTTTCCTCAAGATTTGTCCAGATTTAGCGGTCCGTCACGTCCCATCCCCGTCTTCACCGCCGTCGATCGCCCACGCCGATCTCATCGCCGGCACCACCGTGGTGAGCCTCTTGTTCTTGTCTTCTTTATAAAAGAAAAAAATTCTTACTTGTATGATTAGATAGATAATTGTCTAATTTTCTTACTTGTATTATTGCTTGTTATTATATAGTGCGATGGTTTCGGTATCCGCCCCCGTCGGCCCTCGTCCTGTCTATGATTCGGATGTGGTATATATTATCTTTTATAACTATTTGTTTCATTTAGTGTTTATGGTAATTATGCCGACACCAACTTGACATAGATGTCTTTATCTAGGAGGTATGTGAACCGGATATTAAAGACGACCCTCTTGTCGAGAGGTTAAATTTAGTTGAAGAAGAAAACGAGTATTTAAAAGAAAAATTAAAAAGAGTTGAAGAAGAGAAGAAAAGAGTTGAAGAAGAGAAGATGATATTGGAGTTGCATGTTGCGGATGTCGTAGATGGTCACAAGATCAAGATGGATGCAATGCACTTGAAGATTAGGAAGATTAGAAAATATGCCATTGATAGCGAGGCTTGGTATCATTATGCCGTTGGATCAATTGTTACCTTGGTTGCAATTGGTATCGTATTTGTTGTTGCATTGAAATGTTTTACATAGTTTCAATGTATGGTTTAAGTAGATGCTCTGAAGAGCTATATGTTGTTCAATGAGAACTATGTATGTACTTTGGTTTTAATGTGATGATGAACTGCTATTAATTTGGTCACTTATCTATTCATGATGTTCTGTAATGGTTTTTGACACACTTAATGCACGCAGATGAACCGGCAATGGATGTACGGTGACAGACAGACCTCCGAGTACATTGAGGGCGTGCATGATTTTCTCGAAGTGGCTGAGGCAAACAAGTAGAATGGTTTTATGTGTTGTCCATGCTCTATATGTGGGAATACGAAGTCTTACTCTAACCGGAAAACCATTCACGCCCACCTGCTTTATAAGGGATTCATGCCACACTATAATGTTTGGACCAAGCACGAAGAAATAGGGGTTACGATGGAAGACGATGAAGAAGAAGAGTACGATGACAACTATGTGCCCCCTGAATACGGTGATGCTGCAACGGGGGAAGCTGAAGATCAAGAGGAACCGGACGATGTGCCCGATGATGATCTCCGCCGGGTCATTGTTGATGCAAGGAGACAGTGTGAAAGTGAAAAGGAGAAGCTGAAGTTCGATCGGATGTTAGAGGATCACAAAAAAGGGTTACCCCAATTGCGAAGATGGCAACACAAAGCTCGATACCGTACTGGAATTGCTGCAGTGGAAGGCAAAGTATGGTATACCTGACAAGGGATTTGAGGATGTACTGAAAATATTTAAGAAGAGGCTTCCAAAGGATAACGAATTGCCCGACAGTACGTACGCAACAAAGAAGGTCGTATGCCCTCTAGGATTGGAGGTGCAGAAGATACATGCATGCCCTAATGACTGGATCCTCTACCGCGGTGCGTACGAGGATTTGAACGCATGCCCGGTATGCAGTGCATTACCCTGGTATAAGATCAGACGAGATGACCCTGGTGATGTTGACGGCGAGCCCCCCAGGAAGAGGGTTCCTGCCAAAGTGATGTGGTATGCTCCTATAATACCACAGTTGAAACGTCTGTTCAGGAACAAAGAGCATGCCAAGTTGATGCGATGGCACAATGAAGACCGTAAGAAATACGGGAAGTTGAGAGCACCCGTTGATGGGTCGCAGTGGAGAAAAATCGAGAGAAAGTACCGGGCTGAGTTTGGAGATGACCCAAGGAACGTATGGTTTGGTTTAAGCGCGGATGGCATTAATCCTTTCGGGGAGCAGAGGAGCAATCACAGCACCTGGCCCGTGACTCTATGTATGTATAACCTTCCTCCTTGGCTGTGCATGAAGCGGAAGTTCATTATGATGCCAGTTCTCATCCAAGGCCCTAAGCAACCCGGGAACGACATTGCTGTGTACCTAAGGCCATTAGTTGAAGAACTATTACAGCTGTGGAATGGAAACAGTGTACGTGTGTGGGATGAGCACAAACAGGAGGAATTTGACCTGCATGCGTTGCTGTTTGTAACCATCAATGCTTGGCCTGCTCTCAGTAACCTTTCAGGATAGACAAACAAGGGATACCACGCATGCACGCACTGTTTAGCTGACACTGAAAGTATATACCTGGACAAATGGAGGAAGAATGTGTACCTGGGGCATCGTCGATTTCTACCAATCAAGCATATCTTAAGAAAGGCAGGCAACCATTTCAAAGGTGAGCCAGATAACCGGAAGAAGCCCGACCTTCGTACTGGTGAAAATATATTTGATATGGTCAAGGATTTACAGGTAATCCTTGGAAAGGGTCCTGGTGGACAATCTGTTCCGAATGACGCCAAAGGACACGCACCCATGTGGAAGAAGAAATCTATATTTTGGGAACTTGAATATTGGAAAGCCCTAGAGGTCCGCAATGCAGTCGACGTGATGCACGTGATAAAGAATCTTTGTGTGAAGCATCAATGTCGTAAGAAAGGCAAGCATTTCAAAGGCGAGGCGGATCACCGGAAGAAGCCCGCCATGCGTACCGGTGATCACGTACTTGCTATGGTCAATGATTTACATGTAATATTTGGAAAGGATCCCGGCGGACTATCTGTTCCGAATGACGACGAGGGACGCGCACCCATGTGGAAGAAGAAATCTATATTTTGGGACCTACCCTACTGGAAACACCTAGATGTCCGCTCTTCAATCGACGTGATGCACGTGACAAAGAACCTTTGTGTGAGCCTGCTAGGCTTCTTGGGCGTGTATGGAAAGACAAAAGATACACCGGAGGCACGGGAGGACCTGCAACGTTTGCACGAAAAAGACGACATGCCTCCAAAGCAGTATGAAGGTCCTGCCAGCTACGCTCTCACCAAAGAAGAGAAAGAAATCTTCTTTGAATGCCTGCTCAGTATGAAGGTCCCGTCTGGCTTCTCGTCAAATATAAAGGGAATAATAAATATGGCCGAGAAAAAGTTTCAGAACCTAAAGTCTCATGACTGCCACGTGATTATGACGCTACTGCTTCCAGTTGCATTGAGGGGGCTTCGATTAGCCATTGTTAAGCTATTGTTAAGCTATGTGCATTCCTCAATGCAATCTCTCAGAAGGTGATCGATCCAGAAATCCTACCAAGGCTAAGGAGTGATGTGGCGCAATGTCTTGTCAGTTTCGAGCTCGTGTTCCCACCATCCTTCTTCAATATCATGATGCACGTCCTAGTTCATCTAGTCGACGAGATTTTCATTCTGGGCCCCGTATTTCTACACAATATGTTCCCCTTTGAGAGGTTCATGGGAGTTCTAAAGAAATATGTCCGTAACCGCGCTAGGCCAGAAGGAAGCATCTCCATGGACCATCAAACAGAGGATGTCATTGGGTTTTGTGTCGACTTTATTCCTGGCCTTAAGAAGATTGGTCTACCTGAATCGCGGTATGTGGGGAGACTGACTGGAAAAGGCACGATTGGAAGGGACTCAATAATATGCAGGGACGGACATTCTTGGTCTCAAGCACACTACACAGTTCTACAGAACTCTATCTTGATGGCCCCGTATGTCGATGAACGCAAGAACAGTCTGCACTCCAAACACCCGGAGGAGTGTGACGACTGGATTACACATGAACACATCAGGACTTTCGGCGATTGGTTGGAAACACGTGTCAGAGGTGACAACACTGTTTGTGATGAGCTGTTCTCGTTGTCCAGGGGACCATCTTCAACTGTATTGACTTACAAAGGATACGAGATAAATGGGAATACATTTTACACGATCGCCCAAGATCAAAAGAGCACCAACCAAAACAGCGGTGTCCGCTTTGATGCAGCAACCAAGAGGGGAAAGGACACATATTATGGTTACATAGTGGACATATGGGAACTTGACTACGGACATGATTTTAAGGTCCCTTTGTTTAAGTGCAAATGGGTCAATCTGTCAGGAGGGGGGGTACAGGTAGACCCATAGTACGGAATGACAACAGTGGATCTGAACAATCTAGGGTACACAGACGAACCATTATGCAACTAAAATAATGGAAATTATGCAACTAAAATTATCAAAGTATTGTTTGTTCAAAAAATTAATAGCAAAAATAATATAATGATAAAACACACTAAGCCACCATAAAGTATTTTTTGTTAAGAACTTTTAATATGCAAAAAATAACATAAAAAAATGCCCACCTACTAAGCCACCATGGCCTGCATACGACTACTACCCAATATACATGGGCCAGGACACAGGCCCACGGGGCAAGTAGGCCCAACAGACAGAGACAATTAGGAATGCACTGCCTACGGTACAGAGGAGTTCGAGACAGTGAGTTCTACCGCGCTTATAAACCAATATGTGCGCTCCTCGCTCGGCGAGGTGGGGCTAAACCCCCATCGTACCAGGAATAGGGCTTTGGTTCCAGTTGGTGGCACCAACCGGGACCAATACACACCTTTAGTCCCGGTTGGTGCCACCAACCGGGACCAAAGGTCTCTGCTTCCCGCCCTTTTGGCTGGCGAAAAGGGACCTTTGGTCCCGGTTGGTGGCACCAACCGAGACCAAAGGTCTCTGCTTCCCGCCCTTGGGCTGACAAAAAGGGACCTTTGGTCCCGGTTGGTGGCATCAACCGGGACCAAAGGTCTCTGCTTCCCGCCCTTTGGGCTGACGAAAAGGGACCTTTGGTCCCGGTTGGTGGCATCAACCGGGACCAAAGGTCTCTGCTTCCCGCCCTTTGGGCTGACGAAAAGGGACCTTTGGTCTCGATTGGTGGCATCAACCGGGACGAAAGGGGGGCATTGGTCCCGGTTTGTGCCACCAACCGGGATCAATGCTTTTAATATATAAGGAAACACTTAGAAAATTTCAGTTTTCATCCACCAGTTGCCCTGAGCCCGTCGTCCTCAGCCCCGTCGCCGCATCGTCGCCTCCTCGAGCCCGCCGTCCTCGTCGCCGGCATCCCCGACGCCGCGCCCCTCCCCGATCCCGCCGTCCTCGTCGTCGTCAGGCTGCCAGACCGCACCCTCGCCGTCACCGACGCGCTCCCCTCCCCTCGCCCTCGCCCTCGCCGCGCGCCGTTCTCGTCGCCGGCCTCGAGCCCGCCGTCGTACTCGCTGACGCCCTCGACCTCGCCGCGCCCTCGCCCTTGCCCTTGCCCGCGCCCTCGACCTCGCCACGCGCCGTCCTCGTCACCGGCCTCGAGCCTGCCGTCCTCTTCGCTCCCTTGCCCCCCGAGCCCGTCATCCTCGTCGTCGGCCTCGTCACCGATCAAGCCATCGCCGCGCCCCCCCATAGTGAGCCCCCCTTCCAATGTCCCCTGCTCCCCGTCGCTACTGCTACATGGTCGCCGGCCGGCAGCACCATCGGCTCTATCATGTATATGTTCATGTATATGTGTGTATATGTTCAAGTTGGCGAAGCAAATCTTTTTTTGATATGTTCATGTGTGTATATGTTCATGTTGGCGAAGCAAGTCTTTTTTTGAAGTTGTTTTTTTGTTAAATGAAAATGTTGGCATCGGCTCTATCATCACGTTGGCATCGGCTCTATCTATCAACAAGGCCACGGGATAGCACCCCGGCCCCCTATCATCACGTTGGCATCGGCTCCCCGAGAGATTTCCAACGGATCCGGAACGTATGTCATTGTCGATATACCCCCTCTCCGATAACTTCGACATGAGGGGGGGGTGTAGATATACCCCCTCCTCGATAACATTTTTTTTCTAAGTTACTAAGGTAAAATGTTCACCCCCGTCTCGATATCTGGGCGACCAACTCTCGAGGCCCATCACATTTTCCATCCCTAGTCACGTCCTCTCCGATATACCCCCTCTCCGATAACTTCGACATGAGAGATTATCCGTCCGAATCCGATCCGGTTTCACCCCTAGTCACGTTTTCCATCAGACATCGGTTGCACGGGTGTTTGGCTCCGGGCGCCATCTTATATAGGTTTATTGTCGTGCCAAAAACTGCTGTCAACACATGCCCCCATGTTTTTCGGCAAAACTTGTATGTTTGGCACACTAATATATCCATGCTATATCATGTTTGTATATTAAGTGTCATGTTGTAGTTAATATTTTGCAGAAACTATGGACGATCGTCAAAGAAACTTAGAAGAAGAAGAGATGTTGAGGGAAATGATCCGCGAAGGACCGTTGTTGGTGGGCGACATCGTCCGGCAAGGAGTTAACCCCTTCGACTATCTGAACGACACCGATGGTCTGGAAGAAGAGGGTGAAGCAGGCTCCGGTGATCGGACAGAGGTGGAAGGATATGCTTATGATGGCTCTTGTGAGCGAACGGAGGAAGGAGACCGTGATGACGGCTCTGGTGAGCGAACGGAGGAAGGAGTTGTTGGAAAGTCCGGCAAGGTATATATAATAATTAAGCCTGTGCTGACTAGCTAATTGATGCATTAATTGTTTTGGTATGTGTACACATATTAACTCTCTTCTTTCTTCTTTTCTAGCCCTACGTATCCGGATCGAGCCAAACTTCGGTAACGAGACAAGGCCCGAAGAAAAAGTTGCGCCCGGATGAAAGGTTCACGATCACTAGCATCAATAGAGATGGCCAACCGATTGAACCCAGCCGGACCAAGGATGCATTTTCTGCTTAGTGCGGGGTTCTTGTTAGGGACATGATCCCGATCACCATCCACCAATGGAATAAGCCGAAGGCCGGAGACCTTGAAGTGTCATTTGTCACCGATAGACAGAAAGATGATCTTTGGACCGCGCTGAAGGCAAATTTCACCCTACCGGAAGAGGAGCATCCGGAAAAGCCAGTTATAGAGCAAAAGGTCAAGACTCATGCTCTTAAGAAGATGGCAGAGCTATTCAGGAGGTGGAAGAATGAGTTAAAAACAAAGTTTGTCGACAAAGAGAAGACTCCAATATTCGAGGGCCGATTTGAGAAGATAAGAGAACAGTGGCCCGCATTTTTGGCCCACAAGACATCGGAGAAGAGTAAGAAGATGTCAGCGATAAACAAACTAAATGCTGCAAAGAAGAAGCATCACCATCTCATGGGGTCAGGTGGCTACCACAAAGCCCAACCGTTGTGGGACAATGCTGAAAGGACCTTCTTGACAAAGGGATCGTACCAGCGACATTGAACTGGCTAGAGCGTGGAAGGAATTGGTTCTTCGGGGTTGGGGGAACCTTGGACCCTGAAACAGGGAAGTGCTATTGGACGAACAAACAACTGGCAGTACCAATCACCAAGCTTCAGGAGTTAATTGCCAAAACGGAGGAAGGGACGTTCGTTCCCGACAGAGAGAACAACGAGCTCACAATGGCCCTCGGGAATCCTGAGCACCCAGGACGAACACGAGGCACTGCAGTCTCCGTTCCGTGGAAGCATGGGTTTCCCGACGCAGGCGGTTACAAAAGCAGGGAGAGGAAGAGGAAACAGGAGCAAAGCGAAATACAGAACCTGAATGCAAGAGTACAAGCACTAGAGGAGAGGCATCGAGCTGACGAAGCTACCCTAGAAGCTACCCCGCCATCTCAGCGGAGAAGCAGCGTGGCTTCCACCGAGCTCATTGTGCAGCCTGATTTGACGGCTCCCAGGTACCCCATGGATGAAATCACGGAGTCTCAAGAATGCCACCTTAAGAAGCAATTGATGATGCACCTCAAACCCACGGTGGCTATCGGCCATGTTGCACCTCCTCGACCCAACGACACTTTTCACTGTCGTCCGATTCCACAAGGCTATGCTGTTGTCATGGTCGAAGAAATAGTGGACGGACATGAGGAGCTCGAACTTGACTACCCTACCGGCGAAGGGGAAAATCTCCCGGAGAATGCTCTGAGGACTACATGTCTTTGGCCGAAGGAATTCATCAATCTTCCGAACTGGACGGCACCTCCGCCTCCTCCTCCTCCGGCGAGTAAGGGCCGGCCTCCTCCTCTGCCTCCTCCTCCGGCGAGTAAGGGCCCGCCTTCTCCTCCGCCTCCTCCTCTGGCGAGTAAGGGCATGCCTCCTCCTTCGCCTCCTCCTTCGCCTCCTCCTCCGGCGAGTGATCGGTGCACGCCTCCTCCTCCGCCTCCTTCTCCGTCTGCGTTGGTGCGTCCGAGCAGCCCGTCTCCTCCTCCGCCTCCTTCTCCGCCTGCGTCGGCGCGTCCGAGCAGCCCGTCTCCTCCTCCGCCTCGTCAGCAAGAGCAGAAGAGAGCCGCCGCCACCGCTCTGGCTGCTTCGGCGCCTCTTAAGCAACAAAGGAAAATAGCAGTCGTCGCTTCGGCGTCTAGCACTACAACCAGTGGCGGGAAGCGATACCAATACGGTCCATCATCTCTCAATCCTCTTGAGCTGTTACCATACGAGAGGAGCGATGAGGAAAACGCGAAGATCTCTAAAGGCGAAGTGGATGCCTTTTAAAAAAAGAAAAATACACCTCCGGAGGAGAAGATAGATGAGGTGAAATTGAAGCGCACTTTGGATGCCCTGAAGCGACCAGCACCGGCTCCGCTGGATGACTACCATGTCCGCGTTCTTAAAAAGAAATTGCAAGAAGCGCGCCGGTCAGGAACCACTGCAACTGACAAAAGGAGAGAACAACAAAGGGCAACAAGGAAAACAATTCCCAGCTTGGCAAACAGGCGAAACAATCGTGCCCCCCGCTGCAGGTGTCTAGCGATATCGTCGTCGCAAATCTGCCGGCCGGGATGGTGGTCGGTACCAATCCTGGTGATTACCTGCCCGACGATACACATTTTGATGCACTGGAGGTGGACGAACACAAATTCCGGCACGGGTATCCTCTCGTCAGACGTGATCAACAGCTACCAACGATGATGCGAAAATTCCATCAGTGGTACATCGACACCTGCAAGAACTCTGGGTCGGATAGTTTGATGATTATGATTAAAGACAAGCACGACCTCGTTGGAATTAAGGTGTTGTGTGTTCCATTTGAGGAGTTATTCCAGCTTCTCAATCAAAAGGCCATCGATAAAGTAATCGTCACTTGCTACTGTCTGTACTACTTCTTTAATTAAGTCTCTATATATAGCTCAGCTCTTTCATTGCATGTACATATAATTCACTATATTATGCAGATTGAAGATCGTCGAATGCAAGCAAATAGAAATCTATAATATTGGGTTCATTAACCTAAATCTCTTTGATGAATGGGAGATGAAAAAGACTCCCAAACAAGCCGAGGCCAACTTGCTACAATCATTGCTTCAACATCAAAACAAACAAAAAATAATCTTTCCTTACAACTTCGAGTGAGTGTTATACTGTGCATATTCGGTTTTTCCTTTATTTACTCGAGGTTATAGTAATGTAATTGATGAGTTATGCATGCGTGCGCAGCTTCCACTTTATTCTCCTAGAGATTATGCTTGAGGAGGGACTAGTAACCGTCTTAGACTCAAGACGAAAAGATCCCAAGACGTATGCGATCATCACTGAAATGCTTAAGAAGTAAGTTCAATCGATCATTATCGCACCATTTCGACAACTTTGTTCATTTCCTGATATCAGGTAATAATTATTTTCTATGTCTGGCAGGGTTTGGATACCGTTCACCACCCAATCTCCGGGACTGCCGAAGGAGCTGAAATTTACATGCCCGAAAGTAAGTACTAATAGTTAGTTCCGCGCATCTCCCATTATATTGATTCTAGCTAGTTTCATCAATACCATTTATATAATGCTTGATTATCAGTTTGATTGACCTCTATTTCTCGTAAAGTGGTTGTGGCAGCAACCAGGGACTAATCTTTGTGGATACTACGCATGCGAGTTCATCTACAACGCGACGATCTCTAAGCAGGGCGGCTACTCTAAAAAAGATTTTGATGTGCTTAAGCAATAATATTCACAAATTTATTTTATTAGCATCATTTGTGTTGAGTTTCATTCATATATATGTATTGACCCCCTTCTTCGAATTAGCTTTGGGAGCTGCAGGAACAACTCCTACCACAAGATGGCATAATAGGTATTCAAGAGGAATTAGCGGGATTCTTTCTTGAACACGTCATCAGGAAAGAGGGAGAATATCATATGGAACTTGATTTCAGATGTTAGGGTATTGTAAGAGATCTTATATTGTATATATGTAGCCAGTAGCGTCGGATAGATATACAAAAACTTGTTGTTCGAACAATCTCACTTCTCTCTGTACATGTTCAGGACGATCTTCTGTACTTAATGGTTTAATTCCTTCATTTGCTTACAAGCTAGCATATCGAGTCATCTCTATACGTATAGTACGTAGCGTCGACCAAGCACGGAGATAAGAGAGGACACCTCTCTCTATTAGCTAGCTAACACAATATATTAAACCCCAAAATTAATCCTACAAAACCCCCCATCCCCCCCCTCTCAAAAAAAAACCCCAGCCCCGGAACTGCTGACGCGTGGATGCATTTTGGTCCCGGTTGGTGCTACCAACCGGGACAAAAGGCCCTCCTGCCCGGGCAAGCCGCAGAGGCCACGTGGAGCCCCATCTGTCCCGGTTCGTGGGCAAAGCGGGACTACAGGTCCCCCCCTCTCAAAAAAAAAACCCAGCCCCGGAACTGCTGATGCGTGGATGCATTTTGGTCCCGGTTGGTGCTACCAACCGGGACAAAAGGCCCTCCTGCCCGGGCAAGCCGCAAAGGCCACGTGGAGCCCCATTTGTCCCGGTTCGTGGGCAAAGCGGGACTACAGGTCCCCCCTCTCAAAAAAAAAAAAAACCCCAGCCCCGGAACTGCTGACGCGTGGATGCATTTTGGTCCCGGTTGGTGCTACCAACCGGGACAAAAGGCCCTCCTGCCCGGGCAAACCGCAGAGGCCACGTGGAGCCCCATCTGTCCCGGTTCGTGGGCAAACCGGGACTAAAGGTTTTGGGCATTAGTAACGACCCTTTAGTCCCGATTCCGGAACCGGGACAAATGGCCCTCTAGAATCGGGACAAATGGGCCTGTTTCTACTAGTGCACCTTGTTGGTGGTGGGCTCCATGGAGGGTGGTCGGCGAGGGAACAGTGCTTTCTTCTTTGCGGTATATTGTGTCTATTGTGAGCGAGGTCGCACGGGCTATGTACCCAAATGTTATCATCCTTGACGGTAGGTTTATCTCCCAATTATCATTTCACTTTTTTATTTCTTAGTCAATGGACTATGTATGTTCTTTGGTCTCCATTTTGGAAAAAAGAAGTACAAGCAGCTGTTCAGTTCCAACGACCAAAAATGATTGACCAAATCAAATAGGTGGTGATGCTCCAGCATCTAGCTAGTATATATCCATACCACCTCATCCTCTCTCCTTCCTCTCCATTTCCCCTGTGGTGCTGACCTCACCCACCCCCTTGCAGCGTCGAGCTCCTCCACGGCAGCGGCCGCTTCATGGCTCATCATGCGATGGACGTCCATCAATGGTGATGCCTCCTTCTCTCCTAGTTAAATTATGTGCTTTGTGCATCCCATCGGATGAGGGAAATCGCCCGCCATGATCACCTGAAAAAAACTACTTGTACCTGCTTGCACCTTTACTAACTTCTTGTTTTCTAGGCTCTCCGCCACGGGTGCGCTCCTCGACAAAGACACTCCGCTATGGGTGTCGCCGGAAGATGATCTGGTTGGCGGTGGATTGCTAGTCGGTTTAAATGGAGACACGTATTATATGCCACCTGGTAATCATATTCCTCATCTCCGATCTTGCTTAATATCATCTTCGTTTTTGGATCATCTAGATTAAGCAGTTTACGCTGCAGCTGGTAGTAAAGAGAAAAAAAGGAGATTGTTGTGATGTTCTGCAACTGTATTCTGAACGATCTCGTGTCTAAGTTAGGTGGAAGTTCTTGAGCGTTGAGAGAGATTCTTCAGTATACATGATTGTCTTTAGTTTACAAATTATAGCTTGCTACTCTGGTTATTAACCAAGGTTACTGTGTTTGGGCAGACACGGCACGGAAGTTGGATGACACCGTGAGGGAGGAAAATCTTTCCGGACAAACTCTATTGGAGGAAATTTGGAGTAATATTATGCGGTGGCTTGAAGAAAACTCGGTTGATGATCCTCCTGTACCCCCGGGATCATAGTGTGGTATAAAGTATTTATGTGTTGCGCAACTTATTACATAGAAATATATATAATAAAGCCCTTCTCAGTATTTGCTGATTCTCCCGTGTCCCTGCCCCCTGGGATGATACTGGCAAATATTTGCTGAAGAAACTTCGTAGTAGAAATCTTTATCAACAAACACCATTTTTTTGTGTGCAGCATACCCAGAAAAACATATAAGAAAACCCTTCTGTGTATTTTATATATCTTTTCACTCCAGTTGTTTGCTAAGTTCATTCGGTTATTCGGCCTCGATATCTCTCGAATCAGGCTTTCGTCCCGTTTTATATTATAAAGCCAATCGGTCACACGATACAAGGTATTGCGGAGAACCTCAGAAGCTGATCAAAAGAAAAAACCCGACAAAACTAGTAGAGAGAGAGAGCGCTAACAATGCACATGGGTGCACTACTAAATGCTCGCAATGAGCCGCTGTGGAGAAGCATGGGAGACATGTCATCTAGTCTGATATTTAGGAATGAAGGGATTATAATAAATCCCTTCTCAGTATTTGCTGATGCTCCCGTGTTCCCTGGGATGATACTTGCAAATATTTGCTGAAGAAACTTCGTATTTGAAACCATTATCAACAAACACCATTTTAGAAAAAAAAATATAAGAGAGCCCTTCTGGATATATATGTTTTCGCTGCTCCAGTTGTTTGCTAAATTCATTCGGTTATTCAGCCTCGATATCTCTCGAATCAGGTTTTCGTCTTCTTTTATATTATAAAGCCAATCGGTCGCACGATGCATGGTATTGCGGAGAACCGCAGAAGCTGATCAAAAGAAAAAACGACCAAACTAATAGATAGCGCTAACAATGCACACGGGTGCACTACTAAACGTTCGCAACGAGCCGCTGAGGAGAAGCACATGAGACCTGTCATCTCATCTGAGGAGCACCCCCACTCATCGGCGACGTCCTCAAGAGGATCACAACGCAATGCGCCGCTGCCGCCGTTTCAGCCAAGGCAGAAAGATGTTTTCACCCTGAGTGACGATAGGAAAAGGTATGTGTTGAAAGGGAGAGAGATTAGTGGAATAGTTGTTGTATTGCTTGAGCCTCGTGGGCATATACATATATGAGTACATGATCATCTTGAAGTACAAGTCAAGGTAGGAATAATCCTAATTTATCTATCTTTCCTAAACAATCACGATACTCAACATCCCCCGCAGTCATAACGGTAGTGACGCAGACGGTGAGACTGGAGAAGAATCCGAAGGTAAGCCGACGGTCATCCCTCCACCCCCTCCTCCCCACAGTCGTAACGGTCGATGCATCACGGAAGTCGTGGCTGTAGTAAAAACCGATGAGGTTGCTTAAGCAAGGCGGTAGCCCTTTATGTCGATGTCAAAGAAGCCGAGAGCATAGGATGGTGTAGCCGTGGTTGAGGCAGTCGTGCAAAGAATGTCGTGGTCGATGTTGAGTCGGGGTAGTCGGTGTCGTGGAAGTCGCCATGGAGCCGCGGACGCAAGGAGGCGCCGAGTTAGTTATGGCGCGGTGGTGTCGAAGTAGTGGTGCGTCGGAAAGAAGCTGTAGTTGAGACGCGTCACGCCGGGATTGCCAAGTTTGGGGACACGTCGTGGACGAAGGCACACGTCGGTGTTGCTAACACCGGGCCGGCATGCGTAGACGGACGAAGACGAAGTTGACGAAGAGCCGCTCCAGGCTTGCCAGGCCTGGGGACACGTCATGGACGAAGGCAAGCATCGGTATTTCCATCACCGGGCATGCGTAGACAGGGACCTGCACGAGTTTATGCCATGTCGGAGAAGTCGGAAGGGCAAGCAGAGAAGAACTCGACGATGGTTGCAGCGTCCATTGGCGCGGGACCAATGTCACCAACGGTGGTCGGAGTAGACGAAGTGGTCGGGGTAGATGACGACGACACTGGCGACGGGCTGGTGCTGGTCGATGATGAAGGGGGTTGACGGGCGGCGCGGCTCGGGTGTGCGAGCCACGGCAACGCCGAAGAAGAGCGGCGGCTGGGTAGGAGCGCGACGACGATGGTCGAAGTAGGCGACGAAGAACCCGATAGCGTGACGAAGACCAGCGTGGACGGTGACCTTCCAGCGTCAAGGGAGGCGTTGGGGCGCATACCACGTAGAGTCGATGCGCGGAGACGGTGGGGTGAACCTTGACCCGTGATGCTACGGCCCGAAGGGGCGACGCAACGACAACAAGCAGTCGGGGTGATGGCAGGAAGACCTCGGTGCGGCGGTGACCATGGGCCACAGTGCTATGGCCCGAAGGGGCGGCACGACGGCGAAGCGCGGGTCAGTGCGGCCGGGGGGACGGCCTCGTACGGCGGCGGAAACCGCGTGCCACGCTCACTACGGCCCGACAGGGCGATGCAGCGGCAGCGCAAGGGTCGGTGCAGCCACGGGGATGGCTTGGAGGGGACGACCTCAGGGCGTCGGTGGACCGCGGGTCGCAACACTACGGCCCGAATGGGCGACGTAGGGGTAGCATGCGGGTCGATTCGTCCGCGGGAAGAACCGCGGGGCGGCGGCGTAGCGGCAGACCGGTGCTCGATCGGTGGAGGGGCGCGCAGTACTGGGGACAGTCTTCACAGGACATGCGGAGGCACGCGCAACCGACAGGCCAGGTCGGTAGCTCGACGTAGATGAGGCGGATCGCGGCAGCGAGTGGGTGATCAATCCGATCGCGCGCGAGGTCGTGGACGTCGCTTGGTGGAGGCGGGGTGCCGGCTGGAGCCTACAGCCGGCCCGAAGCAGCCGGCGCGACGCAGGCGGCCCGACAGCCCGCCTGAAGTGGCTGGCGCGAGGGAGCCAAAAAGGCCGACACGAGGCAGCCAGCGAGGACGGAGCTGGGAGCCGGCCCGAGGCAGCTCGTGCGCGACCAGACGAGGCGACAGTGGAGATCGATGGGCAGGCCTGCGCGCGAACAACGGCTTTGATTGGCCGCCATATGGCGCGAGGCCGTCGGGTCGGGGTGATGCAGGAGTCCCGATCGGAACAGGTCGACGGCTGGCGTAGATCGACGGACGGGCCGACGCATGAACGACGAATTGGAGGGGCCGCCGTGTTGCGCGAGGCCGTCGGGTCGATGGAGAAGCCGGGTCATGCCGATGTCGGAGTAGAGGCACGATGGTCGACGGCAGTGATGTGCGACACAAACCGATCTTAGATCGGAAAACCAAAAAGAAAACGCCAAGCAAAGTGACCAGCGGAAGAGAGAAAACCCTGGAGCAAGAGGTCGAGAAAAAGACTCTTTAGGACAGCCGGTCAACACAACCGGCGGGCGAACCTTAGGTACTGGTGGCGCGGCCCCCGGCAGCGGTCATGGAGACCGACCGTCCCGGGGGCGGCGCGTGGTGCGGAAGCGACGGGGGAATTTGCGACAGATACCATGTTGAAAAGGAGAGAGAGATTGGTAGAATAGTTGTTGTATTGCTTGACTCTCGTGAGCATATATATATAGGAGTACATGATCATTTTGAAGTATAAGTAAAGGCAGAACCAATCCTAATCTATGTTTTTTAAACAATCATGATACTCAAGAGCGGGAATCAAGGCAGTGCCCCAAGAGGAACGCAACACCCACAAACATTGCCACCGCCAGCGCCGTCACGTTGCATTATTTGTTCTCACTTCTCAGTCTTTGGTTACTGCTTTAGCGATATCTTTAGTGTTGTCTGTTGTACTAGAGAAAATTAGATGCATCATATGGAAAGCTGACATAAATTTTAGGAGACAAACAAATTGTGGATATTAGCGACCTTGTTCATGTTTTGACATGCTTTAAAATGAAACCAATTATTTGGATACAAAAAAACTGGTTTGTAGACCTCATGGCGAGGACCTAGTGGTGTGTCTTTGCTGACCTGGGTTATCTCATGGTTGATTCCACTTGAAGGTGTTCAGAAAAGTAATGTAATTAAATCTAATCAGATCACACTGGTAGTGTTAACGAAACGGTTCAAAACCTAAACCTGTTTGGTCAACAAATGCATCAGCCGGTAATCCATTCAATCCTCCAACATTTGCCAAAATACTCCCAAATCATCAACTAAAAAAATCTGGAAACATAAGGGATTGAAATCATGAATTGGCGAGGTCCGGACAATATTTACAGACAAATCAATTAGATGGAACTCTGTGTTTTTTTATACCACCTAGCTAACCACATGGTTTCTTCAATACCGTTTCGAAACTATTCGTATATCTTTTTTGTACATGTACCAAAATGAATGTCGATTCATACTAACTAATTTTGTGTAGAAGAAACCGCTAAGAAGGCACAAAGTGTGAGATGGGTTGAGCCGTTCTCGTTAAGGCACCGATCACATAAATGGCAAGAGTTAATTAAAACCAATATAAATCTGCTGAGAATATCAACTTAGAAGAGGAGCATTATACAAAGAGATAAAACAGCGCCCTGCGCAAAAGCTAAGTCCTAAGAGCAGCCGACAATAGGAAGCAAAACACCGCCCCAGACACAAAGCTATTAAGAACATGGTCCTGGTGTCGGGTTGATGGCGGCATGGAGAGATAAGAGACAGCAGCAACATCTCTACTTCCTGCACATCCTTCTTCTTCTACCCCCGGGAGCAAACGCTGCAAATAGGATTATGAAAGTTCCCTCATTATTAGAGAAACCAAATAGGAATTACTCAAAGCCCACATCAGCAAAAAAGAAAACACTTATAGAGAATTATAAATCTTACAATATGTTTCCAACATTTCTTTAACGTGAAATGTAGGTACGAAAATAACTAACTATTTTCTCTCATTATTTTCCCAAAATAGAAAACATATTTTTCTCAATGTTTTTCAAAAACGTTCATCTACCATTTAGATAATATTCATCCAGGGATTTAGATAATAACTAACTATCTACCAAAATAGGAAAAATGTTGATGTGACATTTAAAAATATTTATAGCATTCAAAAATAATTGGTGACATTTAAAAAATGGTCGTGACATCTTAACATATATTTATGCAATGTGAAAAAAATTGTACCATTTGAAAACTGTACTTGATATTTTTTTAAATGCTTACATGTTCCAAAATTATGGTGTTACATTTAACAAAAATAATGTTAAAAAATATGTTTGCATAGTTTAAAAGAATGTTCCATCCCATTAGAATAATGTTCAACGTGTATTTGAAGATTGTTTAACATGTATTCGAAAAGATGGTCAAAACATATATTTGAAAAAATATATACATATGTAACTGAAACATGTTCAAGGTGTATCAAAAAAAGTTACATGTGTATATTAAAAATGTATACTGTATATTTTAAAAAATAGACATGTGTTGAGAAAAAAACCCAGATGAAAGCCGGTGGAGAAAAAAAATGATAGAAAATAAGATATAGAAACGAAAGAAGAAGAAAAACACAGGAAAGCTTCTAAAACCGGTCCGAAAATATTCGTATAACCTTCCTAATACCACCACTATAGGATCTTTAGTGTTGGGCCAGCCCGTTAAGTGAAGCATCAGAAGCGAGCTGGAGCAAACGTCTTGCGATAAGCGAGACATATGGGTTGGATATATAGGAGGTTCGGTTGGAGAAAGGCGTTTTGGAGGACGAGCGAGATGAAGCTCAGAATCTCAGCCATCTGTTTACTTTTTGAGATGTGTGTATCGTGGATTTTCAGTTTTATACTGGCGCTTGTCAGCAGGAAATACAGAGGTGCCGTGGGGTAGTGTCTTAGCTTTCTACATGGGCCGCCGATGGGTTGTGTAACTGCTGGCTGCATTTAAGCCGGTTTACATTTTGTTGGCGTTCGCCGCGCTGCACATCTGCGTGGCTGGCGCACTAGTTCTCTAGTCAGCGCCTAAATACTACGCTAACTACCACACCATACGATGGTAAAAAAAAATACTATAGCACACCATACGTTGTTTCTCTTTTTTTAGTTGGCGCTGTTTCTATTTCTGTAGCAGACCACACGTGTGTGTGTGCACGATTCAAAAGGAAAAAAATGTGCGTGAAACAACTTATTTCCAGCATATATTTTTTGAAAGACAAATAATTAGTCTTATATACAAAGAAAGTGACAAAATGTCATGTATTGCAAAAATAAAAGTATTCACGTATTTATAAAAAATCATGCAGTTTTGCAAATAAAAGTATTCAAACCTGGCCAAACGGGCCGTTTAGCTTTTCTATAAATACGTGAGACGTGAATACTTTTATTTTTGCAATAGCATGGATGTGAGACGTGACTACGTACTTTTGTTTTCAAACGGGCCAAAAGTATTCATATGCAGTTGCATAGATGTGAGAGGTGACTACGTACATATACTCGGGTCTTGGGGAAGCTGCTACTTCAACGACTCCGGACTGAGTCAGTTGCATGGATGTGGATAATTCCATTGTACTAACTTGCAAATGTCACCTGACGCGGAGTATCTGGTCCCAAGCTCATATGCTCCCTAATAAACTGTGGAATAAAAAACTGAAAAAAGTTGGTGCAAAATTGACAACCGTTCTCGGTGTTTGCAAATTTTCTCTCCGAAATAACATTTTTGGAAGTACAAAATTGACACTCCAAAAATGTTGAGTACATAGCATTTTCAGTGTGTCGATTTGTATTCTTTTGCATTGATTTCCACTAATGTTGTTTCGGGGTGAAATTTTGCAGGCATCGAGAATATTTTTCAAAGTTCACATAAAAAATCAGACTCTTATAAAATAAAATACATTTTTTGTAATTTATTGTTCATCCCGTAGAAGGGGACTTTTGTTTGTTCATTCCGCTTGTTCGTTTGTTGTAAAGTAGATTATCTTGTTCAACATCATTTATATGTTCCCGCAAAAAACATCAAATATGATAAGTGGCGGATTTAGGCCCCGGGCAGCCCGGACAGCGGCCTGGGGAGTGAGGCCCGTTTGCTTTGGTGTCTGTATCAAAAGACTATAGCATCAACAAAGGTTGCATGGGGCGTAGCCCAGTGCCTGGGGCTGGCCCATTCCTGGGTCCACCACTAGATATGATCAGAGATAAAAGGTGAAAAAAGCCGTGGAAGATCTATTTGTCATAGTGCCAATCTTTGCATATTACACTAACAAGGATTGCCCAATCTTAGTCGACCGAAATTTAATCAAGTCTCAGTCGATGCCTTATTCGTCATATATTACATGGAGATCTGTGCAAATAACATCTTTCTTATTTTTAATACATTCTGCCATTTGACTGAGACTAAGAAACTTGGTTAAGTCTCCGTTGCCCGGAGATCTTGCCACACCCTATACTAATACACACTTTCAAGTACACATGGCTTCATGATACCTCTCCAATGTATCAATAATTTATAAAGTATTCATATCATATTTGCCTATGTTTACAATACATTTATATGATTTGATGCACTTTATATGATTTATTTAGAACAAACTCGGACTAAAGCTGTTTTCAGCAGAATTACCCGGTGTTGCTTTTGTGTAAAAAATAAAAGTTTTCAGAATCGCTCGAAACTTTTTTCTCATTTTTTTGAAGGAAATAAGAAATACTGAAGCGCAAAACCACCAGAGGGGAGCCACCTATGGCCACAAGCCAATAGGGTGCGACCTGATGGCTTGTGGGGCCTGCGTGGCTCCGGCTGGCGTGATTCGAACGCTGAAAAATCTTATAAATACAAAAACTTCAGAAATTAACCTATAACTTCCGCTCCGTCGCCGCAACTCTCTGTATCAACAAAAAACCCATCTTGAGCCTTTCCAGTACCCTGCCGGAGCAGGAAAGTCATTTCCAATGGCCATCTTCATCATCCCGGCGAAGGCCATGACGAGGAGGCAGTAGTTCACCCTCGGGGCTGAGAGTATGTAAATCTCTATCTATCTCTCTCTCTCTCTCTCTCTCTCGTGTTCTTGAGATGACACGGTCTTGATGTATCACGAGTTTTATTAATATAGTTGGATATATATATATATATATATATATATATATATATGTGGTGTTCTTCCCTTGCTATCTTGTTGTGGTGAACTGAATCTTTTCCTTTGAGGTTTTGTTATGTCGGATTTAATATTAGGTTTGAGAACACTTGATGTATGTCTTGCATGTAGATATCCGCGGTGACAATGGGGTGTTCTATTGATTCACTTGATATATGTTATGGCATCAACTTACGGATTCCGGTGACCTTGGGGATCTATGGATAGGTGTTTATTTCACGTTTTCATACTACTTTCTCTCATATAAATCTTGGATTCTCCTTGAAGTTCTTTGTTTTGGATTGAATATGATAGATTTGAAATTGTTTTATGCATCTCGCATAATTTATTCATGGATACTTGAGGTGACATTGAAGTATCTAGGTGACATTAGGGTTGGTTGATATGTATCATCGGTGTTATTTTAGTACAAACTCTAGGGTTTTCTGTGACACTTATAGGAATATCTCAAAAGATTGATCAGAAGGAGTAATTTTGAGGTGGTTGTGTTGGCGAATGCCGCATGGGAAACAAAATTTTTCCTACGCACACGCAAGATCTATCCATGGTGATGAGCATCTACGAGAGGAAGAGTGGATCTATATACCCTTGTAGATCGTTAAGCAGGAAGCGTTAAGAAACGCGGTTGGTCTAGTCGAACGTCTTCGCGATCCAAATCGCCGAGTATCACATCACAACATACCCTGCAAAAACAAGTTAGACATCCTCTAATTGTTGTTGCATGTTTTACGTGGCTGCTACGGGTATCTAGCAAGAACGATTCTTATCTACGCAAAAACCACAATGGTGATACACTAGTTGCTTTTCAACCTTCTCAAGGACCGCCTTTGTCGAATCCGATCCAACTAAAGTGAGAGAAACTGGCACCCGCAAGCCATCTATGCAACAAGTTGCGGTCGAGGGAACCGGTCTGTCGTAAGCGTACGACTAATGTTGGTCCAGGCCGCTTCATCCCGCAATACCGCTGAACCAAAACATGACCAAGGTAGGAAGAAATGTAAGCATCAACGCCCACAAACTCTTTGTGTTCTACTCGAGATCTCATCTACACATAGACCTAGCTCTTGATGCCACCGTTGGGGAACGTCGCATGGGAAACAAAAAATTTCCTACGCACACGCAAGATCTATCCATGGTGATGAGCATCTACGAGAGGGAGAGTGGATCTACATACCCTTGTAGATCGCTAAGCGGGAAGCATTAAGAAACGCGGTTGGTGTAGTCGAACGTCTTCGCGATCCAAATCACCAAGCGTCCCGCGATCTCATCACGATCCGTCCCGCGATCTCATCACGATCCGTCCCGCGATCCAATCACGATCCGACCCGCGAACTCATCACGATCCATCTCGCGATCTCATCACGATCCCTCCCACGATCTCATCACGATCTGTCTCGCGATCTTGATCACGGTCCTTCCGATCTAGCGCCGAACGGACGGCACCTCCGCGTTCAGCACACGTACAGCTTGATGATGATCTCCGCCTTCTTGATCCAGCAAGAGGGAGCGTAGAGGTAGAAGAGTTCTCCGGCAGCGTGATGGCGCTCCAGCGATGGTGGTGGAGCTATTTCGACAGTGCTTTGCCTAAGCACTGTAGAAATCCGAGCTAGAGGAGAAACTATGCACTAGAGGAACGGGTAGCACGTGGCTGAAAATCAGGTGCAAAAAACCCTAAAACCTCTAGTATATATAAGAGGAAGAGAGGAGGAGGCTTGGCTCTCAAAGATCCAGCCCTTGGGTCGGCCAAACCAAGTAGGAGAGGTGGAATCCACCTCCAATCCTAGTAGGACGAGGATTCATCCTATTTTTGTATTTTCCACCTTTTTCTCTTTGGGCTTTTCTTCCCAGCCTCATGGGCCTTGTGTGGGACTTCCACCAGCCCACAAAGGGCTGGTATTCACTCTCCCACAGCCCATGTAGCCTCTTGGGTCTAAATACCCCTCCCGATGGTCTCCCGGTACACTACCGGCACTCCTGGTACACTCCCGGTACTCCCGGTACACTACCGCTGAGCCCAAAACTTTTGAGGCAACCAAAATAGGACTTCCTATATATGAATCTTTACCTCCAGACCATTCCGGAGCTCCTCGTGATGTCCGAGATGTCATCCGGGATTCCGAACAACCTTCGGTCACCACCATACATAACTCTATACTACCAAAACGTCACCAAACCTTAACTGTGCAGACCCTGCGGGTTCGAGAACTATGTAGACATGACCGAGACACCTCTACGGTCAATAACCAATAGCAGGACCTGGATGCCCATATTGGTTCCTACATATTCTACGAAGATCTTTATCGGTCAAACCTCTATGTCAAGGATTCAGTTAATCCCGTATGATGTTCCGTTTGTTCTTCGGTATGTTACTTGCCCGAGATTCGATCGTCGGTATCTCCATAGCTAGTTCAATCTCGTTACCGGCAAGTCTCTTTACTCTTTCCGTAATACAAGATCCCGTGACTAACACTTAGACACATTGCTTGCAAGGCTTTATTGTGATGTTGTATTACCGAGAGGGCCCTCAGATACCTCTCCGTCACACGGAGTAACAAATCCCAGTCTTGATCCATGCCAACCCAACAGACACCCTCGGAGATACCTGTAGAGCACCTTTATAGTCACCCAGTTAAGTTGCGACGTTTGATACACATAAGGCACTCCTCCGGTGTCCGTGAGTTGCATGTTGTCATGGTCATAGGAACATATACTTGACATGCAGAAAACAGTAGCAATAAACTGACACGATCATATGCTATGTTTGTAGTTTGGGTCTTGTCCATCACATCATTATCCTAATGATGTGATCCCGTTATCAAATGACATCTCATGTCCATGGCTAGGAAACCCTAACCATCTTTTGATCAACGAGCTAGTCTACTAGAGGAATACTAGGGACATGGTGTTGTCTATGTATCCACACATGTATCTGAGTTTTCGATCAACACAATTATAGCATGGATAACAATTGATTATCATGAACAAGGAAATATGATAATAACTAATTTATTATTGCCTCTAGGGCATATTTCCAACAGTCTCCCACTTGCACTAGAGTCAATATTCTAGTTCACATCACCATGTGATTCGCATTGTTATGAATCTAACTCCAAATGAGTTCTGGGGCTCGATCATGCTTAGCATGTGAGAGAGGTATTATAGTCAACGGGTCTGCATTCAGATCCGTGTGTACTTTGAAAATCTCCATGTCAAACTGCAAATACTGCTACCACACAACACTTGGTACTATTCCAAATGGCTGCTCCACTATACGTATCCAGATTGCTACTATGAGTCATCCGCATTGGCGTTAAAGCTTGCATCGACGTAACTCTTTACGACGAACTCTTTATCACCTTCATAATCGAGAAACCTCTCCTTAGTCTTTTAGTTACTAAGGATAATCTTGACCGCTGTCCAGTGATCCACTCCTGGATCACTCTTGTACCCCCTGACGGACTCATGGCAAGGCACACACAGGTGCGGTACACAGCATGGCATACTGTACAGAGCCTATGGCTAAGGCATAGGGGACGACGCTCGTCCTTTCTCTTTCTTCTGCCGTGGTCGAGCTTTGAGTCTCATCAACTTCACACCTTACAAATCAGGTGAGAACTCTTTCTCTGACTGATCCATTTTGAACTCTTTCAAAATCTTGTCAAGGTATGTACTCATTGAAAGTCTCATCAAGCATCTTGATCTATCTCTATAGATCTTGATGCTCAACAATTAGATAGCTTTATCCAGGTCTTCCTTTGAAAAACACTTTTCAAACAACCGTTTATGCCTTCCAGAAATTCTACATTATTTCCGATCAACAATATGTCATCCACATATACTTATCAGAAACTCTATAGTGCTCCCACTCACTTTATTGCAAAATATAAGTTTCTCATAAACTTTGTATAGACTCAAAAACTTTGATCACCTCATCAAAGCATATATTCCAACTTCGAGATGCTTGCTTCAGTCCATAGAAGGATCGCTGAAGCTTGCTCACCTTTTAGCATCCTTAGGACAGACAAAACCTTCTGGTTGTATCACATACAACCTTTCCTCAAGTAAACCGTTAAGGAAATGGTGTTTTCACATCCATCTGGCAGATTTCATAATTGAAAAATGCAGCAACTGCTAACATAATTCCAACAGACTTTAGCACCGCTACGAGTGAGAAAGTCTCATCATAGTCAACTCCTTGAACTTGCCGGAAACTTCTTTGCAACAAGTCGAGCTTTATAAATGGTGACATTTACCATCAACGTTTGTCTTCATCTTAAAGGTCCATGTATCTCGACGACCTGCCGTCCAACGAGCAAGTCTACCAAACTCTATACTTGGTTTTCATACATGGATCCTTTCTCGAATTTCATGGCCTCTAACCATTTGTCAGAATCTGGGCCCATCATTGCTTCTCCATAGCTCGTAGGTTCATCGTTGTCCAACAACATGACCTCCAAGACAGGGTTGTCGTACCACTCAGGAGCAGTACGCATCCTTGTCGACCTACGAGGTTCGACAGTAACTTGATCCTAAGCTTCATGATCATCATCATTAACTTCCTTTTCAACTAACGTAGGCTTCACAGAAACATCTTCTTGCGCTGCACTACTATCTTGTTGAACAAAGGTTCAACAACCTCATCAAGTTCTATCTTCCTCCCACTCAATTCTTTCAAGAGAAACTTTTTCTCGAGAAACGACCCACTTTTAGCAACAAACACTTTGCACTTGGATCTGAGATAGAAGGTATACCCAATTGTTATTAGGGTATTCTATGAAGATGCATTTGTCCGCTTTGGGTTCGAGCTTATTTGGTGAAAACATTTTCCACACAAGTGTCGCAGCCCCAAACATTAAGAAATGTCATCTTAGGTTTCTATCAAACCATAATTCACACGGTGTCATCTCAACGGATTTAGATGGTGCCCTATTTAAAGTGAATGTAGTTGTCTCTAATGCATAACCCCAAAATTATAGTAGTAAAACGATAAAAGACATCATAGCACGCACCATATCCAATAGAGCATGACTATGATGTTCGGACACACCATCACACTATGGTGTTCCAGGTGGCGTGAGTTGTGAAACAACTTTCACATTGTCTAAAGTTGTATGCCAAACTCGTAACTCAGATATTGACCTCCATGATCATATCGCAGACATTTTCATCTTCTTGTCATGATGATCTTAAACTTCACTCTGAATTTGCTTGAACTTTTCAAGCGATTCAGACTTGTGTTTCATTAAGTAAATATACACTATATCTACTCAAATCATCAGTGAAGATAAGAAAATAATGATATCCACTGCACGCTACAAGACTCATTAGATTGCATACATCAATATGTATCATTTCCAATAAATCACTTGCCCGCTCCGTCCATCTGGAAAACAGGGTCCTTAATCATCTTGCCCAAAAGGCATGGTTCGCATGTCTCAACCGATTCAAAATCGAATAAGTCCAAAGATCCATCGACATGGAGTTTCTTCATGCGCTTTATACCAATATGACATTTAGCGGCAGTGCCACAAGTATGTGGTATTATCATTATTAACTTTGTATCTTTTGGCATCAATGTTATGAACATGTGTATTACCACGATCAAGATTTCAACAAACCATTCTCACTGGGTGCATGACCATTGAAGGTATTATTCATGTAAACAGAATAACCATTATTCTCTAATTTAAATGAATAATCGTGTTGCAATAAACACGATCTAATCATTTTCATGCTCAACACAAAACACCAAATAACATTTATTTAGGTTTGTCACTAATCCCGAAGGCGTGCGATGTTGATCACATCAACCTTGGAAACATTTCCAACACACCTCGTCACCTTACCCTTAGCTAGTTCTCCGTTTCCGTAGCTTTTATTTCGAGTTACTAACATTTAACAACCAAACCGGTATCTAATACCTAGGTGCTACTAGGAGTACTAGCAAGGTACACATCAATAACACATATATCAAATATATACTTCTGTCGATGTTGCTAGCCTTATTATCTACCAAGTATCTAGGGTTGTTCCGCTTCAACGCCCGCTCACCTCATATAGAAGCACTTAGTCTCGGGTTTGGGTTCAACTTTGGGTTGCTTCACTTGAACAGCAACTGTCTTGCCATCCATGAAGTTTCCCTCCTTGCCCTTGCCCTTCTTGAAACTAGTGGTTTTACTAACCATCAACACTTGATGCTCCTTCTTCATTTCTACCTTTGTGGTGTCAAACATCGCGAACAACTCAGGGATCATTATTTCTATCCCTGGCATTTTATAGTTCGTCACCAAGTTCTAGTAGCTTAGTGAAAGTGACTTGGAGAACTATATCAATCACTTTCTTATCTGGAAGATCAACTCCCACTTGATTCAAGCGATTGTAGCACCCATACAATTTGAGCACATGCTCAACGATTGAGCTATTCTCTTTCATCTTGAAGGCAAAGAATCTTGTTGGAGATCTCATATCTCGCAACACGGGCACGAGTCTGAGATCCTAATTTTAGCTCTTAGAAACATCTCATATGTTCCATGACGTTCAAAACGTTTTGGAGCCTCAATTCTAAGCCGTAATTCATGACGCACTAAACTATCAAGTAGTCATCAGAACATGTCTGTCAGATGTTCACAACATCTACAGACGATGCTAGAGGGGTTGGCGCACCGAGCGCTGCATTAAGGACATAAGCCTTCTATGCAGCAATGAGGACAATCCTCAGATCACGGACCCAGTCTGCAATATTGCTACCATCATCTTTAAACTTTGTTTCTCTAGGAACATATAAAAAATTCAAGGGAGCTACATCGCGAGCTAGTAATCTACAACATAATTTGCAAAGACACTACTCAGTATGTTCATGATAATGAGTTCAATTAATCAGATTACTGAAGAACTCCCACTCAAAATGACACCCCTCCGGTCATTCGAGTGATACATGATCCAAATTCATCAACTCAAGTCCGATCATCACGTGAGTTGAGGTGGCTGCAATGGTGAACATCATCATGTTGATCATATCTACTATATGACTCATGTTCTACCTTTCGGTCTCTTGTGTTCCTAGGCCATGTCTGTACATGCTAGGCTCGTCAAGTTTAACCCGAGTGTTCTGCATGTGCAACACTGGCTTGCACCCGTTGTATGTGAATGTAGAGTCTATCACACCCGATCATCACGTGGTGTCTCAACACGACGAACTTTCGCAACGGTGCACACTCGGGGAGAACACAATTTATCTTGAAATTAAGTGAGGGATAACCTTATAATGCTACCGTCGTCCTAAGGAAACCAAGGTGCATAAAAGGATTAACATCACATGCTAATCATAAGTGACATGATATGGCCATGAACTTGTGCTTTTGATCTCCATCTAGAAATCACCGGCATGATCTCCCTCGTCACCGGCACGACACCATGATCTCCATCATCTTGATCTTCATCAACGTGTTGCCATCGGGGTTGTCGCGCTCAAAATGCTTCTACTACTATTGCTACCGTAGCGATAAAGTAAAGCATTACATAGCGCTTAATGATTGACACGCAGGTCATACAATAATTTAAAGACAACCCTATGGCTCCTGCCGGTTGCCGTACTCATCGACATGCAAGTCGTGATAATCTATACATCACATGATCATCTCATACATCACATATATCACATCATGTAATTGGCCATATCACATCACAACATACCCTGCAAAAACAAGTTAGACATCCTCTAATTGTTGTTGCATGTTTTACTTGGCTGCTACGGGTATCTAGCAAGAACGATTCTTATCTACGCAAAAACCACAATGGTGATACACTAGTTGCTTTTCAACCTTTTCAAGGACCGCCTTTGTCGAATCCGATCCAACTAAAGTGAGAGAAACCGGCACCCACAAGCCATCTATGCAACAAGTTGCGGTCGAGGGAACCGGTCTGTCATAAGCGTACGACTAATGTTGGTCCAGGCCGCTTCATCTCGCAATACCGCTGAACCAAAACACGACCAAGGTAGGAAGAAATGTAAGCATCAACGCCCACAAACTCTTTGTGTTCTACTCGAGATCTCATCAACACATAGACCTAGCTCTTGATGCCACCGTTGGGGAACGTCGCATGGGAAACAAAAAATTTCCTACGCACACGCAAGATCTATCCATGGTGATGAGCATCTACGAGAGGGAGAGTGGATCTACATACCCTTATAGATCGCTAAGCGGGAAGCGTTAAGAAACGCGGTTGGTGTAGTCGAACGTCTTCGCGATCCAAATCACCGAGCGTCCCGCGATCTCATCACGATCCGTCCCGCGATCCAATCACGATCCGTCCCGCGAACTCATCATGATCCATCTCGCGATCTCATCACGATCCCTCCCGCGATCTCATCACGATCCCTCCCGCGATCTCATCACGATCTGTCTCGCGATCTTGATCACGGTCCTTCCGATCTAGCGCCGAACGGACGGCACTCCGTGTTCAGCACACGTACAGCTTGATGACGATCTCCGCCTTCTTGATCCAGCAAGAGGGAGCGTAGAGGTAGAAGAGTTCTCCGGCAGCGTGATGGCGCTCCAGCGATGGTGGTGGAGCTATTTCGACAGGGCTTCGCCTAAGCACTATAGAAATCCGATCTAGAGGAGAAACTATGCACTAGAGGAACGGGTAGCACGTGGCTGAAAATCAGGTGCAAAAAACCCTAAAACCTCTAGTATATATAAGAGGAAGAGAGGAGGAGGCTTGGCTCTCAAAGATCCAGCCCTTGGGTCGGCCAAACCAAGTAGGAGAGGTGAAATCCACCTCCAATCCTAGTAGGACGAGGATTCATCCTATTTTTGTATTTTCCACCTTTTTCTCTTTGGGCTTTTCTTCCCAGCCTCATGGGCCTTGTGTGGGACTTCCACCAGCCCACAAAGGGCTGGTATTCACTCTCCCACAGCCCATGTAGCCTCTTGGGTCGAAATACCCCTCCCGATGGTCTCCCGGTACACTACCGGCACTCCCGGTACACTACCGGTACTCCCGGTACACTACCGGTGAGCCCGAAACTTTTCCGGCGACCAAAATAGGACTTCCTATATATGAATATTTACCTCCGGACCATTCAGGAGCTCCTCGTGATGTCCGGGATCTCGTCCAAGACTCCAAACAACCTTTGGTCACCACCATACATAACTCTATACTACCAAAACGTCACCAAACCTTAAGTGTGCAGAGCCTGCTAGTTCGAGAACTATGTAGACATGACCGAGACACCTCTACGGTCAATAACCAATAGCGGGACCTGGATGCCCATATTGGTTCCTACATATTCTATGAATATCTTTATCGGTCGAACCTCTATGTCAAGGATTCAGTTAATCCCGTATGATGTTCCCTTTGTTCTTCGGTATGTTACTTGCCCGAGATTCGATCGTCGGTACCTCCATACCTAGTTCAATCTCGTTACCAGCAAGTCTCTTTACTCGTTCCGTAATACAAGAACCCGTGATTAACACTTAGACACTTTGCTTGCAAGGATTTATTGTGATGTTGTATTACCGAGTGGGCCTTGAGATACCTCTCCGTCACACGGAGTAAAAAATCCCAGTCTTGATCCATGCCAACCCAACGGACACCCTCGGAGATACCTGTAGAGCACCTTTATAGTCACCCAGTTACGTTGCGACGTTTGATACACACAAGGCACTCCTCCGGTGTCCGTGAGTTGCATGATCTCATGGTCATAGGAACATATACTTGACATGCAGAAAACAGTAGCAATAAACTGACACGATCATATGCTATGTTTGTAGTTTGGGTCTTGTCCATCACATCATTCTCCTAATGATGTGATCCCGTTATCAAATGGCATCTCATGTCCATGGCTAGGAAACCTTAACCATCTTTTGATCAACGAGCTAGTCTACTAGAGGCATACTAGGGACATGGTGTTGTCTATGTATCCACACATGTATCTGAGTTTCCGATCAACACAATTATAGCATGGATAATAAAGGATTATCATGAACAAGGAAATGTGATAATAACTAATTTATTATTGCCTCTAGGGCATATTTCCAACAGGTTGTACTACCTACACCAATTTCATCTTATGTTCTCCGCTAGATAGGAACTTTGGAGTGATTCTTTGTTGCACGTTGAGGGATGATCAGATAATTCAACTATGTTAGCATTTTTGGGACATTGCACTAGTGAAAGTATGAACCCTAATAGCTTAGGCCTTGTTTCCAAGCATTAATATTCCATTTATGCTCACTTTTACTACTTGTTACCTTGCTGTTTTTATAATTTAAGATTATAAAAACCTATATCTACCATTCATATTGCATTTGTATCCCCATCTCTTCGCTGAACTAGTGCACCTATACAATTTATCATTGTATTGGGTATGCCGAGGACACAAGAGATTTCTTGTATTTTATTGCAGGGTTGTTTGAGAGAGATCATCTTCATCCTACATCTTTCACCGATTGATAAACCTTAGGTGATCCATTTGAGAGAAATTTGCTACTGTCCTATAAAACTCTGCATTTAGAGGTCCAACAAAGTCTACAAGAATAAAGTTGTGTAGTAGACATCACTTCACATAATGATGGATTCACAAGTACTTGATGGTTTACAAGTCAATTTCTTGCGCACGAGAGAGGCCGGCCTTGGTTTTGGTCTTGGGCATGGATTTTAGGTGGATGGGCCTCCGGTAGCCAAACGGTCGCTGCAACTGCAAGACTGCAACATACGACATCATATTTTTTGGGATGCAATGTGTTAGAGAGAATGATTCTAAAAAGAGTCTTTGTCTTCTAGCACGGAAGGATTTTTGCAACTCTAAGCAAGAAGGGGGTCTGGGCATCAGGAATTTAAAAGCTATCAATAAAAGTCTTATTCTGGCAGCTGCTTGGAGGTTAGCCAAAGCACCATCCGCTCATTTGTATCTTGTTCTTAAGGCTAAATATTTTCCTGTTGCATCCATTTGGACGGCTACTCCTCCTCCTCCTAAGTCTGCTTTTTGGGATTCTATTTAAAAAATGTTACCCAAGCTTAGAGCTCATTCTTTCTATCAATTAACCCCGGGTAACATTTCCCTTTGGAGCATGCCTTGGTGTACTCTTTGGAGCTCTATTCACGATCACCTTATTTCCAAGACAACTGGTTTTCAATACCCTTCGTTAGTTAAAGATTTTTGCCTGCGAGGACAAAAAAGTTGGAATCATGATCTAGTTTTATCTCTTTTTCAGCGGCCTATGGGTTCTATTATTGTCCAAAATGAAATCATTGATGATGATGCTCAGATTTGCTTTGCTAGGATTTTGCTCCTAATGGAATTTGCTCTTCGAAATCTGCTTAAAATTTGTGTTTGCAATATATGTAGGCTACTCCTAGAAATCTGTTTGCTGCTACTCCCTTGGATCTAAAAGACCTTCTTAAGTTGATTTGGAAACAAAATAATATGCTTCCTAGGGTGTAAACTTTTGGCTGGATATTACTTAGAAAGGCTTTACCCGCGGGTTTGCGATCCTTAGTTTTCCATACACATTTCTCAGAGTTGTTGTAGGTGTGGTCAGCAGGAGGATAAATTCCATCTATTTTTTCTGTGCCACTTTGCTCGTGCGGCCTGGTTTTCTTCTCTGGGGTACCTTCGATCAGATATTTTTGTTCAAGGTCATTCTATTATGCACTCAACTCTAATTGCTCTTATTCGTATGGGTCATCCTCATGGTTTTATACACAATATTTTCAATTTTTTGTGGTGCCTCTGGAAAGCTAGAAATGACTTTATTTTCGATAGAAAAAAAGCTCTTCGTCACCAAGTTCAAATTTCTGTTGTTGCCTCATCTTCGGATTCCTGTGATAGCATCCCTTCTTTATCTAAGAGGCAGGCTCAGGTTCATAATCAGCCTTGTATTAACCATCTTCCTATGCAGGGCAGGATTATTAAATCAGATTTATTAGTTGTTGGCCCTAAAGTTTCCTCTGATGCATGTTTCAGATCTAGAAAGATTCCTGGTTTAAGGCAGGGAAAGTTTATGTGCAGGAATTTATACAATTGCATGGATGTGAGATGTGACTACGTACGTATACTCGGGTCTCGGGTGAGCTGCTACTTCAACGACTCAGGCCTGAGTCAGTGGCATCCGTGTACCGTACTAACTTGCAAATGTCGCTTGAACAGGAAGCGGAGTATCTGCTCCGAAGCTCATATGCTCCCTAATTAACAGTGAAATAAAAAAATGAATAAATCTGAAAAACAATTGATGCAAAATTTGACAAGTGTCCTCAGTGCTTGCAAATTTTCACTCCGAAATAACATTCTTGGAAGTCGTGGTAAATATACGAAATTGACACTCCAAAAATGCAGAGAACATAGTATTTTCGGTGGGCCGATTTGTATTCTTTTGCCATGATTTCCACGAATGTTGTTTCGAGATGAAATTTTGCAAGCACCGAGAATATTTGTCAAAGTTCACAGCAAAAAATATTCAGAACTTTATAAAAACTATTTTTTTCTAATTTACTGTTTATCCCTACCTCAAATTGACCTCGCGAGTACAAGGGGACTTTTGTCATGAATCATTCTTCTTCTTCGTTTGTTGTAAAGTAGATTATTTTGTTCAACGTCAGCTATATGTCCCCGCAAAAAAACATCAGTTGTGATCGGAGATAAAAGGTGAAAACAACCATGGAAGATATATTTGTCATAGTGCCATTCTTTGGATATTACACTAACCAGGATTGCTCAATCTTAATCGACTGAGATTTAATCAAGTCTTAGTCGAGGCTATATTCGTCAGATCTTATGTGGAGATCCATGCAAAAAAATATTTTCTTTCTTTGTTTTAATAAATTCTGCCATTTGCGTGAGGCTACGAGACTTGGTTAGTCTCCGTCGCCTGAGATGTAGCCACACCCTATATTAATACACACTTTCAAGTACACATGGCTTCAGAAGCACTTGATGGTTTAGAAGTCAATTTCTTGCGCACGAGAGAGGTCGGCCATGGTTTTGGTCTTGGGCATAGATTTTAGGTGGATGGGCCTCCAGTAGCCAACGGTCGCTGTGCCTGCGAGGCTGCCACATACGACATTATATTTGTGTTGGATGCAACTTTGTGTAGCAGCGCCATATAGAACGGTCCCATACCTTCAAAGGAAAAAACAAATATAGTAATTACTGAAAGCTCATATATAGAAGAGACACCGGAGCTGAATTGAGCAGAAAGAGCGCTTAAAAGAGAAGTAAACTATCTTAATATTCTATGTATATTTGTTTAATTAATGATTCCCTAACAACCTCACTTGAAAGTAGTACTTCCTCCGTTTCTAAATATATGTCTTTTTAGATATTTTAATATGGACTATACAGAGTAAAATGAATGTATTTACACTCTAAAATACGTCTATATCAATTCATATGTAATTCATATTGAAATCTCTAAAAAGACTTATATTTAGGAACAGAGGGAGTACTAACTAAGAAGCATATCACGACAAGAACTGGTCACATGCTGGCTAATCAATTGCTAGGAAACCGATCACATACTGGTTAATCAATTTCACGGGAACTTCCAAAGAGATGAGTACTCAATAAGCATATACTGCAAAACCGAGCCTCCACTCGATAACTTCGCACGCAGGCGCAACTGTGAAGTTAACAAGAAGCACATGTATATTCCGGTACGGTGGATCCAGAGGAATGGAAACAGAACAACTTGTTGATTACTCAATATCTATCATCCATTTTGGTACGTACCAATACCATTGTATGCAAACGTGAGCTAATAATTTGATAAAGATATAATAACAAATCAATAAGGAGACATAGATGTGCACCTGCTGCTATTGCATGGCCTCGCTTTGGGTACGAATGATCATGGTGCGTCCATCAGAGTCAACAATGATGACAAGAATAAGGTCATAGCTCGGAGTCGGAGTGGGATTTGGAGTTGTCGGTGCTAGCACCATACTGTAGAACGAGCAGCACTAAACAACAACATGTGGCATAAGAACGCAGGAAACGTAAGAATGCAAAAGAAGAAGAAGAAGAAGAAGAAGAAGAAGAAGAAGAAGAAGAATTAATTCATTTGTGTATCGCATATGTATGAAATGTTAAATTGCTGATCGTGGTTCTTTTTTTTTGTTAAATTGTTCATTGATGAATCGGTTGTGTGCCATATTATATGGTGCATTTTTTGGGCATGAAAATTAAGGTTTAAATATGAGGTGAGTGGTTGTTCGGAAGGACAAATGAGGGGCGGACCAGCGATGTCAGTAAGTGCCCCCCCCCCCCCTCGGCGTTTAGATGGTAATATTTGCACAACCATTTGTAGATGCTCTATTATTATTATTATTATTATTATTATTATTATTATTATTATTGGCATTTTGTAGGGTGCTCAAGATCTTACATAGGATTTGCTGCTCTGGGACTGGTGAACCTTCAGCGCACCTTCACACTCAAAGTTGTTCCTTTGTCAATGCCGACTATTTGGCAATTTTTAGCGTGGCTTCAAGCAACTAATGCGGTTATGCATTCTGCAATAGTCGTCTGTGGCAAAGTCAGAATCGCTGAGTAATGGTGACAAAATTTATGTGCTGCCTTTTTGTTCGCGGTGTGTGGTTTGTCTGTTGTGAGCCAGGTCGCACAAGTGTGTCCCGAGTGTTGCCATCCTTGACGGTAGGTTTATCCGCCAATTATCAGAGCACTTTGTTTATTTCTAAGTCAATGCACTATGTATGGTCTTTGGTACCTATCCGTTTCGGAAAAAAAGAAGTACAAACAGCTGTTCAGTCCAACAACTAACAATAATTGACCGAATCAAATAAGTGCAGTGATTCTCCTGCTCCAGCATCTAGCTAGTATATATCCATACCACCTCCTCCTCCCTCCTTCCTCTCCATTTCCCCGTGGCGCCGACCTCACCCGCCCCCCTGCAGCCTCGAGCTCCTCCACCGCAGCGGCCACCTCATGGCTCATCATGCGACGGACGTCCATCAGTGGTGATACCTCCTTCTCCCCTAGCTAATTTCTGTGCTTTGTGCCTCCCATCGTGCTTGGTCGCCATGGCTGGTTGGAGCTGTGGAGCGGCCATCAGGGGTGTTCAGGGGAAATCTCCCGGCGTGATTGCCTGAAAAAGCTACCTGGCTGTTTGCATCTTTACTAACTTTTTGCTTTCTAGGCTCTCCGCCACAGGTGCGCTCCTGGATGAAGATACTTCGCTATGGCTGTCACCGGGAGATAACCCGGCTGATGGTGGATTGCTCGTTGGTTCAAATGGAGACACGTATTATATGCCACCTGGTAATCATATTCCTCATCTTGCTTTGAACTATATCATCGTCGTGTTTGCATCATCTAGATTCTAGCTAGATTGAGCAGAGTACGCTGCTGCTGGTAGTAAAGAGAAAGGAAAGAAAAAAATAGATTGCTGCGATGTTCTGCAACTGTATCCTGAACGATTTCGTGACTATATTTTGGTGGAAATCCTTGAGAGAGACTCTCCAGTATACAATCTTATCTTCTGTTTACAAATTATAGCTTGTTACTATCATTATTAACCAATGGTTATCGTCTTTGGGCAGACACGGCACGGCAGTTGGATGACATTGTCAATGAGGAAAATCTTTCTGGACAAACTATAGGGGAGAAAATTTGGAGTTTTCTTAGCTGGTGGAAAAATCCGGTTGATGAATGATGATGCTCCTGTGTCCCCAGAATAATAGTGTGGTATAGATTATTTGTGTGTTACCAGCTTACATAAAATAAAGCCCTTCTCAGTATTTGCTGATGTCCCTATGTCCCTGCGATGATACTTGCAAGTATTTGCTGAAGAAACTTTGTAGAAATATTTGTCAACAAACACTTTTTGTGTTTGTTGTGCAGCATACGCAAAAAACATGTAATAAAGCCCTTCTGAGTATTTGATACCTGTTTTCGCTCCAGTTGTTTGCTATATTCCTTCTGTTATTTGGCCACGATATCATGTTGCATTGTGGTTTTCACTTTTCAGTCTTTGGTTACTGCTTTAGTGATATCTTTAGTGTTGCCTGCTGTAGTAAAGAAAATTTGTTGCATAATATGGAAAGCTGATATGAACTATAGGAGACCAATAAAATGTAGATGTTTGTGACCTTGCTCATGTTTTGACATGCTTCAAAATGAATCCAATTATCTGGAAACCAAAGAACTGGTTTGTAGACCTAGTAGGCTAGTACTGCAGAGGACTTGGCGGTGTGTCCATCCTCACCCGGGTTAAAATCTTGTGGTGGTGGTGGGGGGGGGGGGGGGGGGTGTCATGCATTGAGGCGTGGGATGCCATCTCCCTCTCCAGTTTTTTTTAGGGTGATGCATGCAGTCATTTTATTAATTATTTTCAGAGACCTTACAAAGTATTACATCAGTAAGCCTGAAGCCACCATCTAGGCGACACCTGTTGATACTCCTATTCCCTTGATGCAAGGGTGTCGAATGTCCGAGCCTAATACCAAACAGACATCGCACCAAAACCTAACATATAATGTCAGATGCCCCATCCCAGCCACATACCAGGAATGGGTCACTCATCGGTTCGGCGCACTCACCGAGGCTACCGCCACTGTCATCCACCTAACCATCTTCAGAGCAGGTACTGACGCAAAGATCTTGCCAGGTCAGCTGTCGAAACCACCATGGCGCCAGACAGCGCCACCGTCCTGCGCGAGGCCATCACGCCACGTCCAGCGCCGAGACCCCGCTGCTCCATGCCGCCGAGACCCGCCGTCATCGACGGGAGAGAAGGCATGCCACTCCACCTCATGCCTCTTCCATCCGGCGCCGCTCCACAAACGATGACCCCATGAGGGAGTACGACACCGCCGCGCCGCCATCTATCGTCCGATTTGGGGATCTTAGGATTTCTCTCGGAGCGGCACGAGCAGGTTGACGATAGTTGCTTGACGATGTCTTCATCACGGTAACGACGTAGACGCCGCCATCGCCCACCATGACCGGAGTCGGTTCGGTTTCACCGGCGACTATCTCTCCCCAACTCACCGCCAGTGCTGATAGTGGGATCCAAGATCCATCACAACCAGCCTGGCCGACCGCCTTCGGTGGAGTAGGCTGCCACGACCACCATGCCCGGGCCAAAAGACCCGGACATCGGTACCATCTCCCTCTCCAGTGGTAGCATTAATCCTAATAGTGGCAGGATGAATTGCCGTCGGTACCTCGTCCGAGCTCTAGCCATCCCCTCCTCATCCAACGTTGGCGGAAGGTTGTCCGCCATGCAGGCATCACACATCTCCACCGATTATTTTGGGGCAATACATCGGGGTCAGCATTTTGTACCATGTCACCTTTTGTTCGACCATGGCGGACAGAGATAGGGACGGGGACGTCGTGGTGGTGCAGACGGGAGGGGAAAATAAGGATATGTGCGCGTCTAGGATTTGGCCATTGGTAGGAGCACCTACTGCCGAGAGATAAATGTGGACAGTAGGACCGATGAGTGGCTGCGCGGATGCTTCATTTTTGTGTGGATTTGTACTATAAGTACGATGTGGCAAACGCACCCAAGCACATCTAGGCGGCGTCAAATCCGTCGCACATTTTGGACTGTCTTTGTCTCGACCTTTATGTGAGGCGAAAGAACACCTCGCCTCAAGGACGCTCCAAATGGCAGGACAAGCGCAGGGGGGAGTGCTAATTCCCTAGCGGACGTTTTTATAAATGGAAAGTATATTCTTCTTAAAAAATTAAAACATTCATCGCACATTTAGAAAATGTTCATGTAGGGTAAAAACATGTTCATGCAAAACATTGATAGTAATAAATAATGCTCATCACATTAATAAAAATGTTCAGACATTAAAAATAATTAATCATGACACCTTTAAAAAATATTTAAAAAACGTAATCAAATATTCGCATATCTCAAATAAAATTGTATACCATTCATAAATTGTAATTTATATTTTAAACAAATGTTTACACCTTTCAAAAATATGTTTTGACATTGTTAAAAATGTTTATATAATTTTAGAAATGTTTGCATAGATGAAAAAATTACCATTAAAGACTGTAATGTATATTTAAAAATTTTTTAGCTTGCACTAAATAAACCAAAACATGTATTTTAAAAAGTATACATGATGTATTCAAAAAATGTTTAATGTGTATCAAAACGTTGCTTCAATTATATACTAAAAATGTACAATATGTATTGAAATAATTAGACATTTGTTAAAAAAGATACCATAAGTAAACCAATGAGAGAAAAAATAGAAACTCCAATAGATAAACACAAAGAAACAAAAGAAGAAAAAACCACATCGAAGTTTGTAAAACAAATGGTTCGTACAACCTTCCTAATACCGCTACAAGATCTACAATATTGGGCCAGCCCGTTTAATGGAGAGCCTGAACTATGTCTCTAGCAATAAGGGGGCATAGGTCAAGCGTCATGTCACATATGGGTTGGATATGTGAGATGTCAAACTACCTAAACATATAGGTTGGATTAATAATATAGGGGTCTGGTTTGGTGGGTGTTTTGGGGTTTGGGCCTTCTTCAGGCCATCGAATCGAACATATATAGGAGGAAGAAATGGGGCACCGGTTGGAGATGTTCTTACCGCGTCGAGGCCTGACCAGCAGTATTATATAGGACAAAGAAGGAAGAGAAACTTGGGAGCCTTGCACGGCGGCCGGAGATAGCCGTGTGTACGCCGCATGATGAGCTGGGTTGGTCGACCGCCGGTGATGGCGGTCGGGGGTTGCACTTGCAGAGGTAGAGAGGCTGCTGGGAGTGTGGATGGAAGACGAAGAGGACACGTGCTTGGTGGTGCTTTGCCCGGAGCACGGATCCCCATACATACATATGTACTTCCTTCATTTCATAATATAGTGTGTTCATGCTTTTCGAGATCTAAATTTAATCGTATATTTAACCAACGAGACCTACTTTGGCAGCAACAGAAATTATAACACCGAATTGTATCGAAAATACGAATTCAACGGTATAATTTCTGTTGCCACCGCAGTTAGTCTTATTGGTTAAATTTATGGTCAAACTTAGATCTTAAAAACCGGCAGGTGCACTATTTTGGGAACGACTAGCATAGAAGATGGGCTTCACGTACAAAAATAGGAAAAAGCGTTTTGAGCCGTTGGATTGAGGATAGACGGTACAGGTTTACGATGGAGCGATCTGTGCACACTATTTATTTAACAAAAAAGACCCTCACTCATAGTTAATTTGCTTCCTATGTTCTTATCCTCCAAAAGCCAGCTGACTCGTCGATCTTTCACTGCCAAGCAGAGTAGCACACAGTGGACGGCGGTCCAGATCCGCGTCCTCTCTCGAGCAAATCGCCTACGGCAAGCTGGTGCTGACCTCCTCACCTCCTACCCCATCTCTGGCTCTAGGAGCAGGTCTCGGTCGTGCTTCCTTGGAGCATCTCCAGCCGTTGGTCCACAGGACCGATTTTAGTGCCGCTTGAAGTGCAGTCGACGTTAAAATCGGTCTGGGGGCTCGGCTTCCCAATCTCGGTCCTAGGATCGCACCCCAACCGTCGCTTTCAGCTCATTATGACCGTATAATCGGCCCAAAACATTAAAAAAATTCGGATTTTCATTGAAATATAATACAAAAGCTAAAAAAGGACTACATTGGCTACGTCGTCCCACTGCCGACGTCCCGTCGCCGCGCGCCGCATTCTACATGCCGAGGAGCTTGTAGAAGTCGGTGTAGTCGCCATCGTCGTTCCCGTCGCCGTCGCTTCCATTGCCGTCCGGCGCGCCGCGGGTGCCGTCCCTACTGCAGCCCTGCCCTGCGTTGCCGAAACGGTGTAGGTTGGGATTGGACAGCCCAGGCGCCTCCCCGTCACTATCGTCGTCGAGGATGATGAGGCCGGCGATCTCCTCCTCGCGGAGGGCACGGTGGCGAACCTCGATCTCCTCGAGGGTCCGGCGCTGCCGCTCCACCTCCTCCCAGAGTTAGTCGTCCCGCGCCCACTTCAGGGCGGCCTCATCATCGGCGGTGGCCATGGCCAGGTGCTCCTCCTTAACCACCGCCGGCGTGTCAGGCTCCGTGTTCGGCCTGACAAGGCGGAGGTGGCCGCGGGGAGGCAAGGGCTCGCGCCGGCGGCCCTTGTTGATGGTGATGCCACCGCTGCTGCGCCCGCTGCATCGGAGCGGCGACACGCCGGGCTCGGCCTTAATGGCGACGAGCGGCATGCGCATTGCACCGGAGGAGTGGGAGGACGATGACGACGGCGCCTCCATGCGCCGTCGCTGCCACGACCAGCGCCTCCGGCGGGAGATGGACGTCGGCTCGTCCGGGTACCCGAGGCGCGGCTCGTTGCCGCCCTCGATGTGCTTGAGGAAGGCCTCGAGCGTGTGCTCGGGGATGCCTCACCAAAGATGGTGGCCCTCGCTGTTGTTGCGGCCGCGCGCGGGGCCGCCGTTGATGGAGGCGAGCTGCTCATCGTGGCGGCGCTCAAAGTAGGACGTCCAGAGGTTCGTGCTGTCCAGGGCGTACCTCGGCAGTCGGCGTAACTCCTCGGACAAGGATGACCGGATGCGGGCGATCTCGTCGCACCGCTCGGCTCCGGTGGGCACCGGTGGCACGGGGACACCGCCGGCGCTGAGTCTCCAGGCGTCGGGCGCCCTCATGTTCGGCGGCGTCGGGTACTCCTCGAACAGCGGGCGGGCCTCGTCCTCGTGGAGGTGCCGGCGGCCGAAGCCGTTGCCCACACCGTCGCCTGGGTAGCGCTCGGCCATTGCGGGGGGAGAGGGAGAGACGAGATTGCCGGGAAGAGAGAGTGGCGTTGCTGGTTGGATTGGGAGCAGGCGGCGAGGTGTGGCGAACACCGGCGAGGTCGCCTTTTATGGCAGGCAAGCGGGCGGCACCATGCGGACGCGTGGGAGGCGACGTGTGGACGCGCGTCCCCGTACTAACTACGCCGCCTGTGAATGCCAGCTCGTGAAGGCGCCGCATCAATGGAAGGCTGACCGCCGGCAGCCTTTGCATTGATTCCTTGCGGGAAACCGAGGCGATGAGGACGACGACACCGCGCGGTCGCTGACTCGGCAGACCCACCCCGTTTCGTGGCAAAACGTTTCGCCCGGCGCCCCCAGACGCCCCCAGCGCGCCGGGTTCGGCTTGGGTACGCCAGCGCTAAATTAGGCCCTAACCGGCGGAAAATTGGCTCGCGAGGGCACGACTGGGTCGATTTTCGCCTTGAGGGGGCCTGTTTTTTTTGGGGGGGGGGGGGCTGCTAGAGATGCTCTTACTCCTCCCCCTCACGATCCAGATGCATCACTAGCTAGCCGGTGGTGGGCTCCTAAACTCCTTCCCTCTCAAGTTCAACAACAAGGTATACTGCTTCCACTCTCCTCCCCCCCCTATCTCTCCTATAGATTTGCATGTAATGACTGCTTGCCTCTCCGCCAGCTACAGATCTCACCAACTTCGTGTTCTATTTAATCTGCAGCTCTCTAGTGTGTCCGTCAGAACTCCTGCACAAATTGATTTCACAACTAATAATAATTGAAAACATCTAGTTGTGTATTCTGTACTAATTGCAGGAGATGGCCGGTGAGGTTTCTTGGATTTTTCAAGACTTCGTTATTAACCTGTCTCATTGTGTGCCAGCTGGAGGTCCCACAATACAAGATTTTAATTTATGCTGGTTTGCCATACTCGAGTCTTCAGGTATGCTGGTTTGCCATGCTCCAAATTGGTTCTGTCAATTTGGATGAAATTAGAAAAATACTATAATCAACAAGATGACTTTCCCCTTGTTCCATCATATAAGAAGCTGGAGCTCTGGAAGCATTAAACATTATATGAAATTGTAGATAACGTTATTCGTGAATCATTCTAGTTGTTGCGAAACAAAACTGCAAATATTTGCACTGGGAATAGTTTTGTCATTCTCAAGTGATAGTCCTGATAAAAAATGATGTGACTAATTTGGAAGACAATAGAGCTTACTAGCAGTTCATATCATCCGGAAAATAAATTATCATTTGATGAGTGTACTTGAAAAAATATCAATTGATGAGTGTACTTATCTTTGTCAGCCTTAAAAAGATAAATCTTGCTTGAACTGTTTGCGAGTACAGTTCCTCGAATAGTCTTAATGTTCATCTAAGGGAGATTCTAGTCTCCATGGGTGTGGATATACTTGTCTTAAACATTGTACAGTAACCAACCCCAGTAGCAACAAACTAATCGGCAAACAGAGATAGCTAAAGGGAATTGCTTAAGGCAAGTAGAACTTTCAGATGGAGATTGAGTAAAATATATCATTGTTGTTTTGAAATGGCCTTTGTTGGTACCTGGTATCGTTGGTTGGTATCTTACGTATACCACAACCTAGCGGAGTATCAGAACACAAACTATTATCTCTGTTTAGTATTTTTTTTACTATTGAACCCGTTTTAGGCCAGTTGTGGCAAATGGCTTAAATATGCATCTAGTCCTTTTATTAGTGTCCACAGACCTAGAACCATGCTCTCATAGAACATATGCTAGCAAACAATACACAAAAGGAACCAAACTATTGCATACCTTGTCGATTATCTGCTGTGATCTCTCTTTTCAGAGTTTTATGATTAACCTAACCAATGATTTGTCGACTTGCGGACGGTAGTGGGGGAGGGGGAGGGGGTAGCGATGGCCGAGATCTGTATCCTCCTCATCTCCGGCAATGACAGCAGCTCGTCTAAGGCAAGACGGTGGTGGGCTACTCACTCCCTTCCTTTACATGCTGACTCAGGGTCTTGAAATGGCATGATTACTTGTGTACACTCTGAGTGTGCCAAATAGGGTATTTTTTTAAATGTAAGCTGTTTAATATTACAAAATCTGCCATTCTGCATGAAATATTTAAGCACAATGTATTTTTAAAAGAAGTTTTGAGTTCTTTGATTTAACAGAAATTCAATCGAATTAATTTTAGTAGAAATGCATGAAGGTTTTGAGTTCCAATTTCTTGCCTTGCGATGTAAACTATAAATTTGTTCATGTATGTGTAGATGGCTGATGCTATGTCACTAGTAAAAATCAGGGCATTGGTTCGGGCCTCCTAATCCCATTAATCCCGGTTCGCTTACGAACCGGGACCAAAGGTGGCAACCGTCCCGGTTCATGAGCCCAGGGGGCCGGCCGGGCCACGTGGGCTATTGGTCCCGGTTTGTCTGGCCCGTTTGGTCCCGGTTCCAGGCATGAACCAGGACCAATGCGTCTCGCTCCTGGCCCACGATCATTCGTCCCGATTCGTGGCTGGAACCGGGACCAAAGAGAGACCTATTGTCCCGGTTCTAGCCATGAACGGAGACCAATGAGCTACCTATATAAACCCTCGCCCACCGCTCGTAGAGCCGTGGAGTGCTCTGTTTTTCCAGGACAGCAGTGTTAGAGCTTTGTGGTACTCTAGCTCACCTCCTATGCACATGAGGCGTTCGATGAAATGCCCGAGCCACACTTAAGCTTTCTCCTCTCGAAGCTCCTTGTACAAACTTCATTTTCGTCAAGATTTGTCTAGGTTTGGCGGTCCGTCCTGTCCCATCCCCGTCCTGAAACCGCCGTCGATCGCCCACGCGTGGTGAGCCTCTTGATCTTATCTTCTTTTTAAAAGAAAATATACTTACTCGTATGATTATCTTATTTTTATTATTGTTTGTTATTATATACTGTAATGGTTATGGTATCCGCCCACGTCGGCCCTTATCCAGTCTATGATTCAGATGTGGTATATTATCTTTTCTAACTATTTCAAACATCTAATGTCTATAACAATTAATTATGCCACAAACTTGACGTAAAGGTTTTTATCTATCGGAAGTAGTTGAACCAGAAATGGATACCGACTATGCAATTCTGCTCGACAAGTTAACTAAAGCTAAAAAGAAATCGATCATTTGAAAGAAAAATTGAAAAGAACTTAAGATTAGAAGATGGGATTGGAGTTGCATGTTGCTGATATCATCGATGATCACAGGACCAAGATGGCTACAATGCGCTTGAAGCTTAGAAAGATTAGAAAATATGCCATTGATAAAGAGGCTTGATATCATTATGCCATTGGATCAATTGTTGCCTTAGTTTTGATTATGATCGCAATTGTTGTTGCATTGAAGCATTTTAAACAGTTTCAATGTATGATTTAATAAGATGCTCTAGAGAGCTATATATTGGTCAACGAGAACTATGTATCTACTTTGGTTTTAATGTGATGATGAACTTCTATTCATTTGGTCACTTCTGTATTCCTGATGTTCTGTAATTGTTTTTGACACACTTAATTATATATAATGCACACAGATGAACTGGCAATGAATGTACGGTAACAACTATTATGATGATGCCTTTGATAGAGAATATCACTGTAGTTACATGTGAAGAAATGAAATGCCTTTTGTATCAGATGAGTTTCCATCCGACACCCTGATACTTCAAAAAAGACTGTCCATTTTGTACACGAAGTGCATCTAGCTTTTGCCGTAATCCTCTCAACTTTTTAGCACATGCTATGTGGGTGTAATGATGATACCATGCCAACTTTCAATCTTTTGAGAGTTTATTTGTAGTGCTTTTTCAATTTCAGGGTCATTTAGCTAAAAAAATCAATAACTGCATGGAAAATAACAAATGAAGTCAGAAAGAATTGAAAATTGATGATGTGGTTTTGAATGGTGCATTTTGAACACACAAAAAGCATGGAGTGCAAATAAGTTCAATAAAATAAAATGCCTTTTGTAACAGATGATTTTCCGTCTGAAACCCTGATGCTTCGAAAGAGACTGTTCGTTTTGTACACGAAGTGCATCCAGCTTTTGCCGTAACCCTCTCAACTTTTAAGAACATGCTATGTGGATGAAATTATGATACCATGCCAACTTTCAACCTTTTCAGAGTTCATTTGTAGTGCTTTTCAATTTCAAGGTCATGTAGCTCAAAAAATCAATAACTATATGAAAAAATAACAAATGAAGTCAGAAAGGGTTGAAAATTGATGATGTGGCTTTGAATGGCGCATTTTGAACACACAAAAACCTGCAATTCAAATAAGTTTAATAAAATAAAATGCCTTTTATAACAGATGAGTTTCCGTCCGAAAGCGCGATACTTCGAAAGGGACTATCCATTTTGTATACGAAGTGCATCCAGTTTTTGCTGTAACCCTCTCAAGTTTTTAGCACATGCTATGTGGGTGAAATGATGATGCCATGCCAACTTTCAACATTTTCAGAGTTCATTTGTAGTGCTTTTCAATTTCAGGGTCATTTAGCTCAAAAAATCAATAACTGCATGAAAAATAATAAATAAAGTCAGAAAGGGTTGAAAATTGATGATGTGGCTCTGAATGGTGCATTTTGAACACACAAAAAGTCTGGAGTTCAAATAAGTTTAAGAAAATGAAATGTCTTTTGTAACAGATGAGTTTTCGTCTGAAACCCTGATACTTCGAAAGAGACTGTTTGTTTTGTACACGAAGTGCATCCAGCTTTTTCCGTGACCCTCTCAACTTTTTAGCACATGCTATGTGGGTGAAATGATGATACCATGCCAACTTTCGACCTTTTCAGAGTTCGTTTGAAGTGCTTTTCAATTTCAGGGTCGTTTAGCTCAAATAAAAATCAATAATTGCATGAAAAATAACAAATGAAGTCAAAAAGGGTTAAACATTGATGATGTGGCTTTGAATGTTGCATTTTGAACACACAAAAAGCCTGGAGTTCAAATAAGTTTAAGAAAATAAAATGCCTTTTGTAACAAATGAGTTTCCACCCAAAACCCTGATACTTCGAAAGAGACTGTCCGTTTTGTACACGAAGTGCATCTAGCAAAAAGAATGAACTAAAAATAATCAATTTAAATATTATTTTATGAACTATAATATTCTTCAATAGCAAAAATAATCAACTAAAAAGTTTTTATAAAACTCTAATCTCAAAAAAGAAACTCTAAAAAGCTTTTATAAACCTCTAGTATTTTTGAAACTAAAATTATGTAAAACCTAAAAATTACTTAATTGAATATAATGTTAAAACAAAGTAATATTAGTAAAAAGATTTTTTTTCTTAGAAACTTTAATAGCAAATTAAAATAACAAAATCTGTTTTTGATTTAAACAACCATTTAAAATAACCTAAAAATTACCAAATTGAATATAATGTTAAAAAAAGTAATATTAAATAGCAGGGAAAATAGCAAAGAAATAACATAAAAAATAACAAAGGTGAAAGTAGATGCGCTTACACTGAAATTCAACCTAAATTCAAAGTGCTAGTTAGGCACCTAACTAGCATTTTGAATTTAGGTCGAATTTCATGCATAAGGGCATCTATGTTCACTATGAGAGGAGCTCGACAGGTCAAGCGCATCGGGGCTTATAAACAGGTGCGGTCTCCCCTCGACTAGCGAGGTGGGACTAAACATTTGACACGACTGCGCCAGGCCTTTGGTCCCGGTTGGTGGCCGCAACCGGGACTAAAGGCCCCCATTTAGTCACGGTTGGTGCCACCAAGCGGGACCAAATGTCCCTGTTTTCCCGCCGGCCGACGAAAAGGGACCATTGGTCCCGGTTGATGGCCCCCCTTTAAAAGGTCCCTGTTTCCCGCCATTTGGGCTGCTGAAAATAGGGCTTTGGTCCCAGTTGGTGGCACCAACCGGGACTAAAGGGGGGCATTGGTCCCGGTAGGTGCCACGAACCGGGACCAACGCTCCCTGTATATAAGGAAACACTTAACAGTTTTCGACCCATTTGCTCCCACGAAGGCTAGATCCGCACCCATGCCGTCAGGCTGCCCAAATCGTGCGCGCCCTCCATCGCTGTCGCCGCCGCCGGCTGCCGTCCCCGACCTCGCTCCGTGCCGGCCACCCCGCGCCGACTTCATCCTGCCCCGACCTCGCCCCGCGCCGGACGCTCCACCCCGCCCGCGCCGTCCACCCCGTCCCGCGCCGGCCGCCCCGCCCCGCTCCGGCCACTGCTCTGCCCTGCTCCGGCCACATCCCCTCTCCCCTATACGTGAGCATATATGTATGTGTGTGTATATATGTATGTATGTGTTCATATATATATATGTATGTGTTCATATATGTGTTCCTGCAAGTTAAAAAAATCATGTTCATGCAATTTAAAAAAATCATGTTCAATGTGTGTATATATGTATGTATGTGTGTGTATGTATATATGTATGTGTTCATGCAAGTTAAAAAATCATGTTCAATGTGTGTATATATGTATGTATGTGTTCATATATGTATGTGTTCATGCAAGTTATGTGCATCCCGTTTTGTTACTGCCGCCACGTGATGATATGTCCGGTCGGCCTTTTTTTGTTCATATAGAGTACTCCGGTAATTTTGGCATGAGGGGGGATGTCGATCAACCCCCTCTCTCCTGACCAACTCTCAAATCCGCCTAAACCGGGACAGAAAAAGCGTTGTCGATCTCCTACCCCCTCTCGCCCCTACCCGACAAACTCTCGAGGCCACCCAAACCATTAGAAGAAAAATCCGATAACATCGATCAACCCCCTCTCACTCGACCAAACCCTAGAAGCGTTGCCGAGGCCACCCAATCCCTAAAAGCGTTGCCGAGGCCACCCAAACCCTAGAAGCGTCGAGGCCACCCAATCCTTAGAAGCGTTGTCAAGGCCACCCCAAACAGTAGAAGCGTCAAGGCCACTAATATGATCCCTTTTCTATGTTTGCCACTAATTAATATATCCATCTCTCATGTGTTGTATATTAATTGCCATGTTGTAATATTTGCAAAAACCATGGATCCAACCATGGATCCAACCACTAGTAGAAAACAGACCTTTCGTCCCGAGCATTAGTCCCGGTCTGGTCACGAACCGGTACTAAAGATGGTATTAGTCCCGGTTCGTGCCGGCTCCAACGGCTAGGAGCAGGGCGACCTTTAGTACCGGCTCGTGAGGGACCTTTAGTACCGGTTCGTGTCACGAGCCAGTACTAAAGGGGGCGTGGCAGGGTTCTGGTCAGACATGGGCCCCGCTTGCACCTTTAGTACCGGCTGATGACACAAAGCGGTACTAAAGGGCAACCTTTAGTACCAGCTGGTATCACCATCCGGTACTAAAGACTTCCTACATATACATCCGTCCACAGCCGATCGAAAGAGCTCTGTTTTCTTCCCTATTCTTCTTCTTGCTCGAAGCTCATCCTCCATTTTGCCAAGGATTTGTCAAGATTTAAAGGCACCCCATCTATCCAAGTGTTCATAAAGGTTAGCAACTTTGCTCCTTCATCTCTCATTGCTAGACTAGCTTGTGGTATGCTCAAAGATATGTGATATATGATTTCTGGGAGTTTATTTGATTTATATGCAATATGAGCTCAAATTATCTTGTTAGGTTGCATATGTGTAGGTATGGTTTATTTGGTGCCTTCCCATGTTCTTCTTCTTGCTCGAAGCTCATCCTCAATTTTGCCAAGGATTTGTCAAGATTTAGAGGCACCCCATCTATCCAAGTGTTCATAAAGGTTAGCAACTTTGCTCATTCATCTCTCATTGCTAGATTAGCTTGTGGTATGCTCAAAGATATGTGATATGTGATTTGTGGGAGTTTATTTGATTTATATGCAATTTGAGCTCAAATTAACTTGTTAGGTTGCATATGTGTAGGTGTGGTTTATTTGATGCCTTCCCATGTTCTTCTTATTGCTCGAAGCTCATCCTCCATTTTGCCAAGGATTTGTCAAGATTTAAAGGCACCCCATCTATCCAAGTGTTCATAAAGGTTAGCAACTTTGCTCCTTCATCTCTTGCTAGATTAGCTTGTAGTATGCTCAAAGATATGTGATATGTGATTTGTGGGAGTTTATTCGATTTATATGCAATTTGAGCTCAAATTAACTTGTTAGGTTGCATATGTGTAGGTGTGTTTTATTTGGTGCCTTCCCATCCCCGACCGTCCTAACCACCGTCCATCGTCTGCACCGTCTCGTCACGGCACCGGCCACCTTGGTGAGCCTCTTGTTCTTCTTAAAATCTTTTAAAAAAAATTACTTGTATGATTTAGATAGCTGCGTGTACGATTTACTTACTTATATTATTGTTAGTTATTCTATAGTGTCATGGTTATGATATCCGCCCACGTCGGCCCTCGTCCAGTCTATGATTCAGATGTGGTATGTCGTTATCTTTTATAACTATTTCACACATCATCTAATGTCTATGAAAATTAATTATGCCACCAAATTGATGTAGATATTTTTTGCTCGAGAAATTAATACAAGCTGAAAAAGAAACTGATCATTTGAAAGAAAAATTGAAAAGAACTGAAGGTGAGAAGATGGGATTGGAGTTGCATGTTGCCGATATCGTCGATGATCACAAGAACAAGATGGCTGGAATGTGCTTGAAGCTTAGAAAGATTAGAAAATATGCCATTGATAAAGAGGCTTGGTATCATTATGCTGTTAGCTCAATTGTTACTTTAGTTGCGATTATGATCGCATTCGTTGTTGTATTTACATGTTTTAGATAGTTGGTGTTGTTTTATGAGATGTTTGTATGAACTATAAGTATCCATTATTTGCAGTAATAACATTTGGTCACTGCTAGCTCTACTTTTGGTTGTAATGTGATGATGAAGTTGTATTAATTTGGTCACTTTGATGTTGTGTAGTGAACATGAGCCGACAATGGAGGTACGATGACCGACTAAGTCCAGGGTTTCTTAATGGCCTGCATGATATTATTCGTGTGGCTGAGGCAAACAAGCATAATGGTTTCATGTGTTGTCCATGTCATGACTGTAAGAATGATAGGAATTACTCTACCTCAAAAACCCTTCACTACCACCTCTGATGTCCGGTTTCATGTCCGGCTATAGCTGTTGGACCAAGCACGGAGAAAGAGGGGTTATAATGGAAGGCAATGAAGAAGAAGAGGATGATGACAACTATCCTTTCGCTGATAGAACAATGGGGGAAGCTGATGAAGAGGCATCAATGGGGGAAGCTAAAGCAGAGGCATCAAATGAGCCCGCTGATGATTTGGGTCAGGTCATTGCTGATGCAAAGAGAAACTGCGAAAATGATAAGGAGAGGTTGAAGTTGAAACGCATGTTAGAGGATCACAAGAAATTATTGTATCCAAATGTGAAGATGACCAGAAAAAGCTGGGTACCACGCTGGAATTGCTGCAATGGAAGGCGAAGAATGGTGTAACTGACAAGGGATTTCAAGAATTGCTGATAATGATAAAGAAGATGCTTCCAAAGGATAACGAATTGCCTGAAAGTACGTACTAAGCAAAGAAGGTTATCTGCCCTCCAGGATTAGAGGTGCAGAAGATACATGCATGCCCTAATGACTGCATCCTCTACTGCGGTGAGGAGTACGAGAATTTGGATGCATGCCCGGTATGCGGTGCACTGCGCTATAAGATCCCCCGCGATGACCCTGGTTATGTGGAGGGAGAACGCCATAGGAAGAGGGTTTCTGCCAAGGTGATGTGGTATGCTCCTATAATACCACGGTTGAAACGTTTGTTCCAAAACAAAGAGCATGCCAAGTTGTTGCGATGGCACAAAGAAGAACGTAAGAAAGATGGGATGTTGAGAGCACCTGCTGATGGGTCGCAGTGGAGAAAAAATTAGAGGAGTTCGAGGACTTTGCAGCTGACGCAACGAACTTATGGTTTGGTCTTAGTACAGACGGCATGAATCCTTTTGGCGAGCAGAGCTCCAGTCACAGCACCTGGCCCGTGACTCTATGTATCTACAACCTTCCTCCTTGGTTGTACATGAAGCGGAAGTTCATTATGATGCCAGTGTTCATCCAAGGCCCTAAGCAACCCGGCAACGACATTGATGTCTACCTAAGGCCACTAGTTGATGAACTTCTACAGTTGTGGAAAAAACCAGCTGTGCGTGTGTGGGATGCGCAGACACAGAAAGAAATTGACCTACGAGTGTTGCTGTTTTTAACCATCAATGATTGGCCTGCTCTTAGTAAGCTTTCAAGACATACAAACAAGGGATACAATGCATGCACGCACTGTTTAGATGATACTGAAAGTATATATTTGGATAAATGTAAGAAGAATGTGTACCTGGGACATCGTCGATTTCTACCGATCAAGCATATCTTAAGAAAGGCAGGCAACCATTTCAAAGGTGAGCCAGATAACCGGAAGAAGCCTGGCCTCTGTACTGGTGAATATATATTTGATATGGTCAAGGATTTACAGGTAATCTTTGGAAAGGGTCTTGGCGGACAATCTGTTTCGAATGACGCCAACGGACACGCACCCATGTGGAAGAAGAAATCTATATTGTCGGAACTTGAATATTGGAAAGACCTAGAGGTCCGCAATGCAATCAACGTGATGCATGTGACGAAAAATCTTTGTGTGAACATGCTAGGCTTCTTGGGCGTGTATGGAAAGACAAATGATACACCGGAGGCACGGGAGGACAAGCAAAGAATTAATGAAAAAGACGGCATGCCTCCAAAGCAGTATCAAGGTCGTGCCAGCTACGCTCTTACGAAAGAAGAGAAGGAAATATTTTTTGAATGCCTGGTCAGTATGAAGGTCCCGTTTGGCTTCTCGTCGAATATAAAGGGAATAATAAATATGGCAGAGAAAAAAATTTCAAAATCTAAAGTCTCATGACTGCCACGTGATTATGACGCAATTACTTCCGGTTGCACTTAGGGGGGCTTCTACTGGAAAAATTTCGATTAGCCATTGTGAAGCTACGCGCATTCCTCAATGCAATTTCTCCGAAGAAGGTAATCGATCCAGAAATCTTACCTAGGTTACAGAATGACCTGGTCCAATGTCTTGTCAGTTTCGAGTTGGTGTTCCCTCCATCCTTCTTCAATATTATGACGCACGTTCTAGCTCACCTAGTCGAAGAGATTAACATTCTGGGTCCTGTATTTCTACACAATATGTTCCCCTTCGAGAGGTTCATGGGAGTCTTAAAGAAATATGTTCATAACCGTGCTAGGCCAGAAGGAAGCATCGCCAAGGGATATGGAACAGAGGAGATTATTGAGTTTGTTGTTGAGTTTTTTCCTGACATTAAGCCGATTGGTCTTCCTAAATCGCGGAATGAGGGAAGACTGGGTGGAAAAGGCACATTAGGAAAGAAAAAAGCAATAAATATGGACGGGCATTCTTTCACTCAAGCACACTACACGGTTCTACAAAATTCCACCTTGGTGACTCCATATATGGAGGAACACAAGGATATTGTACGGTCCAAGAACCCGGAGCAGTCTGACCCCTGGATTGAACGTAAACACATGGAGACTTTTGCCAGTTGGTTGCAAACAAAGATCATCAATGACAAGGATGTTCCAAATGAACTGTACAGGTTGGCCAAGACACCAAGTTCGACTGTAACGACTTTCAAAGGGTACGAGATAAATGGGAATATATTTTACACGATCGCCCAAGATAAGAAGAGCACCAACCAAAACAGTGGTGTCCGCTATGATGCAACCAACTTTGAAGACACATATTATGGTTACATAGAGGAGATATGGGAACTTGACTATGGACCTGATCTTAAGGTCCCTTTGTTTCGGTGCAAATGGGTCAAATATACTGGAGGCGGGGTACAGGTAGATCCGCAGTACGGAATGGCAACAGTGGATCTCAACAATCTTGGATACACAGACAACTCATTCGTCCTAGCCAATGATGTGGCTCAGGTTTTCTATGTGAAGGACATGTCTAGCAAACCGAGGAGAAAAAAAGATAAGGAAGCGAATACATCATACGATGAGCCAAAGCGCCACATAGTTCTTTCAGGGAAAAGAAACATTGTGGGAGTGGAGGACAAGACAGACATGTCCGAAGATTATGAAAAGTTTCATGAAATCCCTCCCTTCAGAGTGAAGACTGACCCAAGCATCCTGTTAAATGATGAAGATTAACCATGGTTACAGCGCAATCATAAGAAAGGGACAAACACGCAGAAAAAGTCTTACACCGCAAGATCCTACTTTGGGATGTGACCAGCTTCACCGTCATCACTTTCTATATATGTGAAGGACATGCATGCATTTCCTAGCATGGTATTTTTGTAACAGTTTGTACACGAAGTGCATCCAGTTTGTACAGCTACTCAACTCTTTAGAAGTTGCTATGTGGGTGAAATCCCTTTGTAATAGATGAGTGCAAAACCCTCATACTTCTTATGAGATGGTCCAATTTGTACATGAAGTGCATCCAGTTTTTGCCGTAACCCTCTCAACTCTCTAGAAGTTGCTGTGTGGGTGAAATTATGATGCCATGCCAAGTTACAACCTTTTCAGAGTTCATTTGTACTGCTTTTCAAATTAAGGGTCATTTAGCTCAAAATAAATCATTAAATGCATGAAAAATATCAAATGAAGTCAGAAAGGGTTAAAAATTGATGATGTACCTTTGAATGGTTCATATTGAACACACAAAAAGTATGGAGTTAAAATAAGTTATTAAAAATGAAATCCTTTGTAATAGATGAGTTTTCGTCCGAAACCCTCATACTTCTTATGAGATTGTCCAATTTGTACACGAAGTGCATCCAGTTTTTGCCGTAACCCTCTCAACTCTCTAGAAGTTGCTATGTGGGTGAAATTATGATGTCATGCCAAGTTACAACCTTTTCAGAGTTCATTTGTACTGCTTTTCAAATTAAGGGTCATTTAGCTCAAAATAAATCATTAAATGCATGAAAAATAACAAATGAAGTCAGAAAGGGTTGAAAATTGATGATGTGCCTTTCAATGGTGCATATTGAACACACAAACAGTATGGAGTTAAGACAAGTTATTAAAAATGAAATCCCTTTGTAATAGATAAGTTTTCGTCCGAAACCCTCATACTTCTTATGAGATTGTCCAATTTGTACACGAAGTGCATCTCGTTTTTGCGGTAACCCTCTCAACTCTCTAGAAGTTGCTATGTGGGTGAAATTATGATGTCATGCCAAGTTATAACCATTTCAGAGTTCATTTGTACTGCTTTTCAAATTCAGGGTCATTTAGCTCAAATAAATCATTAAATGCATGAAAAATATCAAATGAAGTCAGAAAGGGTTGAAAATTGATGATGTGCCTTTGGATGGTGCATATTGAACACACAAAAAGTATGGAGTTAAAATACGTTATTAAAAATAAAATCCCTTTGTAATAGATGAGTTTTCGTCCGAAACCCTCATACTTCTTATGAGATTATCCAATTTGTAGACGAAGTGCATCCAGTTTCTGTTGTAACCGTCTCAACTCTCTAGAAGTTGCTATGTGGGTGAAATTATGATGTCATGCCAAGTTACAACCTTTTCAGAGTTTATTTGTACTCCTTTTCAAACTCGAGATATGACATTTGAAATGCCATTTTATGAAATTATCTTATACAACAGTTGAAGTTGTTCAAACATGCAAAGAAATGCTATAAACAGATTCTTTATATCTTTATGATATTTTTTCATATATTATTTATTTCCATTGGAGTCATACGTTTTTTTCTATGGTTTTCTAAAGTTTACGGAGTTTTTCTGAAAATAATAGCTAATATTTAATTAAAAAACCGCGCTTTTTTGGGAGGACCTTTAGTACCGGTGCGGGCCACGCACCGGTACTAAAGGTTCACCGCCCCTCCGCTCTTTTGGGAGGACCTTTAGTACCGGTGCGAGCCACGCACCGGTACTAAAGGGGTGCATGGTATAAAATGAGCACTTCGTCGTCCCGGGCCGAGCCACGCACCGGGAGAGCTCAAATTTGCGCCGCCAGGCTGCCGAAATTTGCTCCTACGCCATTGCCGTCGCCCTCGCCGTCGTTGTCCTCGCCGCCGTCACCCTCGGCGCCGTCGCACCACCACCGCTCCCTTATCGTCGCCCTCGCCGCCGTCGCACCACCACCGCCGTCGCCCTCGCCGTCGTCGCCCTCGCCGACGTCGCCCTTGCCGCCGTCGCCCTTGGCGCCGTCGCACCACCACCTTGCCCTTGCTGTCGCCCTCGCCGCCGCCGCACCACCACCATTGTCGCCCTCGCTGCCGTCGCCCTTGCCTCCCCTGACACCGTCCCTCGTCGCCGCCCCTGTCGCCGCCGGCCCGCTTCTCCGGCCGCCGCTCCGCGAGCCCGTCGCTGACGCCACCTCCGGGTCAGGAGGCTAGGTGAGATCCCCTGGCCGACCCTTTCCCCACGATCGCCCCGATGATCGCCGGACTAGTGTGTAGATGCTAATTTTCCTAAGTGTAGAGATGGATTGTTAATTAGTTAGTTATTTCTACGGTCCCTCTGTTGGGAGACGTAGTAGTAAATCAAAAAATTTCCTACGTGTCACCAAGATCTATCTATGGAGAAACCAGCAATGAGAGGGGAGAGATTGCATCTTCATACCTTTGAAGATCGCTAAGCGGAAGCGTTGCTAGAACGCGGTTGATGGAGTCGTACACGCAGCGATTCAGATCGCAGTAGATCCGATCAAGTGCCGAACGGACGGCACCTCCGCGTTCAACACACGTGCAGCCCGGTGACGTCTCCTACACCTTGATCCAGCAAGGAGGAAGGAGAGGTTGGGGAAGAGCTCCAGCAGCAGCACGACGGCATGGTGGTGGTGGAGTAACAAGGTATCCCGGCAGGGCTTTGCCAAGCGCTGCGGAGGAGGAAGAAGAGAGGTAGGGCTTCGCCGTGAGAGAGAGAGAGATAGTTCAGATCTGTTCTCAAGAGGCAAAACCCTTGGGTATATATAGGAGGAGGGAGAGGGAGGGCTGACTTGACCCCTCCTCCAAGGAGGAGAGGTTCGGCCGAGCTAGGGGGAGAGTCCACCTCCCACAAGGGAGGTGGATCTCCTCCTTTTAAATCTTTTCCAGCCCTATCTCTTATCTCCAGCCACATGGGCCTTTAGAAAAAGTATTTCCCAGCCCAATAAGGGCTGACACACTTTATCTAACAGCCCATGAAGTCCTCTGGTCGTCACACCCCTCCCGGGGGTCCTCCGGCACCCTCCCGGCACTCCCGGTACAATACCGATGAGCCCAAAAACTTTTTGGTGACCAAAACTGGACTTCCTATGTATCAATCTTTACCTCCGAACCATTCCGGAGCTCCCCGTCACATCCAGGATCTCATCCGGGACTCCGAACAACCTTCGGTAATCACGTATACCATTTCCCTATAACCCTAGCGTCATCGAACCTTAAGTGTGTAGACCCTACGGGTTCGGAAGACACATAGACATGACCGAGACACCTCTCTGGTCAATAACCAACAGCGGGATCTGGATACCCATGTTGGCTCCCACATACTCCACGATGATCTCATCGGATGAACCACGATGTCAGGGATTCAATCAATCCCATATACAATTCCCTTTGTCTATCGGTATGGTACTTGCCCGAGATTCGATCGTCGGTATCCCTATACCTTGTTCAATCTCATTACCGGCAAGTCTCTTTACTCGTTCCGTAACACATCATCCCGTGGCTAACTCCTTAGTCACATTGAGCTCATTATGATGATGTCTTACCAAGTGGGCCCAGAGATACCTCTCCATCACACGGAGTGACAAATCCCAGTCTCGATTCATGTCAACCCAACAGACACTTTCGGAGATACCCGTAGCGTACCTTTATAGCCACCAAGTTACGTTGTGACGTTTGGCACACCCAAAGCATTCCTACGGTATCCGGGAGTTACACAATCTCATGGTCTAAGGAAACGATACTTGACATTTAAAAGCTTTAGCAAACGAACTACACGATCTTGTGCTATGCTTAGGATTGGGTCTTGTCCATCACATCATTCTCCTAGTGATGTGATCCCGTTATCAACGACATCCAATGTCCATGGTCATGAAACCGTGACCATCTATTGATCAACGAGCTAGCCAACTAGAGGCTTACTAGGGACATGTTGTGGTCTATGTATTCACACATGTATTACAGTTTCCGGTTAACACAATTGTAGCATGAATAACAGACAATTATCATGAACTAGGAAATACAATAATAACCATTTTATTATTGCCTCTAGGGCATATTTCCAACACCCTCAACGTCGAAAACCACCCCAAAATGATTCTAGGGTATCTAGGGTCCCTCGACGTCAAAAACCCACCAAAGTGAATCTAGGGTTTCTAGGTTCCCTCGACGTCGAACCCCGACACCCCGACACGACACCCCCGACACCCGACCCCGACCATGACACAACACCCCTATTTAGTTAGTTAGTTAGGTTATCAGGTTATTAGGGTATGTGTTAGTTTAGGTTTAGTTTAGGTTTAATTTAGTTTATGTTTAGTTTAGTTTTAGGTTTATCTAGTTTGGATGCTAATGTGTGTATGACTTTCGGTCTGTCGTTGCTCGTTGTGTGACTTTCATGTGTGTTCTTGATGGAAGAATCCCGACTATTGTCATGGGGGCACCTCTTCTTTTTTCTCTTCTGTGCGATATACTCGTCGATATATTGCATAAGAAGAGGAAAGAAGAGGCGTCCATCACCAGCGGTCGAACTATTACTATGAGAGAGTGTCCACCAACATATATACACCACCATATCAGTGTGAGAGAGAGCGCACCAACACACCATGAGATATGAGAGTTATTTAAGGAAAGCATTGACAAACCGATAGTCACACACGCACTAGGATCCAAAGTGTGCCGTAATTCTTGATTTTGCTAGATGCTAAGTATTAATTTTGCTAAGTTTTATTTAATTTGTTTTCGTAATTAAGTGTTTCTTCTCGAAGTCGACGATGCCGATCCCGCATCCTCATCGTCGAGTCGCCGGAGGAGGTCACTTGCTTGAGCCGCGGGGCCCTGTCAGGGACTGGGCTCCGCCGGGCTAGTACTGGGAGGTGCTGCCTTCCGGGCGGCGCAGCTTGGTGAGGAGCCAACCCGTCGTCGACCCGGAGGTTCTGTGGTGGAGGCCGCATGGGCCACGGACGATCGAGAGCCTTGAGTCCCCCGTGGAGGTGGTACAGTACCATGTCAGCAAGGAGAACGAGGACGTCCGTCGCTACATGGCAGCTTTGGAGGCCAGGTCCGACAATACCTAGCAGATTCTTCAGGGATCTCACTGGAGCTATGTTCCTATGATGGTTCCTTCTCTTGGGGTGTCCACCACTTGCCCCGATAACCGCCGGGCGCTAGGGTTCTAGCTAGATCGATATATTAGCTACTATTATGATGTATTATTATGATGTATTAGCTAGATCGATGGATTAGTCGATGTATTGAAAATTATCCAAGATTATGCAGATGAGATCTTTTCTAAGAACTACTATATATGTATTCGATGATGCATTATAATTAACTATCAGTTATTTTGCTTCTTGAATGCATGCTAATTTGAATACTAATTTATTTTATCTATATTAATATGGAATAGTTATTAAGCTGTGGACAATACCGGTAGAGCTCATGAAGAGGACATCTTCGACATGATACGCTCCTCCGAAAACCGAGCGGACCTTCGAGGTGAATCACATGAACATGATGATGGCTCACAATATCTGAACGATTACGGTGATGGATGTGAGACCGAGGAAGAACAACTTATGTTCCAAAATCCAGAACAACCAACAATGTTCGGCGAGATATATACACATATTAGCCTCTCGTGATCATTACATGTGTATTAATTGATTTGTATATATATATATATATTAACAAATCTTTCTTATTTTAATTATCAGCCTTCCGGATCGAGCAAATCGAGTAGAAATGTACGAGGCGCTGCCAAAATATTGGACGGCAACGTAAAGCTCAATCTTGATGCTTTCAAACATAATGGCGAACCGACTCACCTTGAAGCCAATGCCAAGACATTTGTGCGTCAATGCGGAGTGGTTGTTAGGGACAGAGTCCCGATCGTAATGCATGAATGGATTCAGCCAAACGAACCAAAACCAGGAGTGAATTATGTCGATACAAGAATTAAAGATGCCCTTTGGCGAGAGCTCATGGAGCATTTGACCCTACCAGATTCTCTCTCGGAGTGTCAAAGGAACAAAGTCAAGGTGTTTGCTCTCTATAAGATGGCCGACGCATTCCAGACTTGGAAGAAAAGATTATGGACCGAGTGCAACACTAAAGGCAAGAAGGCGCCCAAATTCAAAGGAATATACGAGAAGGTAAGGAATCACTGGGACGCATTTATCGAGTACAAGACATCGATCGCTGCTATGGAGAAGTCGGCAAAGAATAAGATAAATGCTGAGGAAAAAAATATCACCATAAACTAGGGACAGGTGGATACAAGTCAGTCATTCCTAAGTGGGATGCATTAGAGAATAAGATGCTTGCTGAAGGGATCACTCTAGTAACCTTCAACTGGCCCAAGAGGTGCAGGAATTGGTTTTTTGCGCATGGGGGAAAGTTGGACCCAGCAACAGGGAAGATTATTGCACTGGCCAGTCTGAAGCATGCATCAGATGAGTTGATTCAAGCAATAAAAGATGCCCAAGAAGGACGGTTTCACACCGATAGAGAGAACGACGAGCTTACACGCGCCCTCGGGAATGCCAAACACGGAGGACGAACACGAGGCGTGGGCGTTGTTCCGTGGTACGAGGGGTTTGCGGGATGGCAGGACAGTTATAAAAGTCGTTCGAGAAAAAATAAGGTCGAAGCAGACCGACTTTCGAAGTTGGAACAGAAGTACGAGCAGCAGCAGCTGCAGATACAGGTACTGACCCAGCAAAGGGAAACTCCGCACCAGGAGACAGGGGTTGAACCCGTCCCATCTACAATGCCGAAAAGCAGCGTGGGTTCCACGGGGGCACCGTTGGGTCACACCCCCGTGGATGATATCACCGAGAAGACATCTTGTGAGCTAATCCAGAAAATGAAGAACATACCCGTGCGGGTCGCAACGGGCTATGCTTTACCAAATACACCTGATGTTCTCTGGCATTGCAATCCGGTTCCAGCTGGGTATGCTCGTGTCGCGGTGGACGCAATAGAGCCAGGATATGACGAACTATTGCTTGACATCCCTGGAGGTGAGGGGGAGTCCACATTGGCAGAAGCCGGCCGTGGTCTCATTCTACGGAGTAAGTACTGCATCGTCTTTCCACACTCGGCGCTAAGGCCACCGGCTCCTCCGAGTATCGATGTCCAGCACGAGGGATCCCAGCCAGAGGCATCGCAGCGGCAGCAGTCCTCCCCACCTCGCCAGCAGTCACCTCGCCAGCAGTCCTCCCCACCTCGCCAGCAGTCATCTCGCAAGCAGTCATCTCGCCAGCAGTCATCCCCACCTCGAGCTCCCCCATAGTCATCCCCACCTCGAGAGGCGTCCCACCTCGCCACAAGTCCTCCCCACCTCGCCATGAGCAATCCTCCCAACCTCGGGATGGAGCACGACGCGAGTCCATATCATCATCGATATCGATCTCCACCGCGTGAGCCGACTCCACCCCGGCAGCGGTCCCGCCAGCAGGGCTCCCAAAAGAGGAAGGCCACCAGCAGTCCTCTTCGGAAGAAAGCAAAGAAGAAACCCGAGCCTCCGGCCAAAAGTAAGCTGCCTTATGACATGACACCAGAGGAAAACAAAATTGAATGCGATCTCCAAGTGAAAGCCTTTTTTGCGAAGAAGACCGTGCCGCCAAAGGAGGTAATACCCAAGGAAGTCCAAGAGCACTTTATGGAACACTTTATTGATCGACCCGCGGCATATGTCGAGTGTATGCCGACAGACTATGAGCGACAGATTCAGAAGGCAAGTGAGCAGAGAAGTCGGCTCAGCCCAAGGAAGAAGTCGGGAAGTACGACATCAACTAGCGGAAAAACAGTTCTCCGGCTCAGAGAACAATCCAAGCAATCGATCTCTCCACTGAAGGTGAGTACCAATCCAAGCAAGCAATCGATCCAACTAGTCCACGTGCAAGGCAACCCAATCGACCTCGAAGAAATAGAATCTACAGGTCTTACTCTTGACCAAATCCTTGGCACCGAGGAAATCCACGGGTACGGTGCAACTGAGTACGCAATCCAATATGCCGTCGGAAAACCACTTGTCACACCCGAGCAATACAAGGAACTACCAACTGCGATGCGACGGTTGCATGATTGGTACATGCGTGAAGCAAAGCGAGGGGAGACGGTGGTCAGGGTCAAAGTAAGGAAAGACCATTACGTCAATGCATGTGACATATGTCTTGAATTCTCAGAACTTTTCCAATTATACCACATGGACTCTATCGACAAAACTCTCATCAGTTGCTATTGTCTGTAAGTGATTTATATCTTTAGTAATTTCAGTCTCTAGCTAAGATATCGTTCATTGGCTTATCCTCACTGTATATGTTTTTTTCTACGCTATTATGCAGATTGAAGATGTGGGAATTGAAACAAGAGGGAATCGATGACATTGGGTTCATCGACCCAAGTACCGTTAATGGTCATGTGGTAAAACATTATGCCAAGGACATAGAAGATCTCTTGGAAAATTTTCTAGAGGCACTAATGAATACCAAATCTAATATAATATTTCCTCACAACATAGGGTGAGTGTTTACTCTCTTGTATACTACAAATTCTATTTTTGCTTACTAGCTCACTGTCAAGTGTAGTTGATGAGTTATATGCATGCCTGCTTAATTATATAAACTTCTGCGCAGAGACCACTATATCCTCCTATATATTATCCTCGCGGATGGACTTGTTCAAGTGTACGACTCACTAGATACACCAGAACAATCATATGTGGACTTGTTTTTGATGATAGAACGGTAATTTTAATCTTTATCGACCTCGCTTTCTTTCATTATTTCCTGATATATATCAAAAGTAATTATAATAACTCTTTCGTTCTTTTCCTTGCCGTGTAGTGTTTGGAAAAAGATGATAGAAAAAACCCATCACGGTCGTCAATGGAAACCGAAGCTGAAGTGGAAAAGGATTAAGGTAATTAAGTAGTACTACTAGGTGCACGCATCTTTTTAATTCTATTTTCAATACCATTATCATGCTTGATTATTAATCATCTTATTGAATTCTATTCTTTTACAAAGTGTGCGAAGCAGCCACAAGGGACAAATTTATGTGGATACTTCCTCTGCGAGAACATTCGCATCCAGACCGAAGGTCGTATACGTCACAGAGGAGCACGTGAAAGACAACTCCAGCTTTGAGAGATGTTGTCGAAGCTCTCACCCGAGAAACGCTTCGTAGCACTTCAAGAGGAATTTGCGGCATTTCTTCTTCAACATGTCATTTATGTAAACAGGGAGCACTATTACTTACCGCTGCCTCAATAATGCCGAGGTTTTGGGCCTTAAGTTATAAGTCCAGAATATATATGGATGCGTAATTCCATTTGTATATATACTATGTATGAGATATTGTATATTATATTACTTGTGTAATTAATGTTTACATTATGTACCACCGTAAAATAAATTTGAAATGAATGGAAAACACAATAAATAGAGAGGAAAACTAAAACCTAATTAAAAGCGGAAAAAACCAGAACACTTAGTACCAGTTGGTATCACCAACCGGTACTAAAGGTCCTCCACCACCAGCCCACGCAGGCAGCCACGTGGTGGGCCTTTAGTACCGGTCCGTGGTACAACCGGTACTAAAGATCTGGACCTTTAGTCCCAACCCTTTAGTACCGTTTGGGGAACCGGTACTAAAGGTCCATCCGGACCAGGACTACAGATCGACATTCTACTAGTGAACCATGAACATAGACTTTGAAGGAGAAGCGTTGTTGGGGGACATGATCCACGACGGTGTTGATTTCTTGTCGTTAATCAATTATGACATAGAAGAGCTAGGACATGATGATGACGGCTCCGGTCACCGAATGCTGGAGGAAGGAGACCATGATGACGGCTCCGGTGACCGAGAGCCAGAGGAAGAAGGAGACAATGATGACGGCTCCGGTGACCGAACGGAGGGAGCTGTTGCAAAGTCGCCCGGTGAGGTATATATATTAATTAAGCCTGTGTTGACTAATTGATGCATTAATTATTTTGGTATGTACATATGTTAACTCTTATTTCTTCTTTTATATAGCCCTCCGGAACGATCCAAACTTCGGTAATGAGACGAGGCCCGAAGAAAAGGTTGGGCAAGGAAAAAAAGTTCACGATCACCTTAATCGCGAACGATGGCCAACCGATTGAACCGAAGCAGACCAAGGATGCATTTTCTGCTAAGTATGGAGCTATTGTCAGGGACAACATCCTGATCAACATCCAACAATGGATTGAGCCAACTAAGAACTCTAAGAACTACGACCCTCGTGTTTCATATGTAACTGATAGATATAAAGAAGATCTTTGGAAGGACTTGAAGGCAAATTTCACCCTACCGCCAGAGGAGGAAGAGGGTAATCCAGTTATAGAGCCACTGGTCAGGTCGTGTGCTCTTAAGAAGATGGCAGATCTTTTCAGGAGGTGGAAGAATAAGTTGAAAGCTAAGTTTGTCGACCAAGAGAAGACTCCAATATTCGTCGGCCGATATGCGGGGATAAAAGATCAATGGGACGAGTTTGTGGCCTACAAGACTTATGAAAACAGTAAGAAAATGGCAGCGATAAACAAGAAAAATGCTGAGAAGAAGCAGTATCACCATCGCACGGGGTCAGGTGGCTACCTCAGAGCCCGGCCGTTGTGGGCCAAATGGGAGGATGACCTGCGAGCTAAAGGGGTCGAAGGAGTGATAGTGAAGTGGCCAGACCGTTCAAGGACTTGGTTCTTCGGGGTTGGGGGAACTTTGGACCCTGAAACAGGGAAATGTGTTTGGACGGACGAGCAACTTGCAATACCCGTCAAGAAGCTTCAACAAGTTATCAACGAAGTGCTGGAAGGGAGTTTCATTGCCAACAGAGAGAAGGACGAGCTAATTGAGGCCCTCGGGAATCCTGAGCACCCTAGACGAACACAAGGCACGCTAGGCTCCGTTCCATGGAAGCATTGGTTTCCCGGCGCAGGCGGTTACAAAAGCCGGGTGAGGAAGAGGAAACATGAGCTGAGCGTTGTGCAGGAGCTCAATGCAAGAGTACAAAGGCTAGAGGAAGAAGTTATGAGCCAGCGAGCTCCCGACCAACAGCTTGTTCAGGAGCACGAAGCTACTCCAGAAGCTACCCCGCCATCTTAGCGGATAAGAAGTGTGGCTTCCACGGAGCTCCTTCAGCAGCCTGACTTCACGGCTCCTAGCAACCCCGTGGATGTTATCACAGATGGCAAACATTGCGAGCTTATGACGAAATGCGTTAACCTCACCTTCACGGCAGCTCGCGGCTTTGTTGCACCTCCTCGAACCGATGGAACTTTTCACCACGGTCAGATTCCACATGACTATGTTGTTGTGCAAGTGGATGAAATAATGGCGGGATTTGAGGAGCTCCAGCTTGACCACCCCACAGATGAAGGAGAGATTCAGCTGAGATTTTCTCTGAGGAGTACATGTCTATGGCGCAAGGAGCACATCAAGCTTCCGAACTGGACGCCTCCGCCTCCTCCTCCTCCTGCTCCGGTGAGTGATGAAGGCACTACTCATCCTCCTCCTCCTTCTCCTCCGGCTGGGGATCAAGGCACTCTGCCTCCTCCTCCCGGCAAGGGATCAAGGCACCTCTGCCTCCTCCTTCGCCTCGTCCGATGCGTGACGTCGACGATCAAGGCACTTCGCCTCCTCCTCCACCTCCTCCAGCGCGTTCGAGCAGTGCGCCTCCTACTCCGCCTCCTCATCAACAGCGGAAGACAGCCACCGCCGCTCCTCCTCCTCCTCCGCCTCCTCCTCCGACACGTCGGAGCACTCCGCCTACTCTTCCGACGCGTCAGAGCACTCCGCCTCCTCCTCCACCTCGTAAGAAACGACAGAAGAGAGACGTCGTTGCTCCGACCGCTAGCAGTACAGCCAGTGGCGGGAGGCCATACGAATACGGTCCTAAGTCTCTCATGTTGGGAGACGTAGTAGTAAATCAAAATTTTCCTACGTTCACCAAGATCTATCTATGGAGAAACCAGCAACGAGAGGGGAGAGATTGCATCTTCATACCTTTGAAGATCGCTAAGCGGAAGCGTTACAAGAACGCGGTTGATGGAGTCGTACTCGCAGCGATTCAGATCGCGGTAGATCCGATCAAGTGCCAAACGGACGGCACCTCCGCGTTCAACACACGTGCAGCCCGGTGACGTCTCCAACACCTTGATCCAGCAAGGAGGAAGGAGAGGTTGGGGAAGGGCTCCAACAGCAGCACGACGGCGTGGTGGTGGTGGAGTAGCAAGGTATTCCGACAGGGCTTCGCCTAAGCGCTGCGGAGGAGGAAGAAGAGAGGTAGGGCTTCGCCGTGAGAGAGAGAGATCAAATCCTGTCTCAAAACATCCAAAACCTCAAGTATATATAGGAGGAGGGACGTGGAGGGCTGGCTTGGCCTCTACTCCAAAGAGGAGATGGCCGGCTGAATTAAAGGGAGAGTCCACCTCCCACAAGGGAGGTGGATCTCCTCCTTTTAAATCCTTTTTGCCTTATCTCCTTATCTCCAGCCGCATGGGCCTTTAGCAAAAGTCTTGCCCAGCCCAATAAGGGCTGGCACACTTTATCTAACAGCCCATGTGGTCCTTTGGTCGTCACACCCCTCCCGGGGGTCCTCCGGCACCCTCCCGGCACTCCCGGTACACTACCGATGAGCCCGAAAACTTTCCGGTGACCAAAACTGGACTTCCTATATATCAATCTTTACCTCCGGACCATTCCGGAGCTCCTCGTGACGTCCGGGATCTCATCCGGGACTCCGAACAACCTTCGGTAATCACGTATACCTTTTCCCTATAACCCTAGCGTCATCGAACCTTAAGTGTGTAGACCCTACGGGTTCGGGAGACACGTAGACATGACCGAGACACCTCTCCGGCCAATAACCAACAGCGGGATCTGGATACCCATGTTGGCTCCCACGTACTCCACGATGATCTCATCGGATGAACCACGATGTCAGGGATTCAATCAATCCCGTATACAATTCCCTTTGTCTATCGGTATGGTACTTGCCCGAGATTCGATCGTCGGTATCGCCATACCTTGTTCAATCTCGTTACCGGCAAGTCTCTTTACTCGTTCCGTAACACATCATCCCGTGGCTAACTCCTTAGTCACATTGAGCTCATTATGATGATGTCTTACCGAGTGGGCCCAGAGATACCTCTCCGTCACACGGAGTGACAAATCCCAGTCTTGATTCGTGTCAACCCAACAGACACTTTCGAAGATACCCGTAGCTTACCTTTATAGCCACCCAGTTACGTTGTGACGTTTGGCACACCCAAAGCATTCCTACGGTATCCGGAAGTTACACAATCTCATGGTCTAAGGAAATGATACTTGACATTGAAAAGCTTTAGCAAACGAACTACACGATCTTGTGCTATGCTTAGGATTGGGTCTTGTCCATCACATCATTCTCCTAATGATGTGATCCCGTTATCAACGACATCCAATGTCCATGGTCATGAAACCGTGACCATCTATTGATCAACGAGCTAGCCAACTAGAGGCTCACTAGGGACATGTGATGGTCTATGTATTCACACATGTATTACGGTTTCTGGTTAACACAATTGTAGCATGAATAATAGACAATTATCATGAACTAGGAAATACAATAATAACCATTTTATTATTGCCTCTAGGGCATATTTCCAACAGTCTCCCACTTGCACTAGAGTCAATAATCTAGTTACATTGTGATGAATCGAACACCCATAGCGTTCTGGTGTTGATCATGTTTTGCTCGTGAGAGAGGTTTAGTCAACGGATCTGCGACATTCAGATCCGTATGCACTTTACAAATATCTATGTCTCCCTCCTGAATGTAATCACGGATGGAGTTGAAGCGGCGCTTGATGTGTCTTGTCTTCTTGTGAAACCTGGGCTCCTTCGCAAGGGCAATAGCTCCAGTGTTGTCACAGAGTAGAGTCATCGGGCCCGACGCATTTGGAATCACTCCTAGGTCGGTGATGAACTCCTTCATCCAGACTCCCTCCTTTGCTGCTTCCGAAGCAGCTATGTACTCCGCTTCACATGTAGATGCCGCCACGACGCTTTGCTTGCTGCTACTCCAGCTGACTGCCCCTCCATTCAAAATATACACGTATCCGGTTTGCGACTTAGAGTCGTCCGGATCTGTGTCGAAGCTAGCGTCGACGTAACCCTTTACGACGAGCTCTTCGGCACCTCCATATATGAGAAACATGTCCTTTGTCCTTTTCAGGTACTTCAGGATATTCTTGACCGCTGTCCAGTGTTCCGCTCCGGGATCACTTTGGTACCTCCCTACCAAACTTATGGCAAGGTTCACATCAGGTCTGGTACACAGCATGGCATACATGATAGAGCCTATGGCTGAAGCATAGGGGATGACACTCATCTCTTCTCTATCCTTTGCCGTGGTCGGGCATTGAGTCGTACTCAATCTCACACCTTGCAACACAGGCAAGAACCCCTTCTTGGACTGATGCATATTGAACTTCTTCAATATCTTTTCAAGGTATGTGCTTTGTGAAAGACCAATGAGGCGTTTCGATCTATCTCTATAGATCTTAATACCTAATATGTAAGCAGCTTCTCCAAGGTCCTTCATTGAAAAACACTTATTCAAGTAGGCCTTGATACTTTCCAAGAGTTCTATATTATTTCCCATTATCAGCATGTCATCAACATACAATATAAGAAATGCTATAGAGCTCCCACTCACTTTCTTGTAAATACAAGGTTCTCCATAAACCTGTACAAACCCAAACGCTTTAATCACCTCATTAAAGCGAATGTTCCAACTCCGAGATGCTTGCACCAGCCCATAGATGGAGCGCTGGAGCTTGCATACCTTGTCAGCATCTTTAGGATCGACAAAACCTTCCGGCTGCATCATATACAGTTCTTCCTTAAGGAAGCCATTAAGGAATGCCGTTTTGACGTCCATTTGCCAGATCTCATAATCATAAAATGCGGCAACTGCTAACATGATTCGGACTGACTTTAGCATCGCTACGGGTGAGAAAGTCTCATCGTAGTCAACTCCTTGAACTTGTCGATAACCCTTAGCGACAAGCCGAGCTTTATAGGCGGTGACATTACCGTCCGCGTCAGTCTTCTTCTTAAAGATCCATTTGTTTTCAATGGCTCGCTTATCATTAGGCAAGTCCACCAAAGTCCATACTTTGTTCTCATACATGGATCCTATCTCGGATTTCATGGCCTCAAGCCATTTGTTGGAATCCGGGCCCGTCATCGCTTCTTCATAGTTCGAAGGTTCACCGTTGTCCAACAACATGATCTCTAGGACAGGATTGCCGTACCACTCTGGTGCGGAACGTGTCCTGGTGGACCTTCGAATAGCAACTTGATCTGAAGTTTCATGATCATCATCATTAACTTCCTCTCCAGCCGGTGTAGGCTCCACAGAAACAACTTCCTGTGCTGCGCTACTCTCCGGTTCGAGTGGAGGTACAATTTCCTCATCAAGTTCTATTTTCCTCCCACTTACTTCTTTCGAGAGAAACTCTTTCTCGAGAAAGGATCCATTCTTGGCAACAAAGACTTTGCCTTCGGATCGTAGGTAGAAGGTATACCCAATAGTCTCCTTGGGATATCCTATGAAGACGCACTTTTCCGCTTTGGGTTCGAGCTTCTCAGGTTGAAGTTTCTTCACATAAGCATCGCATCCCCAAACTTTTAGAAACGACAGCTTAGGTTTCTTTCCAAACCACAATTCATACGGTGTCGTCTCAACGGATTTAGACGGTGCCCTATTTAAAGTGAATGCGGCAGTCTCTAATGCATATCCCCAAAATGATAGCGGTAAGTCGGTAAGAGACATCATAGATCGCACCATATCCAATAGAGTGCGATTACGACGTTCAGACACACCATTTCGCTGGGGTGTGCCGGGCGGCGTGAGTTGTGAAACAATTCCACATTTCCTAAGGTGCGTGCCAAACTCGTGACTTAAATATTCTCCGCCACGATCAGATCGTAGGCATTTTATTTTCCTGTCACGTTGATTCTCGACCTCACTCTGAAATTCCTTGAACCTTTCAAAAGTTTCAGACTTGTGTTTCATTAAGTAGACATAACCATATCTACTCAAGTCATCAGTGAGGGTGAGAACATAACGGTAGCCACCGCGAGCCTCGACGCTCATTGGACCGCATACATCGGTATGTATTATTTCCAACAAGTCAGTTGCTCGCTCCATTGTTCCGGAGAACGGAGTCTTGGTCATCTTGCCCATGAGGCATGGTTCGCATGTGTCAAATGATTCGAAATCAAGTGACTCCAAAATTCCATCAGCATGGAGCTTCTTCATGCGTTTGACACCAATATGGCCAAGACGGCAGTGCCACATGTAAGTGGGACTATCGTTATCAACTTTACACTTTTTGGTACTCACACTATGGACATGTGTAACATCACGTTCGAGATTCATCAAAAATAAACCATTGACCAGCGGGGCATGAGCATAAAACATTTCTCTCATATAAATAGAACAACCATTATTCTCGGATTTAAATGAGTAGCCATCTCGCATCAAGCGAGATCCAGATACAATGTTCATGCTCAAAGCTGGTACTAAATAACAATTATTAAGGTTTAAAACTAATCCCGAAGGTAGATGTAGAGGTAACGTGCCGACGGCGATCACATCGACCTTGGAACCATTCCCGACATGCATCGTCACCTCATCCTTGGCCAGCCTCCGCTTATTCCGCAGCTCCTGCTTGGAGTTACAAATGTGAGCAACTGCACCGGTATCAAATACCCAGGAGCTACTACGAGCGCTGGTCAAGTACACATCAATAACAAGTATATCACATATACCTTTAATGTTGCCGTCCTTCTTATCCGCTAAATACTTGGGGCAGTTCCGCTTCCAGTGACCGGTACCCTTGCAATAAAAGCACTCAGTCTCAGGCTTGGGTCCATTTTTCTTCTTCTTCCCGGCAACTTGCTTACCGGGCGCGGCAACAGCTTTGCCGTCCTTCTTGAAGTTCTTCTTACCCTTGCCTTTCTTGAAACTAGTGGTCTTATTCACCATCAACACTTGATGCTCCTTTTTGATCTCGACCTCCGCTGATTTCAGCATCGAGTACAACTCAGGAATGGACTTCTCCATACCTTGCATGTTGTAGTTCATCACAAAGCTCTTGAAGCTAGGTGGAAGCGACTGGAGGATTCTGTCAATGACCGAGTCATCCGGGATATTAACCCCCAGCTGAGTCAAGCGGCTGTGTAGCCCAGACATCTTGAGGATGTGCTCACTGACAGAACTATGCTCCTCCATCTTACAGCTGAAGAACTTGTCGGAGACATCATATCTCTCGACCCGGGCATGAGCTTGAAAAACCAGTTTCAGCTCCTGGAACATCTCATATGCTCCGTGTTGCTCAAAACGCTTTTGGAGCCCCGGTTCTAGACTGTAAAGCATGCCGCATTGAACAAGGGAGTAATCATCGCAGCGTGATTGCCAAGTGTTCATAACATCTTGTTCCGCTGGGAGAACGGGTGCGTCACCTAGCGGTGCATCTAGGACATACAATATCTTGGAAGCTATGAGGATGATCCTCAAGCTACGGACCCAGTCCGCATAGTTGCTTCCATCATCTTTCAGCTTGGTTTTCTCTAGGAACGCGTTGAAATTGAGGGTGACATTCGCGTTGGCCATTGGATCTACATCATAGATTGTAAAGACAATTTTAGACTAAGTTCATGATAATTAAGTTCACTTAATCAAATTAATGAACTCCCACTTAGACAGACATCTCTCTAGTCTTCCAAGTGATACATGATCCATGTCAACTAGCCCGTGTCCGATCATCACGTGAGACGGACTAGTCATCCATGGTGAACATCTTCATGTTGATCGTATCTTCTATACGACTCATGTTCGACCTTTCGGTCTTCCGTGTTCCGAGGCCATGTCTGTACATGCTAGGCTCGTCAAGTCAACCTAAGTGTTTCGCGTGTGTAAATCTGGCTTACACCCGTTGTATGCGAACGTTAGAACCTATCACACCCGATCATCACGTGGTGCTTCGGAACAACGATCCTTAGCAACGGTGCACAGTTAGGGTGAACACTTCTCTTGAAATTTTATTGAGAGATCATCTTATTTACTACCGTCGTTCTAAGCAAATAAGATGTAAACATGATAAACATCACATGCAATCAATATAGTGACATGATATGGCCAATATCATTTTGCTCCTATGATCTCCATCTTCGGGGCACCATGATCATCACTGTCACCGGCACGACACCATGATCTCCATCATCATGATCTCCATCATTGTGTCTTCATGAAGTTGTCTCGCCAACTATTACTTCTACTACTATGGCTAACGCTTAGCAATAAAGTAAAGTAATTACATGGCGTTTATGATTGACACGCAGGTCATACAATAAATAAGACAACTCCTATGGCTCCTGCCGGTTGTCATAATCATCGACATGCAAGTCGTGAATCCTATTACAAGAACATGATCAATTCATACATCACAATGCATCACATCACATCCTTTGGCCATATCACATCACAAGGCACATGCTGCAAAAACAAGTTAGACGTCCTCTAATTTGTAGTTGCAAGTTTTTTACGTGGCTGCTATAGGTTACTAGCAAGAACGTTTCTTACCTACGTCAACACCACAACGTGATTTGCCAATTGCTATTTACCCTTCATAAGGACCCTTTTCATCGAATCCGATCCGACTAAGGTAGGAGAGACAGACACCCGCTAGCCACCTTATGCATCTAGTGCATGTCAGGCGGTGGAACCGGTCTCACGTAAGCGTACGTGTAAAGTTGGTCCGGGCCGCTTCATCCCACAATACCGCCGAATCAAGATAAGACTAGTAGCGGCAAGCAAATTAACAAACTCGACGCCCACAACTGCTTTGTGTTCTACTCGTGCATAGATTCTACGCATAGACCTAGCTCATGATGCCACTGTTGGGAGACGTAGTAGTAAATCAAAATTTTCCTACGTTCACCAAGATCTATCTATGGAGAAACCAGCAACGAGAGGGGAGAGATTGCATCTTCATACCTTTGAAGATCGCTAAGAGGAAGCGTTACAAGAACGCGGTTGATGGAGTCGTACTCGCAGCGATTCAGATCGCGGTAGATCCGATCAAGTGCCGAACGGACGGCACCTCCGCGTTCAACACACGTGCAGCCCGGTGACGTCTCCAACACCTTGATCCAGCAAGGAGGAAGGAGAGGTTGGGGAAGGGCTCCAACAGCAGCACGACGGCGTGGTGGTGGTGGAGTAGCAAGGTATTCCGACAGGGCTTCGCCTAAGCGCTGCGGAGGAGGAAGAAGAGAGGTAGGGCTTCGCCGTGAGAGAGAGAGATCAAATCCTGTCTCAAAACATCCAAAACCTCAAGTATATATAGGAGGAGGGACGTGGAGGGCTGGCTTGGCCTCTACTCCAAAGAGGAGATGGCCGGCTGAATTAAAGGGAGAGTCCACCTCCCACAAGGGAGGTGGATCTCCTCCTTTTAAATCCTTTTTGCCTTATCTCCTTATCTCCAGCCGCATGGGCCTTTAGCAAAAGTCTTGCCCAGCCCAATAAGGGCTGGCACACTTTATCTAACAGCCCATGTGGTCCTTTGGTCGTCACACCCCTCCCGGGGGTCCTCCGGCACCCTCCCGGCACTCCCGGTACACTACCGATGAGCCCGAAAACTTTCCGGTGACCAAAACTGGACTTCCTATATATCAATCTTTACCTCCGGACCATTCCGGAGCTCCTCGTGACGTCCGGGATCTCATCCGGGACTCCGAACAACCTTCGGTAATCACGTATACCTTTTCCCTATAACCCTAGCGTCATCGAACCTTAAGTGTGTAGACCCTACGGGTTCGGGAGACACGTAGACATGACCGAGACACCTCTCCGGCCAATAACCAACAGCGGGATCTGGATACCCATGTTGGCTCCCACGTACTCCACGATGATCTCATCGGATGAACCACGATGTCAGGGATTCAATCAATCCCGTATACAATTCCCTTTGTCTATCGGTATGGTACTTGCCCGAGATTCGATCGTCGGTATCGCCATACCTTGTTCAATCTCGTTACCGGCAAGTCTCTTTACTCGTTCCGTAACACATCATCCCGTGGCTAACTCCTTAGTCACATTGAGCTCATTATGATGATGTCTTACCGAGTGGGCCCAGAGATACCTCTCCGTCACACGGAGTGACAAATCCCAGTCTTGATTCGTGTCAACCCAACAGACACTTTCGGAGATACCCGTAGCGTACCTTTATAGCCACCCAGTTACGTTGTGACGTTTGGCACACCCAAAGCATTCCTACGGTATCCGGAAGTTACACAATCTCATGGTCTAAGGAAATGATACTTGACATTGAAAAGCTTTAGCAAACGAACTACACGATCTTGTGCTATGCTTAGGATTGGGTCTTGTCCATCACATCATTCTCCTAATGATGTGATCCCATTATCAACGACATCCAATGTCCATGGTCATGAAACCGTGACCATCTATTGATCAACGAGCTAGCCAACTAGAGGCTCACTAGGGACATGTGATGGTCTATGTATTCACACATGTATTACGGTTTCTGGTTAACACAATTGTAGCATGAATAATAGACAATTATCATGAACTAGGAAATACAATAATAACCATTTTATTATTGCCTCTAGGGCATATTTCCAACATCTCAAGCCATTGGAAAAGTTTCCATACGAGAGGACCACGGAGGAAACCGCGAAGATCTCTCAAGACCAAGTGAGGGCCCAGTTTGCAAAGAAAGCTCCACCTTCGAAGTAGACCATAGATCCGGTGGCAGTGAAGTGCACTGTCGAGGCCCTGAAGTGACCACCACCACCTCTGCTGGATACCAACTATGTCCGCGCTACTAAAAAGGCATATCAAAATGCGGTGCGGACGGGAACTACTTCCAGTGATAAGAGGTTAACAAAACGAAGAAGTGAGAAAAAAATTCCCCAGCTCGGCGAACAGGCTAACCAATCGTGCCCCCCGCTGAAGGAGTCTATCGATATCGCCGCTGATCATCCGGCGATGGTCCCCGGTACCAATCCTGCTGATTACATGAGCGATGGTGTACCGTTTGAGCCATTGGAGGTGGACGATTTCAAATACCGGTACGGGAAGCCTCTCGTCAAAGATGGAAGTCCTCCTCTAGGAACGATAATGAGACAATTGCATGATTGGTACATGGAAACCTGCCGCGAGTCTGGGCTTGATTGTTTGATGATGAGTATTAAAGAGAAGCACGACTTCCATGGTCAGGAGGTGATTAATGTTTAATTTGAAGAGCTTTTCCAGTTTTACAATCAAAAGGACATCGACATACAAATCATGACTTGCTATTGTCTATAAGTACTTCTATAATTAAGTCTCTATATATAGCTCACCTCTTTCATTGTATGTATATATATAATTATCCTCATCACTATATTATGCAGATTGAAGATCGTCGAATGCAGAAAAACAGCAATGTATGACATTGGGTTCATTAACCCAAATATCATACATGAAGTGACGGTTCAAAATTATCCCGAACAAACCGAGGAGAACTTGCTAGAATCGATGGTTAAAAATCAGAACAAAGACAAAATACTCTTTCCTTACAACTTCAAGTGAGTGTTACTGTCTTGTGCATATTTGGTTTCTCCCTTATTACTCGAGGGTATAGTAATGTAATTGATGAGCTATGCATGTGTGCGCAGCCACCACTTTATTATACTAGAGATTAAGCTTGAGCGGGGAGTAGTAACCGTCTTAGACTCGAGACGAAATAACCCCGAGTCGTATGCGAACCTGATTGAAATGCTCCAGAGGTAAGTTCAATCGATCATTATCGCACCATATCGGCAATTTTGTTCATTTTCTGATATATATCAAGTAATTATTTTTTTTGTCTGATAGGGTTTGGAAAGATTTCATCAAAATTGCTCTGGGACTGCCTACCGAGCTGCAATTTATACTCCCGAAAGTAAGTAATATATACTACCTAGTTCCGCCCATCTCCCATTGATTGTAGCTAGTTTCATCAATATATACCATTTAGCATGCTTGCTTATCAGTTTGATTGACCTCTATTTCTAGTATAGTGCTTGTTTCAGGAACAAGGGACTAGTTTTTGTGGATACTATGTTTGCGAGTTCATCTACAACGCGACGAATCCTAATAAGCGGGACTACATTGAAAAACAATATGAAGTGCGTAAGCAAAAATATTCACAATTTTATTTTATGACCATCATTTGTGTTAAGTTTCATTCATATACATGTATTGACCCACTTCTTCAATTTAGATGTGGCGGATGCAGGATGAACTCCTACCACAAGATCGCATACGGGCAATTCAAGAGGAATTGGCCGGATTCTTTATTAACCACGTCATCAATAAAGCCGGAGAATACGATATGGAACTTGAAATTAGATGTTAGATATTGTAACATAAGATAGATATACGAAAACTTGTTGTCTGATCAATCTCTCGGAGAAGGAAGAGGTCCATCATTTCTTTCTGTATATGTTCATGACGATGTTTTGTGTACTTAACGGTTTCCTTCCTTTCCTTACTAACTAGCATGTCTGCAAGAGCGAATCTCATTTGTCTGCAAGATAATTTTAGTTCCTTTGTTGAACAGAATCATATTCGTTTGGCATTATCTCACCCTGTACATGAAGGTCGATGAGCGACAAGCATTAAAACTGGAGGCAAAGGTCAACTGATAATATTCGGTCATATACGATCAAATCAATAAAGCTAGTTCACTTTTAATAGCAACGCTCGTTGAGCGGTGATCATTTTAGTAGTACTAAATATTCAGTTTTGCTTGTCATGTAATAAAAATAATCGTCTCATGTTATGTATCACTTGACATGCATGTATGTGGATCAAACTCGGACAAGATATGGAATACCTTGCTCACATAGATTTTGACCAGCCTATTTAGATGTGGGTGCATATTACTAGATAAGCTTAATATTGACTTTAATTTTATACTGCATAATTCGTATAAAATAGTAGTTCCTTTCTGGATGATCCAGTTTGACATATACATTTAGTTGTGCGTCAAGGAGATGACTTTTTTCACATATATTCGAATATTGATATGCTTGAAAGGGTTGGCATCAACGTTCTGCAGATTTGGAAATGGATGAGGGACATGAGGTTGTTACTATAAAAGTGATTCGTCATATCTATCTATTTCTAGGGGGTGTTTCGTAAAGTGTACATTAAGTGGGAACAGCCCCCTCCACCATGATCTGTGCCATTCATCTCCCATCCAACGGCTCAGATTTCGTTTTTCTATTCTTGCACATGAAGCTGCTTTTCTATACGAGAACGTACGTACGGGGTGACGTGATCGGTCCAGCGTGCTTGCTGTTTTAGCGGTGCCAAAAAAAATCAGTGTATCTCTCAATCCCTTACAACAACAAAAACATGCATGCCGTGGTACTGTTAACACATGGCAACATTTCTCTCTCCTTTCGTCCGAGCTGGGCGTAATATATACTGGAGTATATAGTTTGTAGTTTTTCATTGAGTATTTTTTGTGATTTAATACCAATATTTTAGCATTATGACATATTTAGTATCAGCTCTAAACATGAAACCAACAACTAGCTAGACAGGGAACGTCTTTTATGTCATAGCAGAAGCCAGAACATGATGTTTGCTTAAGACAATAATATGGAACCGTGTTAATTACCATCTTTCCAGAAGAGACAGAGGCGTGTTGTCTTGGCTCGGCTGGAAATCTGTGACGTACGTCCAAGTAAGTAGGGATGCTACGTCATGTTTCTAAGGCCTTGTAAAATGCTAGGTGTTTAAGAAAGTGTTTAGAAAAATAAACCGGCTTTTGCTGAAGCACCGGTGTCTATTTTTACATGAAAGACACCTAACTAAACGTCTACCATGTATAAACAAGCACTGGTGCTTAAAAAAGCCTGGTTTATTTCTCTAAGCACCTTTTCTAAGCACCTTTTCTAAGCACCTTGTATTGTACAAGACCTAATGATTTCTAGTCCAAGGCAGTTTTGGTGGAGCCCTTCAAGCTAAATTGACTATCTAGAATCTTCTTGTATATCCAACCATGTACAGCTCATACGGACGGTCGTGCTGCAGCCAATGGATGCACGTCATTCCTAAACCCTAAACTCCTTTAGTCATGTTCGTGGCTCAAACCGGGACTAAAGGCCCCTAGCGAACCGGGACAAAAGCCCTGGCCTTACAAATCGGGACTGATGCATCCTTTGGTTCCGGTTCGTAAGTGAACCGGTATTAATGCCCTTATCCTGGCCTCAACCGAAGCCCTTTTTCTACTAGTGCTAGGAGGAAAATCACGAGTAAACCGGAAGTTTCTACCCACAGTTAGTGCATGGATATACAATAAGTGTGTCTAGGCATCATCTAGATGTGACATTTGTTTTAGGCAATCTTGATTTGACATAAGTATGTCAAATCTAACATGATGTTTTTTGGCATTTTTATTTGTCTGTTGGTGTTCTTTTTCTTATTGTCGAACACAACACTAAAAGGAGGCCACCACAATGTGCACGCATAGCCCAGACCTAGCGCGCCCCATGCATAGCCTAGCGTGCGTGGTAGTAGTAGCAGTAGTACCATTTGTGTTTCTTTGATTTTGATTTTTATTTATGATTTTTTTATTTTTCTCTTTCAGGTTTAGTTTTCCTTCTGGTTTTATTTCAGTTTTCTCTATATATGTAGAACATTTTTTCAATACACACTTAATATATTTTTGTATATGGTGATTTTTTTAAATACACATTGATTTTTTAGTATAGGATAAACATTGAACAAAAAAATTAATATATGACAAAAAAAATACATTGAACTTGTTTTGTATGTATGATGATTTTTTTCTTAATACATGCGGTAAACATTTAACCAATACACAATGAAAATTATAAAATGCAGGCGGAACATTTCTGAAAAATAGGTAAAATAGATAGAAGAGAGAAAAAAATAGTGTTTGAAAAATGTTCGTAAATTCAAAAATAGTTTGCAAAGTCAGCACATGTTAGCATTGAATTCAACAAATGGTCGTGTATTCAAGCTCTCTGACGACCAAAACACTCGTGGCCACCATCAAATCACAATGAAGGACCATTCACGAGTTTAGGGTGCACATGCAACCGGGACAACTACAACCACAAGCCCAGTTGCGGGTCTATAACGAATTTGCAGTTGGGGGAACTACAAGCTACAAAAGCCGAGTTGTGAGTCGAGGATGGACTTGCATCTGGGGAAATTACAAACTACAAAAAAGCCCCACTTACGACTCGACATAGCTTCCGCCTCAACATATGAGGTGGATATGAGAGTTGTCGGACAACCTAGACATACGGGTTGGATGAATATAGTTATATAGAGGATCTGGTTGGGTGGGTTTTTTGCGAGGTACATAATCTACGTGAAGCTACAAAAAGTTTTAGGTAAACTGCCTAAGAATTATCTCGTCCCCCCTGTTTTTCAGGTGGGTGGGGCCCTTTCCACCCCCCTTCTTCAATCCTAATTATTCGTGTTGTCTTTTACATAAACTACGTAACTTTATTACATAATTGTAGCATTACTCGGATTTTTTTTCCTTTGGTCTGCCTTGTCGAGGCTGTCAGATCAATGATATAGGAGGAACTGGGGCTCTGGTTGAAGATGATATCAACCGTTCGATCCACTTTATACTACACCATTAATCCGGTTGCATGATGTACCTAAAAAGCCTATATGTAAGATGAGCAACTGTTTTTTTTTTTTTTTTTTTTTTTTTTGCGGTTGATGTAAGTTGAGGGACTTGGAAAAGAAGAAGTCATAATGGGAAGCTGAGTTGCTAGTTAGACGTACACTGCAAAGAGTGCAAGTCAACGCCGGTACTCCCAGCTGACGCGGCTGCTTTATTATTCTGACACATACCAGTATACAAAGTGGATCATATTTACCTTTTGTTTTATGCATGATTCGAACTTTGTGTCAGTTACCAACCACATCTCTTGTCTTATTACATATTGAATCCAGCGTTAGGTACTTAATCGTAGTAGCTATACAGATCAGAGATTCATGACACGTGATTCCTTCTATTTTCAAAACATTGTAAGCATTGCTGGCTCTACTTAAGCAGCTGGCTTATAGAACCCCCCAAAGACTAAACCTCAAAAGCAAAGAGCTATCTACTTGCCACATTGCAAGCTTATAAGGTGCCATGGACGACCAGCTTGCGTCCCGGAAGTTCTCGTTCTGCCTCTTCTCCAGTCTGCCTCAAGCACGTAAGCTGTTGTGAGTTTATGATTTGTAGTTGTAATCCTAGTTCTTTCTCCCACACAAATAGGAAAACCATGGCATGAAAATTTTGGCGACTATATTCTATATTGAGTTGATTATTATCAAATCAAGTAAGATTTTATTTAACTACTACTGACAGCTAGGGATGCAAGCAGGTGTGGGTTGGCAAACAATACCACAGTACCAATATAGTGTAAATATTAATGCAGCTATAGGCTAAATAATTGAGTTAGTTGAAGAGTTTTGCGGCATGAAGTGTGACGCCGCTTTACTCACAACATGACGAATCAAAGATTTTAATTGATAGATAGAGAAGAAAAATGAGAGGAAGAGATATGACCATGATGATGTACCTAATGTGCTATGCAATGATCTAGTTGGCAGCACGTTTTAATTACTGGCACGAAATAGGAAAAAGGTGTTGGTAATTATGTATTTAGTGATTTTTAATTATTTGCCATAGAAGCAGGGACGAGTTTGTGTCTCATAGTTTTTCTCACTAATGTGATGATTCTAGTTTTCTAAGAGCCAATGACTTTTATGTTTTTATATGTTTCTTGTCGTCATTCCAACAGTTGTCGGCGCATTGATACACTCATTTTTGTTTCTACTTTAGTGATGTGAAACGTTTTATATTAGTTTAGAGAGGGAGTAACTAGTGAAGATGGCAAACATTCAACAGCAGGCAGAGAGGTTGCCGATAGTCATACTGCGAGAGGCATTGACAAATGACAAGGCATATAGAAATCTACGCATCGTGCATCCAGTTGGTCCTCCGCCTGATCCTGCCGCACTCCTCGTCGCTCATCCAGCGCGCGGAAGCAAACGATGCCGAGAGGCTTCTGCAAGGGATGGCGCCTGATGGGGACAGGGTGATCCATATCGCCGCGAGGCTGGAGGATGTGGAGCTAGTGTGTGCCGTCTCCGTGACCGAGAGATGGCACGACGCGGTTGACGCAACAGCAAAGAACAGCAGAGAAGAGACTGCCCTGCACTGCGCGGCGGCTACCGGGAACGTCGACATGATCGGCGCCCTGCTCGCGCTGTTGACTGAGCACGATGACAGGACGAGGCAACTGCTGAGGGAGCAGAAGGACAACGGGGAGACATGTTTGCACGAGGCAGTGCGGTGTGGGAGAAAGGACGCCGTGCTGATATTGGTCCGGGAGGATGTGCGTGTCGTCCTCGGACCGAACGACGGCTGTGCATGAGCTAGTGAAAATAACTGATGAGCAGGGCGTTTCTCCTCTCTATTTGGCCACGAAACTACGCCAGCTTGAGATTAGTCAGTTCCTCACCCAAGAACAAGAACCACCCGGCACCTATCCAGCTGCGTCCTACCACGGGCCGGGAAGAAAGACAGCTCTACATGCCGCGGTTCTCCTGAGCAAAGGTACGATTTGCTTCCCTCATTGATCCTGCTTTTCTATTCAGGATTCAGTTTGTATTTCCCTGAAGAAAGACAGCAACAACCGAAATCACTAACATCCAGTGAATTCAGTTTGTATTTCTTCTGCAGGGCCAAAAAGTTTATTTAAATTCAACCAATGTTATTTAAGTGAATTCGTCTGTAGTCTGTACTTCTTAAATTGCTCAAATATTTTGAAATGGTAAATGAAATTCAGTGGACTTCATCGCAAACTGACTAAAAATGAAAATCGGTAGCAACACATGCACACGCACGAATGCTGATGAATAGTAGTGCTTCGTACTTTATGCATTTTATTTATCTGATGGTGATTAAAGGGGGTATACATGTGTATATTTATATGCTAATAGCGTGTGACTAAGTAGGATTATGATTTCTATACTATTCCGACGAGCAATCATGCTTAACTCTAACAACATTCACCACTAAGCAGATCACAGCGAACATCTCGCCAAGTGGAATAATAAAGAACTCATAGGGAAAGCAGATTTATATGGGAACACTCCGCTTCACCTTTTGGCATCAACCAGTGACAAAATTATTGTGAAACTTCTTCTTGATTTGGACGAGAGTGCTGGATACCGTGCGGACTATGATGGATCATTGCCCATACATGTTGCTGCTGCCAATGGAAGCCTTGAAATCGTCAAGCTCTTGTCTGAGCTTCGACCCGGCTGCGCTTGGTCATGCAATAACTTAGGCCAGACTATTCTACACATTGCTGTCCAAGAGAAAAGATACAATGTGGTAAATTATGTTTCCTGTGAACTGAAGTTCGAACGGATTTTCAACACCAGGGATACCGATGGGAATACCGCTCTCCATGTGGCTGTAGTGCAAGGAGATCAACACATCTTTTGCCAGCTTATGCGGAGGAGGGAAGTATGCTTGAGCTTCACAAACAAGGATGAGCTTACACCACTTGATCTTGCACAATTAAGCATCCTGCCGAGTATTTTCATCGACGGTATGTATGTATATAACCCCCCTCTTCTTAACGGCGTTCACACTTTAATTTGCTACTTTCTTGTTGTATAATATATTTTGTGAAGTTTATTTCTTTTAACTTAGACTTTGAAGTAGCTCTAGTATGTGTGTATATGTATAGACTAGCTAAATACCCATGCGTTGCCATGGAACTACAAACTAAGACATGAGTGCATTGATTAAACATCATTGTAACTCAATGTGTGCATGCGATTCTTGTTACTATGTTCCCACAAATATCATCTTGGAGCCCATCCTCACTGCCCTCCTCTGTTCAGCGGTTCACTACCGACGATGGAGGTCATGTTTCTATGCTCCCCTTCCATTGTTAACCACGTGAAATGACATTGGTTGTTCCATGGTAGATATCAGTAATTCAACATATGCAACCGTGTGACATAGAAACAAAAAATAAACGCTATCGAATATCAATATATAAGAAACATGTATGTGTTTTGTGTTGTAAGAAGAAATGAATGTGAAGATTTCAACAAGAATTATGCACATTATCCCGGTAAAACCCCATGATTGCCCCTTTGCTAGATTATGCATTATTGATGTGCGCGCATCATGATTTTTGTTGAAGGTGTTGACTCAAAAGCTTTGCTTCGCGGATAAAAAACCGAAGTTTAACCTTTGGTTGGACCCGTCAACATCGGCAATTCCTTCTTGGAAGCATTTTTAGGAGCCCCAAAACCATTGGCCTTAAGAATCTCTAGAATGGCATTATGCACAATTTTACCAAATACTTTTGTTCGAAATCAAGTTTCAACACATGTGTACTTGATTCACAGTCGCATACATTTTTCGATAAAGGACATTTCATTCAATTGATTTATCAAGGTGATACAACTGCATCGAGAGAATGCCCGGCCTTTGCATTACATGATGCACACAGCCAACAAGTCTAAACGATCCAAAAATTAACAGGTTTATAGCAAAATAAATCAATGCAGCCTAGGGTGGGGCAAATCATATCCGGAGATTACACTGCCATCCATGGAGGAAGAAACCTCCCTGGCCATATGCTCTAGCCATGTAGACGCCATCATAAAATGGTCTCTGTCCTCCGGCCTCTGCCTCCGGCCTCTGCAAGATAGACCAAGTAGGGAGACATCATGTACATGCATGAATAACCCGCACAAGAGAAGAAACACATTGATTATTAAAAACCACATTATTCCTGCTAAGCCACAATGCCCAACATAAGGCAGCCACTCCCACAAGAATATGTGCAGAAAATTGTTTATCAATATCCCGCAACCAGTTGACGAACATGTTACGTGCACTACCTGGGGGATATAGATTTGAAGCTACGTGAACTATGGCCCATACTGCACGAGCGAATTTACACTCAAAAAATAAGTGTTTAATAGACTCGTCATGTTGACAAAAGACACATGTCTTACAGCCTTATCAGTTACGTCGTGTCAGGTTATCTCTAGTTAAGATGACCCCTCCCTTTAAAAATCAGAGGAATATCTTCACTCTTAGAAGTACTTTTCGGTTCCACAATTTTTTGTTATCAACGGGGACATCACTATGAGCCATTGCATCGTATAAGGACTTGACTGAGAAACCGCCGTTCTGATGCAACTTCCATCAAAACTTGTCCGGTTCACCTGTCAATTGAATGTCTTCCAGACGTGAGAGTAATTCATTCCATGCTGCTAGGCGAGGGCCAAAGAGATCCCTACGAAAAGAAATATCAGAGTTTCTTGTCCCAAAACTTGTTTGATCGTGACAAAATTATGTCTGACAGTCCGGTACAAGCTGAGATACTGCACCATAATTGGTGTGGTGCCTAGCCAAGTATCTTCCAAGAATAGAATCAGAGAGCCATCCTTAACTGAGAAAGTACCAAACTAAAAAATGAATTCCTTTGCCTTCATGACACCATACAAAACATGTGAATCACCGGGTTTCCAATGAACTTGAGAAATGGCTTTGGACCCCACGTTTTTGTTACGAATGATTTCCTGCCACACTCCATTCTCAGTGAGTAAGTTGTAAAGCCATTTTCTCATAAGAGCGATGTTTTTAATCTCAAGATCTTGAATTTCCAAGGCCCCCTTGACTTTTAGGGCGGCATAATACAGTCCACCTTGCCAGCCTATATTTCTTGGATTCATTATCGCATTGCCAAAAAAATCTGGATCTAAAATAATCAAGACGTTGAACAACTCCTTTCGGTAAGTGAAAGAAATTAAGACACCATGTATTGAACCATATTGGTGAGGACGGAGTTGATCAAAATCAATTGCCCCCCATATGACAAGAGTTTGGCCTTCCAGCTGGCTAGCCATTTCTCAAGTCTCTCTTCCATATGCTTCCACTCAGTGATAGTTAAGCGCCGATAGTGAATCGGAATACCGAGATACCGAATTGGGAACTGCCCGAGCTAGCAGCCGAAAATGTCAGCATATTTAGCTGCAGAGTCTACAGCGTCACCGAAGCAGAAAAGCTCGCTCTTATGAAAATTAATTTTGAGACCAAAGAGCTCCTCGAATGCACATAAAAGCAATTTGAGGTTTCTTGCTTTATCTAGGTCATTATCCATAAAGAGAATAGTGTCATCCACATGTTTTAAAATAGATAAACCTTCTTCTACTAAATGGGGAATAACACCGCTAATCTGCCTGGCCACCTTAGCCCTCTCAACAAGGATAGCTAATATATCGGCCGCGATGTTGAACATAATAGGGGATATGGAGTCCCCTTAGCGAAGACCCTTCTTAATCTGAAAATAGTAGCCAACATCATCATTGACTTTGATAGCCACACTACCTCCACAATCAAAACTCTCTACCCATCAACAGCATTTTGACAAAAACCCTTTCATGCGTAAAGTTTGCAATACAAGGGCCATTTGACTTTATCATAGGCCTTTTCGAAGTCGATTTTGAAGATGACTCTACTCAACTTTTTACGGTGAAGCTCGTGTACGGTTTTGTGCAGCACAACCACTCCATCTAGTATGTTGCTACCTTGCATAAACACTGTTTGAGTGGGTTTGACCACATGGCAGGCGACCCCGTTCAACCGATTTGTTGCAACCTTTGTAAAGATTTTAAAGATGACATTTAGAAGGCAGATCGGTCGATATTGTTGAATGCGACTAGCCTCCTTAACATTGGGCAGTAGGATGATTTCCCCAAAGTTTAAACGGGCAATGTCAAGGTTTTCGGTATGTAGTTGGTTAAACAACTGAACCAAGTCCACCTTAATCATATCACAAAAACATTGATAAAACTCTATCGGAAAGCCGTCTGGCCCAGGGGCCTTGTTGTGTTCATTTGAAACACCGCGGTCCAAATTTACTCCTCCGTGAACGGAGAGGGTAAAAAATTATTTTCCACCTTCGACACTTGAGGGATGTTATGAGTAATAGACTGATACAACACAAACAAACTTTGAGCAGAATGTCCAAATAAACAACTCTTTGTAGTACTTGGTAATGAAGTTTCTGAGCGGTACATCCCCCTCGATACGGCCTTCATCCTGGTCAAAAGCGAAAATACATTTCTTTCTATGCCGGCCATTGGCCAACATTTGAAAGTATTTCGTATTGTCATCACCTTGAACAAGAAAGTTGGCATTTCCATGCTGGTACCTTTTAATCTCTTCCTCGTGCAAAAGACGGGCAGTCTTCTCATTTAGATGGCTTTTTTGGTCAATCTCAACAGCGTAAAGAGGTCTCACCTCCACAATTTTATCAAGGGTGTAGATTAAGGCACATAGTCGCAGCTTTTCTTTTTTGTATATGCCAACGGTATGTTTAGCCCATCCACTAAGGAATCGGCGCAAGGCGTGAATTCGATTGTTCCATCGTCCAATGGGCATGCTACCCCGAGGTTGACGCGCCCACACCTTCTTACCAGGTCATGGAAACCCTCTCTAGTGAGCCATCCCAGTTCGAATTTAAACCGTGGAGTGTTAGAGCTTGAAGTTGTTTGTCCAAAATCGGTTAGCAATGGAGCATGATCCAATAAGGCCTCAATTCATTCTAGCGCTCATACCGATGCAAGGGGATATTTATACTCCTAGTCGATGGTTACTAGCACCCAGTCAAGTTTTTCATGAGTTGGGATAGATTGATTATTGGCCCAGGTGTACTGAGGACCAGACATAGTGAGTTCTCGTAGGTCCAAGCTGTCAATAACAGCATTGAAGAGGAAAGGCTATCTAGTGCCAAACCGGTCATTGTTTTTTTTCCTGTTGATATCAAAGGATATTGAAATCCCCCCCTGCTTAACATGGGATGAGGATTGTCTCGGCAGGTATTAACAAGTTCCTTAAGAAAAGCGGACTTAAACTCCTCTTGAGCGGCGCCATATATAGCCACCAGGCTCCAAAGGAAGTTGCCAGACTTGTTTCGAAGGTGAAATTTGATATGATATTCACCCTTCGATGTGGACAAAAGTTCCAAGTATGTTGAATGTATCCTAAGCAAGATTCCACCCTACCTTCCAGACGGGGATAAGACATGCCATACATAATCATAACCACATGAAAAGTGGTCAAGATCACGTGTCTGGAAATCACATTTACCAGACTCAGTGATGGCCACAAAGTCCAACGCATTATCCCTTACACAATCGGCAATATGTTTGTGTTTAGCCAAGTCACCAAGACCTCTGTTATTCCAAAACATGCGTCTCATGATGAACCATCTTTATGTTTAGATACCTTCGCCCTCTTAGACGAGCGCCCTCTTTTCTTCGCTTTTTCGTTCATACATGTGCACATAAATGTATGGATTGATGCATAAGAAGATGATTTCATGACTGCAAATGTGCAAGCTATATTTCAGATGGAATCCAAAGAACTAAGCGCTCCATATGTAGAATCAAAGATACAAAGTAAAAAAACAATCAGAACCCCGCGAGAGATTATTCTTTCTTACATCTTTGCCTTGTCATCCCATCCTTCTCCTCTCTCCACGACAACGAAGTCGGAAGAGGCAGACAAACTTATCTTTCATCTTCATTCAATCCATCCACATGAGTAAGTCATGCATGTTTGGCATATCATCATAGCAGGTCCTCGTAATTCATCGGCGTCATCAAGCTACACGTTTTAGCATGTGTTCCCGCACGCTTTTTTATCTTATTTTTCATTTTTTTTCCTTTTGAACTTTGCAGACAGGTTATCTTCTAGGTGTATAAGATTTATTGTCATCCCTAGATGGTGTGAGAGCTAGAGACTGTCTTTTACTCACTGTACATGTCTCAAATTGTTTAATTTTTCTGGATCAATGATCATTGCATGCATGCCGTAAAGTTTCAATTCTGCAAGCCGTCACTAATTGAGTTCGTCCAAGCCGTGGGAAGTTTCTACGATAACAAGGAGAAGAACATGGCGATGCGGTTTGCTTACAGGATATTCGCAATGTCCGACTTCGCCGCGTTCGGCTTCGCGGCGGCATCCATATCTTCCTGCACTTTCGCCGGGAAACGGTTCTTGTACTTGAGCACCGGATACCTGTTCCTGCTTTTCGCCGCCATGTTCATGATCCTCGTCTTCATGGGAGGAGTTTATCTGGCGGTTCACCCCATGGTGGACAGCCCCACCCTCGCCTACGTCTATCTGCCTGGCGTGCTATACCCATGCGCGTTGCTGCTGATTCGCGCGCTGGGTTCCAGATTGCTTCTCCACATGTGGGCGCTAAGCTCGAGGCTTGGTTACCCGGGATGGTTCTCTGTCCTGCCTTGTCTGCTCCCTCCGACACGCCGAGGTCGTGCCCATATATATCGCGCACTTTATGTGAGATGCTCCTCCAGGCTATTTTCCTTTTTCGCGGTGTTTGTTCTTTTGGCTGTGCTTGCGCTACTGTTGGCCAAAACGAATATACCACCATAGTAGCACGCCGGTGTTGGCACACACCAGATTTCGAGAGAGATTTGTGGCGTCTCATGTGAGGTGTTTCAATGCACTTCTCCTGCTGCGTAATTAATGTGTCCTTTTCTATGCTAGTTATATTTAGTGTTTGCAATTTGTAAGTTTGGTCGTGAGTTGTAAGCAATAAATTGATACTTCTAATTGAAGATTAAAGACCATTGGATATTATTTTCTTCATGTTTTTGCGCATGAAACACCTTCACTGCTTAAATAGAGTCACTACAGTCGTGTTGACAGAGAATGCCAACCTCCTCAGGGGCACAACGTAGCCACGCACCAGTTTTAGGTAGCGAGGGACCCATTTGGGGTAGCGCATGACTGGCTTTATTCGGCTCTCACTTGATGGTATTTATTGGACTCGGGATCACTGACCATTCGTGCCGCCGTCACGCATTCCCTCTCCATGGTGAGATTGTTCGGGCTCCGTTCGAGAGCTAGGGCCACTCGATCCATGACTGTAGCCAGGGGCGGAGCTAGGCAAACACTGGGCCCCAGACCGGCTTCAGAGCTATACAGTGATCTACATTGTCAAATAATACTAAAATTGCTACAGTTAACGAAGGATTTTGACTATATGACCCGGGCCAGGGCTCTAGGCCTGGGGTATAGCTCCGCCACTGACTGTAGCTATTTTACCTTCTAGGATGGTCACATATCTCTTAATGTACCTGCAAGAAGTAAAGATAATAGATCCAGCATGATCAAGCAGTGTCATTCGGGCTCCTCTTAAGCCCACTTCTTCCTTCCATGAGCCATCAATGTTAAGCTTCACCCTCCCCATCGGAGGCTAGCTTGCTCCAGCGCTCCTGAGACTGCGTACATGCAGCCGGTATTTCATGTTGTTTTCTTTTCATCCTTCGCTTGCCGTAGTAGACCACTGTCTTTCTAATAATTAGCAACGTCATCAATGGGTTGTTGTTGTATGTTCAGCACCGTGTCGATGTAGCCACCCAGAAATCTGCTACATGCTTTAACAGCTCATAGTACACCTCGTTCCGAACATACCAGTTCCACTAGAGTGTCATCTGGTAGACGCTCATCAAATAGTGCATAGATCAAGCAAACGGATGATCCATTCATGACCTCTGTTGGTGACCGTCTCCACCATGGGCATGCTCCATATGCTCGACATTGTCGTCCATAATCGCTGGGCCAAGAGACATATGCACCAGGCATGGAATGTGTCCTTGCGTTACATGCCACATAAAACACACATATCAGAAACCTCGAGCCTCTGCTTATGCTTATTTACAAGACTGGCCAACAAATTTGTCGCAACCCTCCATGCAAATACCCGTACCTTTGGGGAAGCAGGGCACACCCGCACTGCGTTCCAGACGGCATGAGGGCTGTCTGGTGCCCTGATCGTGGCGCATGTGGAAGCGCTGGACATGTATTTGAAAATCAAAAACATGTATTCAAAAAATATACATCCAGCCTAGACATATGGGTTGGATAAATTGGGGGCCAGGTTGAATGAATAGGGGGGCACGTTCTGGAAAATGGAAATGGAGCCGAGCTACAGGGAGCTCTTTTTCAAAAACATATTTCCAGAGCATGATTTCTTTTTTCAATTTATTGTGGACACAAACACACACGCACACACATGTATAATGCATATGTGCAAAATTGTACAGCATTATACTTTCACATGTGGCGTACAGAAAAAGAGAAATACACATTTTTTGACAGGTTTCTTATTTTTGTTATTGGGCAAAAAAAATTTACAGACTGAAAATTACAACATTTTTAGACAAATTTAAGACGTTCTTGCTGAACACATATATCTTCCCATTGATTAGTTTTGATTTTTCTGATACGTTTATTTTTTTTGGAAAATTTTGAAATATTGAGCTCCCTGGAGCTCGGCCTCCAAAACCTCGCACTCGCCATGTTTGGGCTGTTTGATCGAACATATAGGCGAAAATAGGTCTGATCTGCACGGCAGCTGCAGTTTACTATAGTGTACAGACGGCCATGTGAGGTACTACCTCCTTTTCGGTTTATAGGGCTCTTAAAATCTCACCGACCAAGGTGGATGGTGAGTGGTGGAATAGTTCTTATAGTTTGCAAAAATACTTAACTAATGTGTTCATTTTACTCAAAATGTTGTGTTTATTAATACATTAATTACAATGCATGCATTCATGAATAAGAACTTTAACATGCATCGATCAATGTTGTCTAAATTTTTGCATATAACAGTTTAATGCACCTTGAAATCTGAAGATCTGATGAAAAGCACTCAAATTGAGATTTATAAAATGAAAAAACTAAAATTTTGAAATAAGCCCTAATAAACCGGAAGAGAGAGAGTACTATACTATTTATATCAAAAAAATGCGAGCTATAGTATTTATTGCTTTTGGCCTAGCCAGTCTACTGCATCTTAATTAAGCTGTGTTCAAATCGTTCTTTTCTTCTCCATAAAAAAAATCACCCTTTTTCCTTTAAATATAGTCTTTTTTTCTGAATGTGTTTTTTGTCTTTGCATTAAGTGGAAATCACAAGTAGGCTGAAGGTTTATGTGCAAGAATTCGTACACAGTTGCATGGATGTGACTACGTACGTATACTCGGGAAGCTGCTACTTCAACGACTCCGGACGGAGTCAGCTGCCTGGATGTGGATCACTCCACACCGTGTGTACTATACTAACTTGCAAATGCCGTTTATAAAATTCTTCTCTTTGGTTTGTTCAAAGGGGTATATTATCTTGTTCAGCATCAGCTAAATATGTTCTGAATACCATATATATTTTTTGCAAAAAAAGCCTAAGCCATGTATTGAGCACCACATGTCCTTACAAACAAATCCAAAAGAAAAAGAAAATTACATTCATATCCTTGAGGGTGCACCTAGCAGTAGCTCTGATCGGACAGAATCAACACTGAGAACAAGAGCAGGCGGAGCTTCGACGTCCAGATCGTAGTTGGGAGCCGCCGCCGGCGTCGCCATTACGTAGAACGGGCACGCGCGTGGAGCTAGAAAACAACATACATATATATAGCGTAAGAAGGCAGGAAGCGAGAAGTAGGTATATGTATATAGGCCAAAGAAGAAGGAAGAGGAACTTGGGAGCCTTGCACGGCGGCCGGAGATGGCCGTGTGTACGTCGTCCGATGAGTGCGGTCGGTCGCCACGGTGGAGCTAGGGTTGCACTTGCAGGGGGGAGAGGTTTCTTTTTGGCTTCGGCGACCGACGTGAAGGCTTGTGTAGGTAGTAGCTATATATAATCGCAGTACGCCAGGGGGCAGTGACGGTTGGGCAGGACAGGTACGTACGCTTCCTTTTGTACGTGGAGAACATACGTACGTACGTGAGAGAGTCGTGTATCCCCCTCAAGTACGTACACTTTTGTCGCACTTGTGCTTACGAACGTACTCGGAGTGACGTAATCATTACATTGCGTGGTTGCACCCGCCCGAAAGATTCGCTGATACCGGAAAAGTTGTGTATCATTACATTGTTAGTAAAAGGAATAGAATAAGCATAGAGAGGAATAGACGTGAACATGATGCCTGAAACAGTGAGACAAGAAGTGCTCAGCCCAAATAGAAGATACATCACGGTTATAACCTACCAATTCCGAACCAAGAGCGAGAATGCTGAGCCGGAAAGAATTACAACATCGCCTAAGTCAGAACTTGAGGACACCGGGAGCGAGCAAGATAACGCTTTCAAGAAGGAAGTCGTCGCAAGACGCCGTCAGCATCCGATCCAGAGAAACCAGAGCTAGGGTTTCCCCTAAGCTCGAAGAGGGGTGCATCTAAGGGCCTTGACAGCGCCTCCAAGGAAAAAAGGAACATCCATAGCTGTCGCCGCTGCCAGCACCGGCAAGCCAAGCAAGGATTTCTCACACCCGAAATATCAACACGGTCGTCTGAGCTGCGCTTAATATATATACTTTGCAGCTTTTCGTTGAATATTTTTTATGATTAATACCAATAGTTTAACGGTATGCCCTACTTCTCACATGCATTAGTATCTCTTTTGGCACAAACTAATAGTGGTAAGAGATGTTTTCATCGACTACAAGGTGCCTGTGATGATTTCGTTAATCTCAAAATGTTATGACAGCTCAATATGAAAATGCTCGTAACGATAAGGTGTGTGCACATGTGTTCATAGAAGGTTGCACCCATCCGAAGGATATGCACGATCGTCCCAGCTGCACGTATTGTATATAGTTCGTACTTCTCCATTGAATATTTTTTGTGATTACTACCAATACGCTAACGTTTTGAACTATTTCTCACATGCATTAATATCTGCTCTAAAAACTAAAACAACCTTCTTTTATAGCATACCAGAAGATGATACTTGCTTGAATAATATGGAAACGTGTTTATTGCCATCTTTTCAGAACAGTCAGAGGCGTGTTGTCTCGGGCTGGAAATCTCTGACGTTCAAGTACGTACGAACAGTGGCGGACCCAGATATTGAGGGTTGCCGGGACGACGAATGAAGATGGAGCTTCACAACACTGCGCCGCTGATGGTCGCTAGGCACAAAATGTGATGAAGCTTCACTACACTACACTGACTTCTAGTACAAAGCAGTTTGGGTGGAGCGCTTCAAGCTAATTAAACTGCCACAGTTTTAGAAGAACTATCTTCTTGTATATATCCAAATTAATCCATCATGTAGAGCTAAAACGGACGGTAGTGCTGCGGTCAGCGGATGCACGTCATTACTAGGAGGAAATCAGGATTAGTCCATGCATATATAATCTTATAGAATCTAAAATTCAGTTTTTAAATAGTGGATGTCACAACCTACGTACGTACTCTCCAGCTTTACATGCTCCGCCCGGAGTCAGTTGCATTCACGCTACTGACTTAACCGCGTCGCTACAAATCGCAAGCGGTCGACGTTATATGACACATGCATTTCATTATTTGACTTGGCACTTGCATTTCTATATGTTTTGTTACCAAGATGGGAAGGTTCTACACACATCATCCCAAGCATTTTTCGACATGGCCGGGTTGCTACCGGCAGCCGTTGGGGGTTTTGTTATTCGAGAAACCGAAGACCATTCTGAGGTGGGGCTTTTTTTATATAGAAAAAAGAGTAGACGCTTCATCACATGCATCGCTTGTGCTTGTGGAGATAGCCGGAAGTTGACCTCCACAAGCAAGTACAGAAGAAATACGCTAGCACCATCCTACCGATCGAGATGAGATCTGATATGATCCCTTCTTCTCGCCAGCCTTGACTCACAAAGCCACTGCCCCTACCATTTCTACGGTTGCCCCCTCCCTCTACTCTATGTCGATCAATCATTCATGCCCACAGCACATTACTAGCCCGTCTCCTTCCCCTGGTAGCACACGGATCAACCACAACAGTACCTTGAATACCTCACAAACTGCTTATGAAATTTGTCGATGACAGTGCACAACTTAGGAGTGGCACAATCATGCGAGAAAATGGAATATGCAAGAAGTAACCATGCTTTTTTTCATGGTGTTGATGTAGAAAAGGGTGAACCATTCATCGGTAGAATCAATGCAAAAGAAGGAAAGAAAACGCATGTGTCTGACCTTGTTGGGCAACTAGATGGGAGCCGGTGCAAGGACATGGTACCAAGGAATGTAAGAAAGAGACATCTAAAAGTGCGACCGAAGGCAACTCTTGCTGAGACGTGACGCGCTCGCACCCTCCCTAGTGACATGGTGACGCGGCACATATAAGCGAGCTGGACGATGGGTGGGGGAGGGGAGGGGGGAGTTCGATTATGACGCATACGCCCCGCTTGGGAGCATGGTATAAGTTTCACCCATATTGCTTTTACACCAATAATATACTTGTCTCTCTCTAAACTTGGTCAATCTCGCCTTGCCATTGCCGTTGCTGCCATGGTCGACAATGTCCGTCGTCCCTGCTTGGTCCGTGTTTGTAGTGTTTTTCTCTCTCTTTCTCTCTCACACGCATAAGTTTTGGCTCAACACCAGCACTACTAGAAGCTATGTTTGCTGAGTTTCAAAGAAACTCGGCAGAGCCCATATTAAACTCGGCGAAATGTTTGCCGAGTGCCGCACTCGGTGCAATGCAGTCGGCTCGATGGGCCCCGGCAATTATTAATACTGTCGAGTTCTTCCTATTGCGAAATACAGTGAATATTTGGTTGGAGTGGAAAATGAAGGGAAACCAGATTCTAGTACTGCAGTTTGGAGTGGAAAACGAAGGGAACCACCAAAGAGGAATCACGTGTTTGTTTGTTTTCTGGAAAGGGCAGAGAGAGAGAGAGAGAGAGAGAGAGAGAGAGGAGACCTTGTGTTAATCAGTGGACTGAGGCCCCTAGGCTCGCCGTTCCCAACAGCCAAATTATTTGGTAAGTACGTATTCTCATCCTAACTTGCGTGACGGCAATAATAATTGATCTAACTGAACAGCGGTGATCGAGTGGGCGAAATGGCGCGCTCCAGCATGCATGTACCATGTTATGTAGTGTCCATACCATCTCCCCCCTCTCTTCACTTGCTCTGTGTGCGCCGGCCGCGGCTGTCCGCCCGCCTCAACCTCGATCGAGCTCCTCCCCTCTGGCAGCGGCGACCTCATGGCTCACCACACGACGTACGTCGATCTCCACCATGCAAACGGTTATCTCCTCATCGATCTCTCTGTTTTGTACCTAGAAAAGATCTCTGCTCTATCCTCCTCCTCCATGGATTGTTTCCACTTATCGATGAGTTTGAGTGTGGTCCCTGTGAGGCAACCACCGGCCGCCGGGCGGACGTCAGTCGGCAGACCAGACGCCTGCTGGTTCCAATGCCTTTGCAGATAGTAGCCGTGAGAGGGCTCCGGCTGTTCATTGCATGCCCGGCTGTTGGTACTTGGCAGTGTGACCTGTCCCTGCCTAGGCATGTGGCAGCGCTACGGCACCCATGGCTTTGCAGCGTCCTACCTGGTCGGTCGCCATTGATGAGTGGAGCGAGCATCGACTATGATTACGGAAAAGCTTGTCGCTGGTTACATTAATTCTTACCTGTATTTACTATTTTGTAGGCTCCGGCCAGTGGGATGCATTTGCCGAAGATACTCCGGTATGGGATGTTGATCCGGGCGCTGGTGGGCTGGCTGTTGGTTTAAATGGAGACATGTACTACGTACCACCCGGCGATGCTCTCGTCTCCGCTTCAGGCTTCATGGCAGAGGCGCCCAAGACGTTGGGTTACATCTTGGGGGAGGAAATCTGGAGTTTTCTCATGGGGTGGGATGAACAAGATCCATTTGTCGACACTCTCTCGAGTCCGCTTTCACGACCGCTGGATCTCCGGTGAGCTCCACGGTGATTAGGAAGGTGGTGGAAGATGAAGTTCTACGTCCAGATTATGAAATGTATCCTTCCTCTTATCTCTATCCATTTGAGATCCGGTGGTTATGTGAGAAAGTTTCAGATTTGCACTGAACGGTTGTTTTCACCGGCTACGTCTCCATGTGAATTATGATATGTGTTACTCCCATGCATCCCTTTTTTTGACCGTGGTTCGACTATAATTTGGACTGAGATGCCCCTAATTACAATTTTTTATTAGATTCGGAGATCGAGCACCACGCCACGAAGAAGGCGATGGCAGCCGGTGAAGAGAACGCTGCCGAACACCTCGAGGCGGCGAAGGAGGAGTACCAGCTCGCCTACATTCTCTAGAGTCAGAAAACAAAATATTCTTCATATTTAATCAAACGCTTTGTAAATCGAGGGTACTCTCACAATAAGCAAATCTGCGTTGCATGTTGGGAACACAACCCACAAGAGACATCGTCAAGTCAAGTCAAGGGAGCAAGAGAGTTACTATTTTGTTGAGCCCTTTTGTGCTTCGGTGCTGAACAAGGGACTATAGTAGCCACGAGAAGGAGAAACATCACATGCCAATATCTTTTAGAGAAAAGGCTCAGCCCGAGTCTGAAGTAGGCTCGGACCTAACCTGGCTTTGAATTAACAAAGCCATTAACCGAACAGGATTACATGAACAGAATACAAACGAATCGAAAAGCAACAACAAGCCGAGCCCGAAAGATACAAGGAGGCACTCTGAACTTACAACACATCGCAGAGCTAGTTACAAAAGATACTAAGATTGAGCACAACTAGCAAATGCCGATGACCGCAACCCTCAAGCGCCAAGGACGAGCAGGAGGAGCACCGCTGGGACATCTTGTAATGAGTGGACGACATCGACATGGTTATGCTCTAGAAGCCTAGGAATAGCACCTCCCTCCACCGCCGAAGAGGGCCACCACCCTCTCATCTTGGCTCCGAAGACGTCGTATTGTCGGACATGGGAGACGCTCACCGAGAGCTAGAGACTGCCGATCCCCATGTCCAAAGCAAACAAATGCCATGACCTCCTTGACGAAGAGAGCACACCAAGCCAGCACCAGCAACCTGAGCCAGTGACATCTGAAGGCAACAGGAAAGCCTTCGAGAGGCAGCAGAGAGGCGGGCAACAGAAGCAGAGCGATGACACTGTATCCGCTGCCGGCCAAAACCCACCTTCAGCAACCCCTGCCAGAAACCACACTCCCCGGGCAACGCCTCCAAGGAGGACACGACGCACACGGTGTCGTCGCTACCCAATTCAGCAGAATTATGGGTTTTCACTAGCGAGAGGGAACGGAGTAGGGAGAAAGAGGACCACGACACCACCTCCAAGATGGACACGTCGCCCAAAGCCGACGTTGCTGCCGTGCCGAACCAGCCGGCCAGGGGTTTCCCCTGGTCTCGATCTGCACCACCAGCTCAAACTCCACCGGATCCGGCGACCAACCACAGGAAATCAGGCACGGAGGTGGGGGTGAGGAAGGGGCGATAGACCTCCAGATCTGGCGAGGGAGGAGGCCTCCGCGCTGCAGCTGTCCGGCACCAAGATCCCACCGCCCACGCAGTCGAGGACATCGGTCAGAGTCCGTCGCGACCACCGTGCAGAGCAAGGACGGCGCCGCTGCACCGACAGGGGCCGCCGCCCCATGGATCCGGTTCCTCCACGGACGTAGCGAAGAGGGCCTCGCCGCCACCTTCACCGGAGGACGCGCGGGCTTGCCCGACGACCTCCTCGGGTGGCAGCGAGGGGGGAGGGTGGTGGAGGGACGACGCTTGGGAAACGCTAGCCGCCGCCCGAGTCGCCCGAGCGGGCGACGCTGGGGCTAGGAGGGGGGGGGTCTTGTATCACATGCCAATATCAAAGTTTTATCCCTATGGATCTCACCTCTTCCTCTTCTACCTCTACCCGACGTTCCTCCCGTGTCTCCCTCTGCTCCAATCCAACCATAGATGTGTACTAGCTAGTGTAGTTTCACAAAATTTCTCCCGAGCATCAAAAGGGTCGTGTGCCCATTAAACGTCATTTACAAACAGTAAAAAAGTGATGATAGATAAATATGCACAATCTTGCATGAAGTTTAGCCTTGACGAGAGTTATCACATTGTACACGGCCAAATCCAGCATACTGCAGCAACATGAAATAAGACGTCGTTATTAGGAAAAAGACTACTAGTAGCGCTGGTTATAGGGCTAAGAGTAGCACGGTACGCCGCGCTACTAGTACGGTGCTACAACTAACCATTAACAATAGTGTTGTTTATCCCGCGCTACAGCTAAAGTTTAGCAGTAGCGCCTCTTAACCAGCGCTACTGCTAACAAATAATGACATCAATAATAAGCAGTAGTATCGCTGGTGGGTCCCATGTAGCAGCAGTATCATTAGCAAGCAGAAGTGGATGGGTTTATATATATATATAAACTCTATTCATCTCAATTTATAAATAAATTATGTTTGGAAACAAGAAGTTACATTTATATTGAATCACGACATAAAATTTGACATAAAAAGACAAAAATATAGGTCACAAGACCAAAAAAATGAATTTTTTGTATATTTTCCACTATTTTTGTATATTTGTAATTTTACCTTACATAAAATATTTTTTACACTGATTATAAATTTTCTTACGGTCTCTTTTTACGTATGAAATAAGACAAAAATTACGTAAATTGAGAAGGGGGGTGAAGAATAACTATTTCTCACCCAGGATAACGAATAGCTAGATCGAGACCTTACAAGACAACTTGAGTTCAAACAGATAACAAGACTTCAAAAACCTTACAAGTCCAGACCGAACTACTAGATCGAGACAAATAATCTTACTACAATACTAATAATCTTAGTACAATACTATTAATCTTACTAGAATACTATTAAACCTTAAACTAGAGCTTAATTTTACTATAAAACTATTAATGACCAGAATCTGGTGGTGGTGGAGGCATTCTCGCAGAAGTATCCCGACCACACTTCCCATCAGGCTCTCTGAGCCGGGCACGAAGATGTCACTTGTTATAGCGCCCATTCCATAACCAAGTGGGGACTACTCTGAGGCGTTATTTGAGCATGCTCAGCAGCGTTGGCCTCCAAGAAGATGATGTTTGTCGTCTATTTTACTTGTGTTTCGACATTAGTCTTGCACATATTGACTTCGTGCTCCCAGTTAGCACACTGAGTCTCCCGGAACATATTCTCTGCCTCTTTCAGCTCCTACACACTTTCTCTCCATCCGAACACTGCATCGTCAATCCTTTTTTCCCGCGCCACCAACTACCTCCAGCACTTCAACTCCTGTTCACCAGAACGTTTATGAGACATGAGAATCCCTGCAAATTTGGCATGACATTTGCTTAACAATGGACATATTAAATAGACATCACATAGAACAAATCTCTTAAAGAAATCAGAGACATAGGAGGAATGGGTTAGATGCAATCCATGAAATGCATCGATTCATCTATATGCATCCATTCATCTAAATGAATCCATTCATCTAAATGAATCCATTCATCTAAATGCATCGATTCATCTATATGCATCCATCCATACATCTAACCATCTAAATGCATCCATTCACAACCATCTAAATCCATCTATTCACAACCATCTAAATGCATCCATTCACATCATCCATCCATCTAACCATCTAAATTTCATCCATCCATTCATCTAACCATCTAAATTTCATCCATCCATGGGAGAGAGGAGGGAGAGGGAGAAATACCGCTGCATCGATGGCCGGGATTGGGGAGAGCCGGCGTGTGGGGATGACCGGGACGGGGAGCCGCCACGTGGGGAAGGCCGGGAGTGAGGAGCGGGGAGCCGCCGTGTGGGGATGACTGGGACGGGGAGCCGACGCACGGGGAACAACGGCCTGAGGTATCGAGAGATCTGAGAGTGAGGAGTGAGGGGCGCGCGATGGAAGATGATAAGTCCAGGCGACCGATTAGCAATAGCGCGGAGACTATAAAAGCGCTACTGACGGCCTCTATTACTACCGGTCGCCGGCCCCCCGTTAGTGGGATGGTACCAATTAGCAGTAGCGCTGGTTCATAGCCCTTCGCTACTGCTAACGGAATACCTGTAGCGCCTTTCTACGGTCACACTACTACTAATTAGCAGTAGCATCGACCGGTTAACAGGCGCTACTGCTAAAATCCTATCTATAAGCATTCTCCTAGTAGTGCATTGACATGGCAAAGATCAATCGGTTATGTTCGATATGGAGAGATGTGGCGCCATGATCTAGAAACTAGAAAAGTGACTTCGAAAATTGCAAAAGAAAGAACAATGAGGCCTTGTACATTGCTAGGTGCTTAGGGAGGTGTTTAGAAAATAAAATCAGGTTTTTTTGAAGCACCAGTGATTATTTCTATAGGAAAGACGCCTAACTAAGGAGTGAGGCGTTTTGGTGCCCAGGCTCATTTGCACTCGTTCAGTAAAAAATCAAAACAAATACTAAAAAATTCAAAAAATTCCAATAGTTTTTAGGGTGCAAGATAATTTCATGCGTGAGGTTCGCTCCTATTTTTGTATCATTTGAACATCTCCGCAGATCTTAGGAAAAAAACGAATCTGGTCAAAACAGTGCCTGAACAGTAAAAAAATTAAAATCCCGAATTTATATTTTTTGCCGAGAGCTGCTCAGATGTTCAAATGATATAAAAATTAAAGCGAACCTTACACATGAAATTATTTTATACCAAAAAAATTGAATTTTTTTTAATTTGTTTTGACGACAAGGACAAGGGCGGCGAGGGCAGTGGCAGGGTGAGGATGACCTGGAGGAGTTCGTTGACTGCGCTGCTATTTTGCGGGGAGGAGTGGTCACGTGGGCTTTTCTGTCTCTCTACTTTTGCGTGTGTGATGAGGAAGAAGGACAACTCACATCAGACGGCTGAGGTGGAAACACAGGACCGGCCAAAAGTTTAGGCCAGCCGGCCGGCGTCTAGCACGCCCCTTTGAAATATGCCGACTCCAGTTTCTAAAAGTTCATCATTTTTATCTGATCTCATAGGAAATGTGCTCCTTGGCCTACGAGCGCTTCAGCGTTATGTGGCTCCGATCCAAATTCTTGTACTAACAATCGTACTATCGTAATATCGTATCATTGGAAATTAATCGGAGTAAATCATTGAGAAAGAAAAATCTAACAACAATGTTACTTTTTGAAGGAAAAATCAAACAGTAGTAAGCAAGGAGCACAATGAGTTGGATAACGTGCTCGACGCCAACCCCCCTCTTCGACCAGTATAGTTTAATTGTGTCGGCACACATCAACATGGCTTCCCTCGATGAGTATTGCGGTGAAAACTTATCGAGTTCGATACGACACTCCATGTACCAAACCCCGTCCATGTCCTTCATCCTCCATACGTCAATGACATTCTTATCCTCGTCCGACCATGCCATGGAGATAGCACCATAGAGCTCGAGGATGGACGTACGGCCACCGTTGTGGCTGCTCCATGAAGGACCCTGAATGACCTCGAACTCACTGTTTATGATGTCGAACGCCAAGAGCTCACACACAGAGGATTCTGGCCCAAGCATAGGTTCAACCACCCAATAGATCTTGCCATTCACGTAGACTGGCGGCACGTCAATGGCCCCTGGCCTTGGCGGAGGATCATACAAACACCAGTCATCGTCTCTTCCTAAGTGACGCATGGCACACCTCAGTTTGTACTCTCGTGTTCCCATGTTCTTCTCCTCATACGCGAGCGATACCATGACATGGTCCTCCACCTCGGAGTCGTACCCCAAAGCAATAGAGCTGCCAAAGAGGACTGCGTCTCTATCGACATCTTCTATTCTTCCACTAATGCCCAAGGTAGGATTGTATAGGTAGTCACCAAAGCTCCACCTCCCTAAGTTTAGGCCATGGCATGGCTGAGAACATTGGACAGGATTATCGTATGGTATGCCATGTAAGAGCGGGTTGTTGATGTGATTATCCAGATCACTGAATAAACCCACCAAGGGGTCTGCCGCAAACATAATACGCGGACGTGTTGCATGGACGGCGGCGTGCGATCGGATGAAACAATTGGTGCTGATCATGGCGCGCCATTCCCTACTCACAAGGCTGAGTCTCGAGATGGACCGTGCTGGCAACCACTTGAGGACATGGAACCAAGCTTTCGTCACTGGTGAAGAGAAGACCATCTCCTCAATGTCGCGGCCCACAGGCACAAGACTCTCCTCGAACAGGCCGAGCGCCGGGTAATCATCCGTGTCATGGAAACTGCCCGCGATGGCCTCGTCTGGCCGGAAAAGAATCTCTGGTACGCCTCCACCATTATGGTCTACCGTGAACACCTTGCAAGTGCCCGTGCCGAACATGATTTTCTTCTCCGATCCATTGGTACCATTAGACAAACAGAGAGGAGCTATCCACCTCGATTGCAGCTGCGACCGTTGTGGCTCCGGCCAAGCCGCCCGGTCGATGCAACAAAGCTGCTCCCACCGTTGTGCCTCGTAATCACGCAGTAGCCATACATGGCATTTGTCGCCGCTGCCACCGCGGAAGACGCATATGCACCCGTTGAGCTCCGTCGTTCTGAGACTGAGAGGATCCTGTCCGAGAGGGGTTGGGGGTAGTGGCAGGGAGCCAAACGTCTCGTCCCTGACGTTGAAAGTGAGGATGCCACCATCGTAGCGGCAGAGGAAGTGCAGGGGTGGCCATTCAAGAACACGGCCGGGTTCGCCTCCGTCACAACGCACATCGGAGGTTTGGAGGTGGCTGGCCGCCAGTAAACCGGCGTGTCACCGCCGAGAACGAAGACGTCGCAGCACGGGGCATCAGCGGAATAAACCTCTTGGCTGAAGATACGGACCGCCTTGTACCGGTGGCTGGCCGAGCAGTAACCAAGGCCGTAAACCACATCCATGTAGTCCGGGAGTGGATACCGGAAAGTCTTCTTGGACGGCACTCGAGTGTCGGGGAGAGGAAGCACCGCGCCGGTGGATGGGTTGCAGACGTAGTAGCCGCCGCTCCGGACGCAGCGGAGGAGGACGAGGCCATGGCGGGGCTTGGTGAGGGGAGCGGGGAGCAACAAGTCGTTCCCCATCAGCTTCATCACCGCACCGCCGGGCTGCCAACCGTAAAAGAAGTACTCGTCCGAGGGCTCGCGTCCGAAGCACTGAAGAAGAGCTTCGGCCGGCCGCTGGCTGCCTGGTAGTCTGCCCGCCGGAGGTGGAGCTGGAGGAAGGGCGCCGACGAGAGCGTGGCCCGCCACGAACGTGAGACGCAGCGGAAGCGCCCCGCGGACTTGGCCGGCAGGTAGGCAAGGATTTCCGTGACGACTTTGTGTGGCAGCGGCGACCAGGGTGCCGAGGCGTCATCGCCCTGCTGGTTCTCCTGCTCGTGCATCGCCATCGTTCCTTCCTTGTGCTTAACTGTTCTGTGGTGGCTTCCGATGATGCCCCGATCGATGATAGCTCCATCTTATTTAAAACGGTGAGAAATCCATATTGGCTAAGTGAAGCAGGAATCGTGCTTGTGTAATTGGTGTTCGAGTTAGATTCAGTTTGGGCGTCCCGTGTCTTGTTAGAGCCAGCCAGGCGTGTCCTAAACTCATAAAAAAATTGAGAAATAAAAAGGAAACCTAAAATCCTAATCCTAGTTGTACTAGGATTGATCACGTACAGTTCAAAAAAGACTGCTGTTACAAATCAGACGGTTGACTTGATCCAGAATCAAGGCGGTTGCATAGCCGTCCGATGTGTCACATCTCAGCCGTAGAATGCACGTGCCATTTGAGCCACACACGGCTGCTCGCTCGCGATAGCCCTTTGCAACGGAGAATGTGTTGCAACGTACCATCGTCATGGCCATGCCCGGCCGCTCGCTCGTTATAGACCTTTGCAATTGAGAATGCTTCGCAATGCGCATAGCACCATCACATCCACGTTCGGTCACTCGCTCGGGATAGAGTCGTTGGCGAGTGTCGCGTCGGAGCACGGATAGCCGCTAGCGTCGTTTAGCAGCAACAATAACGGCGCGACAGCACTCAATCGTAATTGGAGTTAGGGTTTAAAAGATAAGGATATTTTAATAAAGTATTATTTGTTCTAGATGGACCGTGGGTTAATTTTAGAAACGTGGGGGCCTTCCCCTAAAAATGATTCGTTTTCTAAGAGTGGGTTATTTACTAGAAAGGGGAGTGGGTTTTCTGTAAAATAGTAAAAAAAAGGTTTGTTTTCTCACAAAAATGTAAGCTATACATGTATTCCAAAAGACGTTCTCAAATCTCGTATAGCTCTGATCGGAGATAAATGATGAAACAACTATGGAAGATATATTTGTCACTGTGCCATTCTTTGCATATTACACAAATACTCCCTTTGTAGCGAATTACTTGTAGTTGGAGGAGTCCAAATTTCGGTACAAAGGGAGTGCACACTTTCAAGAACACATGGCTTCATAAATTGATGGCTTGTTCACAAGCAGTTGGTGTTTTACATGTCAATTTCTTGACCACGAGAGAGATCTGGCTCGGTCTTGGTCTTGGGCATCGATAGGTGGATGGTGCTCCCGTTGCCCACGGTCGCTGCGAGGCTGCCACGTATGACATTATATTGGTTTCGGATGCAACTTTGTGTAGAAGCGCCGTATAGAAAGGTTCCATACCTTGAAAGGAAACAAGTAATAGTAATTACTGAAAGCCCGTATGTAGAAGTGACGTCAAACTGAGTAGAAAGCACGCTTAAAAGATTAATATTCTCTGTATATTTGTTTAATGGGTCCGTAACAACCCCACTTGAAAGTGGTACTAACTAAGAAGCTTGTCACACCCAAAAAAAAAATGTCACACAGAGAACTGGTCACATGCTGGCTAATCAACTGCAAGGGAACTGGTCACATACTGGTTGATCAATTTCTAGGAAACTTCTAAAAAGATGCCTACTAGGTATCCACACTGCAAAACCGAGCATGAACATGCATTTTCTCGTAGTATATAGCTTCATACGCAAGCCAAACTGTAAAGTTTACAGGAAGCATATATATTCGGGTACGGTGGAGCAAGAGGAACGGAAACGAAGCACGTTTTGTTTTCTCGTATGTACCAATACCATTGTATGCAAACATGAGCTAATAATAATTGGATAAAGATAACAACAAAGTAATTAATAAGGAGAGAGAGAGAGAGAGAGAGAGAGATGTGCACCTGCTGCTATTGCGTGGCCTCGCTATGAATACGGATGATCCTGATGCTTCCATCAGAATCAACAATGATAACAAGGATAGGGTCGTAGGTCGAAGTCGGAGTCAGAGTCGGTAGCGTCATTATGTAATGTAGAACGAGCACGTCTGAACAACAACGATAACAATACAACATGTGGTGTAAGAAGGCTTGAAAGGAAAGGAAAGAAGAAGGAAGGGGAACTTGGGATGGTACTGTTGCGCGGCGCAGATGGACGTTGTCCGATGAGGTCGGTCGGTTCCCCGGTGCGGTGCGCGCGGCGCAGGAGATCGATTTCAGGAGCTAGCTCGGGGTTGCAGAGGGAGCGGAGTGAGGAAGGCTTGTGTCTATCTCCAGCGATCAAGGTTGAACGCAAGGAAAGAGGAGACGTGTGCTTGCTGGTGGCTGGTGCTTGAATTTAGCCAAAGCTCGACCCAGAGACCTACGTATTTGTAAGGTTTGCACTGGTACCGCGTACAGAGCGAGGGACGGTTGGGCGGGACGGGTGTCGCCCATAGACGCTTCCTTGTGTAGGTGGAAAACGTACGTTAATTACGTATCTCCGGAGATAGGCACAGAGAGAGAGAGTGTGTTGTTTATCCTCCTGTACACGGTATATGTATTCTCGACGCGGTCGCACGTCGCGTCTCGCCGTCTCATGCATGCACCATGCCCCCCTCGCGTCCAGGTGCACGTCAACGAACGACAGCAGCAATCGAGCGGCCAGCAGCGGGGGGGAGGTGACCACCCGTCGGTCGACTCGTGATGTACGTATCTGCACGGTAGACAGACAACGGCTGGAGATATTTCTTGGTACGTTCTGCTCTATTTCTTATTTACGGGAGTGCTTCTTTTAGGGGTGTCTGTTAAGACATTGAATTGGTATATATACACACGGTATTTGTATAACCCGTGTGTATCACGTCCTAGGTGTGCATGGGTTAGTAAACCTTCAATTGTCGAACTGTGAGATATTTAGTAAACCCATCTGCTATTTGATCACCAGTAAGAATGAACTAGATATTGAGCAACTTATGAGCAACCCGTTCACGCATAAAATGATAATCAATCTGAATGTGCTTCGTCCTACGATGAAAAATAGGATTAGCACACAAGTAGGTGGTACCCAGATTGTCACACCAGAGGAAAGCAGATTAGGACGAGGAACACCCAACTCAGTTAAAAGATTTTACACTCAAACAATCTCTGTAGTGGCATTAGCAAGCGCTTTATATTTAGCATCTATACTAGAGCGAGACATAGTGGATTGTTTATGAGCAGTCCAAGACACCAAGTTACTACCAACAAACATTGCAAAGCCATCTATGGATTTTCTATCATCAGGACAACCTGCCCAATCAGCATCTGAAAAAGCACTCATCAACATCGAATCAGACTTGCCAATGCAAAGGCCATGAGTCAAAGTTCCTTGTAAATAACGAAGAATGCGCTTGACTGCGGTCCAATGAATAGAAGTAGGAGAATGCAAAAATTGACAAACTTTTTTGACTGAGAATGAAATATCAGGACAAGTTAAAGTCAGATATTGCAGGGCACCGACAATACTTCTGTACTGAGTGGAATCCTCTCCTCCAAGAGGATAACCATCACTAATAGAAAACAGACCTTTTATCCGCCTCATTAGTCGCGATTGGCTTTTGAACCGACACTAATGTGATCATTAGTGATGGTTCGTGACGAGGATCATTAGTGTCGGTTCGTTACGGACCTTTAGTCCCGGTTCGTGGCACTAAAGGTGTGGTGGCAGGCTAGCATCAGCCTGGGCCCCACGGAAACTTTCAGTCCTGGTTGGTGGCTCCAACCGCGACTATAGGCTAACCTTTAGTCGCGGTTGGAGCCACCAACCGGGACTAAAGGTACCCCTATATTGAAACCCTTCGGCGCCAGTCCGAGCAGAGTCCCATGTGCTTCCCCTTTCCTTTCCTCTCTGTTCTTCCTCTCTTCCTCGAGCCTCTTGTTCTTATCCTTTTTATAAAAAAAATCATGTTTGTAAGATTTAGTTAGTTACTTGTATAGTTTTCTTACCTATATGGTTGTTTGTTATACATAGTGGCATGGTTTTGAAATCCGTCCCCGTCGGCCCTCGTCCGGTTTATGCTGCGGATGTGGTATATATATACTCTCTTTTATAACTATTTGTTGCATTTCGTGTTTATGAAAATTATGCCAATCAAGTTGACATAGATGTTTTTATCTAGGAGGTATGTGAACCGAAGATTCCAACTGACATAGATATTCTTGTCAAGAAGTTAAATTTAGTTGAAAAAGAAAACGAGTATTTGAAAAAAAATTTGAAAAGAGTTGAAGAAGAGAAGATCAAACTGGAGTTGTATGTTGCCGATGTCGTCGATGATCACAAGATCAAGATGGGTGCAATACGCTTGAAGATTAGAAAATTTAGAAGATATGCCATTGATAGTGAGGCTTGGTATCACTATGTTGTTGGATCAATTGTTATCTTAGTTGCGATGTTGATCGCATTTGTTGTTGCATTTAAATGCTTTAGCTAGAGAGTTTGTATGTTGTTTTATGAGAACAAGTGTGTATGAACTTTATGTACGAACTTGTATTAATTCGGTCTTTTCGGTGTTGTGTAAAGAAGATGAGACGGTAATGGATGTACGAGGACCGATGCTCTCCCTAGTTCATTAATGGCGTGCATACTTTTTTGGTTGCAGTTAAGGAAAACAAGCGGCCGGATGATTTTATGTATTGCCCATGTGGTGGTTGTAAGAATGATCGAAATTACTCTAACTTAAGAACCATTCACATCCACCTGTTTGAGTCCGGTTTCATGTCCGGCTATAACTGTTGGACGAAGCATGAAGAAAGAGCGGTCCTAATGGAAGAGAATGAAGAAGAAGAGGATGACAACAGCTATCCTGACCATGGGTTCCATGAATACGATGGTACAATAATGGGGGAAGAAGCTGAGACGACAATGTGGGAAGGAGCTGAAAAAGAGGCATCGGATGAGCCCGCTGATGATCTTGGCCGGGCCACTGCTGATGCAAAGAGAAACTGCGCAAGTGAAAAGGAGAAGCTGAAGTTGAAGCACATGTTAGAGGATCACAAAAAGGGTTGTACTCAAATTGCGAAGATAACAATAAAAAGCTAGGTACCACACTGGAATTGCTATAATGAAAGGCAGAGAATGGTGTATCTGACAAAGCATTTCAAAAGTTGCTAATAATGTTAAAGAAGAAGCTACCAAAGGATAACAAATTGCTAGAGAGTAGTACGAAGCAAAGAAGGTTGTCTGCCCCCTAGCATTAGAGGTCGAGAAGATACATGCATGCCCTAATGACTGCATCCTCTACCGTAGTGAGTACGAGGATTTGAATGCATGCCCGGTATGCTGTGCATTGCGCTATAAGTTCGGCCACGATGACCCTGGTGATGTTGAGGGCGAGCGCCCTAGGAAGAAGATTCCTGCCAACGTGATGTGGTATGCTCCTATAATACCACGGTTGAAACGGTTGTTCTAAAACAAAGAGCATGCCAAGTTGATGCGATGGCACAACGAAGACCGTAAGAAAGATGGGAAGTTGAGAGTGCCCGCTGATGGGTCGCAGTGAAGAAAAATCGAAAGAAAGTGGAAGGACTTTGCAAATAATGCAAGGAACGTATGGTTTGGCTTAAGTGCAGATGGCATTAATCATTTTGGGAAGCAGAACAACAATTGTAACACATGGCCTGTGACTCTATTTATCTATAACCTTCCTCCTTGGTTGTGCATGAAGCCTCCAACTCATCTTTCTCCCGCGTCAACATCTTGTAGCAAACGGCTTGCGCAATTATTCTTGCGTCGACATCCAAAAACTCCAGATTCAAGGACAACATCTTGACTTCCTTTGCATCGCCTAGGATGTTCACCTTCTTTTCTTCAAGATGAACCTTACTCTCCTCCCAATTGGCCAATGATCAACAAACATATGCATATCCAGCCAGTGATCAACAAAATTATGCATATCCGGCCAGATAACTTACTTGCTCGGTGATTTGTGCACTGCTAGGCCCCTGCGATGAGATGTGCAAAGCGGTCACAATACTTTGAGATGGCCTTATGGATGGTGTGCCATCGATGGTTGAAGGACTTTGGTTCACGGTTGCGAATGAACGCCTCAGAGTAGGGCGTGAGATGCTTGTGTTTCATGGAACCATGTGTGAATGTTGGCCCAAAAAGTGCATCCCTTTTTGATCCGTGCCATGGATCAGATCGAGCCAAGTGGCCAACCATGCATCACACAATGGCTCATCCTCTCAATGTTGAAACCTTCTCCTCTATCCTTCTTTTTTTGGATCGCCCGCAAAATCATCTAGATCATCGTCCTCACCATCCTCCTCCTCCCAACCATGTTGTTATGTGCTCGGTTTGGGTGTAGAACTACATGCCGATTTGGGTGTAACCCAGCTGCATGTGGGTATTGTTGTTGGACTGGGTGGGATCCGAGTATTCCACCTGTCCGTCCTCATAACCACCTCCTACTCAGGCTCCATCGTGAATGATGTCAAACATCTCCCTCTCTCTATCGTCGTATGCCTTCTCCCCCACTTAAGGCATAGCAGCGAACAGCGTGCAGGCACCCATGTGCTCCCCGTCCGCCGTCCATGCCCAGATGAGTTGTGTCAAAGAAGCCTCCGAGAAGAGAAGTGGTGTTGCGTTTACGTCGACGATGTAAGGCAATTGTTCGCGGGCGGTTGCCGTGGACTGCCTACCGAGCTACTTGGCGACGTAGTAGTACCGAGCCTTGTAATGCTCCGGCCATGGCGTCCTCTGGACGATGAGTGTCATCATAGGGGCTTCGAGACCGTGGACGCAACCTCCACCACGTCCGCGACCAGCACACCCACCACCATGAACACCATCAGCATGCTCTACGATGGACTTCCGCTTCCTGAGCTTTTCCTCCTTTCACGCCTTCGCTTTGACGCAGCGATTTTGCCGCGGTACCGAGTTGATCTTCTGGGTGAGGGTGATGCTCGGATCCTCCTCCACCCCCACCACCTCCATCTTTATCAGGTCCTCGTCCGGTTCCATGCGTCGGCGATGCGAGCAAAAAATATAGTGGGAAAAGAGCGAGCGAGAATTAGGTGGAGAGCGGCGGAATGGAAGAAGAGAGTGGGGGCTTTTGACGCGAAAATAGTGCGGGATGCTAAGAAAGCGCAGACTTCGCCTTCCTTTTGGGTGAGTCATTGGTGTAAGAGTCCGATCGTGTGTCTTGTACGGACTCCACAAAGGCCCCATTTGGTTCTGGTTTGCAAAAAAAACATAGTCCAGACCACTCGGCGGACTGATACAGGCCCGTGTCGGATGGTCTGGACCACTCGGGGGACTGTTATATGCCCGTATTAGATGGCTTCCAGGGTTCGGGCCATGCAGTCCATACATGGTTTGAGGTTCGGTGTTGGAGATGCCCTAACATCCACATTGCCAAGTCAATAAATACCCTTAGAATCATCATTCAATAAGTTTTCATACAATATATATTTATATCTGGAAAATTTAGGTTGTTTTCAATGAACTTGGTCAAACTTAAAAAAAATCACTTAGACCACAGCTAATATCGTGGAGGGTACTCAAACTTCTCAGAACCTTCTTGGTGCGGGTTGTTTACTTTAGCCTGGAGCCCGGACCTGGACCGCATCATCGGCCTGCAGGTCAGCGGTATGGTCCATGAACGATGCCGCCCCCCTCGCGCGCGTTCGCCGACACAAATTCTGGGCCAGTCTCGTTCGAAATTGGCCTACAGGTCAGCGGTATGGTCCTTGAACAATGCCGACCACTTCGCGCCCGTCCGCCGGCACAAAGCTCTGGGCCGGGCTCATCCGAAATCGGCCTAGCAAGATAATTGAGCGAGTAGAAGCCAGACTTCTGGCATAAATACAGACGGCTCAGGCCTAACAACCTTCCTAACTACTTTCTTCATCTCATGATATAACACGGTTTTTGACACTAGACGTCTTACATCATGAGACGAAGGTATTCCTGATTACAAGCTATACAGAGGAGGCACAGGCGTTCGTGAAAGACATTTAACCGGAGGCCATGAAGTAGGCTACAACGTTACACAGGAACGAGTCATATCTTCAACAGGGCGACCGCCGCGTCGAGGGAGAGCACGGGAACAGCGAACCTTGACCCGCCGTGTGTGTGTGAAGATTTCCGGCCGTACGAGTCGATGCGGCTGCAGCGGTTGAGTACACTGTACACGCGGCCACGTGAGGCTTTGGACCAGTCCACTGGACCTTAGTTAAGCTCGGTTCAAATGGCCGTTTGTACTTCTAAATAAGAGTTAATTTCATTTTTTATCCTAAGTTTCACATTTTGTGACAACATTTATCTTATTTACCATATTTTTTATCCATTTAAACGAACTTGTGCCAGTAATTATTCCCTTAAATATTCCTAGGTCTGACTACTCGGGCCCATTCCACAAGCTGGCTTGCCTTGTCAGCTGGTTTTGTTCTTGGTTCGGTTTTCTCGGTTTCATCAGGGCCACCTGCACCAGCCCACACTGCACCGCACATCGTGTCAATAATTCTATGGGCTGTTTGGTTGGCTTCCACAGAAAGCTGCCTGACTCAGGCACAATTCCTAGGCATTGGATTTTGGAATCCTAAGGTCAATATTGCTGCCTGACCGTGGAGCTGCCTATCAGGACTCCATCCAAACAGTGTCGCCTACTTCGTTTGTTGCAAAGTTGTACTCCAAAAGATGGTCTGAAATCTTGTTCACCTAGCTAGCAGTACGTACCTCTGATTGGAGAGAAAAGTTGAAACGATCATGGAAGATATATTTGTCACATGGCCATACTTTGCATATTACATTAACAGAGTACACATGGCTTCACAAGCAGGTCATATGTCTCAAACATGATTACAAAAACAAGCCGCGTTCTTATTTGACAAGACAATTTTCTTGCGCACGTGAGATATTGGTCTTGGTCTTGGTCTTGGGCATAGATTTTTGGTGGATAGTCCTCTGTTTGTATACGGTCGCTGCGACGCTGCCACGTAGCAGCGCCGTGTAGAAAGGTTCCATGCCTTCAAAGGAAACAAATAGTAATTATTACTTTTTTTGCGGGTGAAAAACAAATAGTAATTATTACTGAAACACCATGTATGGAAGAGACGTAAAAAATGAGGAGAAAACACACATAAAAGACAAGAAAATAGTACTCTTGTGTGGAACAACCTAATTATTTTAATATAGGTCCCTACTGTGGAACCACCCAAATGAAAATAGTACTCCTGCTATTGTTTGGAAATAAAAAGCATGTCAAAGAGAACTGGTCACAGATTGCCTGCCAATTGCTAGCTAGGAACCCTGTAAGGAGATGCTAAATAAGTCAACTTTGCATTTACCGTCCATATTTGCTCATAACCTCACAAGCAAGCAAACTGTAAGATCAATTTTCAGAGAATCATATATACTCCATCCGTTTCTAAACGTAAGTCTTTATAAAGATTATATTTAAACGAATAAATATACATTTTAAATTATCTTTATATACATTCATATGTAGTTCGTAGTTGAATCTCTAAAAAGATTTATATTTAAAAACAGAAGGAGTATTCCGGTCAGGCCGGTGGATCAAAAAAACGTAATAAAGACAACGGAAACAAGAGACACGCTACCATAACAATGTAATAAAGATTTCGCAAAAAAAAAATGTAATAAAGATGACAAAGTGGAGACCTGCACCTGCTATTGCGCTTCCTCGGCGCGAACATAAACAATCCAGATCCCTCCGGCGGCGTCGACAACCAGCACACGAACAGGCGGAGCTTCTAAGGCCGGGTCGTAGCCGGTAGGCGGCGGCGGGGGCGCCATGAATGATTTAGAGCAACGTCTTGAGAAGGAAACAAAACAATCAGAGCACGCACGCTGCGTAAGAAGACAGAAATGAGATGGAAAAATAGGTTCAAAGAAGTAGGAAAGGAAGCTCACGAGAGCACCGTTGCGCGGCGGAGATCTTGCGGTACCTATGTGGTGCGACGAGGCCGGGCGGCGGCGGTCGTGGCCGCTGCGCGCGGGCGCGGTTGAGGAGGTGAGCTCGGTCCGGGTTTGCGCCCGGGGTGGAGAGGGAGAGGATGGATGGAAGTAGATCGAAGGCGAGCTGGTGGTTTGGCCGGAGCTGGAGAGGCACGGCGGCAGTCTATTTATACTGCTAGCGCGTAGTACGCTGTACGCGGAGGGCAGTGGCGGTTCGGCGGGATAGGTGCCGCTCCTGCACTTATTCTTGCTTTTCTTTATTCAATAGATACGTACGCTTGCTTATGTAGGTGGACAACGTACGTATCTGCGCTGTTTCTATCCCCTCGTATCGTATGCACGTCGCGTCTCATGACCCGCCAGCAGCCCACCGTATGTCCGCACGCCGCGTGGTCTACGCGTGAGTTACACAGTGCGCGGCTGGCCATTATTTCTCGGCAGGTTCCGTTTTATTTTATAAACACGCAAGCGGTCGTATATATATTATATATGCACATACATCCATCGTTACGAACGCACATATGCATACCATTTTCTTATGAGCTCCTTTTAGAGACTGAACCGACATATTATCTTGAAAATTACGAAGTCATCGTAGGCGCCTCATCATCGATGGGAACGTCTCCTCCCACTAAATGTGCATCGTCGTAAATCCTGAAATAAATCCAGAAATAAATGCGAACATCGGGATTTGAACTCTGATGGACTAGAGATAGCACAGTCTCTCTGACCATTCAACCATAGGTTGGTTCGCTGTTCCGCTCTCTTTCTTTCAAGCGTTTAAGACCGTTAGAGCAACTTCAACGCGTCGACCGTTTATATTACTAGCAAAAAGGTTCGTACGTTGCAACGGGATAAAACATACTATATCTTGTTACAAAAGATGGTCTATAATTTGAGAATTTCTAGTTGCAACCCAAATAAAATTGGTCTTAGACTATAAAAACGCAGTTCAAGATTTCACATGTCTTTTATTTCCATACAACTTGCATGTAGATTTAATAGGTACCTAAAACGGACAAGTGATCATTTATTTATTCATACCATGTGCGAAATGAGGTGTTGTGAGTAAAGGAAAATGACAGAAATAAACGATGACACATTACCAGACCACGAAGAGATGTGTGCATCATCCGCGGTTTTCAGTTTAAGCAACACCAACTTAGGATACATTCAACATCATTCTAGCTCCTGGCTCCACTCCAGGACCTCAAGCTCACTCTCACACTGTCGTCCCGAGCTCCTCGTCGCTTCACTCTAACTTCAAACATCGTTTCAGAACTCCTCATGCATCCTCTATGCTCACCCAGATTGATTCGCCAACACCGTCTTTTTGATGATTTACCTACCCCTTTGTTAAAGGGCCTCTTGGCTTATTGTTTATAACCTGTGTGAAAGAAGATGTTGGTGTCACATTTTTTTATCCTCGAGCCCAGCAATCGCCATAGATTGCTACATTTGATATGATCTTCACCTCTCATTTAATATGTTTTGAAAACTGCAGACATACATATTTTGTATGTGCAAATATTTATGCATTCTCTCTTTCATTTCTTTTGTACGACACATCCCATCTTTATTGCACCTCTATTTTATTTCCTATCATGCATGTTTTTATGTATTGAGTTTCGCTAGCAAATTGACCTTCAATTTCGTCTTTAATCCTAATTTTGCCGAGGTGTTTATTTCCAATCCGGATCGATACCGGTATGAAAGAAAAACCGATAATGCATTATTGATTAAGGTTGCATTCCAAATAGTAATTTTTTTAAATGGTTAACATTTAAATAATATCATATTGAGATTCTACATATTTTTCTTATCAAATTTTATATATAGCATGTTGGAGTTAGGGTTTAAAAGATATGGGTATTTAAAAAACATATCAAAAGTGCATTATTGATTTAAGGTGTACCCTAAATAGTATTTTTAAATCTTTAACATGTAAAATAATATCATATTTACATTCTACATATTTTTCTAATCAAATTCCATATATAACATGTTAAATTTGGAGTTAGGGTTTAGAAGATATGGATAATTAAAAAACATTTGGTATGTATTGCGGGTTTAATATAGAAATATTAGGGTTTTTATGTAAAATGGTATGACGGGCCAAGAATACCTATTTCTTTGATTAGTATTAGTAGGTATAGAAAACAGATAGAAGTTGGCCCAATGCGCCGATTCAAACGGAAGCACTTCCACTTTTTATCCATTGGACGACTCATTTGAAGTCCAAACTTAGTCTTCATTTGCGTCGACACGAACACAAAGCAAACACGCACAACGCCTGCAAACTCCGTCCCCTGGCATGTTTGTCGGCTGCTGAGCCACCCCATCCCTCACTTCCCAAAATACCCCCACCCGCTTGCGCTCCTGACCTGTCACAATGGATGACTCATCGACCCTTGCTGATGCCGCCGGCCTCACCTCACTAGCCTCCTCCGACATTTCCTCCCTCGTCGTCTCCAAGGGCAAGCCCAATGTCCCCCACAAGAGGCCGGCGCCAAGCAAGAAGAAGCCGCTAACGCCCGAGGAGCGGCGCGTGCAATCCACTAAGAGGAAGGGCCGGAGGCATGCGGCGGAACGCAAGCTCGAAGACGCCGAGGCCGTCGCCCTGGCCATCACTACACAACAAGAGGAAACCAATGCCAGAGTCGTTGCGACTATAAGGGAGACATTGATCTCCTTGGGTTCAACCCTAGTCAGCACAGGCTGACTATCGCCGCCGCCATGGCCGCGGCCAGCACGGGCTCTTGTGCCTTCCCTCGTGTCACGTCGCCTGAGTCGCCGTGCGCGTCCACCCCGCTGGCGATGGTCGGCTTCCATCGTCACTACCCGCAGGCATCTCGTTTCTCCCGGAAATGCTCACCGGAGGTGAGCGTGGTGGCACTGTCCACGCCCATGCCCATTTACATCACCTCAACGCCATGTCAGTGATAGGTGGATCATCTTCCGGGGGCCAAAGGAAACGCCCGCAACCTGTTCGACAAAATGCCGACCACGGACGACTACGCATCCAACCGTTCCATCATCGAGAACATGAACTTCGAAGGTGGTGCAGGTGCCACTCCCTTTGATCCCGAGGAAAACCAAAGCCTAGACGTCCAAAAGCCCTTCATGGATGTCATCTTTGTCCATGGTTGCATGGCCGACCCCTTCATACAAGGCCAAGATGGCATGTGTACCTTCCTCGGTGACCACGAGTTCCCGAAGGACTACGGCCTAGAAGAAGAAGAAGATGATGGCATGCGTATTCTCAATTAATACAAAATGAAGACAAGTAGCGATCTTCTTAGTTAGTTTCACTAGGAGGTTATCATGAGACTCTTTGAGATAGTTATGAGCACTCTTTAAGGCCTTGTGAGCCTTTTCAAGTAGCTCAAACTCCTCCTTGAGTCTAGCATGGTCAACCCCCGGTTTAACATTCTAGGATTCAAGCACTTGATCTAGAACTTGAGCATGATCATTATCTTTCTTAAACTTAGCAAGATCAACAATGTGTGACTCCTCAAGAGCCAAACGAAGACCTTTCTCTTCATCAAGAGCATGGGAAAAATCTGCAATCTCATCGGCATAGTCATGACTATAACCTTCCATCTTAGTGATGGTATATTCATGACCCTAAATGGTGTCATTGGCCTCACCAAGTTGTTCCAGGAGAGCAACAAAGTGTTTCTTGGTAGTACCTTTGAGCTTACCCATGAACTTGTCAAACTCATTTTCATCCACCTTACCCACCTCCGTTTCTTCTACCCAATCCGTCGAAGAGGGATGAGTAGTGATAGTAGTTTTGATGTTGGAGGTCACCTTTTGGTGGACTTGACCATGAGGCACTTGGCGGGGGCGATGATGTTCTCATTTGGGGAGTTGAAGACAGATACCAGAGTTGGGGAAGAGATGGAAATGGCAATGGAGGCCGTTGCAATTCCTTCACCACTTGTATCATCATCGTCATCATCAGAGGTGTACTCTTCCTGTGCCACCAACCCCTTTTATGGCACCTGCTTCATGAAGTTGTTCTTGTTGGGGAATTACTTGGCCATGTCTTTGCGGATAAGCTTGCCACCATTGTATTCCCTCTTCTCACACGGGCAATCTGCAACGAAGTGACTCACGTTGCCACAATTTTAGCATGCCCTCACACGTTTCTTTCCCTTGGTGCCACTTGAATTGTTCTTGGAGAAGTTGGGCTTGGAGTTTCTCTTGTTGCCCCAAAATTGCCTTGACGCAAGAGTCATGTGCTGGTGATAAGCATATTTGGTGTCTTCAAGGAAACTCTCTTCTGCTTCTTCTTCTTCCGATATCACCTTGGCCTTCAAAACAAGAGTTAGCTTCTTTGACCGTTGGACACGAGCTAGAGCGTTGTCGGTGGTCTTGTTCAAGATGTTCATAGGAACGAACTCATCCAACACTTCACTTGAGATCAAGGTGTCGAAGTCCAGCCTTTGACGGATGACGAAGACCATGCATTTGTCTTTGTAACACATGATACTATCACTAGTAGAAAACAAGGCTTCGGTCCAGGACTGAAATTCCATTAATCGCGGTTCACTCACGAACCGGGACCCATGGGGGCATCGGTCCCGGTTCGTGAGGCCAGGGCACCGGCCGGGCCTCATGGGCCATTGGTTCATTCGTTTGACCCCTTTGGTCCCGATTCGAGACACGAATCTGGACCAATGGGCCTCGCTCCTGGCCCACAACCATTTGTCACGGTTTGTGGCTGGAACCGAGACCAAATTGTTGGCCTATAGTCCCGGTTATAGCCACAAACCGGGACCAGTGGTTGGCTTATATATACCCCATGCCCGCGAGCAGACCAGTGCACTGCTTTGTTTTTTTTGGCCGACCGTGGGAGAGCTTTGTGGTGCTCTAGCTCACCTCCTATGCACATGAGGTGTTCAATGAAATGCCTAGCCACACTTAAGCTTTCTCCTCTCGAAGTTCCTTGTCCAAGCTCCATTTTCCTCAAGATTTGTCTAGGTTTGGCGGTCCATCCCGTCCCTTCCCCATCCTCACCGTCGTCGATCGCCCGCGCCCATCTCAGCGCCGGCACCATCGTGGTTAGCCTCTTATTCTTATCTTCTTTCTAAAAAAAGAAGTTCTTACTTGTATTTTTTAGATAGATACTTCTGTAATTTTCTTACTTTTATTATTGTTTGTTATTATATAGTGGGATGGTTTTGGTATCCGCCTCCGTCGGCCCTCGTCCTGTCTATTATTCGGATGTGCTATATATTATCTTTTATAACTATTTGTTTTATTTAGTGTTTATGACAATTATGTCGATCAACGTGACATAGATTTTTTAATATAGGAGGTATGTGAACCGGAAATTCCAACCGACATAGAAATTCTTGTCGAGAAGTTAAATTTGGTTGAAAAAGAAAATTATTACTTGATAGAAAAATTACAAAGTGTTCAAGAGGAGAAGATGAATTTGGATTTGCATGTTGCCAATGTGGTCGATGATCACAAGATCAAGATAGATGCAATGCGCTTGAAGATTAGAAAGATTAGAAAATATGCCATTCATACTAAGGCTTGGTATCATTATGCCGTTGGATCAATTGGTACCTTAGTTATGGTTATGATCGCATTTGTTGTTGCATTTAAAAGTTTTACATAGTTTTAATGTATGTTTTAATTAGATGCTCTAGAGAGCATTATGTTGTTCAATAATGAGAACTATGTATGAACGTTATGTATTTATTTTGGTCACTACTGTACTTTGTCTTTAATGTGATGATGAATTTCTGTTAATTTGGTCACTTATCTATTCATGATATTGTTGGAAATATGCCCTAGAGGCAATAAATAAAGTGTTTATTATTATATTTCCTTGTTCATGATAATCGTTTCTTATCCATGCTATAATTGTATTGATTGGAAACACATTGCATGTGTGGGTAAATAGACAACACTGTGTCCCCCTAGTATGCCTCTAGTGAACTAGCTCGTTGATCAAAGATGGTTAGGGTTTCCTAGCCATTGACATGTGATGTCATTTGATAACGAGATCACATCATTAGAAGAATGATGTGATGGACAAGATCCAAACTACAAACGTAGCATATGATCGTGTCAGTATATTTCTATTGTTTTCTGTATGTCAATGTATATGTTCCTATGACCATGAGATCATGCAACTCACGGATATCGAAGGAGTGCCTTGTGTGTATCAAACGTCGCAATGTAACTGGGTGACTATAATGGTGCTCTACAGGTATCTCCGATGGTGTGTGTTGAGTTTGCATGGATCGAGACTGGGATTTGTTACTCCGTGTGACGGAGAGGTATCTCGGGGCCCACTCGGTAATACAACATCACAATGAGCCTTGCAAGCAATGTGACTAATTGTTAGTTGCGGGAAGTTCTATTACGGAATGAGTAAAGATACTTGCCAGTAGCGAGGTTGAACTAGGTATGGAGATACCGACGATCAAATCTCGGGCAAGTAACATACCGAAGAACAAAGGGAACATCATACGGGATTAACTGAATCCTTGACATAGAGGTTCGGCCGATAAAGATCTTCGTAGAATATGTAGGAACCAATGTGGACATCCAGGTCGCGCCATTGGTTATTGACCATAGAGGTGTCTCGGTCATGTCTACATAGTTCTCGAACCCGCAGGGTCTACACAGTTAGGGTTCGGTGACGTTTCGGTAGTGTAGAGTTATGTATGGTGGTGACCGAAGGTTGTTCAGAGTCCCGGATGAGATCCTGGACGTCACGAGGAGCTCCGGAATGGTTCGTAGGTAAAGATTCATATATAGGAAGTCCCAGTTTGGTCGCCGGAAAAGTTTCGGGCTCATCGGTAGTGTACCAGGAGTGCCGGTAGTGTACTGGGAGTCCATCGGGAGGGGTATTTCGACCCAAGAGGCTTCGTGGGCTGTGGGAAAGTGTATACCAGCCCTTAGTGGGCTGGTGGAAGTCCCACACAATGCCCATACAGCTGGGAAGAAAATCCCAAAAGGAAAAAGGTGGAAAAAGGCAAAAAGGGACCAAATAAGGAAGGAGTCCAAATCCCACTTGGAGTGGAGGAGGAGGACTCCTCCCTTTGGTTCGGCCAAACCAGCCTTGGCTTGGAAGCCAAGGCTGCCTCCCCTCCTCCTCTCCTCCTATATATAGTAGAGGGTTTCAAGGGTTTTGCACAAGTTTCTTCTTCCACGTGCAACCCTAACCTCCAGTGCATAGTTTCTCCTCTAGATTGGTTTTCTGCGGTGCTTAGGCGAAGCCCTGCAGGAATAACTCCACCACCATCACCAGAGCGCCGTCACGCTGCCGGAGAACACTTCTACCTCTCCACCCCTCTTGCTGGATCAAGATGGTGGAGATCGTCATCAAGCTGCACGTGTGCTGAACGCGAAGGTGTCGTCCGTTCGGTACTAGATCGGAAGGATCGTGATCAAGGCCACGGGACGTTCGTGATTGGATCGCGGGACGGATCATGACGAGATCGCGGGACGGTTCGTGATTAGATCGCGGGATGCTCGGCGATTTGGATCGCGAAGAAGTACGACTACACCAACCGCGTTTCTTAACGCTTCCCGCTTAGTGATCTACAAGGGTACGTATATCCACTCTCTCTCTCGTAGATGCTCATCACCATGGATAGGTTTGCGTGTGCGTAGGAAATTTTTTGTTTCCCATGCAACGTTTCCCAACAGATATGACGTAATGGTTTTTAATACATTTTATTATATAACACACGCAGATGAATCGACAATGGATGTATGGTGACCGACGCACCTCCGAGTATATTAAGGGCCTGCACAATTTTCTCGAAGCGGCCGAGGCAAACAAGCAGAATGGTTTTATGCATTGTCCATTTACTGTCTATGAGAATACGAAGGCTTTCTCCAACTCTAAAACCCTACACTTCCACCTGCTTGAGAAGGATTTTACGCCACACTATAACGTTTGGACCAAGCATGGAGAAAGGGGGGTTATGATGCTGCAACGGGACGGTTCGTGATGGAGAAAGACAACGACGAAGAAGAGGAGGATGACAACTATGTGCCTCCTGAATATGGTGATGCTGCAATGGGGGAAGCTCACTAGTAGAAAACAGACGTTTCGTCCCAAGCATTAGTCCCGGTCTGGTTACGAGCCGGTACTAAAGACGGTATTAGTCCCGGTTCGTGCCGGCAACCTTTAGAACTGGCTCGTGAGCGATCTTTAGTACCGGTTCGTGTCACGAGAAGGTACAAAAGGGGCGTGGCAGGCGCTTGGTCACACCTAGGCCCCGCGTGCACCTTTAGTACCGGCTGGTGACACCAACCGGTACTAACAGGCAACCTTTAGTAACGGCTGGTGTCACCAGCCGGTACTAAAGTCTTCCTACATATACGGTAATTTTTAGGTTTTATATAATTTTAGTTTAAAAATAATAGAGGTTTACAAAATCTTTTAGAGTTTCTTTTTGTTATTAGAGTTTTATAAAAGTTTTTTAGTTGATTATTTTTGCTATTAAAGAATATTATAGTTCATAAAATAATATTTAAATTTATTTTTTTAGTTCATTCTTTTTGCTGGATGCACTTCATGTACAAAACGGGTAGTCGCTTTCGAAGTATTAGGGTTTCGGACGGAAACTCGTTTGTTACAAAAGGCAATTCATTTTCTTGAACTTATTTGAACTCCAGGATTTTTGTGTGTTCAAAATACACCATTCAAAGCCACATTATCAATTTTCAACCCTTTCTGACTTCATTTGTTATTTTTCATGCAGTTATTGGTTTTTTTGAGCTAACTGACCCTGAAATTGGAAAGCACTACAAATGAACTCTGAAAATGTTGAAAGTTGGCATGGTATCATCATTTCACCCAAATAGAATGTGCTAAAAAGTTGAGAGGGTTACGGAAAAAGCTGGATGCACTTCCTGTATAAAACGGACAGTCTCTTTTGAAGTATCAGGGTTTCGGACGGAAACTCATCGGTCACAAAAGGCATTTCATTTTCTTGAACTTATTTCAACTCCAGGCTTTTCGTGTGTTCAAAATACACCATTCAAAGCCACATCATCAATTTTCAACCCTTTCTGACTTCATGTGTCATTTTTCATGCACTTATTGATTTTTTTGAGCTAAATGACCCTGAAATTGAAAAGCACTACAAATGAACCGTGAAAAGGTTCAAAGTTGGCATGGTATCATCATTTCACCTACATAGCATGTGCTAAAAAGTTGAGAGGGTTATGGCAAAAGCTGGATGCACTTCGTGTATAAAACGGACAATCTCTTTTGAAGTATCGGCGTTTCGGACGGAAACCCATCGGTTAAAAAAGGCATTTCATTTTCTTCAACTTATTTGAACTCCAGGCTTTTCGTGTGTTCAAAATGCACCATTCAAAGCCACATCATCAATTTACAACCCTTTCTGACTTCATTTGTTATTTTTCATGCACTTATTGATTTTTTTGAGCTAAATGACCCTGAAATTGAAAAACACTACAAATGAACTGTGAAAAGGTTCAAAGTTGGCATGGTATCATCATTTCACCCACATAGCATGTGCTAAAAAGTTGAGAGGGTTATGGGAAAAGCTGGATGAACTTCGTGTACAAAACGGACAGTCTCTTTCGAAGTTTCAGGGTTTCGGACATAAACTCATCAATTACAAAAGGCATTTCATTTTCTTGAACTTATTTGAACTCTAGGATTTTTGTGTGTTCAAAATGCACCATTCAAAGCCACATCGTCAATTTTCAACCCTTTCTGACTTCATTTGTTATTTTTCATGCAGTTATTGATTTTTTTGAGCTAATGACCCTGAAATTGGAAAGTACTACAAATGAACTCTGAAAAGGTTGAAAGTTCGCATGGTATCATCATTTCACCGACATAGCATGTGCTAAAAATTTGAGAGGGTTACGGCAAAAGCGGGATGCACTTCGTGTAAAAAACGGACAGTCTCTTTCGAAGTATAAGGGTTTCGAACGGAAACTCATCTATTACAAAAGGCATTTCATTTTCTTGAACTTATTTGAACTCCAGGCTTTTTGTGTGTTCAAAATGCACCATTTGAAAGCCACATCATCAATTTTCGACCCTTTGTGACTTCATTTGTTATTTTTCATGAAGTTATTGATTTTTTTGAGCTAATGACCCTAAAATTGGAAAGCACTACAAATGAACTCTGAAAAGGTTGAAAGTTGGCATGGTATCATCATTTCACCGACATAGCATGCGATCAAAATTTGAGAGGGTTACGGCAAAAGTTGGATGCACTTCGTGTACAAAACGGTGAGTCTCTTCGAAGTATCAGGGTTTCGGACATAAACTCATCGGTTATAAAAGACATTTCATTTTCTTGAATTTATTTGAACTCCAGGTTTTTTGTTTGTGCAAAATGCACCATTCAAAGCAACATCATCTATTTTCAACCCTTTCTGACTTCATTTGTTATTTTTCATGCAGTTATTGATTTTTTTGAGATAAATGACCCTAAAATAGGAAAGCACTACAAATGAACTGTGAAAAGGTTGAAAGTTGGCATGGTATCATCATTTCACCCACATAGTATGTGCTAAAAAGTTGAGAGGGTTACGGCAAAAGCTGGATGCACTTCGTGTACAAAACGGATAGTCTCTTTCGAAGTATCAGGGTTTCTAACATAAACTCATCTGTTACAAAAGGCATTTCATTTTCTTGAACTTATTTGAACTCCAGGCTTTTTGTCTGTTCAAAATGCACCATTCAAAGCCACATCATATATTTTCAACCCTTTCTGACTTTATTCGTTATTTTTCATGCAGTTATTGATTTTTTGAGCTCAATGACCCTGAAATTGGAAAGCACTACAAATGAACTGTGAAAAGGTTGAAAGTTTCCATGGTATCATCATTTCACCCACATAGCATGTGCTAAAAAGTTGAGAGGTTTATGCAAAAGCTGGATGCACTTCGTGTACAAAACAGAAAGACTCTTTCGAAGTATCAGGGTTTCGGACAGAAACTCATCTATTACAAAAGGCGTTTCATTTTCTTGAACTTATTTGAACTTCGGGATTTTTGTGTGTTCAAAATGCACCATTCAAAGCCACAAAACAAATTTTCAACCCTTTCTGACTTCATTTGTTATTTTTCATGCGGTTATTGATTTTTTTGGGCTGAATGACCCTGAAATTAAAAAGAACTACAAATGAACTCTGAAAAGGTTGAAAGTTGGCATGGTAACATCATTTTACCCACATAGCAAGCGCTAAAAAGTTGAGAGGATTACGACAAAAGCTGGATGCAGTTCGTGTACAAAACGAACAGTCTCTTTCAAAATATTAGGGTTTCGGACGGAAACTCATCGGTTACAAAAGACATTTTATTTTCTTGAATTTATTTGAACTCCAGGTTTTTGTGGGCTCAAAATGCACCATTCAAAGCCACATCATCAATTTTCAACGCTTTCTCACTTCATTTGTTTTTTCATGAAGTTATTGATTTTTTTGAGCTAAATGACCCTGAAATGGAAAAGCACTACAAATTAACTGTGAAAAGGTTGAAAGTTGGCATGGTATCATCATTTCAACCACATAGCATGTGCTGAAAAGTTGAGAGGGTTATGGCAAAAGTTGGATGCACTTCGTGTACAAAACGGACATTCTCTTCCGAAGTATCAGGGTTTCGGATATAAACTCATCTGTTACAAAAGGCATTTCAGTTTCTTGAACTTATTTGAACTCCAGGCTTTATTTGTGTTCAAAATGCACCATTCAAAGCCACATCATCAATTTTCAACCCTTTCTGACTTCATTTGGTATTTTTCACGCGTTTAATGATTTTTTTGAGCTAATTATTACCCTGAAAATGAAAATCACTACAAATGAACTCTGAAAAGGTTGAAAGTTGGCTTGGTATCAACATTTCACCCACATAGCATGTGCTAAAAAGTTGAGAGGGTTACGGCAAAAGCTGGATGCATTTCGTGTATAAAACGGACAATCTCTTTTGAAGTATCGGGGTTTCGGACGGAAACTCATCGGTTACAAAAGGCATTTCATTTTCTTTAATTTATTTGAACTCCACGCTTTTCGTGTGTTCAAAATGCACCATTAAAAGCCACATCATCATTTTTCAACCTTTTCTGACTACATTTGTTATTTTTCATGCAGTTATTGATTTTTTTGAGCTAAATGACCCTGAAATTGAAAAGCACTACAAATGAACTGTGAAAAGGTTGAAAGTTGTCATGGTATCATTATTTCACCCACATAGCATGTTCTAAAAAGTTGAGAGGGTTACGACAAAAGCTGGATGCAGTTCGTGTACAAAACGGATAGTCTCTTTCAAAGTATTAGGGTTTCGGACGGAAACTCATCGGTTACAAAAGACAATTTATTTTCTTGAACATATTTGAACTCCAGGTTTTTGTGTGATCAAAATGCACCATTCAAAGCCACATCATCAATTTCCAACGCTTTCTGACTTCATTTGTTTTTTTCATGAAGTTATTGATTTTTTTTGAGCTAAATGACCCTAAAATGGAAAAGCACTACAAATGAACTGTGAAAAGGTTGAAAGTTGGCATGGTATCATCATTTCACCCACATAGCATGTGCTGAAAAGTTGAGAGGGTTATGGCAAAAGTTGGATGCACTTCATGTACAAAACGGACAGTCTCTTGCGAAGTATCAGGGTTTCGGATATAAACTCATCTGTTACAAAAGGCATTTCAGTTTCTTGAACTTATTTGAACTCCAGGCTTTTTTTGTGTTCAAAATGTACCATTCAAAGCCACATCACCAATTTTCAACCCTTTCTGACTTCATTTGGTATTTTTCATGCATTTAATGATTGTTTCGAGCTAATTATTACCCTGAAATTGAAAAACACTACAAATGAACTCTGAAAAGGTTGAAAGTTCGCATGGTATCAACATTTCACCCACATACCATGTGCTAAAAAGTTGAGAGGGTTACGACAAAAGCTGGATGCATTTCGTGTATAAAACGGACAATCTCTTTTGAAGTATCGGGGTTTCGGACGGAAACTCATCGGTTACAAAAGGCATTTCATTTTCTTTAATTTATTTGAACTCCACGCTTTTCGTGTGTTCAAAATGCACCATTAAAAGCCACATCATCAATTTTCAACCCTTTCTGACTTCATTTGTTATTTTTCATGAAGTTATTGATTTTTTTGAGCTAAATGACCCTGAAATTGAAAAGCACTACAAATGAACTCTGAAAGGTTGAAAGTTGGCATGGTACCATCATTTCACCCACATAGCATGTGCTAAAAAGTTGAGATGGTTACGACAAAAGCTGGATGCACTTCGTGTACAAAACGGACAGTCTCTTTCGTAGTATCAGTGTTTCGGACGGAAACTCATCGGTTACAAAAGACATTTTATTTTCTTGAATTTATTTGAAATCCAGGTTTTTTGTGTGTTCAAAATGCATCATTTAAAGCCACATCATCAATTTTCAACCCTTTCTGAGTTCATTTGTTATGTTTCAAGCAGTTATTGATTTTTTTGAGCTAAATGACCCTGAAATTGAAAAGCAGTACAAATGAACTGTGAAAAGGTTGAAAGTTGGCATGGTATCATCATTTCACCGACATAGCATGTGCTAAACATTTGAGAGGGTTACGGCAAAAGCGGCATGCACTTCGTGTACAAAACGGACAATCTCTTTCGAAGTTTGAGGGCTTCGAACGGAAACTCATCTATTACAAAAGGCATTTCATTTTCTTGAACTTATTTGAACTCCTGGATTTTCGTGTGTTCAAAATGCACCATTCAAAGCCACATCATCAATTTTCATGCAGTTATTGATTTTTTTGAGCTAAATGACACTGAAATTGAAAAGCACTAGAAATGAACTCTGAAAGGTTGAAAGTTGGCATGGCATCATCATTTCACCCACATAGCATGTGCTAAAAAGTTGATAGGGTTACGACAAAAGCTGGATGCACTTCGTGTACAAAACGAACAGTCTCTTTCGAAGTATCAGGGTTTCGGACAGAAACTCATCTATTACAAAAGGCATTTCATTTTCTTGAACTTATTTGAACTTCGGGATTTTTGTGTGTTCAAAATGCACCATTCAAAGCCACAAAATAAATTTTCAACCCTTTCTGACTTCATTTGTTATTTTTCATGCGGTTATTGATTTTTTTGAGCTGAATGACCCTGAAATTAAAAAGAACTACAAATGAACTCTGAAAAGGTTGAAAGTTGGCATGGTAACATCATTTTAACCACATAGCAAGCGCTAAAAAGTTGAGAGGATTACGACAAAAGCTGGATGCAGTTCGTGTACAAAACGAACAGTCTCTTTCAAAGTATCAGGGTTTCGGACGGAAACTCATCGGTTACAAAAGACATTTTATTTCTTGAATTTATTTGAACTCCAGGTTTTTGTGGGCTCAAAATGCACCATTCAAAGACACATCATCAATTTTTAACGCTTTCTCACTTCATTTGTTTTTTTCATGAAGTTATTGATTTTTTTTGAGCTAAATGACCCTGAAATGGAAAAACACTACGAATTAACTGTGAAAAGGTTGAAAGTTGGCATGGTACCATCATTTCACCCACATAGCATGTGCTAAAAAGTTGAGATGGTTACGACAAAAGCTGGATGCACTTCGTGTACAAAACGGACAGTCTCTTTCGTAGTATCAGTGTTTCGGACGGAAACTCATCGGTTACAAAAGACATTTTATTTTCTTGAATTTATTTGAAATCCAGGTTTTTTGTGTGTTCAAAATGCATCATTTAAAGCCACATCATCAATTTTCAACCCTTTCTGAGTTCATTTGTTATGTTTCAAGCAGTTATTGATTTTTTTGAGCTAAATGACCCTGAAATTGAAAAGCAGTACAAATGAACTGTGAAAAGGTTGAAAGTTGGCATGGTATCATCATTTCACCGACATAGCATGTGCTAAACATTTGAGAGGGTTACGGCAAAAGCGGCATGCACTTCGTGTACAAAACGGACAATCTCTTTCGAAGTTTGAGGGCTTCGAACGGAAACTCATCTATTACAAAAGGCATTTCATTTTCTTGAACTTATTTGAACTCCTGGATTTTCGTGTGTTCAAAATGCACCATTCAAAGCCACATCATCAATTTTCATGCAGTTATTGATTTTTTTGAGCTAAATGACACTGAAATTGAAAAGCACTAGAAATGAACTCTGAAAGGTTGAAAGTTGGCATGGCATCATCATTTCACCCACATAGCATGTGCTAAAAAGTTGATAGGGTTACGACAAAAGCTGGATGCACTTCGTGTACAAAACGAACAGTCTCTTTCGAAGTATCAGGGTTTCGGACAGAAACTCATCTATTACAAAAGGCATTTCATTTTCTTGAACTTATTTGAACTTCGGGATTTTTGTGTGTTCAAAATGCACCATTCAAAGCCACAAAATAAATTTTCAACCCTTTCTGACTTCATTTGTTATTTTTCATGCGGTTATTGATTTTTTTGAGCTGAATGACCCTGAAATTAAAAAGAACTACAAATGAACTCTGAAAAGGTTGAAAGTTGGCATGGTAACATCATTTTAACCACATAGCAAGCGCTAAAAAGTTGAGAGGATTACGACAAAAGCTGGATGCAGTTCGTGTACAAAACGAACAGTCTCTTTCAAAGTATCAGGGTTTCGGACGGAAACTCATCGGTTACAAAAGACATTTTATTTCTTGAATTTATTTGAACTCCAGGTTTTTGTGGGCTCAAAATGCACCATTCAAAGACACATCATCAATTTTCAACGCTTTCTCACTTCATTTGTTTTTTTCATGAAGTTATTGATTTTTTTTGAGCTAAATGACCCTGAAATGGAAAAACACTACGAATTAACTGTGAAAAGGTTGAAAGTTGGCATGGTATCATCATTTCAACCACATAGCATGTGCTGAAAAGTTGAGAGGGTTATGGCAAAAGTTGGATGCACTTCGTGTACAAAACGGACAGTCTCTTCCGAAGTATCAGGGTTTCGGATATAAACTCATCTGTTACAAAAGGCATTTTAGTTTCTTGAAATTATTTGAACTCCAGGCTTTTTTTGTGTTCAAAATGCACCATTCAAAGCCACGTCATCAATTTTCAACCCTTTCTGACTTCATTTGGTATTTTTCATGCGTTTAATGATTGTTTTGAGCTAATTATTACCCTGAAAATGAAAATCACTACAACTGAACTCTGAAAAGGTTGAAAGTTGGCTTGGTATCAACATTTCACCCACATAGCATGTGCTAAAAAGTTGAGAGGGTTACGGCAAAAGCTGGATGCATTTCGTGTATAAAACGGACAATCTCTTTTGAAGTATCGGGGTTTCAGACGGAAACTCATCGGTTACAAAAGGCATTTCATTTTCTTTAATTTATTTGAACTCCACGCTTTTCGTGTGTTCAAAATGCACCATTAAAAGACACATCATCATTTTTCAACCTTTTCTGACTACATTTGTTATTTTTCATGCAGTTATTGATTTTTTTGAGCTAAATGACCCTGAAATTGAAAAGCACTACAAATGAACTGTGAAAAGGTTGAAAGTTGTCATGGTATCATTATTTCACCCACATAGCATGTTCTAAAAAGTTGAGAGGGTTACGACAAAAGCTGGATGCAGTTCGTGTACAAAACGGATAGTCTCTTTCAAAGTATTAGGGTTTCGGACGGAAACTCATCGGTTACAAAAGACATTTTATTTTCTTGAACATATTTGAACTCCAGGTTTTTGTGTGATCAAAATGCACCATTCAAAGCCACATCATCAATTTTCAACGCTTTCTGACTTCATTTGTTTTTTTCATGAAGTTATTGATTTTTTTGAGCTAAATGACCCTAAAATGGAAAAGCACTACAAATGAACTGTGAAAAGGTTGAAAGTTGGCATGGTATCATCATTTCACCCACATAGCATGTGCTGAAAAGTTGAGAGGGTTATGGCAAAAGTTGGATGCACTTCATGTACAAAACGGACAGTCTCTTGCGAAGAATGAGGGTTTCGGATATAAACTCATCTCTTACAAAAGGCATTTCAGTTTCTTGAACTTATTTTAACTCCAGGCTTTTTTTGTGTTCAAAATGTACCATTCAAAGCCACATCATCAATTTTCAACCCTTTCTGACTTCATTTGGTACTTTTCATGCAATTAATGATTGTTTCGAGCTAATTATTACCTTGAAATTGAAAAACACTACAAATGAACTCTGAAAAGGTTGAAAGTTCGCATGGTATCAACATTTCACCCACATACCATGTGCTAAAAAGTTGAGAGGGTTACGACAAAAGCTGGATGCATTTCGTGTATAAAACGGACAATCTCTTTTGAAGTATCGAGGTTTCGGACGGAAACTCATCGGTTACAAAAGGCATTTCATTTTCTTTAATTTATTTGAACTCCACGCTTTTCGTGTGTTCAAAATGCACCATTAAAAGCCACATCATCAATTTTCAACCCTTTCTGACTTCATTTGTTATTTTTCATGCGGTTATTGATTTTTTTGAGCTGAATGACCCTGAAATTAAAAAGAACTACAAATGAACTCTGAAAAGGTTGAAAGTTGGCATGGTAACATCATTTTACCCACATAGCAAGCGCTAAAAAGTTGAGACGATTACGACAAAAGCTGGATGCAGTTCGTGTACAAAACGAACAGTCTCTTTCAAAGTATCAGGGTTTCGGACATAAACTCATCGGTTACAAAAGACATTTCATTTTCTTGAACATATTTGAACTTCAGGGTTTTTGTGTGTTCAAAATGCACCATTCAAAGCCACATCATCAATTTTCAACCCTTTCTGACTTCATTTGTTATTTTTCATGCAGTTATTGATTTTTTTTGAGCTAAATGACCCTGAAATTGAAAAGCACTACAAATGAACTCTGAAAGGTTGAAAGTTGGCATGGCATCATCATTTCACCCACATAGCATGTTCTAAAAAGTTGAGAGGGTTACGACAAAAGCTCGATGCACTTCGTGTACAAAACGGACAGTCTCTTTCAAAGTTTGAGGGCTTCGAACGGAAACTCATCTATTACAAAAGGCAATTCATTTTCTTGAACTTATTTGAACTCCAAGATTTTCGTGTGTTCAAAATGCACCATTCAAAGCCACATCATCAATTTTCATCCAGTTATTGATTCTTTGAGCTAAATGACCCTGAAATTGAAAAGCACTACAAATGAACTCTGAAGGGTTGAAAGTTGGCATGGCATCATCATTTCACCCACATAGCATGTGCTAAAAAGTTGAGAGGGTTATGACAAAAGCTGGTTGCACTTCGTGTACAAAATGAACAGTCTCTTTCGAAGTATCAGGGTTTCTGACATAAACTCATCGGTTACAAAAGTCATTTCATTTTCTTGAACATATTTGAACTTCAGGGTTTTTGTGTGTTCAAAATGCACCATTCAAAGCCACATCATCAATTTTCAACCCTTTCTGACTTCATTTGTTATTTTTCATGCAGTTATTGATTTTTTTTGAGCTAAATGACCCTGAAATTGAAAAGCACTACAAATGAACTCTGAAAGGTTGAAAGTTGGCATGGCATCATCATTTCACCCACATAGCATGTTCTAAAAAGTTGAGAGGGTTACGACAAAAGCTCGATGCACTTCGTGTACAAAACGAACAGTCTCTTTCGAAGTATCAGGGTTTCGGACATAAACTCATCGGTTACAAAAGTCATTTCATTTTCTTGAACATATTCGAACTCCAGGCTTTTTGTGTGTTCAAAATGCACCATTCAAAACCACATCATCAATTTTCAACCCTTTCTGACTTCATTTGTTATTTTTCATGTAGTTATTGATTTTTTTGAGCTAAATGACCCTGAAATTGAAAAGCACTACAAATGAACTCTGAAAGGTAGAAAGTTGGCATGGCATCATCATTGCACCCACATAGCATGTGCTAAAAAGATGAGAGGGTTACGACAAAAGCTGGATGCACTTCGTGTACAAAATGGACAGTCTCTTTCGTAGTATCAGTGTTTCGGATGGAAACACATCGGTTACAAAAGACATTTTATTTTCTTGAATTTATTTGAAATCTAGGTTTTTTGTGTGTTCAAAATGCACCATTTAAAGCCACATCATCAATTTTCAACCCTTTCTGACTTCATTTGTTATGTTTCATGCAGTTATTGATTTTTTTGAGCTAAATGACCCTGAAATTGAAAAGCAGTACAAATGAACTGTGAAAATGTTGAAACTTGGCATGGTATCATCATTTCACCGACATTGCATGTGCTAAAAATTTGAGAGGGTTACGACAAAAGCAGGATGCACTTCGTGTACAAAACGGACAGTCTCTTTCGAAGTTTGAGGGCTTCGAACGGAAACTCATCTATTACAAAAGGCATTTCATTTTCTTGAACTTATTTGAACTCCAGGATTTTCGTGTGTTCAAAATGCACCATTCAAAGCCACATCATCAATTTTCATGCAGTTATTGATTTTTTGAGCTAAATGACCCTGAAATTGAAAGGCACTACAAATGAACTCTGAAAGGTTGAAAGTTGGCATGGCATGATCATTTCACTCACATAGCATGTGCTAAAATGTTGAGAGGGTTACGACAAAAGCTGGATGCACTTCGTGTACAAAACGAACAGTCTCTTTCGAAGTATTAGGGTTTCGGACATAAACTCATCGGTTACAAAAGTCATTTCATTTTCTTGAACATATTTGAAGTCCAGGCTTTTTGTGTGTTCAAAATGCACCATTCAAAGCCACATCATCAATTTTCAACCCTTTCTGACTTCATTTGTTATGTTTCATGCAGTTATTGATTTTTTTGAGCTAAATGACCCTGAAATTGAAAAGCAGTAGAAATGAACAGTGAAAACGTTGAAAGTTGGCATGGTATCATCATTTCACCGACATAGCATGTGCTAAAAAGTTGAGAGGGTTATAGCAAATGCTGGATGCACTTCATGTACACAACGAACAGTCTCTTTCGAAGTATCAGGGTTTCGGACAGAAACTCATCTATTCGAAAAGACATTTCGTTTTCTTGAACATATTTGAACTCCAGGCTTTTTGTCTGTTCAAAATGCACCATTCAAAGCCAGATAATCAATTTTCAACCCTTTGGGACTTCATTTGTTATTTTTCATGCAGTTATTGATTTTTTGAGCTAAATGACCCTAAAATTGAAAAGCACTACAAATGAACTCTGAAAGGTTGAAAGTTGGCATGACATCATCATTTCACCCACATAGCATGTGCTAAAAAGTTAAGAGGGTTACGACAAAAGCTGGATGCACTTCGTGTACAAAACGAACAGTCTCTTTCGAAGTATCAGGGTTTCGGACATAAACTCATCGGTTACAAAAGTCATTTCCTTTTCTTGAACATATTTGAACTCCAGGCTTTTTGTGTGTTCAAAATGCACCATTCAAAGCCACATCATGAATTTTCAACCCTTTCTGACATCATTTGTTATGTTTCTTGCAGTTATTGATTTTTTTTGAGCTAAATGACCCTGAAATTGAAAAGCAGTAGAAATGAACTGTGAAAAGGTTGAAAGTTGGCATGGTATCATCATTTCACCGACATAGCATGTGCTAAAAAGTTGAGAGGGTTATAGCAAATGCTGAATGCACTTCATGTACAAAACGAACAGTCTCTTTCGAAGTATCAGGGTTTCGGAAATAAACTCATCTATTACAAAAGGCATTTCATTTTCTTGAACATATTTGAACTCCAGGCTTTTTGTGTGTTCAAAATGCACCATTCAAAGCCAGATAATCCATTTTCAACCCTTTCTGACTTCATTTGTTATTTTTCATGCAGTTATTGATTTTTTGAGCTAAATGACCCTGAAATTGAAAAGCACTACAAATGAACTCTGAAAATGTTGAAAGTTGGCATGGTATCATCATTTCACCCACATAGCATGTGCTAAAAAGTTGAGAGGGTTATAGCAAATGCTGGATGCACTTCATGTACAAAATGAACAGTCTCTTTCGAAGTATCAGGGTTTCAGACATAAACTTATCTATTACAAAAGGCATTTCATTTTCTTGAACATTTTTGAACTCCAGGCTTTTTGTGAGTTCAAAATGCACCATTCAAAGCCAGATCATCAATTTTCAACCCTTTCTGACTTCATTTGTTATTTTTCATGCAGTTATTGATTTTTGAGCTAAATGACCCTGAAATTGAAAAGCACTACAAATGAACTCTGAAAGGTTGAAAGTTGGCATGGTACCATCATTTCACCCACATAGCATGTGCTAAAAAGTTGAGAGGGTTACGACAAAAGCTGGATGCACTTCGTGTACAAAACGGACAGTCTCTTTCAAAGTATCAGGGTTTCGGACATAAACTCATCGGTTACAAAAGACATTTCATTTTCTTGAACATATTTGAACTTCAGGCTTTTTGTGTGTTCAAAATGCACCATTCAAAGCCACATCATCAATTTTCAACCCTTTCTGACTTCATTTGTTAGTTTTCATGCAGTTATTGAATTTTTTGAGCTAAATGACCCTGAAATTGAAAAGCACTACAAATGAACTCTGAAAGGTTGAAAGTTGGCATGGCATCATCATTTCACCCACATAGCATGTTCTAAAAAGTTGAGAGGGTTACGACAAAAGCTAGATGCACTTCGTGTACAAAACGAACAGTCTCTTTCGAAGTGTCAGGGTTTCGGACATAAACTCATCGGTTACAAAAGTCATTTCATTTTCTTGAATATATTTGAACTCCAGGCTTTTTGTGTGTTCAAAATGCACCATTTAAAGCCACATCATCAATTTTCAACCCTTTCTGACTTCATTTGTTATGTTTCATGCAGTTATTGATTTTTTGAGCTAAATGACCCTGAAATTGAAAAGCAGTACAAATGAACTGTGAAAAGGTTGAAAGTTGGCATGGTATCATCATTTCACCGACATAGCATGTGCTAAAAATTTGAGAGGGTTACGGCAAAAGCAGGATGCACTTCGTGTACAAAACGGACAGTCTCTTTCGAAGTTTGAGGGCTTCGAACGGAAACTCATCTATTACAAAAGGCAATTCATTTTCTTGAACTTATTTGAACTCCAAGATTTTCGTGTGTTCAAAATGCACCATTCAAAGCCACATCATCAATTTTCATCCAGTTATTGATTCTTTGAGCTAAATGACCCTGAAATTGAAAAGCACTACAAATGAACTCTGAAAGGTTGAAAGTTGGCATGGCATCATCATTTCACCCACATAGCATGTGCTAAAAAGTTGAGAGGGTTACGACAAAAGCTGGTTGCACTTCGTGTACAAAATGAACAGTCTCTTTCGAAGTATCACGGTTTCGGACATAAACTCATCGGTTACAAAAGTCATTTCATTTTCTTGAACATATTTGAACTCCAGGCTTTTTGTGTGTTCAAAATGCACCATTCAAAGCCACATCATCAATTTTCAACCCTTTCTGACTTCATTTGTTATTTTTCATGCAGTTATTGATTTTTTTGAGCTAAATGACCCTGAAATTGAAAAGCACTACAAATGAACTCTGAATGGTAGAAAGTTGGCATGGCATCATCATTTCACTCACATAGCATGTGCTAAAATGTTGAGAGGGTTACGACAAAAGCTGGATGCACTTCGTGTACAAAACGGACAGTCTCTTTCGTAGTATCAGTGTTTCGGATGGAAACTCATCGGTTACAAAAGACATTTTATTTTCTTGAACTTATTTGAACTCCAGGATTTTCGTGTGTTCAAAATGCACCATTCAAAGCCACATCATCAATTTTCATGCAGTTATTGATTTTTTGAGCTAAATGACCCTGAAATTGAAAGGCACTACCAATGAACTCTGAAAGGTTGAAAGTTGGCATGGCATCATCATTTCACTCACATAGCATGTGCTAAAAAGTTGAGAGGGTTACGACAAAAGCTGGATGCACTTCGTGTACAAAACGGACAGTCTCTTTCGTAGTATCAGTGTTTCGGATGGAAACTCATCGGTTACAAAAGACATTTTATTTTCTTGAATTTATTTGAAATCTAGGTTTTTTGTGTGTTCAAAATGCACCATTTAAAGCCACATCATCAATTTTCAACCCTTTCTGACTTCATTTGTTATGTTTCATGCAGTTATTGATTTTTTTGAGCTAAATGACCCTGAAATTGAAAAGCAGTACAAATGAACTGTGAAAAGGTTGAAAGTTGGCATGGTATCATCATTTCACCGACATAGCATGTGCTAAAAATTTGAGAGGGTTACGACAAAAGCAGGATGCACTTCGTGTACAAAACGGACAGTCTCTTTCGAAGTTTGAGGGCTTCGAACGGAAACTCATCTATTACAAAAGGCATTTCATTTTCTTGAACTTATTTGAACTCCAGGATTTTCGTGTGTTCAAAATGCACCATTCAAAGCCACATCATCAATTTTCATGCAGTTATTGATTTTTTGAGCTAAATGACCCTGAAATTGAAAAGCACTACAAATGAACTCTGAAAGGTTGAAAGTTGGCATGGCATGATCATTTCACTCACATAGCATGTGCTAAAATGTTGAGAGGGTTACGACAAAAGCTGGATGCACTTCGTGTACAAAACGAACAGTCTCTTTCGAAGTATTAGGGTTTCGGACATAAACTCATCGGTTACAAAAGTCATTTCATTTTCTTGAACATATTTGAAGTCCAGGCTTTTTGTGTGTTCAAAATGCACCATTCAAAGCCACATCATCAATTTTCAACCCATTCTGACTTCATTTGTTATGTTTCATGCAGTTATTGATTTTTTTGAGCTAAATGACCCTGAAATTGAAAAGCAGTAGAAATGAACAGTGAAAACGTTAAAAGTTTGCATGGTATCATCATTTCACCGACATAGCATGTGCTAAAAATTGACAGGGTTATAGCAAATGCTGGATGCACTTCATGTACACAATGAACAGTCTCTTTCGAAGTATCAGGGTTTCGGACAGAAACTCATCTATTCCAAAAGACATTTCGTTTTCTTGAACATATTTGAACTCCAGGCTTTTTGTGTGTTCAAAATGCACCATTCAAAGCCAGAAAATCAATTTTCAACCCTTTCTGACTTCATTTGTTATTTTTCATGCAGTTATTGATTTTTTGAGCTAAATGACCCTAAAATTGAAAAGCACTACAAATGAACTCTGAAAGGTTGAAAGTTGGCATGACATCATCATTTCACCCACATAGCATGTGCTAAAAAGTTGAGAGGGTTCCGACAAAAGCTGGATGCACTTCGTGTACAAAACGAACAGTCTCTTTCGAAGTATCAGGGTTTCGGACATAAACTCATCGGTTACAAAAGTCATTTCCTTTTCTTGAACATATTTGAACTCCAGGTTTTTTGTGTGTTCAAAATGCACCATTCAAAGCCACATCATGAATTTTCAACCCTTTCTGACTTCATTTGTTATGTTTCATGCAGTTATTGATTTTTTCTGAGCTAAATGACCCTGAAATTGAAAAGCAGTAGAAATGAAGTGTGAAAAGGTTGAAAGTTGGCATGGTATCATCATTTCACCGACATAGCATGTGCTAAAAATTTGAGAGGGTTATAGCAAATGCTGAATGCACTTCATGTACAAAACGAACAGTCTCTTTCGAAGTATCAGGGTTTCGGAAATAAACTCATCTATTACAAAAGGCATTTCATTTTCTTGAACATATTTGAACTCCAGGCTTTTTGTGTGTTCAAAATGCACCATTCAAAGCCAGATAATCCATTTTCAACCCTTTCTGACTTCATTTGTTATTTTTCATGCAGTTATTGATTTTTTGAGCTAAATGACCCTGAAATTGAAAAGCACTACAAATGAACTCTGAAAATGTTGAAAGTTGGCATGGTATCATCATTTCACCCACATAGCATGTGCTAAAAAGTTGAGAGGGTTATAGCAAATGCTGGATGCACTTCATGTACAAAATGAACAGTCTCTTTCGAAGTATCAGGGTTTCAGACATAAACTTATCTATTACAAAAGGCATTTCATTTTCTTGAACATTTTTGAACTCCAGGCTTTTTGTGAGTTCAAAATGCACCATTCAAAGCCAGATCATCAATTTTCAACCCTTTCTGACTTCATTTGTTATTTTTCATGCAGTTATTGATTTTTGAGCTAAATGACCCTGAAATTGAAAAGCACTACAAATGAACTCTGAAAGGTTGAAAGTTGGCATGGTACCATCATTTCACCCACATAGCATGTGCTAAAAAGTTGAGAGGGTTACGACAAAAGCTGGATGCACTTCGTGTACAAAACGGACAGTCTCTTTCAAAGTATCAGGGTTTCGGACATAAACTCATCGGTTACAAAAGACATTTCATTTTCTTGAACATATTTGAACTTCAGGCTTTTTGTGTGTTCAAAATGCACCATTCAAAGCCACATCATCAATTTTCAACCCTTTCTGACTTCATTTGTTAGTTTTCATGCAGTTATTGAATTTTTTGAGCTAAATGACCCTGAAATTGAAAAGCACTACAAATGAACTCTGAAAGGTTGAAAGTTGGCATGTCATCATCATTTCACCCACATAGCATGTTCTAAAAAGTTGAGAGGGTTACGACAAAAGCTAGATGCACTTCGTGTACAAAACGAACAGTCTCTTTCGAAGTGTCAGGGTTTCGGACATAAACTCATCGGTTACAAAAGTCATTTCATTTTCTTGAATATATTTGAACTCCAGGCTTTTTGTGTGTTCAAAATGCACCATTTAAAGCCACATCATCAATTTTCAACCCTTTCTGACTTCATTTGTTATGTTTCATGCAGTTATTGATTTTTTGAGCTAAATGACCCTGAAATTGAAAAGCAGTACAAATGAACTGTGAAAAGGTTGAAAGTTGGCATGGTATCATCATTTCACCGACATAGCATCTGCTAAAAATTTGAGAGGGTTACGGCAAAAGCGGGATGCACTTCGTGTACAAAACGGACAGTCTCTTTCAAAGTTTGAGGGCTTCGAACGGAAACTCATCTATTACACAAGGCAATTCATTTTCTTGAACTTATTTGAACTCCAAGATTTTCGTGTGTTCAAAATGCACCATTCAAAGCCACATCATCAATTTTCATCCAGTTATTGATTCTTTGAGCTAAATGACCCTGAAATTGAAAAGCACTACAAATGAACTCTGAAAGGTTGAAAGTTGGCATGGCATCATCATTTCACCCACATAGCATGTGCTAAAAAGTTGAGAGGGTTACGACAAAAGCTGGTTGCACTTCGTGTACAAAATGAACAGTCTCTTTCGAAGTATCACGGTTTCGGACATAAACTCATCGGTTACAAAAGTCATTTCATTTTCTTGAACATATTTGAACTCCAGGCTTTTTGTGTGTTCAAAATGCACCATTCAAAGCCACATCATCAATTTTCAACCCTTTCTGACTTCATTTGTTATTTTTCATGCAGTTATTGATTTTTTTGAGCTAAATGACCCTGAAATTGAAAAGCACTACAAATGAACTCTGAATGGTAGAAAGTTGGCATGGCATCATCATTTCACTCACATAGCATGTGCTAAAATGTTGAGAGGGTTACGACAAAAGCTGGATGCACTTCGTGTACAAAACGGACAGTCTCTTTCGTAGTATCAGTGTTTCGGATGGAAACTCATCGGTTACAAAAGACATTTTATTTTCTTGAACTTATTTGAACTCCAGGATTTTCGTGTGTTCAAAATGCACCATTCAAAGCCACATCATCAATTTTCATGCAGTTATTGATTTTTTGAGCTAAATGACCCTGAAATTGAAAAGCACTACCAATGAACTCTGAAAGGTTGAAAGTTGGCATGGCATCATCATTTCACTCACATAGCATGTGCTAAAAAGTTGAGAGGGTTACGACAAAAGCTGGATGCACTTCGTGTACAAAACGGACATTCTCTTTCGTAGTATCAGTGTTTCGGATGGAAACTCATCGGTTACAAAAGACATTTTATTTTCTTGAATTTATTTGAAATCTAGGTTTTTTGTGTGTTCAAAATGCACCATTTAAAGCCACATCATCAATTTTCAACCCTTTCTGACTTCATTTGTTATGTTTCATGCAGTTATTGATTTTTTTGAGCTAAATGACCCTGAAATTGAAAAGCAGTACAAATGAACTGTGAAAAGGTTGAAAGTTGGCATGGTATCATCATTTCACCGACATAGCATGTGCTAAAAATTTGAGAGGGTTACGACAAAAGCAGGATGCACTTCGTGTACAAAACGGACAGTCTCTTTCGAAGTTTGAGGGCTTCGAACGGAAACTCATCTATTACAAAAGGCATTTCATTTTCTTGAACTTATTTGAACTCCAGGATTTTCGTGTGTTCAAAATGCACCATTCAAAGCCACATCATCAATTTTCATGCAGTTATTGATTTTTTGAGCTAAATGACCCTGAAATTGAAAAGCACTACAAATGAACTCTGAAAGGTTGAAAGTTGGCATGGCATGATCATTTCACTCACATAGCATGTGCTAAAATGTTGAGAGGGTTACGACAAAAGCTGGATGCACTTCGTGTACAAAACGAACAGTCTCTTTCGAAGTATTAGGGTTTCGGACATAAACTCATCGGTTACAAAAGTCATTTCATTTTCTTGAACATATTTGAAGTCCAGGCTTTTTGTGTGTTCAAAATGCACCATTCAAAGCCACATCATCAATTTTCAACCCATTCTGACTTCATTTGTTATGTTTCATGCAGTTATTGATTTTTTTGAGCTAAATGACCCTGAAATTGAAAAGCAGTAGAAATGAACAGTGAAAACGTTAAAAGTTTGCATGGTATCATCATTTCACCGACATAGCATGTGCTAAAAAGTTGAGAGGGTTATAGCAAATGCTGGATGCACTTCATGTACACAACGAACAGTCTCTTTCGAAGTATCAGGGTTTCGGACAAAAACTCATCTATTCCAAAAGATATTTCGTTTTCTTGAACATATTTGAACTCCAGGCTTTTTGTGTGTTCAAAATGCACCATTCAAAGCCAGAAAATCAATTTTCAACCCTTTCTGACTTCATTTGTTATTTTTCATGCAGTTATTGATTTTTTGAGCTAAATGACCCTAAAATTGAAAAGCACTACAAATGAACTCTGAAAGGTTGAAAGTTGGCATGACATCATCATTTCACCCACATAGCATGTGCTAAAAAGTTGAGAGGGTTCCGACAAAAGCTGGATGCACTTCGTGTACAAAACGAACAGTCTCTTTCGAAGTATCAGGGTTTCGGACATAAACTCATCGGTTACAAAAGTCATTTCCTTTTCTTGAACATATTTGAACTCCAGGTTTTTTGTGTGTTCAAAATGCACCATTCAAAGCCACATCATGAATTTTCAACCCTTTCTGACTTCATTTGTTATGTTTCATGCAGTTATTGATTTTTTCTGAGCTAAATGACCCTGAAATTGAAAAGCAGTAGAAATGAAGTGTGAAAAGGTTGAAAGTTGGCATGGTATCATCATTTCACCGCCATAGCATGTGCTAAAAATTTGAGAGGGTTATAGCAAATGCTGAATGCACTTCATGTACAAAACGAACAGTCTCTTTCGAAGTATCAGGGTTTCGGAAATAAACTCATCTATTACAAAAGGCATTTCATTTTCTTGAACATATTTGAACTCCAGGCTTTTTGTGTGTTCAAAATGCACCATTCAAAGCCAGATAATCAATTTTCAACCCTTTCTGACTTCATTTGTTATTTTTCATGCAGTTATTGATTTTTGAGCTAAATGACCCTGAAATTGAAAAGCACTACAAATGAACTCTGAAAATGTTGAAAGTTGGCATGGTATCATCATTTCACCCACATAGCATGTGCTAAAAAGTTGAGAGGGTTATAGCAAATGCTGGATGCACTTCATGTACAAAACGAACAGTCTCTTTTGAAGTATTAGGGTTTCGAACATAAACTTATCTATTACAAAAGGCATTTAATTTTCTTGAACATTTTTGAACTCCAGGCTTTTTGTGAGTTCAAAATGCACCATTCAAAGCCAGATCATCAATTTTCAACCCTTTCTGACTTCATTTGTTATTTTTCATGCAGTTATTGATTTTTGAGCTAAATGACCCTGAAATTGAAAAGCACTACAAATGAACTCTGAAAGGTTGAAAGTTGGCATGGTACCATCATTTCAACCACATAGCATGTGCTAAAAAGTTGAGAGGGTTACGACAAAAGCTGGATGCACTTCGTGTACAAAACGGACAGTCTCTTTCAAAGTATCAAGATTTCGGACATAAACTCATCGGTTACAAAAGACATTTCATTTTCTTGAACATATTTGAACTTCAGGCTTTTTGTGTGTTCAAAATGCACCATTCAAAGCCACATCATCAATTTTCAACCCTTTCTGACTTCATTTGTTAGTTTTCATGCAGTTATTGAATTTTTTGAGCTAAATGACCCTGAAATTGAAAAGCACTACAAATGAACTCTGAAAGGTTGAAAGTTGGCATGGCATCATCATTTCACCCACATAGCATGTTCTAAAAAGTTGAGAGGGTTACGACAAAAGCTAGATGCACTTCGTGTACAAAACGAACAGTCTCTTTCGAAGTATCAGGGTTTCGGACATAAACTCATCGGTTACAAAAGTCATTTCATTTTCTTGAATATATTTGAACTCCAGGCTTTTTGTGTGTTCAAAATGCACCATTTAAAGCCAGATAATCAATTTTCAACCCTTTCTGACTCCATTTGTTATGTTTCATGCAGTTATTGATTTTTTTGAGCTAAATGACCCTGAAATTGAAAAGCAGTACAAATGAACTGTGAAAAGGTTGAAAGTTGGCATGGTATCATCATTTCACCGACATAGCATGTGCTAAAAATTTGAGAGGGTTACGGCAAAAGCGGGATGCACTTCGTGTACAAAACGGACAGTCTCTTTCGAAGTTTGAGGGCTTCGAACGGAAACTCATCTATTACAAAAGACATTTCATTTTCTTGAACTTATTTGAACTCCAAGATTTTCGTGTGTTGAAAATGCACCATTCAAAGCCACATCATCAATTTTCATCCAGTTATTGATTCTTTGAGCTAAATGACCCTGAAATTGAAAAGCACTACAAATGAACTCTGAAAGGTTGAAAGTTGGCATGGCATCATCATTTCACCCACATAGCATGTGCTAAAAAGATGAGAGGGTTACGACAAAAGCTGGTTGCACTTCGTGTACAAAATGAACAGTCTCTTTCGAAGTATCAGGGTTTCGGACATAAACTCATCGGTTACAAAAGTCATTTCATTTTCTTGAACATATTTGAACTCCAGGCTTTTTGTGTGTTCAAAATGCACCATTCAAAGCCACATCATCAATTTTCAACCCTTTCTGACTTCATTTGTTATTTTTCATGCAGTTATTGATTTTTTTGAGCTAAATGACCCTGAAATTGAAAAGCACTACAAATGAACTCTGAATGGTAGAAAGTTGGCATGGCATCATCATTTTACTCACATAGCATGTGCTAAAATGTTGAGAGGGTTACGACAAAAGCTGGATGCACTTCGTGTACAAAACGAACAGTCTCTTTCGAAGTATTAGGGTTTCGGACATAAACTCATCGGTTACAAAAGTCATTTCATTTTCTTGAACATATTTGAAGTCCAGGCTTTTTGTGTGTTCAAAATGCACCATTCAAAGCCACATCATCAATTTTCAACCCTTTCTGACTTCATTTGTTACGTTTCATGCAGTTATTGATTTTTTTGAGCTAAATGACCCTGAAATTGAAAAGCAGTAGAAATGAACAGTGAAAACGTTGAAAGTTGGCATGGTATCATCATTTCACCGACATAGCATGTGCTAAAAAGTTGAGAGGGTTATAGCAAATGCTGGATGCACTTCATGTACACAACGAACAGTCTCTTTCGAAGTATCAGGGTTTCGGACAGAAACTCATCTATTCCAAAAGACATTTCGTTTTCTTGAACATATTTGAACTCCAGGCTTTTTGTGTGTTCAAAATGCACCATTCAAAACCAGATAAATAATTTTCAACACTTTCTGACTTCATTTGTTATTTTTCATGCAGTTATTGATTTTTTGAGCTAAATGACCCTAAAATTGAAAAGCACTACAAATGAACTCTGAAAGGTTGAAAGTTGGCATGGCATCATTATTTCACCCACATAGCATGTGCTAAAAAGTTGAAAGGGTTACGACAAAAGCTGGATGCACTTCGTGTACAAAACGAACAGTCTCTTTCGAAGTATCAGGGTTTCGGACATAAACTCATCGGTTACAAAAGTCATTTCCTTTTCTTGAACATATTTGAACTCCAGGCTTTTTGTGTGTTCAAAATGCACCATTCAAAGCCACATCATGAATTTTCAACCATTTCTGACTTCATTTGTTATGTTTCATGCAGTTATTGATTTTTTTTTGAGCTAAATGACCCTGAAATTGAAAAGCAGTAGAAATGAACTGTGAAAAGGTTGAAAGTTGGCATGGTATCATCATTTCACCGACATAGCATGTGCTAAAAAGTTGAGAGGGTTATAGCAAATGCTGAATGCACTTCATGTACAAAACGAACAGTCTCTTTCGAAGTATATGGGTTTCGGAAATAAACTCATCTATTACAAAAGGCATTTCATTTTCTTGAACATATTTGAACTCCAGGCTTTTTGTGTGTTCAAAATGCACCATTCAAAGCCACATAATCAATTTTCAACCCTTTCTGACTTCATTTGTTATTTTTCATGCAGTTATTGATTTTTTGAGCTAAATGACCCTAAAATTGAAAAGCACTACAAATGAACTCTGAAAATGTTGAAAGTTGGCATGGTATCATCATTTCACCCACATAGCATGTGCTAAAAAGTTGAGAGGGTTATAGCAAATGCTGGATGCACTTCATGTACAAAACGAACAGTCTCTTTCGAAGTATCACGGTTTCGGACATAAACTTATCTATTACAAAAGGCATTTCATTTTTTGAACATTTTTGAACTCCAGGCTTTTTGTGAGTTCAAAATGCACCATTCAAAGCCAGATCATCAATTTTCAACCCTTTCTGACTTCATTTGTTATTTTTCATGCAGTTGTTGATTTTTGAGCTAAATGACCCTGAAATTGAAAAGCACTACAAATGAACTCTGAAAGGTTGAAAGTTGGCATGGTACCATCATTTCACCCACATAGCATGTGCTAAAAAGTTGAGAGGGTGACGACAAAAGCTGGATGCACTTCGTGTACAAAACGGACAGTCTCTTTCAAAGTATCAGGGTTTCGGACATAAACTCATCGGTTACAAAAGACATTTCATTTTCTTCAACATATTTGAACTTCAGGCTTTTTGTGTGTTCAAAATGCACCATTCAAAGCCACATCATTAATTTTCAACCCTTTCCGACTTCATTTTTTAGTTTTCATGCAGTTATTGAATTTTTTGAGCTAAATGACCCTGAAATTGAAAAGCACTACAAATGAACTCTAAACGGTTGAAATTTGGCATGGCATCATCATTTCACCCACATAGCATGTTCTAAAAAGTTGAGAGGGTTATGACAAAAGCTAGATGCACTTCGTGTACAAAACGAACAGTCTCTTTCGAAGTATCATGGTTTCGGACATAAACTCATCGGTTACAAAAGTCATTTCATTTTCTTGAACATATTTGAACTCCAGGCTTTTTGTGTGTTCAAAATGCACCATTTAAAGCCACATCATCAATTTTCAACCCTTTCTGACTTCATTTGTTATGTTTCATGCAGTTATTGATTTTTTTGAGCTAAATGACCCTGAAATTGAAAAGCAGTACAAATGAACTGTGAAAAGGTTGAAAGTTGGCATGGTATCATCATTTCACCGACATAGCATGTGCTAAAAATTTGAGAGGGTTACGGCAAAAGCGGGATGCACTTCGTGTACAAAACGGACAGTCTCTTTCGAAGTTTGAGGGCTTCGAACGGAAACTCATCTATTACAAAAGACATTTCATTTTCTTGAACTTATTTGAACTCCAAGATTTTCGTGTGTTCAAAATGCACCATTCAAAGCCACATCATCAATTTTCATCCAGTTATTGATTCTTTGAGCTAAATGACCCTGAAATTGAAAAGCACTACAAATGAACTCTGAAAGGTTGAAAGTTGGCATGGCATCATCATTTCACCCACATAGCATGTGCTAAAAAGTTGAGAGGGTTACGACAAAAGCTGGTTGCACTTCGTGTACAAAACGAACAGTCTCTTTCGAAGTATCAGGGTTTCGGACATAAACTCATCAGTTACAAAAGTCATTTCATTTTCTTGAACATATTTGAACTCGAGGCTTTTTGTGTGTTCAAAATGCACCATTCAAAGCCACATCATCAATTTTCAACCCTTTCTGACTTCATTTGTTATTTTTCATGCAGTTATTGATTTTTTTGAGCTAAATGACCCTGAAATTGAAAAGCACTACAAATGAACTCTAAATGGTAGAAAGTTGGCATGGCAACATCATTGCACCCACATAGCATGTGCTAAAAAGATGAGAGGGTTACGACAAAAGCTGGATGCACTTCGTGTACAAAACGGACAGTCTCTTTCGTAGTATCAGTGTTTTGGACGGAAACTCATCGGTTACAAAAGACATTTTATTTTCTTGAATTTTTTTGAAATCCAGGTTTTTTGTGTGTTCAAAATGCACCATTTAAAGCCACATCATCAATTTTCAACCCTTTCTGACATCATTTGTTATGTTTCATGCAGTTATTGATTTTTTTGAGCTAAATGACCCTGAAATTGAAAAGCAGTACAAATGAACTGTGAAAAGGTTGAAAGTTGGCATGGTATCATCATTTCACCGATATAGCATGTGCTAAAAATTTGAGAGGCTTACGGCAAAAGCGGGATGCACTTCGTGTACAAAACGGACAGTCTCTTTCGAAGTTTGAGGGCTTCGAACGAAAACTCATCTATTACAAAAGGCATTTCATTTTCTTGAACTTATTTGAACTCAAGGATTTTCGTGTGTTCAAAATGCACCATTCAAAGCCACATCATCAATTTTCATGCAGTTATTGATTTTTTGAGCTAAATGACCCTGAAATTGAAAAGCACTACAAATGAACTCTGAAAGGTTGAAAGTTGGCATGGCATCATCATTTCACCCACATAGCATGTGCTAAAAAGTTGAGAGGGTTATAGCAAATGCTGGATGCACTTCATGTACAAAACGAACAGTCTCTTTCGAAGTATCAGGGTTTCGGACATAAACTTATCTATTACAAAAGGCATTTCATTTTCTTGAACATATTTGAACTCCAGGCTTTTTGTGTGTTCAAAATGCACCATTCAAAGCCAGATCATCAATTTTCAACCCTTTTTGACTTCATTTGTTATTTTTCATGCAGTTATTGATTTTTTTGAGCTAAATGACCCTGAAATTGAAAAGCACTACAAATGAACTTTGAAAGGTTGAAAGTTGGCATGGTACCATCATTTCACCCACATAGCATGTGCTAAAAAGTTGAGAGGGTTACGACAAAAGCTGGATGCACTTCGTGTACAAAACGGACAGTCTGTTTCAAACTATTAGGGTTTCGGACATAAACTCATCGGTTACAAAAGAGATTTCATTTTCTTGAACATATTTGAACTCCAGGCTTTTTGTGTGTTCAAAATGCACCATTCAAAGCCACATCATCAATTTTCAAACCTTTCTGACTTCATTTGTTATTTTTCATGCAGTTATTGAATTTTTTGAGCTAAATGACCCTGAAATTGAAAAGCACTACAAATGAACTCTGAAAGGTTGAAAGTTGGCATGGCATCATCATTTCACCCACATAGCATGTTCTAAAAAGTTAAGAGGGTTACGACAAAAGCTGGATGCACTTCGTGTACAAAACGAACAGTCTCTTTCGAAGTATCAGGGTTTCGGACATAAACTCATCGGTTACAAAAGTCATTTCATTTTCCTGAACATATTTGAACTCCAGGCTTTTTGTGTGTTCAAAATGCACCATTCAAAGCCACATAATCAATTTTCAACCATTTCTGACTTCATTTGTTATTTTTCATGCAGTTATTGATTTTTTTGAGCTAAATGACCCTGAAATTGAGAAGCATTAAAAATGAACTCTGAAAGGTAGAAAGTTGGCATGGCATCATCATTGCACCCACACAGCATGTGCTAAAAATATGAGAGGGTTACGACAAAAGCTGGATGCACTTCGTGTACAAAACGGACAGTCTCTTTCGTAGTATCAGTGTTTCGGACGGAAACTCATCGGTTACAAAAGACATTTTATTTTCTTGAATTTATTTGAAATCCAGGTTTTTTGTGTGTTCAAAATGCACCATTTAAAGCCACATCATCAATTTTCAATCCTTTCTGACTTCATTTGTTATGTTTCATGCAGTTATTGATTTTTTTGAGCTAAATGACCCTGAAATTGAAAAGCAGTACAAATGAACTGTGAAAAGGTTGAAAGTTGGCATGGTATCATCATTTCACCGACATAGCATGTGCTAAAAATTCTAGAGGGTTACGGCAAAAGCGGGATGCACTTCCTGTACAAAACGGACAGTTTCTTTCGAAGTTTGAGGGCTTCGATCGGAAACTCATCTATTACAAAAGGCATTTCATTTTCTTGAACTTATTTGAACTCCAAGATTTTCGTGAGTTCAAAATGCACCATTCAAAGCCACATCATCAATTTTCATCCAGTTATTGATTCTTTGAGCTAAATGACCCTGAAATTGAAAAGCACTACAAATGAACTCTGAAAGGTTGAAAGTTGGCATGGCATCATCATTTCACCCACATAGCATGTGCTAAAAAGTTGAGAGGGTTACGACAAAAGCTGGTTGCACTTCGTGTACAAAACGAACAGTCTCTTTCGAAGTATTAGGGTTTCGGACACAAACTCATCGGTTACAAAAGTCATTTCATTTTCTTGAACATATTTGAACTCCAGGCTTTTTGTGTGTTCAAAATGCACCATTCAAAGCCACATCATGAATTTTCAACCCTTTCTGACTTCATTTGTTATGTTTCATGCAGTTATTGATTTTTTTGAGCTAAATGACCCTGAAATTGAAAAGCAGTAGAAATGAACTGTGAAAAGGTTGAAAGTTTGCATGGTATCATCATTTCACCGACATAGCATGTGCTAAAAAGTTGAGAGGTTTATAGCAAATGCTGGATGCACTTCATGTACAAAACGAACAGTCTCTTTCGAAGTACCAGGGTTTCGGACATAAACTCATCTATTACAAAAGGCATTTCATTTTCTTGAACATATTTGAACTCCAGGCTTTTTGTGTGTTCAAAATGCACCATTCAAAGCCAGATAATCAATTTTCAACCCTTTCTGACTTCATTTGTTATTTTTCATGCAGTTATTGATTTTTTGAGCTAAATGACCCTGTAATTGAAAAGCACTACAAATGAACTCTGAAAATGTTGAAAGTTGGCATGGTATCATCATTTCACCCACATAGCATGTGCTAAAAAGTTGAGAGGGTTATAGCAAATGTTGGATGCACTTCATGTACAAAACGAACAGTCTCTTTCGAAGTATCAGGGTTTCAGACATAAACTTATCTATTACAAAAGGCATTTCATTTTCTTGAACATATTTGAACTCCAGGCTTTTTGTGTGTTCAAAATGCACCATTCAAAGCCAGATCATCAATTTTCAACCCTTTGTGACTTCATTTGTTATTTTTCATGCAGTTATTGATTTTTGAGCTAAATGACCCTGAAATTGAAAAGCACTACAAATGAACTCTGAAAGGTTGAAAGTTGGCATGGTACCATCATTTCACCCACATAGCATGTGCTAAAAAGTTGAGAGGGTTACGACAAAAGCTGGATGCACTTCGTGTACAAAACGGACAGTCTCTTTCAAAGTATCAGGGTTTCGGAGATAAACTCATCGGTTACAAAAGACATTTCATTTTCTTGAACATATTTGAACTTCAGGCTTTTTGTGTGTTCAAAATGCACCGTTCAAAGCCACATCATCAATTTTCAACCCTTTCTGACTTCATTTGTTATTTTTCAAGCAGTTATTGATTTTTTTTGAGCTAAATGACCCTGAAATTGAAAAACACTACAAATGAACTCTGAAAGGTTGAAAGTTTGCATGGCATCATCATTTCACCCACATAGCATGTTCTAAAAAGTTGAGAGGGTTACGACAAAAGCTGGATGCACTTCGTGTACAAAACGAACAGTCTCTTTTGAAGTATCAGGGTTTCGGACATAAACCCAGCGGTTACAAAAGTCATTTCATTTTCTTGAACATATTTGAACTCCAGGCTTTTTGTGTGTTCAAAATGCACCATTCAAAGCCACATCATCAATTTTCAACCCTTTCTGACTTCATTTGTTATTTTTCATGCAGTTATTGATTTTTTTGAGCTAAATGACCCTGAAATTGAAAAGCACTACAAATGAACTCTGAATGGTAGAAAGTTGGCATGGCATCATCATTGCACCCACATAGCATGTGCTAAAAATATGAGAGGGTTACGACAAAAGCTGGATGCACTTCGTGTACAAAAAAGACAGTCTCTTTCGTAGTATCAGTGTTTCGGACGGAAACTCATCGGTTACAAAAGACATTTTATTTTCTTGAATTTATTTGAAATCCAGGTTTTTTGTGTGTTCAAAATGCACCATTTAAAGCCACATCATCAATTTTCAACCCTTTCTGACTTCATTTGTTATGTTTCATGCAGTTATTGATTTTTTTGAGCTAAATGACCTTGAAATTGAAAAGCAGTACAAATGAACTGTGAAAAGGTTGAAAGTTGGCATGGTATCATCATTTCACCGATATAGAATGTGCTAAAAATTTGAGAGGCTTACGGCGAAAGCGGGATGCACTTCGTGTACAAAACGGACAGTATCTTTCGAAGTTTGAGGGCTTCGAACGGAAACTCGTCTATTACAAAAGGCATTTCATTTTCTTGAACTTATTTGAACTCCAGGATTTTCGTGTGTTGAAAATGCACCATTCAAAGCCACATCATCAATTTTCATGCAGTTATTGATTTTTTGAGCTAAATGACCCTAAAATTGAAAAGCACTACAAATGAACTCTGAAAGGTTGAAAGTTGGCATGGCATCATCATTTCACCCACATAGCATGTGCTAAAAAGTTGATAGGGTTACGACAAAAGCTGGTTGCACTTCGTGTACAAAACGAACAGTCTCTTTCGAAGTATCAGGGTTTCGGACATAAACTCATCGGTTACAAAAGTCATTTCATTTTCTTGAACATATTTGAACTCCAGGCTTTGTGTGTGTTCAAAATGCACCATTCAAATCCACATCATCAATTTTCAACCCTTTCTGACTTAATTTGTTATGTTTCAAGTAGTTATTGATTTTTTTGAGCTAAATGACCCTGAAATTGAAAAGCAGTACAAATGAACTGTGAAAAGGTTGAAAGTTGGCATGGTATCATCATTTCACCGACATAGCATGTGCTAAAAAGTTTAGAGGGTTATAGCAAATGCTGGATGCACTTCATGTACGAAACGAATAGTCTCTTTCGAAGTAGGAGGGTTTCGAACATAAACTCATCTATTACAAAAGGCATTTCATTTTCTTGAACATATTTGAACTCCAGGCTTTTTGTGTGTTCAAAATGCACCATTCAAAGCCAGATAATCAATTTTCAACCCTTTCTGACTTCATTTGTTATTTTTCATGCAGTTATTGATTTTTTTGAGCTAAATGACCCTGAAATTGAAAAGCACTACAAATGAACTCTGAAAGGTTGAAAGTTGGCATGGTACCATCATTTCACCCACATAGCGTGTGCTAAAAATTGAGAGGGTTACGACAAAATCTGGATGCACTTCGTGTACAAAACGGACAGTCTCTTTCAAAGTATCAGGGTTTCGGACATAAACTCATCGGTTACAAAAGTCATTTCATTTTCTTGAACATATTTGAACTCCGGGCTTTTTGTGTGTTCAAAATGCACCATTCAAAGCCACATCATAAATTTTCAACCCTTTCTGACTTCATTTGTTATTTTTCATGCAGTTATTGATTTTTTTGAGCTAAATGACCCTGAAATTGAAAAGCACTACAAATGAACTCTGAAAGGTAGAAAGGTGGCATGGCATCATCATTGCACCCACATAGCATGTGCTAAAAGGATGAGAGGGTTACGACAAAAGCTGGATGCACTTCGTGTACAAAACGGATAATCTCTTTCGTAGTATCAGTGTTTCGGACGGAAACTCATCGGTTACAAAAGACATTTTATTTTCTTGAATTTTTTTGAAATCCAGGTTTTTTGTGTGTTCAAAATGCACCATTTAAAGCCACATCATCAATTTTCAACCCTTTCTCACTTCATTTGTTATGTTTCATGCAGTTATTGATTTTTTTTAGCTAAATGACCCTGAAATTGAAAAGTAGTACAAATGAACTGTGAAAAGGTTGAAAGTTGGCATGGTATCATCATTTCACCCACATAGTATGTGCTAAAAAGTTGAGAGGGTTACGGCACAAGTTGGATGCACTTCGTGTACAAAACAGACAACCTCTTTCGAAGTATCAGGGTTTCGAACATAAAATATCTGTTACAAAAGGAATTTCATTTTCTTGAACTTATTTGAACTCCAGGCTTTTTGTGTGTTCAAAATGCACCATTCAAAGCCACATCATCAATTTTCAACCCTTTCTGACTTTATTCGTTATTGTCCATGCAGTTATTGATTTTTTGAGCTAAATGACCCTGAAATTGGAAAGCACTACAAATGAACTATGAAAAGGTTGAAAGTTTCCATGGTATCATCATTTCACCCACATAGCATGTGCTAAAAAGTTGAGAGGTTTATGGCAAAAGCTGGATGCACTTCGTGTAGAAAACAGAAAGACTCTTTCGAAGTATCAGGGTTTCGGACAGAAACTCATCTATTACAGAAGGCATTTCATTTTCTTGAACTTATTTGAACTCCGGGATTTTCGTGTGTTCAAAATGCACCATTCAAAGCCACAAAATAAATTTTCAACCCTTTCCGACTTCATTTGTTATTTTTCATGCAGTTATTGATTTTTTTGAGCTAAATGACACTGAAATTGAAAAGAACTACAAATGAACTCTGAAAAAGTTGAAAGTTGGCATGTTAACATAATTTCACCCACATAGCATGTGCTAAAAATTTGAGAGATTACGACAAAAGCTGGATGCAGTTCGTGTACAAAACGGACAGTCTCTTTCAAAGTATCAGGGTTTCGGACTGAAACTCATCGGTTACAAAAGACATTTTATTTTCTCTAATTTATTTGAACTCCAGGTTTTTGTGTGTTGAAAATGCATCATTCAAAGCCACGTCATCAATTTTCAACGCTTTCTGACTTCATTTGTTATTTTTCATGAAGTTATTGATTTTTTTGAGCTAAATGAATCTGAAAATCATCTATTCAACTAACACATAGAACTTCAAAGAGTGCCCCAAAGTTTCTACCGGAGAGTCAAAACGTGTGCCAACCCCTATGCATATGTTCCTGAGGTCACGAAACCCGCAAGTTGATCACCAAAACATACATCAAGTACTCACATGAATATCTCATTCTCACCACAGATAGATACGGGCAAGACATACATCAAGTGTTCTTCAAAGGCAAAACTCAATTCATTACAAGAAGAGAGACGGGGAAGAACATCATAAGATCCAACTATAGTAGCAAAGCCCGCGGTACATAGAGATCAATACATCTCAAGAACACGAGAGAGAGAGATCAAACACATAGCTACTGGTACATACCCTCAGCCCCGAGGGTGAACTACTCTCTCCTCGTCATGGAGATCGCGGGGATGATGAATATGGCCACCGGAGATGGATTACGCCTCCGGCAGGGTGCCGGAACGGGCTCCCAATTGGTTTTTGCTGGCTACAAGGGCTTGCGGCGGCGGAACTCCCGATCTAGGTTTATTTCTGGAGGTTTCTGTATTTATAAGACCAGATGGTGTCGAGAATAAGTCAGGGGGACCCACGAGGGATTCACGAGCCTCACAGGCGCGCCCAGAGGGGTGGGCATGCCTCCCAGGCTCGTGGCTTCCTCGGGACCCTCTCCGATATCTTTTTCTTCTGGTATTTTTCATTTTTTCCAAAAAAATCACGGCGAAAGTTTTATTCCGTTTGGACTCCATTTGATATTCCTATCTGAAAAAGGTCAAAAACACGGAAAAATAGGAACTGGCACTGGGCTCTAGGTCTATAGGTTAGTCTCAAAAATAATATAAAATAGCATATTCATGCATATAAAACATCCAAAGTTGATAATATAATAGCATGGATCGATAAAAAATTCAAGATAAATTGGAGACGTATCAAGCATCCCCAAGCTTAATTCCTGCTCGTCCTCGAGTAGGTAAATGATAAAAACAAATTTTTTGATGTGCAATGCTACCTCACATATATCCTGGCATGAATATTCAGATACATATGATTCAAGACAAAGAGTTTAATATTGACATAAGAACAATAATAGTTCAAGCATACTAACAAAGCAATCATGTCCTCTCAAAATAACATGGCCAAAGAAAGTTATCCCTACAATATCATATAGTAGGGCTATGCTCCATCTTCCCCACACAACGTATTTAAATCATGCACAACCCCGGTATTAGTCATGTAATTGTTTTTACACTTTTACTTTCTCAAACCTTTTCAACTCTCACACAATACATGAGAGTGAGCCATGGACATAGCACTATAGGTGGAATAGAATATGTTGGAGATTGTGAGGAAAAAAAGAGGAGATGGTCACATCAACTAGGCGTATCAACCGGCTATGGAGATGTCCATCAATAGATATCGATGTGAGTGAGTAGGGATTGCCATGCAATGGATGCACTAGAGCTATAAGTGTATGAAAGCTCAAAAGAAACTAAGTGGGTGTGCATCCAACTTGCTTGCTCACGAAGACCTAGGGAAATTTGAGGAAGCCCATCATTGGAATATACAAGCCAAGTTCTATAATGAATATTCCCACTAGTATATGAAAGTGACAATATATGAGACTCTCCATCATGAAGATCATGGTGCTACTTTGAGGCACAAGTGTGGTAAAGGATAGTAGCATTGTCCCTTCTCTCTTTCTCTCTCTCTCTTTTGTTTGGGCTCTTTGGCCTCTTTTTTTCATTCATTTTTTTGTGGGCTCTTTGGCCTCTTTTTTTAAGTTTTAAAGTCTGGAGTCTCATCCCAACTTGTGACGGAATCATAGCTTCCTTCCTTTCCTCACATGGGACAATGCTCTAATAATGATGATCATCACACTTTTATTTACTTACAACTCAATACTTAGAACAAAAGATATGAATCTATATGAATGCCTCCGACAGTGTACCGGGATGTGCAATGACTCATGAGTGACATGTATGAAAGATATGAACGGTGGCTTTGCCAAAAATACGATGTCAACTACATGATCATGCAAAGCAATATGACAATGATGATGTGTGTCATAATAAACAGAACGGTGGAAGTTGCATGGCAATATATCTCGGGATGGCTATGGAAATGCCATGATGGGTTGGTATGGTGGCTGTTTTGATGAAGGATATATGGTGGGTGTATGCACCGGGGAAAGTTGTGCGGTACTAGAGAGGCTAGCAATGGTGGAAGGGTGAGAGTGTGTATAATCCATGGACTCAACATTAGTCATAAAGAACTCACATACTTATTGCAGAATTTTTATTAGTAATTGAAAAAAAGTGCTAGACGCATGCTCCTAGGGGAAGGGTTTGTAGGTGTTAACCATCGTGTGATCCCGACCGCCACACAAAGGATGACATTCAATAAAAACATCATGCTCCGACTTCCTAACATAGCGGTTTACCATACGTGCATGCTACGGGAATCACAAACTCTAACACAAGCATTTCTACCAATCCATAATTACTCACTAGCATGACTCTAATATCACCATTCTTATATCTCAAAACTATATGCAAAGAATCAAACTTCTCATAGTATTCGATGCACTCTATATGAAAGTTTTTATTATATCCCTCTTGGCTGCCCATCATATTAGGACTAGATTTATGACATAAGCAAATTACCATGCTTTCTAAGACTCCCAAAATAATATAAGTGAAGCATGATATTTCAACTATTTCTATAAAACAAATTCATAGCAATGCTCTATAAAGATATAAGTGAAGCACTAGAGCAAAAGGAAAACTACTCCAAAAGATATAAGTGAAGATCAATGAGTAGTTGAATACTTATTTGGCTATGTGAAGACTCTCCCATCTAATAATTTCAGATATTAAGTACCTTATTAAAACAAAATAAAATGACACTCCAAGGATAGCACTAATCATGTGAAGAAGCAAAAACTTAGGTTTAACCGAGACTAACCGATAATTGTTGAAGAAGAAAGGTGGGATGCCAACCGGGGCATCCCCAAGCTTAGACACTTGAGAGTTATTGAAATATAGATTGGGGATGACATGGGAATCCTCAAGATTGAGCTTTTGTGTCTCCTTAATTCCTCTCATATGACGGTTTCCGAAATCTTAAAAACTTCATCCACACAAAACTCAACAAGAACTAGTGAGATAGGTTAGTTTAAATCAACGCAAAACTTTATCATCCTCTACTGTAGAAAATAACTAAGATTATTATTTGAAATTTCATACTAAATGTCTCTGCATATTTAAAACTCCCATCATCAAATGGAATCATTAAACAAGCAAACATATGCGAACAATGCAAACATAACAGCAATCTGCCTAAATAGAACAGTCTGTGAAGAATGCAACAATATCCATACTTAATTAACTCCAAAAAATCTTTAAAAAGTTCCACCCTGTATGTAATTTATAATAGCATAGTGTGTCCAAATTTCAAGTTATTCTGACATACAAAAACTTCTAGGGAATTTTTGCACTACAAGCAAACTTTCTGTTTTGGAACAGCAACTCCTATACTTGCAAATTAAGCATGGTAAAGGCTATCCTTGACATTTTTATTGAACTAAATGATGAAAAACTTTATCATTAATATAAATAACATCAATTAAGTACTATTAAAAGAAAATGAAGTTCCAAGCAAAACACATATCATGTGGTGAATAAAAATATAGCCCCAAGTAAAGTTACCGATGGATTGAAGACGAAAGAGGGGATGCCTTCCCGGGGCATCCCCAAGCTTAGGCTCTTTGGTGTCCTTGAATATGGATTGGGATGCCTTGGGCATCCCCAAGCTTAGTATCGTTCCACTCCTTGTTCCGTTGTCCATCCGAACGTTACCCAAAACTTGAAAACTTCACAACACAAAACTTAACGGAACTTCGTGAGATGGGTTAGTATAATAAAGACAAATCATTCATTTTGGTACTGTCAAGACAAGATTCATAAATTTTCCCACACAATTTATACTGTATATTATCATTGACACAATTTATATCACTTAATATAATCTATGGAAACACTAAAACAAGCAAACTATTCATTGAAAACAGAATCTGTCAAGAACAGAACACTCTGAAATGATCTGAATGATAACCATACTTATGCACCTCCAATAATTCTCAACAAATTACGAAAATTAAGGAAATTTGTATGTAAATCAGAATAAAAAATAATAAACTCAAAATATCTCTCTGGATAAAAATGAAAAATAATTTTGTGAGCACAAAGTTTCTGTCTTTTTCATCATGATCAAACAACTATCACCCAAACTAATCATAAAGGCTTTACTTGGCACTTTGTTGAAATAAAAGCTATAAAACATGATTAATACACAATCTTAGTCATGTGAATGCAAAAAAACAGTAAGGATACATATTGGGTCGTCTCCCAACAAGCACTTTTCTTTAATGCCTTTCAAGCTAGGCATGATGATTTCAATGATGCTCACATAAAAGATAATGACTGAAACATAATGGAAGCATCATGAAGAATATGCCTAACACCTTTAATTCTAACACACTTCCTATGTATAGGGATTTTGTGAACGAACAACTTATTGGAGAAAGAATCATCTAGCATAGGAAGGCAAAACAAGCATAGCTTCAAAAATTTCAACACATAGAGAGGAAACTTGACATTATTGCAATATGTAGAAGCATATGATCCTCTCTCATAATAATTTTCAGTAGCATCATGAATGAATTCAACAATATAACCAGCACCTAAAGCATTCTTTTCATGATCTACAAGCATAGAAATTTTACTACTCTCCACATAAGCAAATTTATTCTCACGATTAATAGTGGGAGTATCGTAAAAGACTTGAATACTACGAATAGTTTCCACATTAAAAGAGTGATGTTTAGCAAAAGGGTACTCATAATTGTGACAAGTTTTATCATCATTCTTCTTTATAGCATAAGTATCATCACAATAATCATCATAAATAGGGGGCATGCTTTCATCATAATAAATTTGATCATTCAAAGTGGGGGAACTAAAAAGATCATCTTCATAAAACATAGCATCCCCAAGCTTGTGGCTTTGCATATCATTAGCATCATGGGTATTCAAAGAATTCATACTAACAACATTGCAACCATGCTCATCATTAACATATTTTATGCCAAGCATCCTGTGTAATTATTCCTTTAGCACTTGAGCACAATTTTCTTTTCCATCATTTTCACGAAAGACATTAAAAAGATGAAGCATATGAGGTAACCTTAATTCCATTTTTTGTAGTTTTCTTTTAATAAACTAAACAAGTGATAAAACAAGAAACTAACAGATTCGATTGCAAGATCTAAAGATATACCTTCAAGCGCTAACCTCCCCGGCAACGGCGCTAGAAAAGAGCTTGATGTCAACTAAGCAACCTTCTCCTTGTAGACGTTGTTGGGCCTCCAAGTGTAGAGGTTTGTAGGACAGTAGAAATTTTCCCTTAAGTGGGTGACCTAAGGTTTATCAATCCGCGGGAGGCGTAGGATGAAGATGGTATCTCTCAAGCAACCCTGCAACCAAATAACAAAGAGTCTCTTGTGTCCCCAACACACCCAATACAATGGTAAGTTGTATAGGTGCACTAGTTCCGCGAAGAGATGGTGATACAAGTGCAATATGGATAGTAGATATAGGTTTTTGTAATCTAAAAATATAAAAACAGAAAGGTAATTAATAGTAAAAGTGAGCACGAACGGTATCGCAATGCGTGGACACAAGGCCTAGGGTTCATACTTTCACTAGTGGAAGTTCTCTCAACAATGATAACATAATTGGATAATATAACTAGCCCTCAACGTGCAACAAAGAGCCACTCCAAATTAACTAATAGTGGAAAACAAACGAAGAGATTATTGTTGGGTACGAAACCACCACAAAGTTATTCTTTCTGATCGATCTATTCAAGATTACGTAGTAAAATAACACGAAGCTATTCTTTCCGTTCAATCTATCCAAAGTTCGTACTAGAGTAACACCTTCAGACACACATCAACCAAAACCCTATTGTCACCTAGATACTCCATTGTCACCTCAAGTATCCGTGGGTATGATTATACGACATGCATCACACAATCTCAAAATCATCTATTCAACCAACAGATAGAACTTCAAAGAGTGCCCCGAAGTTTCTACCGGAGAGTCAAATCGTGTGCCAACCCCTATGCATAGGTTCCTCAGGTCACGAAACCCACAAGTTGATCACAAAAACATACATCAAGTACTAACATGAATATCCCATTGTCACCACAGATAGACACGGGCAAGACATAGATCAAGTGTTCTTAAAGACTCAATTTGATAAGATAACTTCAAAGGGAAAACTCAATTCAATATAAGAAGGGAGAAGGGGAAGAACATTATAAGATCCAACTATAGTAGCAAAGCCCGCGATACATAGAGATCAAGACATCTCAAGAACACGAGAGAGAGAGAGATCAAACACATAGCTACTGGTACAGACCCTCAGCCCCGAGGGTGAACTACTCCCTCCTCGTGAGGGAGATTGCCAGGAAGATGAAGATGGCCACCGGAGATGGATTCCCCGTTCGGCAGGGGGCCGGAACAGGCTCCCGATTGGTTTTTGGTGGATACAAAGGCTTGCGGCGGCGGAACTCCGGATCTAGATTTATTTCTTGAGGCTTCTGTATTTATAATAACAGATGGCATCGAGAATAAGTCAGGGGGACCCACGAGGGAGTCACGAGTCTCCCAAGCGCACCCAGGGGGGTGGGCGCGCCTCCCAGGCTCGTGGCTTCCTCGGGACTCCTCTCCGGTATCTTTTTCTTCTGGTATTTTTGATATTTTCCAAAAAAAATCACGGTGAAAGTTTTATTCTGTTTGGACTCCATTTGATATTCCTATCTGAAAAACGTCAAAAACACGAAAAAACAGGAACTGGCACTGGGCTCTAGGTCAAATGGTTAGTCCCAAAAATAATATAAAATAGCATATTCATGCATATAAAACATCCGAAGTTGATAATATAATAGCATGGAACGATCAAAATTAATAGATACGTTGGAGACGTATCAAGGATCACCAGGGTTAATTTAATATATCAGAAAAACTAGAGAAAAGTTGGGACTCAATTTCACTGGGGTTTACCCGTTGAAGTTTTCTCAGATTCTCGAAATCCTAAAAGTAAAAAAAGTTATTTCAAAATGAAGATTTTTTCCTACAAAATCAAAAAAAAAATAAAAAAAAATAAATGATGTCATATTTGGATTCCTCACATTTTTCTGATAATAATGGATATATTATTTGTTGAATTTTGATTACAAATTTAAAGATATTAATTATGCCATATGAATTGAATATATAGAAAAAATGTATAAAATAATAATATTACTTATTTTATTTTCATAGAAATTCAATATTTTTTTATTTTAATAATTGTTTGGAATTTAAAAAATTAAATAATGTGACATCAAGACCTAAGGGTTAATAGGATTGATAGTTTACTATTGTCAAGAAAACAGCAAGTGCAGACTTGGAAACAAAGGGAGATAGAACTCGAAAGTTAAACGTGCTCGGGTTAGAGCAGTGAGAGGATGGGTGACCGGCTGGGAAGTTAGATGATTTTGAGTGAGGGATGATTAGAGATTAAATTGCCAAAAAAATTCAAAAGCAGTGAAGAGGGGTGATTAGAGATTAAATTCTCAAATAATATACAGATTTGAAAATCAGAAAAAAATCAAAAAAAATCAAAAAACAAAAATCAAAAAAATATTTTAAAAACCGGTTGGTAACACTTAGTACCGGTTGGTATCATCAACCGGTACTAAAGGTCCTCCACCACCAGCCCACGCAGGCAGCCACGTGGTGGGCCTTTAGTACGAGTTCATGGTCCAATAGGTACTAAAGGTCTGGACCTTTAGTCCCGACCGTTTGGTACCGGTTGGGGAACCGGTACTAAAGGCACATCCTGGCCAGGACTACTGATCGACATTCTACTAGTGTGCGCTAAAGATCAAGAGGAACCAGACGATGTGCCCGATGATGATCTTCGCCGGGTCATTGTTGATGCAAAGAGACAATGCAAAAGTGAAAAGGAGAAGTTGAAGTTCGATCGCATGTTAGAGGATCACAAAAAAGGGTTGTACCCCAATTTTGAAGAAGGCAACACAAAGCTCGGTACCACACTGGATTGCTATAGTGGAAGGCAGAGAATGGTGTACATGACAAAGGATTTGAGAAGCTATTGAAAATATTTGAGACGAAGCTTCCAAAGGGACTTCGTGTTAGAAATGTGCCCTAGAGGCAATAATAAATTAGTCATTATCATATTTCCTTGTTCATGATAAACGTTTATTATCCATGCTATAATTGTGTTGATCGGAAACTCAGATACATGTGTGGATACATAGACAACACCATGTCCCTAGTATGCCTCTAGTAGACTAGCTCGTTGATTAAAAGATGGTTAAGGTTTCCTAGCCATGGCCATGAGATGTCATTTGATAACGGGATCACATCATCAAGAGAATGATGTGATGGACAAGACCCAAACTACAAACGTAGCATATGATCGTGTAAATTTGTTGCTACTGTTTTCTGCATGTCAAGTATGTGTTCCTATGACCATGAGATCATGCAACTCATGGACATCGGAGGAGTGCCTTGTGTGTATCAAATGTCGCAATGTAACTGGATGACTATAAAGGTGCTCTACAGGTATCTCCGATGGTGTTTGTTGAGTTGGCTTGGATCAAGACTGGGATTTGTTACTCCGTGTGATGGAGAGGTATCTCAGGGCCCACTCGGTAATACAACATCACAATGAGCCTTGCAAGCAATGTGACTAAGTGTTGGTCACGGGATCTTGTATTACGGAACGAGTAAAGAGACTTTCCAGTAACGAGATTGAACTAGGTATGAAGATACCGACGATCGAATCTCGGGCAAGTAACATACCGAAGAACAAAGGAAACATCATACGAGATTAACTAAATCCTTGACACAGAGGTTCGACCGATAAAGATCTTCGTAGAATATGTAGGAACCAATATGGTCATCCAGGTCCCGCTATTGGTTATTGGCCATAGAGGTGTCTCGGTCATGTCTACATAGTTCTCGAACCTACAGGGTCTGTACGCTTAAGGTTTGGTGACGTTTCGGTAGTATAGAGTTATGTATGGTGGGGACCGAAGGTTTTTTGGAGTTCCGGGTGAGATCCCGTATGTCACGAGGAGCTCCGGAATGGTTCGAAGGTAAATATTGATAAATAGGAAGTCCTATTTTGGTCGCCGGAAAAGTTTCGGGCTCGTCGGTAGTGTACCGGGAGTGCCGGTAGTGTATCGGGAGACCATCAGGAGGGGTATTTCGACCCAAAAGGCTACATGGGCTGTGGGAGGACGAATACCAGCCCTTAGTGGGCTGGTGGAAGTCCCACACAAAGGCCATGCGGCTGGGAAGAAAGGCCCAAAAGGAAAAAGATGGAAAAATGCAAAAAAGTCTAAATAAGGAAGGAGTCCTAATCCTAATAGGATTGGAGTAGGACTCCTTCACTTCCAATTTCGTCCAGATCTTGAGGGTTTGAGGCTGCCTCCTCCCCTCCCTCCCTCCTATATATACTAGAGGATTTAGAGGGAAAAGTTAACCCTAATAGCCACGTGCTACCCGTTCCTCTAGTGCATAGTTTCTCCTCTTGATCGGTTTTCTACAGTGCTTAGGCGAAGCCCGGTCGGAATAGCTCCACCACCATCGCCAGAGCGCCATCCCACTGCCGGAGAACTCTTATACCACTCCGCTCCCTCTTGCTGGATCAAGAAGGTGGAGATCGTCATCGAGCTGTACGTGTGCTGAACGCGGAGGTGCTGTCCGTTCGGTGCTAGATCGGAAGGACCGTGATCAAGATCGCAGGACGGATCGTGATGAGATCGCGGGATGGATCGTGATGGTTTCGCGGGACGGATCGTGATTGGATTGCGGGATGGATCGTGATGAGATCGCGGGATGCTCAGCGATTTGGATCGCGAAGACGTTCAACTACACCAACCGCGTTTCTTAACGCTTCCCGCTTAGCGATCTACAAGGGTATGTAGATCCACTCTCCCTATCGTATATGCTCATCACCATGGATAGATCTTGCGTGTGCGTAGGAAATTTTTTGTTTCCCATGCAACCTTACCCAACAGTGGCATCATGATCTAGGTCTATGTGTAGATGAGATCTCGAGTAGGACACAAAGAGTTTGTGGGCGTTGATGCTTAGATTGCTTCCTCCCTTGGTCGTGTTTTGGTTCAGCGGTATTGTGGGATGAAGCGGCCCGGACCAACCTTACTCGTACGCTTACGAGAGACCGGTTCCATCGACTGACGTGTAACTTTATTGCACAAAGATGGCTGGTGGGTGTCTGTTTCTCCTACTTTAGTTGGATCGGATTCCACAAAGGCGGTCCTTGAGAAGGTTGAAAAGAAACTTATGTATCACCGTTGTGGTTTTGCGTAGGTGAGAATTGTTCTTGCTAGATACCCATAGCAGCCACGTAAAACATGCAACAACAATTAGAGGACGTCTAACTTGTTTTTGCAGGGTATGTTGTGATGTGATATGGCCAAATATATGATGAGATATATATGATGTATGATATGATCATGTTTTGTATGGAATATCACGACTTGCATGTCGATGAGTACGGCAACCGGCAGGAGCCATAGGGTTGTCTTTAATTATTGTATGACCTGCGTGTCAATCATTAAGCGCTATGTAATGCTTTACTTTATCGCTAAACAATACCAATAGTAGTAGAATCATGGTGGGCGTGACAACACCAATGGCGACACGTTGATGGAGATCATGGTGTCATGCCGTTGACGATGGAGATCATGTCGGTGCTTTCATGATGGAGATCAAAAGCACAAGTTCATGGCCATATCATGTCACTTATGATTTGCATGTGATGTTAATCCTTTTTATGCACTTTGTTTTTCTTAGGACGACGGTAGCATTGTAAGGTGATCCCTCACTTTAATTTCAAGATAAATTGTGTTCTCCCCGAGTGTGCACCGTTGCGAAAGTTCATCGTGTCGAGACACCATGTGATGATAGGGTGTTATAGACTCTACGTTCACATACAACGGGTGCAAGCCAGTGTTGCACATGCAGAACACTCAGGTTAAACTTGGCGAGCCTAGCATGTACAGACATGGCCTCGGAACACAAGAGACCGAAAGGTCGAACATGAGTCATATAGTAGATATGATCATAATAATGATGTTCACCATTGAAGCCACCTCAACTCACGTGATGATCAGACTTGAGTTGGTGAATTTGCATCATGTATCACTCGAATGACCAGAGGGATGTCAATTTGAGTGGGAGTTCTTAAGTAATTTGATTAATTGAACTCATTATCATGAACATAGTCAGTAGTGTATTTGCAAATTATGTTGTAGATTACTAGCTTACGCTGTAGCTCCCTAGTATTTTTATATGTTCCTAGAGAAATAGAGTTGAAAGATGGTGGTAGCAATATTGCGGACTAGGTCCGTGATCTGAGGATTGTCCTCATTGCTGCACACAAGGCTTATGTTCTTAATGCACCGCTCGGTGTACCACCCCCTCTAGCGTCGTATGTAGATGTTGTGAACATCTGACAAACACGTTCTCATGAATACTTGATAGTTTAGTGCGTCATGCATTACGGCTTAGAATTGAGGCTCCGAAACATTTTGAACATCACGGAACATATGAGATGTTCTAAGAGCTGAAATTAGGATCTCAGGCTCGTGCCCGTGTTGCGAGATATGAGATCTCCAACAAGATTCTTTGCCTGCAAGATGAAGGAGAATAGCTCAATCGTTGAGCATGTCCTCAGATTGTCTGGGTGCTACAATCGCTTGAATCGAGTGGGAGTTGATCTTCCAGATAAGATAGTGATTGATATAGTTCTCCAAGTCACTGTCACTAAGCTACTAGAACTTGGTGATGAACTATAAAATGCTAGGGATAGAAATATCGATCCCTGAGCTGTTCGCGATGTTTGACACCGCGAACGTAGAAATCAAGAAGGAGCGTCAAGTGTTGATGGTTAGTAAAACCACTAAGTTTCGAGAAGGGCAAGGGTAAGGAGGGAAACTTCATGGATGGCAAGTCAATTGCTGGTCCAGTGAAGCAACCCGAAGTTGAACCCAAACCCGAGACTAAGTGCTACGATTATGAGGAGAATGGTCGCTGAAGCGGAACAATCCTAGGTACTTGGTAGATAAGAAGGCTGGCAACATCAACAGAAGTATATTTGATATACGTGTTATTGATATGTACCTTGCTAGTACTCCTAGTAGCACCTGGGTATTGGATACCGGTTCGGTTGCTAAATGTTAGTAACTCGAAATAAAAGCTACGGAATTTCCGAAGAACTAGCTAAGGGTGAGGTGACGATGTGTGTTGAAAATGTTTCCAAGGTTGATGTGATCAACGTCGCATGCTCTCTCTAGCTTTAGGATTAGTGATGAACCTAAATAAATGATATTTGGTATTTTGTGTTGAGCATGAACATGATTAGATTGTTTTTATTACAACACGGTTATTCATTTAAGTTAGAGAATAATGGTTATTCTGTTTACATGAATAATACCTTCAATGGTCATGCATCCAGTGAGAATGGTTTGTTGAATCTTGATCGTAGTAATACACATGTTTAGAACATTGATGCCAGAAGATACAAAGTTAATAATGATAGTACGACCTACTTGTAGTACTGCCGCTAAATGTCATATTGGTATAAAGCGCATGAAGAAACTCCATGCTTATGGATCTGTGGACTCACTCGATTTCGAATCAGTTGAGACATGTGAACCATGCCTCTTGGGCAAGATGACTATGGACCCCGTTTTCCAGATTGATTGAGCGGGCAAGTGATTTATTGGAAATGATACATGTTGATGTATGCAATCCAATGAGTCTTGTAGCATGTGGTGGACATCGTTATTTTCCTACCTTCACTGATGATTTGAGTAGATATAGTGTATATTTACTTGATGAAATGCAAGTCTGAATCGTTTGAAAGGTTCAAGCAAATTCAGAGTGAAGTTTAAGATCATCACAACAAGAAGATAAAAATGTCTGCGATATGATCATGGAGGTGAATATCTGAGTTATGAGTTTGGCATACAACTTTAGACAATGTGAAAGTTGTTTCACAACTCATGCCACCTGGAACACCATAGTGTGATGGTGTGTCCGAACGACATAGTCGTGCTATATTAGATATGGTGCATACTATGATGTCTCTTATGGTTTTGCCACTATCATTTTGGGGTTATGCATTAGAGACAACTACATTCACTTTAAATAGGGCACCATCTAAATCCGTTGAGATGACACCGTGAGAATTAGGGTTTGATGGAAACCTGAGCTGTCATTTCTTAATGTTTGGAGTCGTGACACTTATGTGAAAAGGTTTTCACCTAATGAGCTCGAACCCAAAGCGGTCAAATGCATCTTCATAGAATACCCTAAGAACAGTAAGGTATACCTTCTATCTCAGATCCAAGTGCAAAGTGTTTGTTGCTAAAATGGGTCCTTTCCGAGAAAAAGTTTCTCTCGAAAGAATTGAGTGGGAGGAAGATAGAACTTGATGAGGTTGTTAAACCTTTGTTCAACCAGAGAGTAGTGCAGTGCAGGAAGATGTTTCTGTGAAGCCTACATTAGTTGAATAGGAAGTTAATGATGATGATCATGAAGCTTTAGGATCAAGTTACTATAGAACTTCGTAGGTTGACAAGGATGTGTACCGCTCCTGAGCGGTACAACAACCCTGTCTTGGAGGTCATGTTGTTGGACAACGATGAACCTACGAACTATGGAGAAGCGATGATGGGCCCGGATTCTGACAAATGGTTAGAGGCCATGAAATCCAAGAAAGGATCCATGTATGAAAACCAAGTATAGACTTCTATAGACTTGCTCGTTGGATGACAGGTTGTTGAGTACAAATGGACCTTTAAGATGAAGACAATCGCTGATGGTAAAGGTCACTGTTTGTAAAGCTCGACTTGTTGCAAAGATGTTTGTGACAAGCTCAAGGAGTTGACAGTGATGAGACTTTCTCACTTGTAGCGATGCTAAAGTCTGTTGGAATTTTGTTAGCAGTTGCTGCATTTTTCATTTATGAAATCTGGCAGATGGATGTCAAAACATCATTTCCTTAATGGTTTACTTGAGGAAAGGTTGTATGTGATACAACCAGAAAGTTTTGGCAATCCTAAGGATGCTAAAAGATGTGCAAGCTTCAGTGATCCTTCTATGGACTGAAGCATGCATCTCAGAGTTTTATATGCACTTTCATGAGGTGATCAAAGTTTTGAGTCTATACAAAGTTTATGAGAAACATGTATTTGCAATAAAGTGAGTGGGAGCACTATAGAGTTTCTGGTAAGCATATGTGGTTGACATATTGTTGATCAGAAATTATGTAGAATTTCTGGAAAGAATAAATGGTTATTTTAAAAGAGTTTTTCAAAGGAAGACCTGGATAAAGCTACCTAATTGTTGAGCATCAAAGATCTATAGAGATAGATCAAAATGCTTGATGAGACTTTCAATGAGTACATACCTTGACAAGATTTTGAAAGAGTTCAAAATGGATCAGTCAGAGAGAAGTGTTCTCGCCTACTTTGTAAGGTGTGAAGTTGAGTAAGACTCAAAGATCGACCACAGCATAAGAAAGAGAAAGGACGAACGTCGTCCCCTATGCCTTAGCCATAGGCTCTATATTATGTCATGCTGTGTATCGCGCCTGTGTGTGCCTTGCCATGAGTCTGTCAAGGGGTATAAGAGTGGTCCGGGAGTGGATCACTGGACAACGGTCGAGATTATCCTTAGTAACCAGAGGACTAAGGAAATGTTTCTCGATTATGGAGGTGATAAAGGGTTCGCTATAACGAGTTACGTCGATGGAAGCTTTAACACTAATCCAGATGACTCTTAGTAGCAATCCAGATACGTATAGTGGACCAGCCATTTGGAATAGTACCAAGTGGAGTGTGGTAGCAGTGTTTACGGTTAGATATAGAGATTTGCAAAGTACACACGGATCTAAATGTTGAATACCCGTTGACTATAAGACCTCTCTCACATGCAAACAATGATCGATCCCCAGAACTCATTGGGTGTTAGATTCATAACAATGCGAATCACATGGTGATGTGAACTAGATTATTGACTCTATTGCAAGTGGGAGACTATTGGAAATATGCCCTAGAGGCAATAATAAATTAGTCATTATCATATTTCCTTGTTCATGATAATCGTTTATTATCCATGCTATAATTGTGTTGATCGGAAACTCAGATACATGTGTGGATACATAGACAACACCATGTCCCTAGTATGCCTCTAATAGACTAGCTCGTTGATAAAAAGATGGTTAAGGTTTCCTAGCCATGGACATGAGATGTCATTTGATAACGGGATCACATCATTAGGAGAATGATGTGATGGACAAGACCCAAACTACAAACGTAGCATATGATCGTGTAAGTTTGTTGCTACTGTTTTCTGCATGTCAAGTATGTGTTCCTATGACCATGAGATCACGCAACTCATGGACATCGGAGGAGTGCCTTGTGTGTATCAAACGTTGCAACGTAACTGGGTGACTATAAAGGTGTTGTATAGGTATCTCCGATGGTGTTTGTTGAGTTGGCATGGATCAAGACTGGGATTTGTTACTCCGTGTGATGGAGAGGTATCTCAGGGCCCACTCGATAATAAAACATCACAATGAGCCTTTCAAGCAATGTGACTAAGTGTTGGTCACGAGATCCTGTATTATGGAACGAGTAAAGAGACTTTCCGGTAACGAGATTGAACTAGGTATGAAGATACCGATGATCGAATCTCGGGCAAGTAACATACCGAAGAACAAAGGGAACATCATACGGGATTAACTAAATCCTTGACATAAAGGTTCGACCGATAAAGATCCTCGTAGAATATGTAGGAACCAATATGGTCATCTAGGTCCCGTTCTTGGTTATTGGCCGTAGAGATGTCTCGGTCATGTCTACATAGTTCTCGAACCCGCAGGGTCTGCACGATTAAGGTTTGGTGACGTTTCGGTAGTATAGAGTTATGTATGGTGGTGACCAAAGGTTGTTCGGAGTATCGGATGAGATCCTGTACGTCACGAGGAGCTCCGGAATGGTCCGGAGGTAAAGATTGATATATAGGAAGTCATATTTTGGTCGCCGGCAAAGTTTCGGGCTCATCGGCAGTGTACCGGGAGACCATCGGGAGGGGTATTTCGACCCAAGAGGCTACATGGGCTGTGGGAGGATGAATACCAGACCTTAGTGGGCTGGTGGAAGTCTGACACAAAGCCCATGCGGCTGGGAAGAAAATCCCAAAAGGAAAAAGGTGGAAAAAGGCAAAAAGTCTAAATCAGGAAGGAGTCCTAATCCTAATAGGATCGGAATAGGACTCCTTCACCTCCAATTTCGGCCAGATCTTAAGGGTTTGAGGCTGCCTCCTCCCCTCCCTCCCTCCTATATATACAAGAGTATTTAGAGGGAAAAGCTAACCCTAATAGCCACGTGCTACAAGTTCCTCTAGTGCATAGTTTCTCCTAAAGATCGGTTTTCTACAGTGCAAAAGTGAAGCCCGGTCAGAATAGCTCCACCACCATCGCCGGAGCGCCGTCACGCTGCCGGAGAACTCTTCTACCTCTCCGCTCCCTCTTATTGGATCAAGAAGGTGGAGATCATCATCGAGTTGTATGTGTGTTGAACGCGGAGGTGCCGTCCGTTCGACGCTAGATCGGAAGGACCGTGATCAAGATCGCGGGAAGAATCGTGATGAGATCACGGGATGGATCGTGATTGGATCGCGGGACCGACCGTGATGAGATCACGGGACGCTCGACGATTTGGATCGTGAAGACGTTCAACTACACCAACCGTGTTTCTTAACGCTTCCCGCTTACCGATCGACAAGGGTATGTAGATCCACTCTCCCTCTCGTAGATGCTCATCACCATGGATAGATCTTGCGTGTGGGTAGGAAATTTTTTGTTTCCCATGCAACGTTCCCCAACACTCCGGCCTTCCAAATAGCGATATTCGGAAGGCTCTTGCTGAATTCATACCAAAAACCTAATTATCCTATCCGGGACCCCGTTCCAAAACAATTTTGGAGAGCTTCGTAGCATCATGCGCCTGTTACTTCCGGCTAATGATGAAGCCATTGTTTTATTGAATCCTTTGACACTAGAAAACGTGACATATAGAAGGGTATATGAGATCGGGAAAATATGGACCATTTTCTGCACATCCAGAACGGCGCCATTTTGTTAAATCCCTTGTTTGACATTCATGAGAGAGGCGGTCCGGGCTGTTGGAAATATACCCTAGAGGAAATAATAAAATGGTTATTATTGTATATCCTTGTTCATGATAATTTTCTATTGTTCATGCTATAGTTGTGTTAACCGGGAACCGTAATACATGTGTGAATACATAGACCACAACAAGTCCCTAGTGAGCCTCTAGTTGGCTAGCTCGTTGATCAGTAGATGGTCACGGTTTCATGACCATGGACATTGGATGTTGTTGATAACCGGATCACATCATTAGGAGAATGATGTGATGGACAAGACCCAATCCTAAGCATAGCACAAGATCGTGTAGTTCGTTTGCTAAAACTTTTCTAATGTGAAGTATCATTTCCTTAGACCATGAGATTGTGCAACTCCCGGATACCGTAGGAATGCTTTGGGTGTGCCAAATGTCACAACATAACTGGGTGGCTATAAAGGTGCATTACGGGTATCTCTGAAAGTGTCTATTGGGTTGGCACGAATCGATACTGAGATTTTTCACTCCGTGTGACGGAGAGGTATCTCTGGGCCCACTCGGTAAGACATCATCATAATGAGCTCAAAGTTACTAAGGATTTAGCCACAGCATGATGTGTTACTAAATGAGTAAAGAGACTTGCCGGTAACGAGATTGAACAAGGTATAGGGATACCGACGATCGAATCTCGGGCAAGTATCATACCGGTAGACAAAGGGAATTGCATACGGGATTGATTGAATCGCCGACATCGTGGTTCATCCGATGAAATCATCATGGAGCATGTGGGAGCCGACATGGGTATCCAGATCCCGCTGTTCGTTATTGACCGGAGAGGTGTCTCGGTCATGTCTACGTGTCTCCCGAACCCGTATGGTCTACACACTTAAGGTTCGATGATGCTAGGGTTATAGGGAAATAGTGTACGTGGTTACCGAAGGTTGTTCGGAGTCCCGGATGAGATCTCGGACGTCACGAGGAGTTCTAGAATGGTCCGAAGATAAAGATTGATATATAGGAAGTGAGGTTTTGGTTACCAGAAATGTTTCGGGTGTCACCGGTAACGTACCGGGACCACTTGAAGGGTTCTGGGGGTCCACCGAGAGGGGCCACGGGCTCCGGAGGGCAGCATGGGCCTAAGGTGGAGGGAACCAGCCCCTAGGTGGGCTGGTGCGCCCATCTCACCTGGCCCAAGGCGTAGCAAAGGAGAGAGGGGGCAAACCCTAGCCCAGATGGGCCCTAGGCCCACCCTGGGGCGGCTAGGGTAGCCGCACCCCTCTCCCCTCCCTCTTGGCCGCCGGCCAAGATCCCATCTAGGAGCTGCCGCACCACCTAGGGTGGGAACCCTGGGGGTGGGCACCCTCCTCCCTCTCCTCCTATATATAGTGGAGCCCTTGGGGCTGTTTGAGACACGACTCTCTCTCCCTCTCGGCACAGCCCTACTCCTCCTATTCCTCGTTCTCCGTAGTGCTTGGCAAAGCCCTGCCGGAGACCATGCAGCTCCAATGTCACCATGCCGTCGTGCTGCCGGACCTCTCCCTCAACCTCTCCTTCCTCCTTGCTGGATCAAGGCATAGGAGACGTCACTAGGCTGCACGTGTGTTGAAAGCGGAGGAGCCGTTGTTTGGCGCTAAGATCGGATTCCACCACGATCTGAATTGCTGCGAGTACGACTCCACCAACCGCGTTCTTGTAATGCTTCCACTTAGCGATCTTCAAAGGTATGAAGATGCAATCTCTTCCCACTCGTTGTTGGTTTCTCCATAGATAGATCTTGGTGAACACGTAGTAAATTTTGATTTACTACTACGTCTCCCAACTGTGGTGTCAGAGCTAGGTCTATGCGTAGAATCTATGCACGAGTAGAACACAAAGTTATTGTGGGCGTCGATCTTGTTAATTTGCTTACCACTTCTAGTGTTATCTTGATTCGGCGGTATTGTGGGATGAAGCGGCCCGGACCAACTTTACACATACGCTTACGTGAGACCGGTTCAACCGCCTGACATGCACTTGTTGCATAAGGTGGCTAGCGGGTGTTTGTCTCTCCCACCTTAGTTGGATTGGATTCGATGAAAAGGGTCCTTATGATGGGTAAATAGCAATTGGCATATCACGTTGTGGTTTTGGCATAGGTAAGAAACATGCTTGCTAGAAACCTATAGAAACCACGTAAAAACTTGCAACTACAAATTAGAGCATATGCCTTGTGATATGATATGGCCAAAGGATGTGATGTGATGCATTGTGATGTATGAGATTGATCATGTTCTTTTAATAGGATTCACGAATTGCATGTCGATGAGTATGACAACCGGCAGGAGCCATAGGAGTTGTCTTATTTTATTGTATGACCTGCGTGTCAATCATAAATGCCATGTAATTACTTTACTTTATTGCTAACATTAGCCATAGTTGTAGAAGTAATAGTTGTCCAGACAACTTCATAAAGACACGATGATGGAGATCATGGTGTCGTGTCGGTGACAGTGATGATCATGGTTCCCCGAAGATGGAGATAAAAGGAGCAAGATGATATTGGCTATATCATGTCACTATATTGATTGCATATGATGTTTATCATGTTTACATCTTATTTTCCTAGAACGACAGTAGTAAATAAGATGATCTCTCAATAAAATTTCAAGAAAGGTGTTCACCCAAACTGTGCACCGTTGCTAAGGATCGTTGTTCCGAAGCACCACGTGATGATCGGGTGTGATAGGTTCTAACATTCACATACAATGGGTGTAAGACAGATTTACACACACGAAACTCTTAGGTTCACTTGACGAGCCTGGCATGTACAGACATGGCCTCGGATGTTCACCATGGATGACTAGTCCGTCTCACGTGATGATCGGACACGGGCTAGTTGACATGGATAGTGTGTCACTTGGATGACTAGAGAGATGTCTATCTAAGTGGGAGTTCATTAAATTATTTGATTATGTCAACATAATTATCATGAACTTAGTCTAAAAATTGTCTTTACAATCTATATTGTAGATCCAATGGCCAACGCTAATGTCACCCTCAACTACAACGCGTTCCTAGAGAAAACCAAGCTGAAAGACGAAGGAAGCAACTATGTGGACTAGGTCTGTAGCTTGAGGATCATCCTCATAGCTTCCAAGAGATTTTATGTCCTTGATGCACCACTAGCTGACCCATCCATTTTCCCAACAGACCAAGATGTTACGAACGCTTGGCAATCACACTGCGATGATTACTCCCTTGTTCAGTGCGGCATGCTTTACAGTTTAGAACCGGGGCTCCAATAGCGCTTTGAGCAACACGGAGCATATGAGATATTCCAGAAGCTGAAACTGGTTTTCCAAGCTCATGCCTGGGTTGAGAGATATGACGTCTCCGACAATTTCTTCACCTATAAGATGGAGCAGAATAGTTCTCTCAAGGAGCACATTCTCAAAATGTTTGGATTGCACAACCGCTTGACTCAGCTGGGAGTTAATCTCCCGGATGACTCGGTCATTGACAGAATCCTCCAGTCGCTCCCACCTAGCTACAAGAGCTTTGTGACGAACTACAACATGCAAGGTATGGAGAAGTCCATTCCTGAGTTGTACTGGATGCTGAAATTAGCGGAGGTTGAGATCAAAAAGGAGCATCAAGTGTTGATGGTGAATAATACCACTAGTTTTAAGAAAGGCAAGGGTAAGAAGAACTTCAAGAAGGACGACAAAGCTGTTGCCGCGCCCTGTAAGCAAGTTGCCGGGAAGAAGAACAAGAATGGACCCAAGCCTGAGGCTGAGTGCTTTTATTGCAAGGGTACCGGTCACTGGAAGTGGAACTGCCCCAAGTACTTAGCGGATAAGAAGACCATCAACATGAAAGGTATATGTGATATACTTGTTATTGATGTGTACCTAACTAGCGCTTGTAGTAGCTCCTTGATATTTGATACCGGTGCAGTTGCTCACATTTGTAACTCCAAGCAGGAGCTGCGGAATAAGCCAAGACTAGCAAAGGACGAGGTGACGATGCGCGTCAGGAATGGTTCCAAGGTCGATGTGATCGCCGTCGGCACGCTACCTCTACATCTACCTTCGGTATTAGTTTTAAACCTCAATAATTGTTATTTAGTACTATCTTTGAGCATGAACATTGTATCTGGATCTCGTTTGATGCAAGATGGCTACTCATTTAAATGAAATAAATGTTTTATGGTCATGCCCCGCTGGTCAATGGTTTATTTTTGATGAATCTTGAACGTGATGTTACACATGTTCATAGTGTGAGTGCCAAAAAGTGCAAGATTGACAACGATAGTCCCACGTACATGCAGCACTGCGCCCTTGGTCATATTGGTGTCAAACGCATGAAAAAGCTCCATGCTGATGGACTTTTGGAGTCTCTTGATTTCGAATCATTTGACACGTGCGAACCATGCCTCATGGGCAAGATGACCAAGACTCCGTTCTCCGGAACAATGGAGCGAGCAACTGACTTGTTGGAGATAATACATACTGATGTATGCGGTCCAATGAGCGTCGAGGCTCGCGGTGGCTACCATTATGTTCTCACCCTCACTAATAACTTGAGCAGATATGGGTATGTCTACTTAATGAAACACAAGTCTGAAACCTTTGAAAGGTTCAAGGAATTTCAGAGTGAGGTAGAGAATCAACGTGATAGGAAAATAAAGTGCCTACAATCTGATCGTGGCGGAGAATATTTAAGTCATGAGTTTGGCACACACCTAAGGAAATGTGGAATTGTGTCACAACTCATGCCGCCTGGCACACCTCAGCGAAATGGTGTGTCTGAACGTCGTAATCCCACTCTATTGGATATGGTGCGATCTATGATGTCTCTTACCGACTTACCGCTATCATTTTGGGGATATTCATTAGAGACGGCCGCATTCACTTTAAATAGGGCACCATCAAAGTCCTTTGAGACGACACCGTATGAATTATGGTTTGGAAAGAAACATAAGCTGTCGTTTCTAAAAGTTTGGGGATGTGATGCTTATGTGAAGAAACTTCAACATAAGAAGCTCGAACCCAAAGAGGAAAAGTGTGTCTTCATAGGATATCCCAAAGAGACTATTGGGTATACCTTCTACCTCAGATCCGAAGGCAAAGTCTTTGTTGCCAAGAATGGATCCTTTCTCGAGAAAGAGTTTCTCTCAAAAGAAGTAAGTGGGAGGAAAATCGAACTTGATGAGGTAATTGTACCTCCACTCGAACCGGAGAGTAGCTTAGCAGGGGAAGTTGTTTCCATGGAGCCTACACCGGCTTAAGAGGAAGCTAATGGTGATGATCATGAAACTTCAGATCAAGTTACTATTGAACGTCGAAGGTCCACTAGGAGACGTTCCGCACCAGAGTGGTACGGCAACCCTGTCCTGGAGATCATGTTGTTGGACAACGGTGAACCTTCGAACTATGAAGAAGCAATGGCGGGCCCGGATTCCAACAAATGGCTTGAAGCCATGAAATCTGAGATAGGATCCATGTACGAGAACAGAGTATGGACTTTGGTGGACTTGCCTAATGATAAGCGAGCCATTGAAAATAAATGGATCTTTAAGAAGACTGATGTAGCGATGCTGAAGTCTGTCCGAATTATGTTAGCAATTGCCGCATTTTATGATTATGAGATCTAGCAAATGGACGTCACAACGGCATTCCTTAATGGCTTCCTTAAGGAATAACTATATATTATGCAGCCGGAAGGTTTTGTCGATCCTAAAGCTGCTAACAAAGTATGCAAGCTCCAGCGCTCCATCTATGGGCTGGTGCAAGCATCTCGGAGTTGGAACATTCGCTTTAATGAGGTGATTAAAGCATTTGGGTTTGTACAGGTTTATGGAGAACCCTGTATTTACAAGAAAGTGAGTGGGAGCTCTGTAGCATTTCTCATATTATATGTGGATGACATACTCATAATGGGAAATGATATAGAACTTTTGGAGAGTGTACATGCCTACTTGAACAAACGTTTTTCAATGAAGAACCTTGGAGAAGCTGCTTACATATTAGGTATTAAGATCTATAGAGATAGATCGAAACGCCTCATAGGTCTTTCACAAAGCACATACCTTGACAAGATATTAAAGAAGTTCAATATGGATCAGTCCAAGAAGGGGTTCTTGCCTGTGTTACAGGGTGTGAGATTGAGTACGACTCAATGCCGGACCACGGCAAAGGATAGAGAAGAGATGAGTGTCATCCCCTATGCTTCAGCCATAGGCTCTATTATGTATGCCATGCTGTGTACCAGACCTGATGTGAACCTTACCATAAGTTTGGTAGGGAGGTACCAAAGTGACCCCGGAGCGGAACACTGGACAGCGGTCAAGAATATCCTGAAGTACCTGAAAAGCACAAAGGACATGTTTCTCGTATATGGAGGTGCCGAAGAGCTCGTCGTAAAGGGTTACGTTGATGCTAGCTTCGACACGGATCCAGATGACTCCAGGTCGCAAATCGGATACATGTGTATTTTGAACGGAGGGGCAGTCAGCTGGTGCAGCAACAAGCAAAGCATCATGGCGGCATCTACATGTAAAGCGGAGTACATAGCTGCTTCAGAAGCAGCAAAGGAAGGAGTCTGGATGAAGGAGTTCATCACCGACCTAGGAGTGATTCCCAATGCGTCGGGTCCGATGACTCTATTCTGTGATAACACTTGAGCTATTGCCCTTGCGAAGGAGCCCAGGTTTCACAAGAAGACAAGACACATCAAGCGCCGCTTCAACTCCATCCGTGATTACATTCAGGAGGGAGATATAGATATTTGTAAAGTACATACGGATCTGAATGTCGCAGATCCATTGACCAAACCTCTCTCACGAGCAAAACATGATCAACACCAGAATGCTATGGGTGTTCGATTCATCACAATGTAACTAGATTATTGACTCTAGTGCAAGTGAGAGACTGTTGGAAATATGCCCTAGAGGAAATAATAAAATGGTTTTTATTGTATTTCCTTGTTCATGATAATTGTATATTGTTCAGGCTATAATTATGTTAACCGGAAACCATAATACATGTGTGAATACATAGACCACAACAAGTCCTTAGTGAGCCTCTAGTTGGCTAGCTCGTTGATCAATAGATGGTCACGGTTTCATGACCATGGGCATTGGATGTTGTTGATGACGGGATCACATCATTAGGAGAATGATGTGATGGACAAGACCCAATCCTTAGCATATCACAAGATCATGTAGTTCATATGCTAAATCTTTTCTAATGTCAAGTATCATTTCCTTAGACCATGAGATTGTGCAACTCCCAGATACCGTAGGAATGCTTTGGGTGTGCCAAATGTCACAATGTAACTGGGTGGCTATAAAGGTGCATTACAGGTATCTCCGAAAGTGTCTTTTGGGTTGGCATGAATCGAGACAGGGATTTGTCACTCCGTGTGACGGAGAGGTATCTCTTGGCCCACTCGGTAAGACATCATCATAATGAGCTCAAAGTGACTAAGGAGTTAGCCACGGGATGATGTGTTATGGAACGAGTAAAGAGACTTGCCGGTTATGAGATTAAACAAGGTGTAGGGATACCGACGATCGAATCTCGGGCAAGTTTCATACCGGTAGAGAAAGGGAATTGCATACAGGATTGATTGAGAATCCCCGACATCGTGGTTCATCCGATGAGATCATCGTGGAGCATGTGGGAGCCGACATAGGTATCCAGATCCCGTTGTTGGTTATTGACCCGAGAGGTGTCTCGGTCATGTCTACGTGTCTCCCGAACCCGTAGGGTCTACACACTTAAGTTTCGATGACGCTAGGGTTATAGGGAAATAGTGTACGTGGTTACTGAAGGTTGTTCGGAGTATCGGATGAGATCCTGGACGTCATGAGGAGTTCCGGAATGGTCCGGAGACAAAGATTGAGGTTTTGGTTACCGGAAATGTTTCAGATGTCACCGGTAACGTACCGGGACCACCGGAAGGGTTCCGGGGGTCCATCGGGAGGTGCCATGGGCCCTGGAGGGCTGCATGGGCTGAAGGTGGAGGGAACCAGCCCCTAGGTGGGCTGGTGCGCCCCTCCCACCTGGCCCAAGGCGCAGCAAAGGAGAGAGGAGGGCAAACCCTAGCCTACATGGGCCCTAGGCCCACCCTAGGGCGGCTAGGGCAGCCGCACCCCTCTCCCCTCCCTCTTGGCCGCCGGCCAAGATCCCATCTAGGGGCTGCATAAGATTTAACCACACCTGAAAGATTTAATAGCTGCAACAATGTTTTTAGTAGCAAAGTAATATGATGGTAATAGTAACAGTAGCAGCAGTAGCAGTAGTGATTTGTGTAGCAAGTGTAACAGCAGTAGCGGTAAAGTAAGATAGCAAAGACCAGTATAGGAAAAGCTCGTAGGCATTGGATCGGTGATGGATGACTATGCCGGATGATATTCATCATGTAAAAGTTATAACATAGGGTGATATGTAAGTAGCTCCAGTTCGTCAATATAATGTAGGCATGTATTCCGTATATAGTCATACGTGCTTATGAAAAGAACTTGCATGCCATCTTTTGTCCATCCCTCCCGTGGCAGCGGCTGCCTAATGGAAACTAAGGGATCTTAAGGTCTCCTTTTAATAGATTACCGGAACAAAGCATTAACACATGGTGAATACATGGGATCCTCATACTATGGTCATCTCCGGGAGTGGTTTCGGCTATTGTCACTCCGGGTTGCCGGGTCATAACACATATTAGGTGACTACAAATTGCAAAATAGGATCAAGAACACACATATATTGATGAAAACATAATAGGTTTAGATCTGAAATCATGGCACTCGGGCCCTAGTGACAAGCATTAAGCATAGCAAAGTAGTAGCAACATCAATCTTAGAACATAGTGGATACTAGGGATCAACATCAATCTTAAGCATTGCATGATAGATCACATCCAACCCCTCACCGTCCAGCAAGCCTATGATGAGATTACTCACGAATGATGAAGAGCATCATGAAATTGGCGATGGAAGATGGTTGATGATGACGATGGCTTTGATTTCCACTCTCCGGAGCCCAGAACGGACTCCAGATCTGCCCTCCCGAGGAAGAACAGGTGGTGGTGGCGGCTCCGTATCGTAAAACACGATTATTTCTTCTCCTTGATTTTTTTGGGACGAATAGGATTATATGGAGCTGGAGAGGAGGTCGAAGGGTTCACGTGGGCCCCACAAGCCTGCCAAGCGCGGCCTGGGGGGGCTCCTGGGCTCGTGGCCCACTGGCTCCTCCCCTCCAGTTGATTCTTTCGCCAGTATTTTTTATATATTCCACAAAAATTCTCCGTCAATTTTCAGGTCATTCCGAGAACTTTTATTTCTGGACAAAAACAACACCATGGCAGTTCTGCTGAAAACAACGTCAGTCCGGGTTAGTTTCATTCAAATCATGCAAATTAGAGTCCAAAACAAGGGCAAAAGAGTTTGGAAAAGTAGATACGTTGGAGACGTATCACGTCACCACACCGTCGTGCGGCCGGAGCTCTCCCTCAACCTCTCCTTCCACCTTGCCGGATCAAGGCGTAGGAGACGTCACCGGGCTGCACGTGTGTTGAACGCGGAGGCGCCATTGTTCGGCGCTAAAATCAGATTCCACCGCGATCTGAATCACTACGAGTACGACTCCACCAACCGCTTTCTTGTAACGCTTCCGCTTAGCAATCTTCAAAGGTATGAAGATGCAATCTCTTCCCACTCGTTGCTTGTTTCTCCATAGATAGATCTTGGTGAACACGTAGAAAATTTTGATTTACTACTACGTCTCTCAACATGGGAGACGGACATTCATGAGAGAGGAGGTCTAGACGTCGAACATTCATGTTTGTATATTAATTTCATGTTGTAATATTTGCAGAAACTATGGATCAAAGAGACTTGGAACAAGAACAGTTGTTGGGGGAGATAATCCTCGCCGGACGTGATGTCTTGTCGTTTCTCAACGACACCGATGGTATTGAAGGAGAGGATGACGACTCCGGTGATCGAACACTGGAGGAGGAAGATCATGATCATGATGGCTCCGGTGACTAAATGTCGGAGGAAGAAGGAGACCATGGTGATGGCTCCGATGACCGAACGAATGAGGGAGCTATTGCAAAGTCCGACGAGGTATATATATTAATTAACCTTCTGCTGACTAGCTAATTGATGCATTGATTGTTTTGGTATGTACATATATTAACTCTTCTTTCTTCTTGTATAGCCCTCCGGATCGAGCCAAACTTCGGTAACGAGACGAGGTCTGAAGAGAAGGTTGCACAAGGATGAAAGGTTCACGATCACATCATTTGCGGATGATGGCCTATCGACTCAACCAAAGTGGACCAAGGACACATTTGTTGCTCAGTGTGGAGCTATTGTTAGGGACAGCATCCCGATCAGCATGAAGCAATGGAATAAGCCCAAGGACGTGAACCCTGAAGTTTCTTATGTCCCCGATAGACAGATAGATGATCTTTGGACCTCGCTAAAGGAAAATTTCAGCCTACCGCCAAAGGAGGATCCGAATAAGCCAGTTATAGAGCCACTGGTCAAGGCGTGTGCTCTTAAGAAGATGGTAGACCTATTCAGGAGGTGGAAGAATCAGTTGAAATCAAAGTTTGTCGACGAAGGGAAAACTCCAGAATTCATCGGCCGATTTGAGAAGATAAGAGATCACTGGCCCGCATTTGTGGCCTACAAGACATCGGACAAGAGTAAGAAAATGATAGAGACAAACAAGAACATTGCTGCAAAGAAGCAGCATCACGATCACACGGGGTCAGGTGGCTACCTCAAAGGCCGACCGTTGTGGGACAAAGCTGAGAATGACCTAATTTCTAAAGGGGTCGAACCAGAAACATTGAACTGGCCAGACCGTTCAAGGACTTGGTTCTTCAGGGTTGGGGGAACTTTGGACCCTGAAATAGGGAAGTGTCGTTGGATGGACGAGCAACTTGCAATACCCGTCAAGAAGCTTCAGAAGTTTATCACCACGGCGCGAGAAGGGATGTTCATTCCCGATAGAGAGAAGGACGAGCTGACTGAGGCCCTTGGGAATCCTAAGCACCCTGGACGAACACGAGGCACACCAGGCTCCGTTCCGTGGAAGGTTGGGTTTCCCGACGCAGGCAGTTACAGAAGCCGACAGAGAAAGAGGAATCAAAGCTGAGCGACATGCAGAAGCTTAATAAAAGACTAGAAAAGCTAGAGGAACTTGAGAGTCAGTGAGCTGCCGGCCAACCATCTTAGCGGTACGAAGCTACCCCAAAAGCTACCCCGCCATCTCAGCGAAGAAGCAGCATGGCTTCCACGGAGCTCATTCAGCCTGACTTCATGACTCCTAGCTACCCAGTGGATACTATCACGGAGGCTCAACATTGCGAGCTTATGACGAAATTCTGGAACCTCAATCTCAAGGCGGCTGTCGGCTCTGTTGCACCTCCTCAACCCAACAGAACTTTTCAGTGCCTTTCGATTCCACATGGCTATGCTGTTGTGACGGTGGATGAAGTAATGGAGGGATTTGAGGAGCTCAAGCTGGACCATCCTACAGGTGAAGGGGAGAATCAGTTGGTTCATGCTCTGAGGAGTACATGTCTATGGCGGAAGGAGTACATCAAGCTTCCAAACTGGACGCATCCGCCTCCTCCTCCTCCTCTGGCGAGTCAGGGCACTGTGCCTCCTCCTCCCCCTCCGGCAAGTTGGCAGGGCACTCTGCCTCCTTCTACGACTCCTCTGGGGCGTGAAGGCACTCCGCCTCCTCCTTCGCTTACTCCGACGCGTCGGAGCAGTCTGCCTCCTCCGGCACGTGAGGCCACTACGCCTCCTCCAGCGCGTGAGGTCACTCCGCCTCCTCCGACGCGTCAGGTCACTCAGCCTCCTCCTCCTCCTCCTCCTTCGGCGCGTCAAGCCACTCCACCTCCTCTGACGCGTCAGCCACGACGGAAGAGAGACGCCACCGCCGCTCCGACGGCTAGCAGTACAATAGGCGGGAAGAAAATCAAATTTGGTCCAACCCTCAAACCTCTTCCAGAGTTACCATACGAGAGGACTGGCGAAGAAAACAATGACATCATTAAAGCCGAAGTGAAGGCCCATTTTTCACAGAAACTTCCACCTCCGAAGGAAACAGTAGATCCGGTGAAAGAGAAGTGCACTCTGGATGCCCTGATGCGACCATCACCGCCTCTGCTGTCATCAAACTATGACCGATGTATTAGAAAGACATATAATGAAGCGCAACGGCCGGGAAGAACTTCTAGTGTTGCGAGAGTCAAAGAATGAAGAAGTGGGAAAACAATTCCCTAGCTCGGCGAACAGGAGAAGCAGTCGTGCCCCCCGCTCAAGGTGTCTAGCGATATTGCTAATCATCCGGTGCTAATGCCCGGTACCAAACGTGGTGATTACTTGGGGGATGATGTAATTTTTGAAATGGTTGAGGTGACAAAAGAAGAATATAAATACGTGCACGGGAAGCCTCTCGTCAAACCTGATCCTCCTCCTGTAACAACGATGATGTACAAATTGCATGAGTGGTACATGAAAACCTGCAGGGAGTCTGGGGGAGACGCTATGTATGTTAGAGTGAAACCAGAGCACGAATTCATTGGACTAAGTGTGATGCCTATTGAGTTTGTGGTGTTATTTCAGTTATACAATCAACTGGCCCTCGATAAACAACTCATGACTTCCTACTGTCTGTAAGTATTACTTCTGTAGTTAAGTCTCTAGCTCAGCTCGTTTATTGCATGTATATATAATTATCATCACTATCTTTTGTAGATTGAAGATCATCGAATGCAAAAAAGTAGGAATCTTCGACATTGGGTTCATTAGCCCAGATGTCGTAAATGAATGGACGATACGAAATGAAATCAAAGAGACTGAGAAGAACTTGCTCAAGTCGTTCCTTATACATCAAAACAAAAGGGAAATACTCTTTCCTTACAACTTCAAGTGAGTGTTGCTGTCTTCTCTGTATACTCGGTTTTGCTTACTCGAGGTTAAGTAATGTAATTGATGAGTTATATATGTGTGTGCAGTTACCACTTTATTATGTTATCTGTTAAGCTTGACGGGGCATTAGTAATTGTCTTAGACTCGAGACATAAAGATCCCGAGAATTATGCGGACATGACTGCAATGCTCAAGAAGTAAGTTCAGTCAATATCGGGACCATATTGGCATGCAACTTTTGTTAATTTCATGATATCAAATAATCATTTTCTTTGCCTGGCAGGGTTTGGAAGAAGTTCACCCGAAAGGTTCCCAGTCTAAATAAAGAGCTATGATTTACGCACCCCCAAAGTAAGTAGTACTAGCTAGTTTCGCGCATCTCTAATTGATTCAAATTTTCATCAATATATCATTACCATGCTTGCTTATCAGTTTGGTTGAACTCTATTCTCGTAAAGTGCTTGCACCAGAAAGAGGGGACTGTTTTATGTGGATACTATGTATGCGAGTTCATTTGCCACTCGACCTCTAAGCGGGGCTTCTCTGACAAACAATTTGAAGTACGTAAATAATATTCATAATTTTATTTTATATATTACCATCAATTGTGTTGAGTTTTATTCATATATGTGCATGTATTGACCCTCCCCCCCTTCTTTAAATTAGATCTGGCAGATGCGGGATGAACTCCTAGCACATGATAGCATACGAGCAGTTCAAGAGGAATTGGCGGGATTCTTTCTTGACCACGTCATACCTAAAGACGGAGAATACTACGTGGATTTATGATTGAATCTTAGGGATTGTAAAAGATCTTATATTGTATATATGTAGCTAGTAGCGTCGGATAGATATACGAAAACTTGTTGTTCGACCAATCTCTCGAAGATAGACATGTCAATCACTTCTCTCTGTATATGTTTATAACGATCTTGTGTACTTAATGGTTTCTTCATTTACTTACTAGCTATTGTGTCGAGTTCTCTCTACAGTAGCTAGCGTCGACCAAGCACGGAGAAAGACAGGACACTTCTCTCTATTAGCGAGCTAAACCAATATGAAACCCCTAAATTAATCCTCCAAAAACCCCTAAACCCCCCATTTAAAAAAAACAAAAACTCCAGCTCCTGCCAGATGCTGACGCGTGGATGCCTTTTGGTCTCGGTTGGTGTTACCAATCGGGACTAAAGGTCCTCCTGCCTGGGCTCCCCGCAGCGGCCACGTGGAGTCCCTTCTGTCTCGGTTCGTAAGCGAACCGGGATCAAAGGTTTTGGGTTTTAGTCCCGATCCTTTAGTCCTGGTTCTAAAACCGGGGCTAATGTGCCTCTGGAACCGGAACAAATGAGTCGTTTTCTACTAGTGTATCCTCAGAGACCATGCATTTTTCTTTTTTATACATGTCGCGTTTGAACTTATTTTATCCTGAAATTTTACACAAATACGCCTCACATCCTAGCTTAGTTGTACATAAAAATTCAGATTTATTTGAAACCAAAATTTTGGAATTTTTAGACCTTCATGAAGGCCGAGTGCCAAAACGCCATTCTCCGATTCCATACTCCTATATAATTTTATAGAGTATACACTTCGGTTTTTAAGAGAGTGGATGTCACTACCTACGTACGTACTCCAGGTTTACTTAGCCGTGGCCACTTCATGCTGACTGAACCGCGTTTGCTACAAATTGCAAACGACGTGTCAATAACTAATTCCTTTTTATGGCAAAAAAGAAATAAGTAATTCCTTTGACCTGGCACTTTTATGTTCTTTTTTACAAAGATGGGAAGGTTCTACACATCATCCCAAATGTTTTCGAGATGGTTGCTACTGGCAGCCAGTGGATAGATAAGAAAGGAGTACAAAGTTTAACACATGCATCCCTTTGCAAAGAGAGCCTTGGGTTAATGGTTAGGCATGCCTAACGAGCCGAGTTCAATTCTTAAAATTGACAGGTGATGCATAAGAATTTTTTCTTATTTATTAAGGATTAAACTTAATGTGTGGTACAACCACTCATTAAAAAATATCTTGATACTCATTTAAAAAATTCTAAGGATCATATTTATCTTGATACTCATACTAAAATGGTTGTATGCATCCCTAGTTGATGCAGAGGTCGAGAAATAAAAGATCTTTCCATTTTAAAAAGACTAGTAGGATAGGTGGCTACGCATCTAGTATTATTTTCGCCGGTTGTGTCAACTTTTTCATTTTGAGATTATTTCGCAGCTTTTTTTAAAGCTTGTATTAGATAGTAGACCTTTCGATTACTTTCTTTAATAAAGGGGCTACATGCATCTTTCTGATACAGATGCCGGAGGCACTCTTTCTTTTCTAAAAAAATGCATCCCTTGTGGTTGTGGAAGTTTTTTTTTTTTTACACTGAAACACCTTGCATTCCAAATTATAGTGGACCGACCAAGTCGACGGTCACAGCACGGGTTACACCTGGCGGGAGATTCGGTGGCCATAAAACCTGGTACTCCACATTACTCCGGCTACCCTAAGATGCCAGCGCATGCGCCGCACGATTACAATCTCTAGGACAGTACAAGAGTTGGTAATCAATAAAACCCAGCTGGAGTAAATACTTGGCTTCACGAAGAGGACCTCGATCTAGCTTAGTAGAGGTGACAGCCTGATGGAGCGACATGCAATCTGTTTCAAAAAGCACACGTCCCATACCTTGGGCCTCGGCCAATTGGATAGCAAATTAAATAGCAGGGCGGAAGTTTCAGCATGCAATGCTTCATTTTGATGTATCAAACTCCCGGACGCTGCACATACTACGTACGTCCTCGTCCGCATCTCGGACAATCAGTCCCCAGCCACCTGCATCTGTATCCCTGTTGAATGCTGCATCCAAGTCTATTTTGACAAGATCAGGTCCAGGTTTCAGCCACTTCTGCACAGACCGCATGGTTTTTTGGGCAAGGAACTCCTTCCATTCCTTCACGCACCGACGCACACTATACTGAAATACGTTCGGCATCATTCGGCTCTGTTTGTGGTTTGCTTTATTTCTCTCCGTCCACCAGCACCAAAGAAGGCAGATGGCACTCAGTTTGGTGTCCTCTGGTAGCTTAAACACCTCCTCTAGAAGCTCCATTGGGGACTGGTAAGTACAAAAACGCGCCTATACCATGCTACCGAGATCTGACCCCTTCTTCTCGCCAGCCTTGCCTCACAAACCCACTGCCCCTGCCATTTGTATGGTTGTCCCCACCCTCTACTCTACGTCCACCGATTATTCATGTCCGTAGCACATCGTTTGCCCGTCTTGTTCCATGGTAGCACACGGATCCATCAACCACAGACTGTAACTACATAGAAAAACTGTCCATGACTGTCTCTGTCTCCGTTCATGCTTAGTTGATGGTCGTGGTCTCTGTTTTTTTTTTCGAAAAGGAAGATTGCCGCTGGCTTCTGCATCAAGCAATTCACACAATCATTTATTAAAACAAATAGAGTATCCAAATGCGACTAACATCACAAGTAGCTAAGCCACAACCGACAATATAGGACATGCCTAAACGGATGCAGCGTTTTGGTGCTCGGGCGCAGCTGCACCCGAAATCCGTACCATCTGTTCTCGTCTGGGGATTCGCACAAATCGTTGTTCAAGTCTGTGCCAGTGCGCTGGAAAACCGATATGCTTCACGTGTATGTAGCAAACAGTGCGTGTATGCGGGCCCAAATTGTATGTGTGGACGTCCGTTGTCGCGCGGGCCTAGCTGGTCCGTGGACCAGACCGTTTACTTTTGTAACCTAAGCCGTGGAAGGGAGGGTGGGACGGGAACTTTGGAAACCTGGATGTATATACACCCTATATGCAAAAAAAAACTTAGCAACTCAACAAATAGTCAAAAAATTCTAAAAATATTTTTGAAATAAACTTGACCTTTCATTGTACTTGTAAGAAAAATTCCACAAAAGAAAAATTATACTTTGACTTCTTTTCAAAAACACAAATTTTCGGTCAAAATAGTGTGAATAGTGACCTATAATAACAAATAAATTTTGTCTTTTTTGCCCAGAAGTCCATGTTGAGGGCATAGCATGATAGATCCCTCGGATCGATTAGGGCTTAAGGGTTTCGGGGTGAGTAGGAGATTACCTTCTCCCTGATGTGAGGAATTCCCGCCGGTGGCCATGGTTGAGATGGTGGCGGCGGTGAGTGGACAGAAAGCGGGATGACGGCGGTGGTGCTTCCCGTGAGCACCGCGCTAACCCTAGATCGGAAGAGAGTGTCGTTGGGGGTTTGTGGCGGCGATGAACTTCATCGTGCGTGCCCCGATCCCCACCTATGTTGATATAGCGCGGGTCACAGGGGCCCACCAACCATAACGGGTTGGGCACCCCCGATCAGGGCGCATTGGATCAGGGGTCCTGTGGGCCGTTGGGCCCACACGGGAGAGATCATCCTAACATTCTCCCCCTTGATCTCAACTTTTACTTTTAACTTTATACTTTCTAGTTTATTTGTTTCATCACATATTGGTACATAGAGCATGTTTCATCGTCACAGCTTAATTGCCGATAGAATCATACGGCTATAACATAAGTTCTGTTTAAAAACAAATTATGTTCCTTTTGGGCCTCTCATGGTCCAGGAATCATAAGGCTTTCCCTTAAACCCATGCCGGCTAAGTGTTCCTTGAACACATTGGGTGGTAAGCCTTTCGTAAGCGGATCCGCAAGCATATCCTTTGTCCTTATATGCTCAAGACTTATAGTGTGATCCGGGATTTTATCTTTCACAACATAATACTTTATCTCTATTGTTTTAGCAGCATTACTCGACTTGTTTTTGTGAGCATAAAATATTGCGGGCTGGTTGTCACGGTGCATCTTTAGTGGTTTGTGAATACAATCTACCACTTTGAGGTCGGGTATAAATTTCTTTAGCCATAGCGCCTGCCCCGTGGCCTCGAAGCATGCTATGAATTCTGCATATATCGTGGATGATGAAACTATTTACAGTTTGGAGCTTTTCCACGAAATAGCCCCTCTAGCGAGAGTGAAGACGTATCCTGACGTGGATTTTCTATCATCTCTGTCCCCCGCAAAATCTGCGTCTAAATACCCTATCATCTCTAGCGAATCAAATCTCCTGTATGTTAGCATGTAGTGCTTCGTGCCTTGCGCATAACGCAATGCCTTATTTGCCATCTTCCAGTGCTCCATGCCTGGATTCTCTTGATATCAACCGAGTACCCCGGTAACAATTGCTATGTCAGAGCGAGTGCACACGTGTGCATATTGTAAGCTTCCAACAGCCGAAGCATATGATACTGGTTTCATGAGATCGATCTCGTACTGGTTCTTGGCACATTGGAATTTCTCAGAACTATCGCCCTTGACTATAGGAGCAGGTGTGGCTTTACTCGCATGCATATTATACTTTTGAAGAACCTTTTCTAAATAAGCCTTCTTTGATAGTTCTAAGACTACATTGTTCCTATCTCGGTGAATTTCTATGCCCAAAACATATTATGCTTCACCAAGATCTGTTATATCAAAATTTGAGGATAGGAACTTCTTTGTTTCTAGTAGTACACTAACATCACTACTAGCAAGCAAGATATCATCCACATACAAGATTAGGAAAATATATTTCCCATTTTTAAACTTTGCATAAATGCAGTTATCCTCAATATTATCTTTGAACTCAAAACTTTTAATCGTTTGATTAAACTTTAAATACCACTGTCTAGAGGCTTGCCTTAATCCAGAAATGGATTTGTTCAGGCGGCATCCCATATTTTCCTTGCCTTCCATGATAAAACCCTTGGGTTGTTTCATGTAGACCTTTTCTTTTAAATCACCGTTCAGAAATGCCGTCTTGACATCCATTTGATGTAACTCTAAATCAAAATGAGAAACTAATGCCATTGATGTAACTCCATTTGATGTAACTCTGAAGGAATCAAAATGAGAAACTAACTCCATTTGATGTAACTCTGAAGGAATCCTTACATGAGACTGGGGAAAAAGTCTCATTGTAACCTATCCCTTCTCTTTGTGTGAATCCTTTTGTTCCAACTCGTGCTTTATACTTTTCTACATTCCATATGGATCATACTTAGTTTTGTAGACCCATTTGCAACCTATTGTTTTCGCTCCTTTAGGAATTTCCACAAAGTCCCAAACATCTTTGGAACTCATAGATTTCATCTCATCTTCCATTGCTTGTAGCCATTTTGATGAGTTAGAGCTTTTAATCGCTTCTTCATATGTAGTGGGATCACCTTCCATATGAACCATTTCTGTGTTATAAACTTCGTAATCAGCAGAAATTGCTGATCTTCTTGTTCTATTAGATCTTCTAAGTGCACCAGTTTCAGGCACATTTTGTGTCTCAACTTGCGGCACATCTTCTAATGTTGGCTGTTGTATCTCCCTTTCATGCTCAACAATGGGTTCAGTCGACTCCTGATGGACAGGTTTCGAGTCTTCTCCCATAGTTGTAATGGGTGGAGTTACTTCTGGTAGTGAGAAAAATGGCTCCTGAATAATCGTATTAGGTGCATGCACCCTCTTCTCCTCAAGATCAATTTTCCGAGCTACCAAGCTCCCCCTCATAATTTCTTTCTCTAAGAAGACTGCATGTCTTGTTTCTACAAACTTTATATATCTGTCTGGGCAGTAGAAATGAAAACCCTTTGATCTGTCTGGATAGCCAATGAAGTGGCAACTCACTGTTCTGGGATCTAACTTTGCAATTTTTGGATTAAACATTTTGGCCTCAGCGGGGTACCCCCACACCCTGAAGTGATGTAAAGAGGGCACTCTTCCTGTCCACAGCTCGTACGGTGTTTTGGGCACCGACTTGCTTGGCACTCTGTTGAGAATGTGAATGGCGGTTTTAAGCGGCTCCATCCATAATCCCAATGGCAAGGTGGAGTAACTCATCATGCTACGCACCATATCCATAAGCATACGTTTGTGCCTTTCAGCTACTCCATTTTTCTCAGGCTCGCCCGACATTAAATACTAGGCTACTATGCCAGTCTCTTGTAAGAACTTTGCAAAAGGTCCAGGGACTTGGCCATATGGGGTGTGCCGATCGTAGTACTCCCCCCCACGATCGAACCTTACTATGTTTATTCTTTTATCATGCTGACTTTCAACTTCAGCTTTGAATATTTTAAATTTATCCAATGCTTCAGATCTTTCTTTGATTGGATAAATATGACCAAAGCGAGAGTAATCATCTGTGAATGTTATGAACGAGTCATATCCATCCACACTTTTCATCGAAAATGGTCCACAAATGTCAGTGTGGATGATTTCTAGTGTGCATGTGTTATGGGTTGCACCCTTTTTGATTTGTTTTACATACTTTCCTTTAATGCAATATACGCATTGTTCTAAGTCTAAGAACTCTAACGGAGGAAGGATTTCACTTTTGACTAATATTTCTATTCTCCTCCTGGAAATATGTCCCAAGCGACAGTGCCATAATTTCGATGAGTCATCGGTTCTCCTTCTTTTCTTTTGTTCTTTGTTCGACGAGGAAGGATGCTCATTCACATTGGACACATAATGAACTTTTTCATGGAGTGATAGTAAATAAATCTCATTGTGAAGTAAAGCAACACCAACATAAGCATTATTACACCATATGGCACACTTGCCATGTCCAAAATAACACTCATAATTGTCGTTGTCCAAACAAGAAACACTAATTAAGTTTTTATGATATGAAGGAAAAAATAAGACATCTCTAAGTAGAAGCTTGAACCCATCAGCTAACTCCAAGGAGATGTCGCCGACAGCTTCAACTTCTGCTTGGACTCCATTAGTGACTTCAATGCATCTTTCTCTTCTTTGCGTAGTCCTCGTCGAATGGAATCCCTGTAAAGAGTTTGCAACATGAACAGATGCTCCTGAATCAAGCCACCAAGCAGATTTCGAAAATTGTGTATACAAGGATTCATTTACAAAGGAAACAATGTCGTTACCTCTCTTTGTGATTATACACTTTAGCCAAGCAGGGCAATCCTTCTTGTACTGCTCTGTCTGCTTACAGTGGAGTGATACGTCTCCAACATATCTATAATTTTTGATTGTTCCATGCTATTATATTATCAATTTTGGATGTTTTATAAGCATGAATATGCTATTTTATATTATTTTTGGGACTAACTTATTAATCCAGTGCCCAGTGCTAGTTCCTGTTTTTTCTGTGTTTTTGACATTTTTCTGATAGGAATATCAAACGGAGTCCAAACGAAATAAAACTTTTGCCGTGATTTTTTATGGAAAATATCAAAAATAGCAGAAGGAAAAGATACCGGAGAGGCGGTCCGAGGAAGCCATGAGCCTGGGAGGCGCGGGCCCCCCCCGGCCGTGGCTAGGGGGCTCGTGACCTCCTCGTGGCGCCTATTTACTTGTTCCCAATGCCAGATGGTCTTATAAATACGTAAACCCTCGGAATTAAACCTAGATCGCAAGTTCCGCCACCGCAGACCTCCAAAGCCACCAAAAACCAATTGGGAGACCATTCCGGCATCCTGCTGGAGGGGAATTCATCCACGGTGGCCATCTTTATCAACACCATTGCCTCTCCGATGATGCATGAGTAGTTCACATCAGACCTTCGGGTCCATAGCTAGTAGCTAGATGGCTTCTTCTCTCTCTTTGATCTTCAATACAAAGTTCTCCATGATCTTCATGGTGATCTATCCGATGTAATCCTCTTTTGCGGTGTGTTTGTTGAGATCCGATGAATTGTGGATTTATGATCAGATTATCTATGAATATTATTTGAGTCTCCACTGATTTCTTATATGCATGATTTCATATCCTTGTAATTCTCTTCGAGTTATGGGATTCGTTTGGCCAACTTGATCTATAGTTCTTGCAATGGGAGAAGTGCTTGGTTTTGGGTTCATACAGTGCGGTGCCCTCACCTAGTGACAGAAGGGGTAGTGAGGCACGCATCGTGTTGTTGCCATCAAGGGTAAAAAGATGGCGTTTATATCATATTGCATGAATCTATCCCTCTACATCATGTCATCTTTCTTATAGCGTTACTCCGTTTATCATGAACTTAATACACTAGATGCATGCTGGATAGCGGTCGATGTGTGGAGTAATAGTAGTAGATGCAGAAAGTATCGGTCTACTTGTTTCGGACATGATGCCTATATGTATGATCATTGCCTTAGATATCTTCAGAACTTTGCGCTATTCTATCAATTGCTCAACAGTAATTTGTTCACCCACCGTAATACTTGCTATCATGAGAAAAGCCTCTAGTGAACACTATGGCCCCCGGGTCTATTTTACATATTATATATTCAGATCTAAACACAAAAACACATAAAAAACTTTTCTACAATTTTATTTACTTATTTATATTTATCTACTATCATTACAGATCTCACCTTGCAAGTAATCGTAAAGGGATTGACAACCTCTTTATCACGTTGGGTGCAAGTTTGTTTGTGTCTGTGCAGGTTTCTTGTTGCCTCACCTTGATACTCCTACTAGATTGATACCTTGGTTCTCAAACTGAGGGAAATACTTATCTCTACTTTGCTGTATCACCCTTTCCTCTTCAATGGAAAAACCAACGCAAGACGAGAATTATCCCGCCAACTTACCAATTTCTGGCGACGTTGCAGAGAAGTAGCATAAAGAATTTCTTGCGTCGTTGCCGGGGAGTATTCAAGTGAAGCATATCTACCAACTATCTATCACAAAATCATCTCTTGCATTTACATTATTTGCTATTTGCCTCCTGTTTTCCTCTCCCCCACTTCTAAAACGATTTTCCGACAATACCAAAAAGATTTTCCTTTTTATTCGCTCTTCTTCCGTTCGCCTTTTTGTTGCTATGTTTTCTTGTGTTGCCATGTGCCTTATATTTGCTTGCATCTTCGCTTGCTAAAAATCTATTGAAATGGATCCTCATCCACTTGCTAATCTTTTCAAAAGACCAAATTATGATGAACAATTTGCTAGTGAGTTGAGTGCACTTGACAATCTCTATGGAGTTTTGTTTGAAAATCATGAATGTGAAGATTTTTATGAAGTGTTGAAAGAAGTAAATTATAAAGTGGTTCATGATATCTGCTTGAATGGAAAACATGATTGCCATGTTGTTAGTATGAATTCTCTGAATATCTATGATGCTAATGATATGCAAAACCACAAGCTTGGGATGCTATGCTTGATGAAGATGATATTTTTGTTCCCCATGTTTTGGTGATGAACCTTATGTTATAATTGATCATCAAAAGAATGCTTTGTGTGATAGTTATATTGTAAGATTCCTTCATGATGGTACTGAAAATTACTATGAGATAGGAACATGTGCTTTTACATATTGCAATAATATCAAGTTTCCTCTCTATGTGTTCAACGTTTTGAAGTAATGCTTGTTTTGCCTTCCTATGCTAGTTAATTCTTATTCCCATAAATTGTTTGCTCACAAAATCCCTATGAATAGGAAGTGGGTTAGACTAAAACGTGTTTTTTGCCATTCATGATGCTCTTTTGCATATCTCAACTACTACTTTTTGTTGGGAGACGTAGTAGTAAATCAAAATTTTCCTACGTTCACCAAGATCTATCTATGGAGAAACCAGCAACGAGAGGGGAGAGATTGCATCTTCATACCTTTGAAGATCTCTAAGCGGAAGCGTTACAAGAACGCGGTTGATGGAGTCGTACTCGCAGCGATTCAGATCGCGGTAGATCCGATCAAGTGCCGAACGGACGGCACCTCCGCGTTCAACACACGTGCAGCCCGGTGACGTCTCCAACACCTTGATCCAGCAAGGAGGAAGGAGAGGTTGGGGAAGGGCTCCAACAGCAGCACGACGGCGTGGTGGTGGTGGAGTAGCAAGGTATTCCGACAGGGCTTCGCCTAAGCGCTGCGGAGGAGGAAGAAGAGAGGTAGGGCTTCGCCGTGAGAGAGAGAGATCAAATCTTGTCTCAAAACATCCAAAACCTCAAGTATATATAGGAGGAGGGACGTGGAGGGCTGGCTTGGCCTCTACTCCAAAGAGGAGATGGCCGGCCGAATTAAAGGGAGAGTCCACCTCCCACAAGGGAGGTGGATCTCCTCCTTTTAAATCCTTTTTGCCTTATCTCCTTATCTCCAGCCACATGGGCCTTTAGCAAAAGTCTTGCCCAGCCCAATAAGGGCTGGCACACTTTATCTAACAGCCCATGTGGTCCTTTGGTCGTCACACCCCTCCCGGGGGTCATCCGGCACCCTCCCGGCACTCCCGATACACTACCGATGAGCCCGAAAACTTTCCGGTGACCAAAACTGGACTTCCTATATATCAATCTTTACCTCCGGACCATTCCGGAGCTCCTCGTGACGTCCGGGATCTCATCCGGGACTCCGAACAACCTTCGGTAATCACGTATACCTTTTCCCTATAACCCTAGCGTCATCGAACCTTAAGTGTGTAGACCCTACGGGTTCGGGAGACACGTAGACATGACCGAGACACTTCTCCGGCCAATAACCAACAGCGGGATCTGGATACCCATGTTGGCTCCCACGTACTCCACGATGATCTCATCGGATGAACCACGATGTCGGGGATTCAATTAATCCCGTATACAATTCCCTTTGTCTATCGGTATGGTACTTGCCCGAGATTCGATCGTCGGTATCCCCATACCTTGTTCAATCTCGTTACCGGCAAGTCTCTTTACTCGTTCCGTAATACATCATCCCGTGACTAACTCCTTAGTCACATTGAGCTCATTATGATGATGTCTTACCGAGTGGGCCCAGAGATACCTCTCCGTCACACGGAGTGACAAATCCCAGTCTCGATTCGTGCCAACCCAACAGATACTTTCGGAGATACCCGTAGCGTACCTTTATAGCCACCCAGTTACGTTGTGACGTTTGGCACACCCAAAGCATTCCTACGGTATCCGGGAGTTGCACAATCTCATGGTCTAAGGAAACGATACTTGACATTGAAAAGCTTTAGCAAACGAACTACACGATCTTGTGCTATGCTTAGAATTGGGTCTTGTCCATCACATCATTCTCCTAATGATGTGATCCCGTTATCAATGACATCCAATGTCCATGGCCATGAAACCGTGACCATCTATTGATCAACGAGCTAGTCAACTAGAGGCTCACTAGGGACATGTTGTGGTCTATGTATTCACACATGTATTATGGTTTCCGGTTAACACAATTATAGCATGAACAATAGACAATTATCATGAACAAGGAAATACAATAATAACCATTTTATTATTGCCTCTAGGGCATATTTCCAACAGTCTCCCACTTGCACTAGAGTCAATAATCTAGTTCACATCACCATGTGATTAACACTTACATCACCATGTGATCATATCATCATGTGATTAACACCCAATAAGTTCTGGGGTTTGTTCATGTCCTGCTCGTGAAAGAGGTTTTAGTCAACGGGTCTGCGACATTCAGATCCGTGTGTACCTTACAAACTTTCCATGTCATATTTGTACATACTACTCCCATGCTCCACTTGGAGCTATTCCAAATGGCTGCTCCACTATACGTAGCTGGATTTCTACTAAGAGTCATCCGGATTGGTTTTAAAGCTTGCATCATCGTAACACTTTACGATGAACTCTTTATCACCTCCGTAATCGAGAAATATTTCCTTAGTTCTCAAGTTACTAAGGCTAACTTTGACCGTTGTCTAGTGATCCACTCTTGGATTACTCTTGTACCCCTTGACAGACTCATGGCAAGGCACACACAGGTGCGGTACACAGCATGGCATACTATATAGAGCCTATGGCTAAAGCATAGGAGATGACACTCATCTCTTCTTTATCTTCTGCCGTGGTCGGGTATTGAGTCTTACTCAATTTCACACCTTACAATACAGTCAAGAACTCCTTCTTTGACCCATCTATTTTGAACTCCTTCAAAAACTTGTCAAGGTATGTCTTCGTCGAAAAAACTTATCAAGCGAATAGATCTATCCCTATAGATCTTGATGCTCAATAAAATAGTAGCTTTATCTGGGTCTTCCTTTGAAAAACAAAACTTTTCAAACAACCCTTCATGCTCTTCCAGAAATTCTACATCATTTCCGATCAATAATATGTCAACTACATATTCTTATAAGAAATTCCATAGTGCTCCCACTCACTTTCTTGCGAATACAAGTTTCTCATAAACTTTGTATAAACTTAAACACTTTGATCACCTCATCAAAGCATATATTCCAACTCCGAGATGCTTGCTCCAGTCCATAGAAGGATCGCTGGAGTTTGCATATTATTAGCATCCTTAGGATTGACAAAACCTTCTGGTTGTATCACATACAACTCTTCCTCACAGAAACCATTACGGAAACCTTGTTTTGTCATCCATCTGCCAGATTTCATAATCGAAAAATGCAGCAACTGCTAACAAAATTTTAATAGACTTTTAGCATCGCTACAGATGAGACAATCTCATTGCAGTCAACTCCTTGAACTTGGCGGAAACTTCTTTGCGACAAGTCGAGCTTTATAAACGGTGACATTTCACCATTAGCGTCTATGTTTATCTCAAAGGTCCATTTGTACTCAATGACCCGCCATTCAACAGGCAAGTCTACCAAAGTCCATACTTGGTTTTCATACATGGATCCTTTCTCGGATTTCATGGCTCCTAGCCATTTGTTGGAATCCGGGCCCACCATCGCTTCTCCATAGTTCGTAGGTTCATCGTTGTCCAACAACATGATTTCCAAGACAGGGTTGTCGTACTACTCAGGAGCAGTACGCGTCCTTGTCGACCTACGAGGTTCGATAGTGACTTGATCCGAAGCTTCATGATCATCATCATTAACTTCCTTTTCAACTAAGTAGGCTCTACAGAAACATCTTTCTGTGTTGTGCTATTCTCTGGTTGAAACAAAGGTTCAACAACCTTATCAAGTTCTATCTTCCTCCCACTCAATTCTTTCGAGAGAAACTCTTTCTCAAAAAGGACCCGTTCTTAGCAACAAACACCTTTTGCGCTTGGATCTGAGATAGAAGGTATACCCAATGTCTCATTAGGGTATTCTATGAAGATGCATTTGTCTGCTTTGAGTTCGAGCTCGCTAGGTGAAAAACCCATTTTCACATAAGCGTCGCAGCCCCAAACATTAAGAAATGACAGCTTAGGCTTCTGTCAAACCATAATTCTCACGGTGTCATCTCAACAGACTTAGATGGTGCCCTGTTAAAGTGAATGGATTTGTCTTTAATGCATAACCCCATAACGATAGTGGTAAAACAATAAGAGACATCATAGTACTCACTATATCCAATAGAGCACGACTACGACGTTCGAACACACCATCACACTATGGTGTTCCAGGAGGCGTGAGCTGTGAAACAATTTCCACATTGTCTAAAATTGCATACCAAACTCGTAACTTAGATATTCACCTCCATGATCATATCATAGACATTTATCTTCTTGTCACGATGATCTTTAACTTCACTCTGAAACTCCTTGAACCTTTCAAACATTTCAGATTCGTGTTTCATTAAGTAAATATCCCCATATTTACTCAAATCATCAGTGAAGGTAAAGAAAAACAACGATATCCACTGTGTGTTTCAACACTCATTGGACCACATACATCAACATGTATTAATTCCAATAAGCCACTTGCCCGCTCCATCATATTGGATGACGGGGTCTCAGTCATCTTGCCCAAGAGGCATGGCTCGCATGTCTCAACCGATTCGAAATCGAGTGAGTCAAAAAACATCCATCATCATGGAGTTTCTTCATGCGATTTATACCAATATGACATTACGTGGCAGTGCCACAAGCATGTGGTACTATCATTATTAACTTTGTATCTTTTGGTACCAATGTTATGAATATGTGTACTACTACGATCATGATTCGATAAACCATTTCGAGTGGGTGCATGACCATTGAAGGCATTATCCATGTAAACAGAATAACCATTATTCTCTAACTTATATGAATACCGTATCGCACTAATCATCATCTAATCACGTTTATGCTCAACGCAAACACCAAATAACATTTATTTAGGTTTATCACAAATCCTGAAGGTAGAGAGAGCGTGCGATGGTGATCACATCAATCTTGGAAATACTTCCAACACACATCGTCACCTTTCACCTAGCTAGTCTCCATTTACTCCGTAGCTTTTATTTCGAGTTGCTAACACTTAGCAACCGAACCGGTATCTAATACCCAGGTGCTACTAGGAGTACCAGCAAGGTACACATCACTAACACGTATATCAAATATACTTCCATTGACATTACCAGCCTTCTTATCTACCAATCATCTAGGGTTTTTCCGCTTCAGCGAACATTCTCCTCACAACAGAAGCACTTAGTCTCGGGTTCGGGCTCAACCTTGGGTTTCTTCACTAGAGCAACAACTGGCTTGCCATTCCTGAAGTTTTTCCCTTCTTGCCCTTGCCCCTTTTGAAACTAGTGGTTTTCACTTAACCATCAACACTTGATGCTCCTTATTGATTTCTACCTTCGTGGTGTCAAACATCACGAACAACTCAGGGATCATCTTATCCATCCCTGGCATGTTATAGTTCATCACGAAGCTCTAGTAGCTTGGTGGCAGTGACTTGGAGAACTGCATTAATCACTATCTCATCTGGAAGATTAACTCCCACTTGATTCAAGTGATTGTAGCACCCAGACAATCTGAGAACACGCTCACCGATTAAGCTATTCTCCTTTATCTTGCAGGCAAAGAATCTTGTTGGAGGTCTCATACCTCTCAACATAGGCACGAGCTTGAGATCACAATCTCAGCTCCTAGAACATCTCATATGTTCTGTGACGTTCAAAACATTTTGAAGCCTCAATTCTAAGCCGTAATGCATGACGCACTGAACTATCACGTAGTCATCAAAAAGTGCCTGTCATATGTTCACAACATCTACAGACAACGCTTGAGGGAGTGATGCAGTTAGCGGTACATCAAAAACATAAGCTTTTTGTGCAGCAATGAGGACAATCCTCAGATCACGGACCCAGTCCGCATTATTGCTACCATCAACTTTCAACTTACTTTTCTCTAGGATTGTATCAATAAAACTGGGGAGCTACAGCGCGAGCTATCTACGACATAATTTGCAAGGACATTTTTAGACTAAGTTCATGATAATTAAGTTCATTTAATCAAATTATTAATGAACTCCCACTTAGATAGACATCTCTCTAGTCTTCCAAGTGATACATGATCCATGTCAACTAGCCCGTGTCCGATCATCACGTGAGACGGACTAGTCATCCATGGTGAACATCTCTATGTTGATCGTATCTTCTATACGACTCATGTTCGACCTTTCGGTCTTCCGTGTTCCGAGGCCATGTCTGTACATGCTAGGCTCGTCAAGTCAACCTAAGTGTTTCGCATGTGTAAATCTGGCTTACACCCGTTGTATGCGAACGTTAGAACCTATCACACCCGATCATCACGTGGTGCTTCGGAACGATGATCCTTAGCAACGGTGCACAGTTAGGGTGAACACCTTTCTTGAAATTTTATTGAGAGATCATCTTATTTACTACCGTCGTTCTATGCAAATAAGATGTAAACATGATAAACATCACATGCAATCAATATAGTGACATGATATGGCCAATATCATTTTGCTCCTATGATCTCCATCTTCGGGGCACCATGATCATCACTGTCACCGGCACGACACCATGATCTCCATCATCATGATCTCCATCATTGTGTCTTCATGAAATTGTCTCGCCAACTATTACTTCTACTACTATGGCTAACGCTTAGCAATAAAGTAAAGTAATTACATGGCGTTTATGATTGACACGCAGGTCATACAATAAATAATACAACTCCTATGGCTCCTGCCGGTTGTCATAATCATCGACATGCAAGTCGTGAATCCTATTACAAGAACATGATCAATTCATACATCACAATGCATCACATCACATCCTTTGGCCATATCACATCACAAGGCACATGCTGCAAAAACAAGTTAGACGTCCTCTAATTTGTAGTTGCAAGTTTTTACGTGGCTGCTATAGGTTACTAGCAAGAACGTTTCTTACCTACGTCAACACCACAACGTGATTTGCCAATTGCTATTTACCCTTCATAAGGACCCTTTTCATCGAATCCGATCCGACTAAGGTAGGAGAGACAGACACCCGCTAGCCACCTTATGCATCTAGTGCATGTTAGGCGGTGGAACCGGTCTCACGTAAGCGTACGTGTAAAGTTGGTCCGGGCCGCTTCATCCCACAATACCGCCGAATCAAGATAAGACTAGTAGCGGCAAGCAAATTAACAAACTCGACGCCCACAACTGCTTTGTGTTCTACTCGTGCATAGATTCTACGCATAGACCTAGCTCATGATGCCACTGTTGGGAGACGTAGTAGTAAATCAAAATTTTCCTACGTTCACCAAGATCTATCTATGGAGAAACCAGCAACGAGAGGGGAGAGATTGCATCTTCATACCTTTGAAGATCGCTAAGCGGAAGCGTTACAAGAACGCGGTTGATGGAGTCGTACTCGCAGCGATTCAGATCGCGATAGATCCGATCAAGTGCCGAACGGACGGCACCTCCGCGTTCAACACACGTGCAGCCCGGTGACGTCTCCAACACCTTGATCCAGCAAGGAGGAAGGAGAGGTTGGGGAAGGGCTCCAACAGCAGCACGACGGCGTGGTGGTGGTGGAGTAGCAAGGTATTCCGACAGGGCTTCGCCTAAGCGCTGCGGAGGAGGAAGAAGAGAGGTAGGGCTTCGCCGTGAGAGAGAGAGATCAAATCTTGTCTCAAAACATCCAAAACCTCAAGTATATATAGGAGGAGGGACGTGGAGGGCTGGCTTGGCCTCTACTACAAAGAGGAGATGGCCGGCCGAATTAAAGGGAGAGTCCACCTCCCACAAGGGAGGTGGATCTCCTCCTTTTAAATCCTTTTTGCCTTATCTCCTTATCTCCAGCCACATGGGCCTTTAGCAAAAGTCTTGCCCAGCCCAATAAGGGCTGGCACACTTTATCTAACAGCCCATGTGGTCCTTTGGTCGTCACACCCCTCCCGGGGGTCATCCGGCACCCTCCCGGCACTCCCGGTACACTACCGATGAGCCCGAAAACTTTCCGGTGACCAAAACTGGACTTCCTATATATCAATCTTTACCTCCGGACCATTCCGGAGCTCCTCGTGACGTCCGGGATCTCATCCGGGACTCCGAACAACCTTCGGTAATCACGTATACCTTTTCCCTATAACCCTAGCGTCATCGAACCTTAAGTGTGTAGACCCTACGGGTTCGGGAGACACGTAGACATGACCGAGACACTTCTCCGGCCAATAACCAACAGCGGGATCTGGATACCCATGTTGGCTCCCACGTACTCCACGATGATCTCATCGGATGAACCACGATGTCGGGGATTCAATTAATCCCGTATACAATTCCCTTTGTCTATCGGTATGGTACTTGCCCGAGATTCGATCGTCGGTATCCCCATACCTTGTTCAATCTCGTTACCGGCAAGTCTCTTTACTCGTTCCATAATACATCATCCCGTGACTAACTCCTTAGTCACATTGAGCTCATTATGATGATGTCTTACCGAGTGGGCCCAGAGATACCTCTCCGTCACACGGAGTGACAAATCCCAGTCTCGATTCGTGCCAACCCAACAGATACTTTCGGAGATACCCGTAGCGTACCTTTATAGCCACCCAGTTACGTTGTGACGTTTGGCACACCCAAAGCATTCCTACGGTATCCGGGAGTTGCACAATCTCATGGTCTAAGGAAACGATACTTGACATTGAAAAGCTTTAGCAAACGAACTACACGATCTTGTGCTATGCTTAGAATTGGGTCTTGTCCATCACATCATTCTCCTAATGATGTGATCCCGTTATCAATGACATCCAATGTCCATGGCCATGAAACCGTGACCATCTATTGATCAACGAGCTAGTCAACTAGAGGCTCACTAGGGACATGTTGTGGTCTATGTATTCACACATGTATTATGGTTTCCGGTTAACACAATTATAGCATGAACAATAGACAATTATCATGAACAAGGAAATACAATAATAACCATTTTATTATTGCCTCTAGGGCATATTTCCAACACTTTTTATGTGAACATCATTGAAATCGTTAAGCCTAGCTAGGGGCATTAAACAATAACGCTTGTTGGCAGGCAACCCAATGAATAGGTTTATTTTTGCTTTTTACCTTCTGTTTTGTTGAGTCCACACCATCATGATTCTTTTATGATTGTGTTTTTTATGTTTTAATTAGTGTTTGTGCCAAGTAGAACCTTTATGATTAGTTTTGGTGATAGTTGTTTAATCATACTGGAAAAAGACAGAAACTTTGTGCTCACAAAATTATGTGTTATTCTTATCCAGAAAGAGATTCTGAGTTGATTCTTTTTGATTCTGATTTATATTAAAATTTCCCTAATTTTCATAATTGTTTCATAATTTTTGAGTTAGAAGAGGTATACAAAATATACAGATTGCTATAGACTGTTCTGTTTTTGACAGATTCTGTTTTTGTTGTGTTGATTGCTTATTTTGATGAAACTATGGGTAGTATCGGGGGGTATGAGACATGGAGAAGTGATAATACAGTAATATAACATCAATATAAATGGAAATTAAAGTTTACTACAGTACCTAAAAATTTGGTGGTTTGTTTTCTTATGCTAATGCTATCACGAGTTTCTATTTAAGTTTTGTGTTGTGAAGTTTTCAAGTTTTGGGTGATGCTCTTATGGACAATGGAATAAAGAGTGGAAAGAGCTTAAGATTGGGGATTCCCAAGGCATACCAAGCCAAATTCGAGGACAACAAAAATCCTAAGCTTGGGGCTGCCCCGGGAAGGCATTACCTCTTCCGTCTTCAATCCATCGGTAACGTTATTTGGAGCTATATTTTTATTCACCACATGATATGTGTTTTGCTTGGAGCGTCGTGTATTACAAGAGTATTTGCTTTCTGTTTTGTCACAATCATCCTTGTTGCACACCTTTTGAGAGAGACATGCACTCATCGTGAATTTGTTAGAATACTCAATGAGCTTCACTTATATCTTTTTGAGTTAGGCAATTTACCTCACATGTGCTTCACTTATATCTTTTGAGCTTGGTAATTTTGCTCCCATGTGCTTCACTTATATATTTTGAGCTTAGTAATTTTTCTTGCATGTGCTTCACTTATATCTTTTGAGATTGGTAATTTTGCTCCCATGTGCTTCACTTATATCTTTTGAGCTAGATAATTTTGCTCTAGTGCTTCACTTAAATCTTTGTAGAGCACGGCGGTGTCATATTTTGTAGAAATAAAAATTCTCAAATCTTCACTTATATCATTTTGAGAATGCTTTCGCTAAGTAACTTGGTAATTGGCGTGTGTTAGGAAATTAGTCCTAAATATGATAGGTATGCAAAGAGGATATAATAAAAACTTCCATATTCAAGTGCATTGATTAGTAAGATAAGTTTGATTCCTCGCAATTAGTTTTGAGATATGGATATGGTAATATTAGAGTTATGTTAGTAGGGTGTTGTGAATCTAGAAATACTTGTGATTAAGTTAGTGATTCCGGTAGCATGCACGTATGGTGAACCGCTATGTTAGGAAGTCGGAGCATAATTGATTTATTGATTGTCATCCTTTGTGTAGAGGTCGGGATCGCGGATGGTTAACTCCTACCAACCCTTCCCTCGGAGTATGCGTTTAGCACTTTGTTTCGATTACTAATAAAACTTTTGCAATAAGTATATGAGTTCTTCATGACTAATGTGAGTCCATGGTATAGATGCACTTTCACCTTCCACCATTGCTACCCTCTCTAGTGCCACGCAACTTTCGCCGGTGCACAAACCACCATATGCCTTCCTCAAAACAGCCACCATACCTACCTATTATGGCATTTTCGTAGCCATTTCGAGATATATTTCCATGCAACTTCCACCGTTCCGTCTCATGACATGTGCCATCATTTTTATTCATATAGAGTCATTATTGTTCTAAGTATCGAGTTGTAAGTAAATAAAAGTGTGATGATCATCATTAATAGAGAATTGTCCCATATGAGGAAATAAAAGAGGCCAATGATGCCCACCATATATATATATATATATATATATATATATATAAAAGAGTCCAAAGAGCCCAAACAAAAAAATGAGAGAAAAAGAGAGAAGGGACAATGCTACTATCTTTTTCCACACGTGTGCTTCAAAGTAGCACCATGTTCTTCATGATAGAGAGTCTCTTGTTTTGTCACTTTCATATTCTAGTGGAAATTTTCATTATATAACTTGGCTTGTATATTTCAATGATGGACTTCGTCAAATTTCCCTAGGTCTTTGTGAGCAAGGAAGTAGGGTGCACACCCACTAGTTTTCATTTGTGAGCTTTCATACACTTATAGCTCTAGTGCATCCGTTTCATGGCAATCCCTACTCATTCACATTGATATCTATTGATGGGCATCTCCATAGCCTATTGATACGCCGAGTCGATGTGACCATCTCCTACTTTTTGCCTCACAAACCTCCACCACACTCTATTCCACCTATAGTGCTGTATCCATGGCTCATGCTCATGTATTGCGTGAGAGTTGAAAAAGTTTGAAAAAATAAGAGTGCGAAAACAATTACTTGGCCAATACCAGGGTTGTGCATGATATAAATTCGTTGTGTGGCGATGATGGAGCATAGCCAGACTATATGATTTTGTAGGGATAACTTTCTTTGGCCTTGTTATTTTGAAAGTTCATGATTACTTTGCTATTATACTTGAAGTATTACTTTTTTCATGTCAATATTAAACTATAGTTTTGAATCTTACAGATCGGATCATTCATGCCACAATAAAGAGATTACATAAAACAAATGTGTTAGGTAGCATTCCACATCAAAAATTCATTCTTTATCACTTCCCTACTCGAGGACGAGCAGGAGTTAAGCTTGGGGATGCTTCATACGTCTCCAACATATCTATAATTTTTGATTGTTCCATGATATTATATTATCAACTTTGGATATTTTATATGCATGAATATGCTATTTTATATTATTTTTGGGACTACCTTATTAATCCAGTGCCCAGTGCCAGTTCATGTTTTTTCCATGTTTTTGACCTTTTTCAGATAGGAATATCAAACGGAGTCCAAACGGAATAAAACTTTTGTCGTGATTTTTTATGAAAAATATCAAAAATAGGAGAAGGAAGAGATACCGGAGAGGCGGCCCGAGGAAGCCACGAGCCTGGGAGGCGTGGGCCCCCCTGGCCGCGGCTAGGGGACTCGTGACCTCCTCGTGGCGCCTCTTTATTTGTTCCCGACGCCGGATGGTCTTATAAATACGAAAACCCTCAGAATTAAACCTAGATCGCAAGTTCCGCCGCCGCAGACCTCCAGAGCCACCAAAAACCAATCGGAAGACCGTTTCGGTATCCTGCCGGAGGGGAATTCATCACCGGTGGCCATCTTCATCAACACCATTGCCTCTCGATGATGCGTGAGTAGTTCACATCAGACCTTCGGGTCCATAGCTAGTAGCTAGATGGCTTCTTCTCTCTCTTTGATCTTCAATACAAAGTTCTCCATGATCTTCATGGTGATCTATCCGATGTAATCCTCTTTTGCGGTGTGTTTGTTGAGATCCGATGAATTGTGGACTTATGATCAGATTATCTATGAATATTATTTGAGTCTCCTCTGATTTCTTATATGCATGATTTCATATCCTTGTAATTCTCTTCGAGTTATGGGTTTCGTTGGCCAACTTGATCTATAGTTCTTGCAATGGGAGAAGTGCTTGGTTTTGGGTTCATACAGTGCGGTGTCCTCACCTAGTGAAAGAAGGGGTAGTGAGGCACGCATCGTGTTTTTGCCATCAAGGGTAAAAAGATGGGGTTTATATCATATTGCATTAATCTATCCCTCTACATCATGTCATCTTGCTTAAAGCGTTACTCCGTTTATCATGAACTTAATACACTAGATGCATGCTGGATAGCGGTCGATGTGTGGAGTAATAGTAGTAGATGCAGAAAGTATCGGTCTACTTGTTTCGGACATGATGCCTATATGTATGATCATTGCCTTAGATATCGTCAGAACTTTGCGCTATTCTATCAATGCTCAACAGTAATTTGTTCACCCACCGTAATACTTGCTATCATGAGAAAAGCCTCTAGTGAACACTATGGCCCCCGGGTCTATTTTACATAATATATATTCAGATCTAAACACAAAAACACATAAAAAACTTTTCTACAATTTTATTTACTTATTTATATTTATCTACTATCATTATCAGATCTCACCTTGCAAGTAATCGTAAAGGGATTGACAACCTCTTTATCACGTTGGGTGCAAGTTTGTTTGTGTCTGTGCAGGTTTCTTGTTGCCTCACCATGATACTCCTACTGGATTGATACCTTGGTTCTCAAACTGAGGGAAATACTTATCTCTACTTTGCTGCATCACCCTTTCCTCTTCAAGGGAAAAACCAACGCAAGACAAGAATTATCCCGTCAACTTGCCAATTTCTGGCGACGTTGCAGAGAAGTAGCATGGAGGCAAGTATCTTTGCTCGCTGGAAAAGACTTCTGTTGATGCTGATGTTGATAGGGTGTTTTTCCATGTGGGTTGGAAGGAGAACCTTTGCTATTTGGATTATAATTCTTCTTCTTATGGTCCTTCACATAGTTGTGAGAACCACCATGTGACGCTTTCAGTCTGTCCTCTTCTTGGACACATGGCTATAGTTTTTTCTATGTCCCATTTTTCAGGTGACATGTTATAGTTGACAATAAATGTTTCAAACTCTTTAGGCAGTGAAGCCATGACCAGGTGGACCAGGAGCGCTGGTTTGATCTCTAGATACGCATCCATGGGCTTGAGCTTTGCTGCCATATTGCTCATCCTGAGGATGTGCTCTCTTATTCCATGACCACCACCAATGTAATTCTCTGTTATCAGTTGCTTTATCAACTGGGTGGCATATGACTTTGAAGAACTAGTAAACTGGTTCTTTATCTTTATAAGGAACTCCCCTACCGAAGTGCACTTTGCAATTGAGCCTACATTGGCATTTTCAATTGTATTCTTTATAAATGTCATACACTTTTTGTTGGCAGTGATCCACTTTTTGTTGTCGAGGCTGTATGACATCTCCAATGGAGCATAGTCCCTCCTCTTTTTGTCCCACGTAGCATCATCATCAGTGGCCTCTCTGACTGGCTCTATAGGTCTAACCGGTTGTGGTTCATCCACAACCCACTCAATCTCAGCACAGCAAAATGTCAGGTCTACTTTCTTCCTCCACTCAGAGTAGTTGCAACCTCAGAGTGTCGGAACATCTTTTAGGCAACTCATCAAGTGGTAACCTCCTGAAATTATAATTTAAGTGAGACCATTATAACAATCATATGCATTAATCTAACGTTGGTCAAATTAAACATACGATTGTCTATGCAATTAAATCTATATTACCGTTGGGCAAAAAATAAAAATAAATGCACCTTTAATTCAAATAAAATATGATCATGTTATTAACAATGTTGGTCCTAAAAATAACATAATTATATTCATTTTAATAATCACTTTAATGTGGTCTTTAAATTTAATTCTCTCTAAACTTTTATTTCCTTTGTAAAAGAGCACTATTAATTATTTACGCAGCGGAAAAACATGAATAGAAAATTCACGAACCTTTTATTATAGACATAAACTTTTCTTTGACAAAATAAAAAATCATGAACTTTATTATTTTCTTCATAAAAATTTAAGAACTTTTCTTTTTCTGAAAATTTTCTATTTCATTTTTAGAAAAAAAAATTAGCAACTTTTCTACTTTTCTTTTTCTGGAGCTCTGTGAGCCGAAACCTCCCCAGTGACCCAGTCCCAAAGCGTGCTACCTCGCAGCCCAGCCGGCCTGTTGTGTGGCCCAACGGCCCAGTGGAGGCTAGGGTTTGGGGGGGCAGCGCCGTCCTGGCCATCCATCCGATCGGATGGTTGCCCGGTCTCCTCGCTGGAGCGAAACCGGGGCAGCGACACCCCCCCCCCCGACCGAAATCCATCGGACACTTTCATCCCCCCCCCCCCCCCGCGCGCGCCGCTCTGCCCTACCGCTCGAACGCAGCGGCGGCTTGCCACTAGCGACGCAAAAACCGACCACTGGCGACGGGGTCTGAGACCTCTGTGCCGCGTGCGCCTTTCCTTCTTCTCGTTCCCCCTTTTCTTTTCCCTGATGTAACGGGCGGGGCCGACCGCGAGAAAGGCCACGCCGGCGACGGCACCGAGCCACCTCGCCACTCGTGCCGCCGGAGACGGCGACGAGTGCCCTAGCTCAGTGCCAAAACCCCTCTCTTTTCCCTTTCTATGTTCCAGGGAACATAAGGGGCGAGCCCCTCCTCTGTTCTTTCACGTGCGTCCGACGGTGTTCTGTAGCGTCGTGGCCATCCCCCTCGTCGGTTGCGCGTCCCCTTTGCGGTGGGCGCGCCGTCATCGAGCGGTTTGGCTGCGGTGTTCTTTGCCCCTTTGGGGGGTTGAGTTCTTCGTCCCGACGCCTCGGCTTGCCGATGCGCGTCGGGTCGAGAGGAAAAGGCGCGGCCTTGCGGCGGCGCTCTTTGCCGGCGAGCCCGAGGCCCTGCTCCGGTGACCTTTTTTGTTTTTTTTTTGTTTCGTCTTTCGCTTCCCTGTTCTAGGGTTTCAGGGGAAGGGGAAGATCTTTGGCTTTGCTTTCCCCCGAAAAACCTAAACCGATCTGCTCTGATACCATTGATAGACCCCTCAGATCGATTAGGGCTTAGGGGTTTCGGCGTGAGTAGGAGATTACCTTCTCCTTGATGTGAGGAACTCCCATCGGTGGCCATGGTTGAGATGGTGGCGGCGGTGAGTGGACAGAAAGTGGGATAACGACGGTGGTGCTTCCTGTGAGCACCGCCTTAACCCTAAATCGAAAGGAAGTGCCGGTGAGGGTTTGCGATGGCGGTGAACTTCGCTGTGCATGCCCCAACCCTCACCTCTTTTGATACAGCACGGGTCACAGGGCCCACCAACCATAACGGGTTGGGCACCCCCGATCAGGACGCATTGGATCAGGGGTCCGGTGGGCTGTTGGGCCCACACGGGAGAGACCATCCTAACATAGCCATGTACCCTCCGGCTGAAGGCTGCGACGGCTGCAGGTAACCGAAGACCAGTACATTTGTTAGTTAGCTGCATGTAAGGTTAGTAGGTAGCTTGGTGCGTGCGTTTGCATGATGGCCTAATCTTGTGCATCCTGGAGTGATTCTAGGAGTGAGAGAAAGGGTCATGTGTTAGTGGAGTTGGTTAGTGCATGTTGGTGGCCGATTGTAGCGGCTGGCCTGTGTACGTGCTGTTAGTGGCCGGGCTAGGCTGTGCCTGCGAGTCCCTTGTACTAGTATATATGTTCAACAGATGAATGATAAAGAGGTTGTCAGGGCTGAGCAAAGATGTAGCATTCGTGGTAACCAAGGTTGCGTTTGGATCTTAGGCAAGCATAGCTCCTGGCCTTGCCGGGCAAGGATATTCATTTGATTAGGAAAATAAAGCTAGCTTCTAATGGCAATTTAGCCTTTAACCGTCACAAAAAGCTTGCTGACAGAGCCGAGTCAATTTGGCTCTCCCCCACTGGCAAATAACACGAACGTGGGCTCGTTGGCAGTTATTGCTTTAATTTTGCGTCCTTCCAAATACTAAGCCTTGCTTTTGACGGCTCTAGCTGGAACTGGCTAGATTAACCTGGCCTAGCTAAGCTAGCTGACTTAGGAAACCAAATGTACCCCAAGGGAGAGTGACCAGGCAAAGCTATGTGTTCTTCCTTGGTTCATGCGTGTGCGTGTGCGTATCCTCCCGAGTAGTGTGTATGTCGATGAGTGAAATCACAAGAGAGTTGTGAGAGGTAGAAGAAGAAGCGGCACTGCGAGGAAGCAGCGCCAACACCGAAGATGGAGGGCGCTGTCATGGAGTTTCTGCTGCACGCGGTCGACAGGTAAGGAAACCATGCCCTGTAGCTGAAGACCTATCCTTTTTTTTCTTTGCAGTGCATTGTTACGCCAGCCGCAAATGGCTCTGTCGTGCATATTTCCCCTACGCGAGGAGTACGCGGACAACTTGGAGCACCTAGATCCGGTTCCGCTTGCAGTCCTCCCGTGGAGTCATGGCAACGGTGGTGAGCCTACTGAGTACTGACTCAAACCTTGGGTCTGACTGCGGGCAGACAGTGGGCGGCGCTAGCCAGGGGCTCCCAGAGGCCAACGAGCGGTGTCGACGGGAGGCCTCGCCGACGAGGTCCGCTCAGTCTACCGACAGTGAATCCTAAGGCCCCGGGATGGAAAAAGGTGCGGCCGCAAACCACTTGTGTTCCTCTGTTCTGCATTTTGATTTGTTCGTAGTTGCTCTGTTTTTCCTAGTTCCTAGTACTCCAGGATGGAGCCCTGATCACGAGTGAAAATACTTAGAAATCATAGTTCTTGGTAGTGAACAAAAAAATGACTGCATCAAACTGAATCTAGACTTTGATGAAAAAATTATATATGGAAATGCGATTGTCAGGTAGTAATACGTATATATTGGCCATGCTCCTTTTATCTAAAAAAAATACGTATATATTCAGAAATCTGATGAAGTAGAACAAAAAAAAACGGACTGGTAACTTAGGAACTGAAATATGATTAGAATAATACTTTGACTCATGATTTCGTGTTATTTGTGGCTAACACTCCATAGGAGAACTGTCTTCCTTGTTTAAATCATTTGTGAACATCTGAGTAAAAAAGCACGGAGGGAGGACTTGTGGGAGTGTTCATATCAGGTGTAAAAAAGTGTCTGTCTTATCATGTGGAGACTTACATATGTGGTGCTTGCTTGTAAATTCAGATTACACGTCGGGAGTGTGTGACCGGATAGAACGCCATGCCCATCTAGGATGAGTCCGTTGGAGCAGTCAATCCGCAAGTATGCAGAGGAGCCTATGAAAAGTGTGGTGCGCCCAGAACTAAGACTGATTTTTGACTCGCTCGGTGAGGTGTATGACTTCCACAACCTGTATTCTTGAGAAATTGGGCTTGGGATATGGTATGGCAAGAGAAAACTGAACGCCGAGAGTACGAAATCAATGCAAGAGATCGTTTGCGATTGCTCGGTGCGTATAGACAATTGTTTAACAGTTCGGTGCGCACGGAGTGAATTAGTTGTGTTATTCCTGACAGTATTGCTTCTTTTTGGTGAAGGGCAAGCCAGAGGCCGAGAATAGCAGACCCTACAGGTAAAGATCTCTCCGTTATGAAAAATGTTTTTGTGATGTTCTTCAGGTGCTGGGGCCACTGGTGGCCGTTTTGGCATAATTTGTTGTCGGTCTGCAGGTGACGGATGTGCTGCACCTGGAAGAGTTCCCTGTGAAGCACATTGTGAGGAAGTGGACGAAAAGACGTAAGGGATATTCTGCTGGACACCTTGTGCAGTACCAGAAAGATCAAGCGGTTAATAAGTCTTTTACGTGCAGGCATTCGACTCTGTACGTGCAGGCCACGGATGGCGGATTCCAGTGCGGAAGCGTTTGAGCATATGTTGGCTGGTGATCAGGATCAAATGTGATAACTAGTTTTTTTAATCTGTGTGTTGTAGCATGAGGATTTCTCTGGTGTGTTTCAGTGAGCATTTGCTCCAAGCTTGTGTCGTGAGGCCAAACTGACACTGTAGTACCGAGTAAACTTTGTTCACTAGATCTTGCCCGTGCGGCCGTGCTTCAGTTGACATGTTGTGCAGGTGTGCACATGGTCGGGAGGTACTCTATATGTGGCGATGGTGTCATGATGCCTTTTCTGCATTTTGAGATAAACGCACAGTGCCGCTGTTGGAGGGTGGGTTTGTGTGGGATTCAAAATTCCAAAGTATAAGACCGAATGCCAAGGTTCTGCTTTCGGCAGCCAACTGAAGAGATTTCAAACCGAAGAACGTCAAGTGCTGGAATGGCACCGCCAGAGTCGGAAGCAGCTGCAGGTGGCACGACGATGAGGTCTGCCGGCGTGGACAAAGGAACAATTGGAAAAAAAAATCTTTCCTTGATCAGGATGTTGCGTCGAGTATTTTTTTTTCCTTTTTTACCTCCTGAGCTTTGCAGTTCATTGGTTGCTCTTGCACAGCGAGCTCGTCGGCGGCTGCGTGGAGCACGACCGGCCTGCCGGAGCAAGCGGGGGAAGTTGTATTCGAGGTCGGCACCGGTAGTCCTAGCAGTTCATAGTTCGTTCTTTTGACGAGCACGCGCAATATGTGAGGACGCCATGACTTTCAGGGCGAAGTTGTCCAGATGGACCACTGTGCAGTGCAGCCAGCAGGTGTAAGCAGGAGGTGCACGACGAAGTGGAATGTGGCTCGCTTGAAAAAGAGTTCGGCGAACACGATCTAGCTAGGAATCGAGCCAAGGTATATATGATAAAGATGAGCCATGCACATGTCCGTTATATCGCCCGTGACCCCGGGACGGCTCAGCCTAGCTCAGACTGCTCACGGTGAAAGTAATATAGATAGTAACATAGATATCACATAAGCAAAAAAGTATGATGTGACATCTAATTAATAAGAGAGAAACTGAGTAACTTAACATGTTAATATCCCTATGACTAACATAACGCATACCAAGGCAAAATGAGTCTATAAGCTAATAAATGAAAGGTTCAATGTTACTACTTATATGTTAGTATCCATTATGGAAGTAGTAACTTAGATTAGTAACATATGCATGTTATTATTTTATGTTACTCCCCATTGTGAGTAGTCTCGAGAAAAAGACTGGTCCGTGCCCTTTTCAACTGATTCGCGATTGCATTAACTTCTACCGTCGAAATAAATGCGCCAACACAGCCTCCCATATCAGAAACGATACAGACGAAATACATACTGAAATGCGTTTGAGGGCGCAGATCTTCATACGAACGAACATGCAAGATTTCTCAGAATCAAATACCCGATGCCTAAACACATATTCTATTATTGGACCGTCGTCCAAACCACTCTATATCTCTCTCCTTCAGTCTCTCACGCATACTATTTTTTATTTCAAAGCGAAGGCAGAAAAATTGTCTAATCAATTAATTAAGAAGAAACAGCTGCTCAGTTAACTAAAAAAGGGATGAAAACCAATACAAATGAAACACAAACGAACTACTTACATCGCATGCAACCCCACAACCACACAAACGGCCCGTCAAATCCCAGAAACACACACTATTCTTGGCTCAGCCGTGGTTTGGAAAGGAAGACGGAGCAAGAATCTCGTGTTTTTTTAGGGAGTGTCTAGGTCTCAATCGACTGAGACTTCGCGAAGTCTCAATCAAGTAGTATAGTATGCAAAAAGAAAAAAAGAAAGAAAAAACTGTTTGTACGAATCTCGATGCAAGATCAACAGATTATAGTGTTGACTAAGACTTTGCGAAGTCTCAGTTGACTGATTTGTAACAAACCCATTTTTTTATTGAAAGAAGAGTCGCGTGTTAATCAATGGATTAAGGCCGACGGTCTCCGTTTCGAATGAAAGGGGGGGGGAAAGTACAAACAGCTAGTCCGGTCCAAACAACCAGATTATTTTGTAGTACTAGTACGTGTCCTCATCCTAACTTGCACGTTGCACCCATAATGGTCACGGCAATACTTGATCCCTTGATCTAATTAAACAGCTGTATCCTATAGGTTGTAGTAGTAGTATCCATACCGCCTCCTCCCAGCTCATCCCTCTCTTCATTTGCTCCATCTCTCTTTATCTCTAACTAAACACGTTAATACTTCTAACAACCCTTGGCTTTTCAGCGGCGTGCCTGCTGCCGTGGTCGGTCGTCATGGATGAGTAGAGCGAGCATCGATCGTGATTACCAGAAAAAGCCCATCGCTGCTTGCAAGTTGCATTCTTACCGGTATTTACTGTTTTGTAGGCTCCGGTGTGATGCATTTGCCGGAGGTACTCCGGTATGGGATGTTGATCCGGTCACTGGTGGGTGAACTGGTTGTTGGTTTAAATGGAGACAGTGGCGGATCCAGGCCCAGGTAGCCAGGGCCTTGGCCTGGGGCGTGGCCAGCTGAGTCTTCAATGGCTATAGGTATAGCTGTAGTATTTTTTACTGTTTAGCATTGTACATATGTTGTTTGCCTGGAACGTCAGTTTAACCTGGAACCGCTACTGAATGGAGTCATGTATATACCACCCAGCGATGCTCTTGTCTCTACTTCAGGTGTCATGGCAGAGGTGCCAAAGACGTTGGGTGACATCTTGGGGGAGGAAATCTGGAGTTTTCTCATGCGATGGGATGAACAAGATCCAGTTGTTGATACTCTCTCCAGCCCGCCGTCACGAGCGCTGCATCTCCGGTGAGCTCCACAGTGATTAGGAAGGTGGTAGAAGATGAAGTTCTATGTCCAGATGACAAAATGTATCCCACTCTTATCCAATCCATCCATTCAGATCCGGTGGTTATGTGGGCAAGTTTCATCTTTGCATTGAACCATGGTTTTCACCAGATTGTCACCATGTGAATTATGATACTCCCTCTATTTCATAATGTAGTGTATATAAATATTTTAAAAAATCAAACCTCACAAACTTTGACCAAGTTTGTGGACAAAACTATTTACATCAACAATGTCAAATATATATCATTATATTCATTAAAAGATGTAGTTTCATATTTTATATATTTGATGTTGTAGATATAAATAGATTTCTCTATAAACTTGATCAAAGTTCGTAAAGTTTGACTTTGCATAAAATCTACATTATGGGATCGACGGAGTATGTGTTACTCCCATGCATCCCTTCTTTACTGTGGTTTGAGTATAATTTGGACTGAAATGCCCCTAGGTATAATTTTTTATTAGTGTATGATTAGTTAATTACCATAGGCTAATTGACTATTCTTCTAATTCGGGGCATTGATTTGAGTAAAATTTGGGAGTGAAATGCCCCTAGCTAATTGCAATGTTTTATTAGAGGAGTAATTACCATCAACTAACTTGATCATTGACACTGATTTGAGTATAATTTGGGACCGAAATGCTTACGGTGTTGATTAGAGAGGACTGATTACTATGGCTAACTAATTAGGGTTGTGGGCTACACAACCCACGACATTTTTTAAGATTCATGCGTACACAACTGGGAATGATTTTTTGAGGACACCTCAAAGGGAACAAGAGGGGTTCCTTCATTTCATTAAGAAGAAGAGAGATCATCCGGTTTATAAGGGAAATAATACCCCAAAACCTAACATTTCTCGGTTATTTAAAGAAAATCAAGTGAAAAGCCAAAAAATAGAAAATGTCACTAGAGCTTGGGGATAGGGAACGCAAAGATGCGACATCAAGGGACATCATTAGAGCTAGACGCAAGGGCGCCAAGGCCCAAAACCATTAGTCATGGCTCAAGTGCAACCGAACTAACCACCACGTGAACTGACAATGTGAGCAACTGGCACTCGAACTCGGGCAGGTTGGCAAGTATCAACACTTGCTAAACATCCGGGTGGATCCTCATCGCCGGTGGTTAATTAATGATCTTCGCCGTCTGCTAAACATTTTTTCTCATGCGTCGCAACATCAGAAGATTCATTCCTATCGATCTCACCTCTTCCTCTTCTACCACAACCCGACCTTCCTCCTGTGTCTCCCCCTGCTCCAAATCTAACCATATATTGTACACTAGCTACTGTTGTTTCACGAAATTTCTCATGACATCAAAGGCCGGGTGTACCCATTAAATGTCGTTTAAAACATTGAAAAATGGTAATAGGTGAAAGTATGCATAACCTCGCGCAAAGTTTAGCGCTGACGTTTGTGGTCGTGTTGTACACCAGGAAATAGAACATACTGCAACAACATGAAATAAGACGTTGCGACACCGGAGATCGATCGGTTCTAGGCAATACGAAGTGGCGTGGTGCCATGATCTGAAAACTACAACACTGACTTCACACATTGCAATAGAAAGGAAAAATAACACTATAGTAATTTGCACCATCAATCTTGTGCCACTCCAAAACAAAATTTGGACGAGTGCAACATGATGAGCAAACACTACAATTGGTACAATACACGCACTGCAGCAGGCAGGCAGGCAGGCTGCAGCTGCAGCAGCAGCACTAAAATACCCTAAAGATGTCCCCGACTCTTTCTTCTACCTCGTTTCAGATCTCTGAAAGTCAAGCACGCAAGCGCACATGGGTGTTCCTCGTCCTGCGCCACACTCGTCGCGCCTCCACGTTGAAAGAAGATGCTCTGCGATAGCTCGATGTTGGAGGAGGTCGGACCTTCTCCGAAAATGAGGGAACCTTGCCTCAGTTTGTGAACTGTGAACGTCTTGCTTCACTTTATCCTTTCCCCTTATTTGTTTCATCTTGAAAAAACACTCGCTATGCACCAAGCTTCTCTAGCCAATGTGACAGTTATTATTGTCAAGAACCAGGGTTAAGCACAAGGCCCAGAGACAAATGGTCAAACAGGAAACTGTATTCTGGAAATTTCTTATGACTTAGTTAGGCGAAAATTCTTGAGAACTGACTGATTTTCCAGTTTACATAAGCTTCTCTTTGGTTTTAGAAATGTTAATTTGCTGCTATCGCAAACGCTAATTAGCCATGCATGGTTATGACAGGGCGGCCGGCATCATGACAAGGCCACAGAAGAAGAAATAACACTGCTATGTTCAACCAACTTTTGTTTGTGTGATGAAACCAGATAGAACTCCGTTCCTGGGACTGCACTTGGCCCTCTTAAGGCGAGGGCCGAGTACATGTAATCATTTGTGTGCTGTTGCACAGTATGTAAGAGCAACTCCAACGAAAGAATCCAAACGGACATCTATTTTATCCGTTTTTTGTCTGTTTGGATCATCTGTCCGTCTGTCCGTGTTTGCTTTTTCGTTTTGGATCGACGGATGCGCCCAATGAGAACAAACACATTTGGTGATATGTTTGCCTCGCCATTCCGTCGAACACCTGGTGGGTGAACTGTCCATAGCTCCTGCGCCGCCATCCCAAGCTCTAGCGACGCACTCCTGCCCGCGGACGAGGCCAGTGCCCGGCAACTCTGAGGCCGAACTGCTCGCGGATGAGGTCGTGCCTATTGGCGCCGCCTCCATTGCAGCGCCACTCTTCTTCTTCCTCACGTTGGCTCTTCTCCTTGATGTACATACTGGTTACATCTTTGTTTTCTGCCCTCTCAGCACACCTTTTTTATTACGGACTTGTTAAAAATCGGTCGACTGATACTTCGCGAAGTCTCAATCGACACTATAATTTGTTGGTTTTGCATCAAGATTCGTGCAAACAGTTTTTTTTTGTCTTGCATACTATACTACTTTACGAAGTCTCAATCGACTGATACCTAAACGCTCCCTTCTTATTAATCCAATGCATAATATATACAAACGCAGCTAACAAGCTGACCCACCACTGACGCTACTAACCCATGACTCCAAGCACTAACCCGTTAGCACGTTTAGCGGCTACACTCAGCCACCGTCATAACCGGCCACTAACACCCATGAAGCAGGCTAACTGACACTTACATGCAGCCAACCCATCCATGCACTTCATGACGTCAACACTACCAGAACTTGCCGGATCACCCGACTCAAGTTGATCATGCAGTACTATAGCCCGTCAATGCTTCAGCCTCCATCGTCGCGCCTTGCTGCTTCTCACGACACCGCCGTATCACACGGCACAATCGGCATCTTACCATGCTCGTCGCATCGCAGGGCAGCCCGGCATCTCGTCTCCTTTGCGTGTCTTCGCTGAACGGGCTTGTTAAAAATCAGTCGACTCGATACTATTATCCGTTGATTTTGTATCAAGATTCGTACAAACTGAAGAAAAAACTGTTCGCACGAATCTCGATGCAAGATCAACGGATGATAGTGTCGACTGAGACTTCGCGAAGTCTCAATCGATTGATTTCTAGACACTCCCCTGAACGGGCTTCGCTGAAACCTGCTGGCTTAGTATGCATAACACGCACACCTTGCTACTCTAACGTCTAACCAGCTTGGCCAAATCACTCGGCCTCTAACCCATACACGAAAACACGGATCATCCATACATGCATGTGTGCATCACATGTCAAGATTATTCTAACAGTGCCGACGAAGAAGCCACGGGATGGCGTGCCCGCGCCCACCCGTGCTCCGCACCGCGCGCTCGTGTCACGCCTGCCTATGCTCCGGGTGGCGCGCGGGCGCCTGCCCGTGGCTGTTATCCCCGCGTCGCGCACTCGCGCCTGTCCGTGCCCGTACTCCCTGCCTCGTGGCCGCCCCGTGCCGTGCTCCCCGCGTCGCGCCAGCCGGTGGCCGTGCTCCGTGCACCACGTGGTCGAAATCCCGCGCCCGTGCTTCCTGCGTCGCGCGCTCGCACCTGCCCGCGTCAGTGCTCCTTGCATCCCGCCCGCACCAGCACGCACGCTCGGCCAGGAAGCGACGACTAGCTAGCTCAGCAGCAGCAACATGCATAACGAGCGGCGGCGTGCTAGCCAGTGCGCGGCGGGCAGTAGTACCCATATGCACGCTTAGACTACTCATAATAAAAAATAACATAGGTAGTAACATAGATGTCAACTAAATTAAAAATATGATATGTTATCTAATCAATAAGAAGAGAGAGATATTAAGTAACTTATTACCCCTATGAGTATCATAATAACGTATACCAATGCAAATAAGTCTATAAGCTAATAAATAAAAGACTTAATGTTACTACTCATATATTACTATCCATTGTGGAGGTAGTAACTTATACTAGTAATATATCATGTTACTACTCTATGTTACTTTTCATTGTGACTAGTCTTAGGCAGGCTATCTAGCACACGCACACACGCTCGTCCAGCAGCGGCGGGTAGCTAGCTAGCTAGCATGCATGCGCGGTGGGCACCAGTACCAGCATGCACACGTGTTGACGGTGTTAGAGTTGTGTAAAATATTATTGTACAAGTTATGTTACAGTTGGGCTTTAATTTGTACTGTTTGTAGACAGGATAGGAGTCATGTCCTATTAGGACAACTGTATCCCTAAGCCTTTCATATATAGGAAGAATAGACACACGGTGTAATATATGTCAACATAATAGCACGGGTACGTGGGGTTTGGGGTACGGTATTGTGACGGTGTCCTGAGAAGGAGCGCCCGTAGTCAGGCTCCAAGGATGTAACTATGATGGTGAGCCTCGTTAACGAATCCCGATGCCGTACTCGTGTGATTGCTTAGTTCTCGGTAAATCAACTATGGGCCTCGGCTTATTGTAACAAGTGATATCATGAGCAAGGTTTGAGAAGGCAGCAGATTGTTGATTTAAAGGAAGAAGAACGTATCGACGGACTTGTGTGTAAAGGGATCGCAACCATAAAGGCGGAGTTAGTCGACGATTCGTCGCTGACGAGATGTAACCAGGAGGCAGCGATCAAGCATACACGGTTATTGTAGTTCTTCGAGAAGCAATCTGGACTCGACGAGATCGGATCACGGCGTCTATCGCGTGTGCTAATAGGAGTCCTCGATCAAAGGCAGCGGCTGTGCGTGCGCGTAGGAAACCAGGCAGGAGTCAGGTTGCCCAGCGCAGGTGGTTTGTGCGCTGCCCGCGGGATGGGCTGAACTGGCACGAGGCTCAGGCGGGCAGACAAAAAGGTGTCATCGTGATGGTTTGCTGCATAGCTGAGACACGACTCATGGATGTGCATTGAAAGCTGGTGCTGTCGTGAGCAAAGAGAGTAAGAGGCAAATCAGCCTACAAGCTACAGGCATGCATGGAAAGGTGGAGCTTGAATCTCTACGGTCGTGTGCATATGGAAAGGCTACTACAGGGGTTTCCTCGTCGGCTCTTCGCTTGGTACACGTACAGCTTACGTACGGGATGGCAGTGGTTGTACGCTGCAATGAGTAAAGACGCGGAGTCGCAACCATGTGAGATCAATGCCAAATTGATCGAGATGGAGCAGGCGCACGACAAGGGAAGATGACGTGCGTATAAGGTTCGGAGGAGTCTGAAGCGCATCATGATAGGATCATGCAAACACAAGGCATCAAGCAATACATGGAGATGTGCGGGCCGACACAACGTAGGATGGAGCATGGTTGCAGTCGGATAATTTCGGCTGGGTCGGACTGGACTGTCTGATGGATCGACGAGGATGTCGGTCAAAGCAGAAGACGACGATGATTTCTGCGATGACGACATAGGAGCGTGATGCTGATGATGGCCGACTTCTAGGGCGTGGAAACCGAACGAAACCTATGTCGGCCTCTTTAGTTTATTTCCTGATATAAAGTAATTAATAACTCTTTTATTTATTTTCTTTGTCATGTAGGGTTTGGGAAAATTTCATCAAAGAGGTTGTCGGTGAATCAAAACCGCGGCTGAAATGACGACGATCCAAGATAATTAAATGGTACTAGCTACGTCCGCATATTTTTTTAATTCTAATCTCAAAATCATTATCATGCTTGATTACTATCTGATTGAATTCTATTCTCGTAAAGTGTGTGAGTCAGGAAAAGAGGACTAATTTATGTTCATACTACGTTTGCGAGAACATTCGCTTTATTACCGAAAGGAGCGGAGATGCAAGACATCTTCGGTATGTAAAAACTATTTACATTTTTTTTTCATGATCTAATAAATATACACACAACTAATATATTCATATTGATCTCCTTCTTTAAAGATGGTGAAGATGTGGGATAGGCTCCTACGAAAGGACCGCATACGAGCACTTTAGGAGAAAAGGCGGGATTTTGGCTTGAGTAGGTCATATCTCCCGACGGAGAATACCATTTCACCTAATGCATGTATTTAATGATCTGCAAATTGTAAGAGAAATTGTATATACCAAATTATGTGTGTGTGTATATATGGTCGTACAAAAAATTCTATTATATATGCATAACGTGTACAGTGTGTAGTGGGGGTAAAATATGTTTGAAATAGAAAAATGTAAAACACAAAATGAAAAAAACAACTAAACCCATAAACCTTCACCAACCGGAACTAGAGTTCCCTAGCCCCGGCACGCGCTGTCAGCCACGTGGCGGGAATTTAGTCCCGGGCCAGCCAACCAGAACTAAAGGCCCTTTCTAATCGGGACTAAAGGCCGTTTCTCCAGTAGTGATGTTTCACACAGTCAGGTAAACGGGCATGGTAGAGGATAGTGGTAACCTTACGAAGTAAGGGCCCGCCCAAAGCCGATTCCAGAAGTGGCACCGTGACGGGTGAAGAAGACCAACGTGAAGCTAGAGCACAATATGTCTGCGATCTTGTCCATTGCCGGCTGCTGGTCACAAATAGGTGCCGCTGGCTTGGACCAGGGAAAGAGAACCACCAACAGGGCGAGGAGCACCTCCACCCAGTCACATCATCCTTGTGCTCGACGTCCTCACGTCGTGCGATGCGGAGGCCAACCTAGACGACGTGCGCGCTCGTCTCTCTTCTCGCTATCGTGGGGCAGCACGTCAGGTGGAGCGTCGATTGCCTCGATGGCGTGGGCAGATGGACGGGTGTCACTTGCGTAGGCACATGTGTAGCAGTGTTGCGGTTCACTTGGTAATGCATGGCCCGCCTCAACGGTCGACGCTGCGTTGTAGGTCAAGATAGCTAGGGTTGTGGAAGAAGGTGCTTCCAAGTGTGGCCTATCCCTTCGGAGACAAAGGTGGCTTACCCCATCGAAGCCAAGGACCGAATGTAGAGGAGGAGAGGCAACACGATGGGGATGAAGTGGAGAGGAGGAGGTGCGTCAGGGCTATGAATTTTGTTGGATGGAAATCGAAATGGCATAGAGGAAAGGAAGGTGCGACGGGAAGAGAAAGAAAAAAAAATGAGGCGATATAAGGGGTGAGCGTGGGTCCCGAGATGAGATATTTCTCGAAACGGGCTTGTTAAAAATCAATCAACTGAGACTTCGCGAAGGCTCAGTCGACACTATTATCTGTTGATTTTGCATCAAGATTCGTGCAAACTGAAAAAAAACTGTTCGCACGAATCTTAATACAAGATCAACGGATGATAGGCTTCTCGAAATGTAACTGGTCACCGTAGTTGTAAGACATCTCCACGTAATTTCTCAACGGATGCAGTAGAAAAAAAGAGAGAGAAAACGAAAATCCAGAGCATATGTGCTTACACGTGTTAATTAGAGATGAAGCAACGTGGGACCCGAGGCTGGATATTTCTGAAGTGAAACTGGCCACCATAGTTGTAAGACATCTCCAGGTAATTTCTCAACGGAGGCAGTAGAAAATGGAGAGAGAAAAAGTGAAAATCCAAAGCTTATGTGCTTACACGTGTTTATTAGATAATTAGAGATGAAGCAGCGTGGGATCCGAAGCAAGATATTTCTGGAAGTGAAAGTGACCACCGTAGTTGTAAGACATCTCCATGTAATTTCTCAACAAAGGCAGTAAAAGAAAAACCAAGGCTTATATGTCTACACGTGTCAATTAAAGATGAAGCACCGGCTACAATGTAAAACGCACATGGTTTGGGCAAGCTTAGCCACTTTATTTAAGTAGGGTACTAGCATATTTATGCCAAAAATTTTTATACCATATCATATTTTTGTACGACGAACGCTTGGTATATGTGTTCTGTCATAAGCCACACTATGGTTGTCAGCTCGCCGCCACTATTGAGCTTCTGAGCATGGGACTCCCTGCTGCACTTGTGGCTCGCGTAAATCAGGAAGTCCATCCAGACATCAAGGACGAGATTCAAGGAGTCGGTCGTGCCATCTCTCTCCTTGTCCAGTAGCTCTTTGGCGAGTCGAGCCATGTGAATGAGACGAAGAGCAACTTCGCTGTACTCCTGGTTTTGGTACTCGTCGTACAGGTTGTTTGCGAGCTCCTCTCTCTCGGCGACCCTGGAACTGCTAGAGTTTGGGCCATCGCGCACACGAAACAGATCCTTGAGGTGTGCACGACTCGGGTACCTAGGATCGTCCGATCGCGTGGTAACCAGCCTCTCGCAGGTCCGCTCGTACAACTTCTTTTGGGGCTGGCCTGGCAGCATATAGGGTCGATCCACTAGAAGGAACATCATGTAGTCGGACATCACCCTAATCGCATGCACTTCAGGCGCCACATCCACCGCTCTGGCTCTCTCGCTCTTGGCGAGGAAGACCTCGGTGGCGATGTGCCAAATGATGACGCCCTCCTGGAACTCGAAGCCGAGGGAGTCCTTGAGGATGCCTTTGCGGTAAAGCCCGCGGCTCTCCATCGGGTTCTCGCCCCACTTCTTCCTCAGCATGCCCGTGCTGAACTTCCCCTTTCTGTACAACCCCCGCATGTACACAGCGATACGGAACTTGATCTCACTAGACATCTCGACGGTCGCCGAGTAGTGTTTCCTGTCCCACCACTCGCTGAGTCCCAGCGCCTTGGCCAGCCTACCGAGGAGAGGGCTGGTGAGCGGTGTGTCCGCGGGGCGCGTGCAGAAGTGCAACAAGTTGTACTGCCCGATGGTGCATGACCACCTTCTTGACTTGTAGTACCCACTACCATCGCCAGCGCCTCCCGTGACAAGACGGTGAAGCCAGACAACCGCGCGCCGGAACCTGTCCCATCTCTCGCTGCACAGGGCTGTGTAGCGAAGCCATTGCCATCTGGTGGTGCTCAGGTACGCGAACGTCCAAGATGATGCCAACGCGTTGAGGAGCGACGTCGTCTCCATGAACACAGCACCACCCAGCAGGACGTAAGTGATGGCGACGTCGGTTCTGCTGTGGCCGTCCTTGGAGGTGAACTGGAACAGCAGCAGCGAGGTGATGACGGTAATGGGCGAGACGACACGAACGAGGTAGCCGAAGAAGGTGTGGACCACGGCCGCCTTGGTGTACAGGACGTCGTACATGAGGGAGAGCTCGATCTCCATCAGTGTCCACAGCTCCACGCCTTCTATTCCTCTACGGCTATGCACGCTGACGCTGGTGTGCTCAGATAGTCCAGAATCCTCCTCCACCACCGAGGAGTCGACGATAGCGCGCTTGCAGATGTGGAACAACGAGTGGGCTCGTCGCAGGTAGAATTCCTCATCCGTGGCTTGGTCCTGAGGGTGGAAATGGTTGTGGATGGCCAGCGGCTCCGTCTTGACGGAGGCGCCGACGCTCTCCAGGGTGCTGCCCTTGAGCGCCCACGTCCTCTCACCGTACTTGACAACGCCGAGGACGAACATCAAGGCCGAGGCAAGCCGGAGGAAGCTCCCGCTGCTACCACGAGGGATGTTCTTGTAGAGGACATAGGCCGCTCCGAGGACCTGCACGACGAGGACCTGGAGGTGACGGAGCCAGAGCTGGTTGTCCTGGAGCGAGTAGGCGGTGATGTTGTCCGGGCCGCCGAGGTGCAGCAGCAGGAACGGCGCCCAGAACGCGACGAGCTGGTGCTCATGCACAGCGTTGCTGAATGACATGTGGCCGACGGCGTACACGGCCGTGGAGTCGGCCATGAGGTACGCTAGCCACAGGAGAAGACTCCACACGGCTAAGGATTCGCGCCGCCGAATCCTGGCGAAGATGAAGAGGACGAGCTGGAGCCCAAGGCTGAGGAGGACCAGGATCTGAATCGACCGGTGGTTCCACGGCACCAGCGGCCCTGCAGCCATAATTACTACTGTTTGCACTCTGTCCTCTGCAGTCTGCAGTCAGACCCAAACTAAAGTCAGATTTCAATGTACCATAAACGCGTGAATTTCAGGGGCAAGTAAGCATACCATACTCAAACTGCACTTCTGCAAAATCTCGATTGTTTGAATTTTTTTCCTAAAATCTCAGTCACCTAAAAATCAAAATTTGATACTTATATGTAACTGATGCCAAATCGGTTACGAACTCACAGCCCCCGCAAAAGAAAAAAATATTACAATTCACAAGCGACGGTGTATATACATACCGGCCGGCAGTGCGCAGGTCCGAAAGCAATCGATCTTGCCGCCGAGACGACGAGCCGGCGGTCGGCCGGCAGCGAAAGAGGAAATTAACAGCGGAAATGCCGGGATGTGAATGACACTACAAGAGGACAGACTGACCAGGGGGCATGCCTAGTAGTCGATCGTAAGCTCCCTGGATCTGCTTCTTATCTTAACAAAAGGATAACGAAGCTTCGTGGTTTGTAGCTGTTGCCTGTTGGCAGTATATAAGCAATTAGATGGCACTTGCATCTCCATGCTTAAATTATACTCCCTCCGTTCCTAAATATTTGTCTTTCTAGAGATTCAACTACGGACTACATACGGATGTATATAGACATAATTTAGAATGTAGATTTACTCATTTTGCTCCGTATGTAGTCCGTAGTTGAATCTCTAGAAAGACAAATATTTAGAAACGAAGGGAGTATTAAGGAAGTTCGTACCCACTAGGATGAGACCGGGCAGGATGTTGCCCCCAAAAACCCTGTCCACGAGCCTAGCCAGAGCAGTGACCCACTAAGGCCATCTCCAACGGCGACCAGTAAATTTCCTCCCGCAGCTATCCGTGGATAGGAGGGGATCAGTCCACGACACTATGTGGAAGGATGACATTCAACACTAGTCACATACATTTTGACAACAATTCAAACCAACGGACAAAATTCGTGCAAATACGGCCGGATTTCATGTAAATACGACGGATTTCATACAAACACGACATATTTCATTATATTTACAACCTAGTCCGGGTCTGGAGGTATAATTAATACCTAATCTAAATGGTCGCTGGCGTCCGTTTCCCGTGTCCGGTCATGAACCCTGAGAACTGAACCTTCGCCTCTTTTGGAGACTAGGCAAACGTAGATGTCCGCCTTCAAGTCAGTACCAAGCGACTAATCAGTCGTCAATGTTGAGCCCACCAAGATTGACATCAACGGGAGGGAAGGAGCGGTGGCCTTCCTGGGACCAAAGCGGCAGTGACCTCCCGTGCACTACTCATCGTCGGTGTCGGTGGCGCCTGCGACCATGTCGGCTTCGTTGGGTGCGGACAAGACGTTGTACTTCTCCTCTTCGTTGGTCTCGCCAAACAGTGACTCGCCCTCCTCATCGTCGTCGTCGTCGTCCTTGGACGTGGCCGCAACCTCCACCACCCATTGTCAGTACCGCCAGGTTCGCATCGGTCGAGCATGAATGCGGGCACTGACGCTCTGGAGCACTTGCAGGAGGAGGATCAACTCGGAGCAGTAGCCTGCCCGGTTGTAAGCTTCAATGGCAGCGCCAGTGAGCGGTCGTGCCCGCGGTGGCCAGGCATGAATGTGGGCACTGGCTCTGGAGAGGTGTTGAATGTTTCGCATGGGAGGGAGGACGGGGTTTTGGTGGGACAGGGCGGTCTGAATTGGGCGACGTAGCGGTCCGGACTCCCGCAAACCTCCTCCACATTTGTCTCCGGTTTGCGAGAGAGATCGTGCCCGAACCGCTTTGTGGACCGATATAGGACCGCGCTGGATGGCTTCCGCGATCCAAATGATTGTGGGAGGTTTGAGAGTTAGCATTGAAGATGCCCTAATGTAGTAAACATTTTATTTAGAAACACATACGCAGATGGTCAAATATATGCACGGGACATCCTACCCTTGTGAGCATCACTGGAAGACTAGGCCAGATCTTGAGATTGACGAAGTCATCACAGACGTCTCATAAATGACGAGCACGCTATATGTGGCAACCCGGACCCGTAGAATCTCGATGATTTACTGTGCTAGTCCTTGCATCATTAGCTAGTACACATCATATAGGATGAAATACCATGAGTTTATCACATATCGTGAACTACATTGTCGATCCAGAATATATATTGCATCTCACAAAGTCTTGCAGCGAAAAATAGCATAATATCGCGTGGAGTCCATGAATGTCACTGGCAAAGTTGAGAATAGACTCCTACCGTCTTATGTTCCACATACCTGATACTCCATCTGTTCCTAAATATTTGTCTTTTTAAAATTTCAACTATTGACTACTCCCTTCGTTTCTAAATATAAGTCTTTGTAGACATTCTAATAGGGGACTACATACGAAGCAAAATGAATGAAACTATACTTAAAAATATGTCTACATACGTCCCTATGTAGTCTAATAGTGAAATCTCTAAAAAAACTTATATTTTGGAATGGAGGGAGTACATATGAAGCAAAATGAGTGAATCTATATTTTAAATTATGTCTATATACATTCGTATCTAATGAAATCTTTAGAAAGATAAATCTTTAGAAACGAAGGGAGTAGTAGCGTAAATCATGCAACATAAAAGGTTGCAACCCAAACGGGTCAATGCATTGAATGTGTCGGCAAGCAACACATTGTGTGAATCTGCTAATACTACATACAGGGTAACCAACAGAATCTAAGCTCTATGTTTCAAGGGTTTGCATAAAGTTACAAAAACTGGTTTCTACTTCAATCAACATTTTACAAGTGGACTGAATTTTATTAATGTTGAAAACCAACCACACAATTCAAGCTGCATATTTTTTATCGCACACAATATTATTAAAAATGATGAGATCTCTCAATAATTTGAAGTTCAAATGCTCACATATTGTCCATAACCAGTGACACGGCTGATTATGATCAGTTTTATACTCTCAAAAGGTTGTACATCTTTACCCACATGACCGAGCCAGCCCGATTTGCAACATATACCCAATTGAATATTCACTGGGAGAAAACTAAGAAATTCTTTGAGAAGCATGTCCTTACCCACGGGTGTACCAAAACACCTATCAATCAATCTCTACATTTACTAGCCTACCCTGTCATGTACTATATATATAAGTGGGCTAGGGTTTAGAGGGGGTTTAGGCCGTTTCGAGCCCTCCGATCGGGATCGGACGACTCCGGTCGTGAGCTTAGGCTAGGTGGGCTAGTGGGCTGTGTAGAGTGGGTTAGGTGGGGATGAGAGGGAGGTTTGCGGCCCGGCATGTAGTTTATAAACAGCGAAAACGTCTGACAAATAAACTGATACGGCACCGCTACAGTTGACCGTTCGGGTATCAAACAATCTCTGATTGTGATGAAATTTGGCTGGCAGTCTACCTACAATCTATTAAGACCGCTTGCCAAATTTCGATCCATTCCGAGAATGTTTTATACACACTATTGAAAACAGTATTTTGCAATGCCGCGGGCGCGTGCGTGTGTGGTTGGTCTCAAAACGGTCAACATCACGAAGGAGAGAATTGGCAACTACAAACGAATGCAAGTTTTCAAAAACGAGTGATGATGCTATGCAGACGATGCGAATGGTGTGATGATGAATGCAACAACCAATCGAATCACACGATAAGAATGGAAATAAAAGAGAAATCTTTTAGAGTGTCGGTTCCAGGCTGTTACAGGTTAAGGGTGTGGCCCGGGCCTATCAGAATCGGACGCAGCAGCGGTCCAGACGCCGGCAAAGTCCCCCACGTTTGTCTCCATTTTGCCGAAGAAAGTACGTCCGGACCACCGAAGACCGAGGGGCGGAGGTATGACTGGGCCAAAGCAGGCCATGGCCCATCCAGCCCAATGAAGACTAGTACTAAATTTGGGCCCTGAAATCAAAATTTCAATGGTATTTCCTAACCAGCCATGTTTTGACCCACCCGGACAAGTGGTTGAAGCTCCGCCACTAAACGGACCGATACAAAATCATGTTCCCATGTCCAGACTGCGTTGTCTGGACAATTACGAGATAGATGCCCTTACTTCCTGTCTCTTTTTTTGTCTCTTTGCTTCTCTCCTCTCACTCCATCTTACTGAAAAGTGTAACTTGCGCCTTCTTTCAAAAGGTTCATTTTTCAAGTGGTATTTTTAACTGAAATTAACTTGCTCTCTTCAAAAATCGGTTATAGTACCCACACAAGTAAAGAAAAATGGAAACAAAACTTGGCATATACACATGAAAATAAATTTCCATCCACTACGGATTAGCAAAACCATTTTATAGTTTTGCCTCCACGGGCCTGGGCCTCCAGATCAATGTCGACGCTTGACCCTTACCTGAGCATTTGGCACATAGGCACATGCCTGAGCGAAATCGCTAGGTAAGGAACATATTTACCGATCAAAAAAATAGGTAAGGAACATCTTTTGTAAATGTCACTTTCACCGATTCAGATTGGTTGTACCGCTACCTTTGCCCAATCTCTCCCGTCCGATTGAAAAGCGATGGCCCAGATCGAATGCTACAGTGTGATCAATAGTGATTTGCGTGAAACGTGATCGGGAATAGTGATTTGGTGAATCTCAGCTTTTGATTCTTGATCCTGCGGCAAAGTCAGCGGGGACTTGTTGTGGGTAAACCAGCGAATCCGGATCCCACTTTCACCATCCCAGTTTGTGACAAGTATCACACTGCATGTGCATTACTTGTCCCAAGCTGAGGTTTTTTTCCATAGATTTGTTTATTCAAAACGGTTTATCTTTTAAATTTTACGTTTAAATCTTGAACCGTTTTCAGCATTGAATTCCCTGCTTTGATATCTTCAAAACTAGATCATATATTGATAGGTTTCGACGAACTTTTTGTCACGAAAAACCCGAATCAGAAGCATGTTTTTCTCTTTCCGAGATGCACGACCGTGACTCCCACAGAAACAAATCCGTGCCTCCACGAGAAATAAATTTGTTTCTCTCGTGAAAGGAATAAATAAAAAAAATTCTTTTTTTTTGGGAGGCACGATTGTGCCTCTCGCGGAAACAAATCCGATGTTATTTTCAACTAGTTGCTCCCATGCCTGAGACTATATTTTATCTACTTATTGGCCTATCTCCTGATTCCAAATATAGTATTATCAAGCTAACTTCCTGATCATGGGCCAGTCAGCAAGATGCCTGTGGACATGCCAACTTGCCAAGTCGATCGGAGGTTGGTTGGATCTGTTTCATTTTTCTTTTCGTTTTCTTGCATCGGAGGTTGGTTGGTTAATTATCTATTTGTAAGAGTTGGTTAATTGGATCTGTTTCTTAAGAAAGGGATGAGGAAGCCTCCTGGTTTGTAAGTTATTAATGTAGATGCATGGATCAACCCGAACTCAGTGCTAAGCTGGCTGGATCCAGTACACTATACACTACTATTATATACCTTTTCTACTTTCCATTAAAACTATCACTAGGGTACACTTGTAGATTAGGGTGAAGTTGCAATTCCAAGTAGATTAGATTAAGGGAGCTGCTACCTAGTGGCATGCCGGGGGCAGATCCTGCTGGAGCTGTATGACGCCGCTTTTTCCTCCAGAATCTCACTTATTATAGAACTAGAAGTGGATGTAAGCTCTGGTACACTTAAGAGTATCTACGGCCGGACTTTCAAACCCGTCTCAAATGTCTGGCAGGCCATCCGATCACTGACCGGTCATAAAAAATCAATCTAGACAGGTGTCTTAAACGATCCTCAAACATCCGGACTGACCGACACCCTTTAAGTCCAAATATGAAACGGATATGGGGATTTCCGGACACGCCCGTCACACCGGTCTAACGCCAATAGTTCATCTTTTCAAATAAATGTACGGAACTATAGAATTACAAATAGTGTTCACACTTTTAAAAAATGTCTAGGTTCCAAAAATTCTTGGCGATGTTATAAAAATTTAATATTTTAAATTTGTGCACAATTTTTCAATAGTTTTGCAAAATTGGTTTCAAACTTGACGCTTCAGTGAGTTCTTAAATACTCGCGTTGATTAAATAGCACCAACGTCTATGTGTGTTCTCTCGAAATAGATTTTCGCCCCGCTTTATAGATAAAGCACAGATCCATACAACCACATCCAGGTGTTGGGGAACGTTGCATGGGAAACAAAAAAAATTCCTACGCACACGCAAGATCTATCTATGGTGATGAGCATCTACGAGAGGAAGAGTGGATCTACATATCCTTGTAGATCGCTAAGCGGAAAGCGTTAAGAAACGCGGTTGACGTAGGTGAACGTCTTCGCGATCCAAATCGCCGAGCGTCCCGTGATCCCGTCGCGATCCATCCTGCAATCCAATCACGATCCGTCCCGCGATCTCATCACAATCTGTCCCGCGATCCAATCACGAATCGTCTCGTGATCTTGATCACGGTCCTTCCGATTTAGCACCGAAAGGACGGCACCTCTGCGTTCAGCACACGTACGGCTCGATGACGATCTCCGCCTTCTTGATCCAGCAAGAGGGAGCGGAGAGGTAGAAGAGTTCTTCGACAGCGCGACGGCGTTGCGGTGATGGTGGTGGAGCTATTCCAGCAGGGCTTCGCCTAAGCACCACTTAAACCGATCTAGAGGAGAAACTATGAACTAGAGGAGAGGCAACACGTGGCTTAGGGTTTCTTGATGTGTCCCAAGTGCTAGTCCCGCCCCTTTATTTATATGCTGAGCCCTGGGGTCGAAACTTGGAGAAAAATCCTTCTCAAGGTCGGTTTGTCCGCAAGGAAAGAGTCCTCCTCGGACTCCTGGACCAGATGCCAAGGTCCTCGGCGTCTGGCCCCTGGCCTCCGCAAAACACCTTTTGCACCTTCCTAAAGCCTCATGTGCTTTACCCCTTAGCCCAAATAAAGTGTCCTTGTACCCCGAACATTGCGGGAAACATCCGAAACTATTTCCGATGAATTCTGGAACCCTTCCGGACACCAAACACTATTATCCCATATATCAATCTTTACCTCCGGACCATTCCGAAGCTCCTCGTAACGTCCGGGATCACATCCGGGACTCCGAACAACCTTCGGTCACCACCATACATAACTCTATACTACCGAAACGTTACTGGGCCTTAAGTGTGCAAACCCTGCGGGTTCGAGAACTATGTAGACATGACCGAGACATCTCTACAGTCAATAACCAACAGCGGGACCTGGATGCCCATATTGGTTCCTACATATTTTACGAAGATCGTTATTGGTCGAACCTCTATGTCCAGGATTCAATTAATCCCGTCTGATGTTCCATTTGTTCTTCGGTATGTTACTTGCCCGAGATTCGATCATCGGTATCTCTATACCTAGTTCAATCTTGTTACCGGCAAGTCTCTTTACTCATTCCGTAATACAAGATCTCGTGGCCAACACTTAGTCACATTGCTTGTAAGGCTTATTGTGATGTTGTATTACTGAGTGGGCCCTGAGATACCTCTCCGTCACACGGAGTAACAAATCCCAGTCTTGATCGATGCCAACCTAACAGACACCCTCGAAGATAACTGTAGAGCACCTTTATACTCACCCAGTTACGTTGCGACATTTGATACACACAAGGTACTCCTCCGGTGTCAGTGAGTTGCATGATCTCATGGTCATAGGAACAGATACTTGATATGCAGAAAACAGTAGCAATAAACTGACACGATCATATGCTCATATGCTACGTTTGTAGTTTGGGTCTTGTCCATCACATCATTCTCCTAATGATGTGATCCCGTTATCAAATGACATCTCATGTCCATGAATAGAAAAACATAGCCATCTTTGATCAACGAGCTAGTCTATTAGAGGCATACTAGGTACATGGTGTTGTCTATGTATCAACACATGTATCTGAGTTTTCGATCAAGACAGTTATAGCATGGATAATAAACGATTATCATGAACAAGGAAATATGATAATAACAAATTTATTATTGCCTCTAGGTCATATTTCCAACAGTCTCCCACTTGCACTCACTAGTAGAAAACGGGCCTTTTGTCCCGGTTCGTACGCTACAAGACTCATTGGATTGCATACATTAGCATTTATCATTTCCAATAAATCACTTTCCCACTACATCAAACCGGAAAACGGGGTCCTTAGTCATCTTGCCCAAGAGGCATGGTTCGCATGTCTCAACCGATTCGAAATCAAATGAGTCCAAAGATCCATCAGCACGGAGTTTCTTTATCTGATTTATACCAATATGACATTTAGCGGCAGTTCCATAAGTATGTGGTACTGTCATTATTAACTTTGTATCTTTTGGCATCAATGTTATGAACATGTGTATTACTACGATCAAGATTCAACAAACCATTCTCACTGGGTGCATGACCATTGAAGGTATTATTCATGTAAACATAATAACCATTATTCTCTAACTTAAATGAATAACCGTGTTGCAATAAACATGATCTAATCATGTTCATGCTTAACGCAAACACCAAACAACATTTAGGTTTGTCACTAATCCCGAAGGTCGAGAGAGCGTGCGATGTTGATCACATCAACCTTGGAAACATTTCCAACACAGATCGTCACCTCACACTTAGCTAGTCTCCGTTTATTCCGTAGCTTTTACTTCGAGTTACTAACATTTAGCAACCGAACCGGTATCCAATACCCAGGTGCTACTAGGAGTACTAGCAAGGTACACATCAATAACACGTATATCAAATATACTTCTGTCAATGTTGCCAGCCTTCTTATCTACCAAGTATCTAGGGTTGTTCCGCTTCAGCGACCGCTCTCCTCATAATAGAAGCACTTAGTCTCGGGTTTGGGTTCAACTTTGGGTTGCTTCACTGGAGCAGCAACTGACTTGCCATCCATGAAGTTTCCCTCCTTGCCCTTTCCCTTCTTGAAACTAGTGATTTTACTAACCATCAACACTTGATGCTCCTTCTTGATTTCCACCTTCGCGGTGTCAAACATCACGAACAGCTCAGGGATCATCATTTCCATCCCTGGCATAATTATAGTTCGTCACGAAGTTCTAGTAGCTTAGTGATAGTGACTCACAGAACTATATCAATCACTATCTTATCTTGAAGATCAACTCCCACTCGATTCAAGCGATTGTAGCACCCAGACAATCTGAGCACATGCTCAACGATTGAGCTATTCTCCTTCATCTTGCAGGCAAAGAATCTTGTTGGAGATCTCATATCTCCCAACACGGGCACGAGCCTGAGATCCCAATTTCAGCTCTTAGAACGTCTCATATGTTCCATGACGTTCAAAACATTTTGGAGCCTCAATTCTAAGCCGTAATGCATGATGCACTAAACTATCAAGTAGTCATTGGAACGTGCATGTCAGATGTTCACAACATCTACAGACGACGCTAGAGGGGGTGGCGCACCGAGCGGTGCATTAAGGACATAAGCCTTCTGTGCAGCAATGAGGAGAATCCTTAGATCATGGACCCAGTCCGCAATATTGCTACCATCATCTTTCAACTCTATTTCTCTAGGAACATATAAAAATTCAAGGGAGCTACAGCGTGAGCTACAACAAAATTTGCAAAGACACTACTAACTATGTTCATGTTAATGAGTTCAATTAATCATATTACTTAAGAACTCCCACTCAAATTGACATCCTCTGGTCATTCGAGTGATAAATGATCCAAATTCACCAACTCAAGTCCGATCATCACGTGAGTTGAGGTGGTTTAAATGGTGAACATCATCATGTTGGTCATATCTACTATATGACTCATGTTCGACCTTTCGGTCTCTTGTTTCCGAGGCCATGTCTGTACATGCTAGGCTCGTCAAGTTTAACCCGAGGGTTCCGCATGTGCAACAGTCGCTTGCACCCGTTGTATGTGAACGTAGAGTCTATCACACCCGATCATCACGTGGTGTCTCGACATGACGAACTTTCGCAACGGTGCACACTCGGGGAGAACACAATTTATCTTGAAATTAAGTGAGGCATCACCTTATAATGCTACCATCGTCCTAAGCAATACAAGGTGCATAAAATGATTAACATCATATGCAAATCATAAGTGACATGATATGGCCATGAACTTGTGCTTTTGATCTCCATCTTGAAAGCACCGGCATGATCTCCATTGTCACCGAGATAACACCATGACCTCCATCATCATGATCTCCATCATTGTGTCGCCATCGGGGTTGTCACGCCCACCATGCTCATACTACTATTTCTACCGTTTAGTGATAAAGTAAAGCATTACATAACGCTTAATTATTGACACGCAGGTCATACAATAATTAAAGACAACCCTATGGCTCCTACCGGTTGCCATACTCATCGACATGCAAGCAGTGATATTATATACATCACATGATCATCTCATACATTACATATATCTCATCATGTAATTGGCCATATCACATCACAACATACCCTGCAAAAACAAGTTAGACGTCCTCTAATTGTTGTTGCAAGTTTTACGTGGCTACTACGGGTATCTAGCAAGAACAATTCTCACCTACGCAAAACCACAACGGTGAGACATAAGTTGCTTTTCAACCTTCTCAAGGACCGCCTTTGTCGAGACCGATCCAACTAAAGAAGGAGAAACAGACACCCGCCAGCCATCTTTGTGCAACAAAGTTACACGTCGGTCAATGGAACCGGTCTCTCATGAGCATACGAGTAAGGTTGGTCCGGGCCGCTTCATCCCACAATACCGCTGAACCAAAAGACAACCAAGGGAGGAAGCAATCTAAGCATCAACGCCGACAAACTCTTTGTGTTCTACTCAAGATCTCATCTACACATAGACCTAGCTCATGATGCCACTGTTGGAGAATGTTGCATGGGAAACAAAAAAATTCCTACGCACACGCAAGACCTAACTATGGTGATGAGCATCTATGAGAGGGAGAGTGGATCTACGTACCCTTGTAGATCGCTAAGCGGGAAGCGTTAAGAAATGCGGTTGATGTAGTTGAACGTCTTCCTGATCCAAATCGCCGAGCGTCCCGTGATCCCATCACATCCATCTCGCGATACAATCACGATCTGTCCCGCGATCTCATCACATTCTGTCCCGCGATCCAATCACGAATCGTCTCGTGATCTTGATCATGGTCCTTCTAGTCTAGCACTGAACGGACGACACCTCCGCGTTCAGCACACGTATGGCTCGATGACGATCTCCGCCTTCTTGATCCAGCAAGAGGAAGTGGAGAGGTAGAAGAGTTCTCTGGCAGCATGACGATGTTGCAGCGATGGTGGTGGAGCTATTCCAGCAGGGCTTCGCCTAAGCACCGCTGAAACTGATATAGAGGAGAAACTACGAACTAGAGGAGAGGCAGCATGTGGCTTAGGGTTTCTTGATGTTTCCCAAGTGCTATCCCCGCCCCTTTATTTATATGCTGAGCCCTGGGGTCGAAACTTGGAGAAACATCCTCCTCAACGTCGGTTTGCCCGTAAGGCAAGAGTCCTCCTCGGACTCCAGGACCAGACGCCAAGGTCCTCGGCGTCTGGCCCCAGACACTAGGGTCCCTGGAGTCTGGCCCCTGGCCTATGCAAAACAACTTTTGCACCTTCCTAAAGCCTCATGGGCTTTACCCCTTAGCCCAAATAAAGTGTCCTTGTACCCCGAACATTTCGAGAAACATCTGAAACTATTTCCGATGAATTCCGGAACCCTTCGGGAGACCAAACACTATTATCCAGTATATCAATCTTTACCTCCGGACCATTCCGGAGATCCTCGTGACATTCGGAATCTCATCCGGGACTTTGAACAACCTTCGGTCACCACCATACATAACTCTATACTACTGAAACGTTACCGAACCTTAAGTGTGCAAACCCTGCGGGTTCGAGAACTATGTAGACATGACCGAGACACCTCTACGGTCAATAACCAATAGCGGTACCTGGATGCCCATATTGGTTCCTACATATTCTGCGAAGATCTTTATCGGTCGAACCTCTATGTCAAGGATGCACTTAATCCCGTATGATGTTCCCTTTGTTCTTCGGTATGTTACTTGCCCGAGATTTGATCGTCGGTATCTCTATACCTAGTTCAATCTCGTTACCGGCAAGTCTCTTTACTCGTTCCATAATACAAGATCCCGTGGCTAACACTTAGTCACATTGCTTGCAAGGCTTATTGTGATGTTGTATTACCGAGTGGGCCCTGAGATACCTCTCCGTCACACGGAGTAACAAATCCTAGTCTTGATCCAAGCCAACCCAACAGACACCCTCGGAGATACCTGTAGAGCACCTTTATAGTCACCCAGTTACATTACGGTGTCAGTGAGTTGCATGATCTCATGGTCATAGGAACAGATACTTGACATGCAGAAAATAGTAGCAATAAACTGACATGATCATATGCTACATTTGTAGTTTGGGTCTTGTCCATCACATCATCTCTCCTAATGATGTGATCCCGTTATCAAATGACATCTCATGTCGATGACTAGGAAACCATAGCCATCTTTGATCAACGACCTAGTCTATTAGAGGCATACAAGGGACATGGTGTTGTCTATGTATCCACACATGTATCTGAGTTTTTGATCAATACAATTATAGCATGGATAATAGATGATTATCATGAAAAAGGTAAGATTACAATAACCAATTTATTATTGCCTCTAGGGCATATTTCCACCAGTCTCCCACTTGCACTCACTAGTAGAAAATGGGCCTTTTGTCCCGGTTCGTAAGGGCCTTTAGTCCTAGAACCGGGACTAAAGGGTCGAGACTAAAGGCCTCCACTTTTAGTCCCGGTTGGATTACGAACCGGGACTAAAGGGGCTCCGCGTTGCAGCTTTCTAGAGCGGGACCTTTATTCCCGGTTGGTGTTACCAACCGGTGCTAAAGGTACTTTTTAAATATATTTTTATTTTATTTTTTAGAATTTTGACAATTTAATCCCTAATCACCCCTCCTCATTGCCCTGGAATTATTTGACAATTTAATCTCTAATCGCCCCTCATTCCAAATCGTCTAACTTCTCGGCCGGTCACCATCCTCTCACTGCTCCAACCCAAGCACACTTAACTTTCAAGTTCTATCACCCCTAGTTTCCAAGTCTGTACTTGTTGTTTTCTTGACAATAGTAAGCTATCAATCCTATTAACCCTTGGGTCTTGGTGTAACATGATTTTTTTTTACTTCCAAACAATTATTAAAATAAACAACAATAAATGATTAGTAATAATATTGGATTTTAATGAAAGTAAAATAAGTAATAATATTATTTTATTCATTTTTTGCAATTTATTCATTTAATATGGCATAATTAATATATTTAAATCTGCAAATCCAAATTCAACAAATAATATATCCATTATTACCATAAAAATGTGAGGAATCCAGATATGACATCGTTTATTTAAAAAAATTATTTTTAATAACTCTTTTTTTCGACATCGTATGCAAAAGTTATAGTCGTTTAATATTTCATAACACTTTTTTTTAATCTTGTTTCAACTACAGACTTTTTGTGCATTCAACATGCACCATCTAAAGTCACATTATCAATTTTCAACCCTTTCCCACTTCATTCGCTATTTTTCATACATTTATTAATTTAATTTAGCTAAATGACCCTGAAATTGAAAAGCCCTACAAATGAACTCTGAAAAGGTTGAAACTTGGCATGGTATCATCATTTCACCCACATAACATGTGCTAAAAAGTTGAGAGGGTTACGGTAAAAACTAGATGCACTTCGTGTACAAACTGGACAATCCTTTTCGAAGTATCAGGGTTCCGGACGAAAACTCATCTGTGACAAAGGTATTTCAGTTTTCAAAACTTATTTTAAACTCCAGAGTTTTTGTGCATTCAAGATGCACCATTCAAATCCACATAGTCAATTTTCAACCATTTCCCACTTATTCGTTATTTTTCATGCATTTATTAATTTTTTTTGAGTTAAATGACCCTAAAATTAAAAAGCACTACAAATGAACTCTTAAAAGGTTGTAACTTGGCATGATATCATTATTTCACCCACATAGCATGTGCTAAAAAGTTGAGAGGGTTACGGTAAAAACTAGATGCACTTCGTGTACAAACTGGACAATCCATTCCGAAGTATCAGGGTTTTGGAAGAAATATCATCTCTTACAAAGCCATTTCATTTTTTTAAACTTATTTCAACTCCGGACTTTTTGTGCGTTCAACATGAACCATCTAACATGTGCCTAGGAGCAAAAAGAATTAAATTAAAAACTATTTTTAAACTCAAGTTATTCATAATCTAGGGTTTCAAGCAAATTTGAAAAAATAGAAAAAACAAAAAAACTTTCAAAACCCTTTAGTCCCAGGACTAAAACTTTCAAAATGCACCATCTAACATCTCCAACCGGGATTAAAGGTGAGTCCCGGTTCGTGTCGGTTGGAGACATGAACCGGGACTAAAGGGTATCGGCCCCTTTAGTCTCGGTTGGTGTCTCCAACCGGGACTAAAGGTCCCATTTGAACCGGGACTAATGACCGACCGGCGTCCTAGCCGCTCGAACCGGGACTAATGGTCACATTAGTCCCGGTTCATAATGCAACCGAGACTAATGTGTAGATCGAGCTGTGAGAAAAGCCATATTTTCTACTAGTGACTAGAGTCAATAATCTAGTTCACATCACCATGTGATTTGCATTGTTATGAATCTAACACCCAATGAGGGAGTCAGACGCCTACCTCAGAAAAAATTCTCTCTATCACCATCTTATTGCGGGTCGTCCAAAGGATCCAGGTCATAGCGGCAAAGATTAGCCAAAATAACCGTTGGTGATGGCCAGTTTGGTTGGCCCTGCATTGTAGGAACTCCGTGAGGTCCTGGGCCTCCCACTCGGGCCCAGTGCCTCCCATATGAATTCCCAGATGTCCCGTGCCGCCGTGCAGGAGAACATGATGTGGTCCATCGTCTCCGCTACGGAGCATAATGGGCATAGGCCTTTGTCTGGCCCATGCCGCTTATGCACCTCTGTCCCTGAGGGGACCTGGTTACGAAGTAGCTGCCACACAAGGATATTTATCTTCAACGGCATGGGAGGCTTCCATAATGGCGACAACCAGGGTGTTGGTGGCACACGACATAGCGTGCGATATGTCGTTTTGACCGAAAATTCCCATGAAGGGGGTAGACGCCAAGCCACTGTGTCCGGGTAATCCTGGAGCCCATGTGGCAAGGCATCTAGTAGACATTGTCACTCGGCCGATTCAATCGGGTTGAATGCTCGCCTGAACCTAAGGTCCCATTGGGCCTGGCGGAAGGCGTTCGAGACTAGGAGGGTAGGGTCAGTGAAGATGGAGAACAAGGTAGGGAATGTTGCCCTGAGTGGCTCATCCCCGACCCATGGGTCTAGCCAGAACTAGATCCCCTCACCATTCCCAATATTAAATGAGATGCCAAGGCGAATCTCATCCTTTCTCTTCTAGATAGCAAGCCAGAATTGGGATCCTCCCACGCGAGAGCTAGCAAGGAGTGGCTCACCCATTAGGTATTTCGCCTGAAGGAGTTGCAACCATAGGCCTCCCTCTCTACGAAGGATCCTCTAGACCCCGCGTAGCATGAGGGCATTGTTCATTACGTGAGAGGTCATGATCCCTAACCGCCCTTGCTCCTTGGGCAAGTAGATGTCAGCCCACTTGACCATGTGGTACTTCTGGCGACCATTGGTAGCTTGCTAGAAGAACCTGGCGAGTTCCTTGTCGAAGGAGCTATGACCGCTCTCCGACAGGATATATATGTTGGGGAACGTTGCATGGGAAACAAAAAGTTTCCTACACACACGCAAACCTATCCATGGTGATGAGCATCTACGAGAGGGAGACTGGATCTACGTACCCTTGTAGATCGCTAAGCGGGAAGCGTTGAGAAACGCGGTTGGTGTAGTCGTATTTCTTCGCGATCCAAATCGCCGAGCGTCCCGTGATCTAATGACGAACCATCCCGTGAACCAATCACAAACCGTCCCACGATCTCTTCACGATCCGTCCCGCGATCCAATCACGAACGTCCCGTGGCCTTGATCACGATCCTTCCGATCTAATACCGAACGAACGGCACCTCCTCGTTCAGCACACGTGCAGCTTGATGACGATCTCCACCGTCTTGATCCAGCAAGAGGAGGTGGAGAGGAGAGAGAGTTCACCGGCAGCGTGACGGCGCTCCGGTGATGGTGGTGGTGGAGCAATTCCGGCAGGGCTTCGCCTGAGCACTGCGGAAATCTAGTCTAGAGGAGCACCGGTGGAACGGGTAGCACGTGGCCGTAAACTGTGTCCAAAAACCACCATATCCACTAGTATATATAGGAGGGAGGAGAGGAGAGGCAGCCAAGGCCTCCTTGGCTCAGCCGGCTAGAGGAAGAATGGAATCCTATTCCACCTCCAATCCTAGTTGGAGTAGGATTGCCTCCTATTGGCTGATTTTTCCACTTTTTGCTTTAGGACTTTATCTACTACGCCATGGGCCTTTGTGGATGTTTTCCCAGCCCACTAAGGGCTGGTTAATACTCTCCCACAGCCCATGGACCTCTTGGGGTCGAAATACCCCTCCCGGAGGCCTCCCGGTACACTACCGGCACTCCCGGTACACTACCGATGAGCTCGGAACTTTTCCGGCGACCAAACTGGGACTTCCTATCTATGAATCTTTACCTCCGGACCATTCCAGAGCTCCTCGTGACATCCAGGATCTCATCCGGAACTCCGAACAACCTTCGGTCACCACCATACATAACTCTACACTACCGAAACGTCACCGAACCTTAAGTGTGCAGACCTTGCGGGTTCGAGAACTATGTAGACATGACCGAGACACCTCTACGGCCAATAACCAATGGCGGGACCTGGACGTCCACATTGGTTCCTACATATTCTACGAAGATCTTTATCGGTCGAACCTCTATGTCAAGGATTCAGTTAATCCCGTATGACGTTCCCTTTGTTCTTCGGTATGTTACTTGCCCGAGATTCGATCGTCGGTATCTCCATACCTACTTTAACCTCATTACCTGCAAGTCTCTTTACTCGTTCCGTAATCCAAGATCATGAAACTAACAATTAGTCACATTGCTTGCAAGGCTTATTGTGATGTTGCATTACCAAGTGGGCCCCGAGATACCTCTCCGTCACACGGAGTAACAAATCCCAGTCTCGATCCATGCCAACTCAAAAGACACCATCGAAGATACCTGTAGAGCACCTTTATAGTCACCCAGTTACGTTGCGACGTTTGGTACACACAAGGCAATCCTCCGATATCCATGAGCTGCATGATCTCATGGACAAAGGAACATATACATTGACATGCAGAAAACAGTAGCAATAAACTGACACGATCATATGCTACGTTTTTAGTTTGGGTCTTGTCCATCGCATCATTCTCCTAATAATGTGATCCCGTTATCAAATGACATCACATGTCAATGGCTAGGAAACCCTGACCATCTTTGATCAACGAGCTAGTTCACTAGAGGCATACTAGGGACACTGTGTTGTCTATTTACCCACACATGCAATGTGTTTCCAATCAATGCATTTATAGCATGGATAGTAAAGGATTATCATGAACAAGGAAATATAATAATAAACACTTTATATATTGCCTCTAGGGCATATTTCCAACAGTCTCCCACTTGCACTAGAGTCAATAATCTAGTTCACATCACTATGTGATTTACATGGTAATGAATCGAACACCCATACAGTTCTGGTGTTGATCATGTTTATCCCTTGGAAGAGGTTTAGTCAACGGGTCTGCAACATTCAGATCCGTGTGCACTTTGCAAATATTTATGTCCTTCTCCTCGATTTAGAACCGGATGGAGTTGAAGCGTCGCTTTATGTGTCTGGTCCTCTTGTGAAACCTTGGTTCCTTGGCTAGAGCAATGGCACTAGTGTTGTCACAGAACAGGTTCATTGGATTCAGTGCACTAGGCACTACTCCAAGATCTGTCATGAACTGCTTCATCCAGACACCTTCCTTCGCTGCCTCCGAGGCTGCGATGTACTCCGCTTCGCAAGTAGAATCAGCTACCACGCTTTGCTTGGAACTGCACCAGCTTACCGCTCCCCCATCAAGAATAAATACGTATCCGGTTTGCGACTTAGAGTCGTCCGGATCAGTGTCAAAGCTTGCATCAACGTAACCCTTTACGGCGAGCTCTTCATCACCTCCATAAACGAGAAACATGCCCTTAGTCCTTTTCAGGTACTTAAGGATATTTTTGACCGCTCGCCAGTGCTCCATTCTAGGATCACTTTGAAACCTTCCAGCCATACTTATGGCAAGGCTCACATCGGGTCTTGTGCACAACATTGCATACATGATAGAGCCTATGGCTGAAGCATAGGGGATGACACTCATCTTTTCTTTATCTTCTGCAGTCACTGGGCATTGAGTCTTACTCAACTTTACACCTTGTAACACAGGCAAGAACCCCTTCTTGGATTGTTCCATTTTGAACTTCTTCAAAACTTTATCAAGGTATGTGCTCTGTGAAAGTGCTATTAAGTGTCTCGATCTATCTCTATAGATCTTAATGCCTAATATTCCTTCACGCTTTCCAGCATTTCTATATTGTTTCCGATCAGCAATATGTCATCCACATATAATATTAGAAACGCTGTAGAGCTCCCACTCACTTTCTTGTAAATATAAGCTTCTCCATAAAGTTGTATAAACCCAAACACTTTGATCACCTCATCAAAGCGCTTATTCCAACTCCGAGATGCTTGCACCAGTCCATCAATGGATCGCTGGAGTTTGCAAACTTTGTCAGCATTCTCTGGATCAACAAAACCTTCGGGTTGCATCATATACAACTCTTCCTCAAGGAAACCGTTGAGGAACACCGTTTTGACATCCATCTGCCAAATTTCATAGTCGAAATAAGCAGCTATTGCCAACATGATTCTGACAGATTTAAGCATCGCTACGGGTGAGAAAGTCTCATCGTAGTCAACTCCTTAAACTTGTGAAAAACCCTTTGCCAAAAGTCGAGCTTTATAGACGGTGGCATTACCGTCCGCGTCTGTCTTCTTCTTATAGATCCATTTGTTCTGAATGGCCTTTCGCCCTTCAGGTAGTACATCCAAAGTCCATACTTTGTTTTCATACATGGATCCCATCTCGGATTACATGGCCTCTAACCATTTCTCGGAATCCGGGCCCATCACTGCTCCTCCATAGCTCGTAGGTTCATTGTTGTCCAACAACATGACCTCTAAGACAGGGTTGCCGTACCACTCGGGAGTAGTACGCGTCCTTGTCGACCTACGAGGTTCAATAGCAGCTTGATCTGAAGCTTCATGATCATCATCATTAACTTCCTCTTCTACCGTCGTAGGTTCCACAGAAACATCTTTCTGCGCTACGCTACTCTCTGGTTGAAGTAAAGGTTCAATAACCTCATCAAGCTCTATTTTCCTCCCACTCAATTCTTTCGAGACAAACTCTTTCTCAAGAAATGTTCCGTTCTTAGCGACAAATGCTTTGCCTTCGGATCTGAGATAGAAGGTATACCCGACTGTCTCTTTCGGGTATCCTATGAAGACGCATTTTTCCACTTTGGGTTCCAGCTTTTCAGGCTGAAGCTTTTTGACATAAGCATCACATCCCCAAACTTTAAGAAACGACAACTTCGGCTTTTTGCCAAACCACAGTTCATATGGCATCGTCTCAACGGATTTTGATGGTGCCCTATTTAAAGTGAATGCAGTTGTCTCTAATGCATAACCCCAAAACGATAGTGGCAAATCGGCAAGAGGCATCATAGAACGCACCATATCTAATAAGGTCCGATTACGACGTTCAGACACACCGTTACGCTGTGGTGTTCCGGGCGGTGTCATCTGTGAAAGAATTCCACACTGTCTTTAAGTGACTGCCAAACTCATAACTCAGATATTCACCTCCTCGATTAGATCGCAGAAATTTAATCTTCTTGTTACAATGATTCTCAACTTCACTCTGAAATTTCTTGAACTTTTCAAATGTTTCAGACTTGTGTTTCATCAAGTAAATATACCCATATCTACTCAAGTCATCAGTCAAGGTGAGAAAGTAACGATAACCACCGTGCGCTTCAACATTCATTGGACCGCACACATCAGTATGTATGATTTCCAACAAGTCACCCGCCCGTTCCATTGTTCCAGAGAATGGCGTTGTGGTCATCTTGCCCATCAGGCATGGTTCACATGTGTCAAGTGATTCAAAATCAAGTGACTCCAAAAGTCCATCAGCATGGAGCTTCCTCATGCGTTTTACACCAATATGACCTAAACGGCAGTGCCACAAGAAAGTGGTACTATCATTAACAACTCTACATCTTTTGGCATCAATGTTATGAACATGTGTGTTATCACTATCAAGATTCAAAATGAATAAACCCCTAACATTGGGTGCATGACCATAAAAGATATTACTCATATAAATAGAACAACCTTTATTCTCTGATATAAATGAGTAACCGTCTCGCAATAAACAAGATCCAGATATAATGTTCATGCTTAACGCAGGCACTAAATAACAATTATTCAGATTCATCACTAATCCCGGTGGTAATCGAAGAGAGAGCGTGCCGACGACGATCACATCAACCTTGGAACCATTTCCCACGCGCATCGTCACTTCGTCCTTTACCAGTCTTCGTTTATTCTGTAGTTCCTGCTTTGAGTTGCAAATGTGAGAAACCAAACCGGTATCAAATACCCAGGCACTACTACGAGAACTAGTAAGGTACACATCAATAACATGTATATCATATATACCTTGTTTGTCGTTGGCCGCCTTCTTGTCAGCCAGGTACTTGGGGCAGTTCCGCTTCCAGTGACCAGTTCCTTTGCAATGAAAGCACTCAGTTTCTGGCTTAGGTCCATGCTTAGGCTTCTTTGTAGGAGCAGCAACTACTTTGCCATCCTTCTTGGTTTTACCCTTCTTGCCTTTGCCCTTGCCATTTTTCTTGAAACTAGTGGTTTAATTGACCATCAACACTTGATGTTCTTTCGACTCAACGACTTTCAGCATCGCAAACAGCTCGGATGATACTTGTTCATCCCGTGCATGTTATAGTTCATCATAAAACTCTTGTAACTAGGTGGCAGTGATTGAAGAACTCTATCAATGATCGCCTCTTGCGGAAGGGCAATTCCCAACTCAGCTAGATGGTTTGAGTACCCAGACATTCTGAGTATATGCTAACTGATAGACCCGTTCTCCTCCATCTTGCAAGCATAGAATTTATCGGAGGTCTCATACCTCTCGATCCGGGCATTCTTCTGAAAGATAAACTTCAACTCCTAGAACATCTCATATGCTCCATGACGTTCAAAACGTCTTTGAAGTCCCGGTTCTAAGCCATACAATATTGCACACTGAACTATTGAGTAGTCTCCAGCACGAGCCTCCCAAGCGTTCTTAACGTCTTCGGAGGTCATGTCTTCTGGTTGGTCACCAAGTGGTGCATCAAGGACATATTGTTTCTGGGAAGCCGTAAGGATAATCCTTAGATTACGGGCCCAATCAACAAAGTTACTTCCGTCATCTTTCAACTTAGCTTTCTCTAGGAACGCATAAAATTCAGGGGTGCTACTACGCGAGCCATTGATCTACAATATAAATATGCAAAGGTTACTTAGACTATTGTTCATGATAATGAGTTTAGTTAATCAAATTACTAAAGCTCCCACTCAAATTGACATCCCTCAGGTCATCTGAGTGTCACATGATCCAAATTCACAAACTCAAGTCCAATCATCACATGAGTTAAGTTGGTTTCAATGGTCAACATCATTATGTTGATCATATCTACTATATGACTCATGTTCGACCTTTCGTTCTCTTGTGTTCCGAGGCCATGTCTGTACATGCTAGGGTCATCAAGTTTAACCCGAGTGTTCTACACGTGCAAATCTGGCTTGCACCCGTTGTATGTGAACGTAGAGTCTATCACACCTGATCATCACGTGGGGTCTCGACACGAGAAACTTTCGCAACGGTGCACACTCGGGGAGAACACAGTTCATCTTGAAATTCAAGTGAGGGATCACCTTATAATGCTACCGCCGTACTAAGCAAAACAAGGTGCATAAAAGGATTAACATCTCATGAAATTCATAAGTGACATGATATGGCCATGAACTTGTGTTTAAGATCTCCATCTTCGAAACACCGACATGATCTCCATCGTCACCGGCACAACACCATGATCTCCATCATCTTGATATCCATCAATGTGTTGCCATTGGGGTTGTGGCGCCAGCCCTGCTTCTACTTCTATTGCTACCGCTTAGTGATAAAGTAAAGCATTACATAGCGCTTAATGATTGACACGCAGGTCATACAATAATTAAAGACAACCCTATGGCTCCTTCCGGTTGCCGTATTCACCGACGTGCAAGTCATGAAAATCTATACATCACATGATCATCTCATACATCACATATATCTCATCATGTAATTGGCCATATCACATCACAACATACCCTGCAAAAACAAGTTAGACGTCCTCTAATTGTTGTTGCATGTTTTACGTGGCTGCTACGGGTATCTAGTAAGAACGATTCTCACCTACGCATAAACCACAACGGTGATACATAGATTGCTTTTCAACCTTCTCAAGGACCGCCTTTGTCGGATCCGATCCAACTAAAGTGAGACAAACTATCGCCCGCAAGCCATCTAAGCAACAAGTTACATCGAGGGAACCGGTCTCTCGTAAGCGTACGAGTAATGTTGGTCTGAGCCGTTTTATCCCACAATCCCACTGAACCAAAATCCAACCAAGGGAGGAATCAATCTAAGCATCAACGCCCACAAACCTTTTGTGTTCTACTCGAGATCTCATCGAACCATCAACCTAGCTCATGATGCCACTGTTCGGGAACATCGCATGGGAAACAAAAATTTTCCTACGCACACGCAAACCTATCCATGGTGATGAGCATCTAGGAGAGGGAGAGTGGATCTACGTACCCTTGTAGATCGCTAAGCGGGAAGCGTTGAGAAACGCGGTTGGTGTAGTCGTACTTATTCGCGATCCAAATCGCCGAGCGTCCCGCGATCTAATCACGAACCGTCCCGCGAACCCATCACGAACCGTCCCGCGATCTCGTCACGATCCGTCCCGCGATCCGATCACGAACGTCCCGTGGCCTTGATCACGATCCTTCCGATCTAGTACCGAACGGACGGCACCTCCGCGTTCAGCACACGTGCAGCTTGATGACGATCTCCACCGTCTTGATCCAGCAAGAGGAGGTGGAGAGGAGAGAGAGTTCACCGGAAGCGTGACGACGCTCCGGTGATGGTGGTGGTGGAGCAATTCCGGCAGGGCTTCGCCTGAGCACTGCAGAAATCTAGTCTAGAGGAGCACCGGTGGAACGGGTAGCATGTGGCCGTAAACTGTGTCCAAAAACCACCCAATCCACTAGTATATATAGGAGGGAGGAGAGGAGAGGCAGCCAAGGCCTCCTTGGCTCGGTCGGCTAGAGGAAGGGTGGAATCCTATTCCACCTCCAATCCTAGTTGGAGTAGGATTGCCTCCTATTGGCTGATTTTCCCACTTTTTGCTTTAGGACTTTATCTCCTGCGCCATGGGCCTTTGTGGCTGTTTTCCCAGCCCACTAAGGGCTTGTTAATACTCTCCCAGAGCCCATGAACCTCTTGGGGTCGAAATACCCCTCCCGGAGGCCTCCCGGTACACTACCGATGAGCCCGAAACTTTTCCGGCGACCAAACTGGGACTTCCTATATGTGAATCTTTACCTCCGGACCATTCCGAAGCTCCTCATGATGTCCAGGATCTCATCCGCGACTCCGAACAACCTTCGGTCACCACCATACATAAATCTACACTACCGAAACGTCACCGAACCTTAAGTGTGCAGACCCTGCGGGTTCGAGAACTATGTAGACATGACCGAGACACCTCTACGACCAACAACCAATGGCGGGGCCTAGACGTCCACATTGGTTCCTACATATTCTACGAAGATCTTTATCGGTCGAACCTCTATGTCAAGGATTCAGTTAATCCCGTATGACGTTCCCTTTGTTCTTCGGTATGTTACTTGCCCGAGATTCGATCGTCGGTATCTCCATACCTACTTTAACCTCGTTACCTGCAAGTCTCTTTACTCGTTCTGTAATCCAAGATCCTGCAACTAACAATTAGTCACATTGCTTGCAAGGCTTATTGTGATGTTGCATTACCGAGTGGGCCCCGAGATACCTCTCTGTCACACGGAGTAACAAATCCGAGTCTCGATCCATGCCAACTCAACAGACACCATCGGAGATACCTGTAGAGCACCTTTATAGTCACCCAGTTATGTTGCGACATTTGATACACACAAGGCACTCCTCCGATATCCGTGAGTTTCATGATCTCATGGTCAAAGGAACATATACATTGACATGCACAAAACAGTAGCAATAAACTGACACGATCATACACTACGTTTGTAGTTTGGGTCTTGTCCATCACATCATTCTCCTAATGATGTGATCCCGTTATCAAATGACATCACATGTCAATGGCTAGGAAACCCTGACCATCTTTGATCAACGAGCTAGTTCACTAGAGGCATACTAGGGACACAGTGTTGTCTATTTACCCACACATGCAATGTGTTTCCAATCAATGCATTTATAGCATGGATAATAAACAATTATCATGAACAAGGAAATATAATAATAAACACTTTATATATTGCCTCTAGGGCATATTTCCAACAATATAGGCCCATCATGAACATGGGTAAGCTAGCCAGGTATGCACCAATGAGGATCGTTTTGCTTCCCTTGGAGATGAAATGGCCCTGTCAAGGTTCGGCCTTCGAGGCCACGTGGCCGACTAATGGTTCGAATCCCGATGTCGGGATTCTCGATTCGGCTAGGGGCATCCCTAAGTAAGATGTGGGGAACGCCGCCAGCCTGTAATTCAAGTTATCGGCGATCCGTAGCTGCTCCTCGGGCGAGTAGCCAAGGATAAAGACTTCGCCTTTATCGTAGTTGATATTTAGTCCCGACATCGATTCAAAGCAGAGCAGAAGGAATTTCAAATTCATGATGTCCATGTCGGATCCCTCGACCATGATCATGGTATCATCCGCGTACTGGAGGTGAGTGACTTCTTGATAACCCACAAGTGTAGGGGGTCGTTTGAAGACTTTTTTGATAAGTAAGAGTGTCCAACCCAACGAGGAGCTAAAGGTAGAGTTAATATTCTCTCAAGTTCTAACGACCACCGATACAACTCTACACATGCTAATGCTTGCTTTACCTAGAACAAGTATGAAACTACTTTGCGGGAATAAAACTAGAAGTACTTTGCAAGAATAAAACTATGAGTACTTTGCAAGAAAATAAACTTAGTGCCTGTTCGGCCATCCGCCAGCTCCGCAGAGTTACAGAATCTGCAGAGCACCTATTCTCTAGCTCCACAAATTTAGCCTGTAGCTCCTCCAGCTCCACGAGCTGAGTCTGGAGCAGATGGACTCTGAACACTCCCTTAGTAGGGTAGTAGCAAGCTTTTGTAACACAAGAGAAAGATTGTCCATAGGCAATTGAATATGATATGATAGTTACTTGTTATATGGAATGAGGGAGAGACATGAGCTAACATACTTTCTCTACTTGGATCATATGCACTTATGATTGGAACTCTAGCAAGCATCCGCAACTACTAGAGGTCATTAAGGTAAAACCCAACCATAGCATTAAGTATCAACTCCTCTTTACTCTCATACGCAACAACCCACCTACTCGGGTTTATGCTTCTGTCACTTAAGCAACCCACCATAGGCAAATCATGAATATTGCAACAACCTACAACAGGGATCCCTCACGCTTGCGCGACACAGAGGGAACCATAGGACAGTACCATATCAACATACAACTCACATTCATAACATCATACCACAATTAACCTGTTAGACAAAAGAGATCTAATCAAACATCATAGGATAACCAAATATCATTGGGAAATAATATATGGAGTTGAGCACCATGTTTAAGTAGAGATTACGGCGGGAAGAGATGTGTTACACTGCTGCATAGAGGGGAACAGAGTTGGTGTTAACGGCGGCAAGATTGTTCATGTAGATCGTCGTCGCGATGATTGCCCTGGCAGCGTTCTAGCACCCCCGGGAGAGAGGGAGAGAGACCCCTCCTTCTTATTATTCTTTTGCCTTCCCCCTATATGGGAGGAAAATTCCCCCTCTAGTCCATGGCCTCCATGGCGGCGGAGGGGCGGGAGCCCCTCCGAGATTGGATCTCCCTCTCTGTTCTCTTCTGTTTCACGTTCTGTTTTCTGGCCGAAAATTGTTTCTTATATTCCCAGAGATCCATAACTCCAATCGGGCTGAAATTTTGAGGGGTTTTTTATCCAAAAATTGACTTTCTTGCACCCCGAAGGAGAGCTCCAACCGACATACGAGATGAGCACGGTCCACAAGGCCGCTTTTGGGCCCACGCCCTAGTGTATCGTGCTCGTTGTGGGCCTCCGTTTGTGTTGATTCCACTTCTCAAAATTCACAAATATGCCAAAAAACCTGCATAAATTTTTATCGCGTTTGGACTTCGTTTGATATGGATATTCTGCAAAGTGAAAAACACACAAAAACAGGAACTAGCACTGGACACTGGATCAATAGGTTAGACCAATAAATCATATAAATTGTTGCCAAAAGTATGTGAAAGTTGTATAATATTGGCATGAATAATCAAATATTATAGATACGAAGGAGACGTATCACTCCTTCTCTAGGGATGAGGTGGTCGACCGCCCCTTTAAGGTAGCCTGCCATCTGGGCTTTGTCGAGAATACCGGCTAGGACATCAATGTCAAGGTTAAAAAGAAGGGGAGAAAAAGGGTCCCCCTATTTTACCCCAGCCGAGGAGGAGAAATAAGGTCCCACCTCGTCGTTGATGTTAATGGCCATGTTGCTAGACTGAAAAACCTGCGCAATCCATGAACACCATGTGTCATTGTAGCTTCGACGGTTCAACACCGTCCTCAAGAAGGACTAGTCCAGACGATCATAAGCCTTTTGAAAATCCAACCTGAGGAAAATGCCTTTATTACCCCATGAGTGGACCTCATTAGCAATTTTGTGGAGGTCTAAGATCCCGTGATGAATCCGACGACCCTTCAAGAACATTGTCTGAAGGGGGTGATCAAGCCGCTCCTCCACATGGGCTAGCCGAGTCGCACAAACTTTAGACAAAATGCGTTCTAGCATATTGATCACTGTAATAGGCCTAAAGTACCTAATATCCGTTGCTCCAACTATTTTGGGGATCAGGGTAATCTCGTTGTAGTTGATCCGAGCCATGTCGAAGGTCCCAATGTAGAATTCATGGAACATTGGCATGATCACCGGTTTTATTATGTACCAGAATTTCTGGAAGAAAACCACTTGCAACCCATCTGGACCCGGGTCTGAGCCCGCCTTCATAGAGGTGATTGCCTTGACAACCTCTTCCTCCAAGAAAGGAAGGGTATTCTCTGAGTTCTCAGATTCCTATACTCATTCGGCGGGAGGCTAGAAGTTGTCGGAAACTGAGACACCACTACGGCGTGCCGTTGAGAATAGCTCCTTGTAGAAGGAGTAAATATGGGACTGGATCTCGTCTGAATGCTCTAGGAGGTTTTCACCCTCCCAAAGACACGGAATAGCGCATCTATGCCGCCGACCATTAGCAATCGCCTGGAAGTATGCCGTATTAGCCTCGCCTTGGAGGAGCCACTTATGGCCTCCTCGATGCTGCAAGAATAGCTCCTCGCTCTTATAGATCTCCATAGACGAGGTCTCAAGGGCATAAAGGCTCAGCCAGTCATCAGCCGAGATGCCTACTGAGTCAGCCAGCACATCGAGGTCTTTAATCTAGGCGAGAAGCGTCGCCTTACGCGCTCTAGATTCAGCGCCCAGGTTGGCACCCCACCAGCGCATAAATTGGTGGGTCAGATGCGAATAGTGGTGTCATATGTCCGTCGCACTATAAGCCCGAGCCGGTGTAGACGCGGCCTCCGGCCAGCGTTGCCGCACCATCTTCATGAACCCTGGTTGGCTTAACCAGCTCTCCTCAAAGTGGAACCTCCCCGGTCGAGGGGGGCATCGTCCCCCGATGAAAATAGCAATGGGAGATGGTCAGAGCCTATCCGTGTGACCGCTCTAAGTACACATAGCAGGAACATGGCGTCCCACTGCATCGAGACGAATACCCTATCCAACAAACTCCGGATAGGGTCCACCTGTTTACTGGTCCAAGTGAACCTCGGGCCTACTCGTGCAACCTCCCGCAGAGCTAGGTCGGCAATGTAGTCGTTGAACATGCACATCCGCCCCCGGTCCATGTTACGGGAGCTCTTATCTTCCACCTACCGAATAATGTTGAAGTCACCGCAACCACTACAGGTGTATTGCAGCGGTCCACCATATCCTGAAGCTTGACCAAGAATTCCACCAACATACTATGGTTAGTTGGGCCATAGACAATGATCACCTCCAACTCAAGTTCACATGTCGTTCCATGATGGACATGCTAAGGAAGAACTCCCCTCTGTCCATGTCCTCTACCGAGAACACGTCCTCCCGGACCTCAAGCAGGATACCCCCAAAGAGGCCTGCTTCGGGTAGCCGCTGCCACGTGATCGAGAGGCGCTGGAGTTCTTGGATGGAAAAGTCCTGATGGATGGTCTGTTGCAAGACCACAATATCAATCCTTCTTGTCTAATGTAATCAATCAGCTGTCGCTTCCGACCTAGGTGTCCGAAGCCCTGAATGTTCCAACATAGGAGCTTCATGATGGAATCATGGTCGGGGAACTAGAGGGACCACATGTGGGACTGAGCTAGCCCGACCACCACCTGTGGATCGGGGGACCTGTACGGACGGAAGTCCGCGATGCCCCTTCCTAGTGAGGGCATCTACGGTCTCAGAGTCGAAGTCCCATGTAGGGAGGCCGACACTAGCGCCACGGCCCTCCATCCATTGCTTAGAGGGATGGAGGCGCGTGGGAGGCCTGCCTCGCAGCACCCTGCCTACTGCAGGGTCGCCACCTCTAGTTGATGTTGGGCTAGGGATACCCACCGGGGCCTCGACCCTTGGCTCTCTATTCCCGGGGTCGTCCATGGTGGGATGCACCAAAGGCGCGTCACGTCCAGGAGCAGTGTGCGTTCTGTCGGCTTCGGCCCGACGCTCTTCACGAGCCCGGGCCTCTGCTAACACCCCATCCAGTCGCTCCTTAGCACTGATAGCCAGAAGATGCTCCATGCATGGCCCCTTCTCTCCTCAAAACACAATATCACAATCGGACGGGACCTCACCCAGGTGTGCAAGTGCAATAGATCCAAGAATCACAAAACAAGAGTCAGAGCAATGTGAACTAGGGTTCTTCGGGGGGATACCTAGTGGAAGATCACGAGCCGTCGCGTGCATGGTCACCTTTTCCACGATGGTCGGGACCCGTCCATCAGCCATAGCCCTTGTGCCCGAGAGACGGGTGCTCTGTCAGGCGGCGACCGATAGGGAGGCGGCCGACTGTAGTTTGGGGCTAGCCGCGGGGGAGACGATGTCGACCACGGCTGGCCCAAGTTCCGATGATGGCTGAGTCGCAAGGAACAGCGCAGGGGGGCCGGCAAGGTCGGTGCAGGTGGGGGTCCCAGACGAGCGGGTCTAGCAGACCGCCCCAGGAGACCACGGGGATGATGGAGGGTACACATCCGTCCCCGGGCTCCTAGTGCCATCCTCGATGGGCCCGCCCTCAACAATCGTCCCTGCCGAAGCCGAACGTCCGGGAGGGGCCTGAGCAGGCCCAGAGGGAGAGCAGTCATCCCCCGAGTCAGCGGAGGAGCCCTCGGAATGCTCCCCCTCCCCCTCACCCTCCAGGCCCGCCTCCCTCGCAAAAGGCAGCAGAGGAGGAGGGTCAGCGGCAATCCGCCCCTCGAGCTCATCCAGGTCAAGCTCGTAGAAGAGCTGAACCCCCTTTGGACCCCAAAGTAGAAGACCATAGAAAGGCCCTCGACGTCCTCAGCGACTGGCAAAGGATCTCGACACGAGCCGGGCCATCAATGGCCAGGGAATCCATGTCAACCGTCAATAGCTTACCCACCGGCTTCAAGACCGCCTTAAGGATGTGGTCGTGTTTGCCCCCTTCGGGGAGCCCATAGATAACGATCCAGGCCTATTCAAGGGGATGAACCAGGTCCGGGATTGCTTCCGCCTTCTTGATGGAGATCAGGAACTTGTTGATGGGGCAGGTGATGATATCGCAGGTGCACACGTTGATCATCTCAGCGGATGGGAATGGGACAGATAAGACCAGAGGGGCCGTCTCCGACACCACCCATGAGAAGGAGCATCCGCTATAATCTCTAAAGTAGGCAGAGAGCTCCTCTTTGATGACCTCAGCTGTGACAATCACAAAAGGGCAAGCCTCCTGCCCCTGAATGAGGCAGACGATGGCGAGGTGGGGCCTGGGAGGCGGGATGTCAAGGGTGGAGTCGACGAAGTAGAATCCACCCTCGCGTGGTTTCCTGCACCCGAGGAAGGCCAGTGTCAAGGAGCACCTCGGAGGGGCCTCGCACTCCGTCAGAAAGTGCACAGTGTTGAAAATATGCCCTACAGGCAATAAATAAAGTGTTTATTATTGTATTTCCATGTTCATGATAATTCTTTATTACCCATGCTATAATTGTATTGGTTGGAAACACATTGCATGTGTGGATAAATAGACAACACTTTGTCCCTTGTATGCCTCTAGAGAACTAGCTCGTTGATCAAAGATGGTCAAGGTTTCCTAGCCATTGACATGTGATGTCATCTGATAACGGGATCACATCATTAGGAGAATGATGGTATGGACAATACCCAAACTATAAATGTAGCATATGATCATGTCAGTTTATTGCTACGGTTTTCTGCATGTCAAGTATATGTTCCTATGACCATGAGATCATGCAACTCACAGACACCAGAGGAGTGCCTTGTGTGTATAAAATGATGGAACGTAACTAGGTGACTATAAAGGTGCTCTACAGGTATCTCTGAGGGTGTCTATTGGGTTGGCAAGGATCAACACTAGGATTTGTTACTCTGTGTGACGGAGAGGTATCTCAGGGCCGACTCGGTAATACAACATCACAACAAGTCTTGCAAGCAATGTGACTAAGTGTTAGTCACGAGATCTTGTATTACGGAATGAGTAAAGAGACTTGCCGGTGACGAGTTTGAAATAGGTATGGAGATATCGATGATCGAATCTCGGGCAAGTAACATACCGAAGAACAAAAGGAACTTCATACGGGATTAACTGAATCCTTGACAGACAGGTTCGACCGATAAAGATCTTCGTACAATGTGTAGGAATCAATATGGGCATCCAGGTCCCGCTATTGGTTATTGACCGTAGAGGTGCCCCGGTCATGTCTACATAGTTCTTGAACCTGCGGGGTTTGCACACTTAAGGTTTGGTGACGTTTCGATAGTATAGAATTATGCATGGTGGTGACCAAAGGTTGTTCGTAGTCCCATATGAGATCCCGGACATCACGAGGAGCTCCGGAATTGTCCGGATGTAAAGATTGATATATAGGAAGTTATGTTTTGGTCACCGGAAAAGTTCCGGGCTCATCAGTAGTGTACTGGGAGTGCGAGGAGGGTACCGAGGGACCATCGGGAGGGGTATTTCGACCCAAGAGGATACATGGTCCGTGGGAGAAGGAATACCATCCCTTAGTTGGCTGGCCGAAGTCCCACAAGAGTCCCATGCGGGTAGGAAGAAAACCCAAGGTGGAAAGAACGGCAAAAGTGGGAAATAAGGAAGGAGTCCTAATCCTACTAGGAGTAGAGGAGGAGGACTCCTCCCTCCACTTCGGCCAAAGTGGATTTGGCTCCCTTGGGAGCCAAGTCTCCTCCCTCCCCTCCTCCTATATAAACTAGAGGTTTTAGGGTTTTTTCATATAGATTTTCAGCCACGTGCTACCCTCTCCTCTAGTCTGTAGTTTGTTCTCTAGATCAGTTTCAGCAGTGCTTAAGCGAAGCTCTGCTAGAATTACTCCACCACCATCGCCGCAACGTCAGTGCGATGCTGGAGAACTCGTATACCTCTCCGCTCCCTCTTGCTGGATCAAGGAGGCGGAGATCGTCCTCAAGCCATACGTGTGCTGAACGCGGAGGTGTCGTCCGTTCGGTGCTAGATCGGGATGGATCGTGATTGGATCACGGGACGCTCGGCGATTTGGATCGCGAAGACGTTCGACTACATCAACTGCGTTTCTTGACGCTTCCTGCTTAGCGATCTACAAGGGTACGTAGATACACTCTCCATCTCATAGATGCTCATCACCATGGTTAGATCTTGCGTGTGCGTAGGAAATTTTTTGTTTCCCATGCAATGTTCCCCAACAGTGGCATTATGATCTAGGTCTTTGTATATATGAGATCTCGAGTAGAACACAAAGAGTTTGTGTGCGTTGATGCTTAGATTGCTTCCTCCCTTGGTCGTGTTTTGGTTCAGCGGTATTGTTGGACGAAGCGGCCCGGAACAACCTTACTCGTACGCTTATGAGAGACCGGTTCAATCGACTGACGTGTAACTTCGTTGCACAAAGATGGCTGGCGGGTGTCTGTTTCTCCTACTTTAGTTAGATCGGATTCGACTAAGGCGGTCCTTGAGAATGTTGAAAAGCAACTTATGTATCACCGTTGTGGTTTATGCGTAGGTGAGAATTGTTCTTGCTAGATACCCGTAGCAGCCACGTAAAACATGCAACAACAATTAGAGGACGTCTTACTTTTTTTGCAGGGTATGTTGTGATGTGATATGGCCAATTACATGATGAGAGATATGTGATGTATGAGATGATCATGTGTTATATAGAATATCACGACTTCCATGTCGATGAGTACGGAAACTGGCAGGAGCCATAGGGTTGTCTTTAATTATTGTATGACATGCGTGTCAATCATTACGCGCTATGTAATGCTTTCTTTATCTCTAAATGGTAGCAATAGTAGTAGAAGCTTGGTGGGCGCGACAACCCCGATTGCGACACGTTGATGGAGATCAAGATGATGGAGATCATGGTGTCATGCCGGTGACAATGGAGATCATGCCAGTGCTTTCAAGATGGAGATCAAAAGCACAAGTTCATGGCCATATATATCATGTCACTTATGATTTGCATGTGATGTTAATCCTTTTATGCACCTTGTTTTGCTTAGGACGACGGTAGCATTATAAGGTGATCCCTCACTTATATTTCAAGATGAATTGTTTTCTCCCCGAGTGTGCGCCGTTGCGAAAGTTCGTCGTGTCGAGACACCACGTGATGATCGGGTGGGATAGACTATACGTTAACATACAACGGGTGCAAGCCAGTGTTGCACATGCAGAACACTCAGGTTAAAATTCATGAGCCTAGCATGTACAGACATGGCCTCGGAACACAAGAGACCGAAAGGTCGAACATGAGTCATATAGTAGATATGATCGACATGATGATGTTCACCATTGAAACCACCTCAACTCACGTGATGATCGGACTTGAGTTGGTGAATTTGTATCATGTGTCACTCATATGACCTGATGGATGTCAATCTGAGTGGGACTTTGAGTAATTTGATTAACTAAACTCATTATCTTGAATAATAGGCTAAGTAACCTTTGCATATTTATGTTGTAGATCAATGGCTCACGCAGTAGCACCCCTGAATTTTAATGCGTTCCTAGAGAAAGCTAAGTTGAAAGATGATGGAAGTAACTTTGTGGACTGGGCCCGTAATCTGAGGATTATCCGCACGGCTTCCCATAAGTCATATGTCCATGATGCACCGCTTGGTAACCAACCCGAAGACATGTCATCTGAAGACGTTAAGAACGCTTGGGAGGCACGATCTGGAGATTACTCATAGTTCAGTGTGCAATATTGTATGGCTCAGAACCGGGACTTCAATGACATTTTGAACATCATGGAGCATATGAGATGTTCCAGGAGTTAGAGTTTATCTTTAAGAAGAATGCCCGGATCGAGAGGTATTAGACCTCCGATAAGTTCTGTGCTTGCAAAATGGAGGAGAATGGGTCCATCAGTGAACATATACTCAAATTGTCTGGGTATTCGACTCGTCTAGCGGAGTTACGGATGCTCCTTCCGCCAGAGGCGATCATTGATAGAGTTCTCCAATCACTATCACCTATCTACAAGAGCTTTGTGATGAACTATAACATGCACGAGATGAACAAGTCAGTCGTCGAGCTGTTTGCGATGCTGAAAGTCGCTGAGTCTGAAATCCAGAAAGAACATCAAGTGTTGATGGTCAATAAAACCACTAGTTTCAAGAAAAATGGCAAGGTCAAGAAGGGTAAATCCAAGAAGGATGGCAAAGTAGTTGCTCCTCCCGTGAAGAAACCCAAGGCTGGACCCAAGCCAGAAACTGAGTGCTTTCATTGCAAGGGAACTAGTCACTGGAAGCAGAACTGCCCCAAGTACCTAGCTGACAAGAAGGCGCCCAACAACAAACAAGGTATATATGATATACATGTTATTGATGTGTACCTAACTAGATCTCATTGTAGAGCCTGGGTATGTGATACCGGTTCGGTTGCTCACATTTGCAACTCAAAACAGGAACTACGGAATAGACGAAGGCTGGCGAAGGAGGAAGTGACGATGCGCGTGGGAAATGGTTCCAAGGTTGATGTGATCGCCTTCGGCATGCTCTCTCTTCGATTACCATCGGGATTAGTGATGAACCTGAATAATTGTTATTTAGTGCTTGCGTTAAGCATGAACATTATTTCTGCATCTTGTTTATTGCGAGACGGTTACTTGTTTAAATCAGAGAATAATGTTGTTCATTTATGTGAGTGATATCTTTTATGGTCATGAACCCAATGTGAGGGGTTTATTCATACTGAATATTGATAGTGATGACACACATGTTCATAACATTGATGCCAAAAGATGTAGAGTTGATAATGATAGTACCACTTTCTTGTGGCACTGCCGTTTGGGTCATATTGGTGTAAAACGCATGAGGAAGCTCCATGCTGATGGACTTTTGGAGTCACTTGATTTTGAAACACTTGACACATGTGAACCATGGGTCATGGGCAATATGACTAAAATGCCGTTCTCTGAAACAATGGAACGGGCAAGTGACTTGTTGGAAATCATACATACTAATGTGTGTGGTCTAACGAATGTTGCAGTGCGTGGTGGATATCGTTATTTTCTCACCTTCACTGATGACTTAAGTAGATATGGGTATATTTACTTAATGATACACAAGTATGAAACGTTTGAAAAGTTCAAGCAATTTTAGAGTGAAGTTGAGAATCATCGTAACAAGAAGATTAAATTCCTATGATCTGATCGAGGAGGTAAATATCTGAGTTCTGAGTTTGGCAGTCACTTAAGACAGTGTGGAATTATTTCACAGTTGACACCGCCTGGAACACCATAGGATAATGCTGTGTGCGAACATCGTAATCGAACCTTATTAGATATGGTACGTTCTATGATGTCTCTTGCCGATTTGCCATTATCGTTTTGGGGTTATGCATTAGAGACAGCTGCATTCACTTTAAATAGGACACCATCAAAATCCATTGAGACGACGCCATATGAACTATGGTTTCGCAAAAGGCCAGAGTTGTCGTATCTTAAAGTTTGGGGATGTGATGCTTATGTCAAAAAGCTTCAGCCTAAAAAGCTAGAACCCAAAGCGGAGAAATGCGTCTTCATAGGATACCCAAAAGAGACAGTTGGGTATACCTTCTATCTCAGATCCGAAGGCAAAGTGTTTGTTGCTAAGAATGGAACATTTCTTGAGAAAGAGTTTCTCTCGAAAGAATTGAGTGGGAGGAAAATAGAGCTTGATGAGGTTATTGAACCTTTACTTCAACCAGAGAGTAGCGCAGCGCAGAAAGATGTTTCTGTGGAGCCTACGACAATGGAAGAGGAAGTTAATGATGATGATCGTGAAGCTTCGGATCAAGTTACTATTGAACCTCATAGGTCGATAAGGGCGCGTGCTGCTCCTGAGTGGTATGGTAACCTTGTCTTGGAGGTCATGTTGTTGGACAACAATGAAACTACGAGCTATGGATGAGCAAGGATGGGCTTGGATTTCGAGAAATGGTTAGAGGCCATGAAATCCGAGATGGGATCCATGTATTAAAAAAAAGTATGGACTTTGGAAGTATTACCTGAAGGGCGAAAGGTCATTCAGAACAAATGGATCTTTAAGAAGAAGGCGGACGTGGACGGTAATATCACCGTCTATAAAGCTCAACTTGTGGCAAAGGGTTTTTCACAAGTTCAAGGAGTTGACTACGATGAGACCTTCTCACCTGTAGCGATGCTTAAGTTCGTCAGAATCATGTTAGCAATAGCTGCGTATTCCGACTATGAAATTTGGCAGATGGATGTCAAAACAGCGTTCCTCAATGGTTTCCTTGAGGAAGAGTTGTATATGATGCAACCGGAAGGTTTTGTCGATCCAGAGAATACTGACAAAGTTTGCAAACGCCAACGATCCATTTATGGACTGGTTCAAACATCTTGGAGTTGGAATAAGCGCTTTGATGAGGTGATCAAAGCGTTTGGGTTTATACAAGTTTATGGAGAAGCTTGTATTTACAAGAAAGTGAGTGGGAGCTCTATAGCATTTCTGATATTATATGTGGATGATATATTGTTGATTGGAAACAAGATAGAAATGTTGGAAAGTGTGAAGGAATATTTGAACAAGAGTTTTTCATCGAAGGACCTAGGAGAAGCTGCTTTCATAATAGGCATTAAGATCTATAGAGATAGATCGAGACGCTTAATAGCACTTTCACAGAGCACATACCTTGATAATGTTTTGAAGAAGTTCAAAATGGATCAATCCAAGAAGGGGTTCTTGCCTATGTTACAAGGTGTGAAGTTGAGTAAGACACAATGCCCAGTGACTGCGGAAGATAGAGAAAAGATGTGTGTCATCCCCTATGCTTCAGCCATATGCTCTATCATGTATGCAATGCTATGCACAAGACCCGATGTCAGCCTTGCCATAAGTATGGTCGGAAGGTTTCAAAGTGATACTGGAATGGAGCACTGGACGGCGCTCAAGAATATACTTAAGTACCTGAAAAGGACTAAGGAAATGTTTCTCATTTATGGAGGTGATGAAGAGCTCGTCGTAAAGGGTTTACGTCGATGCAAGCTTTGACACTGATCCAGATGACTCTAAATCGCAAACCGGATACGTATTTATTGTCAACGGGGGAGCGGTAAGCTTGTGTAGTTCCAAGCAAAGCGGGTAGCCGATTCTACATGCGAAGTGGAGTACATCGCAGCCTTGGAGGCAGCGAAGGAAGGTGTCTGGATGAAGCAATTCATGACAGATCTTGGAGTAGTGACCAGTGCACTGAATCCAATGACTGTTCTGTGACAACACTGGTGCCATTGCTCTGGCCAAGGAACCAAGGTTTCACAGGAGGAATAGACACATAAAGCGATGCTTCAATTCCATCCGTGATTACATCGAGGAGAAGGACATAAATATTTTCAAAGTGCACACGGATCTGAATGTTGCAGACCCGTTGACTAAACCTCTTCCAAGGGCTAAACATGATCAACACCAGAACTGCATGGGTGTTCGATTCATTACAATGTAAATCACATAGTGATGTGAACTAGATTATTGACTCTAGTGCAAGTGGGAGACTGTTGAAATATGCCCTAGAGGCAATAAATAAAGTGTTTATTACTATATTTCCTTGTTCATGATAATTGTTTATTATCCATGCTATAATTGTATTGATTGGAAACGCATTGCATGTGTGGATAAATAGACAACACTTTGTCCCTACTATGCCTCTAGAGAACTAGCTCGTTGATCAAAGATGGTCAAGATTTCCTAGCCATTGACATGTGATGTCATTTGATAACGGGGTCACATCATTAGGAGAATGATGGGATGGACAAGACCCAAACTATAAACGTAGCATATGATCATGTCAGTTTATTGCTACAGTTTTCTACATGTCAAGTATATGTTCCTATGACCATGAGATCATGCAACTCACGGACACCGGAGGAGTGCCTTGTGTGTATCAAATGTTGGAATGTAACTGGGTGACTATAAAGGTGCTCTACAGGTATCTTCGAGGGTGTCTATTGGGTTGGCATGGATCAACACTGGGATTTGTTACTCCGTGTGACGGAGAGGTATCTCAGGGCCCACTTGGTAATACAACATCACAACAAGCCTTGCTAGCAATGTGACTAAGTGTTAGTCACGGGATCTTGTATTATGGAACGAGTAAAGAGACTTGCCGGTAACGAGGTTGAACTAGGTATGGAGATACCGACGATCGAATCTAGGGCCAGTAACATACTAAAGAACAAAAGGAACATCATACGGGATTAATTGAATCCTTGACACAGAGGTTCGACGATAAAGATCTTCATACAATATGTAGGAATCAATATGGGCATCCAGGTCCCACTATTGGTTATTGACAATAGAGGTGTCTCGGTCATGTCTACATAGTTCTCGAACCCGCAGGGTCTGCACACTTAAGGTTTGGTGACATTTCGATAGTATAGAGTTATGCATGGTGGTGACCGAAGGTTGTTCGGAGTCCCAGATGAGATCCCAGACGTCACGAGAAGCTCCAGAATGGTCTGGAGGTAAAGATTGATATATATGAAGTCATGCTTTGGTCACCGGAAAGTTTCGAGCTCATCGGTAGTGTACCGGGAGTGCTGGGAGGGTACTGGGGGACCATCGGGAGGGGTATTTCGAGAGGCTACATGGGCTGTGGGAGAAGGAATACCAGCCCTTAGTGGGCTGTCCGAAGTCCCACAGGAGGCCCATGCGGCTAGGAAGAAAACCCAATGTGGAAAGAAAGGCAAAAGTGGGAAATAAGGAAGGAGCCCTAATCCTACTAGTAGTAGAGGAGGAGGAGGACTCCCTCCACTTCGGCCAAAGTGGACTTGGCTCACTTGGAAGCCCAGTCTTCTTCCTCCCCTCCTCCTATATATACTAGAGGTTTTAGGGGTTTTGCATATAGATTTTCAGCCACGTGCTACCCTCTCCTCTAGTCTGTAGTTTCCCGCAAAGTACTCATAGTTTTATTCTTGCAAAGTACTTCTAGTTTTATTCCCGCAAAGTAGTTTCATACTTGTTCTAGGTAAAGAAAGCATTAGCATGTGTAGAGTTGTATCGGTGGTCGTTAGAACTTGAGAGAATATTAACTCTACCTTTAGCTCCTCGTTGGGTTGGACACTCTTACTTATCAAAAAAGTCTTCAAACGACCCCCTACACTTGTGGGTTATCATGAAGTCACTCACATCCAGTACGCGGATGATACCATGATCATGGTCGAGGGATCCGACATGGACATCATGAATTTGAAATTCCTTCTGCTCTGCTTTGAATCGAAGTCGGGACTAAATATCAACTACAATAAAGGCGAAGTCTTTATCCTTGGCTACTCGCCCGAGGAGCAGCTACGGATCGCCGATAACTTGAATTACAGGCTGGCGGCATTCCCCATAACTTACTTAGGGATGCCCCTAGCCGAGTCGAGAATCCCGACATCGGGATTCGACCCATTAGTAGGCCACGTGGCCTCGAAGGCCGAACCTTGACAGGGCCGTTTCATCTCCAAGGGAAGCAAAACAATCCTCATTGGTGCAAACCTGGCTAGCTTACCCATGTTCATGATGGGCCTATATTGTTGGAAATATGCCCTAGAGGCAATATATAAAGTGTTTATTATGATATTTCCTTGTTCATGATAATCGTTTATTATCCATGCTATAAATGCATTGATTGGAAACACATTGCCTGTGTGGGTAAATAGACAACACTGTGTCCCTAGTATGCCTCTAGTGAACTAGCTCGTTGATCAAAGATGGTCAGGGTTTCCTAGCCATTGACATGTGATGTCATTTGATAACGGGATCACATCATTAGGAGAATGATGTGATGGACAAGACCCAAACTACAAACGTAGTGTATGATCGTGTTAGTTTATTGCTACTGTTTTCTGCATGTCAATGTATATGTTCCTTTGACCATGAGATCATGCAACTCACGGATATCGGAGGAGTGCCTTGTGTGTATCAAATGTCGCAACATAACTGGGTGACTATAAAGGTGCTCTACAGGTATCTCCGATGGTGTCTGTTGAGTTGGCATGGATCGAGACTGGGATTTGTTACTCCGTGTGACGGAGAGGTATCTCGGGGCCCACTCGGTAATGCAACATCACAATAAGCCTTGCAAGCAATGTGACTAATTGTTAGTTGCAGGATCTTGTATTACGGAATGAGTAAAGAGACTTGCCGGTAACGAGGTTAAACTAGGTATGGAGATACCGACGATCGAATATCGAGCAAGTAACATACCGAAGAACAAAGGGAACGTCATACGGGATTAACAGAATCCTTGACATAAAGGTTCGACTGATAAAGATCTTCGTAGAATATGTAGGAACCAATGTGGACGTCCAGGTCCCGCCATTGGTTATTGGCCGTAGAGGTGTCTCGGTCATGTCTACATAGTTCTCGAACCCGCAGGGTCTGCACACTTAAGGTTCGGTGACGTTTCGGTAGTGTAGGGTTATGTATGGTGGTGACCGAAGGTTGTTCGGAGTCCCGGATGAGGTCCTGGACGTCACGAGGAGCTCCGGAATGGTCCGGAGGTAAAGATTCATATATAGGAAGTCCCAGTTTGGTCACCGGAAAAGTTTCGGGCTCATCGGTAGTGTACCGGGAGTGCCGGTAGTGTACCGGGAGGCCTCCGGGAGGGGTATTTCGACCCCAAGAGGTCCATGGGCTGTGGGAGAGTATTAACAAGCCCTTAGTGGTCTGGGAAAACAGCCACAAAGGCCCATGGCGCAGGAGATAAAGTCCTAAAGCAAAAAGTGGAAAAATCAGCCAATAGGAGGCAATCCTACTCCAACTAGGATTGGAGTTGGAATAGGATTCCACCCTTCCTCTAGCCGGCCGAGCCAAGGAGGCCTTGGCTGCCTATACTCTCCTCCCTCATATATATACTAGTGGATTGGGTGGTTTTTGGACACAGTTTATGGCCAAGTGCTACCCGTTCCACCGGTGCTCCTCTAGACTAGATTTCCGTAGTGCTCAGGCGAAGCCCTGCCGGAATTGCTCCACCACCACCATCACCGGAGCGTCGTCACGCTGCCGGTGAACTCTCTCTCCTCTCCACCTCCTCTTGCTGGATCAAGATGGTGGAGATCGTCATCAAGCTGCACGTGTGCTGAACGCGGAGGTGTCGTCCGTTCGGTACTAGATCGAAAGGATCGTGATCAAGGCCACGGGACGTTCGTGATCGGATCGCGGGACGGATCATGACGAGATCGCGGGACGGTTCGTGATTGGTTTGTGGGATGGTTCGTGATTAGATCGTGGGACGCTCGGCGATTTGGATTGCGAATAAGTACGACTACACCAACCGCGTTTCTCAACGCTTCCCGCTTAGCGATCTACAAGGGTACGTAGATCCACTCTCCCTCTCGTAGATGCTCATCACCATGGATAGATCTTGTGTGTGCGTAGGAAATTTTTTGTTTCCCATGCAACATTCCATAACACCCAACACAGCCGCAATTGAAGCACATGGTCTCTTCCCAGGTCCGGTGGCGACCCACCGGGGGCTGGGGGCAGCCGGAACCTCCTGATCAGGCCCCTTGCCAGGGGACAGTCCTCGCGGCCCCTCCGCAGTAGCAGCACCACCAGCACCAAGCACCCGCTTCTTCTTGTTGTTTTTCTTCTTCCATGCCAGGGGAGAGACAGTTCCCACCTCCGTCCGCCGAGGGGGGAGCCATGGGAAGATACCGACGCACGTCGTTGCCAATCACGGGAGTACGCGCATGCCACCAAGTCCGAGCCGATCCTCGCCCCCCACACAGCGGTCATCATTGTGGGCACTCGACGCAAGATCAAACCGCTCCCGGACCTATCAGCAGCTACCCAAGACCGGGATCGTAGTAGTAAATTCAAAAAAATTCCTACGTGTCACCAAGATCAATTTATGGAGAAACCAGCAACGAGCAAAGGGGGGTGCATCTTCATACCTTTGAAGGTTGCAAAGCGAAAGCGTTACAAGAACGTGGTTAGTGGAGTCATACTCACAGTGATTCAGATCGTGGTTGATTCCGATCTAAGCGCCGAACAACGGCGCCTCCGCAATCAACACACATGGAGCCCAGTGACGTCTCCTATGCCTTGATCCAGCAAGGAAGAAGGAGAGGTTGAGGGAGAGCTCCAGCAGCACGATGGTGGAGCTGCGTGGTACTCCGGCAAGGCTTCGCCAAGCGCTACGAAGGACGAGGAGGAGGAGGGGTAGGGCTGCGCCGAGAGAGAGAGACAGATTGGTATAGGCAGCCCCCTAAAACCCTCACTATATATAGGAGGAGAGGAGGAGGGTGCGCCCCCTCTAGGATTCCCACCCTAGGGGGTGCGGAAGCCCTAGATGGGAGGAGGGTCGACGGCCAAGGTGGGGAGGAGGGGCCGCGCCCTAGGGTGGGCCTTGGGCCCCTCCACGCCTAGGGTTTGCCCCCCTCCACCCTTTTCTGCGCCTTGGGCTAAGGTGGGAGGCGCACTAGACCACCTAGGGACTGGTTCCCTCCCACTCTTGGCCCATGTAGCCTTCCGGGGCTGGTGGCCCCTCCCGGTGGACCCCCGAAACCCTTCCGGTGGTCCTGTTACATTACCGGTGATGCCCGAAACACTTTTGGTGACCAAATCCTCACTTCCTATATATCATTCTTTACCTTCGGACCATTACGGAACTCCTCGTGACGTCCGGGATCTCATCCGGGACTCCGAAGAACCTTCATTAACCACGTACACAATTCCCCTATAACCCTAAACCCTAAACCCTCAGCATCAACATTGGAAACATTTCCAATAATTTATGCCTAAACCCTAAACCCTAAACCCTTAGCATGGAGTTTCTTCATGCGCTTTATACCAATATGACATTCAGCGGTAGTGCCACAAGTATGTGGTACTATCATTATTAACTTTGTATCTTCTGACATCAATGTTATGAACATGTGTATTACTACGATCAAGATATCAACAAACCATTCTCACTAGGTGCATGACCATTGAAGGTATTATTCATGTAAACAGAATAACCATTATTCTCTAACTTAAATGAATAACCGTATTGCAATAAACATGATCTAATCATGTTCATGCTCAACGCAAAACACCAAATAACATTTATTTAGGTTCATCACTAATCTTGAAGGTAGAGAGAGCGTGCGATGTTGATCACATCAACCTTGGAAACATTTCCAACACATATCGTCACCTCACCCTTAGCTAGTTCTCCGCTTATTCCGTAGCTTTTATTTCGAGTTACTAACATTTAGCAACCGAACCGGTATCCAATACCCATGTGCTACTAGGAGTACTAGCAAGGTACACATCAATAACTCATATATCAAATATACTTATGTCGATGTTACCGGCCTTCTTATCTACCAAGTATCTAGGGTTGTTCCGCTTCAGCGAACGCTCACCTCATAACAGAACCACTTAGTCTCGGGTTTGAGTTCAACTTTAGGTTGCTTCACTGGAGTAGGAACTGACTTGCTATCCATGCAGTTTCCCTCCTTGCTCTTGCCCTTCTCGAAACAAGTGGTTTGATTAACCATCAACACTTGACGCTCCTTCTTCATTTCTACCTTCGCGGTGTCAAACAGCGCGAATAGCTCAGGGATCAATATTTCTATCCCTGGCATTTTATAGTTCATCACCAAGTTCTAGTAGCTTTAGTGACAGTGACTTGGAGAACTATATCAATCACTTTCTTATCTTGAAGATCAACTCCCACTTGATTCAAGCGATTGTAGCACCCAGACAATCTGAGCACATGCTCAACGATTGAGCTATTCTCTTTCATCTTGCAGGCAAAGAATCTTGTTGGAGATCTCATATATCGCAACATAGGCACGAGCCTGAGATCCTAATTTCAGCTCTTAGAAATATCTCATATGTTCCGTGATGTTCAAAATGTTTTGGAGCCTCAATTCTAACCGTAATGCATGACGCACTAAACTATCATGTAGTCATCAAAACGTGCCTGTCAGATGTTCACAACATCTACAGACGATGCTAGAGGGGTTAGCGCACCGAGCTGTGCATTAAGGACATAAGCCTTCTGTGCAGCAATGAGGACAATCCTCAGATCATGGACCTAGTCTGCAATATTGCTACCATCATCTTTCAACTCTATTTCTCTAGGAACATATAAAAAATTAAGGGAGCTACAGCGCGAGCTAGTAATCTACAACATAATTTGCAAAGACACTATTGACTATGTTCATGATAATGAGTTCAATTAATCCTATTACTTAAGAACTCCCACTCAAATTGACATTCCTCCGGTCATTCGAGTGATACATGATCCAAATTCACCAACTCAAGTCCGATCATCACGTGAGTTGAGGTGGCTGCAATGGTGAACATCATCATGTTGATCATATCTACTATATGACTCATGTTCGACCTTTCGGTCTCTTGTGTTCCGAGGCCATGTCTGTACATGCTAGGCTCGTCATGTTTAACCCGAGTGTTCTGCATGTGCAACACTGGCTTGCACCCATTGTATGTGAACGTAGAGTCTATCACACCCGATCATCACGTGGTGTCTCAACACGACGAACTTTCGCAACGGTGCACACTCGGGGAGAACACAATTTATCTTGAAATTAAGTGAGGGATCACCTTATAATGCTACCGTACTCCTAAGCAAAACAAGGTGCATAAAAAGGATTAACATCACATGCAAATCATAAGTGACATGATATGGCCATGAACTTGTGCTTTTGATCTCCATCTAGAAAGCACCGGCATGATCTCCATCGTCACCGGCATGACACCATGATCTCCATCATCTTGATCTCCATCAACGTGTCACCATCGAGGTTTTCATGCCGAACATGCTTATACTACTATTGCTACTGTAGCGATAAAGTAAAGCATTACATAGCGCTTAATGATTGACACGCAGGTCATACAATAATTAAAGACAACCCTATGGCTCCTGCCGGTTGCCGTATTCATCGACATGCAAGTCGTGATAATCTATACATAACATGATAATCTCATACATCACATATATCACATCATGTAATTGGCCATATCATATCACAACATACCCTACAAAAACAAGTTAGACATCCTCTAATTGTTGTTGCATGTTTTACGTGGCTGCTACGGGTATCTAGCAAGAACGATTCTCATCTACGCAAAAACCACAACGGTGATACACTAGTTGCTTTTCAACCTTCTCAAGGACTGGCTTTGTTGGATCCGGTCCAACTAAAGTGAGAGGAATTGTCACCCGCAAGCCATCTATGCAACAAGTTGCGGTTGAGGGAACCGATCTCTCGTAAGCGTATGAGTAATGTTGGTCCGGGCCGCTTCATCTCACAATACCGCTAGATCAAAATCCGACCAAATGAGGAAGCAATCTAAGCATCAACGCCCACAAACCTTTTGTGTTCTACTCGAGATCTCATCTACACATAGACCTAGCTCAGATGCCACTGTTGGGGAACGTCGCATGGGAAACAAAATATTTCCTACGCACACGCAGATCTATCCATGGTGATGAGCATCTATGAGAGGGAGAGTGGATCTACATACCCTTGTATATCACTAAGAGGGAAGCGTTAAGAAACGCGGTTGGTGTAGTCGAACATCTTCGCGATCCAAATCGCCGAGCGTCCCACGATCTCATCACGATCCGTCTCGCGATCCAATCACGATCCGTCTCGTGAACACATCACGATCCATCCCGCGATCAAATCACGATATATCTCATGATCTTGATCACGATCTGTCCCGCGAACTCATCACGATCCGTTCCGCAATCTCATCACGAACCGTCTCGCGATCTCGATCACGGTCCTTCCGATCTAGTGCCGAACGGACGGCACCTCCGCGTTCAACACACGTACAGCTTGATGACGATCTCCGCCTTCTCGATCCAGCAAGAGGGAGCGAAGAGGTAGAAGAGTTCTCCGGTAGCGTGACGGCGCTCCGGCGATGGTGGTGGAGCAATTTCGGTAGGGCTTCGCCTAAGCACTGCAGAAATCAGATCTAGAGGAGAAACTATGCACTGATGGAACGGGTAGCACGTGGCCGTAAAATCTGTGCAAAACCCCTCTATTCCACTAGTATATATAGGAGGTAGGGAGAGGAGGCCTTGGCGCAGGGCTGAGCCCCTCTTGGAGTCGGCCGAACCCAAGGGGGAGGAGTCCTACTCCTCCTCCAAACCTAGTAGGAGTAGGACTCTTCCTTTTTGCCTTTTTTTCCTTCCTTTTTCCTTGGGTTTCTTTATCCCAGCCGCATGGGCCTCTTGTGGCTTTTCCACCAGCCCACTAAGGGATGGTTAATACTCTCCCACAGCCCATGAATCCTCTTGGGTCGAAATACCCCTCCCGGAGGTCTCCCGATACACTACCGGCACTCCCGGTACACTACCGATAAGCTCGAAACTTTTCCGGCGACCAAACTGGGACTTCCTATATATGAATATTTACCTCCGGACCATTCTGGAGCTCCTCATGATGTCCAGGATCTCATCCGGGACTCCGAACAAACTTCGGTCACCACCATACACAACTCTGTACTACCGAAACGTCACCAAACCTTAAGTGTGCATACCCTGCGGGTTCGAGAACTATGTAGACATGACCGAGACACCTCTACGGTCAATAACCAATGGCGGGACCTGGATGTCCACATTGGTTCCTACATATTCTACAAATATCTTTATCGGTCGAACCTCTATGTCAAGGATTCAGTTAATCCCGTATGACGTTCCCTTTGTTCTTCGGTATGTTACTTGCCCGAGATTAGATCGTCGGTATCGCCATACCTAGTTCAACCTCGTTACCGGCAAGTCTCTTTACTCGTTCCGTAATACAAGATCCCGCAACTAACAATTAGTCACATTGCTTGCAAGGCTCATTGTGATGTTGTATTACCGAGTGGGCCCCGAGATACCTCTCCGTCACACGGAGTAAAAAATCCCAGTCTCGATCCATGCCAACTCAACAGACACCATCGAAGATACCTGTAGAGCACCTTTATAGTCACCCAGTTACGTTGCGACGTTTTATACACACAAGGCACTCCTCAGATATCCGTGAGTTGCATGATCTCATGGTCACAGGAACATATACTTGACATGCAGAAAACAGTAGCAATAAACTGACACGATCATATGCTACGTTTGTAGTTTGGGTCTTGTCCATCACATCATTCTCCTAATGATGTGATCCCGTTATCAAATGACATCTCATGTCCATGGCTAGGAAACCTTAACCATCTTTTGATCAACGAGCTAGTCTATTAGAGGCATACTAGGGACATGGTTTTGTCTATGTATCCACACATGCATTTAAGTCTCCGATCAATACAATTATAGCATGGATAATAAAATATTATCATGAACAAGGAAATATGATAATAACTAATTTATTATTGCCTCTAGGGAATATTTCCAACAGGCTACACTTAGCGCTACCGAAACCGCGAACGGAGGAGAAAACGATCTAGGGAGAGAGAGGGGCGCCAAGGGCTTAGTGTGTCCTCTTGGGGCGCCCCCTCCCCTCTATATATAGGTGGAGGGGTGTGGATATCGGCCTCTCCAAGCCTTAGGGCGCATCCAAGGGGGGAGGAGGTGGAATCCTAGTCCCCCTACTTTCCTTCCATACAAAGGTGGACTTTCCACCTCTCCCAAACCACATGGGCCTTGAGGGACTTGTGTGCCTAGCCCAGGCCATGGCGCCTCCCCTCAACCCTTGCAAACCCTTGGGACGTGGTGGAACCCTTGGTGGACTTCCGTACTCCTCCGGAAGTTTCCGGAACCTTCTAGAAGCTTCTCGGTTCAATATCGAAAAAACCAAAAACTTTTCCGTTAGCCAAAATATGACTTCCCATATATAAATATTTACCTCAAGACCATTCCAGAGCTCCTCGTGACGTCCGGGATCTCATCCGGGACTCCGAACAATCTTCGGTCACCAACATCCATAACTCAACTATACCGAAATGTCACCAAACCTTAAGTGTGCAGACCTTGTGGGTTCGAGAATTATGTAGACATGACCGAGACATCTCTACGTCCAATAACCAATAGAAGGACCTGGATGCCCATATTGGTTCCTACATGTTCTACGAAGATCTTTATCGGTTGAACCTCTATGTCAAGGATTCAGTTAATCCCGTATACTGTTCCCTTTGTTCTTCGGTATGTTATTTGCCCGAGATTCGATCGTCGACATCTCTATACCTAGTTCAATCTCGTTATCGATAAGTCTCTTTACTCGTTCCGTAGTATAAGATCCTATGACTAACACATTAGTAACTTTGCTTGCAAAGCTTGTTGTGATGTTGTGTTACCGAGTGGGCCTTGAGATACCTCTCCATCACACGGAGTAACAAATCCCAGTCTTGATCTATGCCAACCCAACAGACACCCTCGGAGATACCCGTAGAGCACCATTATAGTCACCCAGTTACGTTGCGACGTTTGATACACACAATACATTCCTCCCGTGTAAGTGAGTTGCATGATCTCATGGTCATAGGAACACATACATTGACATGCAGAAAATAGCAGCAATAAACTGACACGGTCATATGCTACATTTATAGTTTGGATCTTGTCCATCACATCATTCTCCTAATGATGTGATCCCGTTATCAAATGACATCTCATGTCCATGGTTAGGAAACCTTGACCATGTTTGATCAACAAGCTAGTCTACTAGAGGCATACTAGGGACATAGTGTTTGTCTATATACCCACACATGTATTTAGTTTCCAATCAATACAATTATAACATGGATAATAAACGATTATCATGAACAAGTAAATATGATAATAACTAATTTATTAGTGCCTCTAGGGCATATTTCCAACAGTCTCCCACTTGCACTAGAGTCAATAATATAGCTCACATCACCATGTGATTAACACTTTCATCACCATGTGATTAACACTTAAATCACCATGCGATTAACACCCAATGAGTTCTGGGGTTCGATCATGTTTTGCTTGTGAGAGAGGTTTTAGTCAACGGGTCTGTGACATTCAGATCCGTGTGTACTTTGTAACTCTCTATGTTGTAGATGGTTCTACCACGCTTCACTTGGAGCTATTCCAAATGGCTATCCCACTATACGTATCCGGATTTCTACTTAGAGTCGTCCGGATTGGTGTTAAAGCTTGCATCGACGTAACTCTTTACGACGAACTCTTCATCACCTCTATAATCGAGAAACATTTCCTTAGTCCTCTAGTTACTAAGGATAACTTTGACCGCTATCCAGTAATCCACTCCTGGATCACTCTTGTACCCCCTTTTCAGACATGGGGCAAGGCACACATCAATTGCAGTATACAGCATGGCATACCGAATAAATCCTATGGCTAGAGGCATAGGGGACGACCTTCGTCCTTTCTTTTTCTTCTGCCGTGCTCAAGGTATTAAGTCTTACTCAACTTCACACCTTACAATACAGTCAAGAACTCCTTCTTTGACTAATCTATAGTGGAACTTATCTAAGTCATCTGAAATATTAATATAAAGAGTTTATTTATTTATGCGGGAAAATAGTTTTTTATTGATGTTTGCTATGAACCGTGTGAATATATTCCCGTAAAAAAAATTGTGAATATATTTGAATGGTTTCATCTTCATATAAGATCTCTATAGTAGCAACAATTTTGAATAAAAGATACCCTCTATAAACAAATATAAGACGTTTTAGATCATTAAAATTATTTGTTCGGATTTATCGAGCATGAAAACTTAAGAAGGATCAATTTTATCTAGACACGTGCTGGTTTGCTGACTAGAAAAGGCCCATCCGCATTCGATTGCTACATTTATCCGTTAGTAGCTTTGTATATTGAAAAACTGGTGAATAATTTGTTTTTAAATTGAAAAAGATCAAATTTGAGAATATTATCTCTCAAAAAATATGTGAACACTTTTAAAATTGTTTTTTTAGGCAAACACACGTTTTTTTGTTAATTCTGTTGCAAAATGTCTACAGGAAAATGTTTAAAATTGGTAAATGTTTTTTGTTTGTAGTATAAGGAAAGCATTGGACCCAGCCCATGACGGTCCGACCCAGGTTCCCCACCGCCGCCGCTCTGCTCCAGGTTCCCCGCCGCCGCCGCTCTTCTCCTGTTGTAGATCTGTGCCAACTTACTTCGATTTTCTTTAATTCTCGTCCTTACTCTACTACGTCTTACCCTCCCAGGAGATCGTCGGAGAGGATGACTGGCGGCATGCGGCGGATCCTCAACCTTGGGACGTATGACGGCCTCAGGCAGTTGTATTCGATCCGGCGATTGGACCTCCTCAGGATGAACTTTTTTCACCCGACGGCGGAACATGGCAACGCCAAGGTGGTGCCAACACTGACGCCCAACAGGACAAGGATCTGCAACACTAATCTGGCGGCGGCGGTGGCGGCGGCGGCGCCCAATAGGAGAAGGATCTGCAACACTAATCTAGCGGCGGCGCCCATGATGTATCCGCCAATAAGCGAGCTGGTCATCAGGCCACCGCAACTCGAGTACAAGCAGAACCAACACACGGTCCATTTCTTGCCCACCGCCTCGGAGAGCAAGGTCGTCTTGGCCGACCGCGGGAACCGCATGCTGCGCTTCAACGTCGTCGATGGCATCGGCTGCATCGATACGCTGCCAACCCTCCACGGATACAAGGTCATACCGATGGCCATCTCCGTCCCTCCGACGGACCTACAACTCAATGACGGCGAAGACACCGGTGACCTCTTCATCATCGATGGCGACCTCTACCCGCACATGGCGGGGGAGCGGCCGCAGTTCGAGGCCCTGGAGTGGAGGGGGACCCCCCCGTATTGCTTATCTGACACCTTCTGGCAATGTGATGCCCTCCCGCTGCCACCGTGGATCACCCACCACAAGCGCGCCTACGTCCGCAGCCATGCCCTCGTCGGCGGCGACACCATCTGCTTCTCCATCTCTGCAGACGCTGAGGGTGCCGGCACCTACTGCTTCCACATCAGGACTCGTGAGTGGAGCAAAGCTGGCAACTGGCTCATGCCCTTCCAAGGCAAGGCGGATTACGTCCCCGAGCTTGGACTCTGGTTTGGCATCTCTTCACAAGACGACCTCCCCTGTGCTGCCGACCTATCGGGCCTTGTCGGCGGAGGGGAGGAGCCGCCGCCGCCGGAGAAGATGTGGGCTCGCGATGACCTGCCAGAGGAGTGTCAGCCCAACCTTTTGGTCAAGCCCAAGTTGGTGAGTCTGGGCTGTGGCAGGTTCATCCTCGTGGACGTCTTGTATACTATGGCATTTGACAAGTGCTCCAACGAGATAGTTCCCGTCAAGGAATTTGCTCTCTTCACTGGTATGGAGGTAGCCTTTAGCAATGGCAGCGCCGGCAACGAGAGGGGCCAGCACAATAACAATAGTGGTAGCTCTGGTGGCGACGAGAACGACGGCAACGGCAAAGGGACAATGTGTGGCCTCCGTATGATGAAGCACAAATGCCGCCGTTACATGTTTAACGACCAGCATAGGATTGAGGCGGTGCTCTGAATGATTAAATGGCAAGTCCGTCAGTTTGAACTGCAGCTAGTGTATGCAGGCATGCTTTCTGTCACTTCATTTGTTATCTTCCCTCTGTACCATTATATTTGTTGTTGGGGAGAACTAGTTTAGTACTTCCCAACAACAAATATTTAGTAACAGAGGGAGTATCAGTCTAGTGTCACTGCTCTCTGTTTCTGCTCCCTGTTTACTGCAAGGAGTACTGACACTAGTGCTAAGTCAGCTTAAATAATCCATATTATTTTTTGTACTGTAATTTTTAACTCCATGTCCCATGTTATTCTGGACCATTTCCATCTAGCTAGTATTCAGATTAAGATTTGCTGCTGGCCAAATAATTGTTTCATGTTAATTTTGAACTCTTGTGCTAGCTGAAGAATCCAATCTTTTATAGGCAGAAACCAAAATAAGTAGATCATATAGTATATAGGTATACTGGTTCAGTTTTGAGAGTTGATTTCAAGTAACTACAGTTTAGTTATTAACAAAAATAGCAGTTTGCGATGGCACCTATTGCTTCCACACCGCGACTCGTTAGTGGAGCAAAGCTGGCGAGTGGCTCATGCCCTTCTTTGGCAAGGCGGATTAGAGCTTGGGCACTGGTTTGGAATCTCTTCACAAGACAACCTCCCCTGCGCCGCCGACATCTCCGGCGTCATCAAAGGGGAGGAGCCGCCACCGGACAAGATTCGGATCTGGGTACATGATGACATGCCAGGGGAGTGGCAGCCAAGCCAATTGTCCAGGCCCAGGGTGATCAGCCTTGGTTCTGGCAGGTTGATGGTCGTAGACTTGTTGGATGCCATGGTATTCGACAAGGATTGCAACGAGATGTGTGTTGACAAGCGATTCGCCCTCTTCACCGGTATGGAAGTAGCCTACAGCAACGTCAAAGTCAAGAATAGCAGAAATGGTGCCATCAAAGACAATGACCATAATGGTGGCAAAGGCAAAGGCAAAGGCAAAGAGGTGGTCCGTGGCCTCCGTATGATCAAGCACAAATCCGTTCGTTACATGTTCAACAACCACCAGAGTCTCCAGGAGGTGCTTTGAATGATTAAATAGCAAGTCCTTCAGTTTGAACTGCAGCTAGTGTATGCAGGCATGCATGCTTTGACGGCCGTCCGGCGCCCGCAGCTCCTATAAAGCATGTCCTAACCTTATCCCTAGCTACCCGCGTTCCATTCCTCCCCTCATCTTGCCGCGTCGTCGCCCAGGTGAGGTAGGGTGGCCCCCGCCATTGCCATGCTCCCGGAGCTCTTGCTCCTCTGCTGCTCGAGCTAGGAGAGCTCGAGAGCGCCCCTCCAGCTGCCCCTGCCGCGTGGGATCGAAGCGTGGTGATGCATATTCTTCCTCGTCGACCAGGAGTGCGCGCCGCCCCTTCCTCGCGTCGAACCCGAGCTTTCTTCTTCCCCTTCTTTGGATTCAGAGAGCCGCCGTGATCCTGCCATCGTCTCCGCTAGCTCTGAAATTTTGCGCGTAGGATGTTCGGTAGGTGCTTGTGCTCGTGTGTGTGCGCACCCCGTGTGCGTGTGTGCGTGCGTAGAAGTGCTCCCGCGTCGCGTAGATTCACGTAGGCTAGTCGTAGCCGTCGTGGTAGCCGCCGCAACGCCATGGCAGACCCGAGCTCCTGCTCGAGCTCGTGCTGCTCGCCTCTCTACGCAAAGCTCCGTGCTTTCCATGGGAATGAGACCCCCAGTGTCCACGAAGCTCCCGCCGGTGCTCAGATGAGCCAGTGGCCGCCGCAGTTGTCGCCGGCGTCGAGCCCTTCCTTACTCTGTTGCGTGTAAGTGGAGGTGCCCGTGTCGATAGGTTAAGAGGCGTGCCTGCCCCTTTGGTTCAGAAACCGATTCACACCAGTGGTTTGTCTCCGTGTGTGTGTGCAGTGGGTCGTGGGTTCGAGTCCCTGACGGCACATTTCCAATCCCCCTTTTTTTTCTTTTAGTTCTCGTTTTTGTTTTTTTTATTTTTCTTCTCTGGTTAGATATATATGTGTGTGTATATGCATGTGTTAGTTTATTTTTGTGCATTTCTGGTTACTCTTAGATATAATGTGAGTGTGTGCTTGTGTGTGTAGGTGTGAGTGCACACTTGTGCATGTGTATGTGCATATATGCACTTGTGTTTGTATGTGTGTGCACCTACACTAGGTGTGTCTTGTTAATTGTTGTGTATAATTCTTAGGGCTGCTCTTGTTGTTTATTTCATATATGCCATGTATATGTGTTTGTGTGTGAGAGTGTGTGTGTGGAGTGCACATGCACACATGTAGGGTATATGCTTTATTCATATATGCTTGTGTGGGTGAGTGTGTGCACTTGCACATAGGTTTATGCATGCAAGGTTGTGTGACATCTTGTGTGGGTGTGGATTTTTATCTTATGTGTGCGTGTTCTACACCTACACATGTGTATGGGGGCATATATGTGCCTTGTGCATATGTGTGTGTATGTGATGGGCACATCCCCTTAGATAGATTATACATGCTTGTGTGTTATGCTATGCTAGTTATATGTGTAGGTGTGTGAGTTTTTTACTTTCAGCAAGTGTCCAGAAGTGGACATGCCAAATCTGGCAACTTCCCAAAAGGGAAAGAAGTGACTTAAGTCACTAGGTGTTTTTCATGCATATTTTTTTGACCCAGTTTTCTCCCCCATGTTGCATGCAAGTATAGGGGTATGACATATGATTTTGGGGTAGAATCATCCCAGGAATTCACCTGTGCAATCAGATTCAAGTTTTGGGCAACTTCATAAAACTGCTATTTTGGCTGTGAAGCACTTTTGTCCATTTAATATGATTTTTTTCTATGCATGATTAAAACTTATTGTCAACATAAAAGTGTTAGATAAACTTGTTGTTAATGTCCTGGTATTTTATTAATTATGCTAAGTCATCATATCAGTGGGAACCTTGCTCTAAACTTGCTATGATAATTATGTTTTCAGCCTGTCTGAAATTTCTCTAAGTCTGAATTCCTGTTAACATCCTGATGCTATATTGTTAAGATGGTTCCATCTATTCTGTTGGAAATTAGCTCATGCTCAGTGCTAAAGATTTGTTGTAAGATGTAATATACTATCATCCTGTTAAGTTTCATGATTTATCTCTGTCGGTAGATATGTCTTTTCCTGCTGTCAACATGCCTCCAGAATGTTTTCTGGACTAACATGTTGTTATTTTCTCTAAGTCCCTGAACTGTCTTTTCATAATGTCATCTTGTGCTGTGAGTTGCTAGTGATCTATAACTGCTTTGTGATTTTTGTAGATTAGTTATTTGTCAAGCATGTTGTTAGCTTTCTGTTGATGCCCTGTTTAATAGTTTAGGCTTCCTGTAGCTTTAGTTATTGTTGTTGCAAGTTGCCTTCCTGATGTTAGTAATCAGATTATAGTCTAGTGTTGTTATGATGATTGTGGGTGTTGAACTCCATCTTTTGCCTTGATCTTTGTTTCCAATGATTGATATTGTTATTATTGTGACCAGAGGCAACCATGGAACACCAAGGCATAGCCCATTTGTGATTCTTCTTACCGTTACCTTGTTATCGTTCCGTAACTTCCCGTGAGCGTATCGTAAGACCGTAGCTCCGATCTTAACATTCTTTACATGCTTTTGCACCAATTTTGCATGATGCTTCCATTTCTGCCATGTTCATGCATATGTAACAAAGTTTAGTAAAGGTTCTGTCCAGATCACTAAATAACCTATTTCTGCATTTGAAACATGACTAGATGATTTAAACTTGTGTTAATGCATTAACATGGGCATGCATCATCTTGCTTGAAGCATTATATGTCGTGGAGTGTTTATTTGTATCGTTTATCTTTGGGTAGACCCCGTTATGGAGCCTGAGTACGAGGGACCCGGTGAGAACGACTACGAAGATTTAGCTCCGTATCCAACTGAAGAACCAACAGTCAAGATGAACATACCCGGATCCCAATCCTATTTTTGATGTTGCTAGTTGGAACGTATTTTCAGCGTTACTTATCGTTACCTACCACTTTAAATGTCAGCCTCCCAAATGCCATGAAACCTCTAACCTTTTCCCCTACGTACCAAACCTTTGATTGGCTATGTTATCGCTTGCTCAGCCCCTCTTGTAGCGTTGCTAGTTGCAGGTGCAGTTGCTTTCATGAGGAAGATGGATGATTTTTGCTTATCATTATATAAATTGCTAATTAACTTAATGCACATATATATCTGGTAAAGGGCCGAAGGCTTAGCCTTTTGCTCGGTGTTTTATTCTGCCTTTGCCGAACTTTGTTACTTGTGAACCGGTGTATTATTTTTCCATAAATGAGCACTCCTAACACGATCGGGGTTGTTATGGGGACCCCCTTGATATTCGTTCTAGGATAAGGCATCTTTGGCAAGGCCCAACTTTGGTACTATTTGCTTAATAACAACTTTAACTAAAGCATAGGGCATGATCACCCCGAGGATCCTTAATTCAACCCCCGGGCCAGTGCTCCTCATGAGTGTTGGTCCAAATAGAGCCACTTGCGGGGCCACCTCGAGACAACCCATGGGATTTCTATCAGGTTCCTGTACACAGTGCTCATCCGTCGTGTCCTAAGAACGAGATACGCGGCTCCTATCGGGTTAGTCGACACGTTGAGCGGCCTTGCTGGTTTTGTTTTACCTTTCTCGAACGTCTTGCACAAGGAATTCCGAACTTACTTCGGGCCACCTCGAAGTTTCGATTTTCCAATGGAATGGTGTAGGAGATCACGAGATTCGTGGTTGAGGTGGTTCTCGCGGCTTGTGATAATTTGTGATGAACTAGTTGGAGCACCCCTGCAGGGATAAATCTTTCGGAAAGCCGTGCCCGCGGTTATGTGGCAACATGAAATATTTTGTTTAATACCCGGTCATAGAAAACTTGAAGTAAACTCTAATTAAAAACTTGCCAACTGTGTGAGTAACCGTGACCGTCTCTTTCGTGAGCCAGCTTGGTCCAGTCGAGAACACGATGGGGTTATGTTTGACGATAGTAGGTGTTGAGGGTCACTTAGTGATCACCATATCGAGCGTTCTTGCGTAGGCCTCTTGATGTTTCTTGTTACGTATGTTAGCCACCATATATGCTTAGTCGTTGCAAACCAACCATTTAACCATCCTCACCCATAAGCTTAGATAGGCTTGGCACCCAGAGTGTGCGATTGTTGATTCCTTTGTGGCTCACAGTTTACTACAACACAACAGGCGCATGTCCAGATGAAACCACTCCTACAGACCCATATCAGTTGCAGTGGGAGTTCGACGAAGAGCACGGCAGGATGTACGTAACTTGTCCAGAAGAGAAGAGGTGCAACTTGGTCGGGGGAATGGGCCAGCAGTTGGACGTTACCGTAGCCTTTTATTGTTTATGCTATTGTCCTTAAGGACGTTATCGTAGCCTTTTATTGTTTATGCTATTGTCCTTAGAGGACGTTACTCTGATGTAATGAAATGCTATTTGAGACTATTTATTCAGAAGTGGCATGTGTTGTCCATCGCTTCCTATTATTTATAATGTATGTTGCGATGATGTCCTTCTTGCAATAACGCTTAGATTCGTTTCTATAACATCGAGGTCCTTAGGGGTCTTAATGGGATAGGGACGAATCTTGGTCGTTACACGCAATCTTCAAGATTCGTTGGTTTCACACGTTTTTCAAATAAGCAACTAAGTTTTACCTTTTTCTCTTCTCTTTCTCTTCCCCTTCTCATTCTAATATCTCGGGACGAGATCTCTTGTAAGTGGAGGAGAGTTGTTACAGCCCGGAACTGACGCTCCAGAAGATTCCCCTTTTTTTCCATTGTCATTGTGTGATCCGTTCGATTGTCGTTTGCATCATCGCATGATTTGCATCATCGACATTGCATCGACACTTGTTGTCGTCGTCCTTTTCAAAAACTGCATTCGTTCGTAGTCGCCAGTTCTCTCCGTTCTTGATGTTGTCCGTTTTGAGACCAACCACACGCACGCACCCGCGACACCATTAAAAAATGTTTTAAAAGTGCGGGAAAATATATTCTCGGATTGAGTCAAAACTTGGCATGCGGTCTTGTTATAGAGTAGGTAGACCGCCTGCCAAATTTCGTCGTAATCGGAGGTCGTTTGATACCCGAACCGTTAAATATATAGCGACATTATAGCCGGTCAAACGTCGGACCTTTTCAATGTTTTGAAACTTGTTGTCGGGCTGCCTGTCTTCCCGCTCTGCTATGCCTAGCCCCTCTACACAGTGCATGGACCCCTCGCGCCTGTCCGATAGCTTCCTTGAACCCGAAGTATATGGTCACGACCGTTGGATCCAGATCAACCCCGTAATACCCCAAAGCATCATCGGTTTTCCAATTGGACTCCCTAACCTAATAATCTTAGACCGTATGATATGAATAGAAGGGTCCAAAGATAGCCTACTCTCTCTATGTATAGTCCACCCCTGGTCCAAAACCAAAATGAGGTTTGTCCCGTCCATCCCATTGTTGCATTTGCAGAGGCCGGGGGTCCTCCTCCTTTTCTAAAAAAAATCCCATTGTTGCACCGCCACCCCGCATGTCAGCCTCCCACCTTGGGATCTCCTCCCGATCTAACCCACCAACCAGCAAGCCTCCTTCCGAATCCTCCCTAACCCAACCACAGAAGCCTTGCTCTGGATCGATCGAGAGGAGCTCGACCACGAGCCTACAGGAGCATCTACTGCCCGACGCCACACCCTTCCAGCCGCCGTTCTATCCACTCCCGTCCCGAGCACCTCCGCTCCCCCATGGAGCCACCGTCCCAAGGGCCAAGGCAAGGCCGCCGCCGACCTTCAGCGCTCCCCCATGGAGCCACCGTCCCAAGGGCCAAGGCAAGGCCGCCGCGACCTTCAGCGCCCCACGCAGCCTCGCCCCTGCAAGCCGCCCGAGCTCTCTCACCACCGCAGCAACAGCTCGCCCAAGCACCTGACATCGGTCCTCCTCTCCCTTGTTTATCTCTCTCCCTATCCGAATTTCCCCTATCGTGGTGGCCTTTCTGCAGGTCGTCAACGCACTCTCTCTCTTTTTTTTGCGAGGGAGGTCGTCAACGCACACGACGGGATCAAGACGCTGAGGTCGCCTCTGCTCCACCTAAAGACCTCGCCGGAAGCAGCACCCGTCCATGGCGTGGTTACTCTGCTTCGTCTTCATCACGGAACCGAGGGAGCACCACGATCAGTGCCTTGCCATGCCCGGACCCGACCTTGGCCCCTCCGCCTCCTGTTTTTTCCCTCGTCGCCGGAGCTCCCTGCAAGTCCGGCTGCGCGCCTGCATCCTCAACATCGCAGTGTTGCACCCCTGCATTCCCGTCCCCGACATGGAACAGAGCTATCTCTGTTCCTTCTTTCAGTTTCGTCAGATTCGCGCCGGCGTATGCTTCATGTGGCCAAGCACGCATTTTTTATCACTTGTCCACCGTAGCTCAACAGGTTAAGCAGTGGCTAGTGTCGCTTGATTTCAACCTTGCTTCAGATTTTGCACACACACACATTTCCTTGTTTTTTGGTACACACACTCTGTCCATTTGGGCCTGGGCCTCTCCACTGTGATGCTTCGGGCCCAAGTATGTGTTTTCCCAGCTCTGTAGTTTTTAGCCTTTTCTAGTGCATGCATATTTTACCGTAAATGCCATATTTTTTATTTTTGTTAATAAGTAATAAACCATGCATCGGATGAATATAATTTACATACGTAAAATATGTAGAATTTTGTGTCGATTCACAATTTCCAACTTTCATGCATGTGAAAAAGTTTAACTTCCTATTTGTATTCATTTGCATTAATGCCATGCTAAAATGAATAGTTTAATAAGTTTTGAACCATAACTCTAATGCAAATGTTTAATATATGAAACTTGCCTAGAAAAACACGTAGAATAACATGGTGCCGATGTCATTTAATAGGTTTATGCTAACCGGGGACAAAATCATAAAGTGCATATGAGGTTATTTTGGAAGAGCTAGATGTTGCTTTCGTCCTCATTTAATATGCCTAGATGTTGGTTGTTTATGCTTCACCATTTGTAATGTTATATAACATTTAATATTGATGAGTACCTAAACGAGAGTGAACTAAATAATTTAAACGTGGAGTTTCGTCATTGCATATTGAGCTTCACTTTAATGGGTAGTAATTGATTGATGTGACTTGCCTTGTGGTGACCTGCATATTTAAAATGGACATGCATCATATTTGCTTGCGCATTCGTGAATATGTTGTGATGTATCGTGTGTTGATTGTTGTTTCCGGTTTGATTATTCACGATAGTATTCCGAAAATGTTCGGAGTGTGAGGAATCGTTCCACTACGTTGGCTCGTCTATTTCACGGATTGTCTTCTTCACGGATTCGTTCTTCTTCTATGCGGGATCTCAGGCAAGATGAACATTTCCTTGATACTACTACTATCATTGCTATGCTAGATGTCCCACTTTTATCGTTATGCCTTGTTACCCACCACCTGTTTGTCAAGCCTCCCAACATTGCCATGAAAAACCTCTAACCCTCCACCTTCCCAGCAAACCCTTGTTTGGCTATGTTACTGCTTGATCAATCCTTCTTATAGCGTTGTTAGTTGCAGGTGCAGTTGCTTCCATGTGACAACACTGATATTTTGCTATATCACAATATTATCGCTATTTAAATTTAATGCACATATATACTTGGTAAAGGGTAGAAGGCTTAGACTTTTGCTCGGTGTTTTGTTCCACCTTTGCCGCCATAGTTACTCATGTACCGGTGTGTTATGTTCCATAAATGAGCGCTCCTAACACGGTCGGGGTTTTATGGGGACCCCCTTGATTTTTGTTTTAGGATAAGACTTTTCTGGCAAGGCCCAACTTTGGTACTACATTTGCCTAATAACTAATAAAATTGCATAGGGACCTGCCAGCACCCGCGGATAATTAATCAAACCCCCGGGCAAGTATTCCTCATGAGTGTTGGTCCAAACCGCGCGATGTCTGGCGCCCTCTGGTCACCCGGGGTTTCAGCCAACCCGACGTCTTGCCCATCCGGTCGTGCCCTGAGAAGGAGATACGCGGCTCCTATCGGGATTGTCAGTACGCCGGACGGCCTTGCTGGATTTGTTTTACCTTTCTCGAACGTCTTGTGCGAGGAATTCCGAGAATACTTTGGGCTATCTCGAGGTTGCGGTTTTCCAATGGAATTGCCTAAGAAATCACAAGATTCGTGGTCGAGGTTATTTCCGTGGCTTGTGGTAATTTGTGATGGACCAGTTGGAGCACCACTGCAGGGTTAAATATTTTGGAAAGCCATGCCCACGGTTACGTGGCAATTTGGAATACTTTATTTAATACCCGGTCATAGGAAACTTGAAGTAAATCCAAATAAAATACACCAACTGTGTGCGTAACCATGACTGTCTCTTCTCGCGAGTCCTTATCCGAGAGAGAACATGATGGGGTTATGTTTGACGTAAGTAGGTGTTCAGGATCACTTAGTAATAATTGCTAGTTCACGTCCGTTATGCTTAGACCACCCTGAAAGGATCGATATAGTTGACTAGAGGGGGGGTGAATAGGCAACTACCACTTTTCTAACTTTTCTTTAACAATTAAGGTTAAGCATCAAATAAGTTAGCTAGATGTGCAACTAGGTGAACAACCTATATGATGCTAATCAATGCAAGTACACAAGCAGACAAGGGATATGATACAAGAAACGCTTGCAAGAAGTAAAGATGCGAAATAACCAAAAGTGGAGCCGGTGAAGACGAGGATGTGTTACCGAAGTTCCTTCCCTTGTGAGGAAGTACGTCTCCGTTGGAGCGGTGTGGAGGCACAATGCTCCCCAAGAAGCCACTAGGGCCACCGTATTCTCCTCACGCCCTCACACAATGCAAGATGTCATGATTCCACTATTGGTGCCCTTGAAGGCGGCGACCGAACCTTTACAAACAAGGTTGGGGCTATCTCCACAACTGAATTGGAGGCTCCCAACAACACCACGAAGCTTCACCACAATGGAATGTGGCTCCGAGGTGACCTCAACCGTCTAGGGTGCTCAAACACGCAAGAGTAACAAGATCCGCAAGGATTAGTGGGGGGAATCAAATTTCTCTTGATGGAAGTGTAGATCGGGGCCTTCTCAACCTATCCCTAGGAGATCAACAAGATTGATTGGCTAGGTAGATAGATCGGGCAAAAATGGAGCTTGGAGCAACAATGGAGTTTTGGGAAGGAAGAGGTGAGCTTCTTGGAGAAGAAGACCTCCCTTTTATACTGGGGGAAAGATCCAACCGTTACCCACTTACTCAGCCCCGCACATTACGGTACTGCCGCAAGACTCACGGTACTACCACGAGGGCTTGCGGTACTACCGCAGCGTTATGCGGTACTACCGCTTGTGCGGAAGTAGCTAGCCCTGGCCAATTAGCACTAAGGCGCCAGCGGTAGAACCGCCAGAGCGATACTACCGCAAGCCCGTGCGGTACTACCGCACGGTTCGGCAGAGGCAGATACTGGAGGCGCACGGAAGTAAAAAATTACTTTCGTGCCAACCTCCGCAGAGGAAAAACTCTGCGAAAAAGTCCACACGGTAGTACCGTACCGGAATCACGGTACTACCGCAACATGGCGGATGTAAAAAATTACATCCGCGCCTACTACCGCAGGAGTCGAGGTCAGGGCAGGAGACTGCGATACTACTGCTCCACTGAGCGGTACTACCGCTGGCCACTGAACTCGAACACCTCGCAAGCTTTCCTTTTTGCACAAAGAAAGAGAACGGGTTGGGGCTCCATTGAAGAGAGGGAAAGAAGGGCAAAGGATAAATGTGCACGTGTTGACTCCACCCAGACCTTTCTGATGCGGACCCCCTCTTGATAGTACGGCTTTCCTACGAATCAAATCCACCGAAAAGAAGCGCAAAGAACAACCCTCTTCGAGAGATTCCGAGGGGCACTGAATCGTCTTGTGCCTAGACCTGATATATCTAAAATGCTCAACGCACACGATTAGTCCGCAAATGCATTGTCATCAATCACCAAAACCACTTAGGGAGAAATATGCCCTTACAATCTCCCCCTTTTTGGTGGATTGATGACAACACGGGATTTGCACAAAAGGATATACAATCATTATTTGCAACCTCAATACCTACAAAATATAGGATAGCTCCCCCTAGATGTGTGCACACTTTAGATATACTTTGGACTGCATGGCACACACACTAGGATCAACACACCCCTATATTTTATAGGCAATGCGATCTTTGCTACAGAATGAACAGAACTAAGTATGGAAACTAGATATAGCTGTTGGGAGACGTAGTAGTAAATCAAAATTTTCCTACGTTCACCAAGATCAATCTATGGAGAAAACCAGCAACGAGTGGGGAGAGATTGGATCTTCATACCTTTGAAGATCACTAAGCGGAAGCGTTGCAAGAACGCGGTTGATGGAGTCGTACTCGCAGCGATTCAGATCACGGTAGATCCAATCAAGTGCCGAACGGACGGCACCTCCGCGTTCAACACACGTGCAGCCCGGTGACGTCTCCTACGCCTTGATCCAGCAAGGAGGAAGGAGAGGTTGGGGAAGAGCTCCGGCATCACGACGGCGTGGTGGCGGTGGAGCTGCGTGGTACTCCGACAGAGCTTCGCTAAGCACTACGGAGAACGAGGGGAGGAGGAGGTAGGGCTGCACTAGAGAGAGAGGGAGAACCGTGTGTTGTGCAGCCCCAAATACCTCCACTATATATAGGGGAGAGGGAGGAGGGGTGGCTGCGCCCTAGGGTTCCACCCTAGAGGTGGCGGCAGCCACCAGATGCCCATCTGGCCGGCGGCTAGGTCAGGGAGAGGTGGGGCGCCCTAGGGTGGGCCTTAAGGCCCATCTAAGCCTAGGGTTTGCCCCCTCCACCCTTGCCACGCCTTGGGCTGGGGTGAGAGGCGCACCAGCCCACCTAGGGGCTGGATCCCTCCCACTCTTAGCCCATGGAACCTTCCGGGGCAAGTGGGCCCACTTGGTGGACCCCCGGAACCCTTCCGGTGGTCCCTGTACACTACCGGTGACACCCGGAACACTTCCGGTAACCAAATCCTCACTTCCTATATATCAATCTTCGTCTCCGGACCATTCCGGGACTCCTCGTGATGTCCGAGATCTCATCCGGGACTCTGAACAACCTTCGGTAACCACGTACACTATTTCCCTATAACCCAAGCGTCATCAAACCTTAAGTGTGTAGACCCTATGGGTTCGGGAGACACGTAGACATGACCGAGACACCTCTCCGAACAATAACCAACAGCGGGATCTGGATACCCATGTTGGCTCCCACGTACTCCATGATGATCTCATCGGATGAACCACGATGTCAGGGATTCAATCAATCCCGTATACAATTCCCTTTGTCTATCGGTATTGTACTTGCCCGAGATTCGATCGTGGGTATCCCTATACCTTGTTCAATCAAGTTACCAGCAAGTCTCTTTACTCGTTCTGTAATACATCATCCCGTGTCTAACTCCTTAGTCACATTGAGCTCATTATGATGATGGCTTACCGAGTGGGCCCAGAGATACCTCTCCTTCACACGGAGTGACAAATCCCAGTCTCGATTCGTGTCAACCCAACAGACACTTTCGGAGATACCCGTAGCGTACCTTTATAGCCACCCAGTTACGTTGTGACGTTTGGCACACCCAAAGCCTTCCTACAGTATCCGGGAGTTACACAATCTCATGGTCAAAGGAAACGATACTTGACATTGAAAAGCTTTAGCAAACGAACTACACGATCTTGTGCTATGCTTAGGATTGGGTCTTGTCCATCACATCATTCTCCTAATGATGTGATCCCGTTATCAACGACATCCAATGTCCATGGTCATGAAACCGTGACCATCTATTGATCAACGAGCTAGCCAACTAGAGGCTCACTAGGGACATGTTGTGGTCTATGTATTCACACATGTATTACGGTTTCCAGTTAACACAATTATAGCATGAACAATAGACAATTATCATGAACTAGAAAATACAATAATAACCATTTTATTATTGCCTCTAGGGCATATTTCCAACAATAGCATGTGAGTATAAAGATAAGGGAACTATATGGACAGACTCACAAGCTACTTGATCATACGAGACAATAATAATGAAAAAGAGATAGCATATGTGTCACACCATATGATAAAAGGAAATCACCAGTTCACACACACAGACGACATAAAGCAGGGTTCAACGAAAGCAAAGATACGATGAAAAGGCAAACACAAATATGTGGCAAATCCTATACTGCCCCTTTGGTATCGAGACGCCAAAAAGGCAGAGAGGACACCTAACACCTAGGTGGTAGCTCCCATACATAAGGCTCAGTCATCGGACTCCTCTGAATCATCTGAGGCATCTGGTACAGACTCCGCATCTGAATCAACCCACTGATACTAGTGCTTAGCCATCCAGGTGGCCTCAGGGGTGATGTCCTTCTCAGACCCACTAGAGATGTGCTCGCCAAGCCTCCGCATAATGCGCTTGTCACGCTGGCGACTCTCCTTCTGAGCAACATGAGACTCATACTGACCCTTGGCCTGCATGCAGAACAATTTCTTCATCTTGATAGAAAGCTTCTTGGCCCAAGATGGCTCAGAAGATGGAGGCACATAGGACTCGGAACTGGTATCATACTCCTCGTCGAGGTCATCCTCATCGACCTCCATACGAGCAGACGGTGGCTTCGTGGTGGTATTGGCCCACTTGTCCTTCAGACGCAAACGAATGGGCTCATGAAGAAACGTGTGCATCGGCATGTCCTGATCAAGAAAGGTCTTGTCCCAAGTATGACGAATCAAGTAGAATAGGTATGGCCCATAAATGGGGACCTTCCGATGAAATATAGCTGTGCGAAGTTCAGACCACATCACATGAGACACATCAAGAACGCCAATGTGCTCATTTCTCCCTTTCTCACAGAGCAGCAACATATCCACCAAATATGAGTGAACCTTGTCTTTGTCTCCCATGCGAGGAAACAGGGTGTTGCGGAAGATCCGGTGCATGACGTCTAAGAAGGGGTTGAGCACAGGAACTTTCTCACCAGATCGTAGGGTCTTCAGAATGTGGAAAGGCGTGAGCCAATCCTTACCAGCTGGATGAGGGTTACCATGAGGGCGCAGACCAAGTGGCTTATCAAGCCCAGTGTCAGGAACATGTAGCGGTCCCATGAAGTCCATCTATGGGCAGTCAGTTGCTCGCCATTGGTCATCCATGTCTTGGTCCGTGCCTCATCAGAGTGAAAATGAACTGAGGCGTAGAACTGGACCACAAGCTCTGGATCGAAGTCGAGGTTGAAGGTGATGATGTCTGCAATAGCCAACTGGTCCACCAGCTCCAGAGCCTCACCAAAGTAGTTCTGATCCTTCCTCATGTGGTCCAGGTCAATGTATTGGATCGAAACATATAGATTCTTCTTGCCCTTGATCACATCTATGTGAATGAGAAACTGCTGCTTGGACAAGAACAATCCATATGCCTGAGAGGTTACCCTTGGTTTGTCGTAGGGGTTGACCACCCTACGTTGCAGGAATTCAGCTTGAGGCATGTTTTTAAAGTTCTCAACAGGTGGCTTTAGCTTGGAGGCGGTCCTCTTGAAGTGGCGGGGTGGATCACTGGAGCCTTCAGGAACATCTGGATTTCGAAGCCGCGTTGAACTGGTGTCGCGAGACGGATTGGAACGGCGCGGAGCGGAGGTGAGCTGAAACCACCACCTAGGGCACACAACGCAAACACAAAGACAAAAGAGAAAATAAGGCAAAAATGAAGCTCGACACAAAACCATGTAGAAGCGAGAATGGACAAGACAAAAGGAGGGAATTGTGGAGCAAGAGGAGTAGCAAAATGTTCCGGCGGAAGTAAAATTTTACAACCGCTCTAGATGCGGTAGTACCGCTGGAGCGGTAGTATCGTGGCTGGAGCGGTAGTACCGTGGCTGGAGCGGTAGTACCGTGGCTGGAGCGGTAGTACCGCCCTGGCCGCGGAAGTAAAAAATTAGTTCCGCTCACAGCGCGGTAGTACCGCCGGAGCAGTAGTACCGTGATGTCCGGCAAAAGTAAAATTTTACTTCTGCTCCAGCGGTAGTACCGCTACAGCCACGGTAGTACCGCACGGAACGGAACTTCGCAGATACACGGAACAAATCACATGATACTCCCCTAGATCGAAAACTACTCCGTTTAATCCTAACAATACGCACTTCTAATCATACTAGCACTAGCAACACATCTCCTCATGCTTAGATTGGATCAAAACAAGTCTATACTGTCTCATATTATCCCAATAGCCTAGATTCAAAAGAAGAGATGCAAAACACGAAGGGATTGGGGAAATACCAGTGTCCATAGCAAGAGGACGGTGGGGGGGACGATCCCACCGGAGCAAAAACGAATCCGGTAGCCGGAGGAGGAGATCCGGCGAGGAGATCCGGCAGCCGTTTGAGGGGAGGAGAGAGAGACGTGAGGAGAAGAGGAAACTGGGGTATGGGGGAGATGGAAATAACCCCCTGTCCCGCTCTTAATCCCCATGCGCTCGTTGTCGCGGTAGTACCGCAGGTCATCGCGGTAGTACCGCTCGTCGGGCGGAAGTAATTTTTTACTTCCTCGTGTTGAGCGGTAGAACCGCTCCAGCGATAGTACCATGTTGCCTTCTCGGTGAATAAAAACAGAAATAAAGCAAACGAGAAGGTGGAGAAGTTTTCCGGTAAGATCACCAAACTCCGCATTACACACAAGACAAGAAAAACGATGATCCATCGAAGAAGAGAAGAGGGTGGTGGCCCTAGAGCCACCTATGTTTGAGTCAGGTGGTATGGCACCGCGAAGAATTATCCTTGGGCCCATGACCATGACTCGTCTGTTAAGCACCGTGACCATCACAAATGGCAAGTGATAGACTTTGATTAGTTTATGCATAATAGGAGGAGGAATAGCTCATTGAGAGAACTAGACTCACCCTAAATCCATGCCTACATCTAGACAAGACATAACGATGAGTGTGGGGAGGTGTGCACTAAGTCAATCCACATTGCTCGAATCAATGATATTTAGCTCATGCCTTAACTCGTGAAATCTTGCTTCATCCAAAGGCTTCGTAAAAATATCCGCAAGTTGCTCGTTAGTGCTCAGATGAATAAGATTGATGTCTCCCCGCTTGACGTGATCCCGAAGAAAGTGATGACGAATATCAATATGCTTCATCTTGCAATGTTGAACTGGGTTGTTGGAGATCATAATAGCACTTTCATTATCACAGTAAAGAGGCACTTTGTCACAATGGACACCGTAATCCTTTAAAGTTTGCCTCATCCATAGAATCTGAGCACAACAACTGGCAGCAGCTACATACTCGGCCTCGGTGGACGAGAGAGAAACACAGTTCTGTTTCTTTGAAGACCAACTTACCAAAGACCGACCAAGAAATTGGCAGCCTCCGGAAGTGGACTTTCTATCCACACGGTCTCCCGCCCAATCCGAGTCAGTATATCCAACGAGATCAAATGAAGCCCCCTTGGGATACCATAAGCCAAAGTTTGGGGTATGAGCCAAATATCGAAAGATTCGATTGAAAGCCACATGGTGACTCTCCTTAGGTGCGGATTGAAATCGTGCACAAATACCCACACTTAACATGATATCCGGTCTAGATGCACAAAGGTAAAGCAAGGATCCTAACATGGAGAGATATACCTTTTGATCCACCGCTTTACCGTTGGGATCGCTGTCAAGATGGCATTTGAGTGGCATGGGAGTGTTGGCCTTGGGAGGATTGAGCTCGTCCATCTTGAACCTCTTGAGCATGTCTTGGGTGTATTTGGCTTGATTGATGAAGGTACCTTGACTTCGTTGCTTGACTTCGAAGCCAAGGAAGTACTTCAACTCTCCCATCATGGACATCTCAAACTTGTTTGTCATCAAAGTGGTGAATTTCTCAATGAACGCTTTATTAGGAGAACCAAAAATAATATCATCAACATATAGTTGGCATATGAACAAGTTCTCGTTAACCCTCTTGGTAAAAAGAGTCGGGTCGATTTTCCCAATTTCAAACCCATGATCTTGCAACATCTCGGTAAGGTGCTCATACCACGCACGTGGGGCTTGTTTAAGCCAATAGAGAGCCTTATCGAGAACATATACATGATTGGGGAACTTGGGATCCTCAAACCCCGGGGGTTGCTTGACATATACCAACTCCTTAAGAGGACCATTAAGGAAGGCACTCTTGACATCCATTTTATATAATTTAAAATTATGATGATAGGCATATGCTAGTAACATGAGAATAGATTCAAGGCGAGCAACAGGAGCAAAGGTTTCACCGTAGTCGATACCCTCGACTTGGGAGTATCCTTGTGCCACCAGTCATGCCTTGTTGCGAATGACAATACCGTTCTCACCATTTTGTTCCAATAACATTGTGATTCTCCTTAGGTCTTGGCACCAAGCGCCACACTTGGTTGCGCTCGAAGTTGTTGAGTTCATCGTGCATAGCTTCAACCCACTCCATATCCTCGAGCGCATCTTGAACCTTAAGGGGCTCAATGCAAGAAACAAACGCGTGATGTTCACAAAAGTTTGTTAATTGTTTACGAGTGGTTACCCCTTTCTTTAAGTCGCCGTAGACGTTCTCCAACACATGTTGTCTAATTCTGAGCTTGTTGGCATTCTTGGCAGCTTTCTTGGCAGCTTGTCTCTCTAACATTTCTTCCATGGAAGGTTGAGGGACAGCAACCGGTGACTCGTCATCTTGATGATCTTGACCGTCTACATGAGCTTGCTCTTGATCTTGAAGAAGATCTTGATCTTGAGATTGCTCAGAGGCGGGAACTTGATCTTGGGCATCACTTGGTGAAACACCATCTTCAGTGGATTGATCTTGCCCTTGATCTTGTTCAAGTGGTAGAGGACCTTCAGTTGGTTCTTCGGAAGCATGTGGGTCTTGCGTCGGTGATGGTTCCACTTGAGTGGAACATTGTCCTTCTCCTTCGGCCACAAGGGGTTCCTCAACGGGTAGGAAGTATCCCACACCCATTATTCTTATGGCTTGGGGAGGAATTTCATCACCTACATCACAAAGACCACTTTGCTCCACTTGGGAGCCATTATTTTCATCAAACTCTACGTTACACGTCTCCTCAATGAGTCTCGTGGACTTGTTGAGGACACGGTAAGCATGAGAGTTTGCAGCATAACCAACAAATATGCCCTCATGGGCTCTAGATTCAAATTTAGACAAACGAGCACCTTTCTTGAGAATGAAACACTTACAACTGAACACCCGAAAGTATGAGAGGTTGGGCTTGTTCCCGGTAAGAATCTCATAAGGGGTCTTGTTCAACCCTTTGGGAAGATAGAGTCGGTTAGATGCATGGCACGCCGTGTTGATGGCTTCGGCCCAAAAGCTGTACGGAGATTTAAACTCCGCCATCATGGTTCTTGCCGCATCAATCAACGTCCTGTTCTTCCTCTCCGCAACACCATTTTGTTGAGGGGTGTAAGGTGTGGAATATTGATGCTTGATCCCTTCATCACTGAGAAACTCATTCAGGGTGTAGTTCTTGAACTCGGTGCCGTTGTTACTTCTAATCAACAGAATCTTTGTATCATGTTGGCGTTGGACTTCATTTGCAAAGTCGATGACGGTCTGTTAAGTCTCACTCTTCTTCTTAAAGAAATAAACCTAAGTATATCTTGAGTAATCATCCACAATCGCCAAGCAATATTTTCTCCCACCAAGACTGTCAAAATATGGAGGACCAAAGAGATCCATGTGGAGGAGCTCTAAGGTCCTCTTAGAGTATATTGTAGTGGTTGGACGGTGAGCCTTCTCATGAAGTTTTCCTTCGATACAAGCACTGCAAGTACGATCTTTGACAAAACTCACATTTTTTAGTCCACGGATGTGATCCCCTTTGAGGAGACTTTGCAAAGATCTCATATTGACATGGGCTAGCCGGCGATGCCAAAGCCACCCCACATCAACTTTAGCCATTAAGCAAGTCGCAGTCTTAGTGGGTTGCTCCGAGAAGTTCACCACATAGAGACCATTCTCGACATACCCAACATAAGCTACATTAAGAGTCTTGCTCCACAAAAGGGTCACAGAGTCAATACTAAATAAAGTACTAAAACCCATGGTTGCAAGTTGATAAACTGACAGTAGATTGTATGCGAGGGTTTCAACAAGCATGACTTTCTTTATGGTGAGTTCCGGAGAGATTACCACCTTACCAAGACCCAAAACCTTTGAAGATCCATCATCACCAAATGAGACTTGGGTGGCCATAGATGTGTCCAGATGAATGTGCACCACCAAGTCCTTGCTTCTGTTCATATGATTTGTTGCTCCACTATCGAGCAACCATGACGTTCCCCCGGAAGCAAACCCCTACAAGAGATCAAAGTTTGGTTTTAGGTACCCATTCTTTAATGGGTCCTTTCATGTTAGCAACAAGGGTCTTAGGAACCCAAATACACCATTCAATGTACTCATAAGAAGAACCAACAAATTTGGCATAAACATGCCCATCACTAGCACGGCATAACACATAAGAGGGGTTAAAGTCGTCGGTCTTGTTGGGTTGGATATTCTTGCTCTTGCCCTTCTTGGCATTTTCCAACATAGCTTGGTTTTTCTTCTCCTCATGAGGACCTTCACCAGCTCTTACAAAGGTTTGCTTGAGTGACGGAGCTTCCTTGGTGTTAACCTTCTTCTTCTCATTTGTTTTGGGGACAAACCCCACACCTTTTTTTGCCACAACTTCCTTCCGAGAAGTCAGAAGGTCATTGAGAGTTGTCTCACCTTGGATGCACGTTACCAAACCCTTTTTAAGCTGCTCTTTGAGCTTGGCATTCTCCTCCACAATGTGTGCATGCTCACAACAAGGGTTAGTAGCAGATGCATTATCAATTAACACAAAAGGAGGACATGTGGCAATTTCCTTAGTGAGTTTCACTTGGAGTTTATTGTGTGACTCCTTAAGTGAGGTATGAGCACACGTCAATGCCTTGTGAGCATTGACAAGTGTGTCAAGCTCAACCTTGAGAAGATCACGATCCACCCCAAGTGCAACCTTCTCAGACTTGAGGGCACGGTTAAGAACAATGGCATGATCATAATCTTTACGTAATTTAGTAAGGTCAACATTTTGTGACTCCTTAGGAGTCATACGAAGACCTTGCTCTTCCTCAAGAGCGATAGATAGATCTGCTATCTCGTCGGCATAGTCACGACTATGACCTCTTAGTTCCTCAAGGCACTCTTCTTGAGACTCAATAGTGTCATGGGCCTCGCCAAGTTGTTCCAAGAGAGCAACAAAGTGCTTCTTGGACTCTCCCTTGAGTTTGGCCAAGAATTTGTCAAACTCATTCTTATCCTCTTTTCCTTCCTCAAGTTCATTCATATTATCTAAGGATGAAGTGGAAGAAATGGAAGCCTTAATGTTTGAGGTAATGACGTTGGAGGTTACCTTAGAGATACCTTTAGCCATGAGGCACCTCGCGACGATGTTCTCATTGGGGGCGTCGAAGAGTGATGCCTTTGTTGGAGTAGAAGAAGCAATTGCCACGGATGCCATTGCCATTCCTTCATCGCTTGTGTCTTCATCATCAACATCATCATCTGAGGCATACTCTTCTTGAGCTACCAATACCTTGTGGGGATCCTTCTTAACAAAATTGGTTTTGTTTGGGAAGGACTTGGCTTTATCCTTGCGAATGAGTTTGCCACCATTGTCTTCCCTCTTCTCATATGGACAATCCACCACAAAGTGATTTACATTACCACAATTGTAGCAAGTTCTCACACGTTGCTTTCCCTTTGACCCATTTTAGTTGTTCTTGGAGAAGTTTGGCCTTGAGTTTCTCTTGTTGCCCCAAAATTGACTGGATGCAAGAGCCATGTGCTCATGATAAGCATATTTGGTGTCCTTAGGGAAACTTCTTCTTCTTCATATTCTTCCTCTTGATTAACCTTGGCCTTCAATGAAAGATTGGGAGAGGACTTTCTCGACCGTTGAACGCAAGCTAGAGCATTGTTGGCTGTCGTTTTGAGGATGTTCATTGCGATAAATTCATCAAACACATCACCAGATGATAAGGTGTGGAAGTCTGGTCTTTGACGAATGACAGCGGACATGGCCTTGTTGTAGGGCATGATAGCCTTTAGGAACTTACGCTTGATTCAAGTATCATCCACATCCTTGCTCCCATGATCCTTGAGGGAAACAGCGAGAGCGGTCACCCTTCTATAGATCTCACGCGGTTCTCCATCCTCTATCATCACAAACTCATCTGACTGATCAAGAACAACTTCATAGTTCGACCGTTGAATGCTTGAGCTGCCCTTTTACATGGAGATGATGTGTTTGTTGGGGAACGTTGCATGGGAAACAAAAAAATTCCTATGCACACGCAAACCTATCCATGGTGATGAGCATCTACGAGAGGGAGAGTGGATCTACGTACCCTTGTAGATCGCTAAGCGGGAAGCGTTAAGAAACGTGGTTGGTGTAGTCGAACATCTTCGCGATCCAAATCACCGAGCGTCCCGCGATCTCATCACGATCCATCCCGCGATCCAATCACGATCCGTCCCGCGAACTCATCACGATCCATCTCACAAACTTGATCATGATCTTTCCTGCGAACTCATCATGATCTGTTCCGCAATCTCATCGCGAATCATCTCGTGATCTCGATCACGGTCCTTCCGATCTAGCGCCGAACGGAGGGCACCTCCGCGTTCAGCACACGTGCAGCTTGATGACGATCTCCACCATCTTGATCCAGCAAGAGGAGGTGGAGAGGAGAGAGAGTTCACCGGCAGCGTGACGATGCTCCGGTGATGGTGGTGGTGGAGCAATTCCGGCAGGGCTTCGCCTAAGCGCTGCAGAAATCCGATCTAGAGGAGCACCGGTGGAACGGGTAGCACGTGGCCGTAATTGTTAGCCAAACCCTAGCTATTCCTCCAGTATATATAGGAGGATAGGAGAGGAGAGGCATCCAAGGCCTTTGGTTCAGCCGAAATAGGAGGTGGGGTGCAATCCTACTTCACCTCCAATCCTAGTTGGAGTAGGATTGCCTCCTATTGGCTGATTTTTTCACCTTTTCCTTTAGGACTTTTTCTCCCTGCGCCATGGGCCTTTGTGGCTGTTTTCCCATACCACTAAGGGCTGGTTATTATTCTCCCACAGACCATGGACCTCTTGGGGTCGAAATACCCCTCCCGGTACACTACCGGCACTCCCGGTACACTACCGATGAGCCCGAAACTTTTCCGGCGACCAAACTGGGACTTCCTATATATGAATCTTTACCTCCGGACCATTCCGGAGCTCCTCGTGACATCCAGGATCTCATCCGGGACTCCGAACAACCTTCGGTCACCACCATACATAACTCTACACTACCGAAACGTCACCGAACCTTAAGTGTGCAGACCCTACGGGTTCGAGAACTATGTAGACATGACCGGGACACCTCTACGGTCAATAACCAATGGCGGGACCTGGACGTCCACATTGGTTCCTACATATTCTACGAAGATCTTTATCGGTCGAACCTTTATGTCAAGGATTCAGTTAATCCCGTATAACGTTCCCTTTGTTCTTCGGTATGTTACTTGCCCGAGATTGGATCGTCGGTATCTCCATACCTAGTTCAATCTCGTTACCGGCAAGTCTCTTTACTCGGTCCATAATACAAGATCCCGCAACTAACAATTAGTCACATTGCTTGCAAGGCTCATTGTGATGTTGTATTACCGAGTGGGCCCTGAGATACCTCTCTGTTACACGGAGTAACAAATCCCAGTCTCGATCCATGCCAACTCAACAGACACCATCGGAGATACCTGTAGAGCACCTTTATAGTCACCCAGTTACGTTGCGACGTTTGATACACACAAGGCACTCCTCCGATATCCGTGAGTTGCATGATCTCATGGTCATAGGAACATATACTTTGACATGCGGAAAACAGGAGCAATAAACTGACACGATCATATGCTACGTTTGTAGTTTGGGTCTTGTCCATCACATCATTCTCCTAATGATGTGACCCCGCTATCAAATGACATCTCATGTTCATGGCTAGGAAACCTTAACCATCTTTTGATCAACGAGCTAGTCTATTAGAGGCATACTAGGGACATGATTTTGTCTATGTATCCACACATGCATCTAAGTCTCCGATCAATACAATTATAGCATGGATAATAAACGATTATCATGAACAAGGAAATATGATAATAACTAATTTATTATTGCCTCTAGGGCATATTTCCAACAGTCTCCCACTTGCACTAGAGTCAATAATCTAGTTCACATCACTATGTGATTCGCATTGTTATGAATCTAACACCCAATGAGTTCTGGGGCTCGATCATGCTTTGCATGTGAGAGAGGTCTTATAGTCAACGGGTCTGCGACATGCAGATTCCTGTGTTCTTTGCAAATCTCTATGTCAAACTGTAAAAACTGCCACCACACTCCACTTGGTACTATTTCCAAATGGCTGCTCCACTATACGTATCTAGATTGCTACTACGAGTCATCTGGATTAGTGTTAAAGCTTGCATCGATGTAACTCCTTACGATGAACCCTTTATCACCTCCATAATCGAGAAACAATTCCTTTAGTCTTTTAGTCACTAAGGATAATGTTGACCGCTGTCCAGTGATCCACTCCTGCATCACTCTTGTACCCCTTGACGGACTCATGGCAAGGCACACACAAGTGCGGTACACAGCATGGCATACTATACAGAGCCTATGGCTAAGGCATAGGGGACGACGTTCGTCCTTTCTCTTTCTTCTGCCGTGGTCGAGCTTTGAGTCTCACTCAACTTCACACCTTACAAATCAGACGAGAACTATTTCTCTGGCTGATCCATTTTGAACTCTTTCAAAATCTTGTCAAGGTATGCACTCATTGAAAGTCTCATCAAGCATCTTGATCTATCTCTATAGATTTTGATGCTCAACAATTAGGTAGCTTTATCCAGGTCTTCCTTTGAAAAACACTTTTCAAACAACCGTTTCATGCTTTCCAGAAACTCTACATTATTTCTGATCAACAATATGTCATCCATATATACTTATCAGAAATTCTATAGTGCTCCCACTCACTTTATTGCAAATACAAGTTTCTCGTAAACTTTGTATAAACATCAAACTTTGATCACCTCATCAAAGCGTATATTCCAACTCCGAGATGCTTGCTTCAGTCCATGGAAGGATCACTGAAGCTTTGCACACCTTTTAGCATCCTTAGGCCTGACAAAACCTTCTGGTTGTATCACATACAACCTTTCCTCAAGTAAAACCGTTAAGGAAACGATGTTTTGACATCCATTTGCCAGATTTCATAATTGAAAACACAGCAACTGCTAACATAATTCCAACAGACTTTAGCACCACTACGAGTGAGAAAGTCTCATCGTAGTCAACTCCTTGAACTTGTCACAAACATCTTTGCAACAAGTCGAGCTTTACAAATAGTGACATTCACCATCAGTGTCTGTCTTCATTTTAAAGATCCATTTGTACTCAACGACCTGCCGTCCAACGAGCAAGTCTACCTTAGTCTATACTTGGCCTTCATACATGGATCATTTCTCGGATTTCATGGCCTCTAACCATTTGTCGGAATCCGGGCCCATCATCGCTTCTCCATAGCTCGTAGGTTCATCGTTGTCCAACAACATGACCTCTAATACAAGGTTGTCGTACCACTTAGGAGCAGTACACATCCTTGTCGACCTACGAAGTTCGATAGTAACTTGATCCTGAAGCTTCATGATCATCATCATTAACTTCCTCTTCAACTAACGTAGGCTTCACAGAAACATCTTTTTGCGCTGCTCTACTCTCTGGTTGAACAAAGGTTTAACAACCTCATCAAGTTCTATCTTCCTCCCACTCAATTCTTTCGAGAGAAACTTTTCCTCGAGAAAGGACCCAGTTTTAGCAACAAACACTTTGCACTTGGATCTGAGATAGAAGGTTCACCCAACTGTTGTTAGGTATTCTATGAAGATGCATTTGTCCGCCTTGGGTTCAACCTCATTAGGTGAAAACATTTTCCACACAAGTGTCGCAGCCCCAAACATTAAGAAATGACAGCTTAGGTTTCTATCAAACCATAATTCACACGGTGTCATCTCAACGGATTTAGATGGTGCCCTATTTAAAGTGAATGTAGTTGTCTCTAATGCATAACCCCAAAATTATAGTAGAAAATGATAAGAGACATCACAGCACGCACTATATCCAATAGAGCACGACTATGATGTTCGGACACACCATCACACTATGGTGTTCCAGGTGGCGTTAGTTGTGAAACAAATTTCACATTGTCTTAAGTTGTATGCCAAACTCGTAACTCATGTATTCACCTCCACGATCATATCACAGTTATTTTTATCTTCTTGTCACAATGATCTTAAACTTCACTCTGAATTTGCTTGAACCTTTCAAATGATTCAGACTTGTGTTTCATTAAGTAAATATACACTATATCTACTCAAATCATCAGTGAAGGTAAGAAAATAGCGATATCCACTGCACACTACAAGACTCACTGGATTGCATACATCAACATGTATCATTTCCAATGAATCACTTGCCCGCTCCATCCAACGGGGTTTTTAGTCATCTTGCCCAAGAGGCATGGTTCGCATGTCTCAACCGATTCGAAATCGAATGAGTCCAAAGATCCATCAGCATGGAGTTTCTTCATGCGCTTTATATCAATATGACATTTAGCGGTAGTGCCACAAATATGTGGTACTATCATTATTTACTTTGTATCTTTTGACATCAATGTTATGAACATGTGTATTACTACGATCAAGATTTCAACAAACCATTCTCACTGGGTGCATGACCATTGAAGGTATTATTCATGTAAACAGAATAACCATTATTCTCTAACTTAAATGAATAACTGTATTTGCAATAAACATGATCTAATCATGTCCATGATCAACGCAAAACACTAAATAACATTTATTTAGGTTCGTCACTAATCCTGAAGGTAGAGAGAGCGTGCGATGTTGATCACATCAACCTTGGAAACATTTCCAACACATATCGTCACCTCACCCTTAGCTAGTTCTCCGTTTATTCCGTAGCTTTTATTTCGAGTTACTAACATTTAGCAACCGAACCGGTATCTAATACCCAGGTGCTACTAGGAGCACTAGCGAGGTACACATCAATAACACGTATATCAAATATACTTCTGTTGATGTAGCCAGCCTTCCTATCTACCAAGCATCTAGGGTTGTTCCGCTTCAGCGACCGCTCACCTCAAAACAGAAGCACTTAGTCTCGGGTTTGAGTTCAACTTTGGGTTGCTTCACTAGAGCAGCAACTGACTTGCTATCCATGAAGTTTCCCTACTCGCTCTTGCCCTTCTCGAAACCAGTGGTTTGATTAACCATCAACACTTGACGCTCCATTCTGATTTCTACTTTCGCGGTGTCAAACATCGCGAACAGCTCAGGAATCATTATTTCTATCCCTGGCAATTTATAGTTCATCACCAAGTTCTAGTAGCTTAGTGACAGTGACTTGGAGAACTACATCAATCACTATCTTATCTGGAAGATCAACTCCCACTCGATTCAAGCGATTGTAGCACCCAGACAATCTGAGCACATGCTCAACGATTGAGCTATTCTCTTTCATCTTGCCGACAAAGAATCTTGTTGGAGATCTCATATCTCGCAACACGGGCACGAGCCTAAGATCACAATCTCATCTCTTAGAACATCCAAATGTTCCATGACGTTCAAAACGTTTCGGAGCCTCAATTCTAAGTCGTAATGCATGACGCACTAAACTATCAAGTAGTCATCAGAACGTGCCTATCAGATGTTCACAACATCTACAGACGACGCTAGAGGGGTTGGCGCACCGAGCGGTGCATTAAGGACATAAGCCTTTCTGTGCAGCAATGAGGACAATCCTCAGATCATGAACTCAGTCCGCAATATTGCTACCATCATCTTTCAACTCTATTTCTCTAGGAACATATAAAACTAAGGGAGCTACAGCGTGAGCTAGTAATCTACAACATAATTTGCAAAGACACTATTGACTATGTTCATGATAATGAGTTCAATTAATCATATTACTTAAGAACTCGCACTCAAATTGACATCCCTCCGATCATTCGAGTAATACATGATCCAAATTCACCAACTCAAGTCCGATCATCACGTGAGTTGAGGTGGCTACAATGGTCAACATCATCATGTTGATCATATCTACTATATGACTCATGTTCGACCTTTCGGTCTCTTGTGTTCCGAGGCCATGTCTATACATGCTAGGCTCGTCAAGTTTAACCCGAGTGTTCTGCACGTGCAAATCTGGCTTGCACCCGTTGTATGTGAACGTAGAGTCTATCACACCCGATCATCACGTGGTGTCTCAACACGACGAACTTTCGCAACAGTGCACACTCGGGGAGAACACAATTTATCTTGAAATTCAGTGAGGGATCACCTTATAATGCTACCGTCGTCCTAAGCAAAACAAGGTGCATAAAAAGGATTAACATCACATGCAAATCATAAGTGACATGATATGGCCATGATCTTGTGCTTTTGATCTCCATCATGAAAGCACCGGCATGATCTTCATCGTCACCGGCATGACACCATGATCTCCATCATCTTGATGTCCATCAACGTGTCGCCATCGGGGTTGTCACGCCCTGCATGCTTCTACTACTATTGCTACCGTTTAGCAATAAAGTAAAGCATTACATAGCGCTTAATGATTGACACGCATGTCATACAATAATTAAAGACAACCCTATGGCTCCTGCCGGTTGCCGTATTCATCGACATGCAAGTCGTGATAATCTATACATCACATGATCATCTCATACATCCCATATATCACATCATGTAATTGTCCATAGCATATCACGACATACCCTGCAAAAACAAGTTAGACGTCCTCTAATTGTTGTTGCATGTTTTACGTGGCTGCTACGGGTATCTAGCGAGAACAAATCTCACCTACGCAAAAACCACAACGGTGATACACTAGTTGCTTTTCAACCTTCTCAAGGACCGCCTTTGTCGAATCCGATCCAACTAAAGTGAGACAAACTGTCGCCCGCAAGCCATCTAAGCAACAAGTTGCGTCGAGGGAACCGGTCTGTCGTAAGCGTACGAGTAATATTGGTCTGAGCCGTTTTATCTCACAATCCCGCTGAACCAAAATCCGACCAAGGAAGGAAGCAATCTAAGCATCAACGCCCACAAACCTTTTGTGTTCTACTCGAGATCTCATCGAACCATCAACCTAGCTCATGATGCCACTGTTGGGGAACGTTGCATGGGAAACAAAAAAATTCCTACGCACATGCAAACCTATCCATGGTGATGAGCATCTACGAGAGCGAGAGTGGATCTACGTACCCTTGTAGATTGCTAAGCGGGAAGCGTTAAGAAATGCGGTTGGTGTAGTAGAACATCTTCGCGATCCAAATCGCCGAGCGTCCCGCGATCTCATCACGATCCATCCCGCGATCCAATCACGATCCGTCCCGCGAACTCATCACGATCCATCACACGAACTTGATCACAATCTGTCCCGCGAACTCATCACGATCTGTTTAGCAATCTCATCGCGAATCGTCTCGCGATCTCGATCACGGTCCTTCCGATCTAGCGCCGAACGGACGGCACCTCTGCGTTCAGCACACGTGCAGCTTGATGACGATCTCCACCATCTTGATCCAGCAAGAGGAGGTGGAGAGGAGAGAGAGTTCACCGGCAGCGTGACGACGCTCCGGTGATGGTGGTGGTGGTGCAATTCCGGCAGGGCTTCGCCTAAGCGCTGCAGAAATCCGATCTAGAGGAGCACCGGTGGAACGGGTAGCACGTGGCCGTAATTGTTAGCCAAACCCTAGCTATTACACCAGTATATATTAGGAGGAGAGGAGAGGAGAGGCAGCCAAGGCCTTTGGTTCAGCCGAAATAGGAGGTGGGGTGCAATCCTACTTCACCTCCAATCCTAGTTGGAGTAGGATTGCCTCCTATTGGCTGATTTTTTCACCTTTTCCTTTAGGACTTTTTCTCCCTGCGCCATGGGCCTTGGTGGCTGTTTTCCCAGCCCACTAAGGGCTGGTTATTATTCTCCCACAGCCCATGGACCTCTTGGGGTCGAAATACCCCTCCCGGAGGCCTCCCGGTACACTACCGGCACTCCCGGTACACTACCGATGAGCCCGAAACTTTTCCGGCGACCAAACTGGGACTTCCTATATATGAATCTTTACCTCCGGACCATTCTGGAGCTCCTCGTGACATCCAGGATCTCATCCAGGACTCCGAACAACCTTCGGTGACCACCATACATAACTCTACACTACCGAAACGTCACCGAACCTTAAGTGTGCAGACCCTGCGGGTTCGAGAACTATGTAGCCATGACCGAGACACCTCTACGGTCAATAACCAATGGCGGGACCTGGACGTGCACATTGGTTCCTACATACTCTACGAAGATCTTTATCGGTCGAACCTCTATGTCAAGGATTCAGTTAATCCCGTATAACGTTCCCTTTGTTCTTCGGTATGTTACTTGCCCGAGATTCGATCGTCGGTATCTCCATACCTAGTTCAATCTCGTTACCGGCAAGTCTCTTTACTCGTTCCGTAATACAAGATCCCGCAACTAACAATTAGTCACATTGCTTGCAAGGCTCATTGTGATGTTGTATTACTGAGTGGGCCCTGAGATACCTCTCCGTTACACGGAGTAACAAATCCCAGTCTCGATCCATGCCAACTCAACAGACACCATCGGAGATACCTGTAGAGCACCTTTATAGTCACCCAGTTACGTTGCGACGTTTGATACACACAAGGCACTCCTCCGATATCCGTGCGTTGCATGATCTCATGGTCATAGGAACATATACTTTGACATGCGGAAAACAGTAGCAATAAACTGACACGATTATATGCTACGTTTGTAGTTTGGGTCTTGTCCATCACATCATTCTCCTAATGATGTGACCCCGTTATCAAATGACATCTCATGTCCATGGCTAGGAAACCTTAACCATCTTTTGATCAACGAGCTAGTCTATTAGAGGCATACTAGGGACATGGTTTTGTCTATGTATCCACACATGCATCTAAGTCTCCGATCAATACAATTATAGCATGGATAATAAACGATTATCATGAACAAGGAAATATGATAATAACTAATTTATTATTGCCTCTAGGGCATATTTCCAACAGTGTTCCCAACATTCTTTAGCAACCGTGAAGGGCCGCAGGTGAGGTAGATCTTCAGGAGGAATCGCAACTTGGAGTATGAACAAGGTGGAAGAATTCAGCTGCTTATCCGCTTGTTCTCTTGGAGTAAGATTGCGTGGATCATGAGGATAATATCCTTCTTCAATGACTCTCATAAGATGAATTGAGCTGTGATCTAAATGAGACTTGATACTAAAAACCCAGTTAGCAAAATCATTCTTAACAAGTTTAGGAGGAGGACCGAGATTAACTATATGAGGTGGGTGCACCGGTCCTCCATAGACCACGGGAGGGGGAATAGAGGCAAAGCTCCCCGACCCGTTAACTCTTGGAGCATGATTATCTCTGTCGGCATTAGCCCCCTCCTTACTGGAGTTGGCATCCGATGACGTGTTAGTGGGTTTGACCACTTGGCCCGCATCGGTAGACAATTTAAGAGTACTAAGAAAATCTTTAAACATGGATTGAATCTCGGTAGCCATGGAGGATTTGATTAAGGTCAAAGCCTCGTTCAACTCCTCGCGTGAGACCGTGTTCACACCCATGGCCTCGGAAAGTTCTCCCAACCGAGCCTCGTCGTCAGCCATACTGTTCGGGTGGTGAAACCCTTAATTAAAGAGACGTAGCTCTGATACCAATTGAAAGGACTCGATATGGTTGACGAGAGGGGGGTGAATAGGCAACTACCACTTTTCTAACTTTTCTTTAACAATTAAGGTTAAGCATCAAATAAGTTAGCTAGATGTGCAACTAGGTGAACAACCTATATGATGCTAATCAATGCAAGTACACAAGCAGGCAAGGGATATGATGCAAGAAATGCTTGCAAGAAGTAAAGATACGAAATAACCAAAAGTGGAGCCGGTGAAGACGAGGATGTGTTACCGAAGTTCGTTCCCTTGTGAGTAAGTACGTCTCCGTTGGAGCAGTGTGGAGGCACAATGCTCCCCAAGAAGCCATTAGGGCCACCGTATTTTCCTCACGCCCTCACACAATGCGAGATGTCGTGATTCCACTATTGGTGCCCTTGAAGGCAGCGACCGAACCTTTACAAACAAGGTTGGGGCTATCTCCACAACTGAATTGGAAGCTCCCAACAACACCACAAAGCTTCACCACAATGGAATATGGCTCCGAGGTGACCTCAACCGTCTAGGGTGCTCAAACACCCAAGAGTAACAAGATCTGCAAGGATTAGTGGGGAGAATCAAATTTCTCTTGGTGGAAGTGTAGATCGGGGCCTTCTCAACCTATCCCTAGGAGATCAACAAGAATGATTGGCTGGGAGAGAGATCGGGCGAAAATGGAGCTTGGAGCAACAATGGAGTTTTGGGAAGGAAGAGGTGAGCTTCTTGGAGAAGAAGACCTCCCTTTTATAGTGCGCGAAAGATCCAACCGTTACCCACTTACTCAGTCCCGCACATTATGGTACTACCGCAAGACTCACGGTACTACCGCGAGGGCTTGCGGTACTACCGCAGCGCTGTGCGGTACTACCACTTGTACGGAAGTAGCTGGCCCTGGCCAATTAGCACTAAGGCGCCAGCGGTGGAACCGCCGGAGCGGTACTACCGCAAGCCCGTGCGGTACTACCGCACGGTTCGGCAGAGGCAGATACTGGAGGTGCATGGAAGTAAAAAATTACTTCCGTGCCAACCTCCGCAGAGGAAAAACTCTGCGAAGAAGTCCGCACGGTAGTACCGTACCGGAATCACGGTACTACCGCAGCAGGGCGGATGTAAAAAATTACATCCGCGCCTACTACCGCAGGAGTCGAGGTCAGGGCAGGAGACTGCGGTACTACCGCTCCACTAAGTGGTACTACCGCTGGCCACTGAACTCTAACACCTCGCAAGCGTTCCTTTTTGCACAAAGAAAGAGAACGGGTTGGGGCTCCATTGAAGAGAGGGAAAGAAGGGCAAAGGATAAATGTGCACGTGTTGATTCCACCCAGACCATTCCAATGCGGACCCCCTCTTGATAGTACGGCTTTCCTACGAATAAAATCCACCGAAAAGAAGCGCAAAGAACAACCGTCTTCGAGAGATTCCGAGGGGCACTGAATCGGCTTGTGCCTAGACCTGATATATCTGAAATGCTCAACGCACATGATTAGTCCGCAAACGCATTGTCATCAATCACCAAAACCACTTAGGGAGAAATATGCCCTTACACACCCTATTTATTTCTGTACTCGTAAGTTAGCCACCCAAATAGATGCTTAGTTGCTTGTTGTAGCCTCACCACTTAACCATACCTCACCCATTAAGCTTTGCTAGTCTTGTTACCCATGGAAATGAGATTGCTCAGTCCCTGTGGCTCACCAGATAACTACAACACCAGTTGCAGGTACAGGTAATGCAATGATTGATGTGAGTGCGATGCTTGTTTGATTTGGAATTCTTCTTTTTCTTGTTCATCAATCTAGGATGTGTTCTAGGTGGCAGCCTAGGATAGCAAGGATGCATGTCATTTTATCGTTTGTTTTTGTCCGTAGTCGGACCCTACCCTTTTGTATGGTGATTGAATATGTTGTTGTATTGATGTGACTCTGTAGCTTGTGGCGAGTGTAAGCCAATTTCATATACTCATCTCTTCAATACATGTACTTGTAATGATATCCATTCTTGCAACACAACGAGATGCGCTTCTATCCCTATCGAGGCCCTCGAGCCAAAATAAGGATAGGATCGCATCTTGGGCATGACAAGTTGGTATCAGAGTCAGTACCGACCTAGGAGCCCCCTTGATTGATCGAACTTGGCCGAGTCGAGTCTAGTGAAAAACTATTTTGAGTCTAGTTATATATCGGAGAGTAGGATTCTTTTTACTCCTCTTCTATGCTCTGGTGAGGTATTTGACTTAGGAATTTTAATTCTACTCCTCTTCTAAATAAAAAAAAGTTTTAGGATCACATGGGTATTTTGGATTCTCTATGATGCCGATGTGACGGAGTTTTGTACTTGGTGCCTCCTGTTACCGAGGAGTAGAGCTCTAGGGGATTCTTGACACATCGTTATCGGTCAGATTCCTTAGTATCTCAGGACGGAGGATGTTCGAAATTACTTCAATATTTTTCGTGGCGAGATAAGGTCGGAGTCACTCAGTACTGGGGAGGCATCCGGGGTACTGTCATGTTTGGTATCGTTGTGTTTTCGAGGGTTCGAGATAGATGGAGTTCTGAAACCTCTGGTTATGTGTTGAAGGATGGATAGAGTTGGAGTGTAGGGCTTGTTAGTTGTGTGAGATATTGGGCCTCCCTGTATCCCCAACACCCGATTGCATAATCAAAAATTCGGAAGTTCGTAGGTGAGAATTCAAGTAGTCACCTAGGATTATCTTTTCAACAAGTGCATAATGGGTATGTATGTGTTTCTGGCTTAATTTGCAAGCCCCATCCATTTTTTTGTTGGAGTATGGCAATTCGAGTTGCTTCGATGTCAACTAATGATCTCATATCATTCCGAAGCGGTGTTCTCATATTTCTATGGGAGTGCTAATTAATTCTTTTGCTCAATCCAATTGTCTCATCAATTCTTTTCGAACCGGAGTTGTAATGAAATTCTTTTCTATCCGAAGTGCTTCTCTTCAAGATATTCAATTCTCTTCAAAATTTTCAGGATCAATCTCTCATTTCTTCTGAGAGTTTGTCTCATCTGTCCCAAGTTTTCTTTTGTTTTCCCCACCCTCCCGCCCTTTCTCTTCAATGATTAATTATCATGCAAGTGCCTTCTCATTGATGCTTCCGCTATCTTTTCTTCCATGTTGTTTTCCGGTGATTCATATGAAGATGCTCACGAGCTTCAAATCCGTCAAATCTTCATTCTAGTTTCCGTATTCGGTGATTCCTGTAAAGGTCCTCAAGTGCTTCAAGTTCATCATTCTTCGTTCTTGTTTTCTTTCCCGATGGATTCGATTCAATCTCTCATGTGCATCATATCCTTTTCATTCGTTCAAATGCTTTCCCATGTTGGAAATTCTTATCTAAGCCTCTCTTGTTTATTCATCCCTCTCTATTCTATTCGGAGTGCTAAAGATATCTCAGAAGTTTCGTGTTTTCACTCAATATCCTTTCAATTATTTCAAGGCTCTCATCTCATGAAGTTCTGCATCGGTGCCATCTCTTTCCAATCATTTCAATGATGGTTCTTTTCAGTGGGTCCATAATCCACAGGTTTTTCCCCAGGATCTTACCTCGCTCTTCTAATCTTTTCCGAAGACCTCAAGTTGTGTTCAATATGACGTAAGAATGAATTCCATCAGTCATATTCCTTCTCCAAGATCGCTTCAAATTAATTTCCATCGTTGGCTCAACCTTTCCTTGATCATTGCTCCAGAGTTGTCAGTAATGCATGATGTTGTTTGTCATCATCATTCTCAGCCTTGAAGATCGAAGCAGTGTTTCTCTTAAATCGTTCTCCAATCTTTTGAAGATTGTCATCTCACTTCGTGCTATCTTCTTAATTGTTATCAATCATGAGTAATTCCTTCCATATATATCCGGTGCATTTCAGTGTTGTGTTCATTTCTCGATCCTCCGAAGGCCATCATTTCAGAAGATTTTTTTGGTTCTCATCTTTCAGCTTTCGTTCTCAAATTCTTCTCAATTGTTGTCCATTCGTTCGTATCTCAATTATTCTATTGCCTTGTTGAAGTTTTCTATTGGGCTGATCATGATCTCTTCATTCTCATGTATCTTCATTCATTCTTGTTAGCCTCATTCTTTGTGAATTCTTTCCGGTGCTTCGTTCAAGATTTCTCGGTGCGGGTCGTTATCTCTTCGTGTTGCCTTGTATCTCCTTTCATTTGTGGTATGCCCATCCATTTCAATTCTTACCGGTGGATCATGCTCTCTTTGTCTCTTGTATTCTCCTTTAATTCATGACATCCTCATTCGTTTGTGAATTCTTGCCGGTGGTTCCTTCAAGACTTCTTCAAGTTTGTGCCCTGTCTATCTCTCTTCAATTCTTTTTCAAGAAGAATAAGTGGTATGCTAAATCCGTTGCTTGTCAGCAATTTGACTTGTTGAAGGATAAGCATAACATAATTGTTATTCTTTTTGCATCAAGGCGATTTCAGTCCTTCTTACAGAGGTCGTTCCTAATATCATATTCTCGAATCTAAGTTGTTTATCTTTTCTTTTCCGAAGTTCCAAGTTTTTCTCAATTATCTCATATAGAAGCTTCATATAAATCTTGCAAGCCCTTAATATTATTCTTTTCAACTTTAAATTATTTCTATAATCCTTTCATTCTAGTGTTCCCCAAGAGGTTCTTCTGGCGGTCCTTCAAGGTTGTAATTCATTCTCAATGGGTTCTTCAAGATCTTGTTGGAGAACCTCAAGTATCATTCCTCTTGAATTTCAAGTGCAATTATTTCTCTCTTACCTTTTGTGATGGTGTTATAGCATTCTTGATTCATGAGGAGTCTCGAAGATAATTTATCAATAATGAGATATTTAAACCCATCATTCCTTTTTTGGAGTTATCTTGGCACGGATTTCACCTAAAGCATGTCCTAAGGATTGTGCTAGCATGGTGCTTATCAATGGTTCAAGTTCCCAATGTATCATATTGGTGAAAGAAGTTCTGCATATCTTGTTGCTTCCAACCAATCAATTGTTTCTAATGTGGCCGGTTGTCACCTCATAATTTTGAGATGGTTTTCATAAGTCCCCAACAAGCTTTTCTTTCGTTGTTGATTTTTCAACAACTCCGTTCAAGCATGCTTTGAATTCAATTGTGGTAGAAGTTGTCATTTTCATCTCCATTCTTTTCCTTCCATAGATATAGCTTCCATTCTTTTGTTCCGGAGGCACTGTGATGTTGCTATCTTCAATCTATCATCTTGTTTTGTCAAGATCATGTTCTTTCCCTTCTTATCCATTTAACCGGAGTGTTGTGAAATATTTCCATGATCTTTCCATCTTATGAAGTCTTGATTCTAATCCAACCGAAGTTTGTGGCTCTGTTTTCAAGTTCTTTCCATTGTATCAAATTTTGTCTCTCTTTCCTACTAAAGTGCAGCCGAAATTTCCTGTGAATCCTTGCATTTTTCTCATATCATTCCTCATCTCTTGCAATCTTCAAGATTCGTTGGTTTCACTCGTTTTTCAAAGAAGTAACTAAGTTTTACCTTTTTCTCTTCTCTTTCTCTTCCCCTTCTCATTCTAAGATCTTGGGACGAGATCCACAACGACTGACAAGGCCACTGCAACCGTTGCGAGGAGATCCGTGACTTGGAGCAACGACCGACAAGGCCACTGCAACCGTTGCGAGGAGATCCATGACTTGGAGCGACGACCAACAAGGCCACTGCAACCGTTGTGAGTAGATCCGCGACTTGGAGCGACGATCGACAAGGCCACTGCAACCGTTGCGAGGAGATCTGTGACTTGGAGCGACGACCGACAAGACCACTGCAACTGTTGCGAGGAGATCCGTGACTTGGAGCGACGACCGACAAGGCCACTGCAACCATTGCGAGGAGATCCGCAACGACCGACGAGGCCACTGCAACCTCTGCTAGGAGATCGGCAACTGTTCCGAGGAGGTCTGTGACTTGGAGCAATGACCGACAAGGCCACTACAACCGTTGCGAGGAGATCTGTGATTTGGAGCGAAGGCTGACAAGGCCATTGCAACCATTGCGAGGAGATCCACGACTTGGAGCGACGACCGACAAGGCCATTGCAACCGTTCCGAGGAGATCCGTGACTTGGAGTGATGACCGACAACGCCATTGCAACCGCTGCTAGGAGATCCGTGACTTGGAGCGACGATTGACGAGGCCACTTCAACTGCTGCAAGGAGACGACGAGGCCACTCCAACCGCTGCGAGGCGATCCGCGACTTGGAGCAACAACCGACAAGGCCACTACGACCGAAACGAGGAGATCCATGACTTGGAGCAACGACCAACGAGGGCACTGCAACCGCTGGGATGATTGGTGAGCAGCAAGGTGGATAAGAATACAGACGTGTCCTTCATCCTCGACAATGATAGTTGCCGCATTGATTTCATCAGATGGTGAGACAAATTGAATAGTTGTTAATCAGAGTTCAATATGTATCTCAAGGGTACAATTTTATACTTATTTGATTTGTGTGCCACTGCTGGATGTTGACTCAGTTGTGGTATTTGTCAAAGGTTGGCTATTACGACAGTGCAAGCACCAAGCAGCACTCAGTAATGGAAAATCAGCAAGTTCTTAAACATCTCTGATGTGATAAAATATCTAACTTGAGAGACAGTTGGAGAATATATTACTGGAAAATTCTTAAACTTGAAAATGATGCCGCTATAGAAACTTGACGCTGAATTTATTTACTGGTGTGGCTTCGACGTGGATTGTGCATCTATTTTACTAATTCATTCAAAGCTTGATTGGTAGGTTTGCTTGCTTGTTTTTATTCCTTGTGTTGTTACATCTCAGGAGAAGCTCAGAAGAAAATCAGTGTGGCATTAACCACTCGAACCAGTTCATCATGCGACTTGGTTTGGGGGTAGAGATGAGATCTCAACCATTTGAAATAGTTCATCATGGAACTTGCGTTGTGCATGCTTGGGAACATCTGCTCCGCTGAAATGGACCAGGAGCTGTCGCTTGAAGTGGAGAAGCTGATGCGAAGCAGGGATGCTAATACAACGAAGGCTGCTTTGTGCTATGTAGGGATCGTAAGAAAACTCCCGGATTTGGTAGAAAACTTCATGTGTCTCGCTGCATCATTACCGAGGGAAAAACACAACAATGTTTTGATATCTGTAGTTCAACTCTTCGCAGAATTGTGTGAAGCCAACGAAGATGCAATGGAGTACCTGAGGAAGAACTGCATCAAAGGTCTGGTCCGAACACTCAACGATCTCTTCAATAGTTCATATGATCCCAAGAATGATGTTGCTTGCATTTTAGATCCTTTCTTGCATATTTTAGTTCTTAAACTTAAAAGGCAAAATTCCAGGCCGCAAACAAAGAAAGCTACAACAAATAAATACAGCCTAGTGTCATCTAATTAAGAAAGCTTGTGTGAAATACATTCATAAGAAAATTATAGTGCTGATCTGATTGCTAGGACAAGTTGGTTCATGACTTAAAAATTATGGCAGGGGGCAGTGGTAAAATCCACATGTGGGTCCAGTGACGTACTACAAGTGGCATCACATGTTCTTTCAGAAACTATACTCAGACAATAGCCTTCAAATATTTTCATACAACTATTGGTTACTCCTTTTTGAACCTTGGATCAACTAAAATTTGATACTCCATTAATCGGTATTTTAATTTACCGTTGCCCCATTCAGAGGTATGCACATGGCTGCTCCTAGAAACACACAATCATTTCCATAGGAATTTTTGTTACTGAAATAATCTAGAAAATCAAAGAGCTGAGTAAAAAGTTGTTGTGGCTATGGATGTATGCTAAGTTGATGTTCTAAAGTTTTATGACAGAACAAACACATTTGCCAACATCAGTACAAATGAAGCATATAAACATCAGTGCCAGCCCAAAATAACATAATCATATAAGGAGTGCATCAGAAACTAGTTGCCAACCCCAAAAATCAGGAATCATCATATAGGAGTGCATCAGCGCCCACACCATCATAAGCTCTAGAATAATTACGCGTCACGGACATATATAGTCATCATAGTTTGTAGGAATAGTAATTGAACTCAGTGCCAAGACGAACACATTAACAAAGGCCTTGAGCGCAAAAAACAGAAAGCAAAGATCATCACCACTTCAACAGATTACCATCCAACGAAGGCAGGATAAGACGTCAGATATTACCAGCAGCCTCCAACTGGTCCGGCAGACAAACAAATAGCCAGCACAACACAACAAGTGGCAGATAATCATCGCCGCATGAGGCCTGGTAAGTCCAGCCAGCTGTAGACCCCGCACTGCCAGAAACCAAGGGCAGTCTCACTCGGATAATCAGGAAAGGTCCCGTCTGCCAGTCTCACAAGCTCGTTGCATGTTGGCGGAACTCTCTGCAAAGTGGACGAGAGTGCGCGTCCACTGAGCCACTTAGCGCGCCCACTGAGCCGCTTGCCTGCATAGACATCACTTTCCACTTGGCCGAGCTCCTCCATCAGGCTCAGCATCCTCCACTCAAATGGATGGGCAGACATCACCCTGAGAATCCTGATCAGCCCTAGAGGATAACTCAATCTCATTGCTAACCACGGCGCGAACAAGTTGAAGACCACAAAGTTACAGCTTGCAATGTTTCCCCATCGGTTCCCGCTGCTTGTGTATGGAACGAAGGTCAACAGCTTGGCATGCAGGGCATTTAAGTCATCAAAAGAAGTTCCGGGCACAAATCCCGCTACAGGCAAGTTGGTACCCATGAGGGCATCTCCAACAGTCGTATGTTCAGCGTTGGTAAATTGGCCACGTAGACTATTTTGATGACATGGCAGAAAATAATAGCAGAGAGAGAACGTAACCATATGAACCTAAACCAACGCTCCGGACACAAGCTCCGATGCTAGCCCCTTCGTTTCCTTGGCATTCAAGTGGGGTCGTTTGGATCCGGTGTGAGTAGCCGCACCCAAATTTCTCCTCTCCCGCGTGTATCTCCCAATTTCCTTTTCCACGCGCCAAATCACTTTGCTGCTCGCGCCCAAATCGCTCCGCTGCTCCCGCCTCCATCAAATCCCCTCTCGCGCTCGTCTCTCAATCTCACTTTGTCCCGGACTTCTGACCATGAGCCGCCAAACTAGGGTTCAAGCGCCGCCACCGTATTCGTGGCCGGCAACCGCTGTTATCAGCGAGCCCATGCTGACTCCCAATGTTGGTGCATCCTATGGTATAGACCCTTCGATGCAGACCATGGGCACCTCCGCTCCTCCCGGTTGTTGGAGTTCTTCAGGATCTCCTCCCCTCATGCCCGTGAAGGATTTTAGGTACGTACACATGTACAGCTAAGTCCATGGTTGATTGATTTATGGAGAAGGCAACAGGCGTTCTCTGAATTTTGGATATAACCAGAAGACAAATCTGAGTATTTTATTTGTGAGCTGATATTCTTCCTATATAGATGTAAAGCACACTTGTTTCAGTCAAGTTTGGTAGTGGTAGCAGGGCTCTATACGTAATGAGAAAGACCAGAATTACTTGTTAATTTTATTTTGCCTGTAGCCCAATTAGTGTAAGGCTGCTTCAGAATTTCACTAGTGAGAATTTAGTTTATGCAATTTGTGATGTATACTGTAGCACATAGGAACCATCAAAGCATAGTGTCTTACGAGTTGAATTAACCAGATTGTTGATGCTTATTTTGTAGTGGAATGGATTCATACCCATCCGGTGGTTTCCTAAGTTATTTTAAAAATCCGTCGATTCCTGCTATTTCATCGCAAACTTCTCATGAGCCACTCATGCCACACAACATCAGTATTGGTGGTGGTCATCCTCCATATGCTCCAGTTATGGCACTGCATCCATCAATGGCCAAAAGCAGCCCTCCCCCTTCTGATGGCATAATTGTTGACAATGTTGAAACCTGTAGGACTGATAAGCATTTGTCATGGACAAAAGAAGAGGACAAAAGACTGGTAAGTTAATTCAACATCGAAAATACTCTTGTAAGATTTATCATGTTGGTACATTACTAATTTTTTTTAAATCATGCAGTTCAGTGCATGGTTGAACAACTCAAACGATCCCATAGCTGGAAATAGTAAGAAAGCTGACAGATATTGGCAAGACGTCACTGCTACATACAGTAGCACCACTCCAAAAAATAGAAAGAGAGAAATGAAACAACTAAAGGATCGGTTTCATCGAGTTAACAAAAAAGTTGGTTGGTTTTCTGCCTCTTGGCAAAAGGCTACTGGAATTTATGCTAGCGGACAATCAGATTTACAGTTGCAGGAGAAAGCATTGAAATTCTATGAGGAAGACTATAAACAAGGACAATTCAAATACATGCACTGTTGGAAGCCTGTTGAAGGTTGGCCAAAATGGGAGACATACATGCAAATGCTTAAGAAGTTGAAGAAAAGAAAGGCTTTAGAGGTTGTGGAACCATTAGAGGACTTGGATTCAGATGAAGATATTCCACACCCACCAGGGAACAAGACTGCTAAGACTGAACAGAAGAACACTGCCAAAGGCAAAGGGAAGACGTTGATTGGAATAGAAATTGATGAGATGGAGGAAAAGCTCGACAAGTTCATGGCTGCTCAGGCTGAAGCTAACAAGGGTCGGAATGATATGGTTGAAGTGGCAAGGCTCAATGCTGTTGCCGCTAAGGAGAAAAAAGAGGCAAAAATGTTGGATACTTTCAAGTGGCTCTTTTCACAAGACACAACAAGTATGTCAGACGAGTTGAAAGCCGAGTATATGAAAGCTGTGAAGTCTATGTCGGAGAAGTTATTTGGCCCATCGGACTGAGGTATGAATTTAATTAGCTAAATCAAATGGTTGTTTTATTTCCTTTGAAAATTGGCCATTTTATCTGACCATACTGCTTGTGTTAAATGTGTTGACTGTACCAAACTACTATGTAGTCGGATTTCAACTACTATGTGTTTACTATGTACTGCAAATGGTGCTTGTGTTAATGCCTTGATTGTACCAAACTACTATGTAGTTAGAAAATTTGTGCTTTGTGTTAATGCCTTGACCGTATATAGTCCCAATACTGCCTTGCAATCCCAATACTAGACAGTATTTTCAACGTGTTCACTTGTATTGCAGTAGTCTATTGTACTGCCTACCTCCAACTCTATATAATGCACCATCTTGTGCACAAGCAGAGCACCATCTCTACAGTCCATAGCATTTCTGACTCATTTCCATCCCTTCACACAATCCTCCCAACCATGTCACACCACTCTGATTCTGATGATTCTCTTGAGCTCAACGACTTAGATGACAGCGTAGATGATTACATTGCTGAGCAAGATATCATAGATTCCTTCGCTCAGATGTTCGCAAACAAGTTTAAGGCCAGACTCGGAGCTCTCCGTATCTTGTCGCCGAACTGGTATGAGAAGGTACATACGGAGGAATCGTGAAGAGGCCCATAAACAGCTTGTGGCTGACTACTTCACTGAAATTCCAGTCTACACTGACGCAATGTTCAGGAGAAGGTTTCGGATGAGAAGATCTGTCTTCTTGCGTATTGTGAGCGCCCTATCAGAGTGGTCTCCCTTTTTCACCCAAAGGGTAGACTGCACTTCTCGGAAAGGACTCTCACCGCTGCAGAAATGCACGGCCGCTATTCATATGATGACGTATGGTACCCCTGTTGATGAACTGGATGATTACCTAAGGACCGGTGAGAGCACTGCATTGAAGTGTTTGAAGCATTTCGCAAAAGGGGTGATTGCCAACTTTGCTGGGCATTACTTGCGACGCCCCACTTGTGAGGATCTGGAGCGCTTGCTGCAAGTCGGTGAGTCTCGAGGCTTTCCTGGCATGTTGGGAAGCCTAGACTGTATGCACTGGCAATGGGAGAATTGCCCTGTTGCTTGGAAAGGACAGTTTACACGTGGTGACCATGGTGTTCCTACTCTCATGCTTGAAGCAGTAGCTTCATATGACCTTTGGATATGGCATGCCTTTTTTGGTGTTGCTGGTTCCAATAATGACATAAATGTGCTCAACCAGTCCCCATTGTTCATTGAGGAGTTGAAGGGAGAAGCTCCTCGTGTGCAGTATACTGTTAATGAGAGGCGGTACAATACTGGCTACTATCTTGTGGATGGCATATACCCAGAATGGGCTGCCTTCGTCAAGACAATTCCACTCCCCCAAACAGAAAAGGACAAGCGGTTTGCAAAAATTCAAGAAGGATCTAGGAAGGATATTGAACGTGCATTTGGGGTTTTGCAATCTCGCTTCTCCATTGTGCGTCGTCCAGCACGATTATGGTCACGAGCATCTATTGGAAATATTATGAAAGCATGCATCATTCTTCACAATATGATAGTTGAAGATGAGAGGGAAATGGTCACCACTCCTCTTGACTTGAATGAGACTCCGGGTTCATCAGTTGTTTTACCTCAAGAAATGAAGGTAGGTGGTAACACATGCTTTGCTGATGTTCTTTGGAGAAATGCTGGAATTCGTGATCGCTCAACACACACGCAACTCAAGAGGGACTTGGTTGAGCACATTTGGAACAGATTTGGCAATTAGCTAAATATTTAGGTATAGCTTCTCTATACGTAAAAAAACATTTCCTCATACTCCTAGAATGTACTTGCTCAATGAGTTGTATGCATGATTGTATTTGCGATATCTTACTTGTACGACTGAAAAAAGTTAAGAGTAGTTGTGTGATTGTTTTTTTATCTCTTATTTTTCAGGCTAGGATTGGCAAGCTCAAGAGACTTGTGGCATTTAGAAAAATGAAGAGGTTCATGGCAGCTTATTGGAGTTTGCATATCGCTGGACAACGTCTTGGTCTTCTATATATTCTTAGCTAAATTGCAAGAGACCTTTGCCTTATTTCATTTAGTTGATTACTCTTTCGTGAATGGGTCTTGTTGTTTGACCGTGTGGCCTTTTATGTAAGAATAAAAATAGAGTGCACTGGTTCTAGGTTATTTTGCAAGAATTTCTACTTCTGTTAAACTTTGTTGGCTGTAGTGCTATCCCAGTTTGAAGATTTTTCAACATGTATGTGCTTGCAAGCAAAGCATCATCTATGGTTACAAAGATGTGTTGCACTGGTGATCATGTGCTTTCTCTAGTAATTTAATGCTTCTGCTATATTCTCTCTCTTGATTACATACAGCTTAACATACGATCCATTGTAGAGCTTGTATGTTGTGTTGTTGGCTGCTGATGTGGACAGTTGTACCAACAATTTAACATACAAACTGTTGCGGATGCTCTAATGACACTACTCAGAGCATCCGCAACAGTTTGTATGTTAAGTTGTTGGTACAACTGTCCACATCAGCAGCCAACAACACAACATACAAGCTCTGCAATGGATCGTATGTTAAGCTGTATGTAATCAAGAGAGAGAATATAGCAGAAGCATTATATTACTAGAGAAAGCACATGATCACCAGTGCAACACATCTTTGTAACCATAGATGATGCTTTACTTGCAAGCACATACATGATGAAAAATCTTCAAACTGGGATAGCACTACAGCCAACAAAGTTTAACAGAAGTAGAAATTCTTGCAAAATAACATAGAACCAGTGCACTGTATTTTTGTTCTTACATAAAAGGCCACAAGGTCAAACAACAAGACCCATTCACCAAAGAGTAATCAACTAAATGAAATAAGGCAAAGGTCTCTTGCAGTTTAGCTAAGAATATATAGAAGACCAAGCCGCTGTCCAGCGATATGCAAACTCCAATAAGCTGCCATGAACCTCTTCATTTTTCTAAATGCCACAAGTAGCTTGAGCTTGCCAATCCCAGCCTGAAAAATAAGAGATAAAAAAAACAATCACACAACTACTCTTAACTTTTTTCAGTCGTACAAGTAAGATATTGCAAATACAATCATGCATACAACTCATTGAGCAAGTACATTCTAGGAGTATGAGGAAATGTTTTTTTACGTATAGAGAAGCTATACCTAAATATTTAGCTAATTGCCAAATCTGTTCCAAATGTGCTCAACCAAGTCCCTCTTGAGTTGCGTGTGTGTTGAGCAATCACGAATTCCAGCATTTCTTCGAAGAACATCAGCAAAGCATGTGTTACCACCTACCTTCATTTCTGGAGGTAAAACAACTGATGAACCTGGAGTCTCATTCAAGTCAAGAGGAGTGGTGACCATTTCCCTCTCATCTTCAACTATCATATTGTGAAGAATGATGCATGCTTTCATAATATTTCCAATAGATGTTCGTGACCATAATCGTGCTGGACGACACACAATGGAGAAGCGAGATTGCAAAACCCCGAATGCACGTTCAATATCCTTCCTAGATCCTTCTTGAAGTTGTGCAAACCGCTTGTCCTTTTCTGTTTGGGGGAGTGGAATTGTCTTGACGAAGGCAGCCCATTCTGGGTATATGCCATCCACAAGATAGTAGCCAGTATTGTACCGCCTCTCATTAACAGTATACTGCACACGAGGAGCTTCTCCCTTCAACTCCTCAATGAACAATGGGGACTGGTTGAGCACATTTATGTCATTATTGGAACCAGCAACACCAAAAAAGGCATGCCATATCCAAAGGTCATATGAAGCTACTGCTTCAAGCATGAGAGTAGGAACACCATGGTCACCACGTGTAAACTGTCCTTTCCAAGCAACAGCGCAATTCTCCCATTGCCGGTGCATACAGTCTAGGCTTCCCAACATGCCAGGAAAGCCTCGAGACTCACCTACTTGCAGCAAGCGTTCCAGATCCTCACAAGTGGGGCGTCGCAAGTAATGCCCAGCAAAGTTGGCAATCACCCCTTTTGCGAAATGCTTCAAACACTTCAATGCAGTGCTCTCACCGATCTTTAGGTAATCATCCAGTTCATCAACAGGGGTACCATACGTCATCATAGGAACAGTGGTCGTGCATTTCTGCAGCGGTGAGAGTCCTTTCCGAGAAGTGCAGTCTACCCTTTGGGTGAAAAGGGAGACCACTCTGATAGGGCGCTCACAATACGCAAGAAGACAGATCTTCTCATCCGAAACCTTCTCCTGAACATTGCGTCGGTGTAGACTGGAATTTCAGTGAAGTAGTCAGCCACAAGCTGTTTATGGGCCTCTTCACGATTCCTCCGTATGTACCTTCTCGTACCACTTCGGCGACAAGATAAGCTAGCATGGAGAGCTCCGAGTCTGGCCTTAAACTTGTTTGCGAACATCTGAGCGAAGGAATATATGATATCTTGCTCAGCAATGTAATCATCTACGCTGTCATCTAAGTCGTTGAGCTCAAGAGAATCATCAGAATCAGAGTGGTGTGACATGGTTGGGAGGATTGTGTGAAGGGATGGAAATGAGTCAGAAATGCTATGGACTGTAGAGATAGTGCTCTGCTTGTGCACAAGATGGTGCATTATATAGAGTTGGAGGTAGGCAGTACAATAGACTAGTGCAATACAAGTCAACACGTTGAAAATACTGTCTAGTATTGGGATTGCAAGGCAGTATTGGGACTGTATACGGTCAAGGCATTAACACAAAGCACAAATTTTCTAACTACATAGTAGTTTAGTAGAATCAAGGCATTAACACAAGCACCATTTGCAGTACATAGTAAACGCATAGTAGTTGAAATCCGACTACATAGTAGTTTGGTACAGTCAACACATTTAACACAAGCAGTATGGTCAGATAAAATAGCCAATTTTCAAAGGAAATAAAACAACCATTTGATTCAGCTAATTAAATTCATACCTCAGTCTGATGGGCCAAATAACTTCTCCGACATAGACTTCACAACTTTCATATACTCGGCTTTCAACTCGTTTGACATACTTGTTGTGTCTTGTGAAAAGAGCCACCTGAAAGTATCCAACATTTTGCCTCTTTTTTCTCCTTAGTGGCAACAGCATTGAGCCTTGCCACTTCAACCATATCATTCCGACCCTTGTTAGCTTCAGCCTGAGCAGCCATGAACTTGTCGAGCTTTTCCTCCATCTCATCAATTTCTATTCCAATCAACGTCTTCCATTTGCCTTTGGCAGTGTTCTTCTGTTTAGTCTTAGCAGTCTTGTTCCCTGGTGGGCGTGGAATATCTTCATCTGAATCCAAGTCCTCTAATGGTTCCACAACCTCTGAAGTCTTTCTTTTCTTCAACTTCTTAAGCATTTGCATGTATGTCTCCCATTTTGGCCAACCTTCAACAGCCTTCCAAACAGTGCATGTATTTGAATTTTCCTTGTTTATAGTCTTCCTCATAGAATTTCAATGCTTTCTCCTGCAACAGTAAATCTGATTGTCCGCTAGCATAAATTCTAGTAGCCTTTTGCCAAGAGGCAGAAAACCAACCAACTTTTTTGTTAACTCGATGAAACCGATCCTTTAGTTGGTTCATTTCTCTCTTTCTATTTTTTGGAGTGGTGCTATTGTATGTAGCAGTGACGTCTTGCCAATATCTGTCAGCTTTCTTACTATTTCCAGCTATGGGATCGTTTGAGTTGTTCAACCATGCACTGAACTGCATGATTTAAAAAAAAATTAGTAATGTACCAACATGATAAATCTTACAAGAGTATTTTCGATGTTGAATTAACTTACCAGTCTTTTGTCCTCTTCTTTTGTCCATGACAAACGCTTATCAGTCCTACAGGTTTCAACATTGTCAACAATTATGCCATCAGAAGGGGGAGGGCTGCTTTCGGCCATTGATGGATGCGATGCCATAACTGGAGCATATGGAGGATGACCACCACCAATACTGATGTTGTGTGGCATGAGTGGCTCATGAGAAGTTTGCGATGAAATAGCAGGAATCGACGGATTTTTAAAATAACTTAAGAAACCACCGGGTGGGTATGAATCCATTCCACTACAAAATAAGCATCAACAATCTGGTTAATTCAACTCGTAAGACACTATGCTTTGATGGTTCCTATGTGCTACAGTATACATCACGAATTGCATAAACTAAATTCTCACTAGTGAAATTCTGTAGCAGCCTTACACTAATTGGGCTACAGGCAAAATAAAATCAACAAGTAATTCTGGTCTTTCTCATTACGTATAGAGCCCTGCTACCACTACCAAACTTGACTGAAATAAGTGTGCTTTACATCTATATAGGAAGAATATCAGCTCACAAATAAAATACTCAGATTTGTCTTCTAGTTATATCCAAAATTCAGACGCCCATTGCCTTCTCCATAAATCAATCAACCATGGACTTAGCTGTACATGTGTACGTACCTGAAATCCTTCACGGGCATGAGGGGAGGAGATCCTGACGAACTCCAACAACCGGGAGGAGCGGAGGTGCCCATGGTCTGCATCGAAGGGTCTATACCATAGGACGCACCAACATTGGGAGTCAGCATAGGCTCGCTGATAACAGCGGTTGCCGGCCACGAATACGGCGGCGGCGCTTGAACCCTAGTTTGGCGGCTCATGGTCAGAAGTCCGGGACAAAGTGAGATTGAGAGACGAGCGCAAGAGGGGATTTGATGGAGGCAGGAGCAGCGGGGCGATTTGGGCACGAGCAACAAAGTGATTTGGCGCGCGGAAAAGGAAATTGGGAGATACACGCGGGAGAGGAGAAATTTGGGTGCAGCTACTCACACCAGATCCAAACGACCCCACTTGAATGCCAAGGAAACGAAGGGGCTAGCATCGGAGCTTGTGTCCGGAGCGTTGGTTCAGGTTCATACGGTTACGTTCTCTCTCTACTATTATTATCTGCCATGTCATCAAAATAGTCTACGTGGCCAATTTACCAATGCTGAACATACGACTGTTGGAGATGCCCTTATATTGTACACCCGCTGGTAGTACACACGCTTGTTGTCGAGCGGCATTAAGTCAGGGTAACAGCGCAGCACCTCCACAATGGGTTCTTCACCAAGCATTCGCTGTGCGAGATTTCTGATCCCCTTGAAGAAGGGAGGCAACAGCTGCTTTGGCAGTGCCCCCTGAGACTGCTCAATGAGCTGCTCTAGGAACAACATAAACTGCATATAGCTGTCGACCCGATCATGGGTTGGCAAATTGTTTGCCCCTCCAATCCCTTCAAGATTCACCTCCTTGAACCCAAACGTCATGCTTCGTGGTAGTAACACCACATTCTCCTTTACAAATAGACCCTTGGTGGAGAGCCCGCGGCCATGCATTTTGTAGATAAGATCAAGTCCAGACAGAACAGAGAGGTTGCCCTCGTCCATGGTGAAGTAGGGATAGCAGATGGTTGGGTTATAGAGCCGGTCTTTTGGCACGTCATGCAAGAGGGGGCTTCTCTTGAAGTAGTCCACTGGGATTGTAACTTCATTGGCAAGATAAAACCTCTCACCATTTATGCCACTGGAAAAAAAATGCATGTTGGTCAGTAACAATCATCATGTAAGTAACATAGATTAAAAGTTCACATATATTGTTCCACTTATTTAACAATTGAATATACTCCAGCTTATAAGCAAAGCAATGCCATAAATGGTTGATGGCCTAACAATTAACAATCCTTCCCTTCCCTCCCCTGTCCTACTTACACTGATTCGCATCCACCTCCCTGTACTCCCCTGTCCCACGTACACTCATTTGCATCCACCTCCCAGTAGGTACACTAAAATACTCCTACCTACACTCATTTGCATCCACCTCCCAGAAGCTACACTAAAGTACTCCACTTGCTAGTTGATAATAGATTCATTCCAGAGAAGTGAACATGGGATGCCAACTAGTTAATTAGTTCCAATCAATCATGGAACAGGGGATAGCAACACCTAAATCACAATCATAGAACAGGGGATCGCAACACCTAAATCACGATCATAGAACAGGGGATAGCAACACCTAAATCACGATCATAGAACAGGGGATAGCAACACCTAAATCACGATCATAGAACAGGGGATAGCAACACCTAAATCACGGTCAGGTTAAACAGCGCTAAGATGAACAAATGAGGTCAACATCAATTGGTTTCAATCAATCATGGGACCAAAACTGACATGTCCTACACGGACTAGGTGGACTTTATAGCATAGACGATGCACTCCAATAAACTTCATCACCACATTGTACGCCCACTAAGTGGGATCCATCACCACTATAATAATAACATAGGATGGACCAAGTGGGATCCATCACCACTATAATAATAACATAGGATGGACCAAGTGGTATCTACCAATTCGCAAAGCCCCAAAAATACTACAGAACCTAAGTTAGCAATGTCCTCATACGTCCTGCAATGGGCAAAAGGAGGGGGGCTTACCTAGCGGTATCGCCGTTGAAACTGTCCGGAACCCAGATCCGTTGCCCCTCTGGCAGGACGTGGAGCTGGCGACGGTGCCCGCCTTGCCCGAGGATGCCTCTGTCGCTGCGGATGCTGCGTGCCGTCGACAGCACCTCGCGCCGCCCCTCAGGCAGGACGTGGATCTGGCGCCGGTGTGCGCCTTGCCCGAGGATGCCGCTGCCGCTGCGGATGTTTCGCGCCGTCGACAGCACCTCGCGTGACCTTCGCAGCAGCACTTCCATCATGGTGGCCGATCGGAGGGCGCGGGATCGCCTGGTGGCAGGAAAGCGGCGGGGGGGCACCGGATCGCGTCGGCGGCGAGGCCAAATCGAGGGTTTGTGCAGTGATGAGACTGAAAGGCGTTTTTTGTGAATAGGCCCTTACAGTTTATTCTTATTGAATTTGACCGCTCCGTCCAGTCGACTGTACTAAATTTAATTTAAAACCATAAAATAAAAGGAAGTAAGAATAAAATACAAATAAAAGTCTGTCTCCCGACATGTAGGCCCCCTTTGTTTGGGCACTATGGTCGTGGATTCCGCTATAGCTTTGGATTCCTAATTAATAGATGAGACAATCTTTGCCTCCATTTTGAAAAAAAAAATCATAATTCGGTTGTTTGTTTACCTTTCTTTTTCTTTTGGATAGTTGTAGGAGCTGCAAGGGTTATGAAATGTCAGTAATGTCCCTAGATGTTGAGTTTTGTCGAGGTTAGACAAATATGGCTTGTACTATTTTAAGTGCAAATTAACTACTCCCTTCGTCTCGGTGTATAAGTCATCTTACGTTGTGCATCGCGACCAAGGTGGAGAGGAAAACAAGAGAATTTAATGTTCATTTGCTAATTAATATCATTCCATGCAATGAATTGACCAATGCATGCTTTCCTAGGTAGTCTCAAGTCACTAAAAACGTACACGTCTCACGTATCTTATTGGTTTATTCTTTTATTCATGTCAAAAAACAAAAACCGACAAGGGAGTTAATGAACCGTGCCTTAGTGTTTTGGTATTATTTGGTTTTCGTAAGATGACTTATACACTGACACTGAGACAGAGGGAGTAGCTTCTTATTCTTCTCCCAAGATCCGGCCGCCACGCTTCCAGTCCGCACGCCGGCCCGGTTCGTCAGGCCGCTGGACAATTCCCTTCGCCCCCATCTCGATCTAGTCGATCCGCCCTGCTACCAGTCTAGGTCGGCCGCACCCGTTCTGTCCTCCTTCTGGTTGTCCTTTATCAGGTCGACCCGCTGGTTGCCTTGATCTAGTCCTTCGACGGGAGCCCATGGGCACCACGGGAGGAGATGACCTGCGAGACCCTTTGGGAGGCTGCCATCCATGGCCAGCACGTGCTTGGCCGCCGACGTGAGGGACGAGAGGAGAGCGGGGGATGGGGCGAGACGCCGCAAGCAACAACGGCGGGTGGTGCGAGTGACGGCGGTTGGAGCTCGAGAGGGAAGACTAGCTGGATGGTTTCGTCGACGATGGTGCGATGGCAATGTTATTATAATTTTGACTTGAAATAGGGGCAAGGGCCCAAACTAAACCGTTTTCTTTTGAGGGAGCTGCAGAATTGCCCAAATCGCAGCTTTCGGATTCTCTTGCTTGATAGTTGAGTTTTGAGAATCGATTCTAGCAAGCTAGGTTGAAATCTGTGTGTTTGTTCGAGAACCCGATTTTAGCAGGCCTAGAATCTGGGAATCACTAGCTGCAGCCCAAACAAAGGTCTCCGTTGTCACCTAGGCTGGAGCGTGCGCGACAACGGCATCCTAGGGTCGTGGTCACCACGCCGATGCGTTTCTACGAGGTCCCAATCGTGTCTTAGTTGTCGGGATGGGAACAGGTTGGTGCAGAATGCTTCCGCACCTCTTGGGAGTCGACCAGACCCTCCGGACTCAGCTTCAGTGCCTTTGTGAAGCAAAGTCTCACCGCGCCTTAGCCTACCATATCAGGCCCTTATTCTACATCCAATGGACATGATTCACTCAAGGCAAAATTGGCCCAGCTTTTGACTTTCAAAGTTTGAAGCAATCAGAGAGGGAAATATGAACAACATAACATTGTAATTAGCAGGCACTTAATATTGAAAGTAGGAAACATATCATTCAAATTTTGTAGCAATAAGTACTACTAATGAACGGTCATCCAAATATGTTACATAATAGGCCATTTCTTGTACACTTAGGCCACAAAAGACTATAGTTATTCCTAAATACTTCCAAAAAACTACAGTTAACCCCCAAAGTACGTTGTAACTAACATCCATCCACACATTAGAAGAAATTTCCAACATAAATATTATCATCACCCCAAGTAGCAGGAGCTGTTAGGAGCTGAGTAAAGCTCTCAATGGCAATGTACTTTTCGTTCTCCACATTTTCGCTTCTCTTGCTGCCATCATTCACCACTTCTACTTCGGGTTGCACACCATCATTTTTCTTTTTTTGCTGCCAATGAAAGTTTCACTAATTAGTGTATTAATAGATGAAAACAGTTTTTTGTTATGTCCAGATTAGAATATACATTTTCTCCTTTTTTTGATTGAAGCAGGAGCTTTAGTTGCCTTGCGCTTGCCCTTGTGCAACTTATCAAGCCAAGTTTTCTTTCTTTTTGAATTTTTGGATTGAACCTCCTTTTTCTTCAATTGTCCAGCTCTTAGCAAGTCATCTCCTTGCTGCAAATTTGGGTCAACATTTTCCTGGGCCTTACTAGGTTCATTCATGTCACGAGTAGATGCATTGAGTTTCTCCTCCAACCGTGGACCAACACAATCAAGTGCATTTTCTAATATCAAGCAACATTCTGTAGAGTAGGCCACTTTATATGCCATGTCATGAAATTTATGAGATAGTCCCCTGTAACGAAGCAGAGCTTCCAGTTTTGGATTTTCTACCACATTCCTTCCTTGCTATCCAATATGCTTCCTTTACGTGCTTCCCTTGTCCATCTCTTGAAGATATAATGTGTTGGCAATGTTTTTATATTCATCAAATGAAGCACTTTTAATCCATGTCCACACAGTATTCCCGTCCTTTCAAACATTCTGCAAGCACATGTTGCGGTTTGGTTCGTAGGATCACCTATCACTATACGCTCATCTTCAAAATGACCATGCAAACTACCAATAGTAGCAACATATTTGTTTTCATCCAATAATCTAGTGCATGCAGCCATGGATCTTTCATACTCACCTTGGAAAGCTTCAAAAATAATAGGAGTGTAAACTTTGCTTACTTGTACCAACATAGGCGTGTTCATCTTGATTCTTGGTATGTTTTTCCTTGCTTCATATTCAGATTCCAGCTCCTTGTTTCTTTTTACCTCCACTATCCTTGCAAAATGTTTCAAAAATCTAACAATATGAAAATCAGATTTCAAATGGTTCTTCAGTGAATTGTTGAAGCTCTCACTTAGTTGTGTACTCCTCACTCCCAAACTGAACACATCTCGCATAGAACATTCAGCTCATTTTTCCTTTACCTTGTAGATGCTATCAAACCAAGTTTGCTTATGCATTCTACACCTCATATTGGCAAAGGCTTCTTCAAATGCTGCCTTGTCCTCATAGCCATACATACAAGCACTAAAATAAGTGAGAATATGTGGTTCTTCGTCTTCATCTTTCTCTTCACTCTCATCTTTCTCTTCATCCTTAACTGGAGATAGATGTTTGACGACATTTTGCATTATGTGAAAGGTACATAGTCCATGATATGCTTCTGTGAACACATTTTCTACAACTTTTCCCATTGCAATATCTTGATCGGTATGAATAGTTCTAGGTTGCCTTCCATTACGCGCAGCTAGAAAAGTCTTGAACAGCCATTGAAATGAGGCAAATGTTTCATCGAACATAAGTGCAGCACCAAAAATAGCAATCTCCCTAAACTGATTTAGCCCAAGAAAAACACCAAATGTTCGATATTCCTTGTTTGTGCCAAAAGTAGTGTCAAATGTGACAACATCGCTGAATGAAAAGCCAACTCTTTCTGCCTCTTGCTTTGCAAATGATTTCTGTGATCACAAGGAGTGTAGCCCATATTAAGTGGTCCACCAACTTGACGAGTAGCAAGCTCATATGCAACTTGAGGCCAAATTCCACAATCATCCGCGGCTTCGATTTCAAAAGCTTGAAATTCTGAAATTTTCCTTTGGGACACCATCAGGTGGCGGGTTTGTGGCAAGTGAAGGAGGTGATTATGTCCAAGAACTATATCTGTGATTTCCAAGTTTTTGGACTCTCGATCCAATGTATGACTCATCCGAGCTTTGCAATCAGTTCTTGTTTGAGCTCTAAAGCACTTTTGAATGAATTCTCTTTGCCTCTTTTTCCGATGACCTTCATTGGCACAAACAAATCTGCAAGAGGTTACCTTACCATCAAATTTGCTCACATTGTTGTACCTTTTCCTCACATCAAATCCAACATGACCACCATATGCTCTCCAAAACAGCCAAGCCTCCTTTGAACTTTTAAAGAACATGCCAACTTGATGCATCTCCTTATCAGATTGTGCCATTGCACACCACCCAATTTATCTACCAATGCCAATACATATAATCAACTGACTAAATTGCACAACACCAACTAATATTCTAGATGCAAACTTGAAATAATTACTAATACTCATATTCCACTAGTAGTAAAATTCGACTAAAATCAAAATTACCTCCGGCGAAACGGCGACTGCTGCTCCTCCTCCTCCTGGCCGCCCCGCGCTCCTGCCGCCGGCCACGTCCCAGCTCGGCGACCACGAGCCCCCTTCGTGCTCATCGACAGCGCGTTGCTGCTGGCCGCGGCAAGGGGGAAAGGGGACCGTCGCAGTCCCCCCGTGCCGCCGCCACGGCTGCTGGGCCTTCACCTACGAGCAGCTCTGCGTCGTGTGCAAGCTCGGGGACGGCGGCTCCCCTGCCAAACCCTTGCCTCTGTCGCGGCCGTGAGAGAGAACTGGATGCCGGCCCCGTGGAGTGCTCGCCCTCCCATAACGAATATGCGGTGAGCTTTGTGGAGTGCTACCTGAGAAGGTCGGCGGCGAGGTTGGCGCGGTTCTGCGAGTCCTCGTGCACGTCCAGAGAAGACGCAGCGCGTGCTACACCAGGTCGCGTCCACTTGCTCGCGTCCTTGGCGCAGTCGTCGCACAAGTCGCCGGAAGGTGTCCAAGAGGTCCAAGCGCGCACCGTCCCCTCCACCGGCAAGTGCTTCACAGCGAGGTGGTCCTCTCCTTCCGGCCGTTGGTGGACGCTTTCCCGTCCGCAACCGCTGCTGCTGCAGGAACCTGCGGAACAGGATAGGCGGGTGATGGAGGGTGATCTTCTTCCTCGGAGTCGACACACTCCACGGTCACGCCGTGCGTCTCGAGGACGGCCTCCGGCAAGCACGCGGTGCTCCTTGGCGGCCGGCGCTCCTCTCCTCCTTCCTCGCGCCTAATCTGGTGGCGTCCACTTGGCACTTGGCATACAAGGACGCGCCCTGTAGCCCATACTGTCAGTCGTCCTCGCAGCACCGACGAGATCCACATGCTCCCATGAAGCAGCGCTATACAAGGAGTTGTTGGCCGCCCCACTTGAGCACGAGATCCACTGTTGGCTGCTTCTCCTCCTTCCTCCCGCCCCACTTCCTTGCAGCACCTTACACAGTTATGCTGCAGCCGGCCGTGCAGCGACGTCCTCCCATGGCAACGGTGGCGAGAAGCTACTTCCATGTAGCACCTTACACAGCTATGCTGCAGCCGGGCATGGCAGCGGTGGCGAGAAGCTACTTCCTTGCAGCACCTTACACAGCTATGCTGCAGCCGGGCATGGCAGCGGTGGCGAGAAGCTACTTCCTTGCAGCACCTTACACAGCTATGCTGCAGCCGGGCATGGCAGCGGTGGCAAGAAGCTACTTCCTTGCAGCACCTTACACAGCTATGCTGCAGCCGGGCATGGCAACGGTGGCGAGAAGCTACTTCCTTGCAGCACCTTACACAGCTATGCTGCAGCCGGCCATGGTAGCGATGGCGAGAAGCTACTACTACTACTCCTTTTCTCTCTTGGCAGAAGCTAGCTCCACATTTAAAGCGGATTCGGGAGGAGATAAGGTACACACGTGGCCTTGTCTTGTGAACTATGGGTACGTTTTTTTTTGAATTAGAATTATGAACTATGGGTACGTTTGTTTGGTATGTCAAACGAAACTTACTACGGAGTACCGTACGTACAAAACAAGTTACTTTCCGACATCATCGACGGCTGCAGCTACATGGATGCCACAGTTGCCGCCGTTGTAGCGGAGAAAGGAAAAACATTTAGGAATTTTAGTAAAAATTTATGTATGTTGGAAAAAGTTTCATCGTTTTAAAGAGAAAGTTCATAAAGTCTAAAAAATCCATGCATTTAAGAAGAAAGAAAAAATGGAAAAAAGCGAGATAAAAGTAAAAGAAAACCAAATAAAAAATCCAAAAAAGAACCCATGGACTGCAGAAAGAAAATAAAAAAACTAGTAGTTCACAACCACTCAAATAGCGGAGTGGTTAGTGCGCTTCCGGTCAAACGTTGAGGTCGCATGCACTTATTTTGAGTTTACATTAAACAAATTAAAGGGTACATGGGCCGGTCAGGGAATTTGCCCTCTTGTCCACTGGTATGGAGGTAGCGTTCAGCAACACCCGCAAAGGCAATGACAAGATCTTCTAAAATAGGCAATGGCAAGAATGGCAGCAAGGACAATAGTGGTAGTGGGTCTGTCAACGAGAATGGCAGCAAGTAACCGTGAAGGGATTGACAACCCCTTTATAGTGTTGGTTGCGAGAGTTTGATTGTTTGTGTAGGTACACCTATTAGTAACTTGCCGGTTCCTCCTACTAGATTGATACCTTGGTTCTCTTCAACTGAGGGAAATACTTATCTACTTCGCTACATCATCCTTTCCTCTTCAAGGGAAAAACAATGCAAGCTCAAGTATATGTTCCTATGACCGTGAGATCATGCAACTCACTAACACCGGAGGAGTGCCTTGTGTGTATCAAACATCGCAACGTAACTGGGTGACTATAAAGGTGCTCTACAGGTATCTCCGAGGGTGTCTGTTGGGTTAGCATGGATCAAGACCGAGATTTGTTACTCCGTGTGACGGAGAGGTATCTTAGGGCCCACTCGGTAATACAACATCACAACAAGCCTTGCAAGCAATGTGACTAAGTGTTAGCCACGGGATCTTGTATTACAAAACGAGTAAAGAGACTTGCCAGTAACGAGGTTGAACTAGGTATGGAGATACCGACGATCGAATCTCGGGCAAGTAACATACCGAAGAACAAAGGGAACGTTATACGGGATTAACTGAATCCTTGACATAGAGGTTCGACCGATAAAGATCTTCGTAGAATATGTAGGAACCAATGTGGACATCCAGGTCCCGCCATTGGTTATTGACTGTAGAGGTGTCTCGGTCATGTCTACATAGTTCTCGAACCCACAGGGTCTGCACACTTAAGGTTTGGTGACGTTTCGGTAGTATAGAGTTCTGTATGGTGGTGACCGAAGGTTGTTCGGAGTCCTGGATGAGATCCCGGACGTCACGAGGAGCTCCGGAATGGTCCGGAGGTAAAGATTCATATATAGGAAGTCCCAGTTTGGTCGCCAGAAAAGTTTCGGGCTCATCGATAGTGTACCGGGAGTGTCGGTAGTGTACCGGGAGACCTTCGGGAGGGGTATTTCGACCCAAGAAGCTTCATGGGCTGTGGGAAAGTAATAACCAGCCCTTAGTGGTCTGGTGGAACAACCACAAGAGGCCCATGCGGCTGGGAGAAAAAGGCCCAAAGGAAAAAGGTGGAAAAAAAGGCTAAAAAGGAGCAATCATATTCCTACTAGGATTGGAGGAGGAGTAGGACTCCTCCCCCTTGCTTCGGCCGACTCAAGGAGGGCCTTGGCCCTGCGCCAAGGCAGCCTCTCCCTCCCTCCTATATATACTAGTGTAATAGAGGGATTTTGCACAGAAATTACGGCCACGTGCTACCCGTTTCACCGGTGCTCCTCTAGATCGGTTTTCCACAGTGCTTAGGCGAAGCCCTGTCGGAATTGCTCCACCACAATCACCGGAGCGTCGTCATGCTGTCGGTGAACTCTTCCTCCTCTCCACTTCCTCTTGCTGGATCAAGATGGTGGAGATCGTCATCAAGCTGCACGTGTGCTGAACGCGGAGGTGCCGTCCGTTCGGTACTAGATCGGAAGGATCGTGATCAAGGCCACGAGACGATCGTGATTGGATCACGGGACGGATCGTGACGAGATCGCGGGATGGTTCGTGATTGGATCGCGGGACGGTTCGTGATTGGTTTGTGGCACGGTTCGCGATTAGATCGCGGGACGCTCGGCGATTTGAATCGCGAAGAAGTTCGACTACACCAACCGTGTTTCTTAACGCTTCCCGCTTTGCGATCTACAAGGGTATGTAGATCAACTCCCCCTCTCGTAGATGCTCATCACCATGGATAGGTTTGCGTGAGCGTAGGAAATTTTTTGTTTCCCATGCAACGTTCCCCAACATAAAGTCGCAGAGTCGGAAATTCAGAAGGAGCATCAAGTGTTGATGGTCATTAAAACAACTAGTTTCAAGAAAAACGGCAAGGGTAAGAAGGGTAACTCCAAGAAGAGTGGCAAAGCTGTTGCCCCTCCTGTGAAGAAACCCAAGACTGGACCCAAGTCGGAAACTGAGTGGTTTAATTGCAAGGGAACTGGTCACTGAAAGCGGAACAACCCCAAGTATCTGGTCGACAAGAAGGTGGCCAAAACCAAACAAGGTATATACGATATACATGTTATTGACGTGTACCTCACCAGCTCTCGTTGTAGTGCCTGAGTATTGATACCGGTTCGGTTGCTCATATTTGCAACTCAAAACAGGAACTGTGGAATGGATGGAAGCTGGCGAAGGACGAAGTGACAATGCGCGTGGGAAATGGTTCCAAGGTTGATGCAATGGTCGTCGGCACGCTCGCTCTTCGATTACCATCGGGATTAGTGATGAACCTGAATAATTGTTATTTAGTGCCTGCGTTGAGGATGAACATTATATCTGGATCTTGTTTATCGTGAGACGGTTACTCATTTAAGTCAGAGAATATTGTCTGTTCTATTTACATGAGTAATATCGTTTATGGTCATGCACCCAGTGTGAGGGGTTTATTCATGTAGAATATCGATAGTGATGACACACATGTTCATAACATTGATGTCAAAAGATGTAGAGTAGATAATGATAGTACCATTTTCTTGTGGCTCTGCCGCTTAGGTCATATTAGTGTAAAGTGCATGAAGAAGCTCCATGTTGATGGACTTTTGGCGTCACTTGATTTTGAATCACTTGACACATGTGAATCATGCCTCATGGGCAAGATGACTAAGACCCCATTTTTCGGAACTATGGAGCGGGCAAGTGACTTGTTGATAATGATTCTATGTTCGCATACAACGGGTGCAAGCCAGTGTTGCACGTGCGGAACACTCGGGTTAAACTTGACGAGTCTAGCATGTACAAACATGGCCTTGGAACACAGGAGACCGAAAGGTCGAACATGAGTCATATGGTGGATATGATCAACATCGAGATGTTCACCATTGAAATCAACTCAACTCACGTGATGATCGGACTTGAGTTGGTGGATTTGGATCATGTATCACTCAAATGACCAGAGGGATGTCAATTTGAGTGGGAGTTCTTAGGTAATATGATTAATTGAACTCATTGTCATGAACATAGTCAAAGTGTCTTTGCAAATTATGTTGTAGATAGCTCGCACTGTAGCTCCCCTATTTTATTGATATGTTCCTAGAGAAAAGTAAGTTGAAAGATGGTAGTAGCAATTATACGGAATTTGTCCGTGATCTGAGTATTGTCCTCAGTTGTTGCGTAGAAGGCTTGTGTCCTTAATGCATCGTTTGGTGCACCAACCCCGAAGTGGCGTTTTGTGGATGTTGTGAACATCTAACAAAGCAAGTTCTGATGACTACTTGATAGTTCAGTGCGTCATGCATTACGACATAGAATTGAGGCTCCAGAACACGTTTTGAACGTGACAGAGCATATGAGATGCTCCATGAGCTGAAATTGGATTTCAGGCTCGTGCTCGTGTTGAGAGGTATGGGATCTCCAACAAAGATTCTTTGCATGCAAGATGAAGGAGAATAGCTCATTTGTTGAGCATGTACTGAGATTGTCTGAGTGCTAAGATCGCTTGAATCGAGTGGGAGTTTATCTTCTAGATAAAATAGTGATTTATATAGTTCTCCAAGTCACTGCCACCAAGCTACTACAAGCTTCGTGATGAACTACAACACTGTCTCCCTGGTATGCCTCTAGTAGACTAGCTTGTTAATCAAAGATGGTCAAGGTTTCCTAGCCATGGACATAAGATGTCATTTGATAACGGGATCACATCATTAGGAGAATGATTTGATGGCCAATACCCAAACTATAAACATAGCATTTGATCGTGTCAGTTTATTGCTATAGTTTTCTGCATGTCAAGTATATGTTCCTATGACCATGAGATCATGCAAGTCACTCACACCGGAGGAATGCCTTGTGTGTATCAAATGTCGCAACGTAACTGGGTGACTATAAAGATGCTCTGCAGGTATCTTTGATGGTGTCTGTTGAGTTGTCATGGATCAAAAATGGGGTTTGTTACTCCGTGTGATGGAGAGGTATCTCGGAGCCCACTCGGTAATACAACATCACAACAAGCCTTACAAGAAAAGTGACTAATGTGTTAGTCGCATGATCTTGTATTACGGAATGAGTAAAGAGACTTGCCGATAACGAGATTGAACTAGGTATAGAGATACCGATGATCGAATCTCGGGCAAGTAACATACCGAAGAACAAAGGGAACAACATACAGGATTAACTGAATCCTTGACATAGAGGTTCAACCGATAAAGATCTTCGTAGAATATGTCGGAGCCAATATAGGCATCCAGGTCCTATTGGTCATTGACCGTAGAGGTGTCTCGGTCATGTCTACATAGTTCTTGAACCTGCATGGTCTGCACAGTTAAGGTTCGGTGACGTTTCGGTAGTATCGAGTTATGTATGTTGGTGATCGAAGTTTTGTTTGGAGTCACAAATGAGATCCCGGACGTCACAAGGAGTCTCGGAATGGTCTAAAGATGAAGATTGATATATAGTAAGTTGGTGTCTGAACTCCGGAAAAGTTTTGGGCATTTCCGGCAGTGTACTGGGAGTGATGAATGGGTTCCGGGGGTTCACCAAGTGGGCCCACCACCACATAAGCGGACCACATGGGACATAGGGCGGCGCACCAGCCCCTGGTGGGCTGGTCGGCCAGCCCAAGAGGGCCCATGAGGCTGAAAGGTGGAAAGTCCAAAAGGTGGAGGAGGATTCCAAGTGGAGAGAAGGAGTCCTAATCCTACTATAGGATTGGAGGAGGACTCCTCCTCTCCACCTTCGGCCGAACCAAGGGCTGGGCCCTTGGGGCGCCGGCCTCCTCCCTCCCTCCTCCTATATATACTAGAGGGAGAGAGGGCAAAAGCACTCAACCCTACTAGGCCATAGTGCAGCCCTCTCTCCCGATAGACTAGTTCCTCTAGTTTTCAGTAGCGCTTAGGCGAAGCCCTGTTGGAAAAGTTTCACCACCATCGTCGTCACGTCGTCATGCTACCGGAGGACTCATCTACCTCTCCGCTCCCTCTTGCTGGATTAACAGGCGGAGATCGTCATCAAGTGTACGTGTGTTGAACGCGAAGGCGTCGTCCGTTTGGTGCTAGATCGGGACGGATCGTGATTGAATCGTGGGACGCTCATCAATTTGGATCGCGAAGACGTTCGACTACATCAACCGCGTTTCTTAACGCTTCCCGCCTAGCGATCTACAAGGATATGTAGATCCACTCCCCCTCTCATAGGTTCTCATCACCATGGATAGATCTTGTGCGTGTATAGGAGAATTTTTTTTGTTTCCCATGCAATATTCCCCAACAAGTAGGCCCCCTCCGGCAGCTCTTTGTTCTAGTTTTTTTATTGAATAGAAAATCCTCGCCAAGTTTCGTCCAATTCATTTTTTTTATTTCTGTACAAAAACAACACCATGACAATTCCGCTGAAATCAACGTTAGTTTGGGTTAGTTTCATTCAAATCATAAAAATTAGAGTCCAAAACAAGAGCAAAAGTGTTTGAAAAGGTAGATACGGTTGAGACGCATTAGATGTTGAAAAAGTAGATAGGTTTGAGGAGTGATCACTAGTTCTTGGGGAAATAAGGACGAGCTCTAGTTGTGGTTGAGCCTTTGGGATGAACGCGTATGCAAAATATGAAATCCCCTTTTGTATGTTTGAGTTAATAACCTTCATGAATGATTTGTGAAGGGGCCCCAACCAGCATTATCGTCAAGTTTGACCATGGAGCGCATTTACCATCGTTGCGAAGGTTAAGGTGTCGAGGTAATTAGAGGTGACTTTAAAAGCATCGGTTCGGCGTCTTTGCAATTGATGATAGGGGAATGAGAGAGAACGTCCTTAGTGTGTCCGCCGCGTCCATGGGGAAACCAACCTCTTACTCGCCGTAGTAGCGAGAACTGGCACGGAGAAACAACGAAGGTGGCGTCCACGATACGGACCCTAACCCGATGATTAGAACGTGTTGTGTACCCGGCTCGCCCGCATACTACCTCTATAAACAGACTTTTATGAAAAGTTTTAGGCCACTAAAATTTAAAATTTAGAGCATCTCCAGCCCTTGGAGCCCCCAGGACACCACCGAACCAAAAAAGTTGGTGTCTTGGGGGAGGGCAGAGGCTACATCTGATGAGAATATGAGGGCATCTTCCTAGCCACACACCCACCCAAGTCAAAGTTTGTGTGGGAAATGATTAAGTGGGCCAAGAAAAAGTAAGGGGGGGACGCGATTCGGCGAAACTTCGCCGACGTGCCCTAGAGACCCCAGCGCGCAGGGTTTCGCCTGGGTATGCCGACGTTTTTTTTACGTCCTGTGAACGAGTTGAAGATGTAACTGGATACTTTTTGTGAAAAAATGATACCCGAGCCTAACACTGAATCTAAAAGGCGAAGATGGTCTTAGAGAGGGAGTATATTGGGTTAGACATTGAAATCAATCTGGACGGATACTTTGGACGACGTCCTCCAACTTGAGAGAAATTACATGAGCCCCCTCACTTTCCCTCCTCTGCTCTGCTCCCCGGGCGAGCGAGCGAGCGGCTATCCCCTCCCCTTCCCTCCCTAGGGTTTCACCCCCGTCGTCGTCCTCCGCCGCCCACGCCCACCGTGCTCCCACGCCGGCAGATCGGCGCCGCCGCCCAGATCAACCCCGGCCCCCGCACTCGCCGCCGCCCCCGGCCTCCAGCTTCTGAGCTCAGAGCTAGCTAGATCGGGGCGGGGGGCCCTCCCCTCACATCACAAACAAGGTGCGTGTGCATTTCCTTCTCCTATGTATGCATGCGCTTCCTGCTCATCATCACCCTATGTATGTATGTATGTATGTATGTATGTATGTATGTATGTATGTATCATGTATGTATGTATGTATGTGTTCTTGGAGGATTTCTAGGAGGATTCCTAGTTTGTGACCATGTAATGTTGATTTAATTAGCTTGCAAGCAGAAATTAGGCCGCTAGCATATTTGTATTATTTCACCTAACTAAATAAATTTTGTACAACAAGCAATATTTGCAGTATATTATTTCACCTAACTAAATAAATATACTAGCACAATAAGCTTAGGCAGCAGGCCTAGTAATGTGAAACAAGCTTAAGCTCAAACCAAGTTACTTATTTAACCCGTGAGCGCTGACTTTTGGTCAACTTTCTGACATGTCTGGTTTGTGATGCAATGTTCATTTATTTACAAGGTTCAGGCATTCAGCAGTACACTACAAGCCTGTCTGTGCCCTGCCTAGTCAACTTGTGCCGGGTTGTTATGGCATACTGCATTCCTTGTTGTGGAAATGATGTATGTACAGGCTGAATGAGTTTGGAATTCCGACTTCACCTCCGGCAGCACATAACCGTAGTAATTCACCTCGTGCTTAGGATATATATATATGGTTGATCCTGCCTATAAATTTTCTTTATTGGAAGATCATGGTTAGCATGATGTTTACTCTAAAGAAAGTGCATAACGAATGTTTGACCATTTTCGCTAACTACTGCCAAACCAGAGTAGTACGGGTATTTCGCCACGTAAGTGTCATGCAGGCGGTTTGAGCTAAAAAAAACCTACTTACGTTTCGATTGTTGGGTGCAGATGATTGACATGATTTCAGCTGTCCAAGAGCTTAGTGGGCTGACCAGCAGGGAACTTAGTGAGATGCTCAAGGAGTCAGACAGCTTCGTCTTGCAGTCCAAGGCGGAAGGTGGAGGTCCAGAGCAGGTGCTTATTTAGGTCCAATGTTCACACCTATTTCAGCCACCCTTTCGCTGACGCGTCCTCTCTGCAGGTGGACATGGAGAAGCTTGTGTCATCGCTTCCTCTCCATCTTCTTGCTGTAAGTTTGGATATCGGAAGAGGTTCAGACTTGACATATGTGCTCCGTGGCGTGCGCTTTTTGCATTGCTTGTCTGAGCTAGCAACACGTCACACAAAGCTGGAGCAGGTGACTTCTCTCGTTATTTAACACAGGCTCGTCCGTTTAATCATATATGAATTTCTTACCCTGTTAATTTGAATCTTGATATTCTGTGAGTTCTCTCTTTCTCCATGTCATAGTTGACTCATGAATCACATCATATGATCTTTGTGTCTTGGTCTCCGATAAAGCTTAATTCGTTCATTAATTTTACTTTTACTGTATGATTAAATGCTAAATGAGTAAAAGATGCGCATTGAGTTACAATGCTTGTTCATCTTCGCGCAGGTTCTTCTGGATGATGTGAAGTTAGCTGAACAAGTTATGGACCTGATATTCTTTGTGCTATCCATTCTGTCCCACTGGAAGAAGGTTCGGCAACCACCAAATTGTTTATCAAGGGCGGCATGCTTATACTTCATTGTTACCATTTCATACTAATTTCTGGTAACAGCTAACATTCTAAATTAGGAAGATCATCTCGGTGCTTCTCCCTTCATACATTCGTCACTTGTAGCGGCGAGTCTTCATCTGATGACAAGTTACTTCTCATCTCAGTGGCATGAACTTGTTCATATTCTTCTTGCACATCCGAAGGTAAGTAGGTAATCCATGGTAATTTAGTGATTATTTCATTCCATGGCTTGATTCTGAAGAAACAATGAACTATAAAAGCATATAACTAGCTTCCAGAATTTATATCATGTTAATGTTCATGTTTAAATTCTATATTTTAGCCTGGCCCCTGTTTTGCATTGCTTTTGATTTCTGAACTCCCTGATTTTGTTGTTTTTCATCATCATGACCAACTTTTCTGTAATAATCTCGTTGTGCTACAAGTTGAATTTTGTAAATGATAATGACATGCTTATCGCTGGTTTTGACCCCATCCTGAATAGAATTTGCAACATATTGCGGAGTGTCAACTCTTTTCTTATAGATTCCAATCAAACTCATTTATACTTGGTAGTGTTTTGTGGTTCAACCAGATTAGTAACAAGTGTAGCTTCCAGGCCAATCTGAGCTAAAATTAGTAGTATTCTTAAGATGTGTCAATTTCTTTGGTTGCGCTATATTATTACAGGTTGTTATCTGCAGGCATCATTTTATTATATAATACTAAGAGATTATGTTAGTATTTAACTTCCTTCAGATATTCTACTGGTTTATCTGAACCTTAGTTGCTGATAAGTTTTTCCTGACTACTGTTTAGTTATTGTCTCCTGTTTCGTTTATACATCTCAGTAGAAAGATATTTCGGTAGAAAAAAGCGAACACCTGTCCTTCTCATAGTTCTTTCTTTGTGTATTCCCTGGATCACTATGGCATCCGTTGATATGAATGTTATACCAGCAAGGCATAGATCTGCCTGTTAGGTACTTTGTATTCAATCTGTTCGTCTCTGTTAATATTTGCTGTTTTGTGGTCAGGTTGATATCTTTATGGATGTAGCCTTTGATAGTCTGCATGAAGATACGAGGTTGTTGAGTGTCAGGCTATCAACATTGGGCACCAAAGCCTTTCCTGTTGGTCCTTTTGACTCACAACTCACTTACTTCATATGCCAACAGTACGAAGCATCATTGCAATTTCTTTTGTCACTGTGCCAGCAGAAGTTATTCCGAGATCGTATTTTAAAAACAAGGTCCCGTATATCTCTATGCGTCTCATTTCCTTGTATTTTTTTTAAATGTATTTCCTTGTATTTTTAGTTCCACTGTTAAGGGAAAAACTGCTGAATGTGAGCTCCCTTTCTTCTTTATGATTTATAAAGATATACTTGTTTCAGCATACTAATCAGTGACACAAGTAGAATTATATCACACTAACTCATAACTATTCTCTCCCTAAAAATAACTCATCACTTGTTCTCCAGTTTTAGTTCAATTCCATCTCGTTACCCCCTTGCATAAGGTTTCCAGAAAATAGATTAACTGATTAACCTAGACTAATCTAGTGTCTGGAATAATACTTTAATTTAGTGACGCATACATCTTCCTGTGTTTTCTATTAAAAGAAGTAAGTATGAACTCAAATATGTTGCTGTTTCTGTATATCATTACATCGTGCATGCCCTCGGAGGATATTGACTCAAGAAGTTACTAAATGCAGGAGCTCTGTAGAAATGGAGGTATACTGTCACTCTCATTTACGATATTGAAGTTAGGTGTTCCAGAATGGCTGAAAGGATCAACTGATATCGCTTCTTCCATTTCCAGAAAGAAGGCTAAAATCCTTTCTATCGTAAGTTTGTCATGAGTCTTGAGTTACTTTGTTTAATTCAAGTAGTACTACTGTCTACTGTCAGTGTTGAGTTTGTAACTAATGCCTGCTATAAACATTATGTAGTTGTTACAACTGTGTGAATCTGAAAGTATTTCTTACCTCGATGAAGTTGCCACTTTACCGAAGAGCATGCAACTAGGGCTGGAGGTTAGTTCTGACCACTGCTGGGGATGAAACGACTCCTTTTTTACAGCATCTGAAAATATCATTCAGTTGCTATCAAATTCATCACAACGATTACTGCAGGTTCTTGATTTGCTAAAGATCGCATTTGGAAGGAAACAAAAACCTGCTGTCGGTTCCCATGATAAGAGTTACCCCATGGGTTCTGTGCTTATCAATGCATTACGTCTCGTTGACGTCTTCTCTGATGATTCAAACTTTAGATCTTCCTTCATAACTAATACCGTAAGCTTTGAAACCGGCTGCTTTTAATACCTACCTTGATAGGGTTATAGGCCTTTTGCAACCGCAAAACTGTTACTTTCGCAAATTCAATTCTGTTCATCTTTTCTGCAGATTCCCTTTCTGACTTAAATTTTGGCGACACCTCATGATGAGTTTGTCTCGAGTTGGTGCTCTGTCGATCTGCCAGTGCTGGAAGATGATGCTAATCTGGATTATGATCCATTTGGTGCAGCTGACCTGGCACTATTAGCTGCTTCAAATATGCTGACTGAAGCCAAAGTTAACTATTCATGCAATTTTCGCTCTATCAGTATGCCTTCCATACAATATGCGCAGACAAGAACATCCTGTGTGGTGAAAATAATAGCAAATTTGCACGTCTTTGTTCCAAACATTTGCGAAGGTCAGATCTTCTCTCTCCCAGTCTCTATGATGAGATGCCGTATGATTTTTCGTGTAACCTTGTTAAACGCAAGTTCCGTTGTCATGTATGTTAACAGAGCAAGAAAGAGACCTCTTTCTTCAGAAATTTCAGAAATACTTGTTATCAGAGAGTCCCAAGCCATCATTGGACCATCCAGCAGCTGATGAGGTCACTATAGTCTGTACAAACTTGGGTACAGTCACTTGAATTTTTGTTTTGCAGTTTGTTGTGATTATGTTAATTCATGGCATTGCGTACCTAACGTCTTCTTTTGCTGGGTATGCAGGATCTTTGTCCCATTATGCTAAATCATTAATCCCTGGCAACTTGTTAAATGAGGAAGATGTGCAACTATTAAGGTGGGTAATGCCATTTTGGCTGGTCCTAGGTGTGCCACATAGAAACAATATTCTTTATACTTTTCTTGCTGTATGCCTGATATGTTTGAATTTTTTGCCCTCACCTGAAAACTTCTTTGTTGACGCTTCTCTAAACTTTACTTTTCCTCTCTGCAGTGATTTTGCTTATAAGTTGCAACGTTGGTGTAAATCGCAAGTTGGACAGAGAATATCGCAGTTTTTTTTGCTTTACTCATTGATTCTTTTCAAAGCATCATGTTTAGGGTCTCTCTTCTCTGGTTCTCAAAGGATAATCTGTAAAATTAGTAAATTGCATTTCTACAAGGATAGTTTAAAAGTGCATACTGCCCTCAAGCAAAGTCACTGTTTCTTTTTGTATGGTTGTTGTGATGGGTGTGCTCAAAGTGTAAACTACAAAATAGCCTGGAACCAGTGCATTGGGTGGCAGCTACACACTTCTTAGCAGTCTACTCAAAGTTTCATTTTCTTATGTTGGATGATTTCATTACGTGATGTTTTAGGTGGCAAAAAGTGATGTCACATCAGAAATGAAGGTAGACTTGCAACCGGTGCAGCAGCCCCAGCCAGCAAGGGCTAGTGTTCCAGACCCCAATATGGATGGCCCTCCTAAGGTAACATTATCGATTACATTAATATTAGCCATTGACTTGGTAATGATGTATTTGATCCCAATCCAAAACTGATTCTAGCAGGATGTGCAAAACATGGAAGAGTCTATGGCGACGCCCCCCATGAAACAAGACGGAAATGCTAGGGATGGGACTCCAAGAAACCGTGCCAGTATAAATGGTGGGCTCCTGCAAAATTCAGTCGGTCAGAACCTAATCCATCTTGGCGTTGCGAGAACGACTAGCGCGGGCTATCCGGGTGCCAGTACTGCTACCAGCATGGAGGTCCCATGCTGCAGAAGTGTAGACCATTTCAAAACACCAGAACCTACCAAGGAAAGTTTTCTCCGGGACGAGGATGAGAGGCAGCCTAGTAGGAGAGGAAAGAAGCGAACTATCATGAATGACGGGCAGGTAAATGAAATTGAGAATGCTCTGGTTGATGAGCCTGAGATGCATAAGAATGCCGCTTCCCTTCAGACATGGGCAGAGAAGCTGAGTGGGCAGGTATTATATATTATATGCCTTTTCTTTTTTTTCTTTAAATCCTGTCTATGCTTTTCTTATATGCCTTTTCTTGTTGCGAATGATATATATGGCTTTCAGCTGGGTAAATGTTTCATTTGGTCTGACTAACTAGTTTGGGCTTTGTCTGATTAATTGGAAATGCGTCCTTGCTTTTCAGGGTGCAGAGATCACATCATCGCAACTAAAGAATTGGTAAGGTGAAATTATCCGTCTTCTTTCCTAGGAATGCACCAACTCTTTTACTTATTGCTATATCATTCATACAGATCACTTTTTTTGTGCCTGCTTTCGTATCTGTTTGTAATAATAGCCTTTTTGTTTAAATTCTGTCTAGGCTGAACAACAGAAAAGCAAAGCTCGCTCGTATCACGAAAGAAAGAGGAGTGCCATACGAGGGCGAGGGTGCCGACAAGTCATCTACACCAGCTACTTCTCAGTTGGGTTACTCATCAGAGAGTGCCGGCGAGGAGAGCTATCTGCCGCCTCCAAGAGTGCTGAATGCTCTAGGCTTATCCAACTCCAAGGGCAGCAGCAGGCTCGTTACCCCAGACTCCAGCGAGCCAAGTACACAAGACATGATGACGAGCCGCCCATTCACAAGATCATTGTCATTCGAGCCTGGCCGCCCCGTTCTGCTGATTGACAACGAAGGGAACGAGGTCGGCAGGGGCGAGATCTTCCAGGTCGAGGGCAGGGCCCAGGGGAAGAGCCTGGCAGAGAGCCACATCTGCATGGTTGACGTTACCGAGCTCAAGGTCGAGGAGTGGAGGGAGCTCCCCCACCCTTCCGAGGCATTCGGGAGGACGTTCCAGGAGGCGGAGTCGAGGCACGGCGGCGTGATGAGGGTGGCCTGGGATGTCGTCAGGCTTGCTCCTGTGGCGACGTAGGGTGGTCGGTTTTCTTTTGCCGCGCCGAGAATGTAGGAAGAAGCTGCCCTCGGTCCCATCTGGGTGGGCGTCGAGAAGGTACAAACAGCGAGTAGAGAGAAGCTTCAGTCATTCTAGGGGATCTGAAGCCATGAATGAATCTTGGAGGGTGGCTCTTATTGTAACTAGTGTTTATTATCTGTCAAAGACTATGTGTATCATTATATGTTGCATCCTCTTGTTAGGGTTTACTAATTCTGCTATATCCGTCGCAACGCTAGTATGTTGCCATGTGACATACAAACAAATGTATCTTTTCTTTTCTGATAACTGAGAATGTTGATAGGTAACTTGCACTGGGAGCTCTTTTGAGACCCGCGGCGCCTGGGTTCAAACTTTTAGGTGCAAAATTCATATACATGCATCACAGAAATGGTGAAAACCTGAACATGCTGTTCATGTATCCATCAAGATGAGCTCCTGGGGTAGGGGACTTATCTTTTGTTTGCAAATAAAGAAAATGTCAATGTGCTGCTGCTGATGCTCAGTCCCATTTAAGCTAGAGCACGTTGGCATGCAAGTGTGCTGATATTTTCGGCTACAATAATATATATACATTGAAGCTAATGATGCTACGATCTAATCTTCTTGATTCACCAGAGACTTTCTATGTCTCATCTAATGCTTTGATTCACCAGAAACAGGGCACGACATCGATTTATTTGAACATAGAGCCAATAATCTTAGGAGCCGATAATCAACATTCTTTATCTTGAGTAAGTATGACCACCAAACTGCTAGTTTAAAACTAACAAAAAATGACCAAGCATCCTCGCCGGGCGTTGAAAAACTGACTTATTGGCAATAATAATTGGTAAGTAACAAAAAAAGAAAGAATGATGCAACATGTCAAATCAAACTGCAACAACTAGTGTATTTGATACTTCAACTCCAAATTATTTTTTCACACAATATCCATTAGGTCCCAGGCAAAAATATGTAACTCAAATTGAACCTAGCGAAGAGGCCAGAGAGGGGGCAGGTAAAGGAGAACGGGTCATTGCCATCGACACCATGTTAGCAGCAGTGGGTTTCTGACAGTCTTTCTTGCACGCATCCATGGACGGGTAGCACTCTAGATTTGTGAGACAACACAAGCAAATCCATCCATATTTGCATCGTTTGTTGTCGATGCAAAGCCCATACGGTAAACTGATCTTCTCGTCATCCACATCTTCTTCACCGATCATCATTCGACCTATATATGGAACAACAGATAAATTAGCCGGTGAAATTCGACCTATATAGGTAAACTGTTCCATATATTAGTAACTAGTCATTTTGGACTGATTAACAAACAAGCAAGCATACATTAGACAATGAAATGAAAGGTGAGAAAGAATTGATAGTTCTTGCTTTGTGGCGGTGCATACATTGCGCAGTAGGTGTAGGAGATGGAGAGACAGGACTTGTATATAGCAAGAGATTGAGAGAAAGGGAGATACCGTGCAAAAAAGATCAAGCAATAAAATAGTACCTATTAATTGGCCTAATTAAAATTTGTAGTACTCCCTCTGATTCATATTAATTGTAGCTAAAATGGATGTATCTAGACATATTTATGTATTAGATACATCCATTTGAGCGACGATTAATATCGATCGGAGGGAGTACCTCATTTAAGAGCTTCATACTGGAAGCACATATCTTAAGGTAGTACTACTACCATTATTGAGTACCTCATTTAAGAGCGGCATTTATCCCCTGAATATTGTAAGATCTGTTTTCAGATTGTAAAAATCTGAATACTAATTTGCCCTATATACTTTAAGATCTGTTTTCAAAGTGCTATTTTTGTTCATAACCTAACTATAGATACTTGAAATTAACTATGGAAACTGAACCAGCATTAATATATATTTTTTCGTTTACCTGGATTCTTGAGCTAGCACGAGAGTTGAAAATTGCCATCAAATAATTATTTTGGTGAGCAGCAAATTTGAATTAATGCTCAAGAATAACACGAGGGAGTTACAATTTCCCTCACACCACAAGATGGATATTCGATAAACACCTGCTACTAGTTTTAAGCTGAGACAACACTAGCCAGAGTCAGCTAGTAGAAAAAGGCCATTTGTCCCGGTTCGTAAGGCCCATTTGTTCCGGTTCTGGAACCGGGACTAAAGGGTCAGGACTAAAGCCCAAAACCTTTAGTCTCCAACTGGGACCAAAAAACATCCAGGCGTCAACATTTCAGGGGCTGGGTTTTTTTCGAAAGGGGGTGTAGGGTTTTGTAGGGTTAATTTAGAGGTTTCATATGTTGTGTTAGCTAGCTAATAGAGAGAAATGTTCTCTCTTATCTCCGTACTTGGTCGACACTACGTACTATATGTATAGAGAGAACTCGACACGGTAGCTAGTAAGCAAATGAAGGAACCATTAAGTACAGAAGATCGTCATGAACATATAGAGATAGAAGTGATCGACCTTTCTTTCTCCAAGAGATTGGTCGTATAACAAGTTTTCATATATATATCGGACGCTACTAGCTACATATAAAATATAAGATCTCTTACAATCCTTAACATCTAATCTCCACTTTCAGATGGTATTCTCCGGCTTTATTTATGACATGGTCAAGAAAGAATCCCGCCAATTCTTCTTGAATTGCTCGTATGCGATCATGTGGTAGGAGTTCATCCCGCATCTTCGACATCTAATTTGAAGAAGGAGGTCAATACATATATATATGATAATAAAATAAAATTGTAAATATTATTGCTTACGCACTTCAAATTGTTTTTTAGAGTAACCCCGCTTAGGGGTCGTCGCGTTGTAGATGAACTCGCAAACGTAGTATCCACATAAATTATTCCCTTTTTCCTGCCACAAGCATTTTACGAGAAATAGAGTTCAATCAAACTGATAATCAAGCATGATAAATTGTATTGATGAAATTAGAATCAATGGGAGATGCGCGGAACTAGCTAGTAGTACTTACTTTCGGGTGTGTAAATCGCAGCTCCCTCGGCAGTACAGGAACAATTACTATGAAGTCTTTCCAAACCCTGCCAGACAAAGAAAATAATTACTTGATATCAAGAAATGAACAAATTAAAGTTGCCGATATGGTGCGATAATGATCGATTGAACTTACTTCTGGATATTTTTAGTCATGTTCGCATACTCCCGGGGATCTTTTCTTTTTGAGTCTAAAACGGTTAGTACTCCCCGCTCAAGCTGAATCTCTAGCAGAATAAAGTGGAAACTGCGTACGCATGCATAACTCATCAATTACATTACTATAAACCTTGAGTAATAAGGAAAACTGAATATGCACAAGACAGCAACACTCACTTGAAGTTGTAAGGCAAGAGTATTGTACCTTTGTTTTGATTTTTAAGTAACGATTCTAGCAAGTTTTCCTCGGTTTGTGTGGGATAATTTTTAAAATTATGCTCATGTATGACATTTGGGTTAATGAACCCAATGTCATACATTTGTATTTTTCTGCATTCGACGATCTTCAATCTGCATAATATAGTAGTGAGGATAATTATATATACATGCAATGAAAGAGCTGAGCTATATACATAGAGAGACTTAATTACAGAAGTAGTACTTACAGACAGTAGCAAGTCACGACTGTTTTGTCAATGGCCTTCTGATTGTATAACTCGAATATCTCCTCAAATTGAACATTCAACATTTCCATTCCAACAAGGTCATGCTCCTCTTTAACTGACAGTACCAAAGAATCCTTCCCAGACTCGGAGTAGGTTTTCATGTACCATTTATGGAATTTTTGCATCATCATTGTTAGACAAGGATGATCAGGTTTGATGAGAGGATGCCCGTACCAGAATTTGAAATCGCCCACCTCCAACTGCTCAAACAGTACATCATCGCTGAGGTAATCACCAGGATTGGTACCGGGGACAATCCCTGGATGATTAGCGATGATATCGCTAGAAACCTTGAGCGGGGGGCACGATTGGTTCGCCTGTTCCCCGAGCTGGGGAATTTTTTTCCCACTTCTTCGTTCTGCTAACCTTGCATCACTGGAAGTACTTCTCGACCGCAACGCATCTTGATATGTCTTTTTAAGACTGCGAACATAGTTGGAATCCAGCTCTGGCGGTGGTGGTCGCTTCAGGGCATCGATAGTGCGCATCGCTTTCACCGGATCTATCTTCTCCTTCGGAGTTGGAGTTTTCTTTGCAAAATGGGCCCTCACTGCAGCCTGACTTATCTCCTCATTTTCAGACTCGGTCCTCTCATATGGTAACTTTTCCAGAGGCTCGAGAGATGGACCGTATATGTACTCCCTCCTGCATATGCTTGTACTGCTAGCCGCCGAAGCGGCGACGGCTCCCTTTCGTCGTTGCTTACTAGGCGCCGGAGGAGCTGGAGCTGCAGCGTCTGCCTTCCGTCGTTGCCGACGAGGCTGAGGAGGAGGCGTACTGCTCCGACATGCCGGAGTAGGCGAAGGAGGAGGCGGAGTGCCCTCACGCGTCGGAGGACTCGGAGAAGGAGGCGGAGTGCCCTCATGCGTCGGAGGAGCCGGAGAAGGAGGCAGAGTGCCCTGATCACTCATCGGAGGAGGAGGAGGAGGAGCCAGAGTGCCCTGATTCGCCTGAGGAGAAGGAGGAGGCGGAGGCATCCATTTTGGAAGCTTGATGTACTCCTTCTGCCATAGACACGTACTCCTCAGGGCACGAACCAGCGCATTCTCTCCTTCACCTGTAGAGTGGTCAAGCTCGAGCTCCTCAAATTCCTTCATTACTTCATCCACCATCACAACAACATAGCCATGTGGAATCGGACGGCAGTGAAAAGTTCCGTTGGGTTGAGGAGGTGCAACAGAGCCGACAGCCGCCTTGAAAGTGAGGTTCCGGCATTTCGTCATAAGCTCGCAATGTTGAGCCTCCGTGATAGTATCCACGGGGTAGCTAGGAGACGTGAAGTCGGGCTGAACGAGCTCTATGGAAGTGACGCTGCTTCTCCGCCGAGATGGCGGGGTAGCTTCTGGGGTAGCTTCGTGCTGTTGAGATGGTTGGCCGGCAGCTCGCTGTCTCTCAGCTTCCTCTAGCTTTTGTAGTCTTGCATTGAGCTTCTGAATTTTGCTCAGCTCCGCTTTCCTCTTTCTCTCACGGCTTCTGTAACCACCTGCGTCGGGAAACCCAACCTTCCACGGAACGGAGCCTGGTGTGCTTCGTGTTCGTCCAGGGTGCTCAACATTCCCTAGGGCCTCAGTCAGCTCATCCTTCTCTCCGTCGGGAATGAATGTCCCTTCCCGCGCTGCAGCGATATACTTCTGAAGCTTGTTCACGGGTATTGCAAGTTGCTTGTCCGTCCAACGACACTTCCCTGTTTCAGGGTCCAAAGTTCCCCCAACCTCGAAGAACCAAGTCCTTGAACGGTCTGGCCAGTTTGCTGTCTCTGGTACGACGTTTTCGGCAATCAGGCCATTCTCAACTTTGTCCCACAATGGCCGGGCTTTGAGGTAGCCACCTGACCCCGTGTGATGGTGATACTGCTTCTTTGCAGCATTGGCTTTGTTTGTCTCTGACATTTTCTTACTCTTGTCCGATGTCTTGTAGTCCACAAATGCGGGCCAGTAATCTCTTATCTTCTCATATCGGCCGATGAAAACTAGAGTCTTCCCTTTGTCGATAAACTTTGATTTCAACTCATTCTTCCACCTCCTAAATAGATCTGCCATCTTCTTAAGAGCACACGCCTTGACCAGTGGCTCTATAACTGGGTGGTTCGGACCCTCCTCTGGCGGTACGGTGAAATTTGCCTTCAGCGCAGTCCAAAGATCATATTTCTGTCTATCGGTGACATAATCACCATCAGGGGCGCCATCCTTAGGCTTATTCCATTGCTTGATGCTGATCGGGATGTTGTCCCTAACAATAGCTCTGCACTAAGCAGAAAATGCATTCTTGGTCCGCTTAGGTTCAATCGGATGGCTATCGTCTGTGAGTGCTGTGATCGTGAACTTTTCATCCTTGTGCAACCTCTTCTTTGGGCCTCGTCTCGTTACCAAAGTTTGGCTCGATCTGGAGGGCTATAATAGAAGAAAAAAAGGTTAATTAATATATGTACATACCAAAACAATTAATGCATCAATTAGCTAGAGTCAGCACAGGCTTAATTAATATATATACCTCGTCGGACTTTGCAACAGCTCCCTCTTCCGATCGGTCACCGGAGCCGTCATCATGGTCTCCTTCCTCCGGCATTCGGTCACCGGAGCCATCATGATCATGTCCTTCCTCCTCCATTGTTCGATCACCGGAGCCGTCATAATCCACTCCTTCCAGACCATCGGTGAAGTTGAGATACAACAAGATATCACGTCCGCCGTGGATTATGCCCCCCAACAACTGTTCTTGTTCTTCGTCTCTTGGATCCATAGTTTCTGCAAATATTACAACATGGCAATTAATATACAAACATGAATGTCCAACGTCCGGATCGCCTCTCTCATGAATGTCTGACAACTCTTCTAGGGTTTGGGGTGGCCTCGACAATGCTCTTTTAAATCATTTAACTTGGTAAATTTGGTTGGCCTCGACAATGCTTCTAGGGTTTGGGGTGGCCTCGACAACACTTCTAGGGTTTGCGGACTCCTCCCCCCTCATTTTCTCGAGAGAGTTAGGGGATACTTGTGGACTCCTCCCCCCTCATTTTCCCCGATTTACGCTCTTTCTTAATATGAATAAAAAAATCATGAGCGTTTAGTGAAGTTGCCCCTCCCCAATTTAGGCAAAGTAAAACACCTTCGTGAAGGAACTTATTTTTAGCCAACTTATTTTCTGCCAACAAAATACATATATCATATATACAAAAACATGGGATACCTTAATTAGTTCAATTTTTTGCCTTGACAAATCATTGAACCTTTTGATAGAAACCTCCCATAAACTCTTTCATAATTTTCTTTAGCATACATCCATGAAAAAAAACAGGAAGATACGATATTTTTTTATATCATATGATAATTAATTTTCTATATATATACATCCATCCATCCATCCATACACACACACATATATACATGGACAAAAAATGCTATAAAAATTATATGAACAAAAAAAAGCATACATCATCTATCATCAACACCATCAGCTATCATCAACATCATCATCTAACTATCATATATCATCTATCATCTATATATCATCAAAATCAACAAAATCAACAGGGACAGGGAGGACAGGGAGTAAAGGGGGCCGGCTGGACCGAACGGGGAGGAGGGGCGGCGTCGTCGGGGCTGGGCTGTGGCGCGGGGCGGCGTCAGGGCAGGGCACGCGTCGGGGAGCGGCACCGGCATCGGGGCACGGGGCGGCACATCGGGGCAGATCAAGGCGCGCGTCGGGGCAGGGCGCACGTCAGGGCAGAGGTGCGCGTCGAGGCAGGGCGTGCGTCGGGGAGCGGCGTCGGCTGTTGGAAATATGCCCTAGAGGCAATAATAAAATGGTTATTATTGTATTTCTTTGTTCATGATAATTGTCTATTGTTCATGCTATAATTGTGTTAACCGGAAACCGGAATACATGTGTGAATACATAGACCACAACATGTCCCTAGTGAGCCTCTAGTTGACTAGCTTGTTGATCAATAGATGGTCACGGTTTCATGACCATGGACATTGGATGTCGTTGATAACAGGATCACATCATTAGGAGAATGATGTGATGGACAAGACCCAATCCTAAGACCCTACGGGTTCGGGAGGCATGTAGACATGACCGAGACACCTCTCCGGTCAATAACCAATAGCGAGATCTGGATACCCATATTGGTTCCCACATGTTCCACGATGATCTCATCGGATGAACCACGGTGTCGAGGATTCAATCAATCCCGTATACAATTCCCTTTGTCCCTCGGTATGTTACTTGCCCGAGATTCGATCGTTGGTATCCCTATACCTTGTTCAATCTCGTTACCGACAAGTCTCTTTACTTGTTCCGTAACACATGATCCCGTGAATAACTCCTTAGTCACATTGAGCTCATTATAATGATGTATTACCCAGTGGGCCTAGAGATACCTCTCTGTCACATGGAGTGACAAATCCTAGTCTCGATTCATGCCAACCCAACAGATACTTTCGGGGATACCCATAGTGTACCATTATAACCACCCAGTTACGTTGTGACGTTTGGCACATCCAAAGTATTCCTATGGTGTCTGGGAGTTGCACAATCTCATGGTCTAAGGAAATGATACTTGACATTAGAAAAGCTTTAGCAGACAAACTACAGGATCTTTTGCTATGCTTAGGATCGGTTCTTGTCCATCACATCATTCTCCTAATGATGTGATCCCGTTATCAATGACATCCAATGTCCATGGTCATGAAACCGTGACCATATATTGATCAACGAGCTAGCCAACTAGAGGCTCACTAGGGACATCTTGTGGTCTATGTATTCACACATGTATTACGGTTTCCGGTTAATACAATCATAGCATGAACAATAGACAATTATCATGAACAAGGAAATATAATAATAACCATTTTATTATTGCATCTAGGGCATATTTCCAACAGTCTCCCACTTGCACTAGAGTCAATAATCTAGTTACATTGTGATGTATCGAACACCCATAGAGTTCTGGTGTTGATCATGTTTTGCTCGTGAGAGAGGTTTAGTCAACGGATCTGCGGCATTCAAATCCGTATGTACTTTACAAATGTCTATATCTCCATCGTGGACATATCCACGAATGGATTTGAAGCGGCGCTTGATGTGTCTTGTCTTCTTGTGAAACCTGGGCTCCATGGCAAGGGCAATAGCTCCAGTGTTGTCACAGAGTAGAGTCATCGGGCCCGACGCATTAGGAATGACTCCTAGGTCGGTGATGAACTCCTTCATCCAGACTCCTTCCTGTGCTGCTTCCAAAGCAGCTATGTACTCTGCTTCACATGTAGATGCCACCACGATGCTTTGCTTGCTGCTGCACCAGCTGACTGCCCCTCCATTCAAAATATACACGTATCCGGTTTGTGACTTGGAGTCATCCGGATCTGTGTCGAAGCTAGCATCGAGGTAACCCTTTACGACGAGCTTTTTGGCACCTCCATATACGAGAAACATGTCCTTGGTCCTTTTCAGGTACTTCAGGATATTCTTGACCGTTGTCCGGTGTTCCGCTCCGGGATCACTTTGGTACCTCCCTACCAAACTTATGGCAAGGTTCACATCAGGTCTGGTACACAACATGGCATACATAATAGAGCCTATGGCTGAAGCATAGGGGATGACACTCATCTTTTCTCTATCCTCTTTCGTGGTCGGGCATTGAGTCGTACTCAATCTCACACCCTGTAACACAAGCAAGAACCCCTTCTTGGACTGATCCATATTGAACGTCTTCAATATCTTGTCAAGGTATGTGCTTTGTGAAAGACCTATGAGGCATCTCGATCTATCTCTATAGATCTTGATGCCTAATATGTAAGCAGCTTCTCCAAGGTCCTTCATTGAAAAACAGTTATTCAAGTAGGACTTTATGCTTTCCAAAAGTTCTATATCATTTCCTATCAACAATATGTCATCCACATATAATATGAGAAATGCTACAGAGCTCCCACTCACTTTCTTGTAAATACAGGGTTCTCCATAAACCTGTATAAAGCCAAACACTTTAATCACCTCATTAAAGCGAATGTTCCAACTCCGAGATGCTTGCACCAGCCCATAGATCAAGCGTTGAAGCTTGCATACTTTGTTAGCATCTTTAGGATCAACAAAACCTTTCGGCTGCATCATATACAGTTCTTCCTTAAGGAAACCATTAAGGAATGCCGTTTTGACGTCCATTTGCCGTATCTCATAATCATAAAATGCGGTAATTGCTAACATGATTCGAATGGACTCCAGCATCGCTACGGGTGAGAAAGTCTCGTCGTAGTCAACTCCTTGAACTTGTCGATAACCCTTAGCAACAAGCCGAGCCTTATAGACGGTCACATTACCATCCGCGTTAGTCTTTTTCTTAAAGATCCATTTATTTTCTGTGGCTCGCCGATCATCAGGCAAGTCCACCAAAAGTCCATACTTTGTTCTCATACATGGATCCTATCTTGGATTTCATGGCTTCAAGCCATTTGTTGAAATCCGGGCCCGCCATCGCTTCTTCATAGTTTGAAGGTTCATCGTTGTCCAACAACATGATCTCCAGGACAGGGTTGACGTACCACTCTGGTGCGGAACGTGTCCTTGTGGACCTTCGAGGTTCAATAGCATCTTGACCTGAAGTTTCACGATCATCGTCATTAACTTCCTCTCCAGCCGGTGCAGGCTCCACAGAAACAACTTCCTGTGTTGCGCTACTCTCCGGTTCGAGTGGAGGTACAATTACCTCATCAAGTTCTATTTTCCTCCCACTTACTTCTTTCGAGAGAAACTCTTTCTCTAGAAAAGATCCATTCGTGGCAACAAAGACTTTGCCTTCAGATCTGAGGTAGAAGGTATACCCAACAGTTTCTTTGGGGTATCCTATGAAGACGCACTTTTCCGCTTTGGATTCGAGCTTCTCAGGATGAAGTTTCTTCACATAAGCATCGCATCCCCAAACTTTTAGAAACGACAGCTTAGGTTTCTTTCCAACCCATAATTCATACGGTGTCGTCTCAACGGACTTAGACGGTGCCCTATTTAAAGTGAATGCGGCAGTCTCTAATGCATATCCCCAAAATGATAGCCGTAAGTCGGTAAGAGACATCATAAATCGTACCATATCCACTAGAGTGTGATTACGACGTTCAGACACACCATTTCGCTAAGGTGTGCCAGGCGGCGTGAGTTGTGAAACAATTCCACATTTCCTTAGGTGTGTACCAAACTCGTGACTCGAATATTCTCCACCACGATTAGATCGTAGGCACTTTATTTTCCTGTGATGTTGATTCTCTACCTCATTCTGAAATTCCTTGAACTTTTCAAAGGTTTCAGACTTGTGTTTCATTAAGTAGATATACCCATATCTGCTTATGTCATCAGTGAGGATGAGAACATAACGGTAGCCACCGTGAGCCTCAACGCTCATTGGACCACATACATCGGTATGTATTATCTCCAACAAGTCAGTTGCTCGCTTCATTGTTCTGGAGAACGGAGTCTTGGTCATCTTGCCCATGAGGCATGGTTCGCACGTGTCAAATGATTCAAAATCAAGAGACTCCAAAAGTCCATCAGCATGGAGTTTCTTCATGTGTTTGGCACCAATATGACCAAGGTGGCAGTGCCACATGTAAGTGGGACTATCGTTATCAACCTTACATCTTTTGGTACTCACACTATGAACATGTGTAACATCACCTTCGAGATTCATCAAAAATAAACCATTGACCAGCGAGGCATGACCATAAAACATTTCTCTCATATAAATAGAACAACCATTATTCTCAGATTTAAATGAGTAGCCATCTCGCATCAAGCAAGATCCAGATACAATGTTCATGCTCAAAGTTGGTACTAAATAACAATTATTAAGGTTTAAAACTAATCTCTAAGGTAGATGTAGAGGTAGCGGGCCGACGGTGATCACATCGACCTTGGAACCATTCCCGGCGTGCATCGTCACCTCGTCCTTTGCTAGTCTCCGCTTATTCCGCAGCTTCTGCTTGGAGTTACAAATGTGAGCAACTGCACCGGTATCAAATACCCAGGAGCTACTACGAGCATTGGTAAGGTACAGATCAATAACAAGTATATCACATATACCTTTAACGTTGCCAGCCGTCTTATCCGGTAAGTACTTGGGGCAGTTTCGCTTCAAGTGACCGGTACCCTTGCAATAAAAGCACTCAGTCTCAGGCTTGGGTACATTCTTGTTCTTCTTCCCGGCAACTTGCTTACCGGGCATGGCAACTGCTTTTCCGTCCTTCTTGAAGTTCTTCTTACCCTTGCCTTTCTTGAAACTAGTGGTCTTATTGACCATCAACACTTGATGCTCCTTTTTGATCTCGACCTCCGCTGATTTCAGCATCGAGTACAACTCAGGAATGGACTTTTCCATCCCTTGCATATTGTAGTTCATCACAAATCTCTTGTAGCTAGGTGGAAGCGACTGGAGGATTCTGTCAATAACCGAGTCATCCAGAAGATTAACTCCTAGCTGAGACAAGCGGTTGTGCAACCCAGACATTTTGAGTATGTGCTCGCTGACAGAACTATTTTCCTCCATCTTACAATTGAAGAACTTGTCGGAGACATCATATCTCTCGACCCGGGCATGACCTTGGAAAACCGTTCTCAGATCTTGGAACATCTCATATGCTCTGTGTTGCTCAAAACGCTTTTGGAGCCCCGGTTCTAAGCTGTAAAGCATGCCGCACTGAACCAAGGAGTGATCATCACTACGCGATTGCCAGACATTCATAACGTCTTGAGTTGCTGGGAAATGGGTGCATCACCTAGCGGTGCATCAAGGACATATAATTTCTTGTAAGCTATGAGGATGATTGATGTCTACTACGCAACCTTCTCCTTGTAGACATTGTTGGGCCTCCAAGTGCAGAGGTTTGTAGGACAGTAGCAATTTTCCCTCAAGTGGGTGACCTAAGGTTTATCAATCCGCAGGAGGCGTAGGATGAAGATGGTCTCTCTCAATCAACCCTACAACCAAATAACAAAGAGTCTCTTGTGTCCCCAACACACCCAATACAATGGTAAATTGTATAGGTGCACTAGTTCAGCGAAGAGAAGGTGATACAAGTGCAATATGGATATTAGATAAAGGTTTTTGTAATCTGAAATTATAAAAACAGCAAGGTAAGTAATAGTAAAAGTGAGCACGAACGGTATTGCAATGCGTGGAAACAAGGCCTAGGGTTCATACTTTCACTAGTGGAAGTTCTCTCAACAAGGATAACATAATTGGATCATATAACTAGCCCTCAATGTGCAACAAGGAGTCACTCCAAAGTCACTAATAATGGAGAACAGACGAAGAGATTATTGTTGGGTACGAAACCACCATAAAGTTATTCTTTCTGATCGATCTATTCAAGAGTCTGTAGTAAAATAACACGAAGTTATTCTTTCCGTTCAATCTATCCTAGAGTTTGTAATAGAATAACACCTTAAGACACACATCAACCAAAACCCTAATGTCACCTAGATACTCCATTGTCACCTCAAGTATCCGTGGGTATGATTATACGACATGCATCACACAATCTCAAAATCATCTATTCAACCAACACATAGACCTTCAAAGAGTGCCCCAAAGTTTCTACCGGAGAGTCAAAACGTGTGCCAACCCATATGCATAGGTTCCCGAGGTCACGAAACCCGCAAGTTTATCACCAAAACATACATCAAGTACTCACATGAATATCCCATTGTCACCACAGATAGACACGTGCAAGACATACATCAAGTGTTCTTAAAGACTCAATCCAATAAGATAACTTCAAAGGGAAAACTCAATTCATTACAAGAAGGGAGAGGGGGAAGAACATCACAAGATCCAACTATAGTAGCAAAGCCCGTGGTACATCGAGATCAAGACATCTCAAGAACACGAGAGTGAGAGAGATCAAACACATAGCTACTGGTACATACCCTCAGCCCTGAGGGTGGACTACTCCCTCCTCGTCATGGAGATCGCCGGGATGATGAAGATGGCCACCGGAGATGGTTCCCCCTCCGGTAGGGTGCCGGAACGGGCTCCCGATTGATTTTTGGTGGCTAGAGAGGCTTGCGGCGGCAGAACTCCCGATCTAGGTTTATTTCTGGAGGTTTCTGTATTTATAAGACCAGATGGCGTCGAGAATAAGTCAGAGGGACCCACGAGGGAGTCACGAGCCTCCCAGGCGCGCCCAGGGGGTGGGCGCGCCTCCAGGCTCGTGGCTTCATCGGGAATCCTCTCCAGTATCTTTTTCTTCTGGTATTTTTGATATTTTCCATAAAAAATCACGATGAAAGTTTAATTCCGTTTGGACTCCGTTTGATATTCCTATCTGAAAAAGGTCAAAAACATGGAAAAACAGGAACTGGCACTGGGCTCTAGGTCAATAGTTTAGTCCCAAAAATAATATAAAATAGCATATTCATGCATATAAAACATCCAAAGTTGATAATATAATAGCATGGAACGATCAAAAATTATTGATACGTTGGAGACGTATCAAGCATCCCCAAGCTTAATTCCTGCTCGTTCTCAAGTAGGTAAATGATAAAAACAGAATTTTTGATGTGGAATGCTACTGAACATATATTGTGGCATGAATATTCAGATCCATATGATTCAAGACAAAGAGTTTAATATTGACATAAGAACAATAATACTTCAAGCATACTAACAAAGCAATCATGTCTTCTCAAAATAACATGGCCAAAGAAAGTTATCCCTACAATATCATATAGTCTGGCTATGCTCCATCTTCCCCACACAACGTATTTAAATCATGCACAACCCCGGTATTAGTCAAGCAATTGTTTTCACACTTTTACTTTCTCAAACCTTTTCAACTCTCACACAATACATGAGCGTGAGCCATGGACATAGCACTATAGGTGGAATAGAATATGGTGAAGATTGTGAGGGGAAAAAAGAAGGAGATGGTCACATCAACTAGGCGTATCAACGGGCTATGGAGATGCCCATCAATAGATATCAATGTGAGTGAGTAGGGATTGCCATGCAACGGATGCACTAGAGCTATAAGTGTATGAAATCTCAAAAAGAAACTAAGTGGGTGTGCATCCAACTCGCTTGCTCATGAAGACCTAGGGCAATTTGAGGAAGCCCATCATTGGGATATACAAGCCAAGTTCTATAATGAAAATTCCCACTAGTATATGAAAGTGACAAAACATGAGATTCTCTATCATGAAGATCAAGGTGCTACTTTGAAGCACAAGTGTGGTAAAGGATAGTAGCATTGTCCCTTCTCTCTTTTTCTCTCATTTTTTTGTTTGGGCTCTTTGGCCTCTTATTTTTCATTTTTTTTGGTGGGCTCTTTGGCCTCTTTTATTTTATTTTTATTTTAAGTCGGGAGTCTCATCCCAACTTGTGAGGGAATCATAGCTTCCTTTCTTTCCTCACATGGGACAATGCTCTAATAATGATGATCATCACACTTTTATTTACTTACAACTCGATACTTAGAACAAAGGCATGACTCTATATGAATGCCTCTGGCAATGTACCGGGATGTGCAATGACTCATGAGTGACATGTATGAAAGATATGAACGGTGGATACAAATACGATGTCAACTACATGATCATGCAAAGCAATATGACAATGATGATGCGTGTCAGAATAAATGGAACGGTGGAAGTTGCATGACAATATATCTCGGGATGGCTATGGAAATGCCATGATGGGTAGGTATGGTGGCTGTTTTTAGGAAGGATATATGGTGGGTGTATGCACCGGCGAAAGTTGCGCGGTACTAGAGAGGCTAGCAAAGGTGGAAGGGTGAGAGTGCGTATAATCCATGGACTCAACATTAGTCATAAAGAACTCACATACTTATTGCAAAAGTTTTATTAGTAATTGAAACAAAGTGCTAGACGCATGCTCCTAGGGGAAGGGTTGGTAGGAGTTAACCATCGCGCGATCCCGACCGCCACACAAAGGATGACAATCAATAAAAACATCATGCTCCGACTTCCTAACATAGCGGTTCACCATACGTGCATGCTACGGGAATCACAAACTCTAACACAAGCATTTATACCAATCCATAATTACTCACTAGCATGACTCTAACATCACCATCCTTATATCTCAAAACTATATGCAAAGAATCAAACTTCTCATAGTATTCGATGCACTCTATATGAAAGTTTTTATTATATCCCTCTTGGATGCCCATCATATTAGGACTAGATTTATGACCTAAGAAAATTACCATGTTGTTTAACACTCTCAAAATAATATAAGTGAATCATGAGAGTTCAACTATTTCTATAAAATAAATTCACACCAATGCTCTACAAAGATATAAGTGAAGCACTAGAGCAAAAGACAAACTACTCCAAAAGATATAAGTGAAGATCAATGAGTAGTTGAATAATTATTTGGCTATGTGAAGACTCTCCCATCTAATAATTTCAGATCTTAAGTACATTATTCAAACTAAATAAAATGACACTCCAAGGATAGCACGAATCATGTGAAGAAGCAAAATCTTAGGTTTAACCGATACTAACCGATAATTGTTGAAGAAGAAAGGTGGGATGCCAACCGGGGCATCCCCAAGCTTAGACGCTTGAGACTTCTTGAAATATGGATTGGGTATGACTTGGGAATCCCCAAGCTTGATCTTTTGTGTCTCCTTAATTCCTCTCATATGACGGTTTCCGAAACCTTAAAAACTTCATCCACACAAAACTCAACAAGAACTAGTGAGATAGGTTAGTATAAATCAATGCAAAACTTTATCATCCTCTACTATAGAAAATATCTAAGATTATTATTTGACATTGCATACTAAATTCCTCTGCATATTTAAAACTCCCATCATCAAATGGAATCATTAAACAAGCAAACATATACGAACAATGCAAACATAACAGCAATCTGCCTAAATAGAATAGTCTGTGAAGAATGCAGCAAGATCCATACTTAATTAACTCCAAAAAATCTGAAAAATATTCCGCGATGTATGGAATTGATAAGAGCATACTTTTCCCAAATTTCAAGTTATTCTGACATACAGAAACTTCTAGGGAATTTTTGCACTACAAGCAAACTTTCTGTTTTGGAACAGTAACTCCTATACTTGCAAATTAAGCATGGTAAAGGCTATCCTTGACATTTTTATTGAACTAAATGATGAAAACAATTAACATTAATATAAATAACATCAAGTAAGTACTAATAAAATAAAATTAAGCTCCAATAAAAACACATATCATGTGGTGAATAAAAATATAGCCCCAAGTAAAGTTACCGATGGATTGAAGACAAAAGAGGGGATGCCTTCCCGGGGCATCCCCAAGCTTAGGCTATTTGGTGTCCTTGAATATGTCTTTGGATGCCTTGTTCATCCCCAATCTTAGGCTCTTTCCACTCCTTGTTCCGTTGTCCATCCGAACTTTACCCAAAACTTGAAAACTTCACAACAGAAAACTTAACGGAACTTCGTGAGATGGGTTAGTATAATAAAAACAAATCATTCATTTTGGTACTGTCAAGACAAGATTAATAAATGTTCCCACACAATTACTAATGTATATTATCATTTATACAATTTATATCACTTAATATAATCTATGAAAACACTAAAACAAGCAAACTATGCATTGAAAACAGAATCTGTCAAGAACAGAACAGTCTGTAATGATCTGAATGATAACCATACTTCTGCACCTCCAAAAATTCTGAAAAAATTATTGACATTAAGTAAATTTGTATATAAATCAGCATCAAAAAGAATCAATGTAAAATAACTCTATGGATAGGAACTAAAAATAATTTCGTGAGCGCAAAGTTTCTGTCTTTTTCAGCATGATCAAACAACTATCACCCAAACTAATCATAAAGGCTTTACTTGGCACTTTATTGAAATAAAATCTATAAAACATGATTAATAAAGAATCTTAATCATGTGAAAGCACAAAAACAGTAAGGATACATATTGGGTTGTCTCCCAACAAGCACTTTTCTTTAATGCCTTTCAAGCTAGGCATGATGATTTCAATGATGCTCACATAAAAGATAATGATTGAAACATAATGGAAGCATCATGAAGCATATGACTAGCCCATTTAAGTCTAACCCACTTCCTATGCATAGGGATTTTGTGAACAAAAAACTTATTATAGCAAGAATCATCTAGCATAGGAAGGCAAAACAAGCATAGCTTCAAAATTTTCAACACATAGAGAGGAAACTTGACATTATTGCAATATGTAGAAGCATATGATCCTCTCTCATAATAATTTTCAGTAGCATAATGAATGAATTCAACAATATAACCAGCACCTAAAGCATTATTTTCATGATCTATAAGCATAGAAATTTTACTACTCTCCACATAAGCAAATTTATTCTCATGATTAATAGTGGGAGTATCGTAAAAGACTTGAGCACTACAAATTGTTACCACATTAAAAGAGTGATGTTTAGAAAAAGGGTAGTCATAATTGTGACAAGTTTTATCATCATTCTTCTTTATAGCATAAGTATCATCACAATAATCATCATAGATAGGAGGTATGCAATAACCATAGTAAATTTGATCACTCAAAGTGGGGGGACTAAAAAGGATCATCTTCATTCAACGTAGCATCCCCAAGCTTGTGGTTTTGTGTATCATAGACATAATCACTCTCATCATTAATAGTATAGCAATCATTATCATCATGGATATTCAAAGTATTCATACTAACAAAATTGCAATCATGCTCATCATTCACATATTTTATGCCAAGCATCCTATGTAATTCTTCTTCTAGCATTTGAGCACAATTTTCTTTTCCATCATTTTTACGAAAGACATTAAAAAGATAAAGCATATGAGGTGAACTTAATTCCTTTTTTTCTTTTAATAAACTAACTATTGATAAAACAAGAAACTAAAAGATTCGATTGCAAGATCTAAAGGTATACCTTCAAGTGCTAACCTCCCCGGCAACGGCGCTAGAAAAGAGCTTGATGTCTACTACACAACCTTCTCCTTGTAGACGTTGTTGGGCCTCCAAGTGCAGAGGTTTGTAGGACAGTGGCAATTTTCTCTCAAGTGGGTGACCTAAGTTTTATCAATCCGCGGGAGGCGTAGGATGAAGATGGTCTCTCTCAAGAAACCCTGCAACCAAATAACAAAGAGTCTCTTGTGTCCCCAACACACCCAATACAATGGTAAATTGTATAGGTGCACTAGTTCAGCGAAGTGATGGTGATACAAGTGCAATATGGATAGTAGATAAAGGTTTTTGTAATCTGAAATTATAAAAACAGCAAGGTAACAAATAGTAAAAGTGAGCACGAACGGTATTGCAATGCATGGAAACAAGGCCTAGGGTTCATACTTTCACTAGTGGAAGTTCTCTCAACAATGATAACATAATTGGATCATATAACTAGCCCTCAACGTGCAACAAAGAGTCACTCCAAAGTCACTAATAGCGGAGAACAAACGAAGAGATTATTGTCGGGTACAAAACCACCACAAAGTTATTCTTTCTGATCGATCTATTCAAGAGTCCGTGGTAAAATAACACGAAGCTATTCTTTCCGTTCAATCTATCCTAGAGTTTCGTACTAGAATAACACCTTAAGACACACATCAACCAAAACCCTAATGTCACCTAGATACACCATTGTCACCTCAAGTATCCGCAGGTATGATTATACGACATGCATCACACAATCTCAAAATCATCTATTCAACCAACACATAGAACTTCAAAGAGTGCCCCGAAGTTTCTACCGGAGAGTCAAAACGTGTGCCAACCCATATGCATAGGTTCCCGAGGTCACGAAACCCGCAAGTTGATCACCAAAACATACATCAAGTACTCACATGAATATCCCATTGTCACCACAGATAGACACGTGCAAGACATACATCAAGTGTTCTTAAAGACTCAATCCGATAAGATAACTTCAAAGGGAAAATTCAATTCATTACAAGAAGGGAGAGGGGGAAGAACATCATAAGAGCCAACTATAGTAGAAAATCCCGCGGTACATCAAGATCAAGACATCTCAAGAACACGAGAGAGAGAGAGAGAGAGAGAGAGAGAGATCAAACACATAGCTACTGGTACATACCCTCAGCCCTAAGGGTGGACTACTCCCTCCTCGTCATGGAGATCGCCGGGATGATGAAGATGGCCACCGGTGATGGTTCCCCCTCCGGAAGGGTGCCGTAACGGGCTCCCGATTGGTTTTTGGTGGCTACAGAGGCTTGCGGCGGCGGAACTCCCGATCTAGGTTTATTTCTGGAGGTTTTTGTATTTATAAGACCAGATGGCGTCGAGAATAAGTCAGGGGGCCCACGAGGGAGTCACGAGCCTCCCAGGCGCGCCTCCCAGGCTCGTGGCTTCATCGGGACTCCTCTCCGGTATCTTTTTCTTCTGGTATTTTTGATATTTTCCATAAAAAATCACGACGAAAGTTTTATTCCGTTTGGACTCCGTTTGATATTCTTATCTAAAAAAGGTCAAAAACACGAAAAAAACAGGAACTGGCACTGGGCTCTAGGTCAATAGGTTAGTCCCAAAAATAATATAAAATAGCATATTCATGCCTATAAAACATCCAAAGTTGATTATATAATAGCATGGAACGATCAAAAATTATAGATACGTTGGAGACGTATCAATGATCCTCAAGCTATGGACCCAGTCCGTATAGTTGCTTCCATCGTCTTTCATCTTGGTTTTCTCTAGGAACGCATTGAAGTTGAGGGCAACATTAGCGTGGGCCATTGGATCTAAAATATAGATTGTAAAGACAATTAAATAATAAGTTCATGATAATTAAGTTCACATAATCAAATTATTTAATGAACTCTCACTTAGACAGACATCTTTCTAGTCATCCAGGTGACACATGATCCAAGACAACTAGCCCGTGTCTGATCATCACGTGAGACAGACTAGTCATCAATTGTGAACATCTCCATGTTGATCGTATCTTCTATACGACTCATGTTCGACCTTTCGGTCTCCCATGCTCCGAGGCCATGTCTGTACATGCTAGGCTCGTCAAGCCAACCTAAGTGTATTGCGTGTGTAAATCTGGCTTACACCCGTTGTACATAAACGTTAGAACCTATCACACCCGATCATCACGTGGTGCTTCGGAACAACGAACCTTAGCAACGGTGCATAGTTAGGGGGAACACATTTCTTGAAATTTTAGTGAGAGAACATCTTATTTAAGCTACCGTCGTTCTAAGCAAATAAGATGTAAAACATGATAAACATCACATGCAATGATATAGTGACATTATATGGCCAATATCATCTTGCTCCTTTGATCTCCATCTTCGGGGCACCATGATCATCATTGTCACCGGCACAACACCATGATCTCCATCATCGTGTCTTCATGAAGTTGTCTCGCCAACTATTACTTCTACTACTATGGCTAGCGGTTAGCAATAAAGTAAAGTAATTACATGGCATTTTTGATTGACACGCATGTCATACAATAAATTAAGACAACTCCTATGGCTCCTGCCGGTTGTCACACTCATCAACATGCAAGTCATGAATCCTATTACAAGAACATGATCAATCTCATACATCACATATATCAAATCACATCCTTTGGCCATATCACGTCACACGGCATATGCTGCAAAAACAAGTTAGACATTCTCTAATTTTTGTTGCACGTTTTACGTGGCTGCTATAGGTTTCTAGCAAGAATGTTTCTTACCTACGCAAAAACCACAACATGATATGCCAATTTCTATTTACCCTTCATAAGGACCCTTTTCATCGAATCCGATCCGATTAAAGTGGGAGAGGCAGACACCCGCTAGCCACCTTATGCAACAAGTGCATGTCAGGCGATGGAACCAGCCTCACATAAGCGTACGTGTAAAGTAGGTCTGGGCCACTTCATCTGACAATGCTGCTGAATCAAGATAAGACTAGTAACGGCAAGCAAATTGACAAAATCGATGCCCACAACAACTTGTGTTCTACTCATGCATAGATTCTACGCATAGACCTAGCTCATGATGCCACTGTTGGGGATCATAGTACTAAATTCAAAAAAAATCCTATGTGTCACCAAGATCAATCTATGGAGAAACCAGGAACGAGCAAAGGGGAGTGCATCTTCATACCTTTGAAGATTGCAAAGCGGAAGCATTACAAGAACGCGGTTGGTGGATTCATACTCGCAACGATTCAGATCGCGGTTGATTCCGATCTAAGCGCCGAACAACGACGCCTCCGCGTTCAACACACGTGCAGCCCGATGACGTCTCCTACGCCTTGATCCAACAAGGAGGAAGGAGAGGTTGAGGGAGAGCTCCGGCAGCACGACGGCGTGGTGACGGTGGAGTTGTGTGTTACTCCGGCAGGGCTTCGCCAAGCGCTATGGAGGACGAGGAGGAGGAGGGGTAGGGCTGCGCCGAGAGAGAGAGAGAGGGAGAGATTGGTGTAGGCAGCCCCCAAAAACCCTCACTATATATAGGAGGAGAGGAGGAGGGTGCGCCCCCTCTAGGGTTCCCACCCTAGGGGGTGCGGTAGCCCTAGATGGGAGGAGGGCCGGCGGCCAAGGTGGGAAGGAGGGGCGGCGCCCTAGGGTGGGACTTGGGCCCCTCCACGCCTAGAGTTTGCCCCCCTCCACCCTTTGCTGTGCCTTGGGCTGAGGTGGGAGGCGCACTAGCCCACCTAGGGGCTGGTTCCCTCCCACTCTTGGCCCATGTAGCCTTCCGGGGCCGGTGGCCCCTCCCGGCGGACCCCGGGACCCTTCCGGTGGTCCCGGTACATTACCGGTGATGCCTGAAACACTTCCGGTGACCAAATCCTCACTTCCTATATATCATTATTTACCTCTGGACCATTCCGGAACTCCTTGTGATGTCCGGGATCTCATCCGAGACTCCGAACAACCTTCGGTAACCACGTACACAATTCCCCTATAACCCTAGCGTCATCGAACCTTAAGTGTGTAGACCCTATGGGTTCGGGAGGCATGTAGACATGACCGAGACACCTCTCCGGTCAATAACCAATAGCGGGATCTGGATACCCATATTGGTTCCCACATGTTACATGATGATATCATCAGATGAACCACGATGTCGGGAATTCAATCGATCCTGTATACAATTCCATTTGTCCATCGGTAAGTTACTTGCCCAAGATTCGATCATCGGTATACCTTGTTCAATCTCGTTACCGGCAAGTCTGTTTACTCGTTCCGTAACAAATGATCCCATGACTAACTCCTTAGTCACATTGAGCTCAATATGATGATGTATTACCGAGTGGGCCCAGAGATACCTCTTCGTCACACGGAGTGACAAATCCCAGTCTCGATTCGTGCCAACCCAAGAGATACTTTCGGGGATACCCGTAGTGTACCTTTATAGCCACCCAGTTACGTTGTGACGTTTGGCACATCCAAAGTATTCCTACGGTGTCCGGGAGTTGCACAATCTCATGGTCTAAGGAAATGATATTTGACATTAGAAAAGCTTTAGCAGACGAACTACACGATCTTGTGTTATGCTTAGGATTGGGTCTTGTCAATCACATCATTCTTCTAATGATGTGATCCCATTATCGATGGCATCCAATGTCCATGGTCATGAAACCGTGACCATCTATTGATCAACGAGCTAGCCAACTAGAGGCTCACTAGGGACATGTTGTGGTCTATGTATTCACACATGTATTACGGTTTCCGGTTAATACAATCATAGCATGAACAATAGACAATTATCATGAACAAGGAAATATAATAATAACCATTTTATTATTGCCTCTAGGGCATATTTCCAACAGGTCTGCCTCCCGGCAAAGGACGTCATCGCGTGCCCGAGCAGCCGCCTCCTAGCGGCACACCGGCTGAACCCGGCAGTGGCGGGCGGATGTCGCGCAAGGAGAGCGAGATGCACCCTTTCCATCCTTGGGCACATCCACCGGCATGGAGGCCCGACCATCGGCGTCATTCCTAGCCTTCCAAGTCAAATGTGGCCAGTAAGGAGGGAGCCGCACCGGCGAGCGGCGGGTGGCGCTCCAGTCCTCTGGCGGCGCGAGGCACCGGTCATCGGGGCCCCGGCGAGCTCCGTCACCGGCAGGAGGAGGAGGCCCTTGTGGGAGGAGACCTTTGGTCCGTCCAGTGGTTGCTTTGTGTGAGGGGCATCGTCGTCGGGGAGGCGTAGGACCATGAGTGCCTCGGCATAAGTGTGGTGGTGCCAGGTCGGCGGCGGGAGGGATGAAGGGGCGCGAAGGGTGAGGGAGGGGCGACAACGATGCAGGAGGATGGGGAGCAGTGGGCGATAGGAGGAGGCAGGCGGGATTAGGGAGAATCACCCGACGGGCACCCGGTCCAAACCGGGCCACCTCGTCCCGCATGGCCGGGTGCCCACCCACCGCCAGCTGGGCCCCGCAGGGGATCGAGAGCCAATGGGACGGATCGGCCGGGGTGAGGGCCCAGTCCCTGTTAGCGCGGAGAAGAGCCATCTAGGTCTTAGGAGAAAGAGTGGGCCTAAACCGCCCCCAGGCCAGGCGCCGATTCACGGGTCGGCCCAGTCTGGCGGCCCTGACAGGCCCAGTCCAAGGGGAGAGTTTCTCCCTGGCGTCTCCACCCCAGCTGCCCTTCACGGCGACGACAACGTTTCCGGCGGCATCGCCACCCCTCCAGGCGTCCCAGGGTGGCACCACGAGCCCGCCACCGGTGGGGCTTCCACCGGCATGGCCAGTGCGGCCACCCCCGCAACAACCATGGCCTCCAAGCGGACCGTGTGTCGCGACGACACCACTGACGTCCCCGACGCCTGCCACGACGACCCCCGGTCAGCTGGCGCCGCCACGAACCACGTAGCCGCCCAGAAGTCGACGAGGACGGGCGGAGCCAGCAACACTGGCAGCTCCACCCGCCCCTGCGGCAGCATGTCGGTGGCGACCTTGGGCCTGTCAGTGTCCTTGTCGTCAGCCCACCGGAATGGAGCCGGACGGGGAAGCCACGACCAGGAAAAGGCCAGTGGAGGGAGGGCGGCGCCTACGGGCCCCCCTCCGCCCGCGGGTTAACCGGCACCGGCGCCGGTCATCACGATGGTGGGAGAAATTCAAAATCGCCAAGCTCGTCCGTTTTTGCCCCCGCCAGTTTGTGCTACCTCCACGTCTCTGTGTTAGCGGCTAAAAGTACAGGTTTATGAGCACGTGATTAGCAGTTCGTTTCCTGTTAGGTACGCTCAGTTTTCTTGAGTTTTTTTGACAAAATCTCCTCATTTATTCCATAACCATGATTGTGTCACTTACAAGAGACGGGATCAACTCATCTGGTGGCGAGTCCATCCAGATGCTAGGAGGAGAGAGTTTAGCTAGCCTGGCTAATTCATGAGCAACATTGTTGCTAACCCTATTACAGTAATCAAACAAAACGTGATTGAAATCTAGCTTCATGAAAAAACAGTCGTCAATAATGGCGCTTGCCACTGAACTAGATCCACCTCCATTTAGATCATTGACCAGCCCCTCATTGTCAGACGCCACTTCCACCTTGCTGCAGCCCACCATTCTAGCCAAATTCAAACCAAATCTGACTGACGTTGCTTCAGCGGTGAATGCATCAAAGCACAAATTGATTCTCTCATTTGCTGCAGCGACAAACTTTCCATTGTGATCACGGATAACTGCACCAACCGTGCCATACAGGTTGTCCGGATCGAACCCAGCATCCACGTTAAGCTTCATATATCCTGGCGGGGGTTTTAACCATAGAATTGGTCATTTCTTCGTCTTTGGTTTATATGCAATAGAGAAATTCGCAGCAAGGCCTCTTACTGCCAAATAGATTTGGCCTGCAGTTTGTGTTTGTTCACCATGGGTGAACTTCCACCTTTCAAACCACACATACCAGGTTGTCGTTGCTATGGTCTCACACAGATTTGGTACACCTAGGACATGGACGTCCGAGTTCCGAAGACAGAGAAGATGTTGTAAAACTCCTTCAACAGTTCGAATGGCCTGGCATGCTTTTTTGATAATATCATGTATTCCTAGCAGCTTCCAGACTTCCTCTGCCATTTTACACTCGAACAACATGTGCAAAATACTGTCAACCTCTGTTTTGCAAACCGGGCAGCAGGGGTTCACCTTCATATGCTTTGCTGCAAGAACGGCACGACATGGAATAGTACTATGCAAAGTCCCCCATATAAAAATATTTATCTTTGTAGGGCACATCAAGCTCCATACTGAATCCCAATCATCAACCATGTTTGATGGAGAGCTGGTTGGCTATATCTTTTGACCATACTGGAACTCCCATTCTTCATGGTATGCAGATCGAACCGAGAAAAACCCCTGCTTAGACGGATTCCATGCCACAAAGTCATCCATCTCATTTAGAGGAAGGGGAATAGCTAGGATTCTACTAGCATCAATAGGCCAAAAAGTTTGAGACACCAATTGTTCATCCCAGTCACCTGAAACAGGATCAATAAGGTCCTGCACTCGTGATAGTATATTGTTCCCACGTGCTGTCAAGACTTTTCTAGATGGTGATTGCGGTATCCACGGATCCTCCCAAATATGCACTTTAGCACCATCACCTATTCTCCATATATATCCTCTCTTCAAAGTTTCAACACCTGACATAATGCTTTGCCAAGTGTATGATGCTCTCCTCTTAAGTGTAGCATTCATTAGATCTCCATCCGGAAAATACTTTGCTTTCAAAATAATAGCACATAGTGACATAGGGTTATCAATAAGCCGCCGGGCCTGTTTAGCTAATAGTGCCAGCACTACTAGGAAAAGGCCTACTAGTGGCGCACCTGTTTTGGCTACTAATGGCGCACTACAGGTGCGCCACTAGCATCACGCCATTAGTAATTAGTACTAATGGCGCACCCCTGGTGCGCCATTAGTATACCAGATACTAATGGCGCACCAGGGAGTGCGCCATTAGTATATCAAACGGTGTGCCATTAGTATGCCTCCCAGGGGGCATATTTACCTTGTGCTCTGGCTTACTAATGACGCACTTGTGGATGATGCGTCACTAGTGTGCTTACTGCAGTGCACCACTAAAGTGCAGAGTGGTGCGCCACTAGTATGAATATTAGGGATTTTTTTTCTTTTCTGATATTTGCACAGGTTACAAAACATATTACTGCACAGAATATAGACAGCAGATTTATCGAATACAATAGAAGATTAGTCTCCGGATACAATTCATCATATTAGTCTCCAAATTTAAAATACCGAACAAAGTTAGAACATTACAAGTCTTGAGACTGCGACTAGCGAGTTTGTCTTCACATTACAAGTCGATATCGATCATCTAAACTACCATCACATAGAAGAGAGCTGCGGTCATCACGATGAGCATCATCGCAATGAAACTGGTCTTCATCCGGTTCCTCCAACGCTCCCTCCTCTCTCCCGCTAGATAGCGCGCGTATCTAGCTTCCGCTTCCGCCCTAGTGGTGTACCCTTTGTAACTGTTACCGTTGAAACGGTGAACCTGTCTCCGACACTCCTCCCAGTCGTCGTAGAGCATGTTCTTTGAGTGAATCCGTCCCTTGGCTTCAAACGCCTACATGAATAACACATTCAGATTAGAAACAATTTGCCTGTTGCAACCTACTACCAAGTGCAATGTGCTCACTCAGCACTAGACAGATTGACAAGGGCATAGTTAGAGCCCTGCTGCACCCAAACCAACAAAACTATTTGATAAACCCTGTAAAATGAAGTCAGTACAGGTGGACACACATCTCGAAAGAGAATATGGAATGATAACAAACTATTGCTACCAAGGATCATAGAGGTCCCTGATGAGAAAATTAAATCGAGAAGATCCCTGACCAAGCCACACTATCACATTTCTCTCTGATAACCCGTATCATCAGGTTAAACTGATGATACGGAAAATAATTAGATATATTATCCACTATAAGACATCCAGCAATATCATAGACAGAAAAAAAAACCACTCGCGTATTTGAAAGACAATTACCATTTATAAAGGATTTGTGTCAGCCGGAAGATTTTGCCTAGATTTCCTTGGATCTCTCTGAGTTTGTATCGCTTGCAGAGTATGCTCTCTGAGTGAAGTCCTACAGCTTAAAAGCATGGGAAGTGCTGTTTGAAAAATACAATCAGGTTATATGGTTGGCGATCGCACTCACTCATACTAGAAAGATCAACAGAGCTTACTTACCCATTGGTGACGTCCCATGGCTGGAGGAACACCAAGATAGGCCATGGGAACCAAACTAAGACTTCAACCATGCACTCATGGGAGGCCATGGCCAGGGTCGAGAAACCATCCCATGGGACTACAGCCACAACAAACAGCTATGCTCCGAATGATTACTTCCAGCTTCATCAGCCCACACAAGAAAGAAGCCTAAGAAAACTGAAGCGACCATGTGGGGGTGCTTCTTACACCTGAGGAGCCGCCAAGCTCCACCATGTGTGGGGCATCATCGTCACGGTGGATGCCCTGGTCGTCATCCTTGCCCTCGTCCATGCAGGATGCCTATCGCTCCAAATCAAACAAACAAGAAGCTACCTAAACAAGCTTGGTAGGTGGGCAACTTATTTCCACATACCTAAATAAGCCCCAAAAGAACTGGCCCTTGAGCTACTATAGTAATCAATCAAGCTAGTATACGATAAACATACGTACTGCTGCTAGTATAGAAAGTAGAAATAAATGAAGCTACCTGTGTGCTTCAGCCAGCTTAGTATTTACTCCCTCTGTCCCAAAATAAGTGTCTCAAGCTCTTGAGACACTTATTTTGGGACGGAGGGAGTACATGGTTGGGCTCCTGGAGTATATACGAGCTAGTGTTCCAAAACAAACAGAGCATGTTATAGGAGATGGAGCAATTTTATTTTAGATAATAATAACAGAGGGCAGCTAGGTGATGTACAAAATGAAATATCGTTCATTCAGTAGCAAAACAACAAACTTGTCCAGTTTCTGACAATTAATTCACGCACACATCACTTGTACAGCAGCAGGACAAATTTGATATTAATTAGAAGGACCAGTGTTCAACTAGTACCGCCAGAAGATAGTAAGAAGTGTGCTAATCCAAATCATCACTTTTAATCTAGACGTCAGAGTACATAGGAACCATGGATTCCATGATACAAACTGAATGGCCAAAAAGTGATGTGTATTCATCATATGCATGTACAGTTGCAAGTCTACATGAGATCCAGGGGTAGAGAGAGAGAGAAGCTCACCTTGGTAGTAACGGGGGCCTTCATCGTGGTGATGTTGAGCAGCCTCCGACTTCACCAGATAGGAGCAACCTGCACACAAATCAGATGGATGAACAACAAAAGCATGAAGAGAGAACTAGATAAACAATGTCAACTAGTACATGACCATCAGTCAACCACACGCGCATCACCACAGGACCAAATATGATGTGAGTTGGAACCACATTATAATTCAACTAAATAACTAGGATCCCATTAATTCAACTTGTGGGAGGGAAGCTGCAACTAAATAAGTAGGATACCAAAGAAGAAATCTGAGAGTGACTACAGCAGAGCATGCATCAATGAGTGACTAGTGATAAATAAACAGACTGAGAGTGAGAGTGAGAGTGAGACCTTGTGTGGGGAAACATTCATGGTGGTCTCCATGGAGGTGGTCGATCGTCCTTCTCCTTGGCCCTCTCCACCACATGGACAACCTGTGCACAAGCGCACAAATCAGATTTACAAGTGGAAGATGTGCAAAGAGGAATAGCATATTGCATACGATGTGAGATGGCAGAAAAAGTTTCAGTTTTGCCATGCGTAATGATAAAATTGGGCATCAAATTGGGGAGGGGGGAAATCCCAATTGGGGAGGAGGAAAACGAACAAAGGGAGCAGAGAGGGTGGGGGATGATACCTAGATGGAAGACGTGAGCAGAGGTCCATCCATGACGTCGGCGTGAGCAGCGGGAAGAGGCACACGGTTGTCTCCGCGTGAGGACGCCGCATCAAGGAAACTGAACTAACTTGAGGGTGGCCAAATCGAAACGAATGGAGGGCCGCGGGGGGAGAAGAGGGACCTTGACGACCTTCCATGGCGTTCAGACCATGGTCGTGGAGAAGGGGCCCGAGGTCGTGGTCGCCGGGCAGCGGAAGGCCACCGATCGTAGGGAGGGATGGAGCTCCAGCCTCCAGGTCCAAGTCGAAGCCGAGCGTGTCGGATCTGGGCATGGCCGCCGCCGCTCTTCTGATGACGGTGCTATGAATCGGGAGGGGAGGGGAGGGGTGGGGTGTTGGCGTCGGAGAGGAAGAAATCTGGCCAGGAGGGGAGGCCATTGCCGCTGGCGAGGTCGGAGGTGGACGGCAATCCGAATCGGGCGGTGGGTGGGTGGCGGTGGGTTGCGGCTGCTTTTTTCTCCCTGTGTGTGTTTCCTCCCACGGATTGAACCTACTCCACTAAGTATCTCTCTCCAAAAAAAATGTTAGTAGTGGCGCACCGTGTGTGTGGTGCGTCATTACTAGTTTGAACTAGTAATGGCGCACTATGCACTGGTGCGCCATTACTAGTTATGAAAAAAAAAGTAAAAAAAATTGTTAGTAGTGGCGCACCGTGTGTGTGGTGCGCCATTACTAGTTTTGGAAAAAAAAGATTGTTAGTAGTGGCGCACCAACACATGGTGTGCCACTGCTATATAGTAGTGGCGCACCACATGTGTGGTGCGTCATTAATGTTCATATTATCTATAGCCCTTTTCCTAGTAGTGCAGGTTAAAGCAATGAATATCTTTGAATCCCATACCCCCTCTCTTCTTGGGTATACACATCTTCCACCATGCAAACCAATGCATCTTCTTCTGTGTGACTTCATCATCCCACCAAAAATTTAACATCGCATCTGTGATTCCTTTGCAAAAAAAAATGGAATTTTAAAGTCCGACATCGCGTACGTTGGTATGGCTTGTGCAATAGACTTCAGAAGCACGTCTTTCCCTCCAGAAGAAAGGCATTTTTCTTTCCACCCCATTAGTCTTTGGATCAAGCGATCAATCAAGTACTGAAAGCTATCACTCTTGTCTAAACCAAGAGTAGCAAACAGCAACCTTCATATTCACATCAGTGTCGAGCTAAAAAATATACTTGACTTCTCCACACTCACCAGTTGACCAGATGCTGAACAGTATAGGTCTAGGATAGACTTTAAGCAGACCGCATTCTCAACATTTGCCTTCATCAAAATCAACGAGTCATCAGCAAATAAAAGGTTTGTAACCGCAGGTGCGTCACGGCAAACCTTAACTCCCACTAGCTATCCTCTCTGTTCTGCATGTGATAAAAGGGCCGTGAGACCTTCAGTATAGAGGAGAAAGAGATATGGAGATAGGGGATCCCCTTGGCGCAGTCCCCTGGATGGCTTGATCGTTTCAGTTTCAATTGAGTTGAACCTCACACTGTACTCCACCGAAGAAACGCAAGCCATGATCAGGTTGACCCGCTGAGTTTCAAACCCCAACTTCATCAATATGGCTTCAAGAAAAACCCATTCTACTCTGTCATATGCTTTATGCATGTCCAGTTTCACTGCGCACCATCCATCTTCCGTGTTTTCTTCTGTTTGATTGCGTGCAAACTTTCATACGCAATTAGAACATTGTATGTGATTAATCTTTCCGGAACAAAAGCACTTTGGGTGGGACTAATGATCTCTGGAAGTAGCATTCTTAGTCTGGCAGCAATCATTTTAGATATAACCTTGTAGACCACATTGCATAAACTTATGGGACGGTATTGTGTAACTCTTTCAGGTGATTGTACTTTTGGGATCATGACAATAGTGGTGTCGTTCCATCCTTGTGGGATTACTCGAGAGTTCGCTACCTGAAGGACTTCCATGACCAAATCATCTCCCAGCATCGGCCAAAACCGCTTATAGAATATTGCATGCAAGCCATCTACACCCGGGGCTTTCAAATCCCCAATTGAAAACAAAGCTTTTCTCACCTCATCTGCTATATAGGGGCTCATTAGAATAGTATTCATCTCAGTCGTGGCCCTAGTTTGTACCCGGTCCAGGACATTCAGATTAGGCATATGGACTTGTGATGTGAAAAGATCATTGAAATACCCTGTGATGATAGCAGAAAGATCTTCAACATCCTCCTTCCAGACGCCCGTGTCATCTAATAACCTCTTAATGCAGTTTCTCTTCTACCGAGTTGAAGCCGGCCTGTGAAAAAAAATTGTATTCCTATCGCCATGGAGCAACCAGTTGGCTCGTCCCCTTTGCAGCCAGAGCAGTTCCTCTTGGTCTAACAGATTTTCTACCAGAGTTTGTAACTCCCTCATCTCCCTTCTCGTCTCTGCTGTTAGCTGACCGCATCTCAATTTTTCCAACTTATTTTTAAGTTTATTTATTCTCTTCTTCGGGCTTTTCAGAACTTCTTTGTCCCACTGGACTAGGTCGGCTTTTGCTGCCCTTGTTCGCGCCGCCAGGCCTGGACCAATGCCGGCATTAATAGCTCTTTGCCACGCAGACTTCACAATCTCTTCAACCGTCTCTTCTTGCAACCAATATGCCTCAAACCTACGCTCCCCTTTCGGTTTTTGCGGCATTGCTTTCTCAAAGTAATTTGTGTCCAAAACAAGAGGTCTATGGTCTGAATGCACATGGTGTTCGTGAACAACCGCAGCAAATGGGAACTTGGTAGACCATGCCTCATTACATAGGCCTCGATCTAATCTTTCTCTAATAACTCCCCGACTCCATGTAAAAGGGTCTCCAATGAACATGATCTCTTGAAGATTACACTCCTCGATACATTCTCTAAAGCTCTGCATGAATTGCGGTGGTCTCACATTTCCCCCTTATTTTTCACTAGAGACAAGAATCTCATTATAATCCCCTATGATCATCTAGGGACCGGTGGTACCATTGCTTAATGATCGCAAGGTAGTCCAGGACATATGCTTCAAGTCCCAATTTGGTTCACCATAGAACCCCGTCAGACGCCATTGAACCTCATTTGCATCCATCACAAATCCATCGATGAAATTCGGAGATGAAAAGTTTAGGACCACTTCATTAACAAGGTTGTAAAATAAAACAAGACCACACGAGCGGCCATCACTCTCCACTATATGAAACAAATCAGTTTTCTTGAGTTTTTGTCGCAGGGTTTGTGTGCGTGTGCACAACCAGGAATTAGGCTGGACAATTAAAAAAGTGAAACAACAGAAAGGGCCACAAACAGGTGAGGTGACGTCATACAGTCAGATCCTAAAATTTAAGCAGATATTGCCGGTCAAATCCCCGCGAGTAGTTATCGCTATGCTTTTGATGCAACGAAAGAAGTACAAAATTACAGTTTCCTTTGGTTATGTGAACCCAAGTGGGAAGTACTCCCTCCGTAAACTAATATAAAAATGTTTAGATCACTATTTCCCTTTGTAAACTAATATAAAAATGTTTAGATCACTAAAAAATAATGATCTAAACACTCTTATAGTAGTTTACGAAGGAAGTACTTATCATGGAACACGTAGATTGAGCGGTGAGCGCTAGACATGTTTGAGCCACAGTCACAGCCCATAAACCTCATAACTCCTCTGTTTTCTCTGAAAGTGAGGGAACCTTGCTTCTGTTTGTGAACCTCGGTCTGACTCTGAAAGTGAGTCAACTCTTGTTTGTGTCATGAAACCAGACAGAACTCCGTTCCTGGGACTCAACTTGGCCCTCTTAACGCGAGGGACGAGCACATGTAATCATTTGTGCTGCTGCTGCACAGTTTGTAAATTAAGGCCTGAAACCTTTCAACACTTTGCTGCACCATTTTGTTTTTCATGTTCGCGTCGATTCGTCGGTTTCATACTACTAACCATTTTGCTTGCCCAGCAACAGGTAGGTCAGCCAACCATTATCTTCTTCTCACAATGTCATCAGGTTGAGCCAAAGATTGAGTGGGTTTCTAAGGCAAGGCTGGTTTGTTAGTTTTTTTTCGGTTTTGGCAGACGCAGGATCTTAGTTTAAGGGGTGATTCAAAAACCTGAATTACTACCTCCACTGTAAAAAAAAAAAAATCTTTTAGATCATCACTAATTAAAGGTTTCAACTTTCTAATTTCATTTTGTTGATGTTAATACTTAATACACAGTAACTGGTATAGATTTCCAGTTGTCTTGCATTTTACATCTTCCGAATTCTTGCAATCAACTAATCCCTGAAATAAATTCAATGATTTGTTACCTTGCTAATTTTCTTCTAGAGAAAATATATTCGATGCAGATATTAGTACGACTGGAGTTGTTAAAACCTTCTTTAAAACAAGCTCAGAGTGAAAAACAAATAACTTTGTCAAAACAGCCTGACATCTTCAGAATTCTACAGCAGCAAGCAGAGTCACAGGAGCATCAAGGATGGTAACAGGAGAGTTAATATACACATTAACTGAACCTGGATTTTGCCACTGAGCGAAACTGCGGCCTTGTTCGATTCAATGGGGTCAGGGGGGGGGGGATAAAATTAAATGAGAAGAAAAATCCTCTATCCTGTCGATCCATCATCTATGGCTGGCTTGCAAGAAACCTATACACAGGTATTGTTCCTACACCGCTACATTTGTCAGGCTGTCTGTCTATGTAAGCTTCCGCCTTCCTCGCGCAAGTTCCACGAAAACCGGCGAAACAAATAACTCTGCCGCTGCCGCCGCCGCCAGGTCGCCGTTTTATTTACTTTGCAACTTGCAATCCTGTTAATGTGCGGCGGCCAACAACAATTTATTGCATTTTCATCAACAAATCTTCTGCTCGGGAAAACCTAGGAGGTTAATTTCGGATCCGCTAGCACTCTATGGCACAGGGTCCAGCAGCTAGCATTTTGGCCTTGCCCATGAATACCTTTATATCCCTGAAAATGGAATTACAGGAAGGATCATCAGAAACCCCAAGAAAAGGGATAATATAATGAGTGATGCAACTATGCATTTGGAGACAGCAGCTGCATAAAATGCAGGTGAAGCATGAATTTACCTGCATCTGGGAACTGAGCAGTCCCCATGATCACACTGTTTTGAGTGAGTGAGCAGAAGTCTCCACATGAAGACACAATTCCTGCAACCTCCTTGGTTGCGGATAGCACATCGTACACCATGGTAGAATAACTTTTTCATTGTAACACACAGTTTGAAACTGCAATTATGCGGATCATGGAAGCATTTTGACGCATGCACCAAGCTCTCAAGGTAGTCCTGCTTTGCAAACATAAAGTTCATTAGTATGGAACTCACCAGGGAAATATCATTCTAACAGAAGACAATTAAAGAAATTTATTTTAGAACCACACAATCATCACACAAGAATCCAAAATAAGGAAAATCTTCACGTTCGCAGAACCATACTAAAAGAAGGATCATATTCCAAACAATACAAAAAATACTAATCACATAAATCGTACATGAATTAGGTAAGAGAACAGAACATAATAGAATTAGAATATCCAGTTACAAATTTAACATCCCTTGGCATTGCTATGGATTATGATAATCCAGTTTGTCTAATGCATATTTACCGTTTGTTGAAATAAACTTTTTCCTAATTCTGTAACTATTTTTCTACAACACTGCAAAATAAACCCAGCACAGAACAGTCCAACACAAAACTGAGACTTAAAACAGATACCTGGAGTGTGTAGTTTGGCAATAGCTGCTGATTGTCCGTCTGTTTGAGTTTATGTATATGCAAATTTTCGCCGTCTTGTTTATAGCATGAATCACAAAATTTGCAGCCAGTGCAAACCAGGCACCGCCACGCAAAGCGTTGATCCATGGCCCGGTGACAAGCAGAGCAAGCTGAATCATGTAGATTATAAAGAATCATCATTGTTGAGTGTTTTGCCCGTCGTAGTGTATCAAACTGGTACTGATTGTCTTGACAATGCTTCAAGAAATCTGTTCTACTGTCAAAATACTTGCTTTCCATTAATGGATCTCCATCATCAATCTCTGGAAGAGGTTCTTCCTCTATCTGTAGAACAATTAGTAACCCTGGTAAGTACAAATTTCATCATACATTTACCAAATAGCAGCGAGCATACTTCGCTTGCTTTATTTGACTAGTGAAATTAACTTAAAAGTAGCAGAGTTTATAGTAATACTCTTTGAAATGCATGCTTCTGTTTTGTTGCAGCTGGATGCCTGTCCTTTTGTGGAGAACTTAGCTCCTCTGCATGGCATCTACAAGGAAGAACGGCAAAAACATCATCAGTAATGGGTGCCATATCAATGCAAATGGGTGATTATTCGAGGAACAAAAACTGACAAGTTAAAAAATAGGGGTCATGTTAAGTCCATTTTGCAATTTGAATGACAGATGATCAATTCAAAAAGAAACTGGAGGCTGATGGTTACAAGGGCCTAGAAGCTAGATGATAATATGTGTGTGCAGTTGGATTTTTCATAAGACATTCTCACTGCTGCTGCTTTATCAAGCTTTATGTGGTCATAACAATGACAGCAGATTACGTAAGTATAAGATAAAATAATAGTGATCGGATGAAGTACTTACTGGTCACAAAGATGGAAGTTTTTGCAGCAAGTACACATCCAACTTTTACCAGATAAAATAGGTTGGTGGCAATGCTTGCAAAACTGCTGCAGACAAAGCATAATAAAGTCTTCTTTCATTGTTCGCATCTTTTCTCCAAGCTACCAATAATGAAACATATGGTGTCAGTGCTGACGTTATACTGAAAGGAGGATTAAAACAAGATTAAAGTAAACTAACTTGGTGCACTAGCAAGATATCCTCAGGGTTTCCTTTCCTGTCATCACGTTTGGCAACCCGTAGGACCCTTCCTGCTTGTATCCCTTTCTTCTGCGAGGTGTTGTCGTCTTTCTTCTCGAGGAGTCTCTCTGCTTCCCCAGGCCAGAAATCATTCTCACAATATGGCAAGCATGCTGCAGAAATAATGGCCTTGCATTCACTGGTAGGCTGAAGAAAAAAATCGTATAGCGTATTACGCTCCACAACTACACCCTCCTTAACAGCCTTCTTGATCAAGTTCTGGTACCTAAGAAGATTCATGAGAAAGCCCAATGAAGTACCATAAACAAATAATCAGGATCAAATCGTAATTATCATGTTATAAATACTGACCAGCTCCGAAGCTTGTCAGACCTCGGCATTTTTTGTGCCGTGGGATGACAGTACAAAACATAATCATCACGCTTTGTAGATGGGCAAGCCCATATGGAGCAGCTTACAAATCCTTGTTTCTTGCAGTAATCCAAATAGCCAATCTAAAGGAAAAAACATATCGGAAGAATTTGAGCTCAACATGAAATTAAGAAGGTTAATATTAGCTGAGTATTGCATTCCTCGTACCAAAATTTCATGGTACACAAAGGTACGGAGAGCTTCCCCACTTGCAGATTTGATCTCAGGCCTGAAGTACTTGACAGAATCGATATATGCAAGATAAACATGCCTTTGATTTGGTGGCGGGCTAGCAGAACCATACTCTTGTACATACATGGCGAAAAGACAAACATCCACGCCTTCATTCTTTTGAAACAAGAGAATGGCCTGTACAGAACAAAAGGCACCAAAAGTTAGCCCTCGTTATGTACTAAATAGCTGAAATTATTGTTAACTTGGATAATGACAAAAGAATTTGTCAAATAAGGTATCACCTTTGATTTGTACGGAAATTCAGCAGGGTAGTTTCCTTGTTTAAAAAAATCCCGAAAATGTGGTAGGACTTGAAGTACTCTTGCAGCAGAAGAAACCACTCTAACAGTAAGACCTTCAACTTCAGGTACCTAAAATATTAGAGTGCAAAAGGAAATTGCAATAAGTTTACTCCATGGTTAACATCAGACTACAAAACAATTCCTAGAGACAGGCAAATAATATTATGATCAAAACAGACAGACTGAGTAAACATCAGCAATCAGAACTCATTTCATTATAATATGACATGAATCAAATTATCTCTATTTGAATCCAATAAATTAAACCACATAACTTGGCATAGTTTAGAACAGAAGATCCTGAAATGCAACAAATATTACCCAATTATATATACAGAGAACGAATTGCTAAGTCCACAGTGGAAGATTGCATATTTACAATGAAAGAGCTGGTGTGTAAGTATTAAAACAGGAATGTGATAGGTCTAAAGTTAGTTGTATGGTCAAGAATTGCTGATAATTTGGGACTTATTTTGCATGTAGTACATGTCCACAAGACAACCAGAAACATGGCACAAATACCTCTTCAACACTTTTTCCTGAAGCTCTTGCCCTCTGCATGCGCTCATGGTCAAGCCGCACTGAAAGTCTCTGCTCGATATGATTGCTCAGTTTAGTTCTTGGTAACTCTAATGCTCCTAGGACAGCACATGACTCCAGCAAATTTATGTCTCCGCTATCCTTCTCCTTCAATAAACATTTCGCACATGTATATTCCACCTCCTCCTCCACAACTTTAGGGTTAAAAAGGGCGCATATTTGATGCTGCCATGCTTTGCACTTGTCACACTCAACCCACTGAAATGGCACAAGTTGAACAAAAGATGAGGAATTCGTATATGATTAAGAATAAGTAAAGAGATATAAGAAAAGCACATTACCCATTCAGGCTCGGCATCTGTTTCTGCATAATTGGATCTCTTTTGATATTTAGTTTTTGCATTACTAACATGGTGGTGACATTTGCCACATATTGAAGTCTTATCACTTCCATTTTCCACAGGAACATAATAGGACCCCGTTGAATTTATTATTTTAAAACACAGAACACAGAATCGTGGAGGAGGTTCAAAAAGTAGCCGCTCCATCCCACATAAGTTGCATGTATTTTGGTCAGGCAAGCCTGACTGGTCCTCTTCTGTAATCACCTTGTTCTGAAAGAAAAAATAATAATTGAGACAATGAATATGACCTACAGCTCAAAATAACTAAATATAGTATGTACTATACAGTCAATCCAGTTAACATGATAAAACAAAAACTATTTTGAGCCTAACTAAAGTGAAGTTACATAATAACAATGGAATTTTGCATATTAGTAAGTGGCATAATCTGTAGGTATTCTAGCACAACTAAGCATCAAGTGATATTACAGTAAAAGAAAACCAATGAGATCCATCCAACAGGCTCTGAACTCACTGGAAAAATATGCTGGTTCAGACTTCTCATGTGATCTCTAAGCTCCTCAGCTGTTAAAGGATAAAGTATTGAACCCCCTCTTTTCTTCCTTGCAGTTAGGCTGGCTACTGGTGATGTTTGATCCACTGAGCAAAGCTTCATCTCGATGTCACCATTTTCATGACACAACCCTTCTTCAGCTTGCACAGCAGTCTCTTGCAACCTAAAAATCTCCATGTTATTGCTAGCATTGCTGTCCTGCAAGGAATAGCCAGACGGAGACTTCATAGATAATGCTGTGGTTTCAGACTGTACTGTTTCAGGAGATGCATGAGGCCCATTGGCAGCAGGCTGTTGTTCCTTTCGAAACTCTGTTTCATCGGCATGGACAGGAAAGGGATAATTAACCTTTAATCGTTTTGCCGGATGATGCTTGCCAGAAGATTCATCTGAAGCAGGTGAATTTGGCTTTGATACAGTGCTATTTGATGTCTGTTCAGCTCTCCCCACTACCTCTCTTACAGTGACACAATTATCAGAGTACAAGTCACAGCCTCCAGCTGTGATATTTGACTGATCTGACTGCTCTATTGGGTGACTCCGCATATATAACACTTCCTTACATTCTCTGTACTGTAGAGACGATGATACTTGGCCAGTGGAATATCTGTTGTTATTTGTAAAATTTGCGGTCCGGTCACACATTCCAGACACAGAACTGGAACTACCAGATGTCGATGGTTGTGGACTATCAACTTGATGAGCATCACCTGATACAATTTGATCATAATGTTTAAGATGCAAAATAGCTTAAGCTCAGTTTCATACATAAGTCAAGGTAAGTAAATAACTAACCTGGGAAATGGTTTTCTGTATAGCCAGTAGGTGCTCCACCACTGAAATCTCCAGCAAGAAAGGAACTGCATTTTGGTAGTGATGGCAAACATGGTGCAGCAGTGTTGTTTGATAAGCTTTCAGGACTCCGTTTAATGTTATCAGCTGACAAATGAGCAAAGTCGGCAGCAACTTCATGGTGATTAGTTGGTGCAAATCCTGCCAAAATAAACCCAAAGTTAAAATTCTGAAGTTGTATTGTGAGGTCAAGATCGAAAGTGGTCATCTTAACTCACCCTGAGGATAAAACACATGCTGCATACTTGAACCTGTTACTTCTATCCCAAGCTGTCCTGGGTATGATGTCGGTAAAGCTGCTGAAGAAGCCCAAGCATATATACTGTTGCCAAATGATCCACAACTGAGAAGAGCATTTACCCTAACTTCTAAAGTTTCAAAATCCATGTATTGGACCTGAGAGAAAAAAAGTAGGTGTTATCAAGTCGTCCAGAATTAGGATAACATGATTTAAATAACCGAATTCCATGAGTACATCACATCTAACAGTAACAGTAACATGAACAGAACACAAAACAAATTACAAGAATAGGTTAAACATTGACAATCAGTTCAAGTTCACCAGAGCATAATTAAAGATAGCATCTAAAGATGATGTAATAAGGGAGCAGAATAACCCCAAACAAAGTACCAAGTGAGGTCAGGGACAATTATAGTGAAAACAGAGGAAAGAATTATATTTGCGACACGACACAACACAAACCTTTGATTCAGCATCCTTATAAAGCTGCTCATCAATACTTTTCGAAACTGCCACAAGATAACGTGCGTCCAAGTTGTAGAATTCCCGCCTTCTTTGCAGGTAGTTTGCACTGGATAGATAAAGAGATCAAGATGTTGTGTGAAAATAAGAAATATATATGATAAATTAGTTAGAAAGACAGAACCACTTCAAAAAAAATCACCTCTCTAATACCCTGAATTATCTCTATGTGTGGGTTTCAATCAAACAACAAAATACAGAGACGATATTGTCATATATAGTATGTCAACATATTTTGCAAGGACGTCTGTGGCAATGTATACTATAAGAATATGAACAATGACAGATTCGTCAACATAGCTAGGAAAAAAGGACCTACAATGTAACCATTGCTATTAGAATAAGCTAGCATTGCTGTCGACATTTGTGGTTTCAGTACTTACATTCTATGTTTGATCACGACACGGACTGGAGAAGTATCTGAATCCATATTATCCAGCTGAAGAATTTGCGCTGCAGTCTGCGCACAAGGTTTCTGGACAGTAAAGCCACTTGGTGCATACTGCTGCTGGATCCCTTGCAGGGTTTGTGTCATCATCCTTCTAAATCACTTAAAATCAAAATATTTAAGTTAGTTTCAGACTTATCAGCAGCTACAACCACCCCATATAAACAAATGGTCAGGCAAATGGTAATAAACAAGAATAAATCAAACAATTATTATTAATACAAAGCAGCATTACATAATCGCTACAGACAACAGCTCCATTTTGACAAGTAAAAATCAAACATGCCAACCACCGAGCCCCACATGCATGACTAAAAGCAAGCACTTCAGCCTCGTACTAAAGTGAGTTTTATAACCAGTAAATAAACCATGACTAACAACAAGCACATTAACTACAGCCCAGGTTTAATCACTTGAAAGAACTGAAATTTGGCCTCCTAACTAAAATCTACGACATGAAACCAGGCACTGATATATAAGGCAAAAGGGGCAAGAACTATGCGCATAGAAAAATGTAAGCAAGAAGATCAGCATTGCTAAATAAAAGTAAAACCAATGTAATTTTCATATCCAGAAACTACGTTGCTCATCATTTAAGTAAGAAAATACGACCTTAAAGCAAACATTCAGATTTAATCAGCAATGCCGCCCTCATTCAGATGTTCACTAGTACATAATCAGCAATGTCATCCTCATTCAGTTAACACTCTGGTTATAGAATGGCCGGGTGAGCATAGCAAGTAGGACTAACAATCACAGGATATGCTACGAACACTCGGCCCAGGCACAAATATTTTATTTCCTAATTGAAATCGGATTGGTTTTGGTCAGCAGCGCCACCAGCGGCGCGTGACACGCACGGGCCTCGGAGAAGGGAGGGGCGCGGGGGAGGGGGCGCAGAGGGCTTACTGGGGAGGAAGAGGCCGCCGTCCGTCGCCCCCTTGGCCGGAGGAGGCCGCCGCGACTGCCTCGGCTCGGTCGCGCGGCGTCGCCTAGGGTTAGGGTTTCGTCGGCGGCGTCGGCGTATCGGACGGTGGAGGCTTGTGATCGAGCAGGGCTGGGCCGGGATTCTTTCTCCTACTTGAGACCGTCGTCGTTGCCCCGACTTCTTCAATGACTCGGAAAAAAAAAGAAGGTTTTCTTTTCTTTTTTCTTTTTTTTAAAGCGGAAAAAGGAAATTGGTTGGATGTCGAAACTGGGATAAAAAAATATTTTTTTTGCGGGGTGAAACTGGGATCGATCCTTGGGAGTTTGGTAGTGCTAGCATATAAACGACTCCGTAAATAGTGATGGTTAAAATACTGCAAATATCATTTGAAATTATCGCGATCCAGATAATTAAAGTACCGCAAAATATGGTACTCACGATAAATTATGAACATTGCTGTTTAAATGAGAAATATAAAGTCCTATAATTACGAGGAGTGTTCGAACTAATGGAAATGACTAGCCAATCCATATATACACTTCAACATTTTCTCTCACGGCGAATCAACATGTGGTTGAATGGTTATGGAGACAATGATATCGTCAATCCAACAGAGTTCAAGTCCTATAATTGGCGCTGGTATTCGCCTTTTCCTTAATTTATTTCAGTACTTCCGACAATATATATTCAATGGGAGGAGACATTCCCATTGACTATAGAGGTGTATGCGACTCTCTCAATCTCAAGATGATGCGTCGGTTTAATTTGTCAGAGGTGTTCATAGGGGTGAGTGTAGGTGTTCATAGGTTTAACTTGTTTGCATAAAACATGCAGTTCTTAGCCAATTATTCCAGTTATGAATGAGTGTCGCATGGAGTTCTAGATGAAAATTCAATATAAAAGTCTTTACCGAAATACCGGTATGTGAACAACGTTTTGAAACCGTAGACAAACTATACGGGCCTCTCGTAGAGGATTCTTTTAATTATTAGACTTTAACCATTTATTTTATCTAATAATTCCTAGAAAAATCTCTAAGGTCCATGTGAAGCATTCATGGGCACAGAAAGTTTAGTCACACCATGCTAGGTGGCATGGGAGACCAACTCATAATGTGGGTTGTTTCATACACCATTAAGATCTTGAGAATAGAATAAATACAACGTGCTCCTCTTCCACTGACCGGGCATCACATGTCGTGGTTTGTGATGGAGCGGAGTCGAGCTAGGACATATGACCTATGCAACATGTCTGCACTACCTCAATTTTTGTCACACCAGAAAAAAAAGTTAAAACTTTCTTGCCTCCTTAGTGTGCAGCCGTTTATCTTCCTCTTCCTGGTGGATCAATTTGAGGGTTCTATAAGAGGTAGCTCTTCTTTCATAGACGCAGAACACACAACTGCCTCGTTCCAGAACATTATGTCATCTACCGTTTTTCCCTTCCCACCTCTTGGTGTGCACCCATAAGTGAGACAGCGGGCCCTTGAAGCCCCATCTATTGATATCATGTATGCAGTGGCGGAGCCACCTCCCGACGACCCCGGACAGCTGCCTGGGCTTTGCTCGGGAGTCACCATAGAAATTACAGTAATAAACATGAAGTGATTAGCATTTTGTATGTGCAAATGACCGTTGGCTGGGTGTCTTTGTGCTCATGCCTGGGTTGTACGGGTGAGCTGGCTCCGCCACTGCATGTATGGAAAAGAGGTAATCAGGTTTTTGGGGAGTGCTCTAGCGAGACTGTTGGATCTTCCTCCATCATGGCTGAGCAAGAGGACTTCCCAGACGACGACTTCTTCCTTGACGTCGATCACCTCCTCAACGACATGGTGAACAACGCACATGCATCTTCTTCCACTGCACGTGTGTATTCTTATCTCTTCTGTTAGAGTTTGGGTCTGGTCTACTACCTTTTATCTCGATGTTGATATTATGTTCATCTGTTATGTATACAAATGCATGGCTATTTAGATCACTTTGCACTTGATTCGATTATCATCTCCATTATCATTATATTATGTTTTATCTAGTACCTCTTTTCTGGATTAAACTTAATGAAAACTTGCTCGATTCTTCAACCAAGGCGGCAGGGCGCCTTGCCGTGGTACCGGTGCTCCTTTAACAAGGAAGCTGGCCGGAGGCAAGCGGCTCCCTGGCCGAGGCCGCCAAGCGGCAGGGACTATGGAGAAATTACTCCAGTGCGTGCGCGATGTCAGGACGGCGAATGACCTGGGTCGCCACACGACGCACTTGGATTGCGATTGTTTGAATTAATTAGATTCATCGGGATCAACAACACGTGAAAGGACTACTCAAAATTAGTAGTCCGTCCTCATGTCAAGATTAAAGCTCAATCGTTAATAGATCAGCCTAATACTACACATTAAATCCAGTAGCATATATACGATGTACTGTAAAAAAAGCTCAAAAAGAAAAAACCTTGACACGATCTCAGCTTCTCTCCAACTCTGAAAAACCTTTGAAACCTTACATCCTACAAAAAACAAACAAACAAGAAAAGCACAGTTTGCAATTTGTGTTTTGCAACTAATTAATCCATCCATCAGTGTATGCACCTCCCGGGCACCCTCCACGAGAAGTACTCCGTGTTCCCAACGGCGACGCGCGCCCTGTACGTCTTCCAGTCCTCCAGCACGTTCCTCAGATCAAAGAGCTTGTTCTCCAGCCCCACGCAGCAGTTGGCGTGCATGGTGACGATCCTGCCCAGGTCCTTGCCGTGCTGGCAGAAGCCCCCGAAGCGGCCGGTGTCGAGGAACTGCACCGTGGTGCCGAGGCGGCGGGGCACGCCCTCCTTGACGATCTTGTCGAACACGTACTGCTCGTGCATCCCCGGGAACCGCGCCCGCGACGCCTGCCAGTGCTCGTAGAACCCGATGCTGCCGGCGCAGGACCGCACGTAGAGCAGCCCGCCGTTGGGGTAGTTCCCCGGCGAGCCCGGGTCGCCCACGAAGAAGTCCGACGACATCACCACCTGCGCCGCCGCCGGCATGCGCGGGAACGGGTCCCGGAACCACAGGATGTCCACGTCCGTGAAGAGGAAGGTGTAGCCCAGCTCCAGGATGGTCTGCTGGAACCGGTTCCGCTTCCACATCATCTCCAGGTAGTCCCCCTTCATGTACTTCTGCTCCGCCGCGAAGTCCATGCCCTCCACCTTGAACCAGTAGCAGAAGGGGTGCACCGCGTTGCACCGGTCGAAGGCTTTCTTGTCCATGGCCACTATGAGCAGGTGCTTCACCAGATACGCCGTGCTCTCGCCGTGCTTGAAGCTCTCCAGGAACAGGTCCAGGAACGACCCCGGTGCCGCCCATGCCTCGTTGAGCGCCGTCATCAGCACGGTCCGGTCTGCGTTCGCCGCTCGTCGGAGCAGATCGGCGAGGTCTTGGGGCTTGTCGTGCTGTTTCAGTGGAATCATTTAGAGTTGATACATATTTACTTTTTTCTATATAATGATTTTGACATCCCACACAAAAAGAAATAAACATTTTGAAAGTTAAATCATCACATCAGCTCAACTTCAAGCATAATAGCCGCATGCTAGTTTGGTCATGTGAAGTACTGCGATTGTTTGATCTGTTCGCTTTTGTTGACATCTTGATTTTTGGGTACCTTTCAAATGGTGCTTCACATTCTTGTCAAAGCTAGAATTAATAATAACTGTTAAACAATAATGGTGAAGGAGGTGATAACTACTTTTCTATTAAAAATGATTATAGTTTTAGGAATACCCTTTATTTGGATTTTCTACAAATACTCTGACGAGGACATTAATTACTACCAAGCATACAACCACACCTACCACTACTTCAGCTACATTTGATCAAGACATGATGGCTAAGCAATAAGACGAAACGTTGGCGTTGTATAAGAAGTTCTCTCACATCCTTTGAATGTAAGAGCTAGCGATGAAGTCTTCTATGTATTGTACTCTAGTTTAGACTACTAGCATAATCTTGAGTTCAAACGATGATAACTTCTACATTCGACTATGAATTGGGTCTCCAACGGTTCCAACCAGGTCTCCAAATTCCATCTGACCGTGACACAATTGTCAAAATAGTTCAAGTTGTTACATAGACCAAGTCAAAAGGTAGCGTGTGTCACCTCCACACGGACCCATGTGCCTCATATAAACTAGGCTTGTATTCAATTCCCCTCCCCGGGGATGTGCGATTGCTAGCGGGGACTATACTTTCATGGTCACCTTGCTTCGACGCGATTAACAACCTTTCAGATTTGGTTTACCGATTCCTGAAGTGCAACATTGTCACGTCTCACACCGTCCAAGTCGTTACCAATGAATCGACAAAGTGTTTCACATTGACAAATGAGACACACTATATACCTCTTTTTAAAATATAAATCAGCGGAAAAAAAAATGAAGGGTGCGTTATATATCGGTGCTAGATCCACCAATGGGATTAAGAATGCTCCATTTTTATATATAACACACGGTGACTCCAATATCTGGACTCAAAATTGTTCACAAGCTCTTCCACTTGCAGAAGACCGAAAGGGTTTATTCTTCTGGGTAACATGCTAGTGGCATTAGCCCGGCCGTCAACATCGGCAAGTGGCACTCAGGAAAACCGGAGATAAGTAAAGCGAAAATATTTCATTCGTCTTGACGTGAAAAAGTTGCATTCCCTGTCAAGACGCAGCCAGAGCCATGTGTCCGCTAAGATGCTCCTAGCTAATGCTAGGTGTGGGTTGTCTATAACTAAGAAATGGCCCAATGGGTGCGATGATTAATTAAGTTTCTTAGCACAAACCATGCACAGAATTACAAGTGATTACGCAACTTTCACTCTCGGCCACAAGCTATATACAGAGAAAAGCAGAGATGAAAAGTTTTTGCTTCTTAATTAACCGTTTGATTGTGCATAGCTAAAGCAAAGACGAACCTGCTGCTTGTCCACAGGCATCACGATCTTCTTCTTCTGCTGCTGCTGCCGCTGGTGCTGCTTTTTCTGCTCCGATGACGACGAACCATCGCTGCTGCCGCCGTCGCTGCTGGCGACCACGGCCTTGCTCACCTCCTTCTTCTCTTTCACGACGACCTCTTGCTTGGGCCGATCGGCCCTGTCTCCCCCCTTCTCCGGCGCCCACCGTGGCGCCGGCGGTGACCTCGCGCCGAGCTCGCGGCCCACGGATGTGTAGAGGAGGAAGAAGGCGGTGGCGAGGGCCGCGCCGAGGAGGAGCGAGGTCGCCGACTTCATCGACGACGAAGCGCGCACGCGACTGGGCAGCGAGGTGAGCAGGCCAGGAATATAGGTGGTGGGTGCGCTGCGGCTACGGCTGTGCATAAGTCGCAGCTGGCCGTGGCAGCATGGGCATGTGCGGGCAGAGGTTCAAGCCCGGCGGCGAGCGAGGGGTGGGAATAATGGAGGCGGTCGTCGCGTGGGGTTGTTGGGATCGGGATCGGACGAGACAATTGTCGCGAGGAGAGGGAAGCAACGGCAGGCTGCGTGTGGGAGTGAGTAATCGACTTGGTCTGTGGCTCTATGCAGCTGTCCATAACCGTAGAAAATTCCAGGGTTGGTGAGTGCGCGGACCGGTGGCGTCTAGCACTGCATCAGATTATTGTTTGTGTTGAACCGGCCGAGACCCAAAAAATAAAAATGGAGGGTGATACTGGGGGCGTGTTTGGTTACTTTTTAAGCAGGCCTGGTTGAGAGGAGGAAAACGAGTCAAGCTGAGTAGGGCTGGTTCCAAAAAAAACGAGGCAAAAACGACATTGTCAAGTAGTTTGGTTGCCTGCATATGAGGTTTTGTCATCGTCAAAGCAATTTTCATCCGGTGTTTGGTTGCATACGTGCATGATGATTAGGAGTTAACAACTACACTTAACAGGGAGTTCGTATGTGTGCTTGAGGATCGACATGAGGCGGACAGGGAGTTGCTTGGTGGTGTTTGGTGCGGGCGGGAGGTCAGGGAGCGCCGACAAGGGTGGAGCTCGATGAGTTTGATCCTGTCCGTCTGATGGTGCGCGAGAGGCGCAAGGTTGGCCGGCATGGATACAAGGCGAACGACGATGTCAAGGTGGTTGTCATCGGAGGCGTTGTCGATGAGGCGCTTGACCATCTCGAGGTATGGTTTGATGGTGTCGAGGCGGTGGTCATCGGAGGTGCTGGCGATGAGGCGCTTGGCCTCGGGGAAGGCGGCCTCGAGCGCGGTGCCGACGGGCCTCACAACGGACTCTCACGCAGTGAACATTACGGCCGCAGCGATGAGACGGGCCCAACGACAGGATCCTATGCGACTTCGGCGACCGACGAGGCGTAGGAGTGGTTCATGGGCTGGAAGGTGGGTGAGATTGGGCAGTGCGCCCATGACAGGAAGGAGGAAGGGGACGAGGGTGTAGATGGATAGGTGTGATTAAGTGTAAAGACTTTCTAGCGAGCCATTCATGTGCGCTCCAAAGCATTGCTCAGGCCTGGGCTTGCTGGAAAGTGTTGATTCGGCCGTTCCAATGAGTCAGATCCAGAGATGCTTTTAAAAATCATGCTATACAGGACTAACATTATTTGCATGTAACCAAACACACGAAGACCAAAAAGATGCTACATACAACTAGGCGCCCCTATGCTTCGCTTTAAGCGAGCACAAGAGCAAGCCTCGCGTCAGGGGGAGCCTAGACAGGCCGGCCCAGCCGCGCGGGATGCCGCTGCCTTTTTTTCTTTTATATGTTCTTATTTTTTTACTTTTTTTTTGTACTTTAAAATATTCTACATTTATATAAAAAAAGCATTGTTAAAAACACATTTGAAATGTTGAAAAGTATTTAAAAAATATTGAACATGTATTAAAAAATGTTAAATAAGTATTTTAAAATGTTAACAAGTATTTAATTCTTGTTAATAAGTATTAAAAAATGTTTTTGACACAAACAAGAATGTAGAGTGAAAACGAAAACAAACATGAGAAAAGCAAAAAAGAGAAGGAAAAAGAAAACCAAACAAAAAATGGAGAAGAAAGAAAAGAAAAAAAAACAAAGACGGAGAAACAAAATGCAAGAAAGAATGGAAAAAAATGAAGAAGAACAATAAAATAAACAAAAGTAACAACAGAAAAAGAAGGGCTCGAAAAATTCTTAAGTAGTACGCGTCATACAAACTTACCTTGTGAGGGGCCTGGGCGGAGTGACCAGCAGCATCGATTGAACTACCTAGGGCGCGTTTGGTTGCCTGTATTAGGCCCAAGCAGACCCGCGCGGGACGAAAACAGGTTGTTTGGTTCCATGCATTCACTATTTGGCCTGCATAGCACGAAGATTAAAGCACTCCTAGACCTCGCCCGAGAGCTACCGCCGAATCGCTAGTTTCTCGGTACCCAGGCGGAGCGAGGCCATGCGTGGCTCTTCATTGCACGCCTCGGGGAGCGCGAGATACGGACGTGACGTCCCATAACTCCCTCTCGCTCTCCTGTCACCGTCCACTACTGCATTCACACCACTCCCTCTCACTCCTCTCAGCGCCCCTTGCGATCTCCTCTGCTCCGATGAGTCGCCCGCCGCCGCGCCGTCCGTTGACCACCATCAGCGTCGGCCAGAACCGCATCCACGAGCGATGGGTTGTCGCTTGGCAAACTCCAGGGTGAATCTGATGCGGGCTTTGCGGGTGATGTCTCCCGTGTGCACCAGGCCGCCATGTCCGACCAATGCGGTGCCAGCCGCTCCTGCTCCGCCACCGATTCCGGACCTCGCGGTCCTGGGCTCGGTGGCGCTGCCGGAGGGGAAGGCGTCCTCATCGTTTGTCGGAACACCTGTTGATGATGGGGTTTTTTCTATCCCCATCCGAGGGTTCATTCCATGGGCATCGGTGACCTCCTCATTGACTGCGCGCGTGGCCACGAGCACCGGGACAAGGCCGATGACCGTCGGCATTGGCGGCTCCTCCTCGTCTTCACCGTCCATCCTCTTTCCACCAGGGTTTTCTCCTCGGCCAGCGTACGCTCGAGCCGCTCCGGTAAGAACGAAATCCCACCTCTGTTGGTAGATGTGTAGATTAGGGTTTTCATTGGCATGAATTGTATTGTATTGTATTGGATTGGATTCAATTACAATCGAGTCGATTCGATGTGATTCAGTCCCCCTTCTGCTTGGTACTATTCATGTTCTTGATGTGTGTTCCATTTGTTCATGCTTGCTGCTTGATGTTTATGTTGACGATGCTTAGGGTTCTTGTTTTGCTTGATGTTCATGTTGTAGCTGTGTTTGTGTAGGAGATATGCCCTAGAGGCAATAATAAATGTTATTGATTATCTCCCTGTTCATAATTATGTTTATGTTCCATGCTATAACTGCAATGATTCTCGAGTCTACAAATAAAACGAGGCTTGGAGGGAAACTCATGTGCACGTGTGGGATAATAAATGGTAAAATGTATTCCTAGTCTGGCCTCTAAGACTGGCTCAAGTATTGCATGATGATCCTGTTTTCCTGATCATGGGCATGGCTATGCCGGCAATTTTGAGGGCACAATGTTAGAAGAACATTTGTGTTGAATCGACCCAAATTATTGTTATGCTATGAGATACATTCGTCATAAGCTAATGGTTAATAACACAGAGAAGTTAATGTTTGCATAATTCCTTAGACCATGAGAGTATCGAGTTTCTTCATGCTTGCTTCATGAACTTTGGGGTTTGTTAAACGTCATCCATAAATGGGTGGCTATTACGGCGGCTTACGGGTTCATGGAAAAGTATGTGAAGTAACTTGATAGCTCGAGATTGGGATTTGCTCCTCCGACGATGGAGAGATATCTCTGGGCCCTCTCGGTGTTACGGTATCCATCATCGTCTGGCCAGACACTTTGTGATTTGATCATGGGGATGCCAGAACATGGGAACGAGAAAAGAGAACAATACCGTTAACGAGGTAACTAGCATAGTGGACAAGTTGTTGATCCACGAGGATGCCAACATGTCTCACCTCGGGTATTTGTAACATATCGCGAAGCAAAAGGAATAGCACACATCAACTGGAGGTTCACTCGAATATTTATTCGTGTGGGTATAGGGATCGATATGGGTGTCCACGGCTCCGATGTTGATCATTGATCGGAAGGGGTTCCGGGTCATGTCTATGCTTCACCGAACCTATAGGGTCACACGCTTAAGGGTCATCTATCTGTTGAATACTAGACAGGGAGTCTGAGAGAAAATCACCGAAAAGTTTCGGACACCGGAAAAGTTTCAGACAGTAGAAAAGTTCCGTAGACAGGTCACCGGAACAGTTTCGGTGAAACTGAAAAGTTGTTTCAGAGGATACCATAAAGTCAAATTGGTTTTGGCACATGTCTGATAATTCTTGGAGGGTGCCAGAATCATTCTGGAAACTTCTGGGAATTTTCCGGAAGAATAACCGGAAATGTTCCGGAGCTGCCGGAACCGCTTCAGATGCTTTTCGCAGATGAAAATCACTATTCCGGAATTGTTCCGGATCGTATTGAAAATTATTTTAGTGGGTGCTAGAAATGTTCTAAGCCCACATAAATATTTTTAGTTCGAACGGACGCTGAAAAATGTCGTCGTGAATAGTGAAAGTGCTTTTTGGACTACTTTATGGAAAGCCACCTTTTGGGGCTTTGCTCCAAAAGATCTTGGGGATGACATGGATGGATTGGAGCCATTTTTGGGGCCCCACATGAGGGTGTGGCCAGCCACATGGTGGACTCCTTCATGGAGTCACTCTTGTTCCTTGGTTTCACTTTTATGCCCTTGTGGAAGGACTTCATTCATGTGCATTTTGGGTTTTATTGTAAAACCACCCTACCCCTTGGTTTTCCTATAAATAGAGGAGATGTGGGCTGCCATTTCTTGATCCTTGTGCTCTCATACACATGCTTTGTTTTGCAAGCTCTCTCTCTCCCTCCCAGCGAAATAGTTTCGTAGAGCCGAAAGGCTGTCTGGGTTCCGGCAGGAACTAGTTCTGGACGGCGAAGCCCTGCCGGATAGATGACACCGTATGTGTGCAACTCTGTAGAGAGATTGTAGTTTCGGTCTTAGTTCGAGAGTGCCTCCCGAAGGGCTGTCAATGTGACCGTCCGAGTTTTGGAGGTCCTCCCGAAGGGCTGTCCGAGTGACAGTCCGAGCTTCGGAGGTCCTCCCGAAGGGCTGTCCGCGACACCGTCCGGGGGACTGTCCGACCGCCTCCCGGAGGGCTGTCCACGGGGCAGATGAGGGTATACATCCTCGTGGTTGGGAGGTTGTAAATCCTAGCTGCGGGGATCTGCACCGCCGATCGTCATCGACTCTACTTCCGCTGCGCTATGAGTCGGTAACGAAAAGATCAAACCTTGTATGCAGTCTTCATAGTGGTCCTGGGCTGGTGCGTAGGTCGGAATTTTTTTGTTTTCTGCTGCGTTACCCTACAGTGGCATCAAGAGCCGTGCTATGCGTAGATGCAGGTTGCGATCTAGAATACATGGAGATGTATGGGTGTTGCATGAGATCTATTACTGAAAATTATTTGTGCGGGTAGCAGATGAAATCTGTTAGCCGATGTTCCTGTTGCTTCCCCTGAATTTGCGTAGTCCTGATCTTAACGGAATGGTGGAATCTCACAAAGTTCTGGCAATCCGCGATCCTTTCATGCTGCTCCTGGGTATGCTGATTGACAGATCAACGAAGTGCTAACAGTTCTTTGGGTTCCACCATAGTTGAGAAAGATGGATGTTTCGCAGACGAAAGGGCAATGCAGATGTGATCTGCACGGGGGTCACGCGTATGACGAAGTTTAGTATGGGGCTCAAGATTTTATTATCTCGTGTTTCATACACCCTGGAAAGTTAATCTAGCAACTTGAATTATCATACTTGATGATGGACGTTGGTAGATTCGGTTTGTTTCGAAACCTTAGAAGCCACGTAAAACAAGTTTTTGCATGGACCGATTAGAGGCGTCTAACTTGGTTTTGCAGGATGGTTTGCATGTGCATGTGATGTGGTATAGCAGTGTTCATAATAATTTGATTATGTATGAGATGACTATATGATGTAAATTGATTAACATGACCTGTGTGTCATGATTCGGCATGATGGTTGGAGCCATATGGTTGCACTTTAATGACCTACGTGTCAACCTTATGTAATGCACTTATTTTATTAAGCTATAGAGATAGCAATATTATTTGGTGCATCAACAAGGTGGTGGCAATCTTCGCAAAGGTGAACACCGACGCGAATGCCGAAGACGAAGGAATGAAAGACTTCTCCGTCAGAAAGGGCTATACCATATCATGCTATTATGAATTGCCTGAGATGTTTATCCCTCTTGATGCACCCTTCTTGATTGCGCGGTAGTCGCTTTTTATTAGGGTGATCTCTCACAAAATATCAAGTAGTTAGTGTTCTCCCAAGTGTAGCACCGTCACGGCACCTATCTCTTCGGGGTATCACATGGTTACATGGGTACGAACGATTAGAGAAGTGTGAGGCGGGTGAGTTGAGACCTTGCAGCGAGATCACTTGGTTGTCTTGACGTTCAGGCATGAAAGTCATGAGCTCGGAACACATGCATCGAAAGATGAACAAGAGTCACATAGAGATGTGATTGGCAAGTTGGCCTACCGATTGCAATTCTCGTCACTTGAGATGGATACATCCTTGGCGTTGAATTGTAATTTGGATCTTGAATCACCCACAATCAATTATGAGAGATATTAATTTGAGTGGGAGCTCACTGTAGAATTAACTTGTTTTAATTCTCAGTGCAATTAATTTTGAACAATGTCTAAGTGTGATTTGCATAATAGTTGTAGCATAATGGCTCGCGTTTCCACCTTCCCTATTAAAATTGAATAAGTTGTTAAATATCTGGTTAAAACTTTACGGTTGGTAATGTAATGTGAGGATTGTCCTCAAGAGTGCCGAGAAGGACTTGTCCTATCGCATGCTTTCGGTATTCTCCCGCTAATGCTATGGATGATATGACTCCCGTCCTTCGATCCAAAAGCTAAAATTCCATTTCGGTCAAGTGAAATATGTTTGCTTCCATGAGACCCGAACTTCGAAAGTTTGGATAGTTATGTGATATTCATGGAATCTGAAAATCATTTTCAGAGACAGACAAAGGCTAAAAAGATATAAGATATCCAAAGCAATGTTTGTTTGCAAACTATTAGTAAAGGAGTTTACTATGCATTAGACTGATAAGAGAGGGATCCAGGAGAACGCCTGTCATATGATGAAAGGTGAATAAAACAACAACTTAAAGAGAAAGGAAGTGTCTGAAGGGTGTTAGTGAGACTTTCACGCCTAGGAAGTCCGGGGCTAACGCCACTCTTAAGTTGGGTGCTTCTTCTGAGAGTAGGAGAAATACTGAAAGTTAAACTATTAGAAGTATAATGGCAAAAGGAAAGAAGAATGGAATATCCATCTCATGTATGAATGTCATACAAGTTTTTGATGTATAGAAGGCTGGTCAAAGATATAGTTCTTGGGAATTATGGTTAAACATGTTAATCATTAATTCTTGGGTACTGTGAGTTGGTCACAAAGATACCCGCTCGATTGCATTCTGTTGCAACTCGATGTAAGAACTACTATGGCCTGAAAGACTAGCCAGAAATATGAGGCTTAGATACACGCAGGGAACATAGTAAATGTTACTATGCCTTCCATCGGTGTATTCCCTATGTATTAAGTTTCATAATTCATTTTAGAGTTTCACACTCTAGCCCTTTGCACAAGGTATCTTGCAAGAAGGTTGTTCATAAGAGAACTTTTCATGTTCGGTGTTATGAATAACATAAGGGCCATATTTTCATTATGAATGAGACGTATGTTATGAATATTGATAATAATACATTACCTCTGGGTTTATTTTCATAGTTCATTTTAGAGTTTCATACACTCTAGCCCATTGCACAATGTTTGTTGCAAAAGATTTGTTCATAAAAACAACAATTGTTGTTCAGTATTATGAATAACATGAAGGGCCATGCTTCCATCCTAGATGGGATGTATGTTATGAATACTGATGGAAATATGATACATCCATAACACTGATGCTAAATGTCGCAATACTAAAAGAATACCACATATGTGTGGCACTGCATTTGGTCACATTGGAGAAACCCGCATGGAAAATTCCATTATGATGGATTTTGAAGTCGTTTGATTTTGAATCATATGACACTTGCAACTTTTCTCCAAACGGTGAAGTGACTGAAATACCGTTCACAGGCAATAACGAACGAGCAAAGAACTTATCGGTGATCATACATTTGATGTATGTAGTCCGATAAATGTTGTTGCAAACAGTGGATTTGTCTACCTTCAAAAATGACTCAAGTAGATATATGGATATTTACTTGATGAGACGTAAGTCTGGATCTTTTGAAATCATTCGAAAGGTTTTAAAAATTGAAGTAGAAGTTATTGTACCAAGAAAATTATGTTTCTGCAATTTGATTGCGGAAAGGAATATTTGAGTTACAAGTTTAGCGAATGTCTGATGAGTTTTGAAAAGAGTTTCATAACTTGCACCTCCCGGAACACTACTCCAAAGTGGAAAGTCCGTGAAGATGTAATCGAACCATTTATGACATGGTAAGATCAAAGATGACATAAATAGATTTGCCATTATCCCTTTTATAGAGTGATGCTTTAGAGACTGCGGCTTTTACACTGAAAAGAGATCCATTAGGTCTGTTGAAATGATGCCATGGTATGGTACGCCCAACCATGTTATATCTTTTCTTAACATTTGGAATATGGGGCTTGTGTAAAAGGTTACAAACCTATTACAAATCAGACAAGTGCTACTTTGTATGGTTATCCCAAGTCATTGGGTATTCCCCCACCACTATACCGAGGCAAAGGGTTTTGCCACAAAACGGTATGCTTTTAAAGAGAATAGTTCTTACAAAAGGTGAGTGGGAGGACAGTGCAACTCGATGAGATAACCAGTATCTTCGTCATCAGTTCAAAGGAAAGAAACCCTGGAAGTGATTCCGTTGTTTCCTACTACGACTGATACGTAAGTCTCTACAATAAAATGTATGGACTTCGGTCGAACGTGCAGCTGAACCACGTAGGCAAAGCTCGTGCAAACCTATCAGGTGCGCAAAGGAGATATTGTTGTTGGACAACAATATACCTACAATACACAAGGAAGCATTGATGGGCCCTGACTCCGGGATTGGCTAAATGCCAATACAATCTGAGATAATTTCCATATATGTGATTCAAGATTAAAACCTTGATACACCTTTCAGAGGACTTAGAGTCTAACGAATATTTATGGAACTAAAAACTGATACGGATAAAAATGTTTTATCCATAAAGCTCGACTTGTTGAAATAACAAGTTCAAGGAGTTGGCTACGATGAGGCTGTTTCATCGTAGCGATGCTTAAGGTCGGTTCGGGTTGAACTAGCAATTAATACATATATCAATCATGAGATATGAAACATGGATGACAAAAGGATTTCCATCTGATGTAAATGAAACCTAGGACTTGTATGTGATACAGTCCAAAGTAATTTGTCGATCCAGAGGATGCTAGTAAGTATGCAAACTTCAGAGTTCCAGCGATGGACAGAAGAGAGCAAAGTGGAGTTGGAATCTTCGTTTTTGATGGAATGGTCAAAGGGGTTTGACTTCATCAAATGGGTATCGAAGATGCTTGTGATTCAAGAAAGTAAGTGAGAGCATAATACTATTTCTAAAAACCTTGTGTAATTGACACATTGTTAATTGGAAATAAATTTCTTGACACGAATTATGACTTCATTTGAAAATAGTTTTTTTCCATGAAGTGCTTAGGCTAAATAGCCTCAATATTAAGCATGATGATCTATGGAGATAGATTTACCTAATGGAGCTAAGCAATGAATACATATTGACAAGGTGCTAAAACCTTTTAGCATTTAAAACGCCAAGGAGTGATTCTTGCCGAAGTCACATGGAAAGAGTTTTTGCAAGACTCAGTGTCCCAAAACACTGATGAATGAAATACATGATGGAGATTCCACACACTCTTGTGTTTGGATTAATCATGTATTCCATGGTATGTAAAGCAACCAGATATGTCCGATACTCCCAAGTTGTTGCGAGTATAGATACCAAAGTGATCAAAGCATTGATCATGGGACAATAGTGAAAGATGTCATTAAGTACTAGAGTAGTGCTGATGACATGTTTCTCGCAAGCAGAGATTATGAAGTGCTTGTTGTAAGAAATTACATCAATACAGTCTCAATCAATGCTCCATGCGATTTTGGATTTAAGTTAAGGGTTTTGTGTAATACACAATATGGTGGCACGGTAGTTGGAAATTGTTCCAAACAAGATACTGTGGCGAATTCTATAACAAAGGCTAAGTATGTTGATGCTTTGGAAGCGACAAAGAAGTTGTTGAATCATATAGTTCATTCATGAACTTAGTATGGTTCCAAGATGGTTTTGGTCTATGAGACACTATTGCAGATAGTTGCTCCATAGCTCAGTCTGAGGAATCGGGTTTCGACCAATGATTCACACATAAGAAAAGCCAAGTTCACACAAAATACGAATTTTGTGATAGCGTGAAAACGCGAGGATATGCATAGTTACACACGGAGCTGAAGTTGTCAGATCCGTTGGACATCAGGCTATACCACAAGCGAAGCATATTTTACACCAGTATGCCATAGGTGTAAAGTGCATTAGCATTGACTAGATTATTGACTCTAGTGCAATAGTTTCGTAGAGCCGAAAGGCTGTCTGGGTTCCGGCAGGAACTAGTTCTGGACGGCGAAGCCCTGCCGGATAGATGACACCGTATGTGTGCAACTCTGTAGAGAGATTGTAGTTTCGGTCTTAGTTCGAGAGTGCCTCCCGAAGGGCTGTCAATGTGACCGTCCGAGTTTTGGAGGTCCTCCCGAAGGGCTGTCCGAGTGACAGTCCGAGCTTCAGAGGTCCTCCCGAAGGGCTGTCCGCGACACCGTCCGGGGGACTGTCCGACCGCCTCCCGGAGGGCTGTCCGCGGGGCAGATGAGGGTATACATCCTCGTGGTTGGGAGGTTGTAAATCCTAGCTGCGGGGATCTGCACCGCCGATCGTCATCGACTCTACTTCCGCTGCGCTACGAGTCGGTAACGAAAAGATCAAACCTTGTATGCAGTCTTCATAGTGGTCCTGGGCTGGTGCGTAGGTCGGAAATTTTTTGTTTTCTGCTGCGTTACCCTACAGTTTGATGCTTAGGGTTCTTGCTTATTGCTTACTGCTTTAGTGCTCGATGTTCATGTTGATGATGCCTATGGTTCTTGTTGTGTTTGATGTTCATGTTGACGATGCTTAGGATTCTTGTTGTGCTTGATGTTCATGTTGTAGCTGTGTTTGATGCTTAGGGTTCCTGTTGTGTTCGCTACGTGCATGGAATTCATGTTAGGTAGGACCAATGTGTTTGCTACTTTAGGTAGGACCAATGCCAATGTTACTAATTGATGTCTTCTTACCTGACAAGGCGATGAAGACCGACTAGGACAGGGCCGGAGGAGGAGCCCATGTCGTCGTCGACGCTGAGGCCACCATGGACTTCATCCCCACGAACTGTTGGCTCAAGGTGGTGAACCTGCCTGGTAGGGTTGCCTACATGAGGCAGCTGCGTTCAAGGGGACGAGCTCATCGGACCGGCCACGAGGAGGGGGCTCGAGATCCTCTGCGCTTCTACGTGTAAATCAGGGACGAGGGGGGCCTCGCCATGCTCATCATCTCTCCCAAGTTCGTGAAGGTGATGAAGGAGTGGTTTTCGGTGAAGCTCCCGCGCGTGGTGAGGCTCTCACCAACAAGTGGTGCGAGTTCTGGGTTCAGGTCCAAAACTTCGAGGGCTAAATGATCCTTGTCAGGGGCTGGAAGTACTTTTGCCGCCGCCACAAGATCGTCCCCGGCGACCTGGTCGTGCTACGCATCTCCGGCCTAGGCCTCAAGGTGCAAGTCTACAACCATGACATCTCCATCGGGTGCAGGGTGCGCTGCAGTAGGCACAGCTGCATCGGTGATGTTCCTTTCGCCCTCTAATCTTGCTCTCTGATCTTGACCCTCTAAACTACTAGTTAGTAGTAGCAAGTGGTGGTATGAGACAATGTTGTGAACTTGTTCATATTTTGCCAGGGTTCAGCACCCTGTGTTGAAGCAAGGGGCATGGGATGCCCTTGCTGTCTGAAAGCTTACTTTTGTTGCTGCTAGTAGTGAGCAATATGGTTTCTGTTCTGTTTATCTGCTTGTTTTGTGTTGTCTGCCGTAGTTTATTTGCTTGTGTTTGTGTTGTTTGCTGCTGTTAATCTGCTTGTTTAGCTGTTGTCCATGGTGTTGTGCACAATGAGGTGGTAAGGCCACCATATTTGAATCGGATGAGCAGAACACAAACGTGTATGCAGCCAAACAATTGTGGTTTGCATCTGCTCACCCCTTAAGCACAAATACAGGCAACCAAACAGCTGGCCCTAAAGTGGCCTTTGATGCAATGCAGGCAACCAAACAACACGTAGATGTTGGTTTGTTGCCTGTTTTTGCTCAAACTGGCTCTAGTGAGATGTGGCTGAAATGTAAGCACTATTCACTCTAGGCAACCAAACGCGCACCTAGAGACCGGAGTTTTAATCCTGTTTCTCCCATTTCATCTCTTGTATTTCTAGTTTGCACGTGCGGGTGGGTCGGCCCAATATGAAAGTTTCCCTCTTGCTTCGTTTAAAGGACAAATAGTCGCTGGGCATACAACAGGCTTAATTGCGATTTTGTGGGCTACCAAACGCGTCCTTGATGAAGTTGAAATTCAAGCCCTACCCACTTCATGCTTGATATCTCCTTAGGTAGAACTATGACATATGCACGTGCGTTGCAACGGGAGATAATTGTCATATCCAACCAAATATCCACCAGCATGATCCGAGGTCAAGTAAAATTTTATCATGTGTACATCAGAAGTATGCTGCACAAATAATATTCAAAGGGTCGCCATAATTTTCAAATCTTCAATACCGATGCATTTTTTTTATTTCCACAAAAAGGCAATTTTTAAGTTGTAGAATTTTTTTGGAATTTGCTTTAGTCTCATTCAATTTTCTGAAACACGGAAATATTTCCATCAAATGTGACCCACAATTTTTTAATGATATGAAATATATTTTTTACATTACAACACATTTTTCGTACACAGGATTATAATAAAATTTTACAGAAATATTATTAATATATTTTACTCTTTTTATTCACATTGCAAATTTTCCTTATACTTGGAAAACATTTTTCTATACACGTTTAACATTTTTCAAATGCAAGATTAGAAATTTAATAAATTTAACGTAAAGTGATTTTAATACATATTTACAATATTTTGTAATGTCAATAAATTTTAAAAAAAATAAAAGAAAGAAAGCGTAAACAAGAATGTGAATATAAAACGGAAGGAAAAAACGTGACATGACGCCGTGCCTAATAGGCCTGCCTAATAGATGCTCGCTGCAGCCAAGACGTAGTATGTATGACTCGCAGTGGGCGGCACGTCCTTTTTCTGCCTGGCCTGCTTGACACAATATTTTCTTCTTGGGCCATGTGCAGATAAGGCCCATCTCTACCCAGTATTTTTTGCCTGGCTCTACTTGCAATGGGCGGCACAGGAAAATCCTATTTGACGCTTACTGCGTCAAAATGTCGGTCTTTCGCACAGGCGATTCTCCCGAGCGAGCGAATTGGCCGGCCCATTCAGGCAACCGATTTGGGTTCCCAGCTGGTTTTTTCCGGTTTTGGGAAACTTCTAGAAAGTTCCCTAAACCGCTTTTTTTTTCGTTCTCTTTTTCTGTTTTTTTCCTGTTTCTGTTTCAAAAAGTGTTTTGGAATTTCAAAAAATGTTCTTCAAATTCGAAAAAGTTTTTGATTTTTAGAAAAATCTTCTGGATTTGAAAAAACGGTCTTTAAATTCGTAAAGCGTTTCTGCTCTTTTTAGAAAATGTTTTGGATTTTAAAAAAATGTTTGATATTTTCAAAAAATGTTTTTCAAATTTTAAAAATGTTTTTTATTTTTAGAACAATGTTCTGGATATTAATAAAAAATTCTGGATTTTCAAAAGATGTTCTTGATTTCCTAAAAATGTTCAAAATTCAAAAAATGTTTTTTAAAAAAGGTTCTTCCCTTTAGAAATTTGTTCCCGAAATTTCAAAAAATTTCGTATTTTCCAAAATTGTTCATGTTTATGAATTTGTTCAGGATTTTAAAAATTGTTCTTATTTTCAAAATATGTTCTCAAGATTCAAAAAATGTTCGGGCTTTTGAAAAATTGTTCACGCTTCCAAATTTGTTCGGGTTTTCAAAATTGTTCAACGTTTCAAAAATTTGTTCTTAACATTAAAAGAATGTTCGTGCTTTAAAAATTTGTTCGCAATCTCAAATTTGTTCAGGATTTTTCAAAATTATTCTTTTTTTAATCATTTCTAAAGATTCAAAAATGTCCGTGCTTTAAAAACTTGTTCCTGTTTTCAAATTTGTTCTCTGTTTTAAGGAACGTTCATGTTTTTCAAAAAATGGTGAGAAATTCAATGTTTTTTCGTTTTGATTTTAAAAAAAGAAAAAAAGGAAATAATCAGAAAAGGAAAAAAGGAAAAAAGAAAAATCTGTTTTTTAGAGAAAAAAGGAGGGCCGGCCCAGTTGGGGCGACCCCACTGTGGGTGCCCCCAAATTCCTGCCGTAGAGAGCGGCAGGTAGGAGCTCCCGGCGGCACGTCCTTTTTCTGCCTGGCCTCCCACTTAGTAATATTTTTTCGTGTGTCTCAGAAAAAAACTTAATATATTTTGGTTGGGCTATTGTGCGCACGAGGCCCAGATCAGCCCATCTACCTCCTGCAAAATCATTTTCTTTTTTTCTAGCAGAAAACATGTACCACCTTTTGTATAGTAAAAACATTATTACCACCTCGGGTATTAAAAAAATGGGTGAACAATTAAAAATTAGAGAAACACACCTTGTTGACAATTTTCATCCGTTGTTTGGTTGCATACATGCATGGTAATTAGGAGTTAACAACCACACTTAACAGGGAGGTCGCGTGGGCGCTTTAGGACCGGCATGAGGCGTGCGGGGAGACTCTTGGTGGTGTGCAACACGTGCGGGAGGTCAGGGAGCGCTGACAGGTGGAGCTCGACTAATGGTGCGCGAGGGGCGCAAGGTTGGCCTGCATGAAGACGAGGTGGACGACGATGTCGAGGTGGTGGTCATCGGAGGCGATGGCGATGAGGCTCTTGGCCAGCTCGAGGTACGGGTTGATCATGTTGAGGTGGTGGTGGTCGACGGAGGGGCTGGCGATGAGGTGCTTGGCCAGCTCGAGGTACGGGTTGATGGTGTTGAGGTGTGGTCGTCGGAGGTGATGGTGGTCGTCGGGGGCGTTGGTGATGAGGCATTTGGCCTCGGGGAGCCTCGACGGGATCGCACATGGTGAGCGTTGTGGCAACGGCGACGAGGCGGGCCCGACGACCGAACACTTTGCGCGCGCGAGCGAGTTTGGTGGCTGGCGAGGAGGAGGAGGAGTGGTTCATGGGTTGGAAGGTGAGCGAGATTGGACGGTGTGGCCATGAGAGGAAGGAGCAAGGGGACAAGGGGCATATATATAGATGTTTAAGTGTAAACACGTTCCCAGCGAGAGCCGCCCATGTTCGCTCCAAAGCATCACTTGAAACTATCGATTCGGCCGTTCCCAGTAAGCCAGACCCAAAGGTGCTTTAAAAATCGTGTTATACAGGCCTAACAGTATTTTCATTTATTCCCTTCGTTTCTTTTTAGTGTGCATATAAAATTTGGTCAAAGTGAAGCAATGCAAAGTTTGACCAGATTTATATCAAAAGATATCAACATCTACAATACCAAAGCTATATGCTATGAAAATTAACATCATGACACATCTAGTAATATTGATTTCATATTGTGAATGTTGATATTTTGTCTTATAAAGCTAGTCAAAGTTAATGAAATTTGACTTTGACCAAACCTTATATGCAGGCCAAAAAAATGGAGGGAGTAACCAAATTGCCCAAGAGAAAAAAGATGATACATAGCGGGACTAGTTGCGATTTTGTGAGCTACGAAACGTGCCCTTGGTGAAATTGAAATTCAAACCTTAGCAAATCCATGCTTGATACCTTTTTTTTAGGGGTAGGTATGCTTGATATCTCTTGGGCAGGATTTGGTTTCGGTAGTGGGCGGCCTGCCACCCCGGGCACGAGTCATCCTTGGACCAACGCTACATGTATGTTACTGTTACATATATATATATATATATATATATATATATATATATATATATATATATATATATATATATGGATAATTGATTTTATGTCCCTAGTTGGGTCACACTCGACAGGTTTATCCTTAGTTTTCGAAAACACTCATTCCCGTTCAAAGCATTTCGCTTTTCTTATGCTTTTATCTTTTAACCATTTGACCGTCACTTTGGAACCTTCATACAAAATTCATACTAATTCAGAAAAATTCAAATAATATAGCAGAATGTTCATAAGAACATTACCTATATGTGCATGCAATTTGCATTCTTGACAAAAATGTTAAAAAGTCTCTTAGTGGTGCCCAAACAAAACTTAGACCGACGACCCAAACAAACCCTAGTTAGATCAGCGGCGCGTTGCTCTAACAAACCTGATCATGGCGCTTCGCTCTGCCCTGAGAAAGATGCTTGCTGCCCTTGGTAGGTCGCAGCCGATGCCCCCCGCGTGCACACGCTCTCGCCGCCGGCGTGCTCTCGCTTCATGTCCCATGTCCCATGGGTGAGCTATTTGACTGCAAGTTAGACCTGATAGCCGGCGGTTCGATTTTGCTGTTTCTCTCTCTAGTTTCATCTAATTCACAACTTATCAGTAGACGATCCAATCACCCCGACCGTCACTTATGAAACTAGCAAAATGCATGCCAAAATTTAAAATTTATTGGTTCTTTCTCAACTTGAGGCATGCATGCATGATTATTTACTTTATTGCAACTTCTTGATGAAAATCTAGCATTTTTTAACCTGTACACATGCACTTAAACATTAGGAAGGACAACTGGTTTATTCTGAGGAAGCACTCGCCAAACAGCGAGAGGAAAGAATTCGCTACTATGACGCAGAGTTCGAGCAGTGCATGAAGCCTATAGACGAAAAGTTGGCTCAAATGGATGAAATTTTCAGGTAAATGATGAGAATTTATCTCCACTACTATTAAACAATCCAGTTGTGAAAGAAACATTATATCTCAGTCACACATCTGCCGTCTCTCAATGGTCCCGATTGCTTGAATGTTGTATCACATCATTTACTATAATTAATTTTATTCTAATCATAATCAATTAGCAATAATTACCATGATCTCTGCCATCATAATTAGCTCATGCCGTCTAGGTATATTTTAATGATAATCAATTAGCAATAATTATCATAATCAATTACCAATAATTAATACGATCTCTGCCATGATAATTAGCTCGTGCCGTCTAGGCATATTTTAATCATAATCAATTAGCAATAATTACCACGATCTTCGCAATAATTACCGCGATCTTTGTCCAACCTGGAGACCTCCACCTCGCGTCGTCCAGACCTCAAACCTCTCGATCCAAATTTCTCAGGCATCCCTCCTCGCCCCGTCCAGACCTCCTTGCTCCACCCCTCGCTGTCCTCGCTTTGTGGTTGTGCTCTCACCGTTCCATCGATCAAGTCTCACCACCACATCCACATGCATGTCCGCGTGTAGACATCACCATCGGCCCCGGGAATCCATACCTGCTGCTGCCTTGTTTACTGAGTTGCGTGTTCTGATTTCAGCTTCAAGTTCACACGTATACGAATTGAGTGATCATAGAAAGAATTAACCACGACTTGGACGGGCTCCATGCATGATCCAAACGTCTATGGTTACAAGTGCAGGTACCTCTAGCTAGACAAGAAATCAATTAACCTATCTCTCTGCTTGTTTCAGGCTAGCATTGCGTACATGTGCTACCGCTGCTCTGTGAATTGGTTTCCCGTTTTGAATCCAACACATTTTTTATATTGATCTTTTGCCAGATGTTTCAGCAGCCCTGAGCGGCTACGTCAGACAAGCGAGCGAGCAAGCGGACGTGTTACGTCTGATATGCAGTCGGGATCAAATCCACTAGGACCGATCAACAAAATTCAAAGGTGCGTGTATTGACCAAATCAATTGAACACAAATTGTCACTGTTGTTGTTAGCTCACTCATATTTAACTGATCATTAGATCTTTCGGAATGTGTTGTACTGATTGAGGTTTGGGAGTGTGCTAACTGGAAGACGTGAACGTGATTACTAATAATTGTTTGAAAAGATTAATTTGGAAGGTAGTAGTTGTTGGAAATATGCCCTAGAGGCAATAATAAAATGGTTATTATTGTATTTCCTTGTTCATGATAATTGTCTATTGTTCATGCTATAATTATGTTAACCGGAAACCGTAATGCATGTGTGAATATATAGACCATAACATGTCCCTAGTGAGCCTCTAGTTGGCTAGCTCGTTGATCAATAGATGGTCACGGTTTCATGATCATGGACATTGGATGTCGTTGATAACGGGATCACATCATTAGGAGAATGATGTGATGGACAAGACCCAATCCTAAGCATAGCACAAGATCGTGTAGTTCGTCTGCTAAAGCTTTTCAATGTCAAGTATCGTTTCCTTAGACCATGAGATTGTGCAACTCCCGGATACCGTAGGAATACTTTGGGTATGCCAAACGTCACAACGTAACTGGGTGGCTATAAAGGTGCACTACGGGTATCTCCGAAAGTGTCTGTTGGGTTGACACGAATCGAGACTGGAATTTGTCACTCCGTATGACGGAGAGGTATCTCTGGGCCCACTCGGTAAGACATCATCATAATGAGCTCAATGTGACTAAGGAGTTAGCCACGGGATGATGTATTACGGAACGAGTAAAGAGACTTGCCAATAATGAGATTGAACAAGGTATAGGGATACCAAAGATCGAATCTCGAGCAAGTATCATACCGGTAGACAAAGGGAATTGCATACGGGATTGATTGAATCCCCGACATCGTGGTTCATCTGATGAGATCATCGTGGAGCATGTGGGAGCCAACATGGGTATCCAGATCCCGCTGTTGGTTATTGACCGGAGAGGTGTCTCGGTCATGTCTACGTGCCTCCCGAACCCGTAGGGTCTACACACTTAAGGTTCGATGACACTAGGGTTATAGGGAAATAGTGTGCATGGTTACCGAAGGTAGTTTGGAGTCCCGGATGAGATCCCGTACATCACGAGGAGTTTCGGAATGGTCCGGAGACAAAGATTGATATATAGGAAGTGAGGTTTTGGTTACCGGAAATGTTACGGGTGTCACCGGTAACGTACCGGGACCACCGGAAGGGCTCCGAGGGTCCACCAAGTGGGGCCACCGGCCCCAGAGGGCTTCATGGGCCACAAGTGGGAGGGAACCAGCCCCTAGGTGGGCTGGTGCGCCCCCACAAGGGCCCAAGGCACAGCAAGGGAAGAGAGGGGGGCAAACCCTAGGCTCAGATGGGCCTAAGGCCCACCTAGGGCGCCGGCCACCCCTCTCTCCCTCTGGTCGCCGCACCAGATCAGATCTGGTGGCTGCCGCACCACCCTAGGGCACAGCCCTCCCTCCTCCTCCTCCTATATATAGTGGTGCCCTTGGGGCTGTTTGAGACACGACTCTCTCTTCCTGTCGACGCAGCCCTACCCCTCCCTCTCCTCGTTCTTCGTAGTGCTTGGCGAAGCCCTGCCGAAGACCACGCAGCTCCACCATCACCACGCCGTCGTGCTGCCGGAGCTCTCCCTCAACCTCTCCTTCCTACTTGCTGGATCAAGGCGTAGGAGACGTCACCGGGCTGCACGTATGTTGCACGCGGAGGTGTCGTTGTTCGGCGCTAAGATCGAAGTCCATCACGATCTGAATCGCTACAAGTATGACTCCACCAACCACGTTCTTGTAATGCTTCCGCTTAGCGATCTTCAAAGGTATGAAGATGCACTCTTTCCATACTCGTTGTTGGTTTCTCCATAGATAGATCTTGGTGAACACGTAGGATTTTTTTTTGATTTACTACTACGTCTCCCAACAGTGGTATCAGAGCTAGGTCTATGCGTAGAATCTATGCACGAGTAGAACACAAAGCAGTTGTGGGCGTCGATCTTGTTAATTTGCTTACCACTACTAGTCTTATCTTGGTTCAGCGGTATTATGGGATGAAGCGGCCCGGACCAACTTTACACGTACGCTTACGTGAGATCGGTTCCACCGCCTGACATGCACTTGTTGCATAAGGTGGCTAGCGGGTGTCTGTCTCTCCCACCTTAGTCGGATTGGATTCGATGAAAAGGGTCCTTATGAAGGGTAAATAGCAATTGGCATATCACGTTGTGGTTTTGGCGTAGGTAAGAAACGTTCTTGCTAGAAACCTATAGCAGCCACGTAAAAACTTGCAACTACAAATTAGAGGACGTCTAACTTGTTTTTGCAGCATATGCCTTGTGATGTGATATGGCCAAAGGATGTGATGTGATGCATTGTGATGTATGAGATTGATCATGTTCTTGTAATAGGATTCACGACTTGCATGTCGATGAGTATGACAACCGGCAGGAGCCATAGGAGTTGTCTTATTTTATTGTATGACCTGCGTGTCAATCATAAACGCCATGTAATTACTTTACTTTATTGCTAAACATTAGCCATAGTAGTAGAAGTAATAGTTCGCGAGACAACTTCATGAAGACACGATGATGGAGGTCATGATGATGGAGATCATGGTGTCGTGCCAGTGACAGTGATGATCATGGTGCCCCGAATATGGAGATCAAAGGAGCAAGATGATATTGGCCATATCATGTCACTGTATTGATTGCATGTGATGTTTATCATGTTTACATCTTATTTGCTTAGAACGACGGTAGTAAATAAGATGATCTCTCAATAAATTTTCAAGAAAGGTGTTCACCCTAACTGTGCACTGTTGCTAAGGATCGTTGTTCCGAAGCACCACGTGATGATCGGGTGTGATAGGTTCTAACGTTCGCATACAACTGGTGTACGCCAGATTTATACACGCGAAACACTTAGGTTGACTTGACGAGCCTAGCATGTACAAACATGGCCTCGGAACACGGAAGACCGAAAGGTTGAACATGAGTCGTATAGAAGATACGATCAACATGGAGATGTTCACCATGGATGACTAGTCCGTCTCACGTGATGATCGAACACGGTCTAGTTGACATGGATCATGTATCACTTGGATGACTAGAGAGATGTCTATCTAAGTGGGAGTTCATTAAATAATTTGATTATGTGAACTTAATTATCATGAACTTAGTCTAAAATTGTCTTTACAATCTATATTGTAGATCCAATGGCCAACGCTAATGTCACCCTCAACTTCAATGCGTTCCTAGAGAAAACCAAGCTGAAAGATGATGGAAGCAACTATGCGGACTGGGTCCGTGGCTTGAGGATCATCCTCATAGCTTCCAAAAGATTGTATGTCCTTGATGCACCGCTAGGTGACCCACCCATTTTCCCAGCGGACCAAGACGTTACGAACGCTTGGCAGTCACGCTACGATGATTACTCCCTTGTTTAGTGTGGCATGCTTTACAGTTTAGAACCGGGGCTTCAAAAGCGTTTTGAGCAACACGGAGCAGATGAGATGTTTCAAGAGCTGAAACTCATTTTCCAAGCTCATGACCAGGTCGAGAGATATGAAGTCTCTGACAAGTTCTTGAGCTGTAGGATAGAGGAGAATAGTTCTGTCAGTGAGAACATACTCAAAATGTCTGGGTTGCACAACCGCTTGACTTAGCTGGGAGTTAATCTCCCGGATGACTTGGTCATTGACAGAATCCTCTAGTCGCTCCCACCTAGCTACAAGAGCTTTGTGATGAACTACAACATGCAGGGTATGGAGAAGTCCTCTAAGTTGTACTCGATGCTGAAATCAGCGGAGGTTGAGATCAAAAAGGAGCATCAAGTGTTGATGGTGAATAAGACCACTAGTTTCAAGAAAGGCAAGGGTAAGAAGAACTTCAAGAAGGACGGCAAAGCTGTTGCCGTGCCCGGTAAGCAAGTTGCCGGGAAGAAGAACAAGAATGGACCCAAGCCTGAGATTGAGTGCTTTTATTGCAAGGGTACCGGTCACTGGAAGCGGAACTACCCCAAGTACTTAGCGGATAAGAAGGCCGGCAACGTTAAAGGTATATGTGATATACTTGTTATTGATGTGTACCTAACCAGCGCTCGTAGTAGCTCCTGGGTATTTGATACCGGTGCAGTTGTTCACATTTGTAACTCCAAGCAGGAGCTGCGGAATAAGCGGAGGCTGGCAAAGGACGAGGTGACGATGCGCGTCGGGAATGGTTCCAAGGTCGATGTGATCGCCGTCGGCACACTACCTCTACATCTACCTTCGGGATTGGTTTCAAACCTTAATAATTGTTATTTAGTACCATCTTTGAGCATGAACATTGTATCTGGATCTCGCTTGATGCGAGATAGCTACTCATTTAAATCTGAGAATAATGGTTGTTCTATTTATATGAGAGAAATGTTTTATGGTCATGCCCCGCTGGTCAATGGTTTATTTTTGATGAATCTCGAACGTGATGTTACACATGTCCATAGTGTGAGGACCAAAAGGTGTAAGGTTGATAACGATAGTCCCACTTACATGTGGCACTGCCGCCTTGGTCATATTGGTGTCAAACGCATGAAGAAGCTCCATGCTGATGGACTTTTGGAGTCTCTTGATTTTGAATCATTTGACACGTGCAGACCATGCCTCATGGGCAAGATGACCAAGACTCCGTTCTCCGGAACAATGGAGCGAGCAACTAACTTGTTGGAAATAATACATACCGATGTATGTGGTCCAATGAGCGTCGAGGCTCGTGGTGGCTACCGTTATGTTCTCACCCTCATTGATGACTTGAGAAAATATGGGTATGTCTACTTAATGAAACACAAGTCTGAAACCTTTGAAAGGTACAAGGAATTTCAGAGTGAGGTAGAGAATCAACGTGACAGGAAAATAAAGCGCCTACGATCTGATCATGGCGGAGAATATTTAAGTCACGAGTTTGGCACGCACCTAAGGAAACGTGGAATCGTTTCACAACTCACGCCACCTGGCACACCTCAGCGAAATGGTGTGTCTTAACATCGTAATCGCACTCTATTGGATATGGTGCGATCTATGATGTCTCTTACCGACTTACCGCTATCATTTTGGGGATATGCATTAGAGACTGTCGCATTCACTTTAAATAGGGCACCATCGAAGTCCGTTGAGACGACATCGTATGAATTATGGTTTGGAAAGAAACCTAAGCTGTCGTTTCTAAAAGTTTGGGGATGCAATGCTTATGTGAAGAAACTTCAACCACAGAAGCTTGAACCCAAAGCGGAAAAGTGCGTCTTCATAGGATATCCCAAAGAGACTATTGGGTATACCTTCTACCTCAGATCTGAAGGCAAAGTCTTTGTTGCCAAGAATGGATCCTTTCTCGAGAAAGAGTTTCTCTCTAAAGAAGTAAGTGGGAGGAAAATAGAACTTGATGAGGTAATTGTACCCCCACTCGAACCGGAGAGTAGCGCAACACAGGAAGTTGTTTCTGTGGAGCCTACACCAGCTGGAGAGGAAGTTAATGATGATGATAATGAAACTTCAGATCAAGTTAGTATTGAATGTCGAAGGTCCACTAGGACACGTTTCGCACCAGAGTGGTACGACAACCCTGTCCTGGAGATCATGTTGTTGAACAACGGTGAACCTTTGAACTATGAAGAAGCGATGGCGGGCCCGGATTCCAACAAATGGCTTGAAGCCATGAAATCCGAGATAGGATCCATGTATGAGAACAAAGTGTGGACTTTGGTGGACTTGCCTGATGATAAGCGAGCCATTGAAAATAAATGGATCTTTAAGAAGAAGACTGACGCGGATGGTAATGTGACCGTCTATAAGGCTCGGCTTGTCGCTAAGGGTTATCGACAAGTTCAAGGAGTTGACTACGATGAGACTTTCTCACCCGTAGCGATGTTGAAGTCTGTCCGAATCATGTTAGCAATTGCCGCATTTTATGATTATGAAATCTGGCAAATGGACGTCAAAACGGCATTCCTTAATGGATTCCTTAAGGAAGAACTGTATATGATGCAGCCGGAAGGTTTTGTCGATCCTAAAGAAGCTAACAAAGTATGCAAGCTCCAGCGCTCCATCTATGGGCCGGTGCAAGCATCTCGGAGTTGGAACATTCGCTTTAATGAGGTGATTAAAGCATTTGGGTTTGTACAGGTTTATGGAGAACCCTGTATTTACAAGAAAGTGAGTGGGAGCTCTGTAGCATTTCTCATATTATATGTGGATGACATATTGATAATGGGAAATGATATAGAACTTTTGGAAAGTGTAAAGGCCTATTTGAATGAATGTTTTTCAACGACGGACCTTGGAGAAGCTGCTTACATATTAGGCATCAATATCTATAGAGATAGATCGAGACGTCTCATAGGTCTTTCACAAAGCACATACCTTGACAAGATATTGAAGAAGTTCAATATGGATCAGTCCAAGAAGGGGTTATTGCATGTGTTACAGGGTGTGAGATTGAGTACGACTCAATGCCCGACCACGACAAAGGATAGAGAAGAGATGAGTGTCATGCCCTATGCTTCAGCCATAGGCTCTATTATGTATGCCATGCTATGTACCAGACCTGATGTGAACCTTTCCATAAGTTTGGTAGGGAGGTACCAAAGTGATCCCGGAGCGGAACACTGGACAGCGGTCAAGAATATCTTGAAGTACCTGAAAAGGACAAAGGACATGTTTCTCGTATATGAAGGTGTCGAAGAGCTCGTCGTAAAGGGTTACGTCGATGCTAGCCTCGACATAGATCCGGATGACTCCAAGTCGCAAACCGGATACATGTATATTTTGAACGGAGGGGCTGTCAGCCGGTGCAGTAGCAAGCAAAGCGTCGTGGCGGCATCTACATGTGAAGCGGAGTACATAGCTGCTTTGGAAGCAGCACAGGAAGGAGTCTGGATGAAGAAGTTCATCACCGACCTAGGAGTGATTCCCAATGCGTCGGACCCGATGACTCTATTCTGTGACAACACTGGAGCTATTGCCCTTGCAAAGGAGCCCAGGTTTCACAAGAAGACAATACACATCAAGCGCCGCTTCAACTCCATCCGTGATTACATTCAGGAGGGAGATATAGATATTTGTAAAGTGCATACAGATCTGAATGTCGCAGATCCGTTGACTAAACCTCTCTCACGAGCAAAACATGATCAACACCAGAATGCTATGGGCGTTCGATTCATCACAATGTAACTAGATTATTGACTCTAGTGCAAGTGGGAGACTCTTGGGAATATGCCCTAGAGGCAATAATAAAATGGTTATTATTGTATTTCCTTGTTCATGATAATTGTCTATTGTTCATACTATAATTGTGTTAACCGGAAACCGTAATGCATGTATGAATACATAGACCACAACATGTCCCTAGTGAGCCTCTAGTTGGCTAGCTCGTTGATCAATAGATGGTCACGGTTTCATGACCATGTACATTGGATGTCGTTGATAACGGGGTCACATCATTAGGAGAATGATGTGATGGACAAGACCCAATCCTAAGCATAGCACAAGATCGTGTAGTTCGTCTGCTAAAGCTTTTCAATGTCAAGTATCGTTTCCTTAGACCATGAGATTGTGCAACTCCCGGATACCGTAGGAATACTTTGGGTGTGCCAAACGTCACAACGTAACCAGGTGGCTATAAAGGTGCACTACGGGTATCTCCGAAAGTGTCTATTGGATTGGCACGAATCGAGACTGGGATTTGTCACTCCGTATGACAGAGAGGTATCTCTAGGCCCACTTGGTAAGACATCATCATAATGATCTCAATGTGACTAAGGAGTTAGCCACGTGATGATGTGTTACGGAACGAGTAAAGAGACTTGCCGGTAATGAGATTGAACAAGGTATAGGGATACCGACGATCGAATCTCGGGCAAGTATCATACCGGTAGACAAAGGGAATTGTATATGGGATTGATTGAATCCCCGACATCGTGGTTCATCCTATGAGATCATCATGGAGCATGTGGGAGCCAACATGGGTATCCAGATCCCGCTGTTGGTTATTGACCGGAGAGGTGTCTCGGTCATGTCTACGTGCCTCCCGAACCCGTAGGGTCTACACACTTAAGGTTCGATGACGCTAGGGTTATAGGGAAATAGTGTGCGTGGTTACCGAAGGTAGTTCGAAGTCCCGGATGAGATCCCGGACGTCACGAGGAGTTTCGGAATGGTCCGAAGATAAAGATTGATACATAGGAAGTGAGGTTTTGGTTACCGGAAATGTTTCGGGCGTCACTGGTAACGTACCGGGACCAGCGGAAGGGTTCCGGGGGTCCACCAAGTGGGGCCACCGGCCCCAGAGGGCTTCATGGGCCACAAGTGGGAGGGAACCAGCCCCTAGGTGGGCTAGTGCACCCCCAAAAGGGCCCAAGGCGCAGCAAGGGAAGAGAGGGGGGCAAAGCCTAGGCTCAGATGGGCCTAAGGCCCACCTAGGGCGCCGGCCACCCCTCTCTCCCTGTGGCCGCCACACGAGATCAGATCTGGTGGATGCCGCACCACCCTAGGGCGCAGCCCTCCCTCCCTCCTCCTCCTATATATAGTGGTGCCCTTGGGGCTGTTTGAGACACGACTCTTTCTCCCTCTCGGCGCAGCCCTACCCCTCCCTCTCCTCGTTCTCCGTAGTGCTTGGCGAAGCCCTGCTGGAGACCACGCAGCTCCACTGTCACCACGCCGTCGTGCTGCCGGAGCTCTCCCTCAACCTCTCATTCCTCCTTGCTAGATCAAGACAAATGAGACGTCACCGGGCTGCACGTGTGTTGAACGTGGAGGCGCCGTTGTTCGACGCTAAGATCGGAGTCCACAATCGCTACGAGTACGACTCTAGCAACCGCGTTCTTGTAACGCTTCCGCTTAGCAATCTTCAAAGGTATGAAGATGCACTCTTTCCTTACTCGTTGTTGGTTTCTCCATAGATAGATCTTGGTGAACACGTAGGAATTTTTTTGATTTACTACTACGCCTCCTAACAGTAGTGTGCTGCGTTGCTTTGTACAAATCAGACAGAACGTGCCACCTTGGAATCTAACAATCTGAGATTACTAATAATAGTAAACAAAGAATTTTTTTTATAAACAAGAGTTAATTAAAACTAGAATTTTTGGATAAAAGGCATTCATTGCGCTAACAAACTTTGGGATTGAGTTACATCTACCTAACAAACTGACATAATGTCTGCGAATGGTACATAATATTTTTCAATTCTAATACTGTATGATCCTTTATGTTCTCCATCTCACAAAATCAGTGATAATTTTCTCATGTCCCTGCTCTCTTGTATGAGCATCGTTCAGTACTGTCAGCAGCGATTGCCATGCCTTATTATTATAGTCATCCGCAGAAATATCTCTTGTGCACTATGAATATTTTAACTTTGCAAAAGCCATTGATGAGTGCATCTCATTCAAATCCGAATCTGACTCTGCTCACAGCCAACTACCTTTCTATATTTTACCATCTTCGGTGCTCTTTTGATGATAACTATTCTTTGTTTGCTAATCAAGGTTCGAAAATCATTTGTTGTAGAATTCAGAAACATATATTGGTTCGAAGAATAAACAGAGCAATAGCCAAGGGTGGTATGCTCGTCTGTCCGGAGAGAAGAAAGCAAAATACCTAAAGAAGCTACGAATAGCGCGCCATGCAAAAAGGGATGCAACTAAGTCATCTACACCATCTAGCGGATTGGTTCAGAGTGAGCGTGTTCCGTTTACTGATGTAACAAACACGTTTGCAAAAGGTCCATGTTTGTGCACCTTTCTGACCAATAGTTGAGATTATTCTCTCTGTGTGACAAAACCTCAAAACTGACATCCTTGTCTAATTTATAACTGCGAATGATGGAGTTGTCGAAAGGATTCCTCTTACATATGACTCAAATAGGAATGGAAAAGGTTAGTTCATTTAGACATGTTTTTATTTATCAAATACTCCCTCCGGTCCATAATAAGTGTCACGGTTATATATAAACTAAGGTTGAACTATACTTATTTCAAAACCGTGACACGCACTTTGGACTGGAGGGAACAGTACTTTGTGATGTTTTCCATGATTCGTTTTTGGTCTCATGTGTTGTGTGCAAAATTGTTGTGACAGGTCAGAGTAATAATGGATGCACACCACAAACAAATAGTGCTGAAATTTCAGATGTTACTCTACCGGCCCAGAAAAAACCAAGGGGTCAAGGTTGGTATGCTCGAATGAGTGAAGAAAAGAGAGCCGAATACCTACATAAGCAGCAACAAGCACGTCAACGAAAACGAGCTACAGCTAACTCTGAAAACAATAAATCAGTGGCAGCGCTTGTAACCCCTGGTATCATCGCAACTCTATATTCTTCTATACCTATAAACATATATAATTTTATTTGTTGAAATTAAATGTATATTCAGCAAAATCAGCAGTGAGACCACATGTTGCCAACCCAATGTCTCAACCTATAGCACGCATCCAATGCACTTTAGGGGACATTACAAATGCAAGCTTGCAGTCGGGTTTTACACAAGGTGCATACATTAATCTTCTTGTGTTATCAAACATGTACTCAAAATTGCATAATGCAAACAATTTTGCCACCTACAGATGTTAATGCAACTTCATTCAAAGATGTCACAATTCATGGTTCTCCGGTCATACCCAACACTATATGTATCAATACCAACTCCACTCCGAGTGTAATTCAAAGTGATAATTCTGTACAAAGCTTCCATACAGGCTTTGAAACTAGATGTGGCATCGCAGGTAAACACTTGTATACGTGCCGATAATAATATTCACTTTTTACTCCATCATTTGTATTTCATATGTTTATTTTTCTGATCAGATCAAATATCACCTGGGATCTTTTTAGTTCAATCGTCTCTGAAGCAAAGTATAGCAGAAAAAAAGGTTGCATGAGAGAGTCCGATACAATTCAATGAGTCCCGAACAAATGTCTTCTCTCTTGCAGAAGAAACGCGACTACAACAAAATGAGGAGCAAAGTTGTAGCATCAAACTTCAACTCTGATACATCCCCAGGTACATGTCACTTAATATTAATTCACTTTGTATTTCACTGATTGTCACAATAGTGATTAAAGAGCATATGTATTGTACGCGTACCTCATGTTGTTCTAAAGTCAATCTTGGCATACCTCATGTTGGACTAAAGCCTTATGCTCCCATCAAGGCCCAAACTCACCAAGATTACATGGATGTACCTCACGGGAAAATGTGAATACCAATACCAGCGAGGATTCATATTGGCTGCATAGAAATGATATGTACCAGATGCAACAAATTAACACACAAAAAAGACCTGTCAATATGTTCAGTGCTACCAATCTGCGTGAAGCCCTTGCAGGTGAATATTATAGTATTTAGTAGCTGGATGTTGTCCATAAATTACTTCAATAATGATATTTTAGTAACTTCTGGAATTTCACCAGGAGACACAGACCGGACTGAAGATCCCTATGGAATACTTGAGCCTCATGAGGAAACATCCAACTTCCAGGGTATGTATATTGTTGCGTGCATGTTTTTCACTCCCTTTGTCCAAACATGTAAAAGTGTGTAATTTACATTCTCTTGGTCATGGAATAACTATCTTTCCCACTAGAATGCTTGGAAGCCATACACCATGGAGAACACACACAAGATGAGCTTGATGATGAAGCAAGGATATTCACTGAACAATGTAAGCATGTCTAAAACTAACTTGATTTACCAACAAAAATCTCTACCATTTCAAACGTATTATTTAATTAAATGTCCATATTCATGATGCTCTAGATACCCAATTTGAATCATACCGAGTAGCTCCTCATGGCATCCCCATATATGCTGATGATAACCAATCCTATCATAACCTACCAAAGAAACACCATGTTTTGAGGAAAGTTAAAGATTGCAGCTATTGTGGAGCAATGCAATTTCAATACGAGGGACCTGCATTCTGTTCTAGAAAAGGAAAAGTTAGCATATCTATTCCAAATGTGCCTGCTGAGTTGAAACGATTGTTTACAAGTCAGGATGATAATGATGCTAAATATTTCAGAGATAACATAAGGTATTTCAACTCACACTTCTCATTCACGAGTCTTGGAGTAACACTCGACCAGCGAGTCAGCACTGCAACAGGCACTGGGATATATACATTTCGTGCACATGGACAGTTGTACCACCGTTTGGATCATTTGGTTCATGGTGAACATGGTCCGCGACATTTGCAACTGTATATTTATGATATAGATGATAGCTTAGCGCACAGGGTCCAGAGGTCTCCAGATCTTAATGATCTCATTCATAAAATTCTTAGTATACTACAACACAACCCTTATGTGCAGACTTTTAATAATGTTGGTTCTTCAGCAAGCCTTGATGAATATAGAATTGAAATAAACACAAATATAACCATGGATCAACGACGGTACAATGTCCCGACAACTTTCCAAGTTGCTACGATATGGGTTGAAGGGAGTGACACACATAACTTCTTTGATCGACATGTTATCGTGCATGGATCAGGAGAGCGCCCCCTGTATATTAGAGCATACTATGGTTGTTATGACCCTTTGGCATATCCATTATTCTTTCCTAGTGGGGAGACTGGTTGGAATCAAAGGTTGCCATATGCTCCTACACAAGAAGATGAATGCCATGAGTCTGACACAGGTATGATTTTATAGTTTTAAATTTGTAACATGGTCAATTAAAACAACACCAAACACTAATATTCTGAAATTCTTGTGTTTAAAAGGTCCACTTGGTAGTTCAGAATGAGGTCAAGACCGGTCTAATGACTTGCCTACAAGTGTTAATCTAACAGAAATAGATGATGACACAATGCAAACTACATTTGATAATTCTGAACAATTTGATGAACATGTGGCTGATTTGCCTCCAGGTATGTTTCATCACTTATACATGTTTATTTTAAGGGTACGTATCCCATTTGTTTAATGATATTAATCTCCATTCAGATGATAATGAGGACAACCAGGATGAGGAGGTCGAACCTGGTCAATCAAGGAAATACGTTTCTGCAAGGGAGTATTACTGCTTCAAGTTGATGATCAGGAAGAAGCTTTTCAACATCGTCCTATTTGGGGGGCGTTTTTTTCCAACAATGGGCCATTGATATGTACATTAAAATTGAGACAATGAGGCTTGATTGGTACTCCAAGCCAAAAAAATCAGAAGATTATACGAGCGGACCTCTACCAGGTAACATTCTTGGGATTTTTTATTATGATACTATCGATCTCACTTTTACAATATAGTTCAATATTCTTAATACCTGCATCATGTATCTTCTATGTAGGGTCTTGTAGACACGATCACTGCTGGTGAGTCATGTTGTGATCGGATTGGTAGAAGGATTGTACTCCCAAGGACATTTCGTGGTGGTGATAGAGATATGAAGAGAAGGTTCCTAGATGCAATGGCCATAGTGCAGCGATGGGGTAAACCAGATTACTTTATCACAATGACATGCAACCCATAGTGGGAGGAGATAACAATGGAGCTGATGCCCGAACAACTACCACAAGACCGACCAGACCTGGTTGCAAGAGTGTACAAGGCAAAGCAACGATACTTGATGGACTTTCTCATCAAGAAGAAGCATTTTGGTGAGGTTGCGGCCTATGTTCATGTGACTGAGTTTCAGAAAAGAGGGCTGCCACACGAACATATCCTTCTAATCATGAAGGCAGGTAGCAAGTTAAAGACTCCAGATGACTATGACAGAGTCATATCAGCAGAAATACCTGATAAAGATAAATACCCTGTCCTGCATGCTCTGGTCATAAAACACATGTTGCACGGGCCATGTGGTGTCCTCAATAAAAAATATGCTTGCATGATTGAGGAGCAGTGTCGTTTTCACTACCCTCGGGAGTTTTGTCTTGCTACACAACAGGGAAAGGACTCATGTCCCATATATAGGAGGAGGGATGATGGACGGCGAGTAAAAGTGAGAGGAGCAGAGTTGGACAATAGGTGGGTGGTGCCTTACAACCCCTTTTTTCTCATGAAGTACAACTGCCACATCAATGTAGAAGCTTGCTCGAGCATCAAGGCAGTGAAGTATTTGTTCAAGTACATCTACAAAGGACATGACCGAACATCATTTTCATTCGAGCAAGATATCATAAACAATGGGGGTGTCATTAATGAGATCCGCCAATACCGAGATGCACGCTTTGTATCAGCTCCAGAGGCTATCAACAGGATTTTACGCTTTAAAATGTTTGGAGTTAATCCTTCAGTCCTGCAGTTGCAGCTTCATCTGCCAGGCATGCACACGGTCGCATTTAAAGCCAATGATAATCTGAAAGATATTGTTGATAAGCCATCTTCTTCAAGAACCATGATTACTGAGTACTTTGAAATGAATCAAAAGTATCCTTATGCATGCCAATGGTTGTATAGAGATTTTCCAGAACACTTTAGATGGGATGCATCGAAGAAGAGATGGTATCAAAGAAAACAAAGGCCACAGATTGGTAGAATTGTGTATGCACACCCTGCTAAGGAGGAAAGGTACTATTTGCGGGTGCTCTTGAATCATGTCCGAGGTGCGACATCATATGATGATTTGAAAAAGGTGCGAGGCATTCCGTGCTCTACTTTTAGAGAGGCGTGTGAACAATTAGGCTTAATTGAGCACGACAAATCACTTGATCGCTGCCTGACTGAAGCTGCTGCATTTCAGATGCCTTGTGCTCTTAGACGCTTGTTTGCCACTACCTTAGTATTTTGTGAGGTTACAAAAATTCGAGAGTTATGGGACAAACACCTAGAGTCAATGTCTGAGGATTACCGATGTACCTAGCGCAACAAGGAAATACTTGAGCAGATGGTCCTTAGAGACATTAGGGATTTGTTGCATTCCATGAGGAAGGATATTAAAAGCTATGGCCTTCCAGAGTTGGTTGATACAAATGCTTTTCTAGGTGACGAGTGCATGGAGGTTAGAGAGGAGAGGGAGGTCGGTGTGGACCAAGAGCATATTGATCTTATCAACTCTTTAAACAATGAGCAACTAGCTGTGTTCAATGACATCATGGACCATGTGATGAACAAAAGAAGCCAATTATTCTTTCTTGATGCTCCAGGAGGCACTGGGAAGGCATACTTGTTCAAGGCGTTGCTTGCTAAGGTGCGTTCGATGGGTAAGATAGCCATTGCCACTGCCACATTAGGTATAGCAGCCTCGATATTACCTGGAGGGCGTACTGCACACTCTAGGTTCAAAATACCCATTAAACTCACCGAAAATAGCATGTGTGGTTTCACAAAGCAAAGTGGTACGACAGAGTTGCTGAAAGAGGCGGCCTTAATAATTTAGGATGAAGTCGCCATGACAAAGCGTCAAGCTGTGGAGGCGCTTGATAGGTCACTCCAAGACATAATGGGATGTGTTTTGCCGTTTTGGGGGAATATTGTCGTTTTTGGTGGAGATTTTAGGCAGGTCCTTCCAGTGGTTCCAAAAGGGACAAGAGCATAGATCACAGATGCTTTGATACAAAGATCCTATATATGGAAGAAGATTCGTAAGATACACCTTACACGTAACATGAGAGCACAAGCTAACCCTTGGTTCTTTGAGTATGTCTTGAGGATTGGCAATGGAACCAAAGAAACGATAGGTGATGACTATGTGCGTCTCCCTGAGGACATAGTGATTGGTCATACTGATAATAGGCTAATCAAAGAATTTTTCCCATCTCTTAATTTCAATGCTAAATCGGGAGAGTACATGAGCTCCCGTGTTATTCTTTCCATGAAGAATGACCATGTTGATGAGCTGAATTCCAAGATGATCGGCATGTTTCCTGGCAAAGAGAAGGTATACCATAGCTTCGACTCTATTGAGGATGGCTTCTCAAACAATTACCCCATTGACTTTGTGAATTCACTCACCCCAAATGGATTGCCACCGCATGTGTTGAAAGTGAAGGTCAATTGCCCCGTCATTCTACTCCGGAACCTCGACCCTCACAATGGCCTCTGCAATGGAACAAGGCTAATGATCAGAGCCTTCCAAGATAATGCAATTGATGCAGAGATTGTTGGTGGGCAACATGTTGGGAAAAGGGTATTTATACCGAGGATCCCTTTATCACCATCGGAGGATATCTCACTTTCCTTCAAGCTTAAGAGGAAACAATTCCCCATCCGTCTAAGTTTTGCAATGACCATTAACAAGGCGCACGGCCAGACCATCCCAAATATTGGTATTTATCTTCTCGAGCCGGTGTTCTCCCATGGTCAGTTGTATGTTGCCTTGTCTAGGGGCGTATCAAGGAAAACGACGCGGATTTTGGCCAAGCCGAACAAACAGGTTGATAAATCAGGGAAAAGCACCAAGAATATTGTCTATAGAGATGTTTTGGAAGGATGATGCAAGTTCATTCTTTGATTGCTCTTTATTCATGCTATTTTGTAGTCGAGCAAACTTTGTTGGCTTTTTTTATTTTTTATTTGAATCATCATTTTATTTAAATACATATGGGCATGTTGTGAATTCTGAAATATTTTTACATGGTTTTCGATTTCTGAAATGTGTTTAGAATTCCGAAATGGTTTCGTGTTGTGAATTATGAAGTTACCTATCGCACATGGAGATACGAGCTTCCTAACTACTGACTAGCCACATACATGACTTTCCTAACTTGCTACTAATATTAATCAATTTATATTCCAAAAATAGTTTGTGGGGTTAGGTATGTCTTTCACTCCTAAATAATATCAATGTTTACCTAAAAAAGTGGATTCTATAGAGTTAATGGCTTGATAGAACTCTTGCTAAATTACATATAAACATTGAAATCTGATCCAACTATACACAATGTGGATATGAAAGGGAAAAGCTAAATTGTCATGATCTGAGATTCACACTGATGTTTCATGACCTTTTGTCTCCGTAATACTTGGACCAATCCAGTCGTTTGTTCATGTGTCAAATAAGAGGATGTGCATGTTTCCAACACTTATGTTCAGGAAATCGTTTTGCCGCTGAAGAGGAGCATATGTCATTTGTCTTCCATGTCATGTAAAAAACATGTTTAGTTCCCTTAAATTAGAGTGAAAAATAGATTTTATAAAGTAGGTAAATTGTTGGATCATGTATCCTAGACTTAATAGATTTAAATTTTTTAGAGTGCATAACTGACACGCTAAATCCTAACTTCGTCTGCTTGCATAATCAACTTTCAGTTCAAGGAAGCTTCAGGTATTACCTTGCAAATTACTTTTGTCTCTTTCACCCAGCAGCACGAACATGCTTTCCTATTATTGATTACTGATTGTACACATTAAGAGTTTCCGATAATCTCTTCAACAATAGTCCAACATAATCAAGAGAGTCACTAAAATTAGTCGGGAAATACCAAGGAAACCTACAGGCATGTCCTCACGGCTGCCGCAATAATCAATCCTCCTCCCTTGACACTTATGTCGTCGCTCTACTTCCTACAATCCAACATTTTCTCTCTATCATAACTCTATGATACGTGCGTTGCACGTGCACACTTACTAGTTATTGTAATAATTATGCTTGTTACTGTTTGTGAACACTCTCGGTCTAAGCAGAATCTGTATCTTAAGACAAGAAAGTTGTTATACAAATAACGTTTCCATGATTATTGACCAGATTATAAACTTTGTTTATAGTATGTTTATGTGCCGGTGAATATGAGATGATCCTATGAACAGAACATGTAATACTCCTACCAGTGACGAATCTAGCATGATAGTAGAGGGTAGACTCATTACATCAATTTTTTAAGCCTAATTAGTAAATACACTAAAATTGTTGCATGTAAAACATTTTAATGTAATTGCCATATGATATATTTAACTGAAATAGGAATTTGGAGGGTAGGCTCCAGCCCATTGAAGCCTCCCTACTAGAATCGCCACTACTCCTACGTAAAAACCGAACAATGGAACCTTTTCGCTAACATAATCGCCCTTTTATGTGCAGTCATGATTATCCTGCTCATAACATGAATATCTTCGCAAGGAGCGTCTCAGATTTCAGAAGAAAGTTGATGCTGCTCTTCTTGTGCTGGTGCCTACAGCTGCGGTGCTTGTTATGCTTCTACCATATTACCCTTAGTGGGTTAAGAAATATACTAAAGTAGTATCTTACTGTAGTTTTTAGCTACCATGGTTGTAGTGATCGAGGTTCCGGGCATTAAGTAGCTATATGTATAGTACGGGTTTGACTCTCTGTAATCTGAATGCACTTATCTAAGCTATCAGGTTTATCTGAGTTTGACTTTCTATAATCTGAATCCACTTATTTGTTAAGCACGTGTGGACTTTACATGTACATCTTGAAATGCAGTTGTACGGTCCCGTCGAACATTTGTGTCTTCACATAGATGTATTCTCTTTCTGTCCTTGTTGGATTCTGACAGAGAACGGTGAAATGCATGAGGACACTCTTCTCTTTTGGGCTTACAACACGGTGAAATACTGACGGCCAGAGCTGTCTCTCGAGCCTTCCTCCACATAATACCATCTTCTAATTCGTCTGGGTGCGAGATTGGGAAGGTGCTGTAGTGAGGTGGAGAAGATGATACTGGGAACATCAGTAAATAGAGTCTCTGGTTGCAGCACCGCGAGATAGCGGCCACCCTGGCACCAAAATTCTGAACATTTTCTAATCGTATTTGATTTTTTCGTTTGTAAAATATGAACTTTCTAAAAACATTCGTGGATATTTTTATAAAAATTCTGAACATTTGTTAAAAAACATAAACAATTTCCGTAAATTTTCTAAACATTTTTCATAGAACAGGTTATCTTTTTCCAAAACTTCGGAACATTTTTAAAATTTTGAGATCAAATTGTTTGGAACATAAACAAGAGAAGAAATAAAAAATAAAAAGACAGTAAACAAAAATTGGACTGGAACGTTCTAGAGCATTCCAAAACAGAAAATGGAAAACGGATATGAACGTTCGAAGGTTCGCACCGGAACATCCCATTGCTAAATGGGCTGTGGCCCAATCTATTTACTCGCTCGCATTCCCTGTGACGCAGTGTGTGCCAATTAGGAATTCTCGTCATTTCTGGTAAAATAAGTGCTGCTTTTGCACACCTAGCAAGTTGACGAGCCATTCCACAAAAAAGACTGCTATCAAATGCCTTGTCCCATATTAGCCGGCCTTAAGGCACCAAATACAGCCAGTTCCATATTAGCTATCTAGAGTCATGGTTTCTCAACAAATGAACAACAAAATGGTTTAATGAGCCCTAGCAGCAAATGCAGCACAACAGTGTTCAACATTAAGTATGCAGCAGATGAAAATTCCAAACTTCCATAATACTCCTCATTAAACTCCAACATCGCACAAATAATTTCAATGTATATGAATATCACAGACTCATAGGTGATAATTCCCTCAAGTTCACATCTCTGCGTGTGAAATCACTATTCCCCTGAACCCGTCGGTGTACCCATTCTGAAATCTTTGCCAAGAAATGTTGTATTTGAAAACAACATACTGAAGCTTGAACTCAGTATACAACTGAATGTTCTGAAACAACAGTAGATTACACGATTCATGATATTTGGCAAAGCAGCAGGCTCAATATATCATTTTAAGCATTGACCACTCATTACCTGAGACAATCTGGCAATACATTCTTTCTACAAACCAATCAAATAAAATGCATTATTTGATTCCCAACTTTCCATGACCAGTCAACATAAATGCGTTCAACACTGAGCACTACAACCTTGCAGTTTACATGCAAATCTCCCCTGCTGCTGCTGTTGCTGTCACAAAAGCAGAGTATTAGTTTCCATCAAAGTGCAATTTCTACACTTTGGTGCAATACTTTAGGATACAACTTTTGCGATTCTACTCTTCTATTTTTATTTTATCTTTGCAAAACACAGAAATTTTCTTGCAATAAGGTGATCATATACTCTGTAGAAACTGGAACATAGTTGACAAGGTGATCTATTTTCAAATTCAGCTTTCTTGCAACAAGGTGATCTTATACGACAATTTCGAAAACTGGATATAAATTATAGGTAACATAGGGCAAAACAGTACCACCGAGCTACACCAGATGCAGAAAGAATAAAAAATAACTATTTTTCAAAACTCGTAGATGTCCAGTCAAGCAAGGGACCAACTGCCCAACATTATGAACTGAAATACAAGTATAACAAGTAGCAAGTAACTAGATCACCATTAAAGTTAGGTCAGGAACATACTACAAAATAATTAAGCACTTAAAAGTTGGTTTATATTATTAGCTGTGCACGCAACAAAGAACAACAAAGGTTGAAAGAAAAGAAAATTTGCAACCTAGAATATGAAGAGATTGTACGGAAAAGAACAAGAGGTGTATGAAGGGGTACTCGTTAGAATCACAGATGCACGTCCGAAAGTTCATTTCATTGAGAGTTAATTATGATTACTTCCCAGAACTAGCAGTCGTGTGTTTTTCTTTTTCTCTCTGTAAATGACGAACACAAACACAAACGGTAGACACAAATTAAGCAATGGAACTTAGCAGCAAATTAGATACCATAGCGGTATTCCATAGAAAGTTGCAAAAGATGAAAATCCAATCTACCATAAGATCCATTAGCTGCAGACTCGCAGCAACTGTTTTAAAGCATCTAAAGGTTTCTATGAGCATAACCATCACTTATAAGATACAAAAGGCGCTATCTTCCGGATTTCAATGCCAACTAGAGGAGATGTTTATTTTGCATCAACAAAGTAATTAATAATTGTAAACTCATACCCACAACTGCAGATTTCAGTGAGGGCCTTCGACTTCATGCCCAGTGGCCCCATCATCATCACCAATCATACAAAGAGGCCAAGCCATAATATACGGATAGGCATAGTCATCAAATGTCCCATGGATCAGTAACTGAATCTCCGTAGTCCCCAATGAATGGTAGAAGAGCCAGCTGCGTTGTGTGCCAGCAGGGGTTATGCATGACATGTACAGGTACACGCATCCAGACCTAGCCTGCACAACTCTGAGTTTGCCCTCCGATTCCCCAGTCGTCCGCTCAATCTGTGCGCTCAAAGAGAGTATGAGCTGCGGCACCCAAATCCCAGTTCCATCGCCGTCCACGCCACGGGTAAAAACATGGAGGTGAAAATCATCGGATGCATATAGCATGCAGAGCACTCCGTCCTTGGTGTCCGCAACGATGAAATCGGCCTGCCCGTAATCGGTTACCCGCGAGGGTAGATCCAGAGAGGAGACATCCATGGTGGCTGTGTTTATCCTGATCACACTTCTTCCCTCGTAGAAAGGGCAGTAAACGGAGCCATCCACCAGCGTGTTAGCACCGTACATTAGGCACGGCCGATTTCCGCCCACGGGTGGATGACCCAATCCCTCGTCGCCGACGAGAAGACGGCGACGCGAACCTTGGACACGTCGGCGCAGATGCAGACCACGCCGAACGACCCAGGATTCTCCTCGGAAGACAGCAGGAGGAAGCCAAGGAAGGCGAACTCGCTGGTACTCCCGTCCGCGACATCGTCGGGCAACAGGATGGTGTCCACAGCCCAGGTCATGGGGTTCACCGCGGCCACGGCCCCGCGCGTGTTCCACATGAGGATGTAGCCGTGGCGGCAGTCCGTGACGGTCCAGCTCGTGGGCGCGCCGTCGTCCGGCGGGAGGGAGGTGAGGAAGAAGTCGCCGCGGCGGAGGGCGGCCTTGATGTCCGGATCTGAGCGGCGCAGGGGGGCGAAGGAGGGGGCGGTGCTGTCGTCGACCTCGAGGAAGATCCCGAGAAGGGACGCTGGGTGGAGGGTGCGGAAGAGGCAGCGGAAGGGACGCGAGGAGCGGACGGCGCCGAGCCAGGAGCGGCAGGTGAGCGCGGCGCGGACGAGGGCCGGCAGGTTGGGCAGCCGGAGGAAGATCTCGAGGAGCTGGTCTTGGCCGAGCGAGGATATGGTTGTGGTTCCGTCGCCGACGGTGGCGAGGGTGGTGGTGGTCGTGGAGGGGGTCGACGGAGGTTTCGCTGCTGGCGCAGCCGCCGGCGGCGGCAGCGGTGCGCTGCTCATTGCTGGAGAGTGGAGTCAGCGGAGATTCTGGATCCGTAGTTGTTTACAGTACGAATGGACCAAGCCCATTATAGACTTCATGCTTTCAGCCCATGTACTCAATAGTATAAATAGTCCATGTAAATTTATTTCAGAGCCCTATCCTATGAGCGCCTTCAACATACTACTGAGTCGGTATCCTCGAAAAAAAAACATACTACTGAGTCGGCACAGCATGTTAAGATTGATGAAGTCTCCTCGTACATTTTATAGTTGACTGGAACATTCTCCGCCACTAAACGAACATCAACGGACAGTCCAAAATGAATTAAGAAAATACGATCACTAGTGTCAAGTCTAAGACTTGGATATTGGTGTGCTGGTTCCACAACGAGGACCCTAATCATCTGGGCTACCCGCAGGTCGCAATTGCACATGCACCTTAGAACCATAACACCAACAGTGATCCATAAAGCAATTCTTCTTGACTAGCATTGCTACATGATGATATTGTACACGTGCTGACTGCTCTTTCTTAACTGAATTTGTTTTTTGTTCGCTCAATTGGTTGACAGCAAAACTATGCGGCGTATTTTAGCATTTAAGGGGGGAGACAATCATATAATAACATCAGATGAAATGAATATATATTTTTAATTTCAAATATTCTAAATTAAACTAGTCTAAAATTCTAATATGGACCCAACACGCTAAAATGTCCCAACTCGTGAAAATTCACTCAAGCTCCATTTCTTGGAATTTTCATGTCAATGTCAACTAATTTGGTTAGACTATCGCAAATCATGGTCTTTGATCATCCTTTAGCATCTAAATATGTTTTAAATGTAGCGACCTCTCTGTATTGAAAATATATCTGCATTCCAAATTCTGGGTTACTACAAATAGATCATTAAATAATAAATACTACTAGTATAAATAAATATTTGATATACGATTATAACTTATCTAAAAAATATTGATTATATCTTGAAGACGGAAGTAAATGCATCCTCATCCATTTCCATTAATAGGATTTGATAGTATACAAATTAATGTTGCATACGGATTCGTCTGATGTAAAGGAGATTATAATTACCACTTATTTGAGTGCTTTAAGAATTACCTTATTAGGACCCATAGCCATAAAATATACTACTACTAACCGACGAGGCCTATATATATATGATAAGGAGACATCCTTCACCGAACGCAAACCATCAATTGAGGAATCGACTACTGTTTAATTTTGTTGTGCTTGTGATCTGCGGTAGCGAAAAAAGGTCAAGAGCAACACCATTGATGGCACGAGGAACCATGGTACCCACCCTTCTGCTGCTGCTTCTGGCTATTGTTTGCGCAACCACCATCGTCCACAGCAAGGAATGGAACGTCGGTACCCAGAACGGAACGGATGGTTCTTTGACAGCTACCGTTGGGGGGACGACAAGCCTATCAAGATCGGCGATGTGCTTGGTGAGTTCTCTGATGATCAAGTGATTAGCTATTTTTTGAATTCTGATGCGTAATATTGTGTTTAACCAATGCATGCAGTGTTCAGGTACAACCCACTTTTGCACAACGTGGTGCAGGTCTCAGAAGCCGACTACAGCTCGTGCACGGTCTCTCGCGCGCCCATCGCCGACCTACCGCTCCGGCAATGACCGCGTTCATGTCGCCACCAGTGATAGAGCCTTCTTCATATGTTTTGTGGAAACTCCTTTACACTGTAAGAATGGCATGAAGATGAACATCACTGTTCAATAGATAGACATGATACGTACATATGCGTGTCTTTGTATGTCTTCAACTGAAGACTTTGCTGAAGACTTTGTGAAGACTTTGGTGAAGACTTTGTGAAGACTTTGAAAATGAAGAAGTTGGTGTGACCTTGAAGATATGAACGAGGATTATGAAGCGTGAAGACTTTTGTTTTCCTAGTTTCATTTCTCTTCTTTGAGTCATAGGAAACACTGTACTATTAAAGGGGGCCGAGGTAATACTAAGGAAAATTTCCAACTAATGCTCAACTCCAAAATCCTCAACCTATACAATCCTTCGAGTGAAGCCTTTGGAAATCTCTTACGGTTCAGTCAAGTTCTTCAGTGACAGAGACGAAGTTTTTCTGGTCTCTGAGGAAATTAACCTGACTGAAGAGTTAGGATTTCGCCAGTGCGAATTGCCTACAAGTGAGGAACATGATATGTCTGAGGACTTTGATAGTTCAAAAATCTGACCGTTGCAGTGCTTAGAGCCAACTGTCTCCAGTCACAAATATCCACATAACGGTCATATCATTGGGGGCATTTATGTCATATCATGTCAGGTTACACCCTGGCTATAAATAGCCACCCCCACAACCACTAGTTGGTTGGCTGGTCCGAGAGAGAACTAACACTTGTCAATTGAGAGCAACCCATCCTCCGAGGACTTTGAGAGAAAATCATCAGTGAGGATAAACCCACAACCAAACTACCAAACCCAAAGTGATTGAGCATCACTGAACAAATTCCTGTGTGGAACCGACGCTTGTTACCTTTGAGAACTGTGCATCCTCCAGACGGTTAGGCGTCATGGTCTAGTGCATCCTGCAGTCAATTGGGGATCACGAAGTGACCTTGGTCTAGAGCATCCAGCAGTAAATTGTGGATTGCCGGGTGACCAGTTTGTGAGGGTTTTGGAAGTCTACCCTGAAGACTTACCACGAGTGTTGGGCGAGGACTGTGTGACCTTAGCTCAAGGAGAATACGGTAAGGATTGTGTGTCCTGGGACTGTGTGTCCTCTAGTTTAAATACCAGGCCGCTCCAAACCATACGCACGACTGTCACAGTAGTTGGAACTGGGTCATCAAACCATTGTCTTCATCGAGCTACCTGGTTCTATTTCTCCAACCCCTCTATTCCTCATATACCTGTTGATGAAATTGATTGTTATTGTTTCAAGAATTTTATTGAAGACTTTCACAAATTCCTCACCTCAAATTCTTCAAGTTACCTTGTTCATCACTGCTTATCCTGTGCCACGCTACTTACTGTTTGTATTTCATTTCATCATGAAGACTATGCTGTTGCTATGTTCCTCATGCACTTAAGTACTTATTCCGCTGCTAGTTATTCATCACATTTCAAATTCCTCAAAGTTGAAATTCCTCAAGTGATGAATTTGTAAAAAATGCCTATTCACCCCCCTCTAGTCGATATAACGCACTTTCAATTGGTATCAGAGCAGGTACTCCCTCGCTCTGTGTGATTTTGGTTTGACCACCTGGAGTTCTAGCTATGTCGACTACAGGTATGATGAAGGTTTCTGCGGACTGTCCTACCTTCGATGGGACGGACTACCCCTACTGGAAGAACAAGATGCGCATGCACCTTGAAGCTATTGACAACGATCTTTGGTATGTTGTGGAAAATGGTGTTCCCTCTATTACTCCCACGATCAACATTGCTGATGTGAAGAGATTCAAGCAACTCGATTCTCAAGCGAAAAATATCATCTGTGGCCATCTGAGCAAGGGTCAATATGACAGAGTGAGTGATTTGGAGTCTGCTAAGCTTATCTGGGATAGGCTGTCCAAAGTCAACGAAGGTGTCTCCACTCAACGTGACTCTCGTGTTGATGTTCTTCGCAATCTCTTCAACCGCTTCAAGAGACTTGACAATGAAAATGTTCAACAAACTTTTGATCGTCTCACGGATATCTCCAATGAGCTTCAAGCACTGGGTCCACCGATATCACTGACCATGAAGTGATGAAGAAACTGTTGAGATCTCTTGACTCCTCATTCGATACTGTGGCTTTGATGATTCAAGGACGTGGAGACTACAAGTCACTTGATCCTGCTGATATTCTTGAGAGACTCAATACTCATGAATTCCAACAAGCTGAGAAGAGAGACCTCTACGGGCCAAGCTATGGAAGATCTTGTGCTCTGAAGGCGAAAGCAATTTCCTCATCCAAAGAAGAAGATTCTGACAGCAACCTTGGTGATCCTGAAGAACTAAGTCAGGAACTGGCAATGCTCGTGAGGAAATTCCAGAAGTTTTGCTGAAGAACTAAGTTCACTCGATGAAACGAAATAAGCTATAAAATATAAATTAACAAATTTAGTACGGATGAACACCAAATATTTTTAAGTATAGAATGCAAATTACTTGACAAATATGCATGGTTGATAAACTCGCATGGAGGTAAAACAAGAAGCATATCGACATCCACCCAAATATCGATGTTTCCTTCAATATGATCTTCAGGACGAAGATCGAAGGTTATTTCCATATCCTCCTGAAATCCATATGCCTTGCAAAGAGCTTCCAATTTGAGCACCCTAATTCTGTGTTATTAGTTGCATTCATTACTTTCACAAGAACGTGTGACCATGTTTAGTCCTCAGGTTGGTTGTCCTCGTCTCGAAACTCTTGTGCTCCTCGAAACCGAGCCTCTCCAAGAAATATCGTCTTGCATGACAGAATTTGTTGGGAGATGTAGTAGTAAATCAAAAAAATTCCTACGTGTCACCAAGACCAATCTAAGGAGAAACCAGCAACGAGCAAAGGGGGAGTGCATCTTCATACCTTTGAAGATCGCAAAGCGGAAGCATTACAAGAACGCGGTTGGTGGATTCGTACTAGTAGCGGTTCAGATCGCGGTGGATTCCGATCTAAGCGCTGAATAACGGCGCCTCCGCGTTCAACACACGTGCAGCCCGGTGACGTCTCCTACGCCTTGATCCAACAAGGAGGAAGGAGAGGTTGAGGGAGAGCTCCGAAAGCACGACGGCATGGTGACGGTGAAGCTGCGTGGTACTATGGCAGGGCTTCGCCAAGCGTGACGGAGAACGAGGAGGAGGAGGGGTAGGGCTGCGCCGAGAGAGAGAGAGATGTGCGTGACGGCAGCCCCAAAACCCTCCACTATTTATAGGAGGATGAGGAGGAGGGTGCGCACCCCTAGGGTTCCCACCCTAGGGGGTGTGGCAGCCCTAGATGGGAGAGGAGGGCCGGCTGCCAAGGTGGGAGGAGGGGCGGTGCCCTAGGGTGGGCCTTGGTCCCCTCCATGCCTAGGGTTAGCCCCCTCCACCCTTGCTGCGCCTTGGGCTGAGGTGGGAGGCCCACCAGCCCACCTAGGGGCTGGTTCCCTCCCCCTCTCGGCCCATGTAGCCTTCTGGGGCCGATGGCCCCTCCCGGTGGACCCCTAGAACCTTTTTGGTGGTCCCGACACATTACCGGTGATGCCCGAAACACTTTCCGCGACCAAATCCTCACTTCCTATATATGAATCTTTACCTCCAGACCATTCCAGAACTCCTCGTGATGTCCGGGATCTCATCCGGAACTCCAAACAACCTTCGGCAACCACCTACACTATTCCCATACAACCCTAGTGTCATCGAACCTTAAGTGTGTAGACCCTACGGGTTGGGGAGGCATGTAGACATGACCGAGACATCTCTCTGGTCAATAACCAACAGAGGGATCTAGATACCCATGTTGGATCCCACATGCTCCACGATGATCTCATCGGATGAACCATGATGTCGGGGATACAATCAATCCCGTATACAATTCCCTTTGTCTACTGGTATGACACTTGCCCGAGATTCGATCGTTGGTATCCCTATACCTTGTTCAATTCCGTTACCAGCAAGTCTCTTTACTCGTTCCGTAACACATCATCCCGTGGCTAACTCCTTAGTCACATTGAGCTCATTATGATGATGTCTTACCGAGTGGGCCTAGAGATACCTCTCCATCACACGGAGTGAGAAATCCCAACCTCGATTCGTGCCAACCCAACAGATACTTTTGGGGATACCCGTAGTGTACCTTTATAGCCACCTAGTTACGTTGTGACGTTTGGCATACCCAAAGTATTCCTACGGTATCCGGGAGTTGCACAATCTCATGGTCTAAGAAAATGATACTTGATTAGAAAATCTTTAGCAGATGACACGATCTTGTGGTATGTTTAGGATTGGGTCTTGTCCATCACATCATTCTCCTAATGATGTGATCCCGTTACCAACGACATCCAATGTCCATGGTCATGATGTTGGGGAACGTTGCATGGGAAACAAAAAAATTCCTACGCACACGCAAGATCTATCCATGGTGATAAGCATCTACGAGAGGGAGAGTGGATCTATGTACCCTTGTAGATCGTTAAGCGGGAAGCGTTAAGAAATGCGGTTGGTGTAGTTGAACGTCTTCGCGATACAAATTGCCGAGTGTCCCGCGATCCAATCACGATTCGTCCCGCGATTTGTGGAAACTCCTTTACACTGTAAGAATGACATGAGGATGAACATCACTGTTCAATAGATAGACATGATACATACATACGAGAACAGACGTTTGGAGGCCGAGCTCCATGGAGCTCTGTATTTTTGAAAAATTCAAAATTCAAATTTTTTTGTTTCAAAAAAATCTGAAAAAAATTATGCAACTAAGGAACGATGTTATGTTTACTGTGTAAATATTTAGGATGAAATACCTTGAAATATGATCTGCACAAAAAAGACAAATTCATGGCCTGAGACGATGAATAGTATCATGTGTTAAAAAGCATTAGATTTATCTTTTTTGTATAGGCCTCATTTCAATATATTTTTTCTGAAAATTTACACACATGTGTGTTACGTCCTCACATATATTTGTATTTTTTTTCAGAATTTTTGAAAATGTAAAAATATGAATTTTAAACTTTGCATTTAAAGGCCTTCATGGAGCTCGGCCTCCAAAGCAATTTCCGCGTACACACGTGTGTCTTTGTACTAAGCCTTCAAGGTGCGAGCTCATGACAGCGTACGTGATGGTAGAAGAAATAAATTCATGCTTGGCTCAAGTCTCATTGCTGGAGAGTGGAGTCAGCGGAGATTCTGGATCAGTAGTTGTTTAACCGTACGAATGGACCAAGCCCATTATAGACTTCATGCTTTCCGCCCATGTACTCAATAGTACAAGCAGTTCATGTAAATTTAATTCAGAGCCTTATCCTATGAAAGCAACTCCAACGAAGAGACCTAAACGGACGTGCGGTTTGTTCTCTTTTCGTCCATTTGGATCGGCCGAGCGGACGTCGGTGTCCGGATTTTCAAATGGGTCGGCTAGTCCACCCAACGCAGACTCGGACGCAAATCGTCAGCGCGGATTTAAAAAACAAAAAATGCCCAAACAATGATATTAAACATAATTAAACATTAAAGGCCGGTCAAAGCCGGCCCAAGTCCACATTAAACTTAATTAAACATAAATAAAAAAAGGGACCACCCTCGTCTGTATCTGGCGCTGGCCCTACGCATCGCCGTCCTGGTCGTCGTCGGGGGCGGTGAGGTCGATGAGCTCCGGCGCCGGCCCAGCCCAAGGGAACGCAGCCTCCCACGCCTGCGCAGCGTCCTGCCCCGGCAGCACCGGCGGCGCAGGCTGACGGGCTTGCTCCTCCTCCCGCTCCCGACGCTTCGCCTCCTCCTCCTCCGCCCACCTGCGCTCGAGCTTCATCTGCCTCGGCTCCCTTCCTCGCTAGTGCCAGCGACCTTTGGTGCAGGAGGTACTTGTGCTCCTGCTCCTCTTTGCACATATACCAAACGGGAGGTGCGGACACCCACTCCCAGAGCTGGCCGGTCCACTTGTAGCTCTCTGGCTGACGCTCCTCGGCCTCAGCCTTGGGCTCACGGATCGTTAGAGCGGCCAGCGGAGCTGGAGGAGGGGGGCGCACGATGCATTCGCCCGCCGCAGACAACGCGAGGGCTTCTTCGATTCCTTCCCTGCGCGCCTCCTCCTCGCGCCTACTCTTCTCAATGGCGTAGGTCGTTGCCTCCTCAAGTGCGGCCTGGTAGGCGGCCTCCTCCTCCTGCTCCTCTGGCTTCACTTCAGGGAGGCGGTGGAGGGATGGCCGGATCGAACTGGGCGCCGTGGAGGCGCTCCTGCTCGTGCTTGATGGTGAACCAAACCTCCCAGTTAGGGGAGTCGGCCGCGTACATCGGATCGCGCCGCTGCTGCGGAGTGAGGAGCTCGCGCCGCTGGTGGACCTCCTCCGCGCGTGCGCGCGCAGACCATGGCACTGCTGGGATGGGGATATGGTCGGGGTCCAGATGCTAACCATGGGGGAGGTTGACATCTGGGTAGGGCAGAGCTTGCCTGTACTGCCAGTGCCACCGAGCTTGGTGGACTGGGATGTACAGGCGCTCCAACGGTGGCACAAAGCGGCGAGGTGGCGCCGAGCTTGCGCCGGGGGTGAGGTTGCTCTTGCCCTTGCTGAAGAAGCCCATGGCGGCCGCTAGCTGGCTGGCTGGCTAGGGTTTCGTGGTCGCCGCCGGGGGAGCGAGAGTGGCCAGATGTGGACGGAAGGGGAAGTGGATGAGGCCGGCCCCGTCGCACGCTTCGGATTAAAAAGGATGACCCACGGCCACCTTCCACCCACTGTCAGGCGGGCCTCGTAGGTAGATGATCACATTTAATACGACCAGGGGACACGAGGCGGACACGAGGGGACGCGCCACGCGTCCGCTTGGCGTCCGCGCCGACCCAAATCCGGCCCAAATTTGGGCCTAAAATCGGTCGGCGCAGACGCCAAGCGAACGCGATTTGGGAATGGGTCGACGCGTTGGGCGCCTGTTTTCGTCCGCGGCGACCCAAACGGACGCGGTTGGAAGTATACGACTAGTTGCTAGGGAAATGTCAATGAATTTAAGTAATTTCGGTGGACACGGAAATATTTACCTTTCGAAGAATATTTTAACAATTTCAGCAATACACATGAATTCAGGTATTTTTTTAAGTATCTTTCAAAAAATTCAAATCATATTTTTGAATTTAGGCGAATGTTTCGGCCCTTTGACCAAAATCCAAACTAAAAGCACTAAAACTCATTGTGTTGCTGTGATTTCGGTTGTGGCTGTAATAACGTAGCAACGAATCGTACTCACGTCCACTTATAACGTCAAGAAGCAGTAAAAGAAATTAAAAAAAAACAGCCGGACTAAGATAGAAAACTGACTAGGAACTGGATGAAGACAATAAACCAACCTAGAATTCCGTGACTGAACCGAAGCAAACCAACCATGTGTCAAGTAGGCAAGTAAACATGTAGCATTCGAACAAGCGACTCGGGTGCCGACCAGCCCAACCCCGTCGCCGGCCTTCCCTTCCTCCCCTCTCATCCTCGCTCCCACCAAAGAGAACCGGAGGGCAAGCCCCCGAGGCTCCCAAGGACGGCGGTGGCGTGGCCTTTGTCCTTTGCCCGACGGCGGCGTGACCGTAGGCTTTTGGCCGAGGTGCAATTACGAGGTGATAGCGTGAAGGCATGGTTGAGATGCAAGGATGGGCTTGTCCAGGGTGGGTGCAATGCTTTGTGTTGGCGTATACATTCATAGTCCATCTTTTCCCATAAGCTTGAGCTTTTAGTTGAACGGATGGATGTGTGCAGTTCTATATAGTACCAGAGGCAAGAGGTCTTGAGTTTAAGACCTGACTGACACAATTTTAAAATAAAAAATTGCAGTTCACTTTCGATACACGTTTAAGTCTGAGGAAGCCACACGTGAGGAGAGGGGTGTTGACGTATAAATGCATATACAACCCACCTTTTCCCATCAACTTGAACTTTTGGGTGAATTGGCCGGTACGTGCAGTTCTACACTCCGATCGCGAGGCACGACATGGTGTTGACGGCTGGTGCAGTCCTGATCTAGCAGCGGCTGCACTTCTCATGGGCGGGCATCAATGTTGTTGAGTTGTCTTCCGTTCTCTAGATCCGTCCATGTCAGCCCATGGGCCGAAGGGGCATGGGCAGAGCTCTTTTTGGCGAGGTTGCAGTTGGTGGTGTTGTGCGCTATCATTGGTGTTAGTCCTTGAGGTGACCACTCCGGCCCATGGCGGCAACCTCACTGCGGACTGCAGTGAGCACTAAAAGATATTTGTGAGGGTTTGTCCCTTCGGATTTGTTGATTGTCTTGGATGGTAAGATGCATCTACGAACGATGGCTTGACGCAACGGGTATGGTTGTGCAGTGGTGGCGGTCACAAATCGCATGTAACTAGGATAGTGGAGAAGTGGGAACCACAACATTTGAATGACTTTCATGAGGTGCTACTCGAGCACCCGGTCTCGAATTCCAGAGTGAAAGCCTAGGTCTGACCCGATTTGGTATATATACTTGGCACTGGTGATGTTTTTGCATTGTTACTTGCAGGGCCGTCTCCAGGAATTCGGGGCCCCGGTGCGAAAGTCAAAAATGAGGCGCTAACATTTTAAAATACATACAATAACGCAATCATAAGCACCTAATTATGTAATTAAAATTTATGCTATTTCATACAAAGCTTAAAAAATTAAGTATCAATGCAAAATACTAAAACAAATAAACTGACCTCATCCTTTATTGAAATGTGTCATCCGCCTTGTGTTCCTTGAAATGAAATCGTCAATTATATCTTCACAGCTAATCTTCCCCAAGACATCATTTTCAAGTGGTATTGTCGCCAAACCATTGAGCCTTTCAAGTGCTATTGTCACCACACCATTGAGCCTTTTTCCAATACAATTCAACACATATTTATCAAGAGCACCCCATTGAGATTGAGCATCTTCTTCTAATTTATGTTTCTTCTTACGCTTGAAGGCACCAGCATCATACTTTCTTCCAAAACTAGAATGTAGGCTTGTTTTTGTTTCAATTAAATAAATAGTCCTTCAACTTATTCGAATTGATGAGTTCACATGAAATATAGGCTTGTGAATTGTATAGATAGTTCAAAAAACTTAGAACCGGCGGATAGAACCTTGATTTTTGGACTTGAACGATAGGACGAGTAACTACTGAAATTTTTGAATCTGTAACTACTTTTGAACTTCGACAACTAGACAAAAAATCATTCCAAAAAACCAAAACATATTACTAAAATATGAACACAACTTTGTATTTGTATCAAAATTAGAGAAAAGGGAGAAGAGAGTAGGGAGGGCATCACACCCCTTGGTCTTCCAAAATTAGAGAAGTTTTGTTCCTCTTGGGCGGCAACGCGACACTGTTGGGCTGTTGACCGGCGGCCGTTGCAACAGCGTCCAGCGCTCGAAAGTACGTGCAGGTACAGTTTGCCAGTTCCTCTTCCGCTCGTCGCCTCGCTGCACACGATTGCCGCCGCCGCCGATTCAGTCCGAAGCGAAGCAGGGAATAGGAACGGAGGTTACGAACAGGGCTATCGTTTTCTCCGTCTCCTGCATGCGAGTACCAACGATGGGCAAAGCCAAAGCCCAAATGCCTCGATCGGACTAAGCCCAAAACCAATTTTCAGACTTTAGCGAACGAATAGAGAGAAAGATTAGCCTAAACTTGATTTTTTTTCCAGACTATACTTATGTATATGGACCCTAGTTTGGGGCTCCAGTATTTTGGGGGCCATGTGCGAGCGCACAGCTCGCACAGGCCCTTCAACGGCCCTGGTTACTTGTTGAAGGCATTGCTCGGATATGATCGTACCGACACTTCAGATGCACAGTGAACCACACGACTATATTTCGTGTTAAATTGTTTAAATTGTCCCACGTCGCTTCTTTAGACCAATTCTTATGAGTTTATATACGTCGTTGTTGAGTTTGAATATCAACAAGATGACTAAAATAAACAATTAGTACCGATGATTAAAAGGAATATGGGCAGGAATCATGGGCTGTCTGGGAGGGTGCATTAAAGGAACGATGGATTAGAAGATTGTAGAATAGAAAGATATTTACGTACATGCAAAAACGGATCACGGACGTGCACCCTGCATGGACAGGGTTTTTGTGCATGCATGATGGTGTATTAAAGGAAAGACAGGTTGGATAATTGTGAAACCACTAGTAGAAAACCCCTCCTTTCGTCCAGGGTAGGAATTCGCATTTGTCCCGGCTGCCTAAAGAACCGGGACGAATGGAGCGTCGAGCCCCCTGGGGCATTCGTCCCGGTTTTTTAGTCGGCATTCGTCCCGGTTCCTGGCATCAACCGGGACCAATGCCTCGATGTCTGCCACGTGGCGTGCGCAGGGGCATTGGTCCCGGTTCATGCCAGGAACCGGGATGAATGCCCCCTTGCCTATAAATACTGCATCCAGACCCCCTCCCTCCTCTCGTTTTTTTCTAGGAGGTGTGAGAGAGGTGGATGCTAGTGTGTGTTCTTTTTGCTATGCACACGAGGTGTTCGACGAAATACCCAAGCGACACTTAACTTCACAAAAAATGGTATCTTCGACCGAGGTTAGAAAACTTATCCATTTCATCTATAATTGATACAAAAATGTTATATTTGTCGATGTACTGTGGTCATTTCGCTATTGAAGATGTTATTGTTGTAATGGTACGTTTTTGATAAACTTAATTATACGATGTAGATGGATGCACGGCAGCGATGGATGTACGGTGACCGACGCACTTCCGAGTACAGGGCCGGCCTGGATGAATTTCTCGTTGTTGCTCAGGCTCACAAAGAGAATGGATTTATGTGTTGCCCATGTGTTGACTGTGGGAACGTCAGGGAGCACTCTTCCTCGAGAGTCCTTCACAGCCACCTGCTTCGGAGAGGTTTCATGCGCAGCTATAATTGTTGGACCAAGCATGGAGAGAGAGGGGTTGTGATGGAAGACAATGAAGAAGAAGAGGATCCTATGTTCCCCGAATACGGTGATACTGCAATGGAAGACAATGCAGAAGAAGGAGGTGATCAAGAACGGGCATCAGATAAGCCCGATGATGATCAAGAACGGGCATCACATGAGCCCGATGATGATCAAGAACGGGCATCAGATGAGCCCGATGATGATCTTGGTCGAGTTATTGCTGATGCAAGGGAAGATTGTGAAAGTGAATTGGAGAGGTTGAAGTTGGACGGCATGTTACAGGATCACAAAAAGTTGTTGTATCCAAATTGCGAAGATGGCAGCACAAAGCTCGGTACCACACTAGAGTTGCTGAAATGGAAGGCACAGAATGGTGTGACTGACAAAGCATTTGAGAGTTTACTTAAAATAATGAAGCCGAAGCTTCCAAAGGATAACGAATTGCCTGACAGCACGTACGAAGCAAAGAAGGCTCTCTGCCCTCTAGGACTAGATGTGGAGAAGATACATGCATGCATTAATGACTGCATCCTCTACCGCGGTGAGAAGTACGAGAATTTGGATAAATGTCCGGTATGCACTGCACTGTGGTATAAGATCAGAGCAGATGACCCTGGCGATGTTGACGGCGAGCCCCCCCGTAAGAGGGTTCCTGCCAAGGTGATGTGGTATGCTCCTATAATACCACAATTGAAACGTCTGTTTAGAAATAAAGAGCATGCCAGGTTGTTGCAATGGCATAAAGAAGACCGTAAGAAAGACGGAAAGTTGAGACACACCGCTGATGGGTCGCAGTGGAGAAAAATCGAGAGAGACTTCCCAGACTTTGCACGCGAGGCAAGAAACTTATGGTTTGGTCTAAGTACAGATGGCTTTAATCCTTTCGGAGAGCAGAGCTCCAGTCACAGCACCTGGCCCATGACTCTATGTATCTACAACCTTCCTCCTTGGTTGTGCATGAAGCGCAAGTTCATTATGATGCCAGTGCTCATCCAAGGCCCAAGGCAACCCGGCAACGACATTGATGTGTACCTAAGACCATTAGTGGAAGAACTATTACAGTTGTGGGGCAAACCAAGTGTACGTGTGTGGGATGAGAATGAACAAAAGCCATTTGACCTACGGGCGTTGCTTTTCGTAACCATCAATGATTGGCCTGCTCTTAGTAACATTTCTGGACATACAAACAAGGGATACAATGCATGCACACACTATTTAGATAAGACTGATAGTGTATATTTGGATAAATGTAAGAAGGTTGTATACCTGGGGCATCGTAGATTTCTTCCGATGAATCATCCCGTAAGAAAGAAAGGAGGCAAACATTTCAGAGGTGAGGCAGATACCCGGAAGAAGCCTGACCTCCGTAGTGGTAATGATGTATTCGGTATGGTCAAGGACCTAGAAGTAATCTTTGGGAAGGGTGATGGCAGCCAACCTGTTCCGAACGGCCCTAATAAGCGCGCACCCATGTGGAAGAAGAAATCTATCTTTTGGGAGCTACCATATTGGAAAGTCCTACATGTCCGCTCTTCAATCGACGTGATGCACGTGACGAAGAATCTCTGCATCAACCTGCTATGCTTCCTGGGCGTGTATGGGAAGTCAAAAGATACACCAGAAGCACGAGAGGACCAGCAACGTATGAAAGACCCAAAAAACAAGCACATGGATACAGGGCATCATTTCTTAAGCAGCTACGCTCTTACCAAAGTAGAGAAGGAAATCTTTTTTGAAGTCCTTTACGGTATCAAGGTGCCGTCTGGCTTCTCGTCGAATATTAAGGGGATAATAAATATGGCAGAGAAAAAATTCCAAAACCTGAAGTCTCATGACTGCCACGTGATTATGACGCAGTTGCTTCCGATTGCACTGAGGGGGCTTCTACCGGAAAATGTTCGAGTACCCATTGAGAAGCTATGTGCATTCCTCAATGCAATATCTCAGAAGGTAATCGATCCAGATAGTCTGGCAAGGTTACAGTGGGATGTGGTCCAATGTCTTGTTAGTTTTGAGTTGGTGTTCCCACCATCCTTCTTCAACATTATGACGCATCTCCTGGTTCACCTAGTAGAAGAGATTCATATTCTCGGTCCGGTATTTCTACACAATATGTTCCCCTTTGAGAGGTTCATGGGAGTCTTGAAGAAATATGTTCATAACCGTGCTAGGCCAGAAGGAAGCATCTCCAAGGGCTATGGAACAGAGGAGGTCATTGGGTTCTGTGTTGACTTTATTCCTGACCTTAAGACGATTGGTGTTCCTGAATCGCGGCATGAGGGGAGACTGAGGGGAAAAGGAATGCTAGGAAAGAAAACAATGATACCCAGGGACGGGCATTCTTTCACTAAAGCACACTACACGGTTCTATAAAATTCCACCTTCGTGGCTTCGTATATCGAGGAACACAAGAATATTGTACGCTCCACAAACCCGGGGAAGGATGACACATGGATTAAAGTCAAACACATGGAGACTTTCGGAAGTTGGTTGCAAGCACATCTTATAAATGACATCACTATTGAAGATCAGCTCTACATGTTGGCCGGGTCACCATCTTCGACTATTGGGACTTTTCAAGGGTAAGAGATAAATGGGAATACATTTTATACGGTCACCCAAGATAAGAAGAGCACCAACCAAAACAGTGGTGTCCGCTTTGATGCAACAAACGAGAATGGGAAAAAGGACACATATTATGGTTACATAGAGGAGATATGGGAACTTGACTATGGACCTTCTTTTAAGATCCCTTTGTTTAAGTGCAAATGGGTCAACCTGAATGGAGAAGGGGTAAAGGTAGACCCGCTATACGGAATGACAACAGTGGATCTCAACAAAATTGGTTACAATGACGAACCATTTGTCCTAGCCAATGATGTGGCTCAGATCTTCTATGTGAAGGACATGTCCTCCAGACCGAAGAAAAGAAAAAATAAGCAACCAGATAAATCATATGATGAGCCGAAGCGTCACATAGTTCTTTCAGGGAAAAGAACCATCGTGGGAGTCGAGGACAAGACAGACATGTCTGAAGATTATGATAAGTTTGCTGAAATTTTGCCCTTCATAGTGAAAGCTGACCCAACCATCCCGTTAAATAAAGAAGATTCTCCATGGTTACGTCCGAAGCGATCGTAAGCAAGGGTTCATGGACTTAACGGAGTGATGTATAATAATGTATTGAACCTCTAATGCAAATCTATGTAATATTATTAGTTGTGTTAGGGTATTGAACCTTTGAGTGAATATTTGGCATGTACAACCCTAAGAACACTTGTAAACACATGATATGCCAAATCCTTGCTTCTGGTGCCATCCCGACGCTCCAAAACAATGGCATGAAGTCCCAAAACAATGGCATGAACCACCTGTACACAAGATCCTCTCTCGTTCGTCGGTTCGGGGACCTTCAGCCTATAAGTACTCAGACTCGGAGAGAGAAATCGATGCCGGTGAAGACCCAACAACAAGAGTGAGTGAATATTTGGCATGTACAACCCTAAGAACACTTGTAAACACATTGGTATGCCAAATCCTTGCTTCTGGTGCCATCCCGACGCTCCGCAGCCCCTCTCCGGTGAAACCCTAGCCCCGCTGGAGAGAACAACCCCTCTCCGGTGAAGCCCTAGGAAGTACCAAAACATCATAGGTGAGTTTAATTTATCTTTCTGATCATTTTGATATAAAACTTGCAATTTTCAGAATTTATTGAATTATTTGATATTTTCTCCATTTCTTAAATGAATTAATTCAAATTCAAATAATTTTGAATTTTGAATTTCACTAAATATGTTTGAAAGTAACATACTTAGTTAGTTTATAATTTTCTAAATGTTTTGGTAGTTTTTTCATATTTTTCTGATTATTGAACTAGCAGATAATCTGGCGGGAATTTTTGAAAATATGAAACTTTTTTAAAAAACAGGGCATTCATCCCGGTTATTTCTAACAACCGGGATGAATGCCCCTCTTCGCGCCGTTCCAGATCTAGGTCATTCGTCCCGGTTGTCGACAACAACCGGGATTAATGGGTGGGGCATTCGTCCCAGTTATTGCCAACAACCGGGACGAATGGGTCAGTCATCCCGGTTATTGGCAACAACCGGGACGGATGCCCCTTCCCACGTACTTAAGCGGCCCCCTCCCCTTCTGTCGCAAGGATCAGCGCGAGGAGGAGGACTCGACGCCGGCAGGCTGCCCAACTCCCGCGCACTGCCTCTTCGTCGCCGTCGCCGTCGTCGCCGCCCCCCTCGCGCGCTCCGCGGCCGCCCCCCTTTCTCTCTCCGTCGCGCCTCTGCCCCCGCTTCGCCCGCACGTACGTCGTCGCGGCGCCGCGCCACCGTGCTCGCCCGCGTCGCCGGCGGCCACCTCGCCAGTGGCCACCTCTCCCCCGCGGCCGCCTCCTCCCGTAGGTAAAGGCCTCCCCCTCCCTCCCCCTCCCTCCCCCTCTCCATATCCATCCTTGTTTAGATTTAGTTTAATTTAGTTTTTAGTTTAGTTTAGTTTTTAGTTTAGGTTTAGGTTTAGTTGTGTTAGTTTTTAGTTTAGTTTAGTTTAGTTCTTAGTTTTTAGTTTAGTTTAGTTTTTAGTTTAGATTTAGTTTAATTCAGTTTTTAGTTCAATTTAGTTTTTAGTTTAGTTGTGTTAGTTGTTAGTTTAGTTTAGGTTTAGGTTAGTTGTTTAGATTTAGTTTAGTTTAGTTGTTAGTTTAGGTTAGTTTAGTTTAATTAGTTGTTAGTTGTTAGTTTAGTTGTTAGTTTAGTTTAGGTTTAGGTGTTAGTTTAGTTGTTATCTTAGTTAGTTGTTTAGGTTATGGAATTATGAATGTCGAATTATGAATTCTTGTGCACTGACACTAACTTGCAATTTTTAATTTGCAGAAATTATGGACCCAAACTTCAGAGACGAAGATGCGGAAGAAATGGTCGCGGATGTTATCCGCGGGCCCGGGGGAGACCCAGATGTCTTCGAGTGGATGAACAACTCCGGTGAGGGAGATCCGGAGCTCACCCGAAGAGACGGCTCTGGTGAGGTAGATCTGGAGCTCGCCCAAAGAGACGGCTCCGGTGAGGGAGAAGCCTACGACATCATCGGGGGAGAAGCCAAGGGCTCCCATGAGAGAGAAGCCGACGGTTCCGGTCGAACCTTACAAATTAGAAACTCCGGCGAGGTGCACATATATATATATATGTTAATTAAATGAAGCATTTGTTTTCTATATACATGTATTAACACTCTTTCTTATATATTTTAGCCATCCGGATCTAGCAAATCCACCGGAAAGAAGACTAAACGAGGCGGATCCCAGAAGTTGAAAGAGCATGAAAGGTACAGGATCAAACAGATCGCTATAGACGGCGTGCCAGAGCTTCCCGAAGTTGTTGCCCAAAAATATGTGAAGCAATGCGGAGTGCTTGTTAGGGACCACATCCCGATCACCGTTCGGGAGTGGCATAAGCCAAAGGAGGCTCTCGGAATTTCATATGTCGGCGACAAAGCCAAAGAAAAACTTTTTGAAAAGATGTTGGCTAATTTCACCCTACCGACGCCGAAGGTTACTCAAGATGAGTTGGATGAGAATGAGGAGGATCCTGAATTGATCTTAGAGCGAAAGACCAAAGCCTTAGAGAATTTGGTCAAGGCGTTCACTTTTAGGAAGATGGCCGAGCAATTCAAGAGCTGGAAGAAAAGATTGAACCTTGACTTTATCCAGAAAAACAAGACTCCGGATTTCACCGGAACGTATGAGAAGATAAAACCGTACTGGGAAGAATTTGTTGAGTACAAAAAGTCGGAGGAAGCTCTGGAAAAGTCTAAAAAAAATAAGATAAACACCGCTAAAAAGATCTATCACCATACTATGGGGCAAGTTGGCTACAAGGGTAACATGCCTAAGTGGAATAAACTTGAGGACGACTTGCTTGCTAAGGACATCGTTCCAGAGGCGTTCTACTGGGACCAACGGACAAGGTCTTGGTTTTTGGGCCATGGGGGCACGTTGGACTCAGAAGGGAAATGCATCTATAATGTAAGACATGAAGAAGATCCTCTACCCATCGATGCTATCAGAGAAGCAATAAAGGCTGCTAAAGAGGGGAAGTTCCATCTAGATAGAGAGAACGACGAGCTCACCCGCGCCCTTGGGAATAAGGAACACTATGGACGGACACGAGCCACAAAAGGCTCTGTTCCGTGGAAACATGGGTTTCCCCAGGAGAAGAAGAAATATCCGGATAGAAGCCGTCAGAGGAGAAAGGATTTGGAGGCAGCTGAAGCACGTAATCGGGTAGACTGGTGGACTAGCATTGAAGCAGAATTAAAGCGGCAGCGGGAGCACTCAGAGCGGCAGCAGGAGCAAATTGACAGACTTAGCCAGCAGCAAGGTAACACCCAATCTCAGCAGGAAATGGAAGCCGCACCATCTAATCGGAAGAGTAGTGTTGCTTCCACGCAGCTCCAGGGTGATGATGGTGAAGATGCACCGCTGATGATGCACCCGGTGGATCATATAACGGAGATGACATCGTGTGAGCTGCATGTGAAAGTCGTCAACAATATAACCATTAAGGCGGCGGTTGGCTATGTGAAACCAGCTGGCCCTGAACCAACACACCATTGTCGGCCAGTTCAACCGGGCTACGTTGTTGTCGGGGTGGATGAAGTTATGACCGGATTCGAGCGGGTGCAGCTTGACTATCCTGAAGGTTAAGACGGGGAGGTGACTGAACTTGGAGACGCCAAGAACTTGAGCATTCTATGGCTAAAGGAACACATCGTGTTTCCTAATTGGACGCCAAGGCCAACAACTGATCGGAGTAGCCATCCTCCTTCGCCGCCGCCTCAAGACCAGTCTCCAGCGAAATGATCGTCTTCGTACTCTCCGCCGCGCTCGGCATCTCCAGCGCGTGCGTCTACGCCACCGCGTCAGCCGTCTCCAGCGCGTGAGTCTACGTCGCGGCGGCAGCCGTCTCCGCCCATGAAGTCTGATCAGAGCAGCTCAAAGCGGAGGAGAACCACCGCATCACCGAAGCGTCGATTGTCGCCCCTCCCAAGAGTACCACATCCGAATCTACCCAAGTTACCTTACCACTGTACTCCAAAGGAAACCCAGGAGATCGCAAAGTCCGAATATGAGGCGTGGAAATCTAAGGAGAAGTCGCCGAAAGAGCCAGATTTCCCAAACACCGAAGAAGACAAAGCCCGAGCGTTGAAAATGGTGAAGACCCTTCATCAGCCCGAGACGAGTCTCATTTCTGACTATGACCGCTCTATTCTTAAGGCACACGATGAAAAGAAGCGGTCGAAGAAGAGTAGTACCGGAAGCGGGAAATGCGGGAAAACAGTTGACCAGCTCGGACAACTGAAAAATCAATCCATCCCCCCGCTCATAGTGCATTCCAATCCCGAGGTGGGGCCGAGCACAGGCGCAGGCGAGGAACTTGACCCGGAGTTTATTGCACTGTACGGAGAAGCGGCCGCTGCTGCGGGTATGTCCATTGCGCAGTATCTCCAAACCTTAGATGTCTTCCCCTCTTCTGATTTCGAGCACCCATATCGGCACGGGCATCCTCTAGTCAAACCTGGGGAGGAAAATGATCTACCAACAAAAGTGCGAAGAGTGCATAATTGGTACATGGAAGCCTCGGAGCACTCTGAGGGATGGATAATGATGGAAGTTCGAAACGAGCATCACGGTTATGGAGAAAGGTTAATTCTGATTGAGTTTGACGAACTATATCAGTTATTCCAGCTAAAGGCCCTCGACAAATCTATCGTCAGTGCGTATTGTCTGTAAGTATTTATTTCGCTGTAGTTAAGTCTCTAGCTAGCTCACCTCGTTCATTACATTTTTATAATAATACTCACTATATTATAATTGCAGAATGAAGATTCTCGAATGCAAAAGAGGACACATCTATGACATTGGGTTCATTGACCCATATTGGGTTAATGAAGCAACTCTTCTCATAAATCCAAAGGAAACAGAAGATTCAATTGTGAAGGCGTTAAGGTTTCACGAAACCGAGAGGGAAATACTTTTTCCTTACAACTTCAAGTGAGTGTTATTTGTCCGGTAAACATTTTTTTTTGCTTACTCGATGATAAGTGTATAACTGATGAGTTATGTTTGCGCAGCTTTCACTATATTCTTCTAATATTTGAAACTGACAAAGGAAAAGTACTGGTAATGGACTCAAAACATAAACCCCTTAAGGACTGGGAGGACATGCAGGAACTGATTCAACGGTAATTTCAATCTTTATGACACTATATCGACAAGTTTCGTTTATTTTCTGATAACTCACTTAATTCATTTTCTTTGCCGGGTAGCGCTTGGAAACGGTTCACAGCAAAGGCTAGGGGTGAATAGAAGGAGAAGCTTAAATTTCAACATCTGAAAGTAAGTGGTACTAGCTATATCCACGCATCTCATTGATTATAGTTTCGATACCATTATAATGTTATATTATAATTTTGATTGAAACCATGTTCTTGTAAAGTGCTTGAACCAGGGAGATGGGAATAACTTATGTGGATACTATGTCTGCGAGTTCATGCGTCAGACGACATGCGCCAAGCTGGGCAGAGATTTAGAAAAACTTCGTGTACGTCAACCATCACTTTTATCTTATTACCATCTATTGTCTTTAATTAGATATTGACCACTCTTCTTTATATTAGATCGAGCGGCTGCGGGACGGTCTTCTACCAAGGGATCGCCTACGAGCAATTCAAGAGGAAATTTGCGGATTCTTAGACGCAGAGGTCCTAACACCAGGAGGGGAATACTATGTCAGCGCCAACTATGCTCGACGAACTTGATGTTCGAATTCTTAGATGCATAGTACTTACCTGTATATTCGAGTCATGGTGCATGGTGGTGTATTAGAATAATTATGGAAAAGAGTATAAACTTGTATATTCTTCACTCCTTACTTGTATATTCGATTCATGGTGTGTACTTACTTGTATATTCTTCAACTATATTCTAATGCGATCACCATATAGTTGTATATTCTAATGCGATCAGCAAACTTGTATATTCTAATAAAATGGAATACAATTAAAAAACGTGGTCGTGTATTAGATGCAGAATAATTATGGGAAACAAATAGGAAAAAAATACAACAAATCAAACCCTAAAAGAAAAACAAGAAAAAGAAGAAGAAAAATTCTGCCCTGGCAGAGGGCATTCATCCCGGTTCGTATTACGAACCGGGACGAATAGTCCTGGCCAGGGACCAGCCCACGCCCCCCACGTGGACGCCCCATCCATCCCGGGTCCTGGTATAACCGGGACGAATGGGTTGGGCATTCGTCCCGGCTGCCCCATCCCGGTTGGGGAACCGGGACAAAAGGCCCCTTAAAAACCGGGACAAAAGGGGGATTTTCTACCAGTTAACGGAAGGATATTAACATGCATGGGCAAGACATCGAAGAATGATGATGCCAAGGAGGCTATCTTGATTAACTACCCATATCTTGTTCAGTTGCACCATGTTGTCGACCAAGCGAGGCCCCAGTAAGCTCGGTGAGAAATAACTGGATGAGTAATTGCCATTTTGTTGTTTTTTCTTATTCGTTGCAACAAAAAATCATTTGGCAATGTTTCTTTTGTATTACTGGACATGTCCTTAACCCAAGCACTTCACTTACACAATATACACAACACACATGCATTTTCTCTCTCAACAAATAACTTGCACGCTCTTGGGAGAGTTGACCCACCCGCACACATATCTCTTCCCGTTCCTTTCTCTAAAACTACTTTCTTTCAAATGCCTCTTCCTCCGAGTAAACGATGTCGTCGATCATCACTCTCGACTGACGTCGTCCGTTCACTCTCTAGCAACGTAAATCGGCCATCTTTTCTTCGGACGAATCCCCACACATTCTCTGTATGCAGCCTTGAGGCTAACCTTATCCATTTGGATTTCTGTCGTGTTGTCTTTTTGGATGATGGCATGGCTCCCCCAACTGGACTTCTTTGATGTGGTTTATGTGGTTTAGTCCATGCTTATTAGGCTACGAGGTGTGATTTTTGTTCCGATGTAACGCACGGATATTTGTGTTAGTGAATATCTTTACCTAATAATAAAGTATGGATAACTTCTGGTCATACGTCATAAAAATTGCCATCAGAGTTGATTAAAATTACCCACCAACGCCACCGGTAAGTGGGAAAAACGTTCTGTATCTTCAAGTCGCTAGCCTTTTCCTATCTTCATATACAGCAACGCCCCTTACCTAGCATCATGTACATGGGTGGCCGAGCGGCTAGAGCGCTTGGGTGCTACGCCGGAGACCCGAGTTCGAGGTGTTCCCCTTTCTCCCTTTTTTTGTTGGTCTCTTCGTAGATGGGCTGCAATTTTGCGGTCCAATTACTGTCTCTTATATATTAAACAAGCCAACATATTCATTGCTAAATACACCCGGCCTAATGTACACACAACAACAAAGATCAATTACCACCACACGATTGGAACCACTTAATTTGATCTGACAATTAAAATTATACTAATCAGCAAAAACAACCGCGCTTAGCAATTTGCCTCAGCGGACGAAAACTCTGCGAGACGAAATCATTCGGCGCCCAGCGTCCACTCCGAATACATCGCTTCCCTAATTCAGGGAAGAAAAACAAACACGACCTGATGGCAAATAGATGTACCCGGCCCATTGCAGGCTAGCGATGCGGTCAACACAGGGCGGCGGCGGCGGCAGCTCAGCGCAGGGAACGGTGACGGCCAAGGCATTGACTCTGGGGAGGCTGGCGTGGATCTGGCGGATGGCAGCCGGATCGGGTCGACGACGGGCGGCTCCGACGAGTCAGAGGGACGGCGGCGGCGGCTGAGCTACTCGATGGCCTGCTGCGGTTCCAGCGAGAGAGAGCTTCGAAGGTGAGGAGGATATAGAGAAGAACAGAAGGAACGGTAAACCTCCGGTGGCGACGGTTTCTGGCGAGAGTCGGCCTCCCATACAAACTAGATCCAAAATCTTCACCGGATGCCATGGCGGAGCTAGCTGCGCGCCGGAGGGCATTTCCCAGCTGTGTGCCAAACATTGTCTGCATCCGTCGTTGCTTGGGGCTGCGCAGGGAGGAGTAACGTCTGGGCCGAGGGCCGCCGTGCGCTCCAGGATGGAGGATGCTGTGCAATCTGGGATGAAGGCTGCTGTTTCGTCGAGGGTGAGGCAGCCTCTGTCTGTCGGGGTGTGTCGCCGGGACGAGGCCTCGTCACGTCGTGATGTGTCGTCAGTGACGAGCACGGGACAGTGGCCCGAACGCAGGCCCGCGTGCGAGCTGATCACGGCACGGACGTTGTGGTGGCCATCGACGGGACTGCCGCCGACAGCAGGCTTTCCCGCACGGGAGATGCGGCACTAACAGTAGCTGCACGGGTAAGCTCCTAGCCGGCGTGCACTTTGGTGGTGGTGAAAATGTGGCCGGCGTACACCACGCCACCATCAAGATCAGAGCCTGTGCTGGCCGGTAAGGCTTTTCTTCAACTCCCATCTTCTCTTTTCACTTTTCTCTCTTGCAATCTGCCCATCTAAATCATGAGCAAAATTCAGTTTAGATTTAGCGCATTAATGGTTCACTTTCTGAAGGTTGCTCAATGTATCTGATATGCTGGCGTGTACTTGAGTTAAAACTTTAACACTGGCTGCTAAGCTACTGTTTAGAATCCAATACCTACGCTAAGAGAATTGTTTTGGAAGGTATATGAAGAGAATTTAAAAATCATTTGTTTATTGTCTTGAAGTAGCTGTCCAAATCTCCCTTTCTTGACTGACAGAATCAGAACAAATCTCAATTTATTTGTAATACACATCTCTGCATTCTTGAGTGACTCAAATAAAACAATAATAATATCCCTCATGAATATGATTTCTCCACAAAGAATTGAGATTACAGAAAGTGGAACCACCGGAGAGCAATGGACAAACCAATACAGTATTTCTTTCCAAGCAGATGGAGCTTTTGGTGTAAATTCGAAGCATGACTTATCTGACAAACTTAAAAATTCAGTGAAAAGGCTAATTGTTATCTTCCTTTTTCCATGATACTCTGTTTGTCATACGCCCTAGAAAACACCCACCCCCCCACCCCTCGCTCCTCATATCTCGAGTGGTCAAGACTTCTCCGATCTTCTCATTGTGGAATAGCAGATCGGATATTTGTGTTCATGTGTGAGCTATAGAAGAGCATGGAGTGCACCGATGGCTGTTCATGCAGCTGAAACAGTAGGCATGGGTTGACAAGATACTTGGCAATCCATAGATCAGCTAGGTAAGTACAAAGCTACGAATTTTCATGTCTCTACGTAAGTTTTGTAAAAGTTTTCCTGATGTTTCCTACTTCTTAGTCTATAGGTAAGTTTACTGGCAATCACCGAGATAATTACTTATGTCGATGCTCTGTGCAAATTGTGCTATATTATAGTGTTTCTTGAAACTCATTTAAATTATAGGTTGGATTATATAACATTTTTAGTGCCATTAGAACATATTTTATGATTGTGAATTATCATATTTGGTTGTAATATTTGTCAAGACATGCGTTGCACGTGCACACTTACTAGTATTTACATATTCAATTACTTATCGAATATTCGTATCTTTCAAACTGTAACTTAAAACTAAACATGTTGTATATGAAAATCGCAGATGGGCTGCAATTTTCGGTCTAATTACTGTCTCTTATATATATATTTACAGATTCATGTACTTATCGAATATTCATATCTTTCATAATGTAACTTAAAATTAAACATGTTGTATATGAAAATCGCTAAGAAAAATGTGTAAATTTCAAATATTCTATTTTTTATTTAGGATGTATGTTCAATTAATACTCTTCTTTATATGATGTATTTTGAAAATGCCTATTATATATGTTTTCCTCCCATTTAAGTTCGCTAGATAAAATAGTTCAATGGTCTCAAAAATTCTGTTATTGGCACCATAGGGGATGTATATGCTGAAGGTTACCACATGCACATAGTTATCCTATATTTCTGCGAGCGCTCAATAACCAACCATATACATAATGTACACTAAACTATTCATACGAGCTTTATGTAAATCAATGGTTTAATATTGATTTCCAAAAATGATGTCTACATATATTTTTAAAAAATATCAATGTTGACATGCAACCCTGAACATTTGTTATGCATGTCCTTACGACTATTAGTTTTCGACAGAGATGTCTAATATGTGCTCTTATGCACACGCTATAGTTAAGTACTAAAATGTACTTTGCTATTTTTAGCGTAATACAATATTTGTTGGGCATCCCAAGGAGGAAAACCACCAAAGGAACGGAACCTAGCAACATATTTAAGTTGTCTAATAATATATATTTTGAAGATAAGTTGTCTAATAAATAGGAATACCTTTGGTACACTTATAAAATTGTCCCAACTTTATTTCTTTCCGCGACACGATTTATCATGTTATTTCTCGTACGACATCGTGAAATATGAGTGATGATTTTTTTTTCTCCCGTTACGGACATGTTTGCTAGTAACATCTAAAATTTAGCCACCTTTTAAGTTCCACCGGTCAGGAAAGTTCCCATCTGAAAACGTGCTCAATAGACACGTAGGAGTACGTTCTAGGAGTAGCTCCAATCCGAGCCGGCTAGTTTCTCCTACGCTAACGCGGTGGCTCTCGCTAGTTATCATCAGTGTATATAAATCGATAAGATACGTTCCCACGCACACACGTCCAAGTCAACTAGGGTAGCTAGGGCAGGGTAGATGAGAGCAAACCATAAGCCCCTTGGGCGGCGCCGGCGCCGGCGCCGACGCGCGGACGCTGGAGTTGCGCTGCCGCCCGAGTTGGTCCTGGAGATCCTGGAGCGCGCCTCGCCGTCCGCGGCCGTGCGCTGCGCCGCCACGTGCAGGCCGTGGCGCCGCCTGGTCTCGCGCCGCTCCTTCGTCCGCCGCGCCTCCCGTCCCCGTCGCGCCCTCCTGCTCGGATTCTTCGTCTTCGACCACGCCGACGACGACGGCGAGGAGGAGCAGGGCCAGCAGCACCAGTCAGGCCGCTTCGTCCCGACGCCGGGCGGGCCGGCTGGGTGGCGATGCCCCTGCAGCCCGCGGCTGGACCCTCGCTGCCTAGACCCGGACCTGGACCCCGTCCTGTCTCGCAACGGTTACCTCGTGCTTAGTCGCGTCACCCTGGCCAAGCCCGGCGGCACCGCCGCCATCAACTACTGCGTGTGCAACCCCGCGAAGGGCAGCTGCTCCTTCCTCCCGCCATACCACGTCGACGCGGACATCGGCTTCTGGGAGTACACCTGCGCGTTGCTCACCGGGAGGGATCTGAAGAAACTGAACCGGGACGCCTCGTTCGAGCTCGTCGTCGCAGCGATCCGCCCGGAGCGACAGGAGCTGCTGGTGAGCGTTTTCTCCTCCCGCACGATGCAATGGGGCTCCACCCGCGCCCTCGAGATCCCGCCGTGCTTCATCGACTGCGTGCAGGCGCGCCACCCGGACATGGTTCACGGAGAAGGCAGGGAGTGGTCGGTTCTGGAGTTGCACCCACGGAACCCCCCGGCCGTCCTCCACGGCAGCAGCATCCTCTGGCAGTGCACCTGCGACTGCGCCGAGCGGGCCATGCTGGCCTTGGACTTGGGTCCGTGGTGCGTCACCCTGCTCGACCTCCCCAACGACAGCCCTTGCTCTGGAAGGTACTGGGACTTTGGGCTCGTGCTCGGCTGCCGCGACGGCGACGACGGCGTGCTCCGCGCCTACTCCTTGACGGAGGGCGGGTCGAGGCTCTATATGTGGGACTGGGCGCGCGTCGCGTCCAGGTGCGGGGACGTCTGGATGTGGCGCCTGAGCGGCGACATCGGTCTGCGCATGGCCATCTCCGACACCGCCTTGGGCGCCGGCGCCGACCTTGGCATTAAGCTCTTGTGGTACTGCGACAAGAGCAACGTGTTGGTCTTCACCACGGCCGCCTTGGGCAGCTTCGCGCTCGATCTCGATACCAGGCGTGCCGACTCGCTCGGCAACATCTTGGGGTGCACCTCGGAATTCTGTGCGACGAACGCTTGCATATGGTGGAGGGCTTGCCCGTATGAGATCGACTGCCCACCTTGCTGGATCACTTGAAGATGATTTGTTGTTGTTGGCATGATTGCTAGTAGCTACGGACTTATCAGCAAGCTCCGAGCAGCGCCAGCGGACACTCCTGCTGACCTCCCAAAGCCAAAGCGTAGATAAAGAGACCAAGGCCCGGCCAAAGCGTAGCAGTAGTTGGGAAGCCACATGCGTGAAGCATTAGTGCACAGCAAGGAGACGCACGGACCCAAAGAATGCTTTACTATGAACAATTCATTTTGGTTTCAAATATTGTACGGACACGTTCACGTTTCAAACAAAATTTGCATGAATACGCCGTGACAGCTCGCGGAACCGAAATTTCACTCTGTATTTGTTCTTTGTTGTAGCGCCGAGGCTGGATAAATGTGCTGATGCGACACAGGGGAGCAACTAGTTGTTGTTGCTAGCTCTCTGAAGAACAAGTGCACTTGATTCTCTCGATCAATCTCATGCAAAGCAAAGACGAGAACTTTTGGAACCTGAATGTATATACACCCTATATGTAAAATAATAATTAGCAAATCAACAAAAAGTAAAAAAAATGAAAATATTTTTGAAATAAACTTGACCTTCCATTATACTTGTAAGAGAAATTTCATAAAAGGAAAATTAAATTTTGATTTTTTTTTCAAAAAAGATAAATTTTTGGTCAAAATAGTGTGAATAGTGACCTATAATAGCAAATAAATTTTATCCTTTTTACCCAGAGGTCAATGTTGATTTTGTTTTCGTGAGAATTTATATGCTAGTGCAAAACAAACTCAAGTTTAATCTAAAAATACTTCATAACTATTTTGACTTTTTAATTAATTATTAAAGAAATTCTCCGTATAGGGTGCATATACAATCCGGAACCGAAGTGTATTTCCCTGCAAAGCAAGGCTTATATATGGTAGCAGTCTTTTTTTGGAATTGCTCCTCAACTTGCTGGATGCGCAAAAGCACCTCATATTTTAGCAGAAATGACGCGAATTCCTATTGACGTGCACTATGTCAGGTCATTTCTTTTAGAATTGTGCGTCAGGACCGGTCTTTTTCTAGGAGATGCGTCAGGTCCGGTCTTCTTCTTATTCGTCGTCACCATTGTATTTACAAAAGAAATAAGTTTAAAACTATCATTGTATTTCAACTACTTTTCATGGCAATTTTTATTAATTGGTCATGGCAAATTTTAGTAATTAACCATGCCAAATTTAATTCATGGATCATGGCAACTTTTGGGAATTTATCATGACAAATTGAGTTTATAGATCATGATAATTTTAGTATTTTTACCATAACAATTCTAGTATTTTGAACTTGAAAAACATTTTTTGTATGAACCATGGCAAATTTTAGTCCATGTATCTTGGCAAATTTAAGTAATTCACCGTGGCAATTTTAGTTTACGGTTCATGGTAAATTTGAGCCAGTGACCATGCATTTTTAATATAACCGACGACATATTTCTTTTTTATTTATGTATATGTCAAAATTATTTCATGGATCATGGCAAATCATAGTAATTCGTCATGTGTTTGTTAATTTCCTTTTTTATAACATGTCAAAGTTTGTTTTAAACGTAGAAGAAAAAGTAGTTGAAATATATCATGTTGTGTAATCATGATGGTAATTTATGTGCAATAGACATGGTAACTTTTAACCTCAAAAATGTCGTCGAAACATATCAATATTAGATCTAGTTTTGAAGATCTGGTCAAGAGCTAAAAGTCGATGGTATTTGGACATGTATTGGTTGTCTCCTTGGTCGTGTGTAACATTCTGCAGGAAACACCTCCGAGTGGCCTATGTTTTGCTGAAATGTTGATTCATTTCCATTCCAGCAAATTTCAGGTGCTCGATATGTCCTATTTTACCAAAGGTCATGCAAAAAAATCGTGGATTTCAGCAAGACTTTTGCTATAAAGTAGAAAACATTGAGTTCCCGTGATACCTCGGAATAGGAATTAAATGACATACCGGCAAAACAAAGCTTAGGGTTGACTTTCAGTCCATCGGAGCTCCTTGTGTGACTTCCGATCTGTTCTTGAAGGAGGAATCCCGACTGTTGTTTGGGGGGCGCTTCCTCTTCTCCATCTCGAGATATATACCTTGGTATAATGCGCGGGAGAAGTAGGGGAAGTAACCATTACCGATGGCCAAAATATCAGAGATGAAGAATCCCGACTGTTGTCGTCGGGGTCGCTTTCTCCTTCTTCCTCATGTGGTAGACCTTTTGGTAATGCACGTAGGGACGAAGGGAGGAGCGAGCATCACCGACGGCTGAAATACTAGAGATGAAGAATCTAGATTATTGTCATGGGTGTTGCTGTTGGAAATATGCCCTAGAGGCAATATATAAAGTGTTTATTATTATATTTCCTTGTTCATGATAATCGTTTATTATCCATGCTATAATTGTAGTGATTGGAAACACATTGCATGTGTGGATAAATAGACAACACTGTGTTCCTAGTATGCCTCTAGTGAACTAGCTCGTTGACCAGAGAGTAGCACAGCACAGAAAGATGTTTCTGTGGAACCTACGACGGTAGAAGAGGAAGTTAATGATGATGATCATGAAGCTCCGGATCAAGCTGATGTTGAACCTCGTAGGTCGACAAGGACGTGTACTACTCCCGAGTGGTACGGCAACCCTGTCTTAGAGGTCATGTTGTTGGACAACAATGAACCTACGAGCTATGGAGGAGCAGTGATGGGCCCGGATTCCGAGAAATGGTTAGAGGCCATGAAATCTGAGATGGGATCCATGTATGAAAACAAAGTATGGACTTTGGAAGTACTACCTGAAGGGCGAAAGGCCATTCAGAACAAATGGATCTATAAGAAGAAGACGGACGCGGACGGTAATGTCACCGTCTATAAAGCTCGACTTGTGGCAAAGGGTTTTTCACAAGTTCAAGGAGTTGACTACGATGAGACTTTCTCACCCGTAGCGATGCTTAAGTCTGTCCGAATCATGTTGGCAATAGCTGCTTATTTCGACTATGAAATTTGGCAGATGGATGTCAAAACGGCGTTCCTCAACGGTTTTCTTGAGGAAGAGTTGTATATGATGCAACCCGAAGGTTTTGTCGATCCAGAGAATGCTGACAAAGTTTGCAAACTCCAGCGATCCATTTATGGACTGGTGCAAGCATCTCGGAGTTGGAATAAGCGCTTTGATGAGGTGATCAAGGCGTTTGGGTTCATACAAGTTTATGGAGAAACTTGTATTTACAAGAAAGTGAGTGGGAGCTCTCTAGCGTTTCTAGTGTTATATGTGGATGACATATTGCTGATCGGAAACGATATAGAAATGCTGGAAAGCGTGAAGGAATATTTGAATAAGAGTTTTTCAATGAAGGACCTAGGAGAAGCTGCTTTCATATTAGGCATTAAGATCTATAGAGATAGGTCGAGACGCTTAATAGCACTTTCACAGAGCACATACCTTGATAAAGTTTTGAAGAAGTTCAAAATGGAACAGGCCAAGAAGGGGTTCTTGCCTGTGTTACAAGGTGTGAAGTTGAGTAAGACTCAATGCCCAGTGACTGCAGAAGATAAAGAAAAGATGAGCGTCATCCCCTATGCTTCAGCCATAGGCTCTATCATGTATGCAATGCTGTGCACAAGACCCGATGTCAGCCTCGCCATAAGTATGGCTGGAAGGTTTCAAAGTGATCCTGGAATGGAGCACTGGCAAGCGGTCAAGAATATCCTTAAGTACCTTAACAGGACTAAGGACATGTTTCTCGTTTATGGAGGTGATGAAGAGCTCATCGTAAAGGGTTACGTCGACGCAAGCTTCGACACTGATCCGGACGATTCTAAATCGCAAAACGGATACGTATTTATTCTTAACGGGGGAGCGGTAAGCTGGTGCAGTTCCAAGCAAAGCGTGGTAGCTGATTCTACGTGCGAAGCAGAGTACATCGCAGCCTCGGAGGCAGCGAAGGAAGGTGTCGGGATGAAGCAGTTCATGACAGATCTTGGAGTAGTGCCTAGTGTACTGAATCCAATAAATCTGTTCTGTGACAACACTGGTGCCATTTCTCTAGCCAAGGAACCAAGGTTTCACAAGAGGACCAGACACATAAAGCGACGCTCCAACTCCATCCGGTTCTACATCGAGGAGAAGGACATAAATATTTGCAAAGTGCACACGGATCTGAATGTTGCAGACCCGTTGACTAAACCTCTTCCAAGGGCTAAACATGATCAACACCAGAACTGTATGGGTGTTCGATTCATTACCATGTAAATCACATAGTGATGTGAACTAGATTATTGACTCTAGTGCAAGTGGGAGACTATTGGAAATATGCCCTAGAGGCAATATATAAAGTGTTTATTATTATATTTCCTTGTTCATGATAATCGTTTATTATCCATGCTATAATTGTTGTGATTGGAAACACATTGCATGTGTGGATAAATAGACAACACTGTGTCCCTAGTATGCCTCTAGTGAACTAGCTCGTTGATCAAAGATGGTCAGGATTTCCTAGCCATTGGCATGTGATGTCATTTGATAACGGGATCACATCATTGGGAGAATGATGTGATGGACAAGATCCAAACTACAAACGTAGCATATCATCGTGTCAGTTTATTGCTACTGTTTTCTGCATGTCAATGTATATGTTCCTATGACCATGAGATCATGTAACTCACGGATATCGGAGGAGTGCCTTGTGTGTATCAAATGTCGCAACGTAACTGGGTGACTATAAAGGTGCTCTACAGGTATCTCCGATGGTGTCTGTTGAGTTAGCATGGATCAAGACTGGGATTTGTTACTCCGTGTGACGGAGAGGTATCTCGGGGCCCACTCGGTAATGCAACATCACAATAAGCCTTGCAAGCAATGTGACTAATTGTTAGTTGCGGGATCTTGCATTACGGAACGAGTAAAGAGACTTGCCGGTAACGAGATTGAACTAGGTATAGAGATACCAACGATCGAATCTCGGGCAAGTAACATACCGAAGAACAAAGGGAACGTTATACGGGATTAACTGAATCCTTGACATAGAGATTCAACTGATAAGATCTTCGTAGAATATGTAGGAACCAATGTGGACGTCCAGGTCCCGCCATTGGTTATTGGCTGGAGAGGTGTCTCGGTCATGTCTACATAATTCTCGAACCCGCAGGGTCTGCACACTTAAGGTTCGGTGACGTTTCAGTAGTATAGAGTTGTGTATGGTGGTAATCGAGAGTTGTTCGGAGTCCCAGATGAGATCCCGGACGTCACGAGGAGCTCCGGAATGGTCTAGAGGTAAAGATTCATATATAGGAAGTCCCAGTTTGGTCGCCGAAAAAGTTTCGGGCTCATCGGTAGTGTACCGGGAGTGCCGGTAGTGTACCGGAGGACCTCCGGGAGGGGTATTTCGACCCCAAGAGGTCCATGGGCTGTGAGAGGTTAATTACCAGCCCTTAGTGGGCTGGGAAATCAGCCTAGAAAGCCCATGGCGCAGGAGATAAAAGGAAAAAGGAAAAAGGCAAAAAACAACCAATAGGGAGCAATCCTACTAGGAGTAGGATTGGAGGTGGAATAGGATTCCACCTCTCTCCACTTCGGCCGAGCCAAGGAGGCCTTGGCTGCCTCTTCTCTCCTCTCCTCCTATATATACTAGTGGAATAGCTAGGGTTTTGGCTTAATTTCCGGCCACGTGCTACTAGTTCCACCGGTGCATAGTTTCTTCTCTAGATCGTAGTTCCGCAGTGCTTAGGCGAAGCCCTGCCGTAATTGCTCCACCACCATCGCCGGAGTGCCGTCACGCTGCCGGTGAACTCTCTCTCCTCTCACCTCCTCTTGCCGGATCAAGACGGTGGAGATCGTCCTCAAGCTGCACGTGTGCTGAACGCGGAGGTGCCGTCCGTTCGGTACTAGATCGGAAGGACCATGATCAAGGCCACGGGACGTTCGTGATCGGATCGCGGGACGGATCGTGACGAGATCGTGGGACGGTTCGTGATTGGATTGCAGGACACTCGGCGATTTGGATCGCGAAGAAGTTCGACTACACCAACCGCGTTTCTTAACGCTTCCCGCTTAGCGATCTACAAGGGTACGTAGATCCACTCTCCCTCTCGTAGATGCTCTGTAGTAATTAATCTAGTTGTAATGTGTGTCCTAGTTTGGTTAGTATTGCAAACCGAGTAGGATTAGTAGTACTACACCGAGTAGGATTAGAAGTAGGCTACGCTTGGCATATATATATGCGTCTACCCCAGCCCTTGTAAACACAACGAAAAAGAGAAAAAGCAATACAAGTCCAGGAGCGACACGCCCCTGTTGCTATTACAAAATCTCCCGATCAGTTTTTATCCGTCTACGTTCGCCGAAGAAACGTTCCGCCGACGGCGCCGAAGCCAATCGATCTACTCAAGCTAGCCAGCTACCACTACGCGCTTGTGCTGCTAACCATCCAGCAGCTTGCCTGCTTGGTTGCTAGTTAGCACGTACGTACGTATAGCCTCCGGGTGGTTTGGTCTACGGTTTAAAAACCAACAATTGGTATCAGAGCCTCGACGATCTACGATCTACGATGACGGACAGCGACGCTGAGTCGGTCAAGTCCGGCAAAGGCGGTTCCAAGGTGAACAAGAACGGCGACAAGGTGAAGAAGAGTGGCAAGTCAGCGACCAGTGGTGGAGGAACGGGCGGCGCCAACGTCCAGGCGCATCGCAACATCCCCATCCAGTACCCGATGCTCACTAACGCCAACTATGGCGTGTGGGCGGTGAATATGAAGATTATTCTCCGAACTCTTCGAGTGTGGCAGGCAATCACGGACGACGACGTCGACAAGGAGTGCGACAAAGGTGCCATGGCCGCCATAGCCCAGTCCGTGCCGGATTCCGTGCCGATGACATTGGCGGAGTTTGAGACGGCAAGAGAGGCGTGGAACGCACTCAAGGAGATGAGGATCGGAGAAGATCGCGTCACCAAGGCTCGGGCACAAGTGCTGAAGCGCCAATTTCACAAGTTGCAGATGGAGGAAACTGAATCGGTGAACGACTATGCCATGCGTCTTACTACTCTGGTGGGAGAGATCCGCGCGCTTGGTGCAAAGCTCGAGGAGACCGAGATTGTGGAGAAATTTTTCAGTTCAGTGACTGACAAATTCACGTACATCATTGGCACACTCGAGCAGCTTTACGACATCGACGACATGACCATAACGGAGGCAATCGGACGCCTGCGAACGTGGGAAGAGAATGCTCGTGGCTGTCGGAAAGGCAAAGGAGGAGGTAGTGACCAACTCATGTACTCGCGCACGGATTGGGAGGCCCCAAGTAGCAAAGGAAGGCGTGACGGTGGCGAAAGCTCAAGCAATGCAAAGCGCGACGGACAAACCGGAAAAGACAAAGGCAAAGGCAAGCCACAAGGTCGTGGTAAGGCGGACCAATCTAAAGGGCGGAAGCCACAAAACTTGGATTTATCCGAGGTCAAGTGCTATAACTGCAACGAGATGGGTCACTTTGCAAAGGATTGTCCGAAGCCTAACAAGCGGGAGATCAAGGCAAATTTGGCGAAGCAAGAAGGCGAAGGTCCAGGTCTTCTGATGGCCAAAGTTTGTGATCTCGCTGAAACGGTGGTTGTGAAACCAAGCCGGAAGGTGCTACTTCATGAGAAGAAAGTGACACCAAAGCTATCCGGGGATCAGAACATGTCGTGGTATCTCGACACGGGTGTCAGTAACCACATGACGGGGTGCAAGGAGAAATTCCTCGAGCTGGAATACGATGTTGAAGGCTCGGTCAAGTTCGGTGATGGTTCAGCTGTGGAGATTTGCGGGCAAGGATCTGTCCTCTTCGAGGGTCTCACAGGTGAACATCGCATACTCACCGGAGTGTACTACATCCCACGGCTTCGCAACAACATCATCTCTATCGGGAAGCTTGACGAGAATGGATGCAAGGTGAATATCGAGAACGGAGTGATGATGATCTTCGACAACCTCCGAAACGTGCTGGCCCGTGTTAATCGCACACGGAACAGACTCTATATCCTCAACCTTGATCAATCTCAACCGAAGTGTTGGCTCGCCAAGAGTAATGATGATTCGTGGTTATGGCATGCTAGATTTGGACACGTTAACTTCTACGCCTTGAAGAAGATGTCAAAGATGGAGATGGTATCCGGGATGCCATTTATCGACCATGTTGATCGAGTATGTGACGGGTGCTTGGTTGGAAAACAGCACCGCAGGCCGTTCCCTGCTCAGTCTACCTATCGTGCAAGTGATGCACTCGAGCTGCTCCATGGTGATCTTTGTGGCCCTATCACCCCGGCAACTCACGCAGGAAAGAAGTACTTCTTCCTTGTGGTAGATGACTACTCGAGATATATGTGGGTCGTTCTCCTACGATCTAAAGATGAGGCGTTTGAAGCGTTCAAGAAGCTGAAGGCTGCAACAGAGATGGAACACAAGTTGAAGGTTTGCGCTCTACGGACAGATCGCGGCGGGGAGTTTACGTCAAACGAGTTCAACGACTACTGCGAGAAGATTGGCATAAAAAGGTTCCTCACGGCACCTTATACGCCGCAGCAGAACGGGGTTGTTGAAAGGCGCAATCGAACCGTCGTTGACATGGCAAGGAGTTTACTCAAGAGCAAGAACCTGTCGGGGACTTTTTGGGGAGAAGCTGTCTCGACGGCGGTCTATCTTCTCAATCGGGCTCCAACGAAGGCGGTGATTGGCAAGACTCCGTATGAAGCAATTTACGGACGCAAGCCGAATGTGTCTCATCTACGGACGTTCGGGTGCGTGGCGCATGTGAAGACGACGGAGCCGCATCTCTCAAAGCTTGCCGATCGTAGCACCAAGATGGTGTTCATCGGATACGAGAGCAGTTCAGGCACCAAGGCATACCGCTTCTATGATCCACAAACCAAGCGTCTACGGATTTCACGCGACGTCGTGTTTGAAGAAAACAAAGCGTGGAATTGGAGCGAAGCAGCCAACGATGCTCCAAACGGTAACATATTCACAGTTGAGTTTCCTGATGATGATGCAGGGGAAGACGTCCAGGTGGTTGGCAAGACGCCCAACCAAGGTGACCACAATGGTAGTGATCATCATGGTGACGACACCGACGACGGCGCACATGGGTCGCAAAGTGATAGCGACAACGACGTGCACGACACAAGAGGAGATCTTGGCGACGACATCGACAACAAGGCGCATAGTGACAATGACAATCAAGATGATGGTCACGGTCACAATGACTACGTCGATGACATGGATATCGATGACACGCCCGAGACTCAGCCGTCTTCCTCAAGTGCATCAACACCGACACAATTTGTGTCGCCTCCTTCGCAAGCCACAACGGACTCCTCCGGGCCTCGCCGCTACAAGACCCTCAAGAAAGTCTACAAGTACACAAAGCCAGTTACGCTCGAGTACTCCGGACTATGTCTGCTCGGAGTTGAGGAGCCGACGAACTTCGTAGAGGCGAGCAAAAATCTTAGCTGGACGCACACCATGGATGAGGAGATGAAGGCGATTGAGAGCAATGGCACGTGGACTTTGGTAACCCGACCTTCGAACCAAAAGACCATCGGTTTGAAGTGGGTTTACAAGTTAAAGAAGGACACGGAGGGTGCTATTGTGAAGTACAAAGCAAGACTCGTTGCAAAGGGCTACGTACAACGTCAAGGAGTTGACTACGATGAGGTGTTTGCACCGGTTGCTCGACTCGAGACTGTGAGAGTGCTCCTAGCTTTGGCAGCACAAGAGGATTGGAAGGTTCATCATATGGATGTTAAATCCGCTTTTCTCAACGAGTGTACGTAGAACAACCCCTCGGCTACGAGAAGAAAGGAGAAGAAGGAAAAGTTTACAAGCTCAAGAAGGCACTTTACGGGTTGAAGCAAGCACCAAGAGCTTGGAACTCAAAGTTAGACCGAAGTTTGGTCTCGCTCGGATTCAAGAGATGTCCCCTCGAGCACGCAGTCTATACAAAGAACTCCAAAGGCTCAAACCTGCTAGTGGGGGTTTATGTCGACGATCTGATTATCACCGGGGATAGCGTACAAGAAATTGAACGTTTCAAGGCGCAAATGAAGAACAAGTTTAGCATGAGCGATCTGGGATTACTCAGCTGTTACTTGGGCATCGAAGTGAAGCAAAGCTCCGGTGAGATTTCCCTTTGTCAATCGGCTTATGCGGTCAAGTTATTGGAAAAGTGTGGCATGTCAGATTGCTACGAGACACAAGTTCCAATGGACCAACGTCACAAGTTGAGCAAGCTTAGCTCAAATCCGCCGGTGGACACCACAATGTATCGAAGCGTTGTGGGCAGCCTAAGATACTTGGTGCACACCCGACCTGACTTGGCTTATTCAGTTGGGATCGTGAGTTGTTTCATGGAGAATCCGACAACCGAATACATGAGCGCGGTCAATCAAATCTTGCGCTATGTGAAAGTCACTATTAATCTTGGCTGCACGTACAGAAAGGGAAAGGAAGGATTGATCCTTCATGGATATTCAGATAGTGACATGGCAGGTGATGTGGATGACCGGAAGAGCACAACGGGCATGGTATTCTACCTTGGTCCGAATCCGATTAGCTGGAATTCTCAGAAGCAAAAGGTGGTGGCACTGTCTTCATGCGAGGCAGAATACATAGCGGCAAGCACGGCAGCTTGTCAAGCAGTGTGGCTGAGAAGACTCCTAGCTATTCTTGCGAAGCGGGAGGTGCAGAAGGTGTCATTGAAGATCGACAACCAAGCTGCAATCTCATTGTGCAAAAATCCGGTTCATCACGAAAGGAGCAAGCACATAGACACTCGGTTTCACCACATCCGGGAGTGCATTGAGGAAGGGATGATCGAAGTTCAGCACGTGAACATGAAGGACCAGCTTGCCGATATTTTCACCAAGTCCCTCGGTCGACAGAAGTTCGTCGAGATGAGAAAGAAAATCGGAGTGCAAGCAATGGAGACAAAGCAACCAGATTAAGGAGGTGAATGTAGTAATTAATCTAGTTGTAATGTGTGTCCTAGTTTGGTTAGTATTGCGAACCGAGTAGGATTAGTAGTACTACACCGAGTAGGATTAGAAGTAGGCTACGCTTAGCATATATATATGCGTCTACCCCAGCCCTTGTAAACACAACGAAAAAGAGAAAAAGCAATACAAGTTCAGGAGCGACACGCCCCTGTTGCTATTACAAAATCTCCCGATCAGTTTTTATCCGTCTACGTTCGTCGAAGAAACGTTCCGCCGATGGCGCCGAAGCCAATCGATCTACTCAAGCTAGCCAGCTACCACTACGCGCTTGTGCTGCTAACCATCCAGCAGCTTGCCTGCTTGGTTGCTAGTTAGCACGTACGTACGTATAGCCTCCGGGTGGTTTGGTCTACGGTTTAAAAACCAACATGCTCATCACCGTGGATAGGTTTGCGTGTGCGTAGGAATTTTTTTGTTTCCCATGCAACGTTCCCCAACAGTGGCATCATGAGCTAGGTTGATGGTTCGATGAGATCTCGAGTAGAACACAAAAGGTTTGTGGGCGTTGATGCTTAGATTGCTTCCTCCCTTGGTCGGATTATGGTTCAGCGGGATTGTGAGATGAAGCGGCCCAGACCAACATTACTCGTACGCTTACGAGAGACCGGTTCCCTCGACGCAACTTGTTTCTTAGATGGCTTGCGGGTGACAGTTTCTCTCACTTTAGTTGGATCGGATCCGACAAAGGCGGTCCTTGAGAAGGTTGAAAAGCAATCTATGTATCACCATTGTGGTTTATGCGTAGGTGAGAATCATTCTTACTAGATACCCGTAGCAGCCACGTAAAACATGCAACAACAATTAGAGGACGTCTAACTTGTTTTTGCAGGGTATGTTGTGATATGATATGGCCAATTACATGATGAGATATATGTGATGTATGAGATGATCATGTGATGTATAGATTATCACGACTGCATGTCGGTGATTACGGCAACCGGCAGGAGCCATAGGGTTGTCTTTAATTATTGTATGACCTGCGTGTCAATCATTAAGCGTTATGTAATGCTTTACTTTATCGCTACGGTAGCAATAGTAGTAGAAGCATGCAGGGCGTGACAACCCCGATGGCGACACGTTGATGGAGATCAAGATGATGGAGATCATGGTGTTATGCCGGTGACGATGGAGATCATGCCGGTGCTTTCATGATGGAGATCAAAAGCACAAGATCATGGCCATATCATGTCACTTATGATTTGCATGTGATGTTAATCCTTTTATGCACCTTATTTTGCTTAGTACAACGGTAGCATTATAAGGTGATCCCTCACTTAAATTTCAAGATGAACTGTGTTCTCCCCGAGTGTGCACCGTTGCGAAAGTTCGTCGTGTCGAGACACCACGTGATGATCGGGTGTGATAGACTCTACGTTCACATACAATGGGTGCAAGCCAGATTTGCACGTGCAGAACACTCGGGTTAAACTTGACGAGCCTAGCATGTACAGACATGGCCTCGGAACACAAGAGACCCAAAGGTCGAACATGAGTCATATAGTAGATATGATCAACATAGTGATGTTCACCATTGAAGCCAACTTAACTCACGTGATGATCGGACTTGAGTTGGTGAATTTGGATCATGTGACACTCAGATGGCCTGAGGGATGTCAATTTGAGTGGGAGCTTTAGTAATTGATTAACTAAACTCATTATCATGAACAATAGTCTAAATAACCTTTGCATATTTATGTTGTAGATCAATGGCTCGCGCAGTAGCACCCCTGAATTTTAATGCGTTCCTAGAGAAAGCTAAGTTAAAAGATGATGGAAGTAACTTTGTTGATTGGGCCCGTAATCTAAGGATTATCCTTACGGCTTCCCAGAAACAATATGTTCTTGATGCACCGCTTGGTGACCAACCAAAAGACATGACCTCCGAAGACGTTAAGAACGCTTGGGAAGCTCGTGCTGGAGACTACTCAATAGTTTAGTGTGCAATATTGTATGGCTTAGAACCGGGACTTCAAAGATGTTTTGAACGTCATGGAGAATATGAGATGTTCTAGGAGTTGAAGTTTATCTTTCAGAAGAATGCGCAGATCGAGAGGTATGAGACCTCCGATAAATTCTATGCTTGCAAGATGGAGGAGAACGGGTCTATCAGTGAGCATATACTCAGAATGTCTGGGTACTCAAACCGTCTGGCTGAGTTGGGAATTGCCCTTCCGCAAGAGGCAATCATTGATAGAGTTCTTCAATCACTGCCACCTAGTTACAAAAGTTTTGTGATGAACTATAACATGCACGGAATGAAAAAGTCATCATCCGAGCTGTTTGCGATGCTGAAAGTCGCTGAGTCTGAAATCCAGAAAGAACATCAAGTGTTGATGGTCAATAAAACCACTAGTTTCAAGAAGAATGGCAAGGGCAAAGGCAAGAAGGGTAAAACCAAGAAGGATGGCAAAGCAATTGCTACTCCTACAAAGAAGCCTAAGCATGGACCTAAGCCAGAAACCGAGTGCTTTCATTGCAAGGGAACTGGTCACTGGAAGCGGAACTGCCCCAAGTACCTGGCTGACAAGAAGGCGGCCAACGACAAACAAGGTATATATGATATACATGTTATTGATGTGTACCTTACTGGTTCTCGTAGTAGTGCCTGGGTATTTGATACCGGTTCGGTTGCTCACATTTGCAACTCAAAACAGGAACTACGGAATAAACGAAGACTGGCAAAGGACGAAGTGACGATGCGCGTGGGAAATGGTTCCAAGGTTGATGTGATCGCCGTCGGCATGCTCTCTCTTCGATTACCATCAGGATTAGTGATGAACCTAAATAATTGTTATTTAGTGCCTGCGTTAAGCATGAACATTATATCTGGATCTTGTTTATTGCGAGAAGGTTACTCATTCAAATCAAAGAATAAAGGTTTTTCTATTTATATGAGTAATATCTTTTATGGTCATGCACCCAATGTTAGGGGTTTATTCATATTGAATCTTGATAGTGATGACACACATGTTCATAACATTGATGCCAAAAGATGTAGAGTAATTAATGATGGTACCACTTTCTTGTGGCACTGCCGTTTAGGTCATATTGGTGTAAAACGCATGAGGAAGCTCCATGCTGATGGACTTTTGGAGTCACTTAATTTTGAATCACTTGACACATGTGAACCATGCCTTATGGGCAAGATGACCAAAATGCCGTTCTCTGGAACAATGGAACGGGCGAGTGACTTATTGGAAATCATACATACTGATGTGTGCGGTCCAATGAATGTCGAAGCGCGCGGTGGTTATCGTTATTTTCTCACCTTCACTGATGACTTGAGTAGATATGGGTATATTTACTTGATGAAACACAAGTCTGAAACATTTGAAAAGTTCAAGCAATTTCAGAGTGAAGTTGAGAATCATCGTAACAAGAAGATTAAATTTCTTCGATCTGATCGAGGAGGTGAATATCTGAGTTATGAGTTTAGCAGTCACTTAAGACAGTGTGGAATTGTTTCACAGTTGACACCGCCCGGAACACCACAGAGTAATGGTGTGTCTGAACATTGTAATCGGACCTTATTAGATATGGTGCGTTCTATGATGTCTCTTGCCGATTTGCCACTATCGTTTTGGGGTTATGCATTAGAGACAGCTGCATTCACTTTAAATAGGGCACCATCAAAATCCGTTGGGACGACGCCATATGAACTGTGGTTGGCAAAAAGCCGAAATTGTCGTTTCTTAAAGTTTGGGGATGCGATGCTTATCTCAAAAAGCTTCAGCCTGAAAAGCTGGAACCCAAAGCGGAAAAGTGCGTCTTCATAGGATACCCGAAAGAGACAGTCGGGTATACCTTCTATCTCAGATCCGAGGGAAAAGTGTTTGTCGCTAAGAACGGAACATTTCTTGAGTAAGAGTTTCTCTCGAAAGAATTGAGTGGGAGGAAAATAGAGCTTGATGAGGTTATTGAACCTTTACTTCAACCAGAGAGTAGCACAGCACAGAAAGATGTTTCTGTGGAACCTACGACGGTAGAAGAGGAAGTTAATGATGATGATCATGAAGCTCCGGATCAAGCTGATGTTGAACCTCGTAGGTCGACAAGGACGTGTACTACTCCCGAGTGGTATGGCAACCCTGTCTTAGAGGTCATGTTGTTGGACAACAATGAACCTACGAGCTATGGAGGAGCAGTGATGGGCCCGGATTCCGAGAAATGGTTAGAGGCCATGAAATCTGAGATGGGATCCATGTATGAAAACAAAGTATGGACTTTGGAAGTACTACCTGAAGGGCGAAAGGCCATTCAGAACAAATGGATCTATAAGAAGAAGACGGACGCGGACGGTAATGTCACCGTCTATAAAGCTCGACTTGTGGCAAAGGGTTTTTCACAAGTTCAAGGAGTTGACTACGATGAGACTTTCTCACCCGTAGCGATGCTTAAGTCTGTCCGAATCATGTTGGCAATAGCTGCTTATTTCGACTATGAAATTTGGCAGATGGATGTCAAAACGGCGTTCCTCAACGGTTTTCTTGAGGAAGAGTTGTATATGATGCAACCCGAAGGTTTTGTCGATCCAGAGAATGCTGACAAAGTTTGCAAACTCCAGCGATCCATTTATGGACTGGTGCAAGCATCTCGGAGTTGGAATAAGCGCTTTGATGAGGTGATCAAGGCGTTTGGGTTTATACAAGTTTATGGAGAAGCTTGTATTTACAAGAAAGTGAGTGGGAGCTCTGTAGCGTTTCTAGTGTTATATGTGGATGACATATTGCTGATCGGAAACGATATAGAAATGCTGGAAAGCGTGAAGGAATATTTGAATAAGAGTTTTTCAATGAAGGACCTAGGAGAAGCTGCTTTCATATTAGGCATTAAGATCTATAGAGATAGGTCGAGACGCTTAATAGCACTTTCACAGAGCACATACCTTGATAAAGTTTTGAAGAAGTTCAAAATGGAACAGGCCAAGAAGGGGTTCTTGCCTGTGTTACAAGGTGTGAAGTTGAGTAAGACTCAATGCCCAGTGACTGCAGAAGATAAAGAAAAGATGAGCGTCATCCCCTATGCTTCAGCCATAGGCTCTATCATGTATGCAATGCTGTGCACAAGACCCGATGTCAGCCTCGCCATAAGTATGGCTGGAAGGTTTCAAAGTGATCCTGGAATGGAGCACTGGCAAGCGGTCAAGAATATCCTTAAGTACCTTAACAGGACTAAGGACATGTTTCTCGTTTATGGAGGTGATGAAGAGCTCATCGTAAAGGGTTACGTCGACGCAAGCTTCGACACTGATCCGGACGATTCTAAATCGCAAACTGGATACGTATTTATTCTTAACGGGGGAGCGGTAAGCTGGTGCAGTTCCAAGCAAAGCGTGGTAGCTGATTCTACGTGCGAAGCAGAGTACATCGCAGCCTCGGAGGCAGCGAAGGAAGGTGTCTGGATGAAGCAGTTCATGACAGATCTTGGAGTAGTGCCTAGTGTACTGAATCCAATAAATCTGTTCTGTGACAACACTGGTGCCATTGCTCTAGCCAAGGAACCAAGGTTTCACAAGAGGACCAGACACATAAAGCGATGCTTCAACTCCATCCGGTTCTACATCGAGGAGAAGGACATAAATATTTGCAAAGTGCACACGGATCTGAATGTTGCAGACCCGTTGACTAAACCTCTTCCAAGGGCTAAACATGATCAACACCAGAACTGTATGGGTGTTCGATTCATTACCATGTAAATCACATAGTGATGTGAACTAGATTATTGACTCTAGTGCAAGTGGGAGACTATTGGAAATATGCCCTAGAGGCAATATATAAAGTGTTTATTATTATATTTCCTTGTTCATGATAATTGTTTATTATCCATGCTATAATTGTTGTGACTGGAAACACATTGCATGTGTGGATAAATAGACAACACTGTGTCCCTAGTATGCCTCTAGTGAACTAGCTCGTTGATCAAAGATGGTCAGGATTTTCTAGCCATTGGCATGTGATGTCATTTGATAACGGGATCACATCATTGGGAGAATGATGTGATGGACAAGACCCAAACTACAAACGTAGCATATCATCGTGTCAGTTTATTGCTACTGTTTTCTGCATGTCAATGTATATGTTCCTATGACCATGAGATCATGTAACTCACGGATATCGGAGGAGTGCCTTGTGTGTATCAAATGTCGCAACGTAACTGGGTGACTATAAAGGTGCTCTACAGGTATCTCCGATGGTGTCTGTTGAGTTAGCATGGATCAAGACTGGGATTTGTTACTCCGTGTGACGGAGAGGTATCTCGGGGCCCACTCGGTAATGCAACATCACAATAAGCCTTGCAAGCAATGTGACTAATTGTTAGTTGTGGGATCTTGCATTACGGAACGAGTAAAGAGACTTGTCGGTAACGAGATTGAACTAGGTATAGAGATACCGACGATCGAATCTCGGGCAAGTAACATACCGAAGAACAAAGGGAACGTTATACGGGATTAACTGAATCCTTGACATAGAGGTTCAACCGATAAGATCTTAGTAGAATATGTAGGAACCAGTATGGACGTCCAAGTCCCGCCATTGGTTATTGGCCGGAGAGGTGTCTCGGTCATGTCTACATAATTCTCGAACCCGCAGGGTCTGCACACTTAAGGTTCGGTGACGTTTCAGTAGTATAGAGTTGTGTATGGTGGTAATCGAGAGTTGTTCGGAGTCCCAGATGAGATCCCGGACGTCACGAGGAGCTCCGGAATGGTCGAGAGGTAAAGATTCATATATAGGAAGTCCCAGTTTGGTCGCCGAAAAAGTTTCGGGCTCATCGGTAGTGTACCGGGAGTGCCGGTAGTGTACCGGAGGACCTCCGGGAGGGGTATTTCGACCCCAAGAGGTCCATGGGCTGTGAGAGGTTAATTACCAGCCCTTAGTGGGCTGGGAAATCAGCCTAGAAAGCCCATGGCGCAGGAGATAAAAGGAAAAAGGAAAAAGGCAAAAAACAACCAATAGGGAGCAATCCTACTAGGAGTAGGATTGGAGGTGGAATAGGATTCCACCTCTCTCCACTTCGGCCGAGCCAAGGAGGCCTTGGCTGCCTCTCCTCTCCTCTCCTCCTATATATACTAGTGGAATAGCTAGGGTTTTGGCTGAATTTCCGGCCACGTGCTACTAGTTCCACCGGTGCATAGTTTCTCCTCTAGATCGTAGTTCCGCAGTGCTTAGGCAAAGCCCTGCCGGAATTGCTCCACCACCATCGCCGGAGCGCCATCACGCTGCCGGTGAACTCTCTCTCCTCTCCACCTCCTCTTGCTGGATCAAGACGGTGGAGATCGTCCTCAAGCTGCACGTGTGCTGAACGCGGAGGTGCCGTCCGTTCGGTACTAGATCGGAAGGACCATGATCAAGGCCACGGGACGTTCGTGATCGGATCGCGGGACGGATCGTGACGAGATCGTGGGACGGTTCGTGATTGGATCGCGGGACACTCGGCGATTTGGATCGCGAAGAAGTTCGACTACACCAACCGCGTTTCTTAACGCTTCCCGCTTAGCGATCTACAAGGGTACGTAGATCCACTCTCCCTCTCGTAGATGCTCATCACCGTGGATAGGTTTGCGTGTGCGTAGGAAAATTTTTGTTTCCCATGCAACGTTCCCCAACAGTTGCTTCCTCCTTCTTCCCCGTGTTCTAGACATTTTGGTAATGCACGCGGGACTAAGGGAGTAGTGACCATCACCGACGGTCGAAAGTTCTGTTGAGAGGAAGAACATCGACTGTTGTAGTGGGGGTCACTCTTCCTCTTTCTTCTCGTGATAGACCTTTTGGTAATGCTCGGGGAGAAAAAGAAGAGCGACCATCACCGACGGTCGTAATATTAGTGTGACGGAGTGTCCACCACATAAACCATCATATGAGTGTGGGGGAGGGAGTGCGCATCATATACACCATGAGATATAAGAGTTTTTCAAGGAAGCCTAGACAGATCGAAAGTCAACCCATGCTTAATAGTTAGTGGTATAATTGTCGTCGATTTTTAATCTTTGAATCATGAACACAAGAAAAGTCTCACGATGATAGGATCCATGAGTGTGATTACTACACCGACGACAGGGGTATGTGCGACCGTTATTCTCACCTAGATAACGGTGTGTCCTTCACCGTCAATAAAGAAAGACTTCAAAATTATTATGGTATCTGACGATGGCATGTATTTTTTTGTAATGAAGCATAACATGTGTTTTTGTTTAATTAACATGTAATTTATCTTTTTACAATTCGACTAATGCATTCCTTTCCATGCAAGAGTGTATGTCTTGGACAAGTTTCATTTCCAAGATAGGAAGAGTATAGAGACTAAGAGAGCTCACCTAAGGACGAAACTTTTCACTTTTGATGTTAAGCTTAAAAATGCAGTATATCTCTCATATTTTGGTTGTTCCACTTGGAGAGCATTATGCAAGGCCTGCAGGTTTCAGGAGAACATGTAAATAACCTTCAATCCTGGTTATGAAGATGATCGTAAAAATAATATCAAAATTTGGGTGCATGTGGGACACATGATTCTAATTCTAGCTCCATGTGAGTTTGTCAATAAAATTTTCAAGTAATTTATATTGTTTATTAAAAAGTATTTGGTGGTCATCCTGACTAAACTTGTTTACTTTTAATTGTCAGCTTATTTCTCTTCTCATAAAATACACAACAAATAGTAGACTGGACCTACTATAGTTATGGCTCCGAGCTTTGGAGAAAAATCATCTGATCTCATTTATTCATGATGTTGAGCATTTTAAAACCATTTACCTAACAGGAGACAGTTATACTTGATATGCGCCACTAGTCACGAGTTGAACCATGTTAACATCACTTTAGACATCTTTGTAAGATTTTTTTACTATTGTGTCACTAGTCCATCTTTTGCATACATTCTTCTGAAGCAAAATTAGTTTGCTTTTTTTGTGGGGTAACTATGTTATTAATATGTTCTTCAACAGATACTCTTTCCAGAGATTGTGCCTATCGTGATGTTAACCGAAGGTTATTTGGATATGGTTAGGTTACGACCAATTCTACCGGTTAGTTTCCCATCTAGATACACGATGTCTTGAAGGGATGAAACCCTGAAAATCAAAGGATGGAGGAACACAATAAAAACACGTAGGCAACCACTTGACGGAGACGATACGGATTTGTGCAATCGACAAGTTAGAGATAAGTTGATCTGTATTCTTCATATGGAAGATGAATGAGTTTACATTTTTATACTATTTTACCTAGGAGAGAGTAGTACGTTCTAGCTTGTACTCATCATGTGCTAGAGCGATGATGAGTTATTTATCTAGTACGTTAACAATTAATTAGTGTTGATAACTTATGATATGCTAGATGATGAGTTATGATAATATGACGATGAGTTTTTTAGGGAGACTAATGTGGCTTCTTTGGTCTACTACTGGTAACTGATTGCTCATGTGGCTGCTTTGGTCCTACTACTGGTAACTGATTGCTAATGTGGCTGCTTTGTACTATTGTGGGTCCTGCATGTAAGCCGGTAATGAAAGGATGATGTGGCTGGTTTGATGATGTGGGTAGCTTGCATGTTAAGATAAATCACTTAGTGGGAATGAATCTCTTAGATATATAAGATAATGAGTTGTTATATCATTGGATGTAAAAAACATGGATTAGATTATTGATGATGGATTTAATTAATCAAATTGAATTAGTAGAATGATATATATGATGTTGGGACGGCACACAAGTGTGCCTATTATTCGCGTTCCAACATCACGTCGTCCTACTAATCCAACTTGGTTAATTGGATCCATCCAATTTAATCTAATCGGTGTTTAATTTGCTACCGCTCTGTTCCTGCTGTATAAAAACTTGTATATGCGCCAAAGTGATGTCAAGCCATCCGAGTTCTGTTGTCCATTGGAGATGACTTGTTGCGCCTGCAACAATTCTTCTTGCTTGATATTCGTATGGAGTATCGTATTGTATGCCAACACATTAATTTTTCCCTGGTCAGTTCTATAATGTGTGTTTTTTAAAAGAAACACACACAAAAACTTATGTTAAAAAGTGAGGTTTTTTTTAAAGTAGTCGAGAACATTTTATGAAAATTGATCTTTAAAAAGATAGAAACTTCTTTATAATATTTAATGAAATTTTGAGAACATTTTAGAAGAGGTACATGAATATACTTTTTGGAAAAGTTGAACTTTCAAAACTTTCATGACCCATTTTAAAAACATTCTGAACATTTCCTTAAAGAACATGAACATTTAAAAAATAATCCAAGTTGTGTGAACATTTTTGGTAAAATGGATATCTTGTTTTAAGAACTTCGGGAACATATTTTTAAAATTTTGAGATCAAATTTAGAAAAATAAACAGGAGAAGAGACAAAAATAACCGTAAAGGCAGTAAAGGAAAATAGCAGAATTGTTATTAAAGAAAAATATTGGAAAGTTCTAGGGCGTTCCAAAACAGAAAAAAAGGTTCGCCAAACCAGAACATTGTGATAGTGCATCCTATCGCTAAATTGGGTGTGGCCCAATCTATTTACTCACCTGCTCTCTGTGTGCGAATAAACGACCGACAACTTGACACAGTGCATGTCAATTAGGAATTCACGTCATTTCAGCTAAAATAAGAGATGTTCTTGCTCATCTGGCAAGTTGATGAGCAATTCCACAAAAAGACTGCTATCATAAGCCTTATTGTGGGCGAGATTGATCAAGAAAATCCAACTCCAAAAGAACAAAAAGAAAAAGGATCAAGAGAATTATGATTCCATCGGCATAGCCCTAATGTTGGTGCGGGCACGAGGAAGAATGATTCGAGAATGGATGGAGGGGGGCAAGCTGGAGGTGGACGCCGATATGGGGCATCCTAGAACTGATCTCTCAACTTACGATGGGATATTGCTCCTGACCCACTGTTGTATTTCAACAGAAGAAACTGTTAATCCTACTGTGTTAAAGAGTGATAGGTTACATAGTTATACATTACATGTTGATCGGCAAAGCAATACAAACAATATGGCACCTCAAAACTACTTGAGGGGGAAATAAAACAATTCTTGTAAATACATACCTGTCACAATACAAAGGGGAAAATGAAACAATATTATAAATGCATATATGTCACAACACAAATGGGGGAATAAAACAGTTCTTGTAAATACATATATGTCACATGACAGGGCATGGATTTCATCTCTAAAGATATCTAGATGAGCATAGGGATGCGGAAAAAATAACAACCAGTTTCATATTAACTATCTGATATTCTAGTCCATCAAGGCACAAAATACAAGTATGACAAGTCACCAGTAAGCCACCACAAGAGCTTGTAGGTGGGAAAGTATCCGAATTTTAGCGAAGCACTTGTTACAAGCTATATCGTGCTATTAGATGGGCATATGCAGCAGGAACAACCCAACTTGAAGAAATTCATGCTAAAATTTAGAATCTTCTGCAATACAAAAAGGACAAGTTTGACGTCCTGGTTTTGTGCTACAGTAATGTATGTAATTAAGCTACAGTGATCCTACGCTAATGATGTCACGTCACCGTGTTTACCGTTGTTAAACTCGCGTTGGTTCAAACCCCGTTCAATTTCGTTGCAAATTTAAATTCGTCTGAAAGGTGGTTTTAAAAGTTGTGCGAAGTCAGAATTAAAAATGTTGCATGGTTTGCAAATATTCCATAAGGATTTATAAATTGGAACTGGAATTTTTCGAAGTATTTTAGAGCCTCTAAGTAATTAAAACAAAGACTGTTAATAATAAAAATAAGTAAATAAAACCAAAACCAAAACCAAAAATCAAAATAACAAAAAAAATATAACGAACCCCCCCAAGCGGGCCGGCCCCAACCGGCCCATCCCGCAGGGATAACCCCCTTCCTCGCTAACCTAGGGTGTGTTAGGTTCTAGAATTCCTTGGAACGGAATGGAACTGTTCCATTCCTAGGAGGCATTCTCGTGTTCGGTTTCGGGATGGGATGGAATCGACTGGTTCCACAAAAGGGAATATTCCCCCAATATGCGGAATGCACCCGTCCGGCCGATTCGGCCGAACGAGGTGGAACAGAGTGGAACCGAGTCTCGCTAATCACTCGTTAGTTATAATTAATCAAGTTTTGATATAATTAATCAAGTTTAGGGAATAATTAATCAAGATTAGGAATAATTAATCAAGTTTATAAAAATTAATCAAGTTTAGGAATAATTAATCTCATCCCATTCCATTCCATCCTCACCTCATTCCAAAACCGAACACAAGAATGGAATGGTTCTCTGACAATTTTTTTGTCCAAACCGAACACAAGAATGGAACGGTTCCGCCGTGCTGGAATGGAATGGTTCCACTCCATTCCTTCCGGTTCCAAAAACGAACACACCCCTAGCCACCCACCCCACCACTCGCCCCTCCCCACTCCACTCCCCTCCCGATCTGGATCGGGACCAGATCGGGCAGGTCCTCACCGCCGCCGCCCCGCTCCCTCACCGGCGACCTTCCCCTCCACTCCACCGGCACCGTCCGACGTCGGACCCTGCCACCACCACGCCTCCTCATCCTCCTCCCCATCGGCCTCCCCCCGCCGGTGCTGACGCGCGTCTCGCGCCATCGCCTAGCCAAGCGACGCCGGCGTCGTCCCCTCGCCGGCCTGCTTCCCCACCGGACCTCCTCATCCGCCTCCCCACCTCGCCCCTCGAGCCTCGCCGCCCCTGCCCCTCGACAACGTCGGTGAGGACCCGGTCGCCGCATGCCTCCCCCTCTCCCTCTCTGGACCGCCGCGCCCCCGTCTCGCGTCGGCCCCGCTCCACCCCTAGTCGCCGCACCCGCGTCGCCGCTCGCTGTCGCCATCGCCGGCGAGGCCCCCCCCTCTCCCCGGCGCCCGTTGCCTTGGCCGGACGTGTGCGTGCATGCGGCTGTGCCCGCGTGGGCACGTGGCTTGGCCACTGCCATGTGAGGATGAGCCCCCACACCCTATGACAGATGGGGCCCACCCCTCATTAAGTGTTAAAATAATAATAATAATTAAAATAAGATAATAAAATTTGATAATAGATAATAAATTAATTAAATGTTAATTAGAAATTAATTAATTAAGTAATTAATTAAATAAATGGTTAAAAGGATTAATTATATTAGTTAATTAATTTTGGTAATTAATTAACATAATTAGAGAATGATAGGTGGGTCCCATCCACCTAATTAATTATGATTAATGATAATTAAACTTTCGTGAACCCACTGGTTAGTTTGACCGGTAAACCGGCCCTGTTGACTGCCGATGTCAGCATTACATCATGCTGATGTCATAAATAATTATTGAATTAAATTAAATCAATTTATTTTCTAAATATTAATAAAATTTTAAAAATTAATATAAAATAATTCGTAACTCGGATGAAAATATTTTATACATGAAAGTTGATCAGAAAAATCCTACGAATCCGAATACGCAGTCCGTTCGTTCGTCGCGTGCTCCTAGCATAGAAAACATGGAACTTTTCCATCAGTTTCATCTTTCCGGTAGTAGCCCGAGACCCGGAAAATATCATCAGATATTCTTCCGACCCATATGCGACGTATAATACTGCGTTAGTACATGCCTAACCCTGCATATTGCCATGTCATGCATTGTGATCGCATCTGTGCTTTATATTTATTGTTTGTCCCCCCTCTTCTCTCCGATAGACCCCGAGACTGACGCTACTGCCGGGTACGACTACGAGCCTGACGATCAGCCTTTTGCCGCAGAGCAGCAAGGCAAGCAACCCCCCTTGAGCATTCCGGTATCGCCTATTCCTTTCCCTCTTATTCTTGCATTAGATTTTTTGCTACTATATTAGTTAGCTCCTATTATGATGCATAGCATGTTTTTGATGAACTGTTACTATTCCTGTAATCATACCAACTGCTTGGTATAGGTTGGTTAGTGAATCCCAAGTGACCCCCTTAGTCCCAGTTGCCCCTGCTTCTTCATCGACGACCCGACGATCTCGACGACTCGAAGACTCAGTCAACCGACCGACAAGCCAGACCCCTCACATCACCGTACACCCCCTTAGTTGTGCGACTCTGCAGTGCTACTATCGAGTACCAAGGGTGACACCTCGTGAAGTACTCATGATGCTAGCCATGTAGTGCAGCTAGTTGGTCGTGGTTATCGAGGGTGATTCCTCCTTCACCATTCCCGACGATGTCTTTGTCGTGCAACCCCTCAAGTGTGGGACCATCGAGGGTGATTCCTCTAAAGTCCACCTTGATGGTTACATCGAGTGGGGACCGTTGAGGGTGATTCCTCAGCTACCGCCTTGATGTTTTATACACACAGTTACTATGACCTAGTTATAGAAACATGTTGGTGATGGGTCGGCCCTGAGGGGTACCCACGGTTTGATGATGATGAGGCGTGGACTGGCGAGAGAGGCCTTTGCCACACATCCTTGAGTCGGGGTGACGGGACTGCACTTTACGGGTCGCGCTTGCCCCGCATTAATAAAATGTTAATGGGTTGGGTACTTGATCTGAGTTAGGTCGTTGGCCTTAATACACACTAACCTTCACGTGGGAGAAGTTATGGGTACTCAGCATCGTTGTATCAGTCGAAGCTCTTCGGACGTCGGCATTGGAGTGGCGCGCGCCCGAGTTGTCCGCAACGGCATCGCGCTTGTTATAAGGGGTGCTAGGACTAACCTCGGCCGCCCTGGCATCATGCATGAGTGCAAAGGGCGATTGGCCCATGACCCCTGCACGCATAGGATTTAGACCGGTGGGCTAGCCTCTTTGTTGAGTCTAGGTGGGGCGACGACATTTTGATATCCCGAGGCCGGACATGACCTAGAAAAGTGTGTCCGGCCGGAGGTGATTCAAGCGTGCAGGGAATATGCGGTGGACCTCTACAGGGATGATAATCTATTCGAATAGCCGTGTCCACGGTAATAGGACGACTTGGAGTTGTACCTTGACCTTATACAACTAAAATTGTGATTTACTTTAAATGAATGTGACTCCAAGATTGCTTCCTCGTAGGGAGTCGAGGAAGAATCTCTGGGCGTGGTTACTTAATAAAATTATTACAATAATATGACTATATGTAAATTACCAGTCTACTCTCTTCTAATGCTGCAAGATGCTAGTCTTCGATAGGACTAGGCCTTCCCCCTATTCTTGCTTTCTGCAGTCAGTCCAGATATAACCCCTCCCCTTGATAATGATGCATACTTAGCATAGTTCTGATGTCAGTCTTGCGAGTACGTTGGATGAGTACTCACCGCTGCTTTGCCTTCTCTTTCCCCCTCGATACGATTCTGCGTTCAGACGATGGAGCCCAGGAGATGGAGTACACTGGAGATGACTACTACACCTCCGCAGGAGCCTACTACTATGTGGAGGCGGCCCCCGACCAGCAGTAGGATAGGAGGTTCTCAGGCAGGAGGCCTCGCCTCTTTCGATCCGTTGTTATGTTTGTGCTAGCCTTCTTAAGGCAAAACTTGTTTAACTTATGTGTGTATTCAGATATTATTTTGCTTCCGCTGACTCGTACTTGTCGAGCTTTGTATTCGAGCCCTCGAGGCTCCTGGCTTGTAATATGAAGTTGTATGACTTTATTTTTGTGTCTAGAGTTGTGTTGTGATATTGATTAGTGAGTCTCTGATCTTGGTCGTACGCATTGCGTGTATGTTTAGCGTACGGTCGAAATTGAGGGTGTCACAACAAGTCATAGTTCTTTTTAGAATTCCATTTTACTTAGATTTCACTATAACTTACAAGATTCCTTGATGTCTATTCTGGCAATGCTTCAATCTACTGCTTAATATTGCAAACTGAAATGAAAAGTATAACAAGTCAGAGCTCACAACTAAGAGACCCAAAGTATAATAAGTCAGAAGAAAGTTTTTATCGCCATTTAGCATATCTTGCTAGTAAAATGATAACATGTATAAAGGGGTTCTGGATAAAAGTACATATGCATGTTCAAATATAGAATTCATTCAGAGCTTATTGTAGTGATAACTTTTCCAGTCACAGGTGTCCTGGTTTCTCTCAACAAATGAACAACACAAATTGGTTAACGAGCCCTAGCAGCCAATGCAACACATCAGTCTTCAACACAAAGTATGCAGCAGATGAAAATTCCAAACTTCCATAATGCTCATTAATCTCCAACATCGCGCCAATAATTTCAATGTATCTGAGTATCATAGTCTCATTGGTGATAATTCCCTCAGATTCACATCTCTGCATGTCAAATCACTATTCCCCTGAACCCGTCTGTGTACCCATTCTGAAATCTTTGCCAAAAAATATTGTACTTGAAAACAACATACTGACGCTTGAACTCACTATACAACTGAATATTCTAAAACGACGGTAGATTACACGATTCGTGATATTTTGCAAAGCATCAGACTCACTATACCATTCAAAGCTTTTACCCTCGCTACCCGAGACAATCTGGCAATACATCCTTTCTACAAACCAACCAGATCAAATGCGTTATTTGATTCCCAACTTTTCATGATCAGTCAACATAATTGCGTTTGACACCGAGCACGAAAACCTTGCAGTTTACACGCAAATCTCCCATGCTGCTGCTATTGCTATCACAAAGTAGTGCGTTAGTCTCCATCAAAGCGGCATGTCAATCTTGTGCAAGTTCTACCCTTTGGATCTATATTTTTCCGCATTTGCTTTCGGATCTATTAATCCAAAACCCCAAAAATGCCTGGTTGCATTTTTTATTTTCATATTTTATTTTGTGTTCCTACACGATCTATTCATTTAATCTCATACAAATCAATCTATCTTTTATCGTGAAGAGATTGGCAACCTCTCTTACGCGTCGGGTTGCAAATCAACAACAATAAGCTAAGCAGAAGGGGCGATCTCTCGCCCTAGCCACGTCATCACATGTACGACAAAAAAAATTAACCTCTCCAATAGCGAATGTATGGGAGGACGCTGGGGCCTTTCCCCTCTTCCTCCTACCTAGGGCCGCCGCCGCCACACCCCATCCCCTCGCTTTGGCCTCCCTCCTCCATGCCGTGGGCACCCATCAATCTCCACCTCATCGGTTCCCCACCCGAGCTGCTCTCTGTTCGCGGTGGCCGGACGGAGGAGGAGGATCAGGAGGGCTGCATGGTTGAAGGAGGAGGTAGATGCGTTCACGCCGCCACCGTCTTCGTCCTCACCTTCAGCGTGTGGGCCGCAGCGCTCCACCTCCTCGGCGTCTCCGTCTGGTCTGCAGGTACACATCCACTACCCCCATCTCTTCATCTCTCTTCTACTCTGTATCATCTTCCCTAAATCTAGATCCATGGAACTGAGGACTAATTGGGTTTCCTACCGTGTGAGAGAAGATAGATGAGAAATAGGGGACGGAAGTAAGATGTGAGGATGAGGGGACGCTATGTTGCCTCCATCCCTGACCTTCTCTTGGCGTGTGCTGGTTGGTCATGCTATTCTTCCTCCACTCCCACCTCTCGGCCTCGACGTCTCTGTCTATTTCTCCATCGTTCTCTTGCAGGTACTCACACTACCACTCATCTGCTTTGAGTTAATCCGCAAGTTTTTCATCCTTGCTTGTGTAGATTATTGTTGAAATCCACTATGGAAAATTATTTCCCTTTTATGCTCTGTTATCTACTCAATAATTTCTTTCTCAAATATAGTTGTGTTTGTGATTTGCTATGCAACCTATATATGGATAAATTGCAGAGGAAATATAATTGTGCTGGATTGTTCGAGACATGCATCACATAATTTTCTCAGATTTAGAGCTCATGTTGCTTTACATTTGGTGCTGGTTCAGATTTTTGTTTGAGATGATTTCCAAATCTTCTTATAGCTCAAATTCTTACTGTTTTCCTATACTCCTTTTTTTTGTTTGAGTGGTGTTGTTCTCTCTTCAGGAATGTGCTGAGAATCCTGATAGAAGAGTGACTAATTTGTTCAGTGTTACATTTGTATTATTACATGCCAATCTTCCCGTTACTAATTTGACTCTCTTTCAGGTATCTACTTCCTCAGCAAATGAGCATGCCTACATTTATCACTTGTGCATACGAAACATTTTTCATGTTTATCTTTTTCTTAATCATATAACTTACAGGAAACATAGAGATATCTTGCCCGGAGACTCCAGTATAGTGAGAAGCTTGAGTAAAGACTAACAAGTACATAATCTCTTTTGGGAAGGAACCATTTCATGATATCATGGTAACAAAACTGATTACCAACAACAGCATCTTTTTAAATCCCGAAGCATGTGACCTTTTTGGAATATGCTCTAAATCCTGATAACAAAATAGGGAGTTGATTTTTTATTAGAATGGAATGGCATAGTTGTGTCTATAAGATTTTGATGTTGTTTTAGTTCTGGTTATATATTGCCTTCCTGAAGGGCTGCTTGTTGGACTCCTATCTTTTGTCAAACAAACAAAAAATGTTTGTAGTCAGTATGCTGTACAACTTATGATTCCTCTAAATATTTATTAAAACTCAAGATGATTTCTCTTATTGTGTCGTAATCAGGTATTGAATAGGTTCCACTATTGATTGGGAGAGTATGTTGGACGCGTAGGGGAGCAAAAACTATGGAGGTGTCAGTCCAGCATTATTGTTTGGATTCTGTACCATTTTCTACTTAGATAAATAAAGAGCCAGGTCACATCATTTTCTTCACTTTATTGTTCAGATTATATGCAGGAGTTTTGGTGTGGATAATAGATCGTAAAGTTACTCTTAGCTTGTCAATTTCCTCTTTCTGATTTGATGTTAGTTTGTACCAGCTGCTGGGTTGTGCTTAGATGGTATGGTTTTCTCTGCTATTTAGAAAGTACACTTAACACTCATAAAGTGCACTGATCGAAGCCTAAACTGAAATATTTAATTCGGCGGGTTTAAAGTTTGATGTGGGATGGGCATACAAGTTGATGTTTACAGTCCTCCATCTGCTGCAAGTCGCTCCACAACATCACAAATTTAGTTACAGATTTTTACCAAAGCTGGCTGAAATGAAGTTCAGTTCAGCAGACCATGTCTGTTAGAAGGAAGCAATTTTCTTGCCTTCAGAATCCTATGTAGCCATCATGTTTTATTTCAGACTGAATTGTCCCAACTCAGAGTATCCTTGAAGGACATCATTTTATTTTTATTTTTTAGGGGATGCCACAAAAGGAAAAATGACCAAGATTGCATCTCTCATATTTTCTTGCTTAGATTGTTAATCTGAATTCGTGTTCCATATTGTAGTATGGGGGTTTCATCGTGATGCATGTTCTATTGTCATTTATTTTCCATTATTTTCCAACTTGTTTGATATTAACTCAAAAGATAGTAAGATTTATACGTGTGGTTGGATGCCATAATGGAATATGGATGGACAATACAAAATGGTCCAGTTCCTTAATTTTGTGGTTAATGGAAGTATATGGTTCAGCTTCTACTGTTCAAAATAAATTGACAAAATTTGATACAAACCTGGGCGCATTTACTCTGAACGGTAATGTAGTGCATAAATGCTAGGGAGTGGATTAGGAGCACTCGGGTGCTCCACCTCCCTATATTCAAAAATAATTTAGTAATTCAAAAAAAGAGTAAAAAAATCTTAGACTTTTTAGAATTCAATATGACTAGGTAATGTACTCATATAAAAAGTTTGGCCAAGGAATTATTCTCGTCAGGGCAAAATAAAATAAAATTATGACGACAATATAGCATGAATAGTACTTTTATTTAGCCTTTTTGGGGAAATCTTTGATTCCGGATGCAATGAAAGTAATTCTGGGTTTAATCTTTTTATACGAGTGCAATACTTGGTCATGTTTGATTCTATAAAAAGTTCCAGGATTTTTTGACTTTTTTGAATTACTAAATTATTTTTGAATATAGGGGGGCGTAGCACCCGAGAGCTCCTATGCACTTTCGATAAATGCTACACTCTCTCAATGCTCTTTTTTCCTGTTGGCATCTTACTTCGTTTAATCATGGTGATTGTTCTTGCAGATAACAACATTCTTGCAAGCTTGATCCCCATCATCAATGGAATACTCTTGGTATGCATTTTGATTGGTTTCTCCTTACGTCTGCAGGGGAAGGCATGATATGGTCGCGATGCTGCCCGCCGTGAGGGGAGACGCTGCTCCAGCCACCAACACCGGCGCCGCCGAGAAGCTCCTCCATAGACATGGGTAAGGCGTCTTGGAGCGGTTCTAGATATCGTTTCGTTCGGGGCCGGGTTTCAGTCAATGGATTCTTTTACTGTTTATGTTCATTATCTGAAGGTACGCAGGGAGTAAATGGATGTGCGTGAGAGTTGTGCATGTGTTCCATTGTTGCTGCTGTAGTAGCTTCGATTCGCAGGTCTGTCACCGTCGGTAAGTGCAAGAAGAAAGCCCCAAGGAAAATCCACAAAGCCAAGAGGGAGAAGCATAAGCGTGACCTCCTCAATGATCTCTTCGGTGAACTTGGCAAAATGCTTGGTGAGTTAAATAGGTGTGCATCAATCACTAGCCTCAACACCTTGTAGATTATGTCACAGCTAGCGTTGCTTCAGCGAAGCTGTCTCTTAATTTTGGGGGTCGTTTCCTTTTCCATGTGGTTATTTGGAATGTTAGAGTTGAGCGTGGGTATGTGTGAATCTGCATCATGTTTTTACCATCCATGCCCAACTGTCCAAGTCGTGCTTTTGGGGTGAATACTGGGGTTCAGTGTCCGTCATGTATTTCCTTAGTAGATCCCAATGAATGTTTATGCTGATGAGAGCGTGGATGAACTCATTTAAAATTAGTAACACCAGAAGACCTCTCGACATTTGTTGACGATTCATTACATTATTCATACTTGTCAGCATATAAAATTGTGAAGTTCCTGCATCCATTAATTCCAATCTTTTTCTAATTCATCTGTCTGAGCCATGCATCTTGCATCAAGCCTGATGTGCCTTGGAGTCAATTGCTTCTTATATTGCACCCATTAGTAAAGAAATTGCAACATAGTTACTATGTGTGGTGATTATTTAATCAGAGTAACATCTGACATGAAAAGCCACTCCAAATCAGGGCTAATTTTCAAGTCTGAATACCTTTTACTTAGAACAAAGTACTGATACATCTTCTCTACTTTTAAATGTGTGTGTGTGTGTGTGTGTGTATGTGTGTGTGTGTGTGTGTGTGTGTGTGTGCAGGTGTCGGAGATGCAGTTCAGGTCGGCGGGGATGCGGAAGGTCATGTGCAGCTGTGCTGGGAGGGAACATCTGTTCCACTAGAAGAACTCCAAGCATAGGAAGAGGCTCCCCATGCTGATATATGATTTTTCAGTTTACGTGCATCTTTTTGTACTTTTTCACCCAATGATAGTTCAGTTGTGAGAAGTAAATAATAATTCAGTACTGCTATAACTGTCCATGGTCATGCAATTTGCTTGGTGTCATGTTCTGAATGTTTGGTGAGATTGAGGGTAAGTCTTTCCAATTCAACCACAATTTTCAGGTTAGTCGTTCTAGTAGAATAATGTCCTATTTTTTATGGAAAACATGGATGAGTAATTACGTGATATATTATTAATATTAAACTGTGTTATTCGTGTTGTTTCTCTAAAACTAACTTGGTATTTCAGCTGTGAAAACTGGTCTTCTGACCTTAGTTCCATAGATGAATCTTTATATCTTTTTCAGAAAAGAAATATCTGGGATATCTTTGTGGATTGCATATGCACTTTCACACCTCTGCCACCAAGGCAAGTGCGCACAGGATTGCACAGGAGACGCGCCCGGGGCGCGTCTTAGCCACTGGTATTTGTTCATTGTGTGCAGGTATCGCTTACATAGTGTTGTGTGGTTTTCCTACTGGTTTGATAACCTTGGTTTCGTCACTGAGGGAAATACTTACCGTCGTTGTGTTGCATCATCCCTTCCTCTGGGGAAATACCGACGTAGGCTCAAGCCACGCAGATATGTATTTTTCTTCCGGGAATGACTTTACATGTTGACAGGACATCCCTACTGCCGTCACACCAATCGCCCCGGCGGTACACCTGTGCAAATTGTAGAAAAAGATGGACCATACATAGAGGCTTGAGATACTTTTGTTTCTAAGAACTAGTTTTAATGTTCGTGAGAATATGATGCTGCCTAAATTAGATATGTTTATATTGCTCAGGAAGCATTGGAGCATAATCAAGCATGGTCACAAAGGCGAGGAATGACGACATAACTTTAAGGCCTTGTACAATGCTGCAAGGTGCTTATGGAAGGTGCCTAGAATTTTTTTCTTCTTAAACATCAATGCTTATTTGTGAAGGGTAGATGCTTAATTAGGCACCCATCTTGTAAAAACAAGCACTGTCTCTAATAAAAAAATTGATTTATTTTACCAAGCACCTTGCATTATTTTCAGGGGTAATGAGAGGACATCCCTACTGCTGTTACACCAACTGCCCCTCCCGCTACAAATTTAATGCAAATTCTAGAAAATCATGGACCATACACTGAAGCATGCATGCTCCAATTAAATTATGTGGTACTTTTGTTTCTAAGAACTAGTCATAGTGTTCTTGAGAATATTATGTTGCCTAAATCAGATATGTTTGTATTATATAGGAATGAAGGGCCTATGATAAACAAAAGAGGTTACTAGCATTGGAGCATAATCAAGCATGATTACAAAGGTGAGGAATGACGATAGAATTTGAAGGCCTTGTACAATGTTGCAAGGTGTTTATGGGAGGTGCCTAGAAAAATATGACTTTTTTTTCTTAAACATCAGTGTTTATTTGTAGAGGGTAGATGCCTAATTGCGTCCCTTATGTACAAATAGGGACTCCTTTTTATGAAAAACTTGGTTTATTTTACTAAGCACCTTGCATTATTTTCAGGGGTAGTTAGACGACATCCTTGCTGCTGTTACACCAATAGCCCCTGCCGCTATAAACTAAAATCAAATTCTAAAAAATCATGGACCATACATTGAAGCATACACGCTCCAATTAAATTATGTGGTACTTATCTTTATAAGACCTCTTCTAATGCAAAGTTGCTTAGATGAGGTGCTAAGTGCATTAAATAGTTTAGCTACTCAACTCATCAATGCATATGTGCTTAACTTGTTGTTGCTAAGCTCGTCTTATTTAATGATTTAGCACCTAAACTCTTTCATGCATTGGTCAGCTTTTTCATTTAAGTAATTTGCCTAGATTTGTGTGCTTGACATTGATTCTTCCTGCAGTCATTAGTGTTTTCTCTCCTCCTTAATTGTTATGCCATGTCATCTTTTCATTCATGTGACATGCTTAGCACCATTTCACCATGAAATAGTGAGAAGGGCCTAAGTAGTCCTAGTGTTCATAAGAGTATTATGCTGCCTAACTTAGATATGTTTGTACTATGCAGGAATGAAGGCCCTATGATAAACAAAAGAGGTTACTAGCATTGGAGCATAATCAAGTATGGTTACAAAGGTGAGTGTACGGGCATATTTCTCCCCAAGTGGTTTTGGTGATTGATGACAATGCCTTTGTGGACTAATCGTGTGCATTGAGCACTTCAGATATCTCTTGTCTAGGCACAAGGCGATTCAGTGCCCCTCGGAGCCTCTCGAAGACGGTTGTTCTCTATGTTTCCTTTAGGTGGATTTGAGTCGTAGGAAACCCGTACTATTAAGAGGGGGTCATCTTCGGAATGGTTTGGGTGGAATCAACACGTACACATCTATTCCTTTGCACCACCTTTCCCTCGCTTCAATGGAGCTCCAACTCGTTTTCTTCCCTGTGCAAAGTGAAAGACTACGGGGTGTTTGCTTTCAGTGGTCAGCGGTAGTACCGCTCAAAGGAGCGGTAATACCGCAGGTGCCAGTGGTAGTACCGCTGGGTGGAGCGGTAGTACCGCTGTCTCCTGCCCTAGAATTTACGCCTGCGGTAGTAGGCGCGGATGTAATTTTTTACATCCGCCCTATTACGGTAGTACCGTGATTCGCGTCCTGTACTACCGTGCCAGACTTTTTCACAGTTTCGCCTTCTGCGGAGGTAGGCACGGAAGCAATTTTTTTACTTCCGTGCATCTCCAGTGCCAGCCTCTGCCGACCATGCGGTAGTACCGCATGGGCTCGCGATAGTACCGCTCCGGCGGTTCTACCGCTTGTTTCCTAGTGCGATCGGCTAGAGCCTGCTACTCCCGTGCGAGCGGTAGTACCGCATGCGGCAGCGGTAGTACCGCACGCCCTCACGGTAGTACCGTGGGATTTGTGGTAGTACCGCAATACGCGGGGCTGTGGGTGTGGATAACAGTTGGATCTTGTCCCCCACTATAAAAGGGAGGTCTTCTTCCTCAAGAAGGTTACCTCTTCCTTCCCAAAACTCCATTGTTGCTCTAAGCTCCATTTTAGCCCGATCTCTCTCCCTAGCCAATCAAACTTGTTGATTTTCTAGGGATTGGTTGAGAAGGCCTCGATCTACACTTCCACCAAGAGAAATTTGATTCCCCCCACTAACCCCTTGCGGATCTTGTTACTCTTGGGTGTTTGAGCACCCTAGACGGTTGAGGTCACCTCGGAGCCACAATCCATTGTGGTGAAGCTTCGTGGTGTCGTTGGGAGTCTCCAATTCAATTGTGGAGATTGCCCAACCTTGTTTGTAAAGGTTCGTCGCCACCTTCAAGGGCACCAATGGTGGAATCATGGCATCTCGCATTGTGTGAGGGCGTGAGGAGAATACGGTGGCCCTAGTGGCTTCTTGGGGAGCATTGTGCCTCCACACTGCTCCAACGGAGACGTACTTCCTAACAAGGGAAGGAACTCCGGTAACACATCCTCGTCTCCATCGGCTCCACTTTGGTTATCTCGCACCTTTACTTCTTGCAAGCTTTTATTGTGATATATACCTTGCTTCCTTGTGTACTTATTGTGGTTAGCATCATATAGGTTATTCACCTAGTTGCACATCTAGCCAACTAATTTGATGCTAAGCCTAAATTGTTAAGGAAAAGTTAAAAAGTGTTAGTTGCCTATTCACCCCCCTCTAGTCAAACATATCGATCCTTTCAATTGGTATCAGAGCCATGTCTCTTTATTAAGGGTTTCAGCACCCGAAGAGTATGGCTGGCGAAGAGGTGCGTGTGGGAGAACTTCCCGAGGACATGGGAGTGAACACAGTCTCATGCGAGGATTTGAATGAGGCCTTGTCCTTACTCAAATCCTCCATGGTGACCGAGGTTCAATCCATGTTCAAAGATTTCCTTAATACTCTTAAAATGTCTACTGATGCGATGCAAGTGGTCAAAACGACTAACTCGACATCGGATGTCAACTCCGATAAGGAGGGGGCTAGTGCCGACAAAGATAATCATTCTCAAGGAGTTAATGGGTCGGGGAGCTTTGCCTCTGTTCCCCCTGCCGTGGTCTATGGAGGACCGGTGCATCCATCTCATATAGTTAATCTTGGTCCTCCTCGTAAACTTGTTAAGAATGACTTTGCTAACTGGGTTTTCATTATTAAGTCTCATTTAGATCACAAATCAATTCATCTCATGAGAGTCATTGAAGAAAGATACTATTCTCATGATCCACGTAATCTTACTCCAAGAGAACAAGTGGATAAACAGCTAAATTCTTCCGCCTTGTTCATACTCCAAGCTGCTATTCCTACTGAAGACCTACCTCACCTGCGGCCCTTCATTGTTGCTAAAGAGTGTTGGGAACACATCATCTCCATGTACAAGGGTAGCTCAAGCATTCAACGGTCAAACTATGAAGTTGTCCTTGATCAGTCAGATGAGTTTGTGATGATAGAGGATGAGGAACCACGTGAGCTCTATAGAAGGGTGACCGCTCTGTTGGAAATATGCCCTAGAGGCAATAATAAATTAGTTATTACCATATTTCCTTGTTCATGATAATCGTTTATTATCCATGCTATAATTGTATTGATCGGAGACTTAAATGCATGTGTGGATACATAGACAAAACCATGTCCCTACTATGCCTCTAATAGACTAGCTCGTTGATCAAAAGATGGTTAAGGTTTCCTAGCCATGGACATGAGATGTCATTTGATAACAGGATCACATCGTTAGGAGAATGATGTGATGGACAAGACCCAAATTACAAACGTAGCATATGATCGTGTCAGTTTATTGCTACTGTTTTCTGCATGTCAAGTATATGTTCCTATGACCATGAGATCATGCAACTCACGAATATCGGAGGAGTGCCTTGTGTGTATCAAACGTCGCAACGTAACTGGGTGACTATAAAGGTACTCTACAGGTATCTCCGATGGTGTCTGTTGAGTTGGCATGGATCGAGACTGGGATTTGTTACTCCGTGTGATGGAGAGGTATCTCAGGGCCCACTCGGTAATACAACATCACAATGAGCCTTGCAAGCAATGTGACTAATTTTTAGTTGCGGGATCTTGTATTACGGAACGAGTAAAGAGACTTGCCGGTAACGAGGTTGAACTAGGTATGGAGATACCGACGATCGAATCTCGGGCAAGTAAACATACCGAAGAACAAAGGGAACGTTATACGGGATAAACTGAATCCTTGACATAGAGGTTCGACCGATAAAGATCTTCGTAGAATATGTAGGAACCAATGTGGATGTCCAGATCCCGCCATTGGTTATTGACCATAGAGGTGTCCCGGTCATGTCTACATAGTTCTCGAACCCGCAGGGTCTGCACACTTAAGGTTCGGTGATGTTTCAGTAGTGTAGAGTTATGTATGGTGGTGACCGAAGGTTGTTTAGAGTCCCGGATGAGATCCCGGACGTCACGAGGAGCTCCAGAATGGTCGAGAGGTAAATATTCATATATAGGAAGTCTCAGTTTGGTCGCCGGAAAAGTTTTGGGCTCATCGGTAGTGTACCGGGAGTGCCGGTAGTGTACCGGGAGGCCTCCAGGAGGGTTATTTCGACCCCAAGAGGTCCATGGGCTGTGGGAGGGTGTTAACCAGCCCTTAATGGGCTGGGAAACCCAGCCACAAAGTCCCAAGGCGCAGGAGGTGGAAATTCCTAAGGAAAAAGGAAAAAGGGAAAAATCAGCCAATAGGAAGCAATCCTACTCCAACTAGGATTGGAGTAGGAGTAGGATTGCTCCTACTTGGCCGGCCGAATCCTCTAAGAGGACTTGGTGCGCCAGCCCTCCTCCTCCTCCTGTACTCCTATATATATTGGTGGATAGCTGGGGTTTTGCACAGAAAATATGGCCACGTGCTACCCGTTTCACCGGTGCTCCTCTAGATCGGATTTCTGCAGCGCTTAGGCGAAGCCCTGCCGGAATTGCTCCACCACCACCATCACCGGAGCGCCGTCACGCTGCCGTTGAACTCTCTCTCCTCTCCACCTCCTCTTGCTGGATCAAGACGATGGAGATCGTCATCAAGCTGCACGTGTGCTGAACGCGGAGGTGCCGTTCGTTCGGTACTAGATCGGAAGGATCATGATCAAGGCCACGAGATGATTCGTGATGAGATCGCGGGACGGATCGTGATGAGTTCATGGGACGGATCGTGACGAGATCGCGGGACGGATCGTGATGAGTTCACGGGACGGATCGTGATTGGATCGCAGGACGGATCGTGATGAGATCGCGGGACGCTCGGCGATTTGAATCGCGAAGATGTTCGACTACACCAACCGCGTTTCTTAACGCTTCCCGCTTAGCGATCTACAAGGGTACGTAGATCCACTCTCCCTCTCGTAGATGCTCATCACCATGGATAGGTTTGCGTGTGCGTAGGAAATTTTTTGTTTCCCATGCGACGTTCCCCAACAGTGGCATCATGAGCTAGGTTGATGGTTCGATGAGATCTCGAGTAGAACACAAAAGGTTTGTGGGCGTTGATGCTTAGATTGCTTCCTCCCTTGGTCGGATTTTGGTTCAGCGGTATTGTGAGATGAAGCGGTCTGGACCAACATTACTCGTACGCTTACGAGAGACCAATTCCCTCGACGCGACTTGTTGCCTAGATGGCTCGCGGGCGACAGTTTGTCTCACTTTAGTTGGATCGGATCTGACAAAGGCGGTCCTTGAGAAGGTTGAAAAGCAACTAGTGTATCACCGTTGTGGTTTTGCGTAGGTGAGAATTGTTCTTGCTAGATACCCGTAGCAGCCACGTAAAACATGCAACAACAATTAGAGGACGTCTAACTTGTTTTTGCAGGGTATGTTGTGATATGATATGGCCAATTACATGATGTGATATATGTGATGTATGAGATGATCATGTGATGTATAGATTATCACGACTTGCATGTCGATGAGTACGGCAACCAGCAGGAGCCATAGGGTTGTCTTCAATTATTGTATGACCTGCGTGTCAATCAATAAGCGCTATGTAATGCTTTACTTTATCGCTACGGTAGCAATAGTAGTAGAAGCATGTTGGTCGCGACAACCCCGATGGCGACACGTTGATGTAGATCAAGATGATGGAGATCATGGTGTCGTGCCGGTGACGATGGAGATCATGCCGGTGCTTTCATGATGGAGATCAAAAGCACAAGATCATGGCCAAATCATGTCACTTAAGATTTGCATGTGATGTTAATCCTTTTATGCACCTTGTTTTGCTTAGGACGATGGTAGCATTATAAGGTGATCCCTCACTTAATTTCAAGATAAATTGTGTTCTCCCCGAGTGTGCACCGTTGCGAAAGTTTGTCGTGTCGAGACACCACGTGATGATCGGGTGTGATAGACTCTACGTTCACATACAACGGGTGCAAGCCAGTGTTGCACATGCAGAACACTTGGGTTAAACTTGACGAGCCTAGCATGTACAGACATGGCCTCAGAACACAAGAGATCGAAAGGTCGAACATGAGTCATATAGTAGATATGATCAATATGATGATGTTCACCATTGAAACCACCTCAACTCACGTGATGATCGGACTTGAGTTGGTGAATTTGGATCATGTATCACTCGAATGACCGGAGGGATGTCAATTTGAGTGGGAGTTCTTAAGTAATATGATTAATTGAGCTCATTATCATGAACTTAGTCAGTAGTGTCTTTGCAAATTATGTTGTAGATTACTAGCTCGTGCTGTAGCTCCCTTGTATTTTTATATTTTCCTAGAGAAATAGAGTTGAAAGATGATGGTAGCAATATTGCAGACTGGGTCCGTGATCTTAGGATTGTCCTCATTGCTGCAAAGAAGGCTTATGTCCCTAATGCACCGCTCGGTGCGCCAACCCCTCTAGCGTCGTCTGTAGATGTTGTGAACATCTGTGAGGCACGTTTTGATGACTACTTGATAGTTTAGTGCGTCATGGATTACGGCTTAGAATTGAGCCTCCAAAACATTTTGAACGTCACGGAACATATGAGATGTTTCTAAGAGCTGAAATTAGGATCTCAGGCTCGTGCCCGTATTGCGAGATATGAGATCTACAACAAAATTCTTTGCCTGCAAGATGAAAGAGAATAGCTCAATCGTTGAGCATGTGCTCAGATTGTCTGGGTGCTACAATCGCTTGAATCTAGTGGGAGTTGATCTTCCAGATAAGATAGTGATTGATATAGTTCTCCAAATCACTGTCACTAAGCTACTAGAACTTGGTGATGAACTATAAAATGTCAGGGATAGAAATGATGATCCCTAAGCTGTTCGTGATGTTTGACACCGCGAAGGTAGAAATCAAGAAGGAGCGTCAAGTGTTGATGGTTAGTAAAACCACTAGTTTCGAGAAGGGCAAGGGCAAGGAGGGAAACTTCATGGATGGCAAGTCAGTTGCTGCTCCAGTGAGGCAACCCAAAGTTGAACCCAAACCCGAGACTAAGTGCTTCAATTATGAGGAGAGCGGTCGCTGAAGCGGAACTACCCTAGATACTTGGTAGATAAGAAGGCTGGCAATGTCGACAGAAGTATATTTGATATACGTGTTATTGATGTGTACCTTGCTAGTACTCCTAGTAGCACATGGGTATTGGATACCGGTTCAGTTGCTAAATGTTAGTAACTCGAAATAAAAGCTACGAAATAAACGGAGAACTAGCTAAGGATGAGGTGACGATGTGTGTTGGAAATGTTTCCAAGGTTGATGTGATCAACATCACACGCTCTCTCTACCTTCGAGATTAGTGACGAACCTAAATAAATGTTATTTGGTGTTTTGCGTTGAGCATGAACTTGATTAGATCGTGTTTATTGCAACACACGGTTATTCATTTAAGTTAGAGAATAATGGTTATTCTCTTTACATGAATAATACCTTCAATGGTCATGCACCCAGTGAGAATGATTTGTTGAATCTTGATCGTAGTAATACACATGTTCATAACATTGATGCCAAAAGATACAAAGTTAATAATGATAGTACCACATACTTGTGGCACTGCCGCTAAATGTCATATTGGTATAAAGCGCATGAAGAAACTCCATGTTGATGGATCTTTTGGACTCATTCGATTTCGAATCGGTTGAGACATGCAAACCATGCCTCTTGGGCAAGATGACTAAAGGACCCCGTTTTCCGGATTGATGGAGCGGGCAAGTGATTTATTGGAAATGATACATGTTGATGTATGCAATCCAATGAGTTTTGTAGCGTGCGGTGGATATCGTTATTTTCTTACCTTCACTGATGATTTGAGTAGATACAGTGTATATTTACTTAACGAAACACAAGTCTGAATCGTTTGAAAGGTTCAAGAAAATTCAGAGTGAAGTTAAAGATCATCATGACAAGAAGATAAAGATGTCTGCGATGTGATCGTGGAGGTGAATATCTGAGTTACGAGTTTGGCATACAAGCTTTAGACAATGTGAAAGTTGTTTCACAACTCACGCCACCTGGAACACCATAGTGTGATGGTGTATCCGAACGTCATAGTCATGCTCTATTGGATATGGTGCATGCTATGATGTCTGTTATCGTTTTGTTACTATAATTTTGGGGTTATGCATTAGAGACAACTACATTCACTTTAAATAGGGCACCATCTAAATCCGTTGAGATGACACCGTGTGCATTATGGTTTGATAGAAACCTAAGCTGTCATTTCTTGATGTTTGGGGCTGCGATGCTTGTGTGGAAAATGTTTTAACCTAATGAGATCGAACCCAAAGCGGACAAATGCATCTTCATAGAATACCCAAAGAACAGTTAGGTGAACCTTCTATCTCAGATCCAGGCATAAAATGTTTGTTGCTAAAATTGGGTCCTTTCTTGAGAAAGAGTTTCTCTCGAAAGAATTGAGTGGGAGGAAGATGGAACTTGATGAGGTTGTTGAAACTTTGTTTCAACCAGAGAGTAGCGCAATGATACGTATCCATCATATCTATAATTTTTGATTGTTTCATGGCAATATTCTACAACTTTCATATACTTTTGGCAACTTTTTATACTATTTTTGGGACTAACATATTGATCCAGTGCCTAGTGCCAGTTCTTGTTTGTTGCATGTTTTTTGTTTTGTAGAATATCCATACCAAACGAATTCCAAACGCAATAAAAAACCTACGGGGACTTTTTTTGGAATATTTATGATTTTTGGGAAGAAGAATCAACGCAAAACGATCCCCGAGGGGGTCACGAGCCCGGGAGGCTTGCCCTACCCCCCAGGCGTGCCTGGCAGGCTCGTGACCAACCCTTAAGGCGGTTGGGGCCCTTCTTTCGCGCAAGAAAGATATTTTTATAAGGAAAATCCCCTCAAAATTTCAGCCCAATCGGAGTTACGGATCTCCAGGAATTTAAGAAACGGTGAAAGGCCAGAATCTGGGAGCGCAGAAACATAAGGGCACAGAGAGAGAGATCCAATCTCGGAGGGGATCTCGCCTCTCCGTCGCCATGGAGACCATGGACCAGAGGGGAAACCCTTCTACCATCTAGGGAGGAGGTCAAGGAAGAAGAATAAGAAGGGGTGCTCTCTCCCCCTCTCTCCCGGCGGCACCGGAACGCCGCCCGGGACATCATCGTGTGACGACGATCTACACCAGCACCTCCGTCATCTTCACCAACACCTCCATCACCTTCCCCCATCTATATTTAGCAGTCCACTCTCCCGCAACCCGCTGTACCCTCTACTTGAACATGGTGCTTTATGCTTCATATTATTATCCAATGATGTGTTGCCATCCTATGATGTCTGAGTAGATTTTCGTTGTCCTATCGGTGGTTGATGAATTGCTATGATTGGTTTAAATTGCTTGTGGTTATGTTGCTGTCCTTTGGTGCCCATCATATGAGCGCGCGCGTGGATCACACCATAGGGTTAGTTGTATGTTGATAGGACTATGTATTGGAGGGCAAGGGTGACAGAAGCTTCAACCTAGCATAGAAATTGATGCATACGGGATTGAAGGGGGACCAATATATCTTATTGCTATGGTTGGGTTTTACCTTAATGAACGTTAGTAGTTGAGGATGCTTTCTAATAGTTCCAATCATAAGTGCATATAATTCCAAGTAAGGGATGACATGCTAGCAGTGGCCTCTCCCACATAAAACTTGCTATCGGTCTAGTAACATAGTCAATTGCTTAGGGACAATTCCGCAACTCCTACCACCACTTTTCCACACCCGTTAAACTAACGTAATTGTTTCTTTATCTAAACAGTGCCTAGGTTTTATGTACATGTTCTTTATTATCTTGCAAACCTATCCTATCACACCTACAAAGTACTTCTAGTTCCATACTTGTTCTAGGTAAAGCGAACGTAAAGTGTGCGTAGAGTTGTATCGGTGGTCGATATAACTTGAGGGAATATTTTTCCTACCTTTAGCTCCTCGTTGGGTTCGACAATCTTACTTATCGAGAAAGGCTACAATTGATCCCCTATACTTGTGGGTTATCAAGACCTTTTTCTGGCGCCGTTGTAGGGGAGCAATAGCGTGGGGTGAATATTATCGTGTGTGCTTGTTTGCTTTATCACTAAGTAGATTTTATTTGCTGTTCTAAGCTGTTCTCTATCTTTACTTATGGATATGGAACACGAAATACCAAAAAAATTAGGTGTACTTGGTACTCATGGAGATGGGGAACCTCCTAAAACCCTCGATGCTCGTTACGTGGAAAATATTATGCACTACTTTGATAATCCTGAGAAAACCCCATTCAACTTTATAATGGGATACACGTTGGATCAACGTGAATACTTTAGGGATTATTGCTTATCTCAAAAAGGGAAACACTTATGGGATCAAATTAGAATACTGGGATGGTTTGCTTGGGATGCATGCTCGAGATGTGACTTTACTTGTTGCTCTAATATAGAAGCTCGACACCTTCCATTTCAATGCAAATTTAATGATAATGAAACCTTAGCTTCATATGCTAAAGGTATTTATGATTACTATGATGTGGAATGAATAGAAGAATTTGTTGTTTTTAAAGGTGCTTATGAAATTGCTTCTTTGCTTGAACAGTATGATGATGATGTTCCTTACGAATCTGAAATTTGTTCCATACTTAAATATTGCTATGACAATTATGATTTCAATGCTGATATTATTGAATTTATTGAAAGAATGACTGCTGCTTTGGAAGAGATTAATATCTTGCAGGAAACTATGGCAGAAGAAATTGCTGAAACTGTGAGCTCATTAGATGAAAAAGATGAGGAGGAGAGTGAAGAACAAAAGGAGGAAGAGCGGATTAGCTACCCGTGCCCACCTTCTAATGAGAGTAACTTTTCAACTCATACATTGTTTAATTTCCCTTCGTTATTATCGAAGGATGAATGCTATGATAATTGCTATGATCCCTTGGATTCGTTTGAAATATCCCTTTTTGATGAACTTGATGCTTGCTATGCTTGTGGCCATGATGCCAATATGAATGATTCTTATGGAGATGAACTTGCTATAGTTCCTTATGTTAAAAATGAACTTGTTGCTATTGCACCCACATATGATAGTCCTATTATCTTTTTGAATTCTCCCAACTACACTATATCGGAGAAGTTTGCTCTTATTAGGGATTACATTGATGGGTTGCCTTCTATTATTACACATGATGATTTTGATGAATATAATATGCATGTGCTTGCTGCTCCTACTTGCAATTATTATGAGAGAGGAACTACATCTCCACCTCTCTATGTTTCCAATACGATAAAATTGCAAGAAACTGCTTATGCTATGTATTGGCCTTTACTTGATGTGCATGAATTATTCTTTTATGACATGCCAATGCATAGGAAGAGAGTTAGACTTCGTCATTGCATGATACATGTTACCTTGTGCTCACTACTAAATTACAAACCATTGTTAATTAAAATTGGCTTTGATATACCTTGGGATCCGGGTGGATCCATTACTTGAGCACTTTATGCCTAGCTTAATGACTTTAAAGAAAGCGCTGCCTGGGAGACAACCCGGAAGTTTTAGAGAGTCATTTATTTCTGTTGAGTGCTTTTATATAGTTTAAAAACAAAAAGAAATATAGGGTAACTTAAAACTTTTTCAAAAAGAGAAGCGATTGAAAGGTGATGCATTGCGGAAGTGAGGGTCGACCTTGAACACTTGTGTTCATGCTCATGGAAACAATGTAGAATTTTTCATGGAAGTTTATTGCAAAAATAATTATCCCCTTGTACATATTGGATTATAAAAATAATGTGCCAAGTAAAGCCTTTATGATTAGTTTGGGTGATAGTTGTTTGATCATGCTGAAAAAGACAGAAACTTTGTGCTCACGAAATTATTTTTAATTCCTATCCAGAAAGAGCTTTTGAGTTGATTCTTTTTGCTTCTGATTGAGATGCAAATTTCCCTAACGTTAATAATTTTTCAGAATTTTTGAGTTAGTAGAGGTATACGAAATATACATATTGCTATAGAATGTTCTGTTTTTGACAGATTTTGTTTTTGTTGTGTTGATTGCTTATTTTGATACTATGGTTAGTATCGGGGGGGGGGGGGGTACGAGCCATGGAAAAGTGATAATACAGTAATATAACATCAATATAAATGGAAATTAAGTTTACTACAGTATGTAAGAAGTTGGTGGTTTGTTTTCTTATGCTAATGCTATCACAAGTTTCTGTTTAAGTTTTGTGTGATTGAAGTTTTCAAGTTTTGGGTGAGACCACGATGGATGAAGGAATAAGAAGAGGCAAGAACCTAAGCTTGGGGATGCCCGAGGCACCCCAAGGTAATATTCAAGGAAGACTCAAGCTTCTAAGCTTGGGGATGCCCCGGAAGGCATCCCCTCTTTCGTCTACTATCTATCGGTAATTTTACTCGGAGCTATATTTTTATTCGTCACTTGATATGTGCAAATGCTTGGACCGTCTTTTGTGTTTATTTTTCCTTTTTCTTTTATGCACCATGATGGTATGAGATAGTCCTTGGTTGATTTATATAATTCTCTTTGCACTTCACTTATATCTTTTGAGTATGGCTTTATAGAATGCTTCATGTGCTTCACTTATATCATTTGAAGTTTGGATTGCCTGTTTCCCTACACATAGAAAACCGCCATTTGTAGAACGCTCTTTTGCTTCACTTATATTTGTTAGAGTGGGCCATATATTTTTTTAGAAAGAATTAAACTCTCATGCTTCACTTATACCTATTTAGAGAGTTAACAGGAGTTGGTCATTCACATGGTACTTAGTCATAAAATCCTACATAAAACTTGTAGATCACTGAATATGATATGTTTGATTCCTTGCAATAGTTTTGTGACATGAAGTTGTGATATTAGAGTCATGCTAGTGAGTAATTGTGTATTCGTAGAAATACTTGTGTTAAGGTTTGTGATTTCCGTAGCATGCACGTATGGTGAACCGTTATGTGACGAAGTCGGATCATGATTTATTTATTGATTGTCATCCTTTGTGTGGAGGTCGGGATCACGCGATGGTTAACTCCTACCAACCCTTCCCCTAGGAGAATGCTTGTAGTACCTTGTTTCGATGACTAATAGACTTTTGCAATAAGTATGTGAGTTCTTTATGACTAATGTGGAGTCCATGGATTATACGAACTCTCACCCTTCCACCATTGCTAGCCTCTCTAGTACCGCACAACTTTTGCCGGTGCATTACACCCACCATATACCCTTCTTCAAAACAGCCACCATACCTACCTATTATGGCATTTCCATAGCCATTCCAAGATATATTGCCATGCAACTTCCATCGTTCCGTTTATTATGACACGCACCATCATTGTCATATTGCTTTGCATGATCGTAAGATAGCTAGCATGATGTTTTCATGGCTTGTCCGTTTTTTGATGTCATTGCTATGCTAGATCATTGCACATCCCGGTACGCCGCCGGAGGCATTCATATAGTCATATTTTGTTCTAAATATCGAGTTGTAAGTAAATAAAAGTGTGATGATCATCATTATTAGAGCATTGTCCCAGGTGAGGAAGTAATAAAGGAGGCCAATGAAGCCCAAATAAAAAAAAGGCCATAGAAGCCCACCAAAAAAAAGAGAAAAAAATAAAAAAATAAAAAAAATGAGAGAAAAGAGAGAATGGACAATGCTACTATCCTTTACCACACTTGTGCTTCAAAGTAGCACCATGATCTTCATGATAGAGAGTCTCCTATATTGTCACTTTCATATACTAGTGGGAAATTTTCATTATAGAACTTGGCTTGTATATTCCAATGATGGGCTTCCTCAAATTGCCCTAGGTCTTTGTGAGCAAGCAAGTTGGATGCACACCCACTTAGTTTCTTTTTGAGCTTTCATACACTTATAGCTCTAATGCGTCCGTTGCATGGCAATCCCTACTCACTCACATTGATATCTATTGATGGGCATCTCCATAGCCCGTTGATACGCCTAGTTGATGTGAGACTATCTTCTCCTTTTTGTCTTCTCCACAACCACCATATTCTCTTCCACCTATAGTGTTATTTCCATGGATCATGCTCATGTATTGCGTGAAAGTTGAAGAAGTTTGAGAATACTAAAGTATGAAACAATTGCTTGGCTAAAACCGGGGTTGTGCATGATTTAATACCTTGTGTGATGAAGATGGAGCATAGCCAGACCATATGATTTTGTAGGGATAACTTTCTTCGGCCATGTTATTTTGAGAAGACATGATTGCTTTATTAGTATGCTTGAAATATTATTGTATTTATGTCAAATGATAGACTATTGCTTTGAATCACTCGTGTCTTAATATTCATGCCATGATTAGATTATATGATCAAGATTATGCTAGGTAGCATTCCAGATCAAAAATTATCTTTTTTATCATTTACCTACTCGAGGACGAGCAGGAATTAAGCTTCGGGATGCTGATACGTCTCCGTCGTATCTATAATTTTCGATTGTTTCATGCCAATATTCTAAAACTTTCATATACTTTTGGCAACTTTTTATACTATTTTTGGGACTAACATATTGATCGAGTGCCTAGTGCCAGTTCCTGTTTGTTGCATGTTTTTTGTTTTGCAGAATATCCATACCAAATGAAGTACAAATGCAATAAAAAACCCGCGGGGATTTTTTTTGGAATATTTATGTTTGGGAAGAAGAATCAACGCGAAACGATGCCCGAGGGGGTCACGAGCCCGGGAGGCGCGCCCTACCCCCCAGGCGCGCCTGGCATGCTCGTGACCAACACTTAAGCCGGTTGGGGCCCTTCTTTCTCTGCAAGAAATATATTTTTATAAGGGAAATCCCCTCAAAATTTCAGCCCGATCGGAGTTACGTATCTCCAGGAATTTAAGAAACGGTGAAAGGCTAGAATCTGGGAGCGCAGAAACAGAAGAGCACAGAGAGAGAGATCCAATCTCGGAGGGGCTCTCGCCTCTCCGTCGCCATGGAGACCATGGACCAGAGGGGAAACCCTTCTCCCATCTAGGGAGGAGGTCAAGGAATAAGAAGAAGAAGAAGGGGGGGCTCTCTCCCCCTCTCTCCTGGCGGCGCCGGAACGCTACCCGGGACATCATCGTGTGACGACGATCTACACCAACACCTCCGTCATCTTCACCAACACCTCCATCACCTTCCCCCATCCATATTCAGCGGTCCACTCTCCCGCAAGCTGCTGTACCCTCTACTTGAACATGGTGCTTTATGCTTCATATTATTATCCAATGATGTGTCGCCATCATATGATGTCTGAGTAGATTTTCGTTTTCCTATCGGTGATTTATGAATTGCTATGATTTGTTTAAATTGCTTGTGGTTATGTTGCTGTCCTTTGGTGCCCATCATATGAGCGCGCGCGTGGATCACACCATAGGGTTAGTTTTATGTTGATAGGACTATGTATTGGAGGGCAAGGGTGACAGAAGCTTCAGCCTAGCATAGAAATTGATGCATACGGGATTGAAGGGGGACCAATATATCTTATTGCTATGGTTGGGTTTTACCTTAATGAACGTTAGTAGTTGCGGATGCTTGCTAATAGTTCCAATCATAAGTGCATAGAATTCCAAGTAAGGGATGACATGCTAGCAGTGGCCTCTCCCACATAAAACTTGCTATCGGTCTAGTAACATAGTCAATTGCTTAGGGACAATTCCGCAACTCCTACCACCACTTTTCCACACTCGTTAAACTAACGTAATTGTTTATTTATCTAAACAGCCCCTAGTTTTTATGTACGTGTTCTTTATTATCTTGCAAACCTATCCTATCACACCTACAAAGTACTTCTAGTTTCATACTTGTTCTAGGTAAAGCGAAAGTAAAGTGTGCGTAGAGTTGTATTGGTGGTCGATAGAACTTGAGGGAATATTTTTCCTAACTTTAGCTCCTCGTTGGGTTTGACACTCTTACTTATCGAGAAAGGCTACAATTGATCCCCTATACTTGTGGGTTATCACGCAGCGCAGAAAGATGTTTCTGTGAAGCCTATGTTAGTTGAAGGGGGAGTTAATGATGATGATCATGAAGCTTTGGATCAAGTTACTATAGAACCTCGTAGGTCGACAAGGACATGTACTGCTCCTGATTGGTACGACAACCTTGTCTTAGAGGTCATGTTGTTTGACAATGATGAACCTACGAGCTATGGAGAAGCGATGATGGGCCCGGATTCTGACAAATGGTTAGAGGCCATGAAATCCGAGAAAGGATCCATGTATGAAACCAGGTTTAGACTTTGGTAGACTTGCTCGTTGGACGGCAGGTCGTCGAGTACAAACGGACCTTTAAGATGAAGACAGACACTGATGGTAAATGTCACCATTTATAAAGCTCGACTTGTTGCAAAGTAGTTTACGACAAGTTCAAGGAGTTGATTGCGATGAGACCTTCTCACTCGTAGCGATGCTAAAGTATGTTGGAATTATGTTAGCAGTTGCTGCATTTTTCAATTATGAAATCTGGCAGATGGATGTCAAAACATCATTTCCTTAATGGTTTACTTGAGGAAAGGTTGTATGTGATACAACCAGAAGGTTTTGTCAGTCCTAAGGATGCTAAAAGGTGAGCAAGCTTCAGTGATCCTTCTATGGACTGAAGCAAGCATCTCGGAGTTGGAATATACACTTTGATGAGGTGATCAAAGTTTTGTAATTTATACAAAGTTTACGAGAGACTTGTATTTACAATAAAGTGAGTGGGAGCACTATAGAATTTCTGATAAGTATATGTGGATGACATATTGTCGATCGGAAATAATGTAGAATTTCTGGAAAGCTTAAACAGTGGTTTGAAAAGTGATTTTCAAAGGAAGACCTGGATAAGGCTACCTAATTGTTGAGTATCAAGATCTGTAGAGATAGATCAAGATGCTTGATGAGACTTTCAATGAGTACATACCATGACAAGATTTTGAAAGAGTTCAAAATGGATCAGTCAGAGAAAGAGTTCTCGCCTGATTTGTAAGGTGTGAAGTTGAGTGAGACTCAAAGCTCGACCACGGCAGAAGAAAGAGAAAGGATGAACGTCGTCCCCTATGCCTTTGCCATAGGCACTATATAGTATGCCATGCTGTGTGCCGCACCTGTGTGTGCCTTGCCATGAGTCCGTCAAGGGGTACAAAAGTGATCCAGGAGTGGATCACTGGACAGTGGTCAAGATTATCCTTAGTAACTAGAGGACTAAGGAGATGTTTCTCGATTATGGAGGTGATAAGGAGTTCGTCGTAAAGAGTTACATTGATGCAAGCTTTAACCAATCCGTATGACTCGGAGTAGCAATCTGGATATGTATAGTGGATCAGCCATTTGGATTAGTACCAAGTGGAGTGTAGTAGCAGTGTTTACAGTTTGACATAGAGATTTGCAAAGTACATACGGATCTGAATGTCACAGACCCGTTGACTATAAGACCTCTCTCACATGCAAAGCATGATCGAGCCCCAGAACTCATTGGGTGTTAGATTCATAACAATGCGAATCACATGGTGATGTGAACTAGATTATTGACTCTAGTGCAAGTGGGAGAATGTTGGAAATATGCCATAGAGGCAATAATAAATAAGTTATTATCATATTTCCTTGTTCATGATAATCGTTTATTTTCCATGCTATAATTGTATTGATTGGAGACTTACATGCATGTGTGGATACATAGATAAAACCATGTCCCTACTATGCCTCTAGTAGACTAGCTCGTTGATCAAAGATGGTTAAGGTTTCCTAGCCATTGACATGAGATGTCATTTGATAACGGGATCACATCATTAGGAGAATGATGTGATGGACAAGATCCAAACTACAGACGTAGCATATGATCGTGTTAGTTTATTGCTACTGTTTTCTGCATGTCAAGTATATGTTCCTATGACCATGAGATCATGCAACTCACAGAGACCGGAGGAGTGCCTTGTGTGTATCAAACGTCGCAACGTAACCGGGTGACTATAAAGGTGCTCTACAGGTATCTCCAAGGGTGTCTACTGAGTTGGCATGGATCAACACTGGGATTTGTTACTCCGTGTGACGGAGAGGTATCTCAGGGTCCATTCGGTAATACAACATCACAATGAGCCTTGCAAGCAACGTGACTAAGTGTTAGTCACGGGATCTTGTATTACGGAACGAGTAAAGAGAGTTGCCGGTAACGAGGTTGAACTAGGTATGGAGATACCAACGATCGACTCTCGGGCAAGTAACATACCGAAGAACAAAGGGAACATCATACGGGATTGACTGAATCCTTGACACAGAGGTTCGACCGATAAAGATCTTCGCAGAATATGTAGGAACCAATTGGGCATCCAGGTCCCGCTATTGGTTATTGACCGTAGAGGTGTCTCGGTCATGTCTACATAGTTCTCGAACCCGCAGGGTCTGCGCACTTAAGGTTTGGTGACACTTTGGTAGTATAGAGTTATGTATGGTGGTGACCGAAGGTTGTTCGGAGTCCCGGATGAGATCCCGGACGTCACGAGGAGCTTCGGAATGGTCCGAAGGTAAATATTGATATATGGGATAATAGTGTTTGGTCTCCCGAAGGGTTACATAATTCACCGGAAATAGTTTCGGATGTTTCCCGAAATGTTCGGGGTACAGGAACACTTTATTTGGGCCAAGGGGTAAAGCCCATGAGTCTTTAGGAAGGTGCAAAAGCTGTTTTGCGGAGGCCAGAGGCCAGACGCTAGGGTCCCTGGCGTCTGGGACCAGACGCCGAGGACCTTGGAGTCTGGTCCTGGAGTCCGAGAAGGACTCTTGCCTTGCGGGCAAACTGACCTTGAGGAGGATTTTTCTCCAAGTTTTGACCCCAAGGCTCAGCATATAAATAGAGGGGCGAGGCTAGCACTTGGGATACATAAAGATACCCTAAGCCACGTGCTGCCTCTCCTCTAGTTCGTAGTTTCTCCTCTAGATCGGTTTCAGCGGCGAAGCCCTGCTGGAATTGCTCCACCACCATCGCCGCAACGCCGTCGCGCTGCTGGAGAACTCGTCTACCTCTCCGCTCCCTCTTGCTGGATCAAGAAGGCGGAGATCGTCATCAAGCTGTACGTGTGCTGAACACAGAGGTGTCGTCCGTTCGGCGCTAGATCGGAAGGACCATGATCAAGATCGCGAGAACGATCGTGATGAGATCGCGGGTCGGATCGTGATGAGTTCGCGGGACAGATCGTGATTGGATCACGGGACGGATCATGATGAGATCGCGGGACGCTCGGCGATTTGGATCGCGAAGACGTTCGACTACACCAACCGCATTTCTTAACGCTTCCCGCTTAGCGATCTACAAGGGTATGTAGATCCACTCTCCCTCTCGTAGATGTTCATCACCATGGATATATCTTGCATGTGTTTAGGAATTTTTTTGTTTCCCATGCAACGTTCCCCAACAAGAACACCCACCCCAACAAGACCGACGACTTTAACCCCTCTTATGTTTTATACCATGCTAGTGATGGGCATGTTTATGCCAAATATGTTGGTTCTTTTTATGAGTACATTGAATGGTGTATTTGGGTTCCTAAGACCCTTGTTGCTAACATGAAGGACCCATTAAAGAATGGGTACCTAAAGCCAAACATTGATCTCTTGTAGGGGTTTGCTGCCGGAGGAACATCATGGTTGCTCGATAGTGGAGCGATAAATCATATGACCGGAAGCAAGGACTTGGTGGTGGACATTCATCGTAACACATCTGTGGCCACCCAAGTCTCATTTGGTGATGATGCAATTTCAAAGGTATTGGGTCTTGGCAAGGTGATAATCTCTCTGGAACTCTCCATAGAGAATGTTGTGCTTGTTGAGACCCTCGCATACAATTTACTTTCAGTTCATCAACTCGCAACCATGGGTTTTAGTACCTTCTTTGGTATTGACTCTGTGACCCTTTTGTGGAGCAAGGCTCTTAAAGTAGCTTTTGTTGGGCATGTCGAGAACGGTCTCTATGTCGTGAACTTCTCAGAGCAACCCACTAAGACCGCAACTTTATTAATGGCTAAAGTTGATGTGGGAAGGCTCTAGCATCATTGGCTAGCCCATGTCAATATGATATCTTTGCAAAGACTCCTCAAAGGGGATCACATTCTTGGACTAACAAACGTGAGTTTGGCCAAAGATCGTGCTTGCAGTGCTTGTATCGAAGGAAAGCTACATGAAAAGGCTCATCGTCCAACCAGTACAATCTACTCAAAGAGGACCTTAGAGCTCCTTCACATGGATCTCTTTGGCCCTCCATCTTTTGAGATTCTCGGTGGAAGAAAATATTGCTTGGTGATTGTGGATGATTACTCGAGATATACTTGGGTTTATTTATTCAAGAAGAAGAGTGAAACCCAACAGACCGTCATCGACTTTGCAAATGAAGTCCAATGATGCAAAGATTTTGATGATTAGAAGTGACAACGACACTGAGTTCAAGAATTACACCCTAAATGAGTTTCTCAGTGATGAAGGGATAAAGCACCAATATTCCACACCTTACACCCCTCAACAGAACGGTGTCGCTAAGAGGAAGAACCGAACATTGATTGATGTGGCAAGAACCATGATGGCGGAGTTTAAATCACCGTACAACTTTTGGGCCGAAGCCATCAACACAGCGTGTCATGCATCTAATCGGCTCTATCTCCGCAAAGGCTTGAACAAGACTCCTTATGAGATTCTTACCGGGAACAAGCCCAACCTCAAATACTTCAGGGTGTTCAGTTGTAAGTGTTTCATTCTCAAGAAAGGTGCTCGTTTGTCCAAATTTGAATCTAGAGCCCACGAGGGCATATTTGTTGGTTATGCTGCAGACTCTCATGCTTACCATGTCCTCAACAAGTCCACGGGACTCATTGAGGTGACGAGTAACGTAAAGTTTGATGAAAATAATGGCTCCCAAGTGGAGCAAAGTGGTCTTTGTGATATAGGCGATGAAATTCCTCCCCAAGCCATAAGAAGAATGGGTGTGGGATACTTCCTACTCGTTGAGGAACCCCTTGTGGCCGAAGGAGAAGGATAATGTTCCACTCAAGTGGAACCATCACCGACGCAAGACCCACATGCTTACGAAGAACAAAATGAAGGTTCTCCACCACATGGACAAGATCAAGGGCAAGATCAATCTCCTGATGATAGTGTTCCACAAAATGATGCCCAAGATCAAGTTCCCGTCTCCGAGCACGTTCAAGATCAAGATCTTCTTGAAGAACAAGAACAAGTTCACGAAGGCGCTCAAGTTCATCAAGATGATGACTCTTAGAATGTCGTCCCTCAACCTTCCATGTAGGAAATCTTAGAGAGGCGAGCCGCCAAGAAAGCCGCCAAGAATGCTGCCAAGCTCAAACTTACACAACATCTGTTGGAGAACATCTACGACAACTTGCAAAAAGGGGTAACCACTCGTAAACAATCAACAAACTTTTGTGAACATCATGCGTTTGTTTCTTGCACTGAGACCCTTAAGGTTCAAGATGCGCTCGAGGATATGGAGTGGGTTGAAGCTATGCACGATGAACTCAACAACATCGAGCGTAACCAAGTGTGGCGATTGGTGCCAAGACCTAAGGAGAACAATGTCATTGGAACTAAATGGGTCTTCAAAAACAAGCAAGATGCGAACGGTATTGTCATTCACAACAAGGCAAGATTGGTGGCACAAGGATACTCCCAAGTCGAGGGTATCGACTACGGTGAAACTTTTGCTCCTACTGCTCGCCCTGAATCTATTCGCATGTTGCTTGCATATGCCTCTCATCATAACTTTAAATTATATCAAATGGATGTCAAGAGTGCTTTTCTTAATGGCACTCTTAAGGAGTTGGTATATGTCAAGCAACCCCCATGGTTCGAGGATCCCAAGTTCCCCAATCATGTATACGTTCTCGATAAGGCTCTCTGTGGCCTTAAACAAGCCCCACACGCGTGGTATGCGCACCTTACCGAGCTATTGCAAGACTGTGGGTTTGAAATTGGGAAAATCGATCCCACTCTTTTTACAGAGAGGGTCAACGGGAACTTTTGCATATGCCAACTATATGTTGATGATATTATTTTTGGTTCTCCTAACAAAGTTTCCAATGAAGAGTTTGCCACTTTGATGACAAACAAGTTTGAGATGTCCATGATGGGAGAGTTGAAGTTCTTCCTTAGTTTCGTAGTCAAGCAATGAAGTCAAGGTACCTTCATCAATCAAGCCAAATACACCCAAGACATGCTCAAGAGGTTCAAGATGGATGAACTCAATCCTCCCAAGGCCAACACTCCCATGCCATTCAAATGCCATCTTGACAGCGATCCCAATGGTAAAGCGGTGGATCAAAAGGTATATCGCTCCATGATTGGATCCTTGCTTTACCTTTGTGCATCTAGACCGGATATCATGTTGAGTGTGGGTATTTGTGCATGATTTCAATCCGCACCTAAGGAAAGTCACCATGTGGCTGTCAAGCGAATCTTTCGATATTTGGCTCATACCCCAAACTTTGGCTTATGGTATCCCAAGTGGGCTTCGTTTGATCTCGTTGGATATACTAACTCGGATTGGGCGGGAGACCGTGTGGATAGAAAGTCCACTTTCGGAGGCTGCCAATTTCTTGGTCGGTCTTTGGTAAGTTGGTCTTCCAAGAAACAAAATTGTGTTTCTCTCTTGTCCATCGAGGCCGAGTATGTAGCTGCTGCCAGTTGTTGCGCTCAGATTCTCTGGATGAGGCAAACTTTAAAGGATTATGGTGTCAATTGTGACAAAGTGCCTCTTTACTGTGATAATGAAAGTACCATTATGATCTCCAACAACCCAGTTCAACATTGCAAGTCGAAGCATATTGATATTCGTCATCACTTCCTTCGGGAACACATCAAGCATGGAGACATCAATCTTATTCTCCTGAGAACTAATGAACAACTTGCAGATATTTTTACGAAGCCATTAGATGAAGCAAGATTTCGCGAGTTAAGACATGAGCTAAATATCATTGATTCGAGCAATGTGGATTGACTTAGTGCACACCTCCCCACACTCATCGTTATGTCTTGTCTAGGTGTAGGCATGGATTTAGGGGGAGTCTAGTTCTCTCAATGAACTATTCCTCCTCCTATTATGCATAAACTAATCAAAGTCTTCCACATTTGCCATTTTTGATGGTTACTGTGCTTCAAAAGACGAGTCTTGGTCATGGGCCAAAGGATAATTCTTCGCGGTGCCATGCCATCTGACTCAAACATAGGTGGCTCTAGGGCCACTGCCCTCTCTTCATGTGAAGTAGAGGCTCACTGTTTGGTCCTATTTTTTTTAATCCGGTGGACCATGCTCGTGTTTTTGTCTTGCATCGTCGTATTATCTTGTCTCTCGTTTTTGTGCGAAAAACTCTCTTTCTCTTCTTCTCTTTTCTTCGAAAATCTGCACTGAGTGGGCTGCACGGTACTACCGGGGAGACTCACGGTACTACCGCTTGGAGCGGTGCTACCGCTTACCGTGCGGAAGTAAAAAATTACTTCCGCTTGTTGAGCGGTACTACCGCGATGACCGTGGTACTACCGTGACATTGAGTGGGCGTGGGGCTTAAGAGCCGACAGGGGGGGTTCCAATCTCCCCCATACCCCATTTTCTCTTCCCCTCGCATCTCTCTCTCTCCTCCTCACAACCGACGCCGGTGCACCTCGCCGGATCTCCGACTCCATCCACCCTCCTCCTATTTCCTCTGGTGGGATCATTCCCCACCTCGTCCTCTTGCCATGGACCCCGGTATTTCCCCGAACTCTTCTCGTTTTGCTTCTCTATTTTTGAATCTAGGATTTGAGGAAATATGAGATGGTCTAGTTTTGTTTGATCCAATCTGTGCATGAGGAGATCGTTTGAGGGTGTTAGTGCAGTAGAAGTGCGTATTGATAGGATAAAATGGGATAACTTTTGATCTACGACAGTAACGCTTTGATCTTTCCATCTGCGAGATCCGCCCTGTGCGGTACTACCGCTCGTCGGGCGGAAGTAAATTTTTACTTCCGCTTCCGCCATGGTACTACCGCTCCCGTGGTACTACCGCGTCTTGGGCGATAGTAATTTTTTTACTTCCATTCGCTAGGTGGCAGTAAATTTTTTACTTCCGCTCTAGCCACGGTACTACCGCGTCTAGCGCGGTAGTAATTTTTTACTTTCGCTCCAGCCACGGTACTATCGCTGCCAGAGGTACTACCGCGTCTGGGGCGGTAGTAATTTTTTACTTCCGCATACACCACCGATTGTCGTGGATTTGTCACGGCAAATGTCCGGGTCAACGGACTTAGGTTCGGGACGAGACGCAACTACGTGGCGGCTTGAAGGGGTTGATCGGAATCGAGAAGACACGGAGTTTTACCCAGGTTCGGCCCCTCCGATGGAGGTAAAAGCCTACGTCCTACTTGTCTGATATTGATGATGGTGAAGATCTCTCGGTTACAAGGGTGCTAATTGCTACCTCTAATTGCGAGAGCCTCTAGTCTGTCTATCTCTAAACTCTTGTGTTGTCTAAACTTGTGGACTTGTGTCTCTTCTGAACTTGTCCCTCTAGGGGTGCTCTACCCCTCCTTATATAAGTGGAGAGGGTAGGCTTACAAATAGAGTCCTTCTAGGAGTAGGATTAGGACTCGTATCTCACGAATCCTACTCCTGGTCTTATTTCCTTTAATGGAATCCTTCTCTCTTCAGGCCTTCTCTTGTGAGCCGTCTGGCACCGGCTCACCCGCCGGGTCTTATCTCGTGAGCCGCCTGGCGTCGGCTCACCCACCGGGTCTTATCTCATGAGCCGCCTGGCGCCGTCTCACCCACCGGGTCTCGGGCTTGGTCGTCCTGCGGCCTACCTGTTGGGTCATTAATAAGATGTTATGTCTTTAACAGGTCTCCTGTGAGTCGCCAGGCCTGGTCATATCACAGGGTATATCCCCGTCATTAGCCCCCAGGTTAGCTTGAATTTATTCATGGTAAGCTCCTGAAATAAGAGTAACAAATATGTTAAATGTCCGGCTTATGAGTCGTCTTGATAACCATATTGCTTGTCAATGTCCTTTGAAAAAATATTGAGAATAAAACACCCATATGCCATTGAGTCGGCTTCCAATACTTTAGGCGGGTCATAATCATTGATGATGCCGGGTCACTATTGTTGGTGACGCCGGGTCAAATAAGCTAGAATCCACTGATTGAATAAAAATATTGGGATGAAAAATCCATCTGATGTAAAACCGGACTTCCATTGTTGCGAAGCAGGACGACTTATATAAACTCTCGCGAGTTATGATCTTTTGATAACACCGGGTCATGAATGTTGGTGACGCCGGGTCTAACAACTAAACTCCATAATTAACATCTTGAAGAATTATCCTCAAAGTTTTTGATATGTCCATATTACCTGTAGCCCCCAAGCTCCAAGATTATCCATGATAACTTGGTGCTTTGCAATAATATTTGGACTGTGTAGCCCCCAAGTGCCGGGTTGTCTTGCCTGCAGCAACCTGGGACTTTATAACTGTCTTATACCTTATAAAGCTTCAGCGGGTGTAGCCCCCAAGGGCCGGTTCATCAGAACGTGATGCGCCGGGTCTTTAATTTGAATCTTTTAATCTGTTGGAACAGCTGAATACTGTAGCCCCCAAGTGCCGGGTCGCACGCCTGCGGTGACTTGGGACTTTTAGAAAATTTGATCTGAGCGGTGTAGCCCCCAAGTGTCGGGTCAGTAAGAATTACTGGGCTGGGACTTTAGAAAGATATATAAAGGCTGGCTCATCTCCTTGATATAATAGGGTCTTGTTGATAATATTGATTTGAAAACCGGCTTGCATTAGCCCCCAAGTGTCGTGGTGCGTGCTTGCAGTGACATGGGACTTGCATATTTGATATAAACTGGACTTGAATGATGTAGCCCCCAAGTGCCAGGTCGTCTGCCTGCGGCGACTCGGGACTATGTAAAAATAATATGACTCACCACAATTTGTTGAATGAATCTCTGACCGTGGTTGCAATATAACCCGGAATGAATATCCTGGAATAATTCCTTTGTCTTGGACATGAAATTCCTGCTCGTGGTTGCGGTGCAACCCAACAAATATAAGTTTGAGAAATCCACGAGTGTTGTAGATTACTATAGAGCACAATTAAAGAAATCCGAGAACCGGCCAATTAGATGACATGGCATTATATGTGACAGCGCGGCTCTTGAAAAATAATAATTTCTCCGAGCTGGTTTGAAAAACCCCCAATCATTTATTACTGGCTATGATAAACCATGAAGATCCAACCATGTTGGCTATTAAAGATCCACTTGCTCTTGCAGAATATTTAACGACGGCTCATCTTAAGAGATAATACCTACAAAAAATAAACAAGACAGAATATATTCTGCATTGTTGTGAGGGCGGCTGGAAGAAGCTCAACCCGGAGATGTTCATACCTTTCATAACATTGCTCCTTTTCTCATAATCTTGCTCTGACTCGGCTTGATGAGCCTACATGTTATCTGGAGGTGGGAAGCCCCCTTTGAATAATCCACGGCTGATATGTCAACCGGAGCAACATGACTCTGGCTCTTGTAAAATGAACCAATTCGAAAGCCGGTTGTTGCGGTGTAATGTAAGCTATACCCAAAGGTAAGAAGCCTCATGTTGACAGCAAATATTGTTGGCGCGGACGCCGACTGTCGATGGGTAATGTGAGCTATACCCGAAGGCAAGAAGCCTCCATCGACAACCGTGGCTACTGATGAGCCGAAACGACATAAAGCCGGTTGTTTGAAGGGAATGTAAGCTATACCCGAAGGCAAGAAGCCTCCTTCAACAGCTACAGTTGTAGGCGCGGACGCCGGCTGTCAATGGCTAATGTAAGCTATACCCGAAGGCAAGAAGCCTCCATCGACAACCACGGCTGCTGATAAAGCCGGCTGTTTGAAGGGAATGTAAGCTATACCCGAAGGCAAGAAGCCTCCTTCAACAACTACAGTTGTAGGTGCGGACACCGGCTGTCGATGGGTAATGTAAGCTATACCCGAAGGCAAGAAGCCTCCATCGACAACCACAACTACTGATAAAGCCGGCTGGTTGAAGGGAATGTAAGCTATACCAAAGGTAAGAAGCCTTCTTCAACAACTACAGTTGATAAGCAACTGAGGGTTGGCGTAAAACGCCAGTTGTTAGGGTGAGATAAGCGAACCCGTCGGTAAGAAGCCCCCTTCAACAACCGTGGTTAATAAGTAACCGGAAGTGGCATAAAGCCAGACGTTAGGGTGAGATAAGCGATACCCGTCTGTAAGAAGCCCCCTTCGACGGCCGCAGTTGATTAGCAACTGGAATTTGGTGTACGTGCCGGTTGTCTTAGGGTAATGTAAGCTATACCAAAGGTAAGAAGCCTCCATCGACAACAGCGTTTAATGTAACCAAATTGGGCATAAAGCCGGCTATGCAAGAGAATGTAAGCTATACCCGAAGGCAAGAAGCCTCCTTGCAACAGCGTGAACGCCAGCTGTCAATGGGTAATGTAAGCTATACCTGAAGGCAAGAAGCCTCCATCGACAACGGCGGTTTATATAACAAAATTGGGCATAAAGTCGACTGTGCAAGGGAATGTAAGCTATACCCGAAGGCAAGAAGCCTCCTTGCAACAGCGTGAACGCCGGCTGTCAATGGGTAATGTAAGCTATACCCGAAGGCAAGAAGCCTCCATCGACAACCGCGGTTTAACTTACTTTGAACCGGATGACAGCTCAGTAATCGACTCTCATAGCCGTCTCAGTTTGAACCGGAAAGAACTCATCTTGTAAGTTGCCATCTTGTAAAAAGAAACAACAGAAGCTCCGATTGATGATCCAATAAATCCGGGGCACCTATGTTTGAATGGTGCATTCACGGCGGTTTGTCCTCTTGGGCAAATTTTAATCATCCGCCAATAATGTAATAGCCCCCTAGATTGGGCTTTCTCTTGCAATGACCCGAGGTTCTTGTTTGAAAATGACCAAATGTGTCTCGCCATGTCTGTAGCCCCCGAGTCTTAAGTTGACTTGAAGAGGCGGCTTGAGAATCTCCACTAAAAGTCTGAGGATGGCATGGCGGGTTATAGACGATTCCGTATGAATTGCTTCAATGATCCGGTCGATGGTTCCTTCTGGCTGGTTGTTTGAAGTGAACCAAACTATAGGGGTGGCGACTTGTGTGCCTGTCCGTTGGGCGGCTCATATTGATTAGCACCGCACCGATATGTTGATGTAGATTGGACCGTAGGACGGTGATTTTAGAGCCGTCAGTTGGGCGGCTTGTACTGTTGTATGCAGCCACTGTTGGGTTGATGTAGACGTAGAAAACACCCGCGGCATTGTAAGCCGGTGCCATGGCGTCGTAAGCCGGCGCGGATGGTAAGAGACGGCCATGGCATTGAAAGCCGGCGCGGGTGGCGAGAGTCGGCCACGGCATTGTAAGCCGGTGCGAGTGGCAAAAGTCGGCCATGTCATTGTAAGCCGGTGCCATGGCGTTGTAGACCAGCACGGACGTGCGAGCCGCCGGTGACGTTGTAAGCCGGCGATGACGGCGAGTCGGCCATGGCGTTGTTGGTGAGGACCATATCGCAAATGCAGCGGCTTGCCATGTCCATTGGGTAGCTCATACTGGCTAGGCGAGGTCGGCGAAGCAGAACCGCGGAGCCGGCTGGCTGGCTCGTGGAGGACCAGCCGAAGAGGCGAGGTACGGCGGCGCTGCAGAGGCGAGGCACGACGGCTCCTATCTATGCAAGGCGACCGGAGCGGCAGGCGGGGCCACAGCAGCTGCCAGCTTGTGCGCGCGCGGACAAGTGTGGCTAGGCTCAGAGCAAGGCGCGACCAACGGGGAGGCGGAGCAATGGCCACAGCACCATGATTTCTCTTGATTGTGCAGTACACCATGACTTGGTCAAATCGCCTAGGGGCTTGTTTCTGGAGCCTGTACGCGGAGTGTTCATGTAGTCATCGTAGTACACTAGCAACCCAGGTTGCTTTTCTTTCTTTCTTTTTGATTCCTAATGATCGATGTGTTGCATCTGTCTCCGACTCCTTTTGCTTTCACTGTTTCCAATCAGATTGATGGCATTACGTACTCGGAACACGACACGGCAATTGAGTTTGTAATTCAAGCTGAATCAGTTTCGGACTCGCCGGATCGCGCCGACTGTCCGAGTCGAATTTGATTGTTCAGACAGACGGATCAAACCGGTCGCGTGCAGCTGCGCACGTGGAAACCTAGCTTCTTTCAATTTCAATGGTGCATCTGTCGATCCTACTCATCGACACGGAGGCAACGTAGTTTTGTTTCACGCCGGCTCTTCTTCATCTTGCTGATCGCAAGCTCCTTAATCCGTGCGAGAGTTCCCTTTAAAAACATAACATCACCGTACATAGCCCCAAGGTGGGCGCCAACTGTCGTGGATTTGTCACGGAAGATGTCCGGGTCAACGGACTTAGGTTCGGGGCGAGACGCAACTACGTGGCGGCTTGAAGGGGTTGATCGGAATCGAGAAGACACGGAGTTTTACCCAGGTTCGGCCCCTCCGATGGAGGTAAAAGCCTACGTCCTGCTTGTCTGATATTGATGATGGTGAAGATCTCTCGGTTACAAGGGTGCTAATTGCTACCTCTAATTGCGAGAGCCTCTAATCTGTCTATCTCTAAACTCTTGCGTTTTCTAAACTTGTGGACTTGTGTCTCTTCTGAACTTGTCCCTCTAGGGGTGCTTTACCCCTCCTTATATAAGTGGAGAGGGTATGCTTACAAATAGAGTCCTTCTAGGAGTAGGATTAGGACTCGTCTCTCATGAATCTTACTCCGGGTTTTATTTCCTTTAATGGAATCCTTCTCTCTTCAGGCCTTCTCTTGTGAGCCGTCTGGCGCCGGCTCACCCGCCGGGTCTTGGAACTAGTGTCACGAGAAGGATTGGAGCGTCTTCGAACAGAGCGGGAACCAGAGCCACCACCTATGTCACACAACACAAACACAAGGGACAAACGAAAAAGGTAAGGCAAGGACGAAAGCAGACACAAAAATTATGTAGAAGTGAGAATAGACAGGACAAAAGGAGGTAGCTTCGTATCGAACGGCAGTATCGGTGACGGGGATATACCCCGCGGTATGACCCGGCCTGGCGACTCACAGGAGACCCGTTAAAGACATAACATCTTATTAATGACCCGACAGGTAGGCCGCAGGACGACCAAGCCCGAGACCCGGCGGGTGAGCCGGCGCCAGGCGGCTCATGAGATAAGACCCGGCGGATGAGCCGACGCTAGGCGTCTCACGAGATAAGACCCGGCGGGTGAGCCGGCGCCAGACGGCTCACAAGAGAAGGCCTGAAGATATAAGGATTCCATTAAAGGAAATAAAACCCGGAGTAGGATTCATGAGAGACGAGTCCTAATCCTACTCCTAAAAGGACTCTATTTGTAAGCATACCCTCTCCACTTATATAAGGAGGGGTAAAGCACCCCTAGAGGGACAAGTTCAGAAGAGACACAAGTCCACAAGTTTAGAAAACACAAGAGTTTAGAGATAGACAGATTAGAGGCTCTCGCATCCTTCTCGTGACACTAGCTCCAATCCTTCTCATGACAGTTCTGAGTCCTATGTGCCACCGTCTTCTGAGCCATCTTGGGCCAAGAAGCCCTCTCACAAGATGAGGACCTTATTCTGCATGCAGGCCAAGGGTCAGTATTAGGCTCACGTTGCTCAGAAGGAGAGTCGCCAGCGTGACAAGCGTATTCTGAGGAAGCTTGGTGAGACCATCTCGAGTGGCTCTGAGAAGGACATCACTCCTAAGTCCACTTGGATGGCGAAGCAGCAATTCCACTGGGCTGATTTAGATGCGGAGTCCATCCCAGACACTTTAGAGGATGAGTCAGATGACTGATCTTTCTGCGTGGGAGCTATCACCTATGTGTTACGTGTCCTCTCTGCCTTTTTGGCGTCTCGATGCCAAAGGGGGAGAGAGTGTAGGATTTGTGATTATTTGCGTTGTTTCGTCGTCTCTTTGCTTTCGTTGAACTTTGGTTTATGTCGTTTGTGTGTGTGTCCAGGAGACTTCCTCTATCATATGGTGTGAGACATATGCTATCACTCCTACCTTATTATGGTCTAGTATGATTCGTAGCTTGTGAGTCTGTCTCTTACGTACCCTTATCTTCATGCTCACATGCTATGCCTACTTTCCATACTTAGTTTTGTTCATTCTGTTGCAAGGATTGCATTGCTTATAAAATATAGGGGGAGTGTTGATCCTAGTGTGTGTGCCTTGCAGTCCAAAGCATATCTAGAGTATGCACACATCTAGGGGGAGCTCGTCTATATTTTGTAGGTCTTGGGTTTGCATATGCTCATTTTATATCTTTATGTGCAAATCCCGTATTGTCATCAATCCACCAAAAAGTGGGAGATTGTAAGGGCATATTTCTCCCTAAGTGGTTTTGGTGATTCATGACAATGCCTTTGCGGACTAATCGTGTGCATTGAGCATTTCAGATATCTCATGTCTAGGCACAAGATGATTCAGTGCCCCTCGGAGCCTCTCAAAGACGATTGTTCTCTACGTTTCCTTTCGGTGGATTTGAGTCGTAGGAAAACCGTACTATTAAGAGGGGGGCCGCTTCGGAAAGGTTTGGGTGGAATCAACACGTACACATCTATGCCTTCGCACCATCTTTCCCTCGCTTCAATGGAGCTCCAACTCATTTTCTTCCCTGTGCAAAGTGAATGCCTGCGAGGTGTTTGCTTTCAGTGGTCATCGATAGTACCGCTCAAAGGAGCGGTAGTACCGCAGGTGCCAGCGGTAGTACCGCTCGGTGGAGCTGTAGTACCGCTGTCTCCTGCCCTGGAATTTACGCCTGCGGTAGTAGGCGTGGATGTAATTTTTTACGTCCGCCCTATTACGGTAGTACCGTGATTCGCGTCCGGTACTATCGTGCCGGACTTTTTTGCAGTTTTGCCTTCTGCAGAGGTAGGCACAGAAGTAATTTTTTACTTCCGTGCATCTCCAGTGCTAGCCTCTGCCGACCATGCGGTAGTACCTCATGGGCTCGCGGTAGTACCGCTTGTTTCCTAGTGCGATCGGCTAGAGCCTGCTACTCCCGTGCGAGCGGTAGTACCGCATGCGGCAGCGGTAGTACCGCAAGCCCTCACGGTAGTACCATGGGATTTGCGGTAGCACCGCAATGCGCGGAGCTGTGGGTGCGGATAACGGTTGGATCTTGTCCCCCACTATAAAAGGGAGGTCTTCTTCCTCAAGAAGGTTACCTCTTCCTTCCCAAAACTCCATTGTTGCTCTAAGCTCCATTTTAGCCCGATCTCTCTCCCTAGCCAATCAAAATTGTTGATTTTCTAGGGATTGGTTGAGAAGGCCTCGATCTACACTTCCACCAAGAGAAATTTGATTCCCCCCACTAATCCCTTGCGGATCTTGTTACTCTTGGGTGTTTGAGCATCCTAGACGGTTGAGGTCACCTCGGAGCCACAATCCATTGTGGTGAAGCTTTGTGGTGTCGTTGGGAGCCTCCAATTCAGTTGTGGAGATTGCCCCAACCTTGTCTGTAAAGGTTCGGTCGCCACCTTCAAGGGCACCAATAGTGGAATCACGGTATCTCGCATTGTGTGAGGGCGTGAGGAGAATACGGTGGCCCTAGTGGCTTCTTGGGGAGCATTGTGCCTCCACACCGCTCCAACGGAGACGTACTTCCTCACAAGAAAAGAAACTCCAGTAACACATCCTCATCTCCACTGGCTCCAATTTTGGTTATCTCGCACCTTTACTTCTTGCAAGCTTTTATTGTGATATATACCTTTCTTGCTTGTGTACATATTGTGGTTAGCATCATATAGGTTATTTACCTAGTTGCACATCTAGCCAACTTATTTGATGCTAAAGCTAAATTGTTAAGGAAAAGTTAAATAGTGTTAGTTGCCTATTCACCCCCCTCTAGTCAACCATATCGATCCTTTCAACGAGGAATGACAACAAAACTTTTAGGCCTTGTACAATGCTGCAAGGTGCTTATGGGAGGTGCCCAGAAAAATATATCATTTTTTCTTAAACAACGGTGCTTATTTGTAGAGGGTAGACGTTTAATTACATCCCTCCTGTAGACATAGGCATTGTTTTTTATGAAAAAACTTGGTTTATTTTACTAAGCACCTTGCATTATTTCCAGGGGTAGTCAGAGGACATCCCTACTTTTATTACACCAACAGCCCCTGTCGCTACAAATTAAATGCAAATTCCAGAAAAGCATGCATCCATGTGTATATCTCTACGAGAGGTGTCTAATTAAGTGTATGTTCTCTACAAATAAGCATCGGTGCTTCAATTTTTTTTGTTTATTTCTCTAATCACCTTCTCGAATCACCATGCATTGTACATGGCCTAATATGATGGTGATGAAACTTTTGTTAAGTCATAATATAATGCAATGTGTTTTGTAAAATAAACCGAGTTTTTCTGAATCACCAGTGTTTATCTTTATATAGGAGAGGTGTATAATTAATAAGTGTCTACCCTTTACAAATAAGCACAGATGATTCAAGAAAAACTGATTTATTTATCTAATCGCCTTACACTGTACTTCCTCCGTTCCTAAATACAAGTATTTTAGAGACTTGACTACAAATTACATATGAAGCAAAAATGAAACTACACTTTAAAATATGTCTATATACATCCGTATGTAGTCCATAGTAAAATCTCTAAAAAGACTTATATTTAAGAACGAATGGAGTACGAGGCCTAAGGGAAAATTCCAGAACTGTAATGACAAATCAAGACATGGATGAAAAAAACAATATTGGCACTAAATACTTCCATCCATAGCTTTACATAGGTGTTGCGCTACCTTATTTTTACGTTAGATGCATGTAATAATTTTGAAATGTAGGATAATAGCTAGTATTTAGAGTTTGTGTTTATGGATGAAATCGACCAAGTGTGGGATTGGGCTCCCTCCCATGGTTGGCCGAATTTTCCCTATCCTTTCAGAAATACCGTTTCTAAAACATCATTTACACTCGGCTTTTATTTAGTTATAAAAGTTTGTCATAGCCGTAACCCTGTGTACTAAGTTGTGTCCAACGACCAGTTTACAGACTCTCAACCTTTAATTTGTTTGCTTTCTGCCTTCTATAAAAATATGGTATATCATAGGCGTACTTTTAAGAAAATGTTTACTTTTGGCAAGAGCACACATCATGTTGTGAATGGAAAATTTGAAGGTGCTTCATATGTACTCTCTACTCCTTGTGTTCATCAATATACGACGATTTAGACTGACCATACAAGCCTTTAAAACGTTGTACATTTATGAACAAAGAGAGTATTTTACACGTATGCCCAATATGGACGATTTAGACTGGCCATGGGCTGGAATATCCAGGGTTTTAATCAACTCTTAGATCAACTCCATCGTTGGAACCTTATTTCATCATCTGTATATTTGTTATTGTGATAGCCTAGTAGTTCCTCGAGAAGTCGACGACGACAGCGAAGCGTAAAGAACGCTAGATATTTTCCACGGTCTTGGTTCTTGCATGCTCCACACATGCGAACTGCACTAGTTGGATAGTCGAAGACATAGGAGCGTAAAGAACGCTAGAGATTTTCCACGGTCTTGGTTCTTGCATGCTCCACACATGCGAACTGCACTAGTTGGATAGTCGAAGACATAGGAGCGTAAAGAACGCTAGAGATTTTCCACGGTCTTGGTTCTTGCATGCTCCACACATGCGAACTGCACTAGTTGGATAGTCGAAGACATAGGAGCGTAAAGAACGCTAGAGATTTTCCACGGTCTTGGTTCTTGCATGCTCCACACATGCGAACTGCACTAGTTGGATAGTCGAAGACATAGGAGCGTAAAGAACGCTAGAGATTTTCCACGGTCTTGGTTCTTGCATGCTCCACACATGCGAACTGCACTAGTTGGATAGTCGAAGACATAGGAGCGTAAAGAACGCTAGAGATTTTCCACGGTCTTGGTTCTTGCATGCTCCACACATGCGAACTGCACTAGTTGGACAACGAAGACATAAGATTGTCAGGGTTGGAGGATGACTGATCCGGTGAATGCTACTGGGGTGTGAGGTAGGAGTAATACTGTGCCGTGCGTGGTCCAATCGGGAGTGGCATCGCCTCGCCGCTTCCTTTTGCGCCGGCGAACGAACATGGGGCACATGATTTACCATCATGACGGACCGTTGTTTGTAGAAAAAAGGTTTCCAGCGAGAAGTCCATATTACAGTCTCAAACTACCGCCAAAGTCCCTGGGGTGTCAAACCATCTAATTTTAATTTTTTACAACCTTGAAATATCAAAATTGGACAAGAAACAACCCTGGACAGGTTTTTGACTGGTCAACAGTCCAGTCAGCTGCCACGTCATCCATGTGCCAAAAAATTAAAGTGTCCAGAAATTTTCGAAACAATTCTCAAAATTCCACACTGCCATTCTATTCAATCTGAGAAAGTTTCAACAATTCTCTTGCAAGAATAAAAAACAAATGGGATGAAAATTCAAATTCGGAGCCACTTTGGTCAAAATATGGCAAAAACTTAAAGTATCCATAAATTATTGAAAAAAATCTTAAAAATCCACACTATCCATATATTTAATCTGCAAAATTTTCAACAATATGTCATGAATAGAAAAAACTGGAATTAAAATTCAAATTAGCATTTTGGGTCAAAATTTGGCCAAAAAATGGAAATGTCCAACTGTTTTTTCAAACAATTCCCGAATATCAACAATACTCTTATATTCAATCTGGGAAACTTCCAACAAGTTTTGCCAAACGAAAAAACTAAAAAAGAGGGAAACTAGATAGGGTTAAGTGGGACATGGGTGACTGGCGGCTATCTGGACTGTTGACCAGTCAAAACCTATCAAAAATGAGTCCAGGATTGTTTCTCGTCCGGTTTTGGTCAAGGTTGTAAAGTAGACGGTTTCATAATTCAGGGTTGTACATTAGAACTTGGTGGTAGTTTGAGGTTGTCATATAAACTTGTTTTTTTTTCTCCTGTGAGAAAAAGAAGAGGGAAAAGAATAAGAAGAGATATGCACTTTGTAGAGTAACTCAAGCAATGAGCACACCTACAAGAGACATCGATCACCGTTCTTAGACATGGATGTTTTCCTTGGAGTTGGTCGGTTGATTATGTGGATTCATACAACAATATAATTTGACATCAAGAATGCACGATGTGTCAGGCACCATGGCTATGTAATTTTTTTGTCCACCATTTGTTGTGATTTTTACATACATGTAAGGTGTACATGAGTCACTCCACGCTATGTTTCCCAGCCCAAGTTTCACTTTCCATTTTGCTCGTATTTTTTGTGCATAAATTTAGTTTATCAGAATCTTGATCTATGATTCAAATTTGAAAGTTCTTACAAAACCTATACCTTCTAATATAAAAGTGTATTTCTCAATTTTTTTTTGATTCGTTCACCATCTTAGCTGGCCATAAAGTTACAAAACATTACCGTGAATGACACCCTTAAGTGAGAGAAACAAAAATAATCTTATTTTTCGCCCTTACCCATATTAAAAGAATTTGATAACAAAAACGGAACCAACCACCTGGGCTAGCTTTCATCTGTGTTAAGAAACAGGGTTTGTTTTCTAATACATCTAGGAACCTCTCTTTGACGTGCGTTGCGTAAGGAAGGTGGGGTTTCGCACAAGGGCGGCCATACCTGGGCCAGCTCATTTAATTTTGAAAATGTTCAGAAATTGAAAACATTCCATAAATTCTGAAATTATCCAATTATTTAAAAATTGCCCAAAATTGGGAAAAAACAAATTTTCAAAACATGTTTCCATTTTAATTTATTTTTACATATTCAGAAAATGTTCGCATTTTCAGATTTTGCTCAGGATTTTCAGATTGTTCAAGGTTTAAAATATGTTTTCTGTAAATAATTTTTTTTTTAGCATTTTCAAAAGTCTCATGTTCATTTCGTTTTCGAAATTCCAAAAAAGATCAGAAATATTCAAATTCTGCCAGTTTGTCAAAATTTGTTAGAAATTTCAAAGAATTTCTTGGATTTTGGAAATTTGTTCTTGGATTGTTTTTTGCAAAAGTTAAATTTGCTGCTGCACTTCGTTCTTTAAGTCTTGCGCTATGCTTTCATCATTAGAAGTCTACAGTCGTAGTGCCTAGCAAAACGTGTAGATTAGTGCGTGCTCGCATGTACAATTCATAGAAGCCGCTTTATTTATTTTTGGATTTCTCAACTCGCTTTATTTATTTATTTTTACTAATAAGAGAGGCAACTAATGGATTTGGGCATCTACACGCGCTTGCTTCTCTACACTTCGCCCAAATTTTATGAAGAAAAGAGGAATTCCCTATTTGACGCGCCTTGCATAAAATTGTCAGGGCTTCGCACATGCGTACCCCGTGACGCGAGAATTTGACCAGCCCACTCCCACATACCGAGAGGCAGCCGGTTTTGAAAATTTTCCAGACGGTTTGCTGAAACGGTTTTATATTTTTATACCGCTTTAGTGGTTTTATTTTGTAATTGTTTTTTATTTTTCTTTTTTCGTTTTTCTGTTACATTTATTTTTCTGTTTCTTTTTTTCTATTTCTTTCTTTTACGTTTTTGTTTCTTGATTTCCGATTTTCTTATTTTTTTATGTTTTTCTTTCTTTTATATTTTTTTGTTTGTAACGATTTTTTTAGAAATATAAAAAATGTTCATGGTTTTCAAAAATTGTTTGTCTATTTGAAAAAATATTTGCCTTTCAAAACCTTTTTTCTCAGATTCAAAAATTGCTCAGAGGTTCAAAGAATGTTCATGTTTTTCAATTGTGTTCATCATTTCATAAAATTTTCGTGAATTTCATAAAACATTCGCACGTTTGAAAAAATGTTTCAATTTTTCTGCGTTTTTAAAAATGTTGAGTAGTTGAAAAAACTTCCCCGTTTTTCAAATTTTGTTCACAAATTCAGTAAAAAATGTTCATGATTTTCTAAATAATGTTGTCATTATAAAAGAATCGTTCACAATTTGAAAAATTGTTCCTACTTTTGCACATTATTAGTAAAAATTCAGCATATTTTTCAAAATTTCAAAATTTATATTTTCAAAAATTATTCACAATTACCAAAAATGTTTGGAGTTTTAAAATTTATTCACATTTTCATAAAATCTTTGGAATTTTTCACATTTTGCTCACGTTCTAAAAAACTGTTCGAAGCTTTTAACTTTTGTTTGCAATAAAAAGTTTATTAAGAATTTCGAAAGAAAAACATGTTTTTGGAAATGTTTGGAGTTCAAAATTTTGTTGTGGATGAGGTGGTCCAACCAGGTTGTTGATGCCAATAATTTTTAAAATCCTTCTGTTTCTCTTATAAAAAGAAAAAAGCAAATTCGTCAATTGATCAACTTTTGATTATATGCATTTCTTCTATACATCGGTGTGCGCCTCTCTCTTGCCACCAGGTGGCACCAATCGGATGCGGTTGTGTCGCGCTGATGGATGTTTCGATGAACACACCAATTTCTCTCCTCTACAACACACATACATATGTGTGCATGCATCAAGTATAGATGACACAGGGATGGTGCCCACCATCATTCCATATCCACAAAATTACATGTTGATGAAGGGAGCAGCTCACAAATGCGATGTGGTAGAATGTGATGATCAAGATTATCACCTAGGGATTGATCACGTTCATTGTGAATAGATGTACAAGTAACCACGATCAGCAGTGATGTCAAAAACTTGAAAACAGATGGATGGCTTGGTCCATTTAAGAGTTTTTTTTTCCTTCGGTTGCAACGCACGAGCACATTTGCAGTTATTACTTAAAACAACTGTCGGTTTCTCTATACCTCTCTCTCTTTCTCTCTCGAAATTCTCATAAATAAATTGAATGAGAAAATATTTTATTTCTATGCCACTTACTATTGAGCCCAACATGCAACATAGTTACAAATGTTCAATTTATAATCTGGTAGCTTCTGTAAATATGCTTATCTAATGATGCACTAGATACCACTATTAAGATAAAGATATTTGTCATGATATAAGTAAACGATATGGTAACATACACGAATACATACACATAAATATGTACATATGCACTGTATACACTAGTAGAAAACCACCCATTTGTCCCGGTTCCAGAGGCCCATTAGTCACGGTTCTAGAATCAGGACTAAAGGGTCAGGACTAAAGCCCTAAACCTTTAGTCCCGGTTCGCTTACGAACCGGGACAGAAAGGGCTCCACGTGGCATCTGCAGGGAGTCCAAGCAGGAGGACCTTTAGTCCTGGTTGGTAACACCAACCGGAACCAAAAGTTGCTGGGTATTTTTTGAAAGGAGGGTGTTTAGGAGGTTTTGGAGGATTAATTTAGGGGTTTCATATTGTATTAGCTAGCTAATTAATAGATAAAATTGTTATCTGTTTCTCCGTGCTTGGTCGACGCTGCTAGCTACTATACATATAGAGAGAACTCGATGCTAGCTAATAAGCAAATGAAGGAAACCATTAATTACACAAGATCTAACAACTCATCTTCATCATCATCATCATCATCATCATCATCATCATCTTAATCATGCAAAGTTAAAGTCTCATAAAACAAAAAAAAGATAAAATGACATAGTCCTCCCTCATAGGACCTACTCCTCCCTCCTAGGTAAAATGACATAAAAAAGAATAACACCTATGTCTCCATGATGAAGCAAAGAGATCCAATAGTCTCCAACTTGTAGCTTGCGAGTCTTCTTTATTTGTCCCCATGCTTCAATTTGGGGCCTTCTTGGTCGTTTACGCTCAGTCAACTATGCAAAAGATAACTCGGGATGGAAGGGGCTTTTTATTGTCATATTACCTTCGGGTTGCATCAACGGTGGCACAAGTTCATTTGGCAATTTCTGTTGATGAACATAATAGTTGCCTAGTTAACAATGTAATCAATACCATTTACGCAACAGTACTAGTGTACTTAATTAGCAACTCTTAACAAGATATTTCGGCTTATGTCATCCGCCCTCAACCTATGCACTAGTGTCCTGTACAATGTATAATTTGGGCTAGTTCTCAAATTATACGAGAAGATGTCCTACCAGCTATGACACCAATAACAAAGTATATAAGATCATCCTTCTCCTCCCAAGTTAGATATGATCCATAAGTGTAGTGTGTCTCGAAACTCTCGTGCTTTTTGAAACCGAGGCTCTCCAAGAAATACCGTTTTGCATGACAAGGGACGAACTAGTCGAATTGTATAAAACAAAAGTTACGCGTTGAAGCAAAGAAACAGAAGTCATGCTTAATTACGAAAAGTTGTCATCGTTGCGTACCGTAGAAATATCAAAGTCTTTGTAAAGCTTCATGGTGAAGAACCTGCCGTCTCGCAGCCTAGGCTGGTAACAAAGACCCTTATTTTCACCCCAAAATTCACATGTTTGGATCCTATCGTCGTCTGATGACGACAACATTTCTTGTGTTCATGATTCAAGAATTACGGCACGCTTTGGATCCTAATGCGCGTGTGACTTTCGGTTTGTCGAGGCTTTATAACTATCATATCTCATGGTGTGTTGGTGCGCTCTCTCTCACACTAATATGGTGGTGTATATATGTTGTTGGGCACTCTCTCATAGTAATAGTTCGACCGCTGGTGATGGATGCCTCCCCTCTTCTCTTCTTGCGCAGTATACCGACGAGTATATCACAATGATGAGAAAAAAGAGGAGGCGCCCCCCACGACAATAGTCGGGATTCCTCCGTCAAGAACGCACATGAAAGTCACACAAGGAGCAACGACAGACCGAAAGTCACACACGCATTATACCGATAAAATATCACTAATACATTTATAATGAACTCGAATATAATATCACTAATACATCATCTCGTTCCAGTTATTAATGCATCATCAAATATTAAATAATATACCTCGAATATTATCATATAATATCACTAATATTTCCTTCTATCAATTTTAAATATTTAAAATCGATCGAAGGAAACTACCAGGAAACTGATCAACACACAGATCACTATTACTCAATATGCAACGGGTTGACTTTAGGTCTGTCGAGTCTTTCCTTCGTAAACTCTCATCTCGCGTATATGATGGGCACTCCCTCTGATATTGCAACCGTCGGTGATGGTGGCTCCTCCATTCATCCCCGAGTGCATTACACCAGAATGTCTAGCACACGGGAACGAAGAAGAAGCGACCTCCACGACAACAATCGATATATATATATATATATACATATATATGGTGGACACTCTCCCTCACTGAAAGACACACAAGGAGCCGAAACATACCTAAAGTCAACCGTTCCATATATCGAGCAATGACATAGAAAGAAATCCATATGTTTTGCCGGAATGACTGACAAATCACAAGCACTCGATATTAACTAATACATCATCCCGAACAATCTAGTTAATGCATCATCAAATATTAACTAATACATCTCGAATATTATCATATAAGATCACTAATACAGATAGAATATCCTAGAATCCAAAGTGGAGGATGGTGAACTAGGTTCACTAGTGGTCTCTGAGTCCCGACGGTGGACACCCAAAGATAAGTAACCATGACGGGATCATAACTCGGGTGAGATCCCTGAAGAAACTGCCAGGTATTGTCGAACCTAGCGTCCAACGCCGCCATGTAGCGACGGACGTGCTCGTCCTCCTCTAAACAAGGCAACGTACCACCTCCACGGGGGCCTGCTCCCTCCGCACCGAAAGTGGCCCACGTGAACGCCACCACAGAAGCTCTGGGTCGACGACGAGACCTGTATTCCTCACCAACCTCTGAGCCCGGGAAGGTAGCACGTCCCAGTGCCAGCCCGGCGGAGCCCAGTCCCGGACATGGCGCCTATCAAGCAGGCTCTCACGGACCACTCGACGACGAGGATGCGGACCGGGCATCATCGACGTCGAGACAAATTCCTATGAGAACGTTTTCTTATCGTTTAATCACTATTTTTTCATAAAACCAAGAATTTTTCTATAATCTAACATACACCTACTAATTTTTCCTAAGACTCCTAATAATTAAAAAAACATAAAACAACTAAAACATAAACATTCATCATATAAAAAAATCCACATATATTTTTTAAAAAAGTCCATAGAGCAGTGGCCGCGGCGGCTCATAGCATTCATCGTGTACAAAACGGACAATCTCTTTTGAAGTATAAGGATTTCAGACGAAAACTCATGTATTACAAAAGGCATTTAATTTCTTCACATGTAACTGCAATGACATAGTTGTGGAGAGAAAGTCTTCACTTTTTATTCGCTTGTGTCCTTTGCTTATTGCGCCGTAACCATGGATAATCTTCTTCGTTTAACAAGGTGCTTGGGTTAGCCTTGACTTTGAAGGGAGGAATTTCATGAAACTTTTCATAATCTTCAGACATGTCTGTCTTGCCCTCCAATCCCCTGATGTCTCTTTTTCCTGAAAGAACTATGTGGCATTTTGGCTCATCGTATGATGTATTCACTTCCTTATCTTATCTTTTTCTCGGTTTGGTAGACATGTCCTTCACATAAAAAACCTGCGCCACATCATTGGCTAGGACGAATGGTTCGTCTGTATACCCAAGATTGTTGAGATCCAATGTTGTCATTCCGTACTGTGGATCTTCCTGTACCTCGCCTCTTGACAGATTGACCCATTTGCACTAAAACAAAGGGACTTTCAAATCATGTCTATAGTCAAGTTCCCATATGTCCACTATGTAACCATAATATGTGTCGACCTTTCCCCTCTTGGTTGCTGTATCAAAGCGGACACCGCTATTTTGGTTGGTGCTCTTTTATTCCTGGGCGATCGTGTAGAATGTATTCCCATTTATCTCGTACCCTTTGTAAGTCATTACAATCGAAGATGGTGCACCTGGCCAACGAGTACATCTCATCAGAAACAGTGTTGTCACGAATGAGACGTGTTTGCAACCAACTACCGAAAGTCCTGATGTGTTCACATGTAATCCAGTCGTCACACTTCTCCGGGTGTTTGGAGCGCAGAATATTTTTGTCTTCATCGACATACGGGGTCACCAAGGTAGAATTCTGTAGAACTGTGTAGTGTGCTTGAGACCAAGAATGCCCGTCCCTACATATTATTGAGTCCACTCCTAGCGTGCCTTTTCCAGTCAGTCTCCCCTCATACTGCGACTGAGGGATTCCAATCTTCTTAAGTTCAGGAATGAAGTCAACACAAAACCCAATGACATCCTTCGTTTGATGGCCCATGGAGATGCTTCCTTCTGGCCTAGCGCAGTTATGGACATATTTCTTTAAGACTCCCATGAACCTCTCAAAGGGGAACATATTGTGTAGAAATACAGGGCCCAGAATGTAACATCCCAAAATTCCATTTTGGAATGTTATGAATATATCTATGCATCTATCATCATCATTTCTTGAATGTATGCAAATGCTGAAATGCTTCTTTTAACTTTCTGAAAGCCCTTTCCATTTTTCCCCATTATTGCTTTCACCTATTTGAAATCTTGGTAAAAAGTTCAAATAAGAGAGGAGGAAGATGACACTCCACACCAGGACCAAATTGGTGATTTATATGAGAAATAAAAACCAGGGGTTATTTTGAAAATATTTGCAAAAAGAGATTTAAAACAAATAGGCCGATTCTGAAAATAATATTTTTTTCAAAGTATTCAAATGTCAGAATAAAAATGTTCATTAAATGGCATATTTTATTATGATCATTTTGATATATAATAATTCTATGTTTGGAAATATAATATTTGCAATAAAATCTTTTTACTACGCTGTTTTATTAAAAAAAAAGAAATTAATTAACGGACCGGGCCGGCCCACCTCTTAAATGCCGAATCCCCTAGATTCCGGCCGACCGACGCGCTGCCGACGTTTTTCCTGTCGCTGACACCTGGGCCCCACCGGACTGCGCGAATCCCGCGTCGGCCATCGTCTTCCCCCACGTCCGAAATCCTCGTCGGCGATTCCCCTCGGCGGATCTCTCGTACCTTCCTTCCCCTCGCTCCTCTCCGGCCCTATATAAGAGCAGCCGACCCCCGCCTCCATTTCCCACCCTGTCCCCTCTCTCTACGTCGCCAGACCGCCGCCAATTCCTCACCGGAGTTGCCTCCACCACCGGAGCTCCCATACGCCGTGCCGGTCGACTCCGACCTCCCCTCACCTCCCCGACGCCTCCGTTCGACGCCGGAGGACCGCCGCTGTCGCCCGAGCCCCTTTGTTGCCTCCCTCGACCACCGGAGACCCCTCCGGCGACTTTCTCGACCACCGGCCGCCGCCTCCATCGCCGGAACGTCACCTCCCCCTCCGGTAAGTCGCCGGACACTTTCCCCTCCCTCCGATCCAAATCCAATGGCCCAGATTAGAAGCCACTTATCCCCGAACCGTTTTTCCTTTCTGTTCGGTCGCCCGCTCGAAACCACCTAATGCACGCGCTACCTAGCCAATAGGATCGTGCCACGTCACCCCCCTGGCCAACCGGTAGAATTTTCCTTTTTCTGTTTTATTGTTGTTAACAGAACCTTTTCTGAAATTGTTTTAGCTATAACTTTTAATCTACTTAATGTTTTGAGTTGATTCTTTTTGCAATAGCTCACATTTTTCATGTAGTTTCACCCTGTACTTTTAAATTTCAAATTTGAACTATAAATTTGAATTTAATCAAATTTGCTCAAAATATTCAAATCTGAATAACTAGAGTTTGAAAATAGTTTTTAACATGAATCTTTTTGCTACTGTTTGGTATTAGTTAGGACCACCTTCATGCTTAGTTTCAGAATTTTTAATTAGTGTTTTAGCTAAAACCAGATTCTGCCTATTAGTTAGTATAGTTTAATTTAACTTAGTTTTAGTTAGTTCTAATTAGAATTTAGTTTTATTTGATTAATAGGTTCTGTTAGTTAAACCTTAGGTGTTTTACTTACTGTTAATAATAATATTATTTGTTTAGTTTATTTCTTTGTTAGCATAGGAATCTCAACACACTTTCAAATAGGTTTAATTTGAACTAAAACAACTAGTTAGTAATAGTTTTCTTTCAACAAGTTTTATATAATTTAATTCTGTTTTTCTAAGACAAGTTTTTAGTAATTTCCATTCTGTTAAGATAATGTCTTAGTAATAAATAATAAGTTTAGTTCATTCTTTTGTTAGTAAAACTATAGCTACCTCATCTAATAGTGTTTAACCAAACTTTTATAAACTTTACTAAAGTTTTTTCTTAACAAACTTTAAATTGATTTTATTCTGTTTATTAGTAAAAAATATTTATGGTTTACTTGCTATCAACCATTGTTTTGTTAATCCAAATAGTTTTGTTATGTTAGTAGTGATTTTCCCATCATATTTTAGAAAACAAACTTGTGTGTTTTCTTACTTGTGATTTGTGCATTGTTTTGTCTTGAATGTTTACTAGTTTTTGTTGATGTGTGTGTTAGCTACATTATTTTGTATGCTTATTGAGTGCTTGTTTGCTTCGTTAGATTATCCGGAGTGCGAAGCTTGTTACCTAGAGTCACTCACATACGAAGATCAGCAATCAGGCAAGTCACCTTGATCATGTTTTTACCCATGTTTTATATGCATTAGTTCTACCATTTCCCCAATTGCATGCAAGATAAGTTAGTTGGAAACTTGGTTACATTGAAGTAGTATCATGTGGTAGGTACCCCCTCAACCCCTTGACAACTTTGGCCCCGGGAAATGTTAAATTTTGTTTTGCTATGCTATTAATAGACGGGGTGGGTTGTGTGAATCATGAGGGTTGTGAGGTAATAACTTCAAGACCTATGATGATCAAGAACTTCAAGAATTCAAGTTTTCAACTCACCTCTGGGTGGATGATGGTTGGAACGGCGCCCTGGAGAAACCAGTGGTTAGCCTAGGTGATGCTGGAGATGTGCCAATATTCACGCGGAAAGGTCCACCCAGACACGAAGGGATGGAAGGATGCTTCAAGACCCAAGGCTTACCTGCACATCCACAAGCCATTATGGGCTCTGGCTTGGTTGGATATTGTGGCGACACTGGACAGGCGGTGCTACGAGATGTAGAAGAACGGTAAGAAAGGATGGGCACCGACAGAGTCTCAGTGGGACCCCTTAGAAGACCATGTTTTGGTCATCCGTTCCTCAAACACCCTGAAGTGCGAGGAATCCAACGCAGGCGATCAAATCTTGTGGGGAACGTGTGCAAGGCTCTGCAGAGTACTCAACCCAATCGATTAGCCGTGTCCACGGTCATGGACAACTTGAGCCAAAGGAACTGAAACTTCCGGAATTCTCAACACAATTAATATGATGATGTGGGTATTAACAATTGGGTATGAGAATTGGTTGGCGGAACCATCTCATTAATCAACCAACTTAGTAATATTTTTGCTTAGTCCCTCTTTTGATGTAGGAAAAAACTTGGCTTTACGCAAAAAAACTTACCCCACCACCTGCCATATATGCATGTAGACTAGCTGATTATTTTCACCCCCTCTCTTGTGACTTTGCCGGCATATTCCATATGCTGACCTACACGGCTGCAACGTATCATGTTGCAGAGTACTTTTCCGACCAGGAGTGAGGACACGCTCTATTCTTGGCGAGATGCCCTTTGGAGTCAGATGGACTCATCTACCATGACGCTTCCGCAAGACTTAGTTATTCTCATGAGTTGGCCTTCGGCCACTTTATTGTAATGATTATTGTAATAAAGGACTCGATATGAGATTTCGTTAATAAAATGCTGTGTGATTTCCCTTTGATATATACATTGATGTACCGTGTGTGTACCAGCATGATCTTGGGATGGTACGAAAACACCGGAGACTTGACCTTTCAGGTCGGGTCGCTATAGAGATGGTATCAGAGCACACGCTGATCGTAGGACGTAACCTCTAGGATTGGAAAAGCCTTAGGATCACTCTGTTCCTCTGTTTTACAAATACTTATATTTTTCTCCTCTGCTCATTCCTGATTTTCCTCTCCGTTGTTTTCAACTTTTCTAGATGGCCGCCTTCACCCCCGTTCGCTTCACGGAGTTCTGCCAGCCAGATGCCACCATGCCTTTTGGCAAGGAGCTGATCCAGATAGTCAAGGATGTGAAGATTGCTTTGCCGACCATCACCGGGTATGCGATCACGTCTTTTCCTCAGGACGCTCGCTACAGGATTGAAGTTCATATCCCCGGGAGGACCTTTGGATTTATCACCGAGTCCATAGACTTCAAGTTTATGGCACCCAGCTGGATTCTCGGGAGAGACATGGCAATTCACCATGCTCTCGGACGTATTCGGGAGGAATACAGAGGAGGTCCCATTTCACGAGACCTCAGCATGGTTTGTCGCAGAGATGCCCATGGCAACATCATCACCAACCCCACCGGAGACGGGACCTTCATACTGAGCAGGCATTCAAAGAAGATTTCCTTCTCTTCTTTGGTAAGAGCGTAGCTGGCAGGACCTTCATACTGCTCTGGATGCATGCCATCTTTTTCATGCATACGTTGCTGTTCCTCGCGTGCCTCCGGTGTATCTTTTGTCTTCCCATACACTCCCAAAAAGCCTAACAGGTTCCTGCAAAGATTCTTCGTCACATGCATCACGTCGATCGCAGAGTGGACCTCTAGGTCTTTCCAATAGGGTAGGTCCAAAAATATAAATTTCTTCTTCCACATGGGTGTGCATCCCTCAGCATCATTCGGAATAGATAGTCCGCCGGGACCCTTTCCAAAGATTACTTGTACATCATTGACCACAACAAGTATGTTATCACCAGTACGGAGGGCGGGCTTCTTCCTGTGATCTGCCTCACCTTTGAAATGCTTTCCTTTCTTTTGACATTGATGGTTGGTCGAAAGAAATCAATGATGCCTCAGGTACACATTCTTCCTGCATTTTTCCAAATATATACTGTCGGTGTCATCTAAACAGTGTGTGCATGCGTGGTATCCCTTGTTTGTCTGTCCTGAAAGGTTACTGAGAGTAGGTGAATTGTTGATGTTTACAAACAACAATGCATGTAGGTAAAACTCCTCCCCTTCGTTCCCATCCCACACACGTACACCTCTTCCATTCCATAGCTGTAAAAGTTCATCAACTAATGGCCTTAGGTACACATCAATGTCATTGGCGGGTTTCTTAGGGCCTTGGATGAGCACTGGCATCATAATGAAGTTCTACTTCATGCACAACCAAGGAGGAAGGTTATACATACATAGAGTCACATGCCATGTGCTGTGCTTGCTGCTCTGATCCCTAAAAGGATTAACGCCATCTGAACTTAAACCAAACCATACCTTCCTTGGGTCACCTGTAAAGTCGCTCCACTTTCTCTCGATCTTTCTCCACTGCAACCCGTCAGCGGGTGCTCTCAACTTCCCGTCTTTCTTACGATCCTGTTTGTGCCATCGCACCGACTTGGCATGTTCTTTCTTTTTTAATAGACGTTTCAACCCTGGTATTATAGGAGCATATCACATCACTTTGGCAGGAACCCTCTTCCTTGGGTGCTCGCCGTCAACATCACCAGGGTCATCTCGTCTGATCTTATACCGCAATGCACCGCATACCGAGCATGCGTTCAAATCCTTGTACGCATCGCGCTAGAGGATGCAATCATTAGGGCATGCATGTATCTTCTGCACCTCCAATCCTAGAGGGCATACAACCTTCTTTGCTGCATAAGTACTGTCGGGCTATTCATTATCCTTTGGAAGCTTGTTCTTCAATATTTTCAGTAGCTTCTAAAAGCCTTTGTCAGGTACACCATTCTCTGCCTTCCACGGCAGCAATTCCAGTGTGGTACCGAGCTTTGTGTTGCCATCTTTGCAATTGGGGTACAACCCTTTTTTGTGATCCTCTAGCATGCGATCGAACTTCAACTTGTCCTTTTCAGTTTCGCATTGTCTCTTTGCATCAACAATGACCCAGCGAAGATTATCATCGGGCACATCGTCTGGTTCCTCTTGATCTTCATCTTCCCCAGTTGCAGCATCACCGTATTCAGGAGGCACATAGTTGTCAGAATACTCTTCTTCTTCGTTGTCTTCCATCATAACCCCTCTTTCTCTGTGCTTGGTCCAAACATTATAGTGTGGCATAAAACCCTTCTCAACCAGGTGAAAGTGAAGGGTTTTAGAGTTGGAGAAAGCCTTTGTATTCTCACAGACAGTACATGGACAATGAATAAAACCATTCTGCTTGTTTGCCTCAGCAGCTTCGAGAAAATTATGCAGGCCCTCAATATACTCAGAGGTGCGTCGGTCACCGTACATACATTGCCGGTTCATCTGCGTGCTTTATATAATAAAGTGTATTAAAAACCATTACAACATATCATGAATACATAAGTGACCAAATTAATAGCAATTCATCATCACATTAAAGCCAAAGTACAATAGTGACCAAAATAAATACAATAATAAAAGTAAGAAAATTACACAAGTGCCTATCTAAATCATACAAGTAAAAACTTATTTCTTTTAGAAAGAAGATAAGAAGAAAAGGCTAACCACGATGGTGCCGGCAAGATGGGCGCAGGCGATCAAAGGCGGTGAGGACGGGGACGGGACAGGAAGGACCGCCAAACCTAGTCAAATGTTGAGTAAAATGGAGCTTGAACAAGGAACTTCGAGAGGAGAAAGATTAAATGTGGCTTGGGCATTTCATCGAACACATCATGTGCATAGGAGGTGAGCTAGAGCACCACAAAGCTCTTCCCTCGTTGGCCAAAAAAATAGAGCAGTGTGGAGTGCTCTGCTCGCCGGCGAGGGGGTATATATAGGCATCTCATTGGTCCCGGATCGTGGCTGGAACCGGGACTAAAGGACCCCATATGGTCCCGGTTCCAGCCACACACCGGTACCAATGGTTGTGGGCCAGGAGCAAGGCACAGTGGTCCCGGTTCGTGTTAGGAACCGGGACCAAAGGTGTCCGAAGAACCAGACCAATGCCCCACGTGGCCCGGCCGGGCCCCTGGCCTCACGAACCGGGACCGTTGCCCCCATTGGTCTCGGTTCGTGACTGAACCGGGACTAATGGGCTGGCCCGGCCTGGACTACATACCTGTTTCTACTAGTGATAATTTACGCAATTGTCAGAAAGTAATTCAAATATAACTTTTATTACAACGTACAATTTGAATTTCGCCGAAACTATTTTTTAGTGAAATACATTAGAACTAATTAAACAAAGTAGAACAAATAATATTTTCCAACATCATTATTTCGTCCCACAAGAAAAAACTACCATACGGATAACTATGTCAACTAAATAACAGAAAATATACTCATTACTATTGTAATATAATAAAAATATATTTAAATAAGTATAAAATTTTGGTATAATGTGACAATAAAGCATTGTCATCCATCATTGATCTGTATATTTCTCGATGTCCTCAAGTGTTATTTCTCGAGCAAATTTTACAATCAGCTAGTCTCCTAGCGATCAAATGTCCAAATGTTTAGCCCTTATAAAGCTGCACCTAGATGATTGTTGAGATATATCAATTATGTTCCAAACTGTTTGGTCAACCTTGATAATTCGGTTCATTTGTCCTTGATTAGTTCGGCCCCATCAAATCTACTCCAGCAGAAATATGTTCTCATAATTAGCCAAAATTAGAGATAATTGACATCTCTAGTTGTCATGATCTGATATCTATAGGTGGATCAAAAGCAATTGTGCATATTGAAAACGCTTTTGTCGAAAACTTTGCAAAGCTAACGCGTTTGACACAAGCTCTTGAAAGAGGTCGACGTCCTTAAGTTGTCTTGATAGGTATGGATGTTTCCCTTTAGATAGAATAAAATCGAACAATGTTTCAAACTTTGTCCATTAGCATCAGTATTGTTGGTACCAAGTGTAGATCATTTTTTTGCTTGCTCACAGCTCTCTCTTGTGAATTATGTGTGATGGTTGTGATTCATGTAACTGTCTAAATATATTTTCTTGTTGTTGCTGAAGTTAGGTGTATTTTGAAAAAGCCCCTGCCTAGGGCTGGAACTGCGAGACTCGTTCAGCACATTGAAAGCCATCCTAGCTAGATCCACAACATGCTGAGTTCTTTGACCCCTATCCATGATAGATGTTCAATTCCTAACCTAAAGTCTTGGCTATTATTTGATGTGGAGATCACTTGCTATTGAAATAGAACGTCACATCATGAAAACTTGTTTCTCGGAATGCATGCATGCACTCACTGGAAGTTTTGCTTAGTTATGTGCTTGTGATGTTACTCCCAGCTATTGTGGATGTGATGCCAAGTCTAGTGTTTACCCTAGCAGGTTTGGCACTTTGCCAATTTGGGTGTCTTCTTTTAGTTAACGCTTGTTGTTGACTCGCTGACATGTCTTCTTGTACAATGAGAATGTATATATCCTACTAATAGTTAAGATGTTAGTTGTGGCTTGCTGGTACCCAGGTGCCATCAGATTGATTTTTCTTGGGTTCGTATCACATGACACAGAAATCAAGCATCCTTCTCTCGCTCGCAGCTGAGTTGACGCGAGTCAATTTGTTGTTACCCACTGAAAAACAATCAAGAATCATGAACCACAGTAAATCATGTCCGATCCACCACATCGCCAGCACAAGTTGGAACCCATAAAAAGAGACACAAAAGGAAAATAAAAGAGTTACTTGTAACTTCTTGTTGGCCTCCCTAATGAACCCAAGCATGTTACTCCCTCCAATCTAAAGTAAGCGTCGTAGTTTTGAACTGGTTAGTTCAAAACCGCGACACTTTTAATGGATCGTAGGTAGTAGTTAACAGTTTTACTAGAGACAAACCGAGGTGGCATTGGTAAAGTAGAAGCCCTAATAAGTACATATTTTATTTGGTTGGTGTTGGGGATATAACCCCGTGATATGACCCGGCTAGAAAGGTTTCGGTTGATAGCATTGGTTTGTAAGCCGGCCCACGAAGAGAGGTGTCAACTAGAGGCCCAAGATGATTGGCGGCTCTTGCCGTGGGTCGGACGGCCACTAGTAGAAAACAGGGCTTTGGTTTAGGCCTGGCCAGCCCATTAGTCCTAGTTCAGTCACGAACCAGGACTCATGGGGGCATACGTCCCGGTTCGTGCGCCCAGGGGGCCAGCCGGGCCTCGTGGGGCATTGGTCCCGGTTCGTCTGGACCCATTAGTCCCGGTTCCAGACACGAACCGGGACCAATGCGCCTTGCTCCTGGCCCACAACCATTGGTCCCGGTTCGTGGCTGGAACCGGGACCAAAGGGGGGACTTTAGTCCCGGTTCCAGCCACAAACCGGAACCAATGGTATGGCCTATATATACCCCCTTGCCCGCGAGCAGAGCAGTGCACTGCTCTGTTTTTTTGGCCGGTCGTGGGAGAGCTTTGTGGTGCTCTAGCTCACCTCCTATGCACATGAGGTGTTCTATGAAATGCCCGAGCCACACCACTTAAGCTTTCTCCTCTCCAAACTCACCCTCCAAGCTCCATTTTCCTCAAGATTTGTCCAGATTTAGCGGTCCATCACGTCTCATCCCCGTCTTCACCGCCGTCGATCGCCCGTGCCGATCTCGTCGCCGGCACCACCATGGTGAGCCTCTTGTTCTTATCTTCTTTATAAAATAAAAAAAAAATTCTTACTTATATGATTAGATAGATAATTGTCTATTTTTCTTACTTGTATTATTGCTTGTTATTATATAGTGCGATGGTTTTGGTATCCGCCCCCGTCGGCCCTCGTCCTGTCTATGATTCAGATGTGGTATATATTATCTTTTATAACTATTTGTTTCATTTCGTGTTTATGGTAATTATGCCGACACCAACTTGACATAGATGTCTTTATCTAGGAGGTATGTGAACCAGATATTACATACGACCCTCTTGTCGAGAGGTTAAATTTAGTTGAAGAAGAAAACAAGGATTTAAAAGAAAAATTAAAAAGAGTTGAAGAAGAGAAGAAAAGAGTTGAAGAAGAGAAGATGATATTGGATTTGCACGTTGCGGATGTCGTAGATGGTCACAAGATCAAGATGGATGCAATGAGCTTGAAGATTAGAAAGATTAGAAAATATGCCATTCATAGCGAGGCTTGGTATCATTATGCCGTTGGATCAATTGTTACCTTGGTTGCGATTATGATCGTATTTGTTGTTGCATTGAAATGTTTTACATAGTTTCAATGTATGGTTTGATTAGATGCTCTGGAGAGCTATATGTTGTTCAATGAGAACTATGTATGTACTTTGGTTTTAATGTGGCGATGAACTTCTATTAATTTGGTTACTTATCTATTCATGATGTTCTGTAATGGTTTTTGACACACTTAATGCACGCAGATGAACCGGCAATGGATGTACGGTGACAGACACGCCTCCGAGTACATTGAGGGCGTGCATGATTTTCTCGAAGTGGCTGAGGCAAACAAGCAGAATGGTTTTATGTGTTGTCCATGCTCTATATGTGGGAATACGAAGTCTTACTCTGACCGGAAAACCATTCACGCCCACCTGCTTTATAAGGGATTCATGCCACACTATAATGTTTGGACCAAGCACGGAGAAATAGGGGTTACGATGGAAGATGGCGAAGAAGAAGAGTACGATGAAAACTATGTGCCCCCTGAATACGATGATGCTGCAACGGGGGAAGCTGAAGATCAAGAGGAACCGAACGATGTGCCCGATGATCTCCGTCGGGTCATTGTTGATGCAAGGACACAATGTGAAAGTGAAAAGGAGAAGCTGAAGTTCGATCGGATGTTAGAGGATCACAAAAAAGGGTTGTACCCCAATTGCGAAGATGGCAACACAAAGCTCGATACCGTACTGGAATTGCTACTGTGGAAGGCAAAGTATGGTATACCTGACAAGGGATTTCAGGATGTACTAAAAATATTTAAGAAGAGGCTTCCAAAGGATAACGAATTGCCCGACAGTACATACGCAACAAAGAAGGTCGTATGCCCTCTAGGATTGGAGGTGCAGAAGATACATGCATGCCCTAATGACTGCATCCTCTACCGTGGTGCATACGAGGATTTGAACGCATGCCCGGTATGCGGTGCATTGCGGTATAAGATCAGACGAGATGACCCTCGTGATGTTGACGGCGAGCCCCCCAGGAAGAGGGTTCCTGCCAAAGTGATGTGGTATGGTCCTATAATACCATGGTTGAAACGTCTGTTCAGGAACAAAGAGCATGCCAAGTTGATGCGATGGCACAATGAAGACCGTAAGAAAGACGGGAATTTGAGACACACCGCTGATGGGTCACAGTGGAGAAAAATCGAGAGAAAGTACCGGGCTGAGTTTGGAGATGATCCAAGGAACGTATGGTTTGGTTTAAGCGCGGATGGCATTAATCCTTTCGGGGAGCAGAGGAGCAATCACAACACCTGGCCCGTGACTCTATGTATGTATAACCTTCCTCCTTGGGTGTGCATGAAGCGGAAGTTTATTATGATGCCAGTTCTCATTGAAGGCCCTAAGCAACCCGGCAACGACATTTATGTGTACCTAAGGCCATTAGTTGAAGAACTTTTACAGCTGTGGAATGGAAACGGTGTACGTGTGTGGGATGAGCACAAACAGGAGGAATTTGACCTGCATGCGTTGCTGTTTGTAACCATCAATGATTGGCCTGCTCTCAGTAACCTTTCAGGACAGACAAACAAGGGATACCACGCATGCACGCACTGTTTAGCTGACACCGAAGGTATATACCTGGACAAATGTAGGAAGAATGTGTACCTGGGGCATCGTCGATTTCTTCTGACCAACTATCAATGTCGTAAGAAAGGCAAGCATTTCAAAGGCGAGGCAGATCACCGGAAGAAGCCCGCCATGCGTACCGGTGATCACGTACTTGCTATGGTCAATGATTTACACGTAATATTTGGAAAGGGCCCGGCGGACTATCTGTTGCGAATGACGACGAGGAACGCGCACCCATGTGGAAGAAGAAATCTATATTTTGGGACCTACCCTACTGGAAACACCTAGATGTCCGCTCTTCAATCGACGTGATGCACGTGACGAAGAACCTTTGCGTGAACCTGCTAGGCTTCTTGGGCGTGTATGGGAAGACAAAAGATACACCGGAGGCACGGGAGGACCTGCAACGTTTGCACGAAAAAGACGGCATGCCTCCAAAGGAGTATGAAGGTCCTGCCAGCTACGCTCTTACCAAAGAAGAGAAGGCAATCTTCTTTGAATGCCTGCTCAGTATGAAGGTCCCGTCTGGCTTCTCGTCGAATATAAAGGGAATAATAAATATGGCCGAGAAAAAGTTTCAGAACCTAAAGTCTCATGACTGCCACGTGATTATGACGCAAGTGCTTTCGGTTGCATTGAGGGGGCTTCTACCGGAAAACGTTCGATTAGCCATTGTTAAGCTATGTGCATTCCTCAATGCAATCTCTCAGAAGGTGATCGATCCAGAAATCCTACCAAGGCTAAGGAGTGATGTGGCGCAATGTCTTGTCAGTTTCGAGCTGGTGTTCCCACCATCCTTCTTCAATATCATGTCGCACGTCCTAGTTCATCTAGTCGACGAGATTTTCATTCTGGGCCCCGTATTTCTACACAATATGTTCCCCTTTGAGAGCTTCATGGGAGTTCTAAAGAAATATGTCCGTAACTACGCTAGGCCAGAAGGAAGCATTTCCATGGGCCATCAAACAGAGGATGTCGTTAGGTTTTGTGTCGACTTCATTCCTGGCCTTAAGAAGATTGGTCTACCTGAATCGCGGTATGAGGGGAGACTGACTGGAAAAGGCACGATTGGAAGGGACTCAATAATATGCAGGGACGGACATTCTTGGTCTCAAGCACACTACACAGTTCTACAGAACTCTATCTTGGTGGCCCCGTATGTCGATGAACACAAGAACAATCTGCGCTCCAAACACCCGGAGGAGTGTGACGACTGGATTGCACATGAACACATCAGGACTTTCGGTGATTGGTTGGAAACACGTGTCAGAGGTGACAACACTATTTCTGATGAGCTGTTCTCGTTGTCCAGGAGACCATCTTCAACTGTATTTACTTACAAAGGATACGAGATAAATGGAAATACATTTTACACGATCTCCCAAGATCAAAAGAGCACCAACCAAAACAGCGGTGTCTGCTTTGATGCAGCAACCAAGAGGGTAAATGACACATATTATGGTTACATAGTGGACATATGGGAACTTGACTACGGACATGATTTTAAGGTCCCTGTGTTTAAGTGCAAATGGGTCAATCCGTCAGGAGGCGGGGTACAGGTAGACCCACAGTACGGAATGACAACAGTGGATCTAAACAATCTTGGGTACATAGACGAACCATTCGTCCTAGCCAATGATGTGGCGCAGGTTTTCTATGTGAAGGACATGTCTACCAAACCGAGAAAAAGAAAAGATATGGAAGCGAATACATCATGCAATGAGCCAAAGCACCACATAGTTCTTTCAGGAAAAAGAGACATCGTGGGATTGGAGAGCAAGACATACATGTCTGGAGATTATGAAAAGTTTCATGAAATTCCTCCCTTCAAAGTCAAGGATGATCCAAGCACCATGTTAAGCGATGAAGAATATCCATGGTTACGGAGCAATAAGAAAAGGACACAAGCGAAGAAAAAGTGAAGACTGATGAAGTCAATAAGTTTAGAAAAATGAAATGCCTTCGTCAAATGATGATACAATGCCAAGTTTCAACCTATTCTGAGTTCATTTGTAATGCTTTCCAATTTCAGGGTCATTTAGCTCAAAATAAATCATTAAATGCATGAAAAATAGCAAATTAAGTCAAAAAGGGTTGAAATTTTAGTATGTGGCTTTGAATGGTGCATATTGAATGAGATTGTCCATTTTGTACATGAAATGCATCCAGTTTTTCTGAGTTCATTTGAAGTGCTTTTTAATTTCTTTCAAAACATCGTGGGAGTGGAGTTCAAAAAAGAATCAACTAAAAAGCTTTTATAAACCTCTAGTATTTCTGAAACTATAATTATATAAAAATTATGGAACTAAAATATCAAATGAAGTCAGAAAGGGTTGAAAATTGATGATGTGACTTTGAATGGTGCATTTTTAACACAATGTGGTCAATAATTTTAATGTTAGAAAACCCGCGGGGAGGAAGATGGAAAAGAGCAAGACCAACAGTTTTTTTTTCACCATTCATACAAGCTTGTTAAAATGAAATCACGAAGGGTTGAAAGTTATTTTTGTTAAAAAAATTAATATAAAAAGGTGAAAATAGATGCGCTTACGCTGAAATTCAAGCTAAAATTGGAAGGTCAACCAGTTCACTCGACTAGCGAGGTGGGACTAAACATAAAGCAAAAAACAAAACAAAACACTGATTTTTTTAAAAAAATATGCCACCTACCGGGCCACCATGGCCTGAATACGACTAGAAACCCAACCAGCTTGTTGGGCCAGGATTCAGGCCCGTAGAAAGCCCAATAGGCCCACAGGCAGTGACACATTAGGCCTAGTAGCCTACAATTGAGAGGAGCTCGAGAGGGTGTGCGCATCAGCGCTTATAAACCACTCTCGAGCTCTCTCGGCTAGCGAGGTGGGACTAAAAATTTGGCTCCGGGCAGCACCAACCTTTGGTCCCGGTTGGTGGCACCATCCGGGACCAATACCCACCTTTAGTCCCGGTTGGTGCCACCAACCGGGACCAAAGGTCTTTGCTTCCCGCCCTCTGGGCTGCCGAAAAGAGACCTTTGGTCCCAGTTGGTGGCACCAACCGGGACCAAAGGTGGGTATTGATCCCGGTTGGTGGCACCAACCGGGATGAATGCTCTGTGTATATAAGCGACAGTTCGGATTTTTTTCAGATTTCATCGACCACACTTGCCCGCGACGATGCCGAGCACATCAACGCCGCCAGGCTGCCCGAGCTCGCCGTCCTCATCGCCTCCCCATCACCGGCCCCGTCCTTGTCGTCGGCCCCGTCGCCTCCCCGTCACCGTCTTCCCCGTCGCGCGCGCTGCCATTCCCGTCGCCATCGTCCCCGTCTTCCCCGTCGTCGTCGTCGTCCCTGTCTTCCCCGTTGCCTTGTCCCCGTCGCCGCCGTTCCCATTGACGCCTCCCTGTCACCGTCGTCCCCGTCGACTTCTCCATTGCCTTGTCCCCGCCGCCGCCGTTCCCACCGTCTCCGAGTCGCCGCCCCCAGTGAGCCTCCCTGCTCATATATGTATATATGTGCCATGTGTGTATATGTTTTTTTCATGTATATATATGTATATATGTGTCATGTGTGTATATGTTTATGTATATATATGTTCATGTATATGTTGTTTTCATGTATATGTATATATGTTCATGTATAAGTGTGTATATGTTCATGTAAAAAGTCTTCGTTGCTTTTCATATGTACGAAAATATAGAGTGAAAACGAAAGAGCGTCGTTGTCGATGTACCCCCTCCCCGATAACTTCGACATGAGGGGGGCGTCGGACATGCATGAGGATACGGTATTTCCGTTTTCGATCCGATTCCGTTCCGTACCGTACCGTTTCCGAATTCGTTCCATTACCGTTCCGAATCCGTTCCATTACCGTTACCGTACATGCATGAGGGGGATTCTTATATTTATTTTCCTCAAGACTAGATCAATGTGGCTAAGGATATAACCCCCTCCCCTCCCCGGCATCCGGATTACTTTTCTCAGAAATGGATGTATGTGGAACTAAAATACGTCTAGATGCTTCCATTTCTGCACAAGAGGTTTATTGTCGTGCCAAAAACTGGTGTCAACACATGCCCCCATGTTTTTCGGCAAAACTTGTATGTTTGGCACACTAATATATCCATGCTATATCATGTTTGTATATTAAGTGTCATGTTGTAATTAATATTTTGCAGAAACTATGGACGATCGTCAAAGAAACTTAGAAGAAGAAGAGATGTTGGGGGAAATCATCCGTGAAGGACCGTTGTTGGTGGGCGACATCGTCCGGAAAGGAGGTAATGTCTTCGAGTTTCTGAACGACACCGATGGTCTGGAAGAAGAGGGTGAAGCAGGCTCCGGTGATCGGACAGAGGTGGAAGGACATGCTTATGATGGCTCCTGTGAGCGAACGGAGGAAGGAGACCGTGATGACGGCTCCGGTGAGCGAACGGAGGAAGGAGTTGTTGGAAAGTCTGGCCAGGTATATATAATAATTAAGCCTGTGCTGACTAGATAATTGATGCATTAATTTTTTTGCTATGTGTACACATATTAACTCTCTTCTTTCTTCTTTTCTAGCCCTCCGTATCCGGATCGAGCCAAACTTCGGTAATGAGACGGGGCCCAAAGAAAAAGTTGCGCCCGGATGAAAGGTTCACGATCACCAGTATTAATAGAGATGGCCAACCGATTGAACCAAGCCGGACCAAGGATGCATTTTCTGCTCAGTGCGAGGTTCTTGTTAGGGACATGATCCCGATCACCATCCACCAATGGAATAAGCCGAAGGCCGGAGACCCTGAAGTGTCTTTTGTCACCGATAGGCAAAAAGATGATCTTTGGACCGTGCTGAAGGCAAATTTCACCCTACCGGAAGAGGAGCATCCGGAAAATCCAGTTATAGAGCAAAAGGTCAAGACTCATGCTCTTAAGAAGATGGTAGAGCTATTCAGGAGGTGGAAGAATGAGTTAAAAACAAAATTTGTTGACAAAAAGAAGACTCCCATATTCGACGGCCGATTTGTGAAGATAAGAGAACAGTGGCCCGCATTTGTGGCCCACAAGACATCGGAGAAGAGTAATAAGATGTCAGCGATAAACAAACTAAATGCTGCAAAGAAGAAGCATCACCATCGCACGGGGTCAGGTGGCTACCACAAAGCCCGACCGTTGTGGGAGAAGGCTGAAAAGGACATTCTTGACAAAGGGGTCATACCAACGACATTGAACTGGCCAGAGCGTGGAAGGAATTGGTTCTTCGGGGTTGGGGGAACCTTGGACCCTGAAACAGGGAAGTGCTGATGGACGAACGAACAACTGACAGTACCGATCACAAGCTTCAGGAGATAATTGCCAAAACGGAGAATGGGACGTTCGTTCCCGACAGAGAGAACGACGAGCTCACAATGGCCCTCGGGAATCCTGAGAACCCAGGACAAACATGAGGCATGACAGGCTCCGTTCTGTGGAAGCATGGGTTTCCCGAGGCAGGCGGTTACAAAAGCAGGGAGAAGAAGAGGAAACAGGAGCAAAGCGAAATACAGAACCTGCATGCAAGAGTACAAGCGCTAGAGGAGAGGCATCAAGCTGACGAAGCTACCCTAGAAGCTACCCCGCCATCTCAGCGGAGAAGCAGCGTGGCTTCCACCGAGCTCATTGTGCAGCCTGATTTGACGCCTCCCAGGTACCCCGTGGATGAAATCACGGAGTCTCAAGATTGCCACCTTAAGAAGCAATTGATGATGAACCTCAAACCCACGATGGCTATCGGTCATGTTGCACCTCCTCGACCCAACGGAACTTTTCACTGTTGTCCGATTCCAGAAGGCTATGCTGTTGTGATGGTCGAAGAAATATTTGAGGGATATGAGGAGCTCGAACTTGACTACCCTACCGGCAAAGGGCAAACTCTCCTGGAGAATGCTCCGAGGACTTCATGTCTATAGCCGAAGGAATTCATCAAGCTTCCTAACTGGACGGCGCCTCCGCCTCCTCCTCCTCCGGCGAGTAAGGGACCGCCTCCTCCTCCGCCTCCTCCTCCGGCGAGTAAGGGCCCGCCTCCTCCTTTGGCGAGTGATCAGGGCACGCCTCCTTCTCCGCCTCCTCCTCCGACGAGTGATCGGTGCACGCCTCCTCCTCCGCCTCCTTCTCCGCCTACGTCGGCGCGTCCGAGCAGCCCGTCTCCTCCTCCGGCTCATCAACAAGAGCAGAAGAGAGCCGCCGCCGCCGCTCCGGCTGCTCCGGCGCCTCTTAAGCAACAAAGGAAAATAGCAGCCGTCGCTTCGGCGTCTAGCACTACAACCAGTGGCGGGAGGCGATACCAATATGGTCCATCATCTCTCAAGCCTCTTGAGCCGTTACCATACGAGAGGAGCGATGAGGAAAACGCGAAGATCTCTAAAGGCGAAGTGGATGCCTTTTTTAAAAAGAAAAATCCACCTCCGGAAGAGAAGATAGATGAGCTGAAATTGAAGCGCACTTTGGATGCCCTGAAGTGACCAGCATCGGCTCCGCTGGATGACAACCATGTCCGCGCTCTTAAAAAGAAAGTGCAAGAAGCGCGCCAGTCCGGAACCACTGCAACTGACAAAAGGAGAAAACAACAAATTACAATAGGGAAAAAAATTCCCCAGCTCGGCGAACAGGCGAAACAATCGTGCCCCCCGCTGCAGGTGTCTAGCGATATCGTCGTCGCAAATCTGCCGGCCGGGATGGTGCCCGGTACCAATGCTGCTGATTACCTGCCTGACGATACACATTTTGATTTACTGGAGGTGGACGAACACAAATTCCGGCACGGGTATCCTCTCGTCAGACCTGATCAATAGCTACCAACGATGATGCGAAAATTCCATCAGTGGTACATGGACACCTGCAAGAACTCTGGGTTGGATAGTGTGATGATGATGGTTAAAGACAAGCATGACCTCGTTGGAATTGATGTGTTGTGTGTTCCATTTGAGGAGTTATTCCAGCTTTTCAATCAAAAGGCCATCGATAAAGTAATCGTCACTTGCTATTGTCTGTAAGTACTACTTCTTTAATTAAGTCTCTATATATAGCTCAGCTCTTTCATTGCCTGTACATATAATTCACTATATCATGCATATTGAAGATTGTCGAATGCAAGCAAATAGAAATCTATAATATTGGGTTCATTAACCTAAATCTCTTTGTTGAACGGGATATGAAAAAGAATCCCAAACAAGCCGAGGCCAACTTGCTACAATCGTTGCTTCAACATCAAAGCAAACAAAAAATAATCTTTCCTTACAACTTCGAGTGAGTGTTATACTTTGCATATTCGGTTTTCCTTTATTTACTCGAGGTGATAGTAATGTGATTGATGAGTTATGCATGCGTGCACAGCTTCCAATATATTCTCCTAGAGATTATGCTTGAGGAGGGACTAGTAATCGTCTTAGACTCAAGACGAAAAGATCCCAAGATGTATGCGAGCATCACTGAAATGCTTAAGAAGTAAGTTCAATCGATCATTATCGCACCATTTCGGCAACTTTGTTCATTTCCTGATATCAGGTAATAATTATTTTCTATGTCTAGCAGGGTTTGGATACCGTTCACCACAAAATCTCCGGGACTACCGAAGGAGCTGAAATTTACACACCCGAAAGTAAGTACTACTAGCTAGTTCCGCTTATCTCCCATTATATTGATTGTAGCTAGTTTCATCAATACCATTTATATAATGCTTGATTATCAGTTTGATTGACCTCTATTTCTCGTAAAGTGGTTGTGGCAGGAATCATGGACTAATCTTTGTGGATACTACGTATGCGAGTTCATCTACAACGCGACGATCTCTAAGCAGGGCGGCTACTCTAAAAAAGATTTTGGTGTGCGTAAGCAATAATATTCATAATTTTATTTTATTACCATCATTTGTGTTGAGTTTCATTCATATATATGTATTGACCCCCTTCTTCGAATTAGCTTTGGGAGCTGCAGGAACAACTCCTACCACAAGATCGCATAATAGCTATTCAAGAGGAATTGGCGGGATTCTTTCTTGAACACGTCATCAGGAAAGAGGGAGAATACCATATGGAACTTGATTTCAGATGTTAGGGTATTTTAAGAGATCTTATATTGTATATATGTAGCCAGTAGCGTCGTATATATATACGAAAACTTGTTGTTCGAACAATCTCACTTCTCTCTGTATATGTTCATGACGATCTTCTGTACTTAATGGTTTAATTCCTTCATTTGCTTACTAGTTAGCATGTCGAGTCCTCTCTATACGTATAGTACATAGCGTCGACCAAGCACGGAGATAAGAGAGGACACCTCTCTCTATTAGCTAGCTAACACAATATATTAAACCCCAAAATTAATCCTACAAAACCCCCATCCCCCCTCTCAAAAAAAAACCCAGCCCTGGAACTGCTGACGTGTGGATGCGTTTTGGTCCCGGTTGGCCAACTGGGACAAAAGGCCCTCCTGCCCGGGAAAGCCGCAGAGGCCACGTGGAGGCCCATTTGTCCCGGTTCGTGGGCAAACCGGGACTAAAGGTTTTGGGCATTAGTAACGACCCTTTAGTCCCAGTTCCGGAACCGGGACAAATGGCCCTCTGGAACCGGGACTAATGGGCCTTTTTCTACTAGTGGGCGGAGACCCGGATGTGCAAGACGTCTCAAAGATGACTTGGTTAGGAAGATAGAGGTACACTCGGAGATGTAAACATGATCCGATTGTGTAATTGTGAGACCCGACGGTTCTGACCTCTTATATAAAGGCAGAGTCGGGGCAACTTAGAGGTAGATTATCGAAAACTAGGTCAAGCTTTTAGACCCTTGTAATCGATACAAAAAGCAATAACAACACAAGCAGGAAGTAGGCTTTTACCTCGACTTGAGGGGCCGAACCTGGGTAAACCCATGTCCTTTGTCTCGATCAACCCCTTTGAGTCCACTACCATGGCGGCAGCTCCGAACTCAAGTTCGGTGACCCAGACATTTGCCATGATAAAACCACGACAGTTGGCGCCCACCATGGGGCAGACGCTTGGTGGTGTAGAGTTCTCAAGGGGATCCCTTGCAGGGCTCGAGGGATACGTAGTTGGGAAGATGAGCAAGAGTCGTCACGACCGGCTCTAGATCGACGACGCCGGCTGGGGGCTTGACGCTGCTTCCGTGGAGTATGGTTTCCGGGTTCCGTTCGGTGGGATCCAGGTGTTCATCGGAAAGATCAATGGATCTACACCCGGGCCGGACGTCTGCACCGACATCATCGAGCTGTCTCGGCGTCTCCAGCCCGCACGTAAGGTAGGCCCTTCCCGTGTCAACCCGGGTCAGGAGCATGTCTTCGTGGGCTTCACTCAAGGTATGGATCTGGAAGCTTCCGGATCTCAAGGGACTCCTGTGCACTCCGACGATGAGTCGTCGAGTGGGGAAACAGAATCTGTGTACCGGCTCAGCAACGGTGGCCTTGGGGGCTACGGTGACACTTGCCCCGAGTCGGAGCACGGCGGGTCAGATGGGCCAGAGCGGCCGTCTCACACAGCGGTGTTCATGGCGGGGCCTGGGGCGGCCGGGTCAGGAGCTAACCCTCCCCCCTGCCGCCGGCTCAGGGTCTTGTAGAATTGATGGATGAGCTTGAGGCCTTGTTGGCTACAGAGGTTACACCAGATAATCAAGCAGCTCGTAATGCGGAGATCGCAAGGATCAAGGGCCGGATGGCGAGGAGCGTCAGAGGATAACTGAACTAAATACCCAGATGGAGGCAAAGGCCGCATAGCTCAAGGCCGACGCTTTCCGTTTGGGGCTAGAAGAGGTGTCAGCGGCGGCTGTGCACCGCAGGAGGCATCAGTCTCGTCTGCCGGAGCGCTACGAGGTGAGGAATCTCTTTAACACCCCCGGCTCTGGGAGAGCGGCAGCTGCCCCTGAGGAAGGGTGAGCAGCGGCTCACACGGCCCAACCCGGAGGGTTCACAACACCGGCGGGTCATTATTCTAACCCGGCCGAGAATATGGTAGCAGCGGCTACCCAGCTTGGAACGATCCCTATCCCAGATGAAGCACCCTTTGCGGAGGAAGTGAGGAACGCTATCGGATATTTACAGACGGCCGTGGCTCAACAAGAGAATTATACTCATAGCCGGAGCCGGGTCCACTCCACCCCTCTCCATAGTCGAAGTTTCAGCCGGCGTTATGTGTCACCGGCGGTTTCCAGCAGTGGTCCGCATTGTGGGTCGGAAGGGGGGCGCGCAGCGCTAGACGCACATGCCCTTGTGGACCGGGCGAGAAACAGGCGAGAAGAAGATGCAGAAATAGTTCATCCGGGTCATGGACACTCGGTGTTGACGGAGGCCGGAGCCGCTGGTAGTGCTAGAGCCGTGGGAGTCCCGTGCTTGACTCCGGCTCTACGGAGCGAGAGGTTGCCCAAGGATTTCAAGGGACCCCGTAAGGTTCCAAATTACACAACGGATCTCCCTCCCGAGGTTTGGCTCGAGAGCTATGAGCTAGCTATGGAGATGTTAGACGTCAGTGAAACTGTTTTTGCGAAATATTTTATCATGATGCTCGAGGGTCCGGCTCGCACATGGTTAAAGGGCTTACCACCCAACACTATAAGTTCCTGGGCCGAGTTAAGGGCGAAGTTCATCAAAAATTTCCAAGGGACTTGCAAGCAGCCTATGACCATTGTGGATTTGGATAATTGCGTTCAGCAGGAGAATGAGTCGGCTCATCATTGGGTCCGGCAGGTGTCAACCATCATTCACTTGTCAGAACAGATAACAACGGCTCAGGCGGTGCTCATTTTGGAGAAGAATTGTCACTTCGTTCCACTAAAGCAGAAGCTTGGCCAACTTAAACGCATGTGTCAAGATATGGGGGAGCTCATGACGGCTCTGACGAAGTATGCCGACTCAGACAACACCAAAGATCCAGGCTCAGATGAGGAGAGGTAAAATCAGGGGAAGAAGAACAACCAAGCCAAGAGTTTTGGGAATAATGGAAATCAGAACATACAGAAGAACGCTGGCGACGGGTCAGAGCTGGTGGCGAACGCTAACACAGGGCCGAATGTTCCTAAGACGAACAGACGATATAAGCCGTACCAGTGTGGCAATAGGCCCCCTTTCAATTTGGAAGCGACGCTTAGGAAGCCTTGCCCGGAACATAGCACGCCCGACAGGCCGTCGACACATGCGTGGGGTGATTGCTTTATCATGCATAGGTTTAAGAACCAGCACTCTCAACCACCTAATAATCGGGGCGGTGGGCCGCCCAACGGCTCAGGGCCTGGCGGCTCAGGCCATGGCGGCTCAGGTGCCGGGTTTGGTACTGGCGGCTCAGGAGCGGGACATCCGGGTCACAACAATCAGCAGCATCAACAGCACCCTGGCAACAACAACAATAACAATCAGCAACAACAACAGCAGTGCAATCAGTCTGGATTCCAGAGTAACCCAAAGCAGCTCAGTTCAGGGCAGTATCATGTGTTTACGACTGGTCATAGCAAACGGGATGAGAAACTACAGAGGCGAGCGGTTAATACGGTCGCGCCGGCTCTCCCACGATATCTACCGTGGTCAGAGTATGACATAATGTGAAGTCGGGAGGATCACCCGCCGCAGGTGGACGACCCGGGCCAGCTACTCTGGTAGTGGCCCCTCAGATACATGGTTATGGAGTGAATAAGGTGCTCATGGGTGGAGGTAGCAGTATCAACATCTTATATTATGACATCTTCCGGCGGATGAAGTTGCTAGACAAGGATCTTAAAACTTCTTCTATTGTGTTTCATGGGGTGGTGCCTCGTAAGTCGGCGTACCCCGTAGGTAAAATTTCTTTGGAGGTGGCTTTCGGCGATGAATACAACTACAGGGTGGAGACCATATGGTTTGAGATGGTCAAAATCAAGAGCCCCTACAATGCATTGTTCGGGCGCCCACTTACGCCAAGTTCATGGCTAGGCCTTGTTATGTTTATTTTCAGCTCAAAATGCCCGGCTTAAATGGCCATGGAAATCGAAAGACAGCTCTTGAGTGCGAGGAAGGAGATGCAGCATATGCAGAAGCTAGCTGTGCACAGGAGGAGCTTAAGTTCTATAAGGAGAACGTTGACCCGGAGGACATGACCCTGTTGAAGAAACCAACTACAGAGGCAGAGCCGCCACACAAGTTTTCAGTGGATGATACCAAGGCAGTGCACTTTACTCCGGGCGACTCCTCCAAGCAGTTCATAATTGGGGCTCACATGGATCCCAAATAGGAAAGCGCGCTCATCGAATTCATCCGTGAGAATTGAGACATCTTCGCATGGAAACCTTCTGACATGCCGGGTGTACCGAGAGAGTTCGCTGAGCACAATCTTAATGTGAATCCGAAGTTTAAGCCGATCAAACAATTTCTACGACGGTTCAATGAGGAGAGGCGCAAGGCCAATGGGGAAGAGGTTGCCCGACTCTTAGCCGCAGGGTTTATAGTCGAAGTTTTTCACCCGGAGTGGTTAGCCAACCCGGTGTTGGTGCTTAAGAAGAATGGCACTTGGCGTATGTGCATAGATTACACGGACCTCAACAAGGCTTGTCCGTTTGATCCCTTCGCACTCCCCCGTATTGATCAGATCATCGACGCAACAGCCGGTTGTGAGAGCTTGTGTTTTTTGGATGCCTATTCAGGGTATCATCAGATTAAGATGGCAGTCAAGGATCAGGAGAAGACATCGTTTATCGCACCTTTTGGGGCGTTCTGCTATGTCTCCATGCCTTTCGGGCTCAAGAGTGCCCAGGCGACTTACCAGCGGTGTGTGTAGAATTGTCTTCACAGTCAGATTGGCCGTAACGTTCATGCCTATGTGGATGACATAGTGGTGAAGTCTAGGAAGAAGGAAACCCTCTTGGAGGACCTAAAGGAAACTTTTGACAATCTCCGGGTCTACAAAATGATGCTTAACCCGTCGAAGTGTGTTTTTGGTGTTCTTGCAGGAAAGCTTTTGGGGTTCTTGGTCTCTGAGCATGGTATCGAGGCTAACTCGGATAAAATTAAGGCTATACTTCTCTGCGAGAGCCGACATGCATCAATGATGTTCAGCGCATTGCAGGATGAATTGCTGCATTGAGCTGGTTCATAAGCCGGCTTGGGGAGAAGGCCATTCCCTTGTATCAGATGATGAAAAAGACAGACAAGTTTAAGTGGAGCAAGGAAGCCACAGAAGCGTTTGAAGCTCTTAAGAAGCAATTGACTGAGCCGCTAGTGTTAGCCGCTCCGGCTGAGAAGGAGCCGTTGCTCCTCTATGTAGCGGCTAACAGCCGGGCGGTCAGTGTGGCGATTGTGGTTGAGCGTAAGGAGGCAGGGAAAGAATATCCCGTTCAGAGGCCTGTTTATTATATCAGCGAGGTCTTGGCGGAGTCCAAGCAGAGGTATCCACATTGGCAGAAGCTCGTGTACGGGGTCTTTATGGCTAATCGTAAGTTAAAGCACTACTTTTTGGGCCATCAGATAACTGTAGTAAGCTCTGCCCCATTGGGAGATATCATTCAGAATAGAGAAGCTACGGGGAGGATTGCTAAGTGGGCTTTAGAGTTGGGGCCCCTTAACATCGCTTACACCCCTTGTACAACAATCAAGTCTCAAGCCTTGGTGGATTTCATAAATGATTGGACAGAATGCCAGGCGCCTGAAAAGAAGCCGGACAACACATACTGGACTATACATTTTGACGGGTCTAAACAGCTTGAGGGGTTTGGTGCTGGGGTGGTGCTCACCTCCCCCAAAGGTGACAAGTTTTGTTATGTGCTCCGGTTGATGTTCCCCTGTACTAACAATGCAGCTGAATATGAGGCCTTGCTCCATGGTTTGAGAGTCGCTAAAGAGATGAATTTAAGCCGGGTTAGATGCCTGGGCAACTCGGACCTTGTGGCTCAGCAAGTTTCAGGTACTTGGGACTCTAAGAACCCAGTGATGGCGGCTTATCGACAGGCGGTTGATATTGTTGCAGGTCATTTCAAAGGATATCAAGTGGATCATATTGATCGTCGGCGGAATGAGGCGGCTGATGCATTGTCAAGACTTGGATCTCAGCGTAAGCCGGTGCCGCCTAATGTTTTTCTTGATGTGTTATATCATCCGACTGTCAATATGCCTTCTGAGGAGGATCTGGCAATTCCTGACCCGGAGGCGGCCTTGGTGGCGGCTCTACATGTTATTCCGGATTGGACTACTCCTTATTTAGCGTACTTGACGCGCGGCGAGTTGCCGGACGATGAGAGCCGGGCTAGAGAAATCACCTGCCGTTCTAAGTCCATGACAATTATGAATGATGAGTTGCACAAATGCAGTGTAACAGGTGTTTTCCAGCGCTGCGTGTCACCAGAGGAGGGCCAACAGATCTTAAATGAAATTCATACTAGAAACTGTGGACATCGTGCCAGGTCAAGATCTTTAGTAGCCAAGGCTTTTCGGCATGGTTTTTTCTGGTTGACGGCTCACAAGGATGCAGAGGACCTGGTCCGCAAATGTGACGGCTGTCAGAAGTTTGGCCGACGTGCTCATGTTCCGGCTCAAGAGTTGAGGATGATACCAATCACTTGGCCGTTTGCGGTCTGGGGGCTCGACATGGTAGGACCCTTTAAGCGGTCCAAGGATAAGAAAACACACCTCTTGGTGGCAGTTGACAAGTTTACTAAGTGGGTTGAGGCTGAGCCAGTTAGCAAATGTGATGCGGCTACAGTGGTTGAATTTGTTAAAAAGTTGATCTACTGTTTTGGTTATACACACAGTATTATCACTGATAATGGCACAAATTTTTCCAAGGGGGCTATGAAGGTATTCTATGAGAAGGAGCATATCCGGCTTGATGTTTCAGCCGTGGCACATCCACAGTCCAATGGCCAAGCTGAGCGGGCTAATCGGGAAATTTTGCGAGGGGTTAAACCTCGGCTCATGGTCCCTTTGAAGAGGACGCCTGGATGTTGGGTTGATGAGTTACCTTCCGTCTTATAGAGCATCCGGACTACACCTAACAGGTCTACATGTTTCACACCTTTCTTCATGGTGTATGGGGCTGAGGCGGTTCTGCCCAGTGACATCCGGCATGATTCACCAAGGGTGGCGGCTTATGTTGAGACGGATAATGAGATGGCACGTCAAGATGCTTTAGATGCCTTGGATGAAGCACGGGAGTTAGCAGCGGCCAGATCGGCAATTTACCAGCAAGACCTGCGACGCTATCATAGTCGCAGGGTGAAGACCCGGATATTCCAGGAAGGTGGCCTGGTGCTCCGGCTCATTCAAGACCAATCTGGGATGCATAAACTCTCTCCGCCGTGGGAAGGGCCCTTTGTGATTAGCAGAAACCTCAACAACGGGTCATACTATCTCATTGATATTCGTGATGAGTCAGACACAGCGGGTCAGGAGACTTTGTGGCCATGGAATGTCGCGCACCTGCGGCCGTATTATACTTAATAGGTGATGGAGATCCATCATCATTGTACATATCATATTTATATCAGTGTAGAGTAGTACTTCTACCAAAGACTGGAGCCCTGGCTCTTATGTGTATCTTTATGTTATAAGGATGAAATTTTTCGGTTCAACAAGTTTGTAGTTGATGTGGTCCTTCGACCCGCTGAAGACTTACCGGTTAATCTCCTTTTGGAGACCCTGAACTGGTTAAGTTTATAGTGACCTGCTGAGTTTATTCTAGTCAATCTCGTTCTAGAGACCCTGAGCCAGTTCACACAGTTGACAGCCAATCTCGCTTTAGAGACCCTGAACTGATGTCAATATAATAAGCTCTTATCAGTCAATCTCGCTTTAGAGACCCTGAGCCGGTTCACACAATGGACGGCCAATCTCGCGTTAGAGACCCTGAACTGATAAGATGCAAAGATTGGCGTTATGCCTAGTTTGAGTACATTAAGCGCTGCTGTTGATGGAGGCTTCTTACCTTTGGTATAGCTTAACATGACCCTAAGGCAACAACGTGTACATCAAATTCCAGTTGCTTATCAACTACGGCCATCGAAGGGGGCTTCTTGCCAACGGGTTCGCTTATCTCACCCTAATGGCCGGCTTTATGCCACTTTCCGGTTAACATGTTAACCACGGTTGTCGAAGGGGGCTTCTTACCGATGGGATCGCTTATCTCACCGTAACAATCGGCGATCATGCCAAAACTAGCTGTGGAAGGAGGCTTCTTGCCCTTGGGTATAGCTTACATTACCCTTCACACAGCCGGCTGGTACAATTACCAGCCGCGGCTGTCGAATGGAGGCTTCTTACCATAAGGTATAGCTTACATAAACCCATCGGCAACCGGCTTTATAAATATCTTGATGATTGCAGAAGGCTTCTTGCCTCCGGGTGCAGATTATATCATCCCTCATGCATATGGCTATATGCCTCTTTAAGTTCTCAACAGTCATCATTGTCACATAGAGGCTTGGTATAGCTTACTTTATCCTATGACAGCCGGCTCTTCCATGGCATCGTGTTATAAGAGAAAAAAGTCATGACGCTCAGGCTGATGGAATAAAACTTCCCGGGTCTAATGGGTCCAGGAGAAGGAAAAACGTCTCAGAAAGATTACATATTGGTTTATCAAAAGCCGCAGTTTGTCTGTGGAGGCTTCTTACTGACAGAGGTATTATCCGGTTCTAAAGGCTATGAAGACATACAAGCACCTCTCATGAATAATTGGCAAGTTTATAAAGTTGGAAGCACAGAGCTGAGAAAGATTGTTGAAAGCAATATAAAATGGCCGGCAAGTGCACTTAGATATTATAAGGCTATTACAAAAGATGTTCTCAGAAGGAACACACAATGTGTCTAACAAAGTTTCAAGACGCCGCTGGCGGGTAATTACAAGAGCCGTTCTTGCTCTGAATAATACAAAGTTACATCATTCGGCCGGCTCACCCTGCTCCGGTTCTCTCGCGGGTTGGATCTGAAGGTTGCCAAGTTCCCAATTGCAGTTAGAGATGACAAAGAAGGTCCCTTCAAATAAAGGTGAGACGTTGAGCTAACGAGGGAAAAGGTCCTTGCTACGGGCGGGTGTTAGGTCTTTGCACTCATAAAGAGGCCTGCGGATCCGTTTGTCTTCCTGGTCATATGCTGCTTGGTGACTCTCCAGGTCCGCCTCATCAGCCATGATAGACGCCAGGAAGCGCGAGTCCTTGACGCATTTGAAATAATCCGCCTCTGAAAATTCTGAGCCGTCGACTTTCTTTGAAGAGTACCCGCCCATCATTGCAGCCGGGGTGAGGTCCGGCGCGAAGGCCAGAGCCCGGCTCAAACCTGCGACGGCTCCTTAGTGGAACGCCGACTTCTTCAGCTCATGTATCTGTTTGGGCATCGTAGAGAAAAGTTCTAACACCCCTTTCAGGGCGTTGCGAATCTTTTCCTTGTATTGTACGCTCTTGATGGTGAACATCGCCACACAGTATAGCTGCTCCGTGAAGGTGTAGATTGCCTTCAGTGAGAGGATGCTGTCGACTCAAGGGACCTGCATGAGCCAGAAGAGATATGTGAGTCGCTTGTTTTTCCAGAAAGATGATGGTATATGGAGTATGATAAGGATGACTTACCAAATAAGGCGGCAGACATCTTGGCGATATGCCGTTTTAGACCTTGGAGCTCTTCAGCAATGGCGATGAGCCGCTGATCGGCATCATCTGCCCGTTGTGTCAGAGCGGATTTCTCCGACTCGGCCATCTCTTTTAGCGACGTTAACTCGGCAGTGGCCTTTGCTAATTCTTCGGTTAGGACCCGACATTTCTCATCGGCCACGTTTCGTGCTTCCTGTTGAGCAGCCAAGTTAACTTTAAGATCCGCCAGCTGTGAGCCGGCGGCGTTCAGAGCATCCTGCATGTATTAAAGAAAAATGTGAGCTATTACAGCAGCAAGGGCGTTAGTATAAACAAGGGTTCACAGTTAAATTTATACAAGTCTCAAACAGATTGCACGCAACATATTTGACACTTGGGGGCTAATGTACATTTTATCTGTTCAAGTATACAGCTCCGGTTCATCTTCCTTGAAGTTGACTCGGAACCTAGGGGCTACAACGTGGCTCTTTTCACATAAGATAGTCCCGACTCAAATGGAATTTGAGTCGGCCCTTGGGGGCTACACTACGGCTTTGTTCAGATACGAAAGTCCCAACTCAAATAAGCTTTTGAGTCGGTTCTTGGGGGCTACAGGTGGCAGTATGCAAATATTTACAGTGTGCAGTATGTGTATACATCATTTAAGCAAAAGTGTTTTCTACATAACCTTCAAAGAAGACCCGGTTCAACTATACATTAGATTAAATCCGGCTCTTGGGGGCTGGGGAAGGTTATGGCTGGAGAAAGGTAACATACCTCATATTTGGTTTTCATCATGGCGACCAGCCAGAGTTCTAAGTCTCGGCTGGTGTTAACCCGATTCAAATAGACGGAGTGGAGTTCTTGGGCTGTCATCTTGTCGAATGAAGAGTCAAACTCCAGCTTTCGTGAGGCTTCAGACGGCTCAGGATGCCGGGTTAGTACATGTGCTGGAGAAGGAGACTTCTGGGTAGACCCGGTATGGTGACATCTGGAGTTGTTGGAGTCTTGGCGGGTGTGACTGGCCTTGAAGGGGCAGCTGGAGAGTTCTCCATTATAATGTCATCCGTTGCTAGCTCTGTCGAAGCCGCTGGTGGAGCTTCTTCTGCTGGAGTTTCCTCTGGTTGTCCAAGATTCGGTTGAGCCGGGGCCGGCTGTTCGAGCTCTTGGTTCTCGAGGACAGGGCCGGAAGAAGGATGGTTGGTCTTGCGGCATTTCGCCTGAGCACTACAAGCTGAAGGTCAGTATTTGAAGGAGACTGGTGTTTCATCAAAACATCTGGATATTTGAATACTTACAGAGGATTGATTTTTGGAGGAGGTATGACTTATGCTGAAGAATCGCCAGAAGAGGGCGTCTTATGAAAAAGTAAGACACGGAAATTAGAAGACACTTAGGCACGAAGAGAAACCAAAGGAAAATAGGAATACTAACCTCTGCAGGCCGCTTCTTGGGAGCCGGCGAGTTTGGAAGTCCAGATACAAGCTCCGTAGAGCCGATGCTCCGGGTCTGGCGATGTTCGGTCTGCTGTTGCTTTTTTAAGAAGAAATCGTGAGCCAGATGAGGGAGAGGGTGAGAAAGATGGAATTTCCTAAAGATCCGCCGCGACTTTCGGATGAAGTATTCTGAGTCGGAGTATATGTAAGTTACCTCAGGAGCATTGGCGTGACTGGTCTCTACTTCGTCCTATGAACACAGTAAGCATTAATAAAGAGCTAGTAAGGCAAAGAGTCGGTTAAGAAAAGTAAAATTTTTACCCCCGAGTCTGAAGAGGCCGGATGTTCAAACCAGTTCTCTTGGGGAGCTGCTTTTCTGTGCTTCTTGGTGGCGGCTTTCTTCTTGGCTGCCTTCGGAGGAAATACATATTCATTCTTCCAGAAGTCCGAGTCAGCCTGCGCAAATTGACCCGGACGAAAAGATATCAAACCGAGTAAGAAGAATAGGTAAACATGCAACAGACAGAAGAAAGACAAATATACTTACAAGGGGCGCCGGGTTGGTGGCACAGAAGGGTGCCAGCCCGATGGTGCTGCAAGCGCCAGAGATTTCGTGCACAAGGCTTTGGACGGTCATGCAGATGTCGTCCTCAGTCAAAGTAACGTTGCTGAAGCATAATTCGCTATCATACTTCCCTGGATACTCATGCATGAGCCGGTTCCTACGGCTCAGAGGCATGATCCGCCACTCTACCCAACAGCGAATCAGATCAGTTCCGATAAGTCCGTTGGCCAGGAGAGCCTTCACCCTGGCATGAGGAGTCTCGTATCTGGCGCGATCAGCAGCTGAGAGCCGGTCGAGTAGCGTTGTATCAGTCGAGAGCTGGGAAGGGCGATAACCCGACAGGCGATGTTCTATTTCAGGAGACATGTCTATGCAGTAGAACCACGTCTTGTTCCAATCCTTGGGGTGGTTGGGCATCTGGATAGCCGGAAAGGTGATGCCCCTTCGGCGCTGGATGGTGATCCCTCCGAGTTCCAGGCTTGGCCCGCTCTTACACTCTGTCTGGCGGTTGGCGTAGAAAAACTCACGGAAGAAGGTGACTAATGGCCGGGACTGAAGGTACGCCTCACAAAGGACTTGGAAGTGACAAATATTGGATACTGAATTTGGTGCTAGGTCTTGAGGATGCAGTTTGTATAGATGAAGAATATTGCGGAAAAACTTAGAGCCGGGTGGCACGAACCCCCGCGCGATATGATCCGTGAAAACTATGACTTCCCCTTTCTTTGGTGTGGGGCGGGTCTCATCACCCAGAACCCGCCAGTTGATGACTTCCTTTGGGGGAAGGGTGCTAGCAGCTACAAGGTCTGACAAGTACTCTTCAGTTACGCAAGAGCCAACCCAGTTGCATGAGTTGGTGGTGCGTGTCATGTTGGCGGACTGTGTAAAAGAAAATGTTGACTAGTCAAACAAAAGCATATGACTACAGCGGCTTACAGTTTACAGGGTTCTACAAGATTAAGCTTTGAAAGACTCGGTTGATAAGAGCCGGAGCAAATCTAGCGGCTCACTACGGAAGGAAGAACTCGAAGTCAGTTAAGACCCGGACAAACAGCTTTCACAAACTGTTACTAAAATTTTGGATCTACCGAGGCAGTGAAATAAAGTTCTACTCCGACCTAACCGACGAACATCAAGAAATGAAAGGGCAAGTTTACAGCCCGAATGGCCCGTGCATTACGCGCGGCTGGCCTGCATACAACGGCGGTGGTGACGACGTGATCTAAATGCGTGCAGCGGGCCCCGAGACATGCCCATGCGGCCACGCCGAAGGCCGAAGCGCGCGACGGAGGGGCCGTCGGAGAAAACAATATTCCTAAGGATCTAAAAACCTACGGGAAGAGGGGTGTACCGGAGTTGGAGACGGCGGCGGACGAAGCTCTGATCCGAACAGGGTGATGCAGCGGCCAATGTTGATGACGGAGAGCGACGACGGCAGGAGGAAGAAGACAGGCGCACAGGCGGGAGAGAATGAAACATTTGACCCGTGCGGGTCCTATTTAACAGGAGATATGAGGACGGTGCGGAATCCCAGGCGGCAACACCGGTCTTGTCGAAGAGGACGCCTCGATTCTCGGTAAGTGGTTAAATGCGAAAGATATGGTGATATGTCAGCGGATCCTGTGACGTCACGACGAGTCATTCTATTGGCGACTCTCAGACGATTGCAAGAGAAGGATGAAATGAGCTGGCTCACTTCAACCTGGGGCCTAATGTTGGGGATATAACCCCGTGATATGACCCAGCTAGAAAGGTTCCGGTTGATAGCATTGGTTTGTAAGCCGGTCCACGAAGACAGGTGTCAACTGGAGGCCCAAGATGATTGGCGGCTCTTGCTGTGGGCCGGACGGTGGAGACCCGGATGCGCAAGACGTCTCCAAGATGACTTGGTTAGGAAGATAGAGGTAGACTCGGAGATGTAAACATGATCCGATTGTGTAATTGTGAGACCTGACGGTTCTGACCTCTTATATAAAGGCAGAGTCGGGGCAACTTAGAGGTAGATTATCAAAAAATAGGTCAAGCTTCTAGCCCCTTGTAATCGATACAACAAGCAATAACAACACAAGACGGACTTAGGCTTTTACCTCGACTTGAGGGGCCGAACCTGGGTAAACCTGTGTCCTTTGTCTCGATCAACCCCTTTGAGTCCACTACCATGGCGGCAGCTCCGAACTCAAGTTCGGTAACCCGGACATTTGCCGTGATAAAACCACAACAGTTGGGGTGCACAAAGCCTAGCCAGTTGTGCAACGCCTAGAGCAACTCTAGCAGAATCCCACAAAGGGTCTAGTCGCATTTGAGGATAACTGCTACTTAGTTGTGAGTTAACAAGCGACGACAGAGGTGTGCATGCGGCATCGCCTCGCCACTTCCTTTTGTACGAGATATGCCCTAGAGGCAATCATGTATGATGATATTTCTTATGTGTTTATGAATAAAGATAGTCCTTGGACATTAACAATGATGTGTATTGACAAGTACGTGACTTCTTTGTGAGACTATGCATTGTATGATGACTGTCCTAAATGGTCCCTATTCGAAAGGGTTTTGTGGACGCACAACCAGTTAGACTAGCATATGTCATGGTGGATGGTCTGGTCTCACTAACCAAGTAGCATTGGATGCTAGCCAGATAATATGGACTTGGAAAGATCCTGTCGGATTCGACATAGTCAGAACCGAGTCGAGATAAGGTCTGAGTTGGACAGACCCAACTATGAGACGCAGAGATTGGTCATCCATGAGTCTTTAGTAAAACATACGTTCTATGTCCTAAGACCTGAGCTGGCGCATGTACTCAGGATGGTGACATATTTGCTTTGGGTGGACCAAAATATACTCCGTGACTTAGCTACAAAGGTAGGTTTCGGGCTTGTCCAGACGCATGCTGCGAGACATGGTCGAGCAAGATGGGTTTGCCCCTCCGATCAGGAGATATATATTCTGGGCCCCTCGGATGATCCAACCTGGATAAACATGGCCACACGATCAGGTTTATGAGATAATACGAATGTTGGTCGTATTCACCAGAACGAGAAAGAGGTCGTGCTGCAATAAGGATGACCATGTTGCCTTGAGCACGACAACATATATTGTGTGGCAAAAGGAACAGAAGTGTGAAGTACAGGTTCACCTAACCAGCTTCATCCAACACTGGAGTAGGCATGCTTTGCTAGAGGCCGCTACCGACTGGTCGAGCCGGATTTGATCTGACTCGCGACCAGGTGAACGAGAACCTATGGGGTCACGCGCGTAAGGGAAGGATTACGTGGGCTTTAGGATCCATCCGAGGCCCAAGAGTTGAGCCTGCAAAGATGCCTATATGTAGTAGTGGAGGTGCGGCACACTTATTCAGTTGATCGCTTCGGTGCTGTCATTAGGGCTTTGCCTGTGTTGCAGCTAGCCACCTCCACTCGCCGCCGACTATGTGATCGGACCAAGGAGGAGGAATCCCCCCACTCGGATTCCTCCTCCCACAAGGGAGGTGTACTCCTGGTAGGATTCTCAACCTGGCTTTCCCCCCTCCTCTTCGCATGGGCCCTTAGGGGCTGGATTGGCCAGCCCACAAAGGGCTGGTGCGCCATCCCTAAGCACCATGTGCCCCCCCGGAGTGTGTGGCCCCACCCGATGGACCTCCGGAACCCTCCCGGCACCCCGGTACATTACAGAAAATACCCAAAACTTTTCCGGTGACCAAAACGAGACTTCCTATATATCAATGTTTACCTCCAGACCTTTCCAGAGCTCCTCGTGATGTCTGAGATTTCATCCGAGACTCCGAACAACCTTCGGTCACCAACATAGATAACTCAATACTATCGAAACGCCACCGAACCTTAAGTGTGTAGACCCTGCGGGTTCGAGAACTATGTAGACATGACCGAGATACCTCTACGATCAATAACCAATAGCGAGACGTGGATGCCCATATTGGTTCCTACATATTCGACAAAGATCTTTATCGGTTGAACCTTTACTTCAAGGATTCAGTTAATCCCGTATGCAGCTCCCATTGTTCTTTGGTATGTTACTCGCCCGAGACTCGATCGTCGGTATCTCTATACCTAGTTCAATCTTGTTACCGGCAAGTCTCTTTACTCATTCCGTAATACAAGATCCCGTGGATAACTCTTTAGTCACTTTGCTTGCAAGGCTCATTGTGATGTTGTATTACCGAGTGGGCCCTGAGATACTGCTCCGCCACATGGAGTAACAAATCCATGTCTTGATCCATGCCCACTCAACAGACACCCTCAAATATACCTGTAGATCACATTTATAGTCACCTAGTTACGTTGCGACATTGGATACAGACAAGGTAATCCTCCGATGTCACTGAGTTGCATGATTTCATGGTCACAGGAATAGATATTTGACATGCAGAAAACTATAGCAATAAACTGACACGATCATATGCTATAATTATAGTTTGGGTCTTGTCCATCACATCATTCTCCTAATGATTTGATCCCGTTATCAAATGACATCTCATGTATATGGCTAGGAAACCTTGACCATCTTTGATCAACGAGCTAGTATATTAGAGGCATACTAGGGACATGGTGTTGTCTATGTATCCACACATGTACACTAGTAGAAAATGGGACTTTTGTCCCAGTTCGTAAGGGCCATTAGTCCCGGTTCTGGAATCGGGACTAAAGCCCTAAACCTTTAGTCCCGGTTCGCTTACAAACCGGGATAGAAGGGGATCCACGTGGCCTCTGGGGAGCCCAAGCGGGAGGACCTTTAGTCTCTGTTGGTAATAGTTGCTGGGGTTTTTGTTTTTTAGGGGGGGGGGTTAGGGGGTTTGGAGGGTTAATTTAGGGGTTTCATATTGTGTTAGCTAGCTAATTAATAGAGAGAAGTGTCCTCTCTTTCTCCGTGCTTGGTCGACTCTGCTAGCTACTATACATATAGAGAGAACTCGACGCTAGCTAATAAGCAAATGAAGGAAACCATTAGTTACACAAGATCTAACAACTCATCATCATCATCATCATCATCATCATCATCATCTTAATCATACAAAGTTAAAATCTCATAAAACAAATAAAGATAAAATGACATAGCCCTCCCTCATAGGACCTACTCCTCCCTCCTAGGTAAAATGACATAAAAAAGAATAACACCTATGTCTCCATGATGAAGCACAGAGATCCAACGGTCTCCAACTTGTGGCTTGTGATCCTTCTTTATTTGTCCCCATGCTTAAATTTGGAGCCTTCTTGGTGGTTTGTGCTCAGTCGAGTATGCAAAAGATAACTCGGGATGGAAGGGGATTTTTATTGTCATATTACCTTTGGGTTGCATCAACGGTGGCACAAGTTCATTTGGCAATTTCTGTTGAAGAACATAATAGTAGCCTAGTTAGCAATGTAATCAATATCATTTACGCAAACAGTACTAGTGTACTTAATTAGCAACTCTTACCAAGATATTTCGGCGAATATCATCCGCCCTCAACCTATACACTAGTGTCCTGTACAATGTATAATTTGGGCCAGTTTCAGAATTATACGGGAAGATGTCCCTACCAGCTATGACACCAATAACAAAGTAGATAAGATCATCCTTCTCCTCCTAAGTTAGATGTGATCCATAAGTGTAGTGTGTCGTGTCGATTATGTTCTGTATTTTACTCGAAGAAACAAAATAAACTGTAAATTAAAAATTAACAAATTTAGTATGGATGAACACCAAATATTTTCATATATAGAATGCAAATTACTTGGCAAACATGGATGGTTGACAAACACACATGGAGGTAAAAGAGGACGCATATCAACATCCACCCAAATGTCAATGTTTCCTTCAATATGATCTTCAGGACGAAGATCGAAGGTTATTGCCATATCCTCCTGAAATACATATGCCTTGCAAAGAGCTTCCTAATTTGAGCATCCTAATTCTGTGTTATTAAGTGCATTCATTACTTTCACAAGAAATGTGTGACCATGTTTTGTCCTCAGGTTGGTTGTCCTCGTCTCGAAACTCTCGTGCTCTTCGAAACCGAGGCTCTCCAAGAAATACCGTCTTGCATGGCAGGGGACGAACTAGTCGAATTGTATAAAACAGAAACTACGCGTTGAAGGAAAGAAACATAAGTCATGGTTAATTACGAAAAAACAGTTGTCATCATTGCGTACCGTAGAAATATCAAAGTCCTCGTAAAGCTTCATGGTGAAGAACCTACCGTCTCACAGCCCGGGCTGGTCACAAAGTGTTGGGGAATGTTGCATGGGAAACAAAAAATTTCCTATGCACACGCAAGACCTATCCATGGTGATGAGCATCTACTAGAGGGAGAGTGTATATGCATACCCTTGTAGATCGCTAAGAGGGAAGCGTTAATAAACGTGGTTGGTGTAGTCAAATGTCTTTGCGATCCAAATTGCTAAGCGTCCCGCGATCCAATCACGATCCGTCCCGATCAAGCACCGAACGGATGGCACCTCCGCGTTCAGCACACGTGCAGCTTGATGATGATCTCCGCCTTATTGATCCAGCAAGAGGGAGCAGAGAGGTAGATGAGTTCTCCGGCAGCGTGATGGCGCTCCAGCGATGGTGGTGGAGCTATTCCGACAGGGCTTTGCCTAAGCACTGCACAAATCTGATCTAGAGGAGAAACTATGCACTAGAGGAACGGGTAGCACGTGGCTGAAATCAAGTGAAAACCCCTAAAACCTCTAGTATATATAAGACGAAGAGATGATGAGGCTTGGCCCTCAAGGGGCCAGCCCTTGGTTTGGCTGAATCAAGGAGGAGAGCAGGACTCCTCCAATCCTAGTAGGACTAGGATTCCTCCCTATTTTGCCTTTTTTCCACCTTTTCTCTTTGGGTTTTCTCTCCCAGCTGCATGGGCCTTGTGTGGGACTTCCACCAGCCCACCAAGGGCTGGTATTCACTCTCCCACGGCCCATGTAGCCTCTTGGGTCGAAATACCTATCCCGGTGGTCTCCCGGTACACTACCGGCACTCCTGGTACACTACCGATAAGCCCGAAATTTTTCCGGCAACCAAAATAGGACTACCTACATATCAATCTTTACCTCCGGACCATTCCGGAGATCCTCGTGACATCCGGGATCTCATTCGGGACTCCGAACAACCTTCGTTCACCACCATACATAACTCTATACTACCGAAACGTCACCAAACCTTAAGTGTGTAGACCCTGCGGGTTCGAGAACTATGTAGACATGACCGAGACACCTCTACAGTAAATAACCAATAGCGGTACCTAGATGCCCATATTGGTTCCTACATATTCTACAAAGTTCTTTATCGATTGAACCTCTATGTCAAGGATTCAGTTAATCCCGTATGATGTTCCTGTAGGAGATATGCACTAGAGGCAGTAATAACAATTATTTTGTATCTCCAAGTTTGTAAATAAAGTTTATGTTCCATGCTATAACTGCAATGATTCTCGAGTCTACCATAACCACGAGTCTTGGAGGGAAACTCATGTGCACGTGTGGTATAATAAACGGTAAATTGAATTCCTAGTCTAGCCTCTAAGATTGGTTCAAGTATTGCACGATGATCCTATTTTCCTGATCATGGGCATGGCTATGCCGGCAATTTTGAGGGCACGATGTTGGTAGAACACTCGTGTTGAATCGATCCGAATTGATGTTATGCTATGAGATACATTCGTCACAAGTTAATGGTTAATAACACAGAGATGGTTAATGTTTGCATAATTCCTTAGACCATGAGAGTATCGAGTTTCTTCATGCTTGCTTCATGAACCTTGGGGGTTGTTAAACGTCATCCGTAAATGGGTGGCTATTACGGCGGCTTACGGGTTCATGGAAAAGTATGTCAAGTAACTTGATAGCTCAAGATTGGGATTTGCTCCTCCGACGATGGAGAGATATCTCTAGGACCTCTCGGTGTTACGATATCCATCATTGTCTGGCCAGAGACTTTGTGATTTGATCACGGGGATGCCGGAACCAGGAACGAGAAAAGAGAACAATACCAGCAACAAGGTAACTGGCATAGTGGACAAGTTTTTGATCCACGAGGATGCACACATGTCTCAACTCGGGTAATTGTAACATATCGTGAAGCAACATGAATAGCTCATGGCAACTGGAGGTTCGCTCGAATATTCATTCGTGTGGGTATAGGGGTCAATATGGGTGTCCACTGCTCCGATGTTGATCATTGATCGGAAGGGGTTCTGGGTCATGTCTATACTTCACTGAACCTATAGGGTCACACACTTAAGGGTCATCTATCTATTGAATACTAGACAGGGAGTCTGAAAGAAAATCACTGAAAAGTTTCGGACACCGGAAAAGTTTCGGACAGCGGAAAAGTTTTGCAGACAGAACACCGGAACAGTTTCGGTAAAAATAAAAAGTAGTTTCAGGGGATACCATTAAGTCAAATTGGTTTCGGCACATGCCTGATAATTCTTGGAGGGTGCCAGAATCATTCTTAGAAACTTCTCGGAATTTTCCGGAAATGTTCCGGAGCTGCCAGAACCGCTTAAGATGCTTTTTACAGATGAAAATCACAATTCCAGAATTGTTCCGGATCACATTGAAAATTATTTTAGTGGGGTACTAGAATTGTTCTAAGCCCACATAAATATTTTCAGTTCGATCGGACGTTGAAAAATGTCGTCGTGAATAGTGAAAGTGCTTTTTGTATATTTATGGAAAAGCACATTTTTGGATATTTCCAAAAAGGCTTCTAGAAGGGATTGGGGAGAAAGGTAGATCCTCATGCCCCCCCAAGGGGTGGACGGCCAAGGGTGGAGCTCCTCCATGGAGCTCCACATGGCACCCCTTTTCCTTCTTATGATTTTTTATGTGTGGCATAAAGTGGGGGTAGTTTGGTATTTTCAAGTCCCAACCCTACCCCTTGGTTTTCCTATAAATAGAGGAGATGTGGGCTGCCATCTCTTCATCCTTGTGCTCTCATACGCATGCTTTCCTTTGCAAGCTCTCTCTCTCCCTCCCACGAAAAGAGTCTTTCGTAGAGCCAAAAGGTTGTCTTTGTTCCAGCAGGAACTAGTTCCGGACGGCGAAGCCCTGCCGGATAGATGACACCGTATGTGTGCAACCCCGTAGAGAGGTCGTAGTTTCGATCTTTTGCCCGAGGGGCTGTTCATGTGTCCTCCTGTAGGGCTGTCTGAGTCTCCATTCGAGTTTCGGGGGTCCTCCCGAAGGGCTGTCCGTGACATCGTCCGGGGGACTGTCCGACCGCCTCTCGAAGGGCTGTCCAACGAGGGAGTACATCCTCGCGGTTGGGAGGTTGTAAAATCCTAGCTGCAGGGATCTGCACCAACGATCTCCACCAACTCTTCTTCTGCTGTGCTTCGAGTCGGCACGGATCAGATCAAACCTTGTATGTAGTCTCCATAGTGGTCCTGGGCGTGCTTGCTTAACCGATTTTTTTGTTTTTTGTCGCGTTCCCCAATAGTGGTATCAGAGCCAGGTTATGAGTAGATGCATGTTATGATCTAGAATACATGAGATGTATGGGTATTGCATAGTATAATTTTGTAGTAGATGAGATCTATTGCTGAAAATTATTTGTGCGGGTAGTAGATGAAATCTGTTACCCGATGTTCCTGTTGCTTCCCGTGAATTTGCATAGTCCTGATCTGGACAGAATGGTGGATTCTTACAAAGTTCTGGCAATCCGCGATCCTTTCATGTTGCTCCTGAGTATGCTGATTGATAGATCAACGAAGTGCTAACAGTTTTTGGGTTCCACCATAGTTAAAGAAAGATGGATGTTTTGCAGACAAAAGGGAAATGCAGATATGATCTGCACGGGGGTCACGCGTATGACGAAGTTTAGTATGGGGCTCGATATTTTATTATCTCGTGTTTCATACACCCTGTAAAGTTAATCTAGCAACTTGAGTTATCATACTTGATGATAAACGTTGGTAGCTGCGGTTTGAGTCAAAACCTTAGAAGCCACGTAAAATAAAATATTGTATAAACCGATTAGAGGTGTCTAACTTAGTTTTGCAGGATGGTTTTCATTTGATGTGGTATAGCAATGCTCATATTCAATTTGATTATGTATGAGATGGCTATATGATGTAATTAACATGACCTGCGTGTCATGATTCGGCATGATGGCTAGAGCCATATGATTGCACTTTAATGACCTGCGTGTCAACCTTATGTAATGCACTTATTTTATTAGCTATAGAGATAGCAATATTATGTGGTGCATCGACAAGGTGGTGGCAATCTTCGCAAAGGTGAACACCGACGCAAATGCCGAAGACGAAGAAATACTTGACTCCTCCGTCAGAAGGGGCTATACCATATCATGCTAATTATGAATTGCCTGAGATGTTTATCCCTTATGTTGCACCCTTCTTGATTGCGCGGTAGTCGCTTTTTATTAGGGTGATCTCTCACAAAAATATCAAGTAGTTAGTGTTCTCCCAAGTGTAGCACCGTCACGGCACCTATCTTTTCGGGGTGTGTCGGTACGAACGACTAGAGAAGTGTGAGGCGGGTGAGTTGAGACCTCGCAACAAGATCACTTGGTTGTCTTGACGTTCAGGCATGACTGTTAGGAGCTCGGAGCACATGCATCAAAAGATGAACAAGAGTCACATAGAGATGTGATTGGCAAGTTGGCCTACTGGTTAAGATTTTTGTCATCAGTGGTGTTACACCAATGGCAAAAAAATCAAGACACGGGTCTTGAATCACTTACAATCAATTCTGAGAGATATTGATTTGAGTGGGAGAGCACTTTAGAATAAAAATTTTTTACTCACTAGTGCCAAAAAACATTATGAACAAAGTCTAAGTAAACTTGTGTTTCCGTTGTAGATCAAATGGCTCGCAACACCGCGTTCAACTTAGGCCATATGTTAGAGAAAGAGAAGTTAGCTGCGAATGGAAACAACTATGCGGACTGGGTCCGTACCATGAGGATTGTCCTCCGCGGTGCTAAGAAAGTGTACGTGCTTGACGGACCTCTTCCTCCTAAACCGGCGGCAACAGCTGCGACAGACATACAAAATGTCCGGGCCACTAAGGATGATGATTACAACTTAGTGCAGCGCCTCATGCTGTCTTGCATGAGTACAGAGCTTCAAAAACGTTTTGAATTCCATAACTCCTTTGATATGATTAAGGATCTGGATGCTCTTTGCAAGTTTAATGCACGGTCTGAACATTTTAACATCATGAAAATGATGGCGGAGACCAAGATGGCTGAGGGCAGTTCAGTTGGCGAGCACGTAGTCAATATGATTGGCTACGCTGAAAGGCTTAAAATCCTAGAATTCCCACTTCCAGAAGAGCATGTGATGGACTTGTTGCTAGGTTCACTCCCCCCGTCTTATGGCGGTTTTATCATGAACTACAACATCAATGCGATGGACAAAACAGCAAATGAGGTGCTTGCCATGCTGAAAAATGCTGAAGGAGGACTGCAGAAAAATCGCAAGCAAGTGTTGGTTGTGAATATAACTGCCAGTTTCAAAAAGAAAGGCAAGCCAAAGAAGGGCAAGGGCGCCGGTAAGACCGGTTTCCAACGCAAATCTAAGGGCGGAGCCAAGAATGAAACTGAGTGCTTCTACTTCAAGGGCACATGTCACTGGAAGAGAAACTGCAAGAAGTATCTGGAAGATAAGAAATCCGGGAAAACCGGAAAAGGTATAATTGTTATACAAGTTAATGTCAGTGACGTTTTGCTTGCTAGCAAAAATTCTAAGTCTTGGGTATTCGAGACCGGATCGGCTGCTCACATTTGCAACTCGATACAGGGGCTTCAGAAGGTGCGCAAGCTGGCAAAGAATGAAGTCGTGATGCGTGTCGGGAACGGTGATGACCCACAAGTATAAGGGATCTATCATAGTCCTTTCGATAAGTAAGAGGGTCGAAAACGAGGAGCAGAAGGGAATGATAAGCAGTTTTCAGTAAGGTATTTCTGCAAGCACTAAAATAGTTGGTAACAGATAGTTGTACGATAAGATAATTTGTAATGGGTAACGAGTAACAATAGTAACAAAGGTGCATCAATGTGGCCCAATCCCTTTTGCAGCAAGGGACAAGCTTGAACGAACTCTTATATAAAGTAAAGTGCTCCCGAGGACACATGGGAATTACTATCAAGCTAGTTTTCATCATGTTCATATGATTCGTGTTCGCTACTTTGATAGTTTGATATGTGGGTGGACCGGTGCTTGGGTGCTGCCCTTACTTGGACAAACATCCCACTTATGATTAACCCCTCTTGCAAGCACCTGCAACTACGAAAGAAGAATTAAGACAAAGTCTAACCATAGCATTAAACTAGTGGATCCAAATCAGCCCCTTACGACGCAATGCATAAACTAGGGTTTAAGATTCTGTCACTCTAGCAACCCATCATCTACTTATTACTTCCCAATGCATTCCTCTAGGCCCAAATAATGGTGAAGTGTCATGTAGTCGACGTTCACATAACACCACTAGAGGAGAGACAACATACAACACATCAAAATATCGAACGAATACCAAATTCACATGACTATTATTAGCAAGACTTATCCCATGTCCTCAGGAACGAATGTAACTACTCACAAATCATAATTATGTTCATGATCAGAGAGGTATTGAATAGCATTAAGGATCTGAACATATGATCTTCCACCAAACAAACCAAGAAGCATCAACTACAATAAGAAATTAACACTACTATCAAACAATCGGAGTTGCGAGACGGAGATCGAATACAAGAGATGAACTAGGGTTTGGAGATGAGATGGTGCTGATGAAGATGTTGATGGAGATGAGTCCCCTATGATGAGAGGAGTGTTGGTGATGACGATGGCGACGATTTCCCACTCCGGGAGAGAAATTTCCCCGACAGAACAGCCCTGCCGGAGCTCTAGATTTGTTCTGCTAAAGTTCCGCCTCGTGGCGGCGACATCTCCTCCCGAAAGCTGTATTTTGATTTTTTTCTCGAACGAAACCCTTGATATAGGAGAAGATGGGGGCCAGAGGAGCTACGTGGGCCCCACGAGCCTGCCAGGCGCGGCATGGGGGGGGGGTACCAGCGCCTGGTGGGCTCGTGGCCCACTGGCAGCTCCTCTCCGGTTGATTCTTTAGCCTGTATTTTTTATATATTCCACAAAAATTCCTCGTAAATATTCAGTTCATTCCGAGAACTTTTATTTCTGCACAAAAACAACACCATGACAGTTCTTCTAAAAACAGCGTCAGTCCGGGTTAGTTTTATTCAAATCATGCAAATTAGAGTCCAAAACAAGGGCAAAAGAGTTTGGAAAAGTAGATACATTGGAGACGTATCAACTCCCCCAAGTTGAAAGCCTTGCTTGTCCTCAAGCAATTCAGTTGGTAAACTGAAAGATACAAAAGAAAAACTTTTACAAACTCTATTTGATCTTGTTGTTGTAATTATGTCTAACTCATATTCAGATTTTCAGCAAGATCATAAGCTAACCACATAAGCAATGACATTCAGGTCTCACAATATACTCATATCAATGTCATAATTAACTAGCGAGCAATAATGATAAGTTTCAAACGTCAACACCTCAATCAAGACAATCATGATACAACATGAATAAATGCAGAGCACCTTCAAAGACCAAGGGCTGACTAGAAGTTGTAATTCATGGTAAAGAAAATCCAATCATAATCATACCCAATATCAATTAATAGCAAAGCATAGAAATGACGGAGGTGCTCTCTAGCTGGTGCTTCTAATAAGAACAGGATGACTCAACAGAAATGTAAATTGATAGGCCCTTCGCAGAGGGAAGCATCGATTTGCAGAGGTGCCAGAACTCAAGCTTTTTTAAAACTAAGATAAATAAGTTTGGGGTGGCATGCTTTCATTGTCAACGTGATGACCAGGATTTTTCACCATCTTCCATGCTACACGTATTATAGGCGGTTCCCAAACAGAATAGTGAAGTTTTGACACCCCCACCACCGATCAGTCACACTCCACGACTAGTCGAATCCTTGGGTGCCGTCCATACCAACAACAATCCAGGGGGAGTTTTGTTTGCAATTATATTTTTATTTGATTTGAGCATGGAACTGGGCCCCTTTCTCGTGAGCGATAGTGAATAAACCCATATCGAGGATAACATGCCTAGCATGGAAGATACTGACCGCCCCTTTGTCACAACATGAGAGGTTCGGGCATACAAAACAGATTATTATTCGAAGGTTTAGAGAATGGCACATGCAAATTTACTTGGAACGACAGGTAAATACCGCATATAGGTAGGTATAGTGGACTCATATGGAACAACTTTGGGTTTAGGAAGTGATGCACAAGCAGTATTCCCACTTAGTACAAGTGAAGGCTAGCAAAAGACTGGGAAGCGACCAACTAGAGAGCGACAACAGTCATCAACATGCATTTAGATTAACCAACAATGAGTGCAAGAATGAGTAGGATATAAATCACCATGAACATGAATATCGTGGAGGCTATGTTGATTTTATTTCAAGTACATGTGTGAACATGTGCCAAGTCAAGCCACTTGAATCATTCAAAGGAGGATACCATCCTATCATACTACATCACAATCATTTTAAAATTCATGTTGGCATCCAAGACAAACCATTATAAGCTCCTAGCTGATTAAGCATGGCATAATAAACTATGATCTCTAAGTTGTCATTGAAAACATGTTTCTCTCATAACAATGCTGAATTAGGAACGATGAGCTAGTCATATTTACAAAAACAAAATAGGTCGAGTTCATACCAGCTTTTCCAGGCTCAGTCACTTCATCATATATCGTCATTATTGCCTTTCACTTGCACGACCGAATGATGTGAATAATAATAATAGTGTTCGTGCATTGGACTAAGCTAGAATCTGTAAGCAAACTCAGAGGAGAAGACAAAGTAATATGGCTCTTTGATGTATAAACAATAATGCATATGAGAGCCACTAATCATTTTAATCATGGTCTTCTACTTTGACCCAATGAAAAAAACTATTTACACGGGAAAGCTCCCAACAAGCAAAAGAAGAACGGGAAAATCTTTTTGGGTTTTCTTTTTAGTGACTACTGAGCATGCAAGAATGTAAAGTTACAACTAACTTTTTTGGTTTTTTTTCATTTTTAATTTTTTTTGGATTTTCTCAAGTTAAAAAAACACACAAGAAGGATGAGAGAGAAGAAAATAAACTAGCATGGATGATATAATGAAAAAGTCTGAACACCGACTATCAGAGTGAATGTGTGAACATGAATATAAAGTCGGTGAGAAACCCATACTCCCCCAAGCTTAGGATTTTGGACTAAGTTGGTCTACTCCCAAGGAGGACTAGGTTACCTCAACGGGAATATGCATATCCCCAACAATAAGTATATCATATCTCATCTTGACAGTAGGTATAGGAAATACCGTATCACATACCTCTTCGTCTTCGGAGTCTGAAACAGGTTGGTAAAAATCCCTTATGTACTCCTCCGGGGTTATGGTATTAGTTATATTGCTTTCTAAATTTATGGGAGTACCTGAGATATAATGCTTGATTCTTTGCCCATTCACAACTCTCGGAAAAGTGCCTTCTGCGTTGTTGATTTTGATGGCACCGGAACGATATACTTCCTCGACAATGTAAGGACCTTCCCATTTAGAGAGAAGTTTGCCTGCAAAAAAAATCTTAAACGAGAATTGTATAGCAAGACATAATCACCTACATTGAACTCACGTTTTTGTATCCTCTTATCATGCCACCTTTTAACTTTCTCTTTAAACAACTTGACATTTTCATATGCCTGAATTCTCCATTCATCAAGTGAGCTAATATCAAATAATCTCTTCTCACCAGCAAGTTTGAAATCAAAGTTGAGCTCTTTGATTGCCCAATAAGCCTTATGCTCTAGCTCAAGAGGTAAATGACATGCTTTACCGTAAACCATTTTATAAGGAGACATGCCCATGGGATTCTTATAAGCAGTTCTATAAGCCCACTGTGCATCATCAAGTTTCTTAGACCAATTCTTCCTAGACCTATTAACAGTCTTTTGCAGAATTAATTTAATTTCCCTATTACTTAACTCTACTTAACCACTAGACTGAGCATGATAAGGAGATGCAATTCTATGGTTGACATCATACTTAGCAAGCATTTTACGGAAAGCACCATGAATAAAATGTGAACCACCATCAGTCATTAAATATCTGGGGACCCCAAATCTAGGGAAAATAACTTCTTTAAGCATCTTAATAGAGGTGTTATGATCAGCACTACTAGTGGGAATAGCTTCTACCCACTTAGTAATGTAATCAACAACAACTAAAATAGGAGTATACCCATTGGACTTTGGAAAAGGTCCCATATAATCAAAACCCCAAACATCAAATGGTTCCATAACAAGTGAATAATTCATAGGCATTTCCTGACATTTACTAATATTACCTATTCTTTGACATCCATTACAAGACAAGACAAACTTACGAGCATCCTTAAAGAGAGTAGGACAATAAAAACCGGATTGCAATACCTTGTGTGCAGTTCTATCTCCAGCATGGTGTCCTCCATAAGCCTCGGAGTGGCACTTCTGTAGGATCTATCCCTATTCATGCTCAGGTACACAACTCTAATAATACCATCTACTCCTTCTTTATACAGATGAGGATCATCCCAAAAGTAATGTCTCAAATCATAAAAGAACATTTTATTTTGTTGGTACGTGAAGCTAGGTGGTATATGTTTAGCAACAATATAATTAGCATAATCAACATACCATGGTGTACTGCGTGAAGCATTGATAACATTCAATTGTTCATTAGGACAGCTGTCATTAATAGGCTGTGGGTCATCAAGAACATTCTCTAACCTGGACAAGTTATCTTCTACGGGGTTCTCAGCACCCTTCCTATCCACGATATGCAAATCAAATTCTTGTAGCAAGAGGACCCATCTAATAAGTATACTTTTAGCATCTTTCTTTTCCATGAGATATTTAATAGCAGCATGATCAGTGTGAATAGTAACTTTAGAATCAACAATATAAGGTCTGAACTTATCACATGCAAATACAACTGCTAAAAATTCTTTTTCAGTAGTAGCATAATTTCTTTGGGCACTATCTAGAGTTTTACTAGCATAATGAATAACATTTAATTTCTTAACAACTCTTTGTCCTAGGACAGCACCAACAGCATAATCACTAGCATCACACATAATTTCAAAAGGTAAGTTCCAATCAGGTGGTTGAACAATAGGTGCAGTTATCAAGGCTTTCTTGACTATTTCAAATGCTTCTTCACAATCCTCATAAAAAACAAACGGAATATCTTTTTGCAAGAGATTAGTGAGAGGCCTAGAGATCTTAGAGAAGTCTTTAATGAACCTTCTATAGAAACCAACATGACCAAGGAAACTTCTTATCCCTTTAATGTTTGTAGGGCATGGCATCTTCTCAATGGCATCAACTTTAGCCTAATGAACTTCAATACCTCTTTCAGAGATCTTGTGTCCCAAGACAATGCCTTCATTAACCATAAAGTGGCACTTCTCCCAATTGAAGACAAGGTTAGTATCTTCACATCTCTGCAAAACTCGATCAAGGTTGCTCAAGCAATCATCAAAAGAAGATCCATAAACGGAGAAATCATCCATGAAGACCTCAACAATCTTTTCACAAAAATCAGAGAATATAGCCATCATACATCTTTGAAAGGTAGCAGGTGCATTACATAAACCAAAAGGCATACGTCTATAAGCAAAAGTACCGAAAGGGCAAGTAAAAGTGGTTTTCTCCTGATCAGATTGTGAAACAGGTATTTGGGAGAAACCAGAATAACCATCTAGAAAGCAAAAGTGTGTATGTTTAGACAATCTTTCTAGCATTTTATCAATGAAAGGTAGAGGGTAATGATCTTTCTTGGTAGATTTATTTAATTTCCTAAAATCAATTACCATCCTTGTCCTGGTTTTGTCACGGTAGATGCCATGGGTAGGATTATCGAGAGGGGTCGAAAGGACGCCGGAGGACTCCGGGAGCGGGGTTAGGCACAAACGGCGACGGACACACGGTGTACCCAGGTCTAGGGCCCTCAGTGGGAGGTAATACCCCTAGTCCTGCTTGGTCTCGTTGAGACAATGGTAAAGGTTACAATGGTGCTCCTGGAGTTGTATCGGCCGAGGAGGAAGAAGGGGCTAGACCGCTCTTCCACGTCTCTGCTTGTGTGGATTGGACGTAGTGTAATCTATGAGGAGGATCGGGCGACCCCGTGCATGGGGGAGGTCCGGGGCGTTTTATAGGCCACCCCCGGATTACAATATGAATAGAAGGTCCTGGGGGCCCCAGCCAACAACCTCTCTGGCCGGCTGCGGGGGCCACCAGCTGTAGGGTCTTGTCGTTGGTAGGTCCCGCCGGCTGAAGGGTCCCGTCCGGAGCCGGCAGGACCCGCACAGTGGGTCCGGACGGCGGTCCTGTGGCGGCACAGGCCACCACTTGAGGCGTCGTCTTGTGGTGACCGGCCAAAGTCAGCGGTCTGGCCGGACACCTTGTAGCCATGCCGGGGCAGGTAATGGAGTTGTTGAAACGTGTCGACACTGTTGGAGGCCCGGTCGCCGTCCGCTAGGGACAAGGGTCCTGACGCCCGCATTGTAGCCTCACGGGCGCTGACCCCCGATGGGATGGGGCCACTGTTGCCACACACGTCCTGGCAGTGGTATCCCATGCGCGGCCGGCTGGGGGACCAGGCGGCAACGTCCCCAGACGGCCGGCACGTCGTAGCCGACAAGCCCTAGCCGGGGGCAGTGGCCAGCCAGGCGTAGCCGGACCCTGAGGGGAGGCGGCCCGCCCTTTGGTGTAAGGGGAAGGTAGGAGCAAAGGGGCACTTGAGGCTACCCCGGGGTTATCCCCCCGTCAATCCTATAGCCAGTGACGATCCTTTGTGGGATAAATTCATCTTTATCATTAGGGACAACGGTAATACCTCCCTTCTTAGGGACAAGATGCACCGGACTTACCCAATCACTATAAGCCACAGGGTAGATAATACCTGCTTCCAGGAGTTTTAGTATTTCTTTTCTTACCAGCTCTTTCATCTTAGGATTCAATCTTCGTTGGGGATCCGCAACTGGTTTGGAATCAGGGTCAGTTTTAATTTTATGCTGGCATAGAGTGGGACTAATGCCTTTAAGGTCATCAAGAGTATATCCAATAGCAGCTCGGTGCTTCCTTAGAGTTTTCAATAATTTCTTTTCTTCATGCTCTGAAAGGTTAGCACTAATAATAATAGGATATATCTTTTTTTCATCAAGATAAGCATACTTGAGAGTATCAGGTAATTGTTTAAGCTCAAAAACAGGATCACCCTTTGGTGGAGGTGGATCTCCAAGTAATTCAACAGGCAAATTATTCTTAAGGATAGGACATTGTTCAAAGATAACTCTATCTATCTCATTCCTCTCATCCATATGCACATCATTTTCATGTTCAAGCAAGTATTGCTCTAAAGGATCAGTAGGAGGCACAACAATAGAAGTAAGAGCAATAATTTCATCCTTATTAGACAATTCTTTTTCATGGTGTTGTCTACCAAACTTAGAAAAATTAAATTCATGTGACACACTTTCAAAGCCAATAGTAATAGTATGTTTCTCACAATCAATTTGAGCATTAACAGTATTGAGGAAAGGTCTACCAAATATGATGGGACAAAAGCTATCTTTTGTGGTAGCAAGCACGAGAAAATCAGTAGGATACTTAGTTTTACCGCACAAGACTTCAACATCTCTAACAATTCCCACAGGGCAGATAGTATCTCTATTAGAAAGTTTAATAGTAACATCAATACCTTCCATCTCGACAGGTGCAATCTCATTTTTAATTTCATTATATAAATATTTCGGTATTGCACTGACACTAGCACCCATATCACATAAACCATGATAACAATGATCTCCTATCTTATTAGAAACAACAGGCATGCCAACTACATGTTTATGGTTGTCTCTAGCATGAGGTTTAGCAATTCTAGTAGAGGCTTCACAAAATTTAATAACATGCCCATCAACATTATCGTCCAAGATATCTTTAATAATAGTAATACTAGGTTCAACTTTAATTTGCTCAGGGGGTGTAGGTGTTCTAATGTGACCCTTACATATCACAGTTGAAGCTTTAGCATGATCCTTAATTCTAACAGGGAAACGTGGTTTCTCAATGTAAGCAGTAGGAACAATAGAATCATTATAAGAAATTACTTTCTCTTCAACTGGAACAGGTTTAGCTATGTTAACTCCTATAGGATGATGATATTTAAACCACTTCTCCTTAGGGAGATTGACATGAGAGGCAAATGATTCGCATAAAGAAGCTACTATCTCAGAATCAAGTCCATGTTTAGAGCCAAAATCACGAAAGGTGTTTGTTTCTGCGAAATATTTAACACAATCGAAATTAAGATTCATACCTGACTCATTACCTTCATCAAACTCCCAATCTTCAGAATTGCGTTTAATTCTTTCCAATAAATCCCATCTGAAGTCAATATCTCTCTTCATGAAAGAACCGGTAGAAGAATTGTCGAGCATGGTGTGATTGTCATGAGAAAGCCGAGCATAAAAGTTCATAATAATAATCTCTCTGGGGAGCTCATGGTTGGGGCTTGAATATGACATTGACTCAAGCCTCCCCCAAGCTTGAGCGATACTTTCTCTATCACAAGGCCAAAAGTTGTAGATATAATTCCGATCACGATGTACCAAATGTATAGGGTAAAACTTTTGATGAAATTCCAATTTCAATCGTTTGTAATTCCACGATCCTGTATCATCACATAGCCTATACCATGTCAATGCTTTATCCCTCAAAGATAAGGGAAACACCTTCTTATTGACCTCATCCTCGGGCAAACCTGCAAGCTTAAATAAACCAAAAACCTCATCTACATAGATTAGATGCAAGTCATGATGTCATGTTCCATCTCCTTTAAAAGGATTAACCAACAATTTCTCTAGCATACCCGAAGGAATCTCATAATAAATATTTTCAGTAGGTGCAGTAGGTTGAGGAGCAACTCTTTGTGTTTCCGGTCGGGGTGAAGATACCCCGAACAAGCTCTTCAAAGGATTAGTTTCCATAGTGACAAGTGACAATAAATTTCAGCACACGTTATAAATGTTTCCTTACCAAATTCCACTTACCAAAGGCGCTTCACTCCCCGGCAACGGCGCCAGAAAAGAGTCTTGATGACCCACAAGTATAGGGGATCTATCTTAGTCCTTTCGATAAGTAAGAGTGTCGAATCCAACGAGGAGCAGAAGGGAAGGATAAGCAGTTTTCAGTAAGGTATTCTCTGCAAGCACTGAAATAGTTGGTAACAGATAGTTGTATCATAAGATAATTTGTAACGGGTAACGAGTAACAATAGTAACAAAGGTGTAGAAATGTGGCCCAATCCCTTTTGTAGCAGGGGACAAGCCTGAACGAACTCTTATATAAAGTAAAGTGCTCCCGAGGACACATGGGAATTACTATCAAGCTAGTTTTCATCATGTTCATATGATTCAGGTTCGCTACTTTGATAGTTTGATATGTGGGTGGACCGGTGCTTGGGTGCTTCCCTTACTTGGACAAACATCCCACTTATGATTAACCCCTCTCGCAAGCATCCGCAACTATGAAAGAAGAATTAAGACAAAGTCTAACCATATCATTAAACTAGTGGATCCAACTCAGCCCCTTACGACACAACGCATAAACTAGGGTTTAAGATTCTGTCACTTTAGCAACCCATCATCTACTTATTACTTCCCAATGCCTTCCTCTAGGCCCAAATAATGGTCAAGTTTCATGTAGTCAACGTTCACATAACACCACTAGAGGAGAGACAACATACATCAAAATATCGAACGAATACAAAATTCACATGACTATTATTAGCAAGACTTATCCCATGTCCTCAGGAACGAATGTAACTACTCACAAATCATAATTATGTTCATGATCAGAGAGGTATTGAATAGCATTAAGGATCTGAACATATGATCTTCCACCAAACAAACCAACTAGCATCAACTACAATAAGCAATTAACACTACTAGCAACCTTACAAGTACCAATCGGAGTTGCGAGACGGAGATCGAATACAAGAGATGAACTAGGGTTTGGAGATGAGATGGTGCTGATGAAGATGTTGATGGAGATGAGTCCCCTCCGATGAGAGGAGTGTTTGTGATGATGATGGCGACAATTTCCCTCTCCGGGAGAGAAGTTTCCCCGGCAGAACAGCCCTGCCGGAGCTCTAGATTGGTTCTGCTCAAGTTCCGCCTCGTGGCAGCGGCGTCTCCTCCCGAAAGCTGTATTCTGATTTTTTTTCTCGGACGAAACCCTTGATATAGGAGAAGATGGGGGCCAGAGGAGCTACGTGGGCCCCATGAGCCTGCCAGGTGCGGCCAGGGGGGGTACCCGCGCCTGGTGGGCTCGTGGCCCACTGGCAGCCCCTCTCTGGTTGATTCTTTCTCAAGTATTTTTTATATATTCCACAAAAATTCCTCGTAAATTTTCAGGTCATTCCGAGAACTTTTATTTCTGCACAAAAACAACACCATGGCTGTTTTGCTGAAAACAGCGTCAGTCCGAGTTAGTTTTATTCAAATCATGCAAATTAGAGTCCAAAACAAGGGCAAAAGAGTTTGGAAAAGTAGATATGTTGGAGATGTATCAAACGGCGCTGGGATCGCCGCTCAAGCCCTCGACATTATGCCTCTATGTCTCCCTTCAGGATTTTTTTGGGAACTTAGTAATTGTTATTTTGTTCCGTTGTTGTGTAGAAACATTATCTCTGAATCATGTTTAGTACACGATGGGTACTCCTACAAGTCTGAGAACAATGGTTGTTCACTTTATTGTGAGGATATGTTTTATGGATTTGCACCCATTATTGGGGGCCTTTTCATACTGAATTTTGAATGTGAAAATGATGTCTTTAACGTGTATTCTAAATGCCTTAGGAAGGCTGATACCACCACCACTTTCATGTGGCACTGTCGACTTGGCCACATCGGAAAGAAACGCATGCAAAGACTCCATAAAGATGGAGTTTTACCGTCCCTTGATTTTGAATCATTTGACACATGTGAAGCTTGCTTGATGGAAGAAATGACCAAGACGCCGTTCACGAGTCATCCTGAACGAGCAAGTGAATTATTGGAAATAATACATAGTGATGTATGTGGTCCAGTGATCACAATAGCATGGGGTGGGTATTTATACTTCGTAACTTTTACTGATGATTTAAGTAGGTATGGATATATCTACTTGATGAAGCATAAGTCGGAAACCTTTGAAAAGTTCAAAGAATTTCCGAATGAGGTAGAAAATCATCGTAACAAAAAGATTAAGTTTCTGCTGTCTGATCGTGGAGGCGAATATCTTAGTCACGAGTTTGGCCAACATCTGAGTGACCGTGGAACCGTATCACAGTTTATACCTCCCGGAACTCCACAGAGAAATGGAGTATCGGAAAGACGTAACCGAACCCTGTTGGACATGGTAAGGTCGATGATGTCATTTTCAGATCTACCGATATCGTTTTGGGGTCACGCACTACTCACGACTGCTCACACACTTAACAGAGAACCGTCTAAGTCTGTTGAGACGACACCATATGAGATATGGCACGGGAAGAAACCCGACCTGTCGTTTCTCAAAATTTGGGGTTGTGAGGCATACGTAAAGCATTTACAGCCAAGCAAACTTGATCCCAGATCAGAAAAATGTACTTTGTCGGTTATCTCAAGGATACAGCTAGGTATTCTTTCTATCACATCTCCGAGAGCAAAGTAATTGTTGCAAAACATGGAGTCTTTCTTGAGAAAGAGTTTCTCGCTAAAGAAGTGAGTGGGAAGACGGTAGAACTTAATGAGATTATTGAATCTTTGGCAACTATTGATATGGCTAAGGAACCAGAAGTAATCCCGCAAATTATCCCTACAACCGAGCCGGAAGTTGTCGCATGTGATGCGGAAACTTCAGACAATGTTGTAACTGGACCGCGCAGATCAGGTAGGGTTGTCCAGCCACCTGAGTATTTTCATAACGAAATCTTCATTCTTGAAGACGATGAACATGCGCACTACAAGGAAGCGATGGTGGGGCCTAGCTCAAGGGAATGGCACAAAGCCATGATGTCCAAAATGGAATCCATGTACGAAAACCAAGTTTGGAATTTCGAAGAACTTCCAGATGGCGTAAATACCATTGGTTGTAAATGGATTTTTAAAAGAAAGACGGACGCGGATGGTAACATTACTATCCACAAAGCTAGTCTTGTCGCGAAAGGCTTCACGCAAGTTCCGGGAGTGGACTACGACGAGACTTTCTCGCCCGTAGCTATATTTAGGTCTGTTCGAATATTACTAGCAATTGCTGCTTATTTCGATTATGAAATATGTAAGATGGATGTCAAAACGGCTTTCCTAAATGGAAACCTTGAACAGGATGTATACATGATATAGCCAGAAGGTTTTGTTGATCCTAAGAATGCTGGAAAAGTATGTAAGCTTCAGAAAGCCATCTATGGTCTGAAGCAAGCATCAAGGAGCTGGAACATTTGTTTTGATGAAGTGGTCAAAGAGTTTGTCTTCATCAGGAATGATGAAGAATCTTGTGTTTACAAGAAGTTAAGTGGGAGGGCAAAAGCATTTCCAATCTTGTATGTGGATGGCATATTGTTGATTGGAAATGATGTGAATTTTCTTATCGAAATAAAAGACTCATTGAAAAGGAGTTTTTCAATGAAAGACTTAGGTGAAGCGGCATATGTATTGGGCATCAGGATCTATAGAGATAGATCAAGACGCCTAATAGCGCTTAGCCAAAGCACGTACATTGACAAGGTGTTGGAAAGGTTCAACATGGAGAACTCCAAGAAAAGCCTACTCCCCATGTCACCTGGCACAGTGCTTTGCAAGAATCAGAGTCCTCGGATCCTCGATGAGCGAGTACAAATGAATGATATTCCATATGCTTCGGCAGTTGGTTCTGTTATGTATGCCATGCTATGTACAAGACCGGATGTTTCTGTTGGGAGACGTAGTAGTAAATCAAAATTTTCCTACGTGTCACCAAGATCTATCTATGGAGAAACCAGTAAACGAGTGGGGAGAGATTGGATCTTCATACCTTTGAAGATCGCTAAGCGGAAGCGTTACAAGAACGCGGTTGATGGAGTCGTACTCGCAGCGATTCAGATCGCGGTAGATCCGATCAAGTGCCGAACGGACGGCACCTCCGCGTTCAACACACGTGCAGCCCGGTGACGTCTCCAACACCTTGATCCAGCAAGGAGGAAGGAGAGGTTGGGGAAGGACTCCAACAGCAGCACGACGGCGTGGTGGTGGTGGAGTAGCAAGGTATTCCGACAGGGCTTCGCCTAAGCGCTGCGGAGGAGGAAGAAGAGAGGTAGGGCTTCGCCGTGAGAGAGAGAGATCAAATCCTGTCTCAAAACATCCAAAACCTCAAGTATATATATAGGAGGAGGGACGTGGAGGGCTGGCTTGGCCTCTACTCCAAAGAGGAGATGGCCGGCTGAATTAAAGGGAGAGTCCACCTCCCACAAGGGAGGTGGATCTCCTCCTTTTAAATCCTTTTTGCCTTATCTCCTTATCTCCAGCCGCATGGGCCTTTAGCAAAAGTCTTGCCCAGCCCAATAAGGGCTGGCACACTTTATCTAACAGCCCATGTGGTCCTTTGGTCGTCACACCCCTCCCGGGGGTCCTCCGGCACCCTCCCGGCACTCCCGGTACACTACCGATGAGCCCGAAAACTTTCCGGTGACCAAAACTGGACTTCCTATATATCAATCTTTACCTCCGGACCATTCCGGAGCTCCTCGTGACGTCCGGGATCTCATCCGGGACTCCGAACAACCTTCGGTAATCACGTATACCTTTTCCCTATAACCCTAGCGTCATCGAACCTTAAGTGTGTAGACCCTACGGGTTCGGGAGACACGTAGACATGACCGAGACACCTCTCCGGCCAATAACCAACAGCGGGATCTGGATACCCATGTTGGCTCCCACGTACTCCACGATGATCTCATCGGATGAACCACGATGTCAGGGATTCAATCAATCTCGTATACAATTCCCTTTGTCTATCGGTATGGTACTTGCCCGAGATTCGATCGTCGGTATCGCCATACCTTGTTCAATCTCGTTACCGGCAAGTCTCTTTACTCGTTCCGTAACACATCATCCCGTGGCTAACTCCTTAGTCACATTGAGCTCATTATGATGATGTCTTACCGAGTGGGCCCAGAGATACCTCTCCGTCACACGGAGTGACAAATCCCAGTCTTGATTCGTGTCAACCCAACAGACACTTTCGGAGATACCCGTAGCGTACCTTTATAGCCACCCAGTTACGTTGTGACGTTTGGCACACCCAAAGCATTCCTACGGTATCCGGGAGTTACACAATCTCATGGTCTAAGGAAATGATACTTGACATTGAAAAGCTTTAGCAAACGAACTACACGATCTTGTGCTATGCTTAGGATTGGGTCTTGTCCATCACATCATTCTCCTAATGATGTGATCCCGTTATCAACGACATCCAATGTCCATGGTCATGAAACCGTGACCATCTATTGATCAACGAGCTAGCCAACTAGAGGCTCACTAGGGACATGTGATGGTCTATGTATTCACACATGTATTACGGTTTCTGGTTAACACAATTGTAGCATGAATAATAGACAATTATCATGAACTAGGAAATACAATAATAACCATTTTATTATTGCCTCTAGGGCATATTTCCAACAGTCTCCCACTTGCACTAGAGTCAATAATCTAGTTACATTGTGATGAATCGAACACCCATAGCGTTCTGGTGTTGATCATGTTTTGCTCGTGAGAGAGGTTTAGTCAACGGATCTGCGACATTCAGATCCGTATGCACTTTACAAATATCTATGTCTCCCTCCTGAATGTAATCACGGATGGAGTTGAAGCGGCGCTTGATGTGTCTTGTCTTCTTGTGAAACCTGGGCTCCTTCGCAAGGGCAATAGCTCCAGTGTTGTCACAGAGTAGAGTCATCGGGCCCGACGCATTTGGAATCACTCCTAGGTCGGTGATGAACTCCTTCATCCAGACTCCCTCCTTTGCTGCTTCCGAAGCAGCTACGTACTCCGCTTCACATGTAGATGCCGCCACGACGCTTTGCTTGCTGCTACTCCAGCTGACTGCCCCTCCATTCAAAATATACACGTATCCGGTTTGCGACTTAGAGTCGTCCGGATCTGTGTCGAAGCTAGCGTCGACGTAACCCTTTACGACGAGCTCTTCGGCACCTCCATATATGAGAAACATGTCCTTTGTCCTTTTCAGGTACTTCAGGATATTCTTGACCGCTGTCCAGTGTTCCGCTCCGGGATCACTTTGGTACCTCCCTACCAAACTTATGGCAAGGTTCACATCAGGTCTGGTACGCAGCATGGCATACATGATAGAGCCTATGGCTGAAGCATAGGGGATGACACTCATCTCTTCTCTATCCTTTGCCGTGGTCGGGCATTGAGTCGTACTCAATCTCACACCTTGCAACACAGGCAAGAACCCCTTCTTGGACTGATGCATATTGAACTTCTTCAATATCTTTTCAAGGTATGTGCTTTGTGAAAGACCAATGAGGCGTTTCGATCTATCTCTATAGATCTTAATACCTAATATGTAAGCAGCTTCTCCAAGGTCCTTCATTGAAAAACACTTATTCAAGTAGGCCTTGATACTTTCCAAGAGTTCTATATTATTTCCCATTATCAGCATGTCATCCACATACAGTATAAGAAATGCTATAGAGCTCCCACTCACTTTCTTGTAAATACAAGGTTCTCCATAAACCTGTACAAACCCAAACGCTTTAATCACCTCATTAAAGCGAATGTTCCAACTCCGAGATGCTTGCACCAGCCCATAGATGGAGCGCTGGAGCTTGCATACCTTGTTAGCATCTTTAGGATCGACAAAACCTTCCGGCTGCATCATATACAGTTCTTCCTTGAGGAAGCCATTAAGGAATGCCGTTTTGACGTCCATTTGCCAGATCTCATAATCATAAAATGCGGCAACTGCTAACATGATTCGGACTGACTTTAGCATCGCTACGGGTGAGAAAGTCTCATCGTAGTCAACTCCTTGAACTTGTCGATAACCCTTAGCGACAAGCCGAGCTTTATAGGCGGTGACATTACCGTCCGCGTCAGTCTTCTTCTTAAAGATCCATTTGTTTTCAATGGCTCGCTTATCATTAGGCAAGTCCACCAAAGTCCATACTTTGTTCTCATACATGGATCCTATCTCGGATTTCATGGCCTCAAGCCATTTGTTGGAATCCGGGCCCGCCATCGCTTCTTCATAGTTCGAAGGTTCACCGTTGTCCAACAACATGATCTCTAGGACAGGATTGCCGTACCACTCTGGTGCGGAACGTGTCCTGGTGGACCTTCGAATAGCAACTTGATCTGAAGTTTCATGATCATCATCATTAACTTCCTCTCTAGCCGGTGTAGGCTCCACAGAAACAACTTCCTGTGCTGCGCTACTCTCCGGTTCGAGTGGAGGCACAATTTCCTCATCAAGTTCTATTTTCCTCCCACTTACTTCTTTCGAGAGAAACTCTTTCTCGAGAAAGGATCCATTCTTGGCAACAAAGACTTTGCCTTCGGATCGTAGGTAGAAGGTATACCCAATAGTCTCCTTGGGATATCCTATGAAGACGCACTTTTCCGCTTTGGGTTCGAGCTTCTCAGGTTGAAGTTTCTTCACATAAGCATCGCATCCCCAAACTTTTAGAAACGACAGCTTAGGTTTCTTTCCAAACCACAATTCATACGGTGTCGTCTCAACGGATTTAGACGGTGCCCTATTTAAAGTGAATGCGGCAGTCTCTAATGCATATCCCCAAAATGATAGCGGTAAGTCGGTAAGAGACATCATAGATCGCACCATATCCAATAGAGTGCGATTACGACGTTCAGACACACCATTTCGCTGGGGTGTGCCGGGCGGCGTGAGTTGTGAAACAATTCCACATTTCCTAAGGTGCGTGCCAAACTCGTGACTTAAATATTCTCCGCCACGATCAGATCGTAGGCATTTTATTTTCCTGTCACGTTGATTCTCGACCTCACTCTGAAATTCCTTGAACCTTTCAAAAGTTTCAGACTTGTGTTTCATTAAGTAGACATAACCATATCTACTCAAGTCATCAATGAGGGTGAGAACATAACGGTAGCCACCGCGAGCCTCGACGCTCATTGGACCGCATACATCGGTATGTATTATTTCCAACAAGTCAGTTGCTCGCTCCATTGTTCCGGAGAACGGAGTCTTGGTCATCTTGCCCATGAGTCATGGTTCGCATGTGTCAAATGATTCGAAATCAAGTGACTCCAAAATTCCATCAGCATGGAGCTTCTTCATGCGTTTGACACCAATATGGCCAAGACGGCAGTGCCACATGTAAGTGGGACTATCGTTATCAACTTTACACTTTTTGGTACTCACACTATGGACATGTGTAACATCACGTTCGAGATTCATCAAAAATAAACCATTGACCAGCGGGGCATGAGCATAAAACATTTCTCTCATATAAATAGAACAACCATTATTCTCGGATTTAAATGAGTAGCCATCTCGCATCAAGCGAGATCCAGATACAATGTTCATGCTCAAAGCTGGTACTAAATAACAATTATTAAGGTTTAAAACTAATCCCGAAGGTAGATGTAGAGGTAACGTGCCGACGGCGATCACATCGACCTTGGAACCATTCCCGACACGCATCGTCACCTCATCCTTGGCCAGCCTCCGCTTATTCCGCAGCTCCTGCTTGGAGTTACAAATGTGAGCAACTGCATCGGTATCAAATACCCAGGAGCTACTACGAGCGCTGGTCAAGTACACATCAATAACAAGTATATCACATATACCTTTAATGTTGCCGTCCTTCTTATCCGCTAAATACTTGGGGCAGTTCCGCTTCCAGTGACCGGTACCCTTGCAATAAAAGCACTCAGTCTCAGGCTTGGGTCCATTTTTCTTCTTCTTCCCGGCAACTTGCTTACCGGGCGCAGCAACAGCTTTGCCGTCCTTCTTGAAGTTCTTCTTACCCTTGCCTTTCTTGAAACTAGTGGTCTTATTCACCATCAACACTTGATGCTCCTTTTTGATCTCGACCTCCGCTGATTTCAGCATCGAGTACAACTCAGGAATGGACTTCTCCATACCTTGCATGTTGTAGTTCATCACAAAGCTCTTGAAGCTAGGTGGAAGCGACTGGAGGATTCTGTCAATGACCGAGTCATCTGGGATATTAACCCCCAGCTGAGTCAAGCGGCTGTGTAGCCCAGACATCTTGAGGATGTGCTCACTGACAGAACTATGCTCCTCCATCTTACAGCTGAAGAACTTGTCGGAGACATCATATCTCTCGACCCGGGCATGAGCTTGAAAAACCAGTTTCAGCTCCTGGAACATCTCATATGCTCCGTGTTGCTCAAAACGCTTTTGGAGCCCCGGTTCTAGACTGTAAAGCATGCCGCATTGAACAAGGGAGTAATCATCGCAGCGTGATTGCCAAGTGTTCATAACATCTTGTTCCGCTGGGAGAACGGGTGCGTCACCTAGCGGTGCATCTAGGACATACAATCTCTTGGAAGCTATGAGGATGATCCTCAAGCTACGGACCCAGTCCGCATAGTTGCTTCCATCATCTTTCAGCTTGGTTTTCTCTAGGAACGCGTTGAAATTGAGGGTGACATTCGCGTTGGCCATTGGATCTACATCATAGATTGTAAAGACAATTTTAGACTAAGTTCATGATAATTAAGTTCACTTAATCAAATTAATGAACTCCCACTTAGACAGACATCTCTCTAGTCTTCCAAGTGATACATGATCCATGTCAACTAGCCCGTGTCCGATCATCACGTGAGACGGACTAGTCATCCATGGTGAACATCTTCATGTTGATCGTATCTTCTATACGACTCATGTTCGACCTTTCGGTCTTCCGTGTTCCGAGGCCATGTCTGTACATGCTAGGCTCGTCAAGTCAACCTAAGTGTTTCGCGTGTGTAAATCTGGCTTACACCCGTTGTATGCGAACGTTAGAACCTATCACACCCGATCATCACGTGGTGCTTCGGAACAACGATCCTTAGCAACGGTGCACAGTTAGGGTGAACACTTCTCTTGAAATTTTATTGAGAGATCATCTTATTTACTACCGTCGTTCTAAGCAAATAAGATGTAAACATGATAAACATCACATGCAATCAATATAGTGACATGATATGGCCAATATCATTTTGCTCCTATGATCTCCATCTTCGGGGCACCATGATCATCACTGTCACCGGCACGACACCATGATCTCCATCATCATGATCTCCATCATTGTGTCTTCACGAAGTTGTCTCGCCAACTATTACTTCTACTACTATGGCTAACGCTTAGCAATAAAGTAAAGTAATTACATGGCGTTTATGATTGACACGCAGGTCATACAATAAATAAGACAACTCCTATGGCTCCTGCCGGTTGTCATAATCATCGACATGCAAGTCGTGAATCCTATTACAAGAACATGATCAATTCATACATCACAATGCATCACATCACATCCTTTGGCCATATCACATCACAAGGCACATGCTGCAAAAACAAGTTAGACGTCCTCTAATTTGTAGTTGCAAGTTTTTACGTGGCTGCTATAGGTTACTAGCAAGAACGTTTCTTACCTACGTCAACACCACAACGTGATTTGCCAATTGCTATTTACCCTTCATAAGGACCCTTTTCATCGAATCCGATCCGACTAAGGTAGGAGAGACAGACACCCGCTAGCCACCTTATGCATCTAGTGCATGTCAGGCGGTGGAACCGGTCTCACGTAAGCGTACGTGTAAAGTTGGTCCGGGCCGCTTCATCCCACAATACCGCCGAATCAAGATAAGACTAGTAGCGGCAAGCAAATTAACAAACTCGACGCCCACAACTGCTTTGTGTTCTACTCGTGCATAGATTCTACGCATAGACCTAGCTCATGATGCCACTGTTGGGAGACGTAGTAGTAAATCAAAATTTTCCTACGTGTCACCAAGATCTATCTATGGAGAAACCAGTAAACGAGTGGGGAGAGATTGGATCTTCATACCTTTGAAGATCGCTAAGCGGAAGCGTTACAAGAACGCGGTTGATGGAGTCGTACTCGCAGCGATTCAGATCGCGGTAGATCCGATCAAGTGCCGAACGGACGGCACCTCCGCGTTCAACACACGTGCAGCCCGGTGACGTCTCCAACACCTTGATCCAGCAAGGAGGAAGGAGAGGTTGGGGAAGGGCTCCAACAGCAGCACGACGGCGTGGTGGTGGTGGAGTAGCAAGGTATTCCGACAGGGCTTCGCCTAAGCGCTGCGGAGGAGGAAGAAGAGAGGTAGGGCTTCGCCGTGAGAGAGAGAGAGATCAAATCCTGTCTCAAAACATCCAAAACCTCAAGTATATATATAGGAGGAGGGACGTGGAGGGCTGGCTTGGCCTCTACTCCAAAGAGGAGATGGCCGGCTGAATTAAAGGGAGAGTCCACCTCCCACAAGGGAGGTGGATCTCCTCCTTTTAAATCCTTTTTGCCTTATCTCCTTATCTCCAGCCGCATGGGCCTTTAGCAAAAGTCTTGCCCAGCCAAATAAGGGCTGGCACACTTTATCTAACAGCCCATGTGGTCCTTTGGTCGTCACACCCCTCCCGGGGGTCCTCCGGCACCCTCCCGGCACTCCCGGTACACTACCGATGAGCCCGAAAACTTTCCGGTGACCAAAACTGGACTTCCTATATATCAATCTTTACCTCCGGACCATTCCGGAGCTCCTCGTGACGTCCGAGATCTCATCCGGGACTCCGAACAACCTTCGGTAATCACGTATACCTTTTCCCTATAACCCTAGCGTCATCGAACCTTAAGTGTGTAGACCCTACGGGTTCGGGAGACACGTAGACATGACCGAGACACCTCTCCGGCCAATAACCAACAGCGGGATCTGGATACCCATGTTGGCTCCCACGTACTCCACGATGATCTCATCGGATGAACCACGATGTCAGGGATTCAATCAATCCCGTATACAATTCCCTTTGTCTATCGGTATGGTACTTGCCCGAGATTCGATCGTCGGTATCGCCATACCTTGTTCAATCTCGTTACCGGCAAGTCTCTTTACTCGTTCCGTAACACATCATCCCGTGGCTAACTCCTTAGTCACATTGAGCTCATTATGATGATGTCTTACCGAGTGGGCCCAGAGATACCTCTCCGTCACACGGAGTGACAAATCCCAGTCTTGATTCGTGTCAACCCAACAGACACTTTCGGAGATACCCGTAGCGTACCTTTATAGCCACCCAGTTACGTTGTGACGTTTGGCACACCCAAAGCATTCCTACGGTATCCGGGAGTTACACAATCTCATGGTCTAAGGAAATGATACTTGACATTGAAAAGCTTTAGCAAACGAACTACACGATCTTGTGCTATGCTTAGGATTGGGTCTTGTCCATCACATCATTCTCCTAATGATGTGATCCCGTTATCAACGACATCCAATGTCCATGGTCATGAAACCGTGACCATCTATTGATCAACGAGCTAGCCAACTAGAGGCTCACTAGGGACATGTGATGGTCTATGTATTCACACATGTATTACGGTTTCTGGTTAACACAATTGTAGCATGAATAATAGACAATTATCATGAACTAGGAAATACAATAATAACCATTTTATTATTGCCTCTAGGGCATATTTCCAACAGTTTCCTATGCACTAAGTGTTAGCATCCGGTACCAAGGTGGTCCATGATTGGAACACTAGGCCATAGTCAAGGGTATTCTTAAGTACCTCAGAAGGACCAAGGATTTACTCCTTGTGTACGGTGGTGATGAAGAGCTCATTGTAAGTTGTTACACTGATGCAGGCTTCATGACTGACCCAGATGACTTCAAATCTCAATCTGGCTATGTTTTCATATTGAACAACGGCGCAGTTGATTGGAAAAGTTCCAAACAAAAGACTGTGGCAGATTCTACGACGAAGGCGGAATATGTTCCATGCTATGTTTATGTTCCTTAGCGGCGCAGTTTATGTTCCATGCTATAACTGCAATGATTCTCGAGTCTACCGTAACCACGAGGCTTGGAGGGAAACTCATGTGCACGTGTGGTATAATAAATGATAAATTGAATTCCTAGTCTAGCCTCTAAGACTGCCTCAAGTATTGCATGATGATCCTGTTTTCCTGATCATGTGCATGGCTATGCTGGCAATTTTGAGGGCACGATGTTGGTAGAACACTCGTGTTGAATCGATCCAAATTGATGTTATGCTATGAGATACATTCGTCACAAGTTAATGGTTAATAACACAGAGATGGTTAACGTTTGCATAATTCCTTAGACCATGAGAGTGTCGAGTTTCTTCATGCTTGCTTCATGAACTTTGGGGTTTGTTAAATGTCATCCGTAAATGGGTAGCTATTACGGCAGCTTACTGGTTCATGGAAAAGTATGTCAAGTAACTTGATAGCTCAAGATTGGGAGTTGCTCCTCCGACGATGGAGAGATATCTCTGGGCCCTCTCGGTGTTACGGTATCCATCATCGTCTGGCCAAACACTTTGTGATTTGATCACGGGGATGCTGGAACACGGGAACGAGAAAAGAGAACAATACCGGCAAACGAGATAACTGTCATAGTGGACAAGTTGTTGATCCACGAGGATGCATACATGTATCACCTCGGGTAATTGTAACATATCGTGAAGCAACATGAATAGCTCATGGCAACTGGAGGTTCGCTCGAATATTCATTCGTGTGGGTATAGGGGTCAATATGGGTGTCCACGGCTCCGATGTTGATCATTGATTGGAGGAGGTTCCGGGTCTTGTCTATGCTTCACCGAACCTATAGGGTCACACACTTAAGGGTCATATATCTGTTGAATGCTAGGCAAGGAGTCTGAGAGAAAATCACCAAAAAGTTTCGGACACCGGAAAATTTTCGGTCAACGGAAAAGTTCCGTAGACAGAACACCAGACCAGTTTCGGTAAAACTAAAAAGTAGTTTCAGGGGATACCATTAAGTCAAATTGGTTTCGGCACATGCCTGATAATTCTTGGAGGGTGTCGGAATCATTTTGGAAACTTCTGGGAATTTTCCGGAAGAAAAACCGGAAATGTTCCGGATCTGCCGGAACTTGCATAGATGAAAATCACTATTCTGGAATTGTTCCGGATCGCATTGAAAATTATTTTAGTGGGGTACTAGAATTGTTCTAAGCCCACATAAATATTTTCCGTTCGACTCGATGCTGAAAAATGTCGTCGTGAATAGTGAAAGTGCTTTTTGGATATTTATGGAAAAGCACCTTTTTGGATATTTCCAAAAAAGCTTCTAGAAGGGATTGAGGAGGAAGGTAGCTCCTCATGCCCCCCCCAAGGGGTGGTCGGCCAAGGGTGGAGCTCCTCCATGGAGCTCCACATTGCACCCCTTTTCCTTCTTATGATTTTCTATGTGTGACATAAAGTGGGGGTAGTTTGGTATTTTCAAGTCCCAACCCTACCCCTTGGCTTTCCTATAAATAGAGGAGATGTGGGCTGCCATCTCTTCATCCTTGTGCTCTCATACACATGCTTTGATTTGCAAGATCTCTCTCTCTCCCTCCCACGAAAAGAATCTTTCGTAGAGCCGAAAGGCTGTCTGGGTTCCGGCAGGAACTAGTTCTGGACAGCGAAGCCCTGCCGGATAGATGACACCGTATGTGTGCAACCCTGTAGAGAGGTCATAGTTTTGATCTTTTTCCCGAGGGGCTGTTCGTGTGTCCTCCCATAGGGCTGTCCGAGTCTTCGTTCGAGTTTCGAGGGTCCTCCCAAAGGGTTGTCCGCGACATCGTCCGGGGGACTGTCTGACCGCCTCCCGAAGGGCTGTCCGACGAGGGAGTACATCCTCGCGGTTGGGAGGTTGTAAAATCCTAGCTGTGGGGATCTGAACCAATGATCTCCACCGACTGTTCTTCCGCTACGCTTCGAGTCGGTACGGATCAGATCAAACCTTGTATGCAGTCTCCATAGTGGTCCTGTGCGTGCTCGCTATACCGGAAATTTTTGTTTTCTGTTGCGTTCCCCAATAGTTCCTTTTGTACTTCGGTATGTTACTTGGCCGAGATTTGATCATCGGTATCTCCATACCTAGTTCAACCTCGTTACCGTCAAGTCTCTTTACTCGTTCCGTAATTCAATATCCGGTGACTAACACTTAGTCACATTGCTTGCAAGGATTATTGTGATGTTGTATTACCATGTGGGCCCTGAGATACGTCACACAGAGTAACAAATCCTAGTCTTGATCCATGCCAACCCAACAAACACCCTCGGATATACCTGTAGAGCACCTTTATAGCCACCCAGTTACGTTGTGACGTTTGATACACACAAGGCACTCCTCCGGTGTCAATGTGTTGCATGATCTCATGGTCATAGGAACATATACTTGACATGCAGAAAACAATAACAATAAACTAACGCGATCATATGCTACGTTTGTAGTTTGGGTCTTGTCCATCACATCATTCTCCTAATGATGTGATACCGTTATCAAATGACATCACATGTCAATGGCTAGGAAATCTTGACCATGTTTGTTCAACGAGCTAGTTCACTAGAGGCATACTAGCGACAAAGTGTTGTCTATTTAGCCACACATGTAATGTGTTTCCAATAAATACAATTATATCATGGATAATAAACGATTATCATGAACAAGGAAATATAATAATAAACACTCTATTTATTGCCTCTAGGGCATATTTCCAAAAGTATCCCACTTGCACTAGAGTCAATAATCTAGTTCACATCACTATGTGATTTACATTGTAATGAATCGAACACCCATGCAGTTCTGGTGTTGATCATGTTTAGCCCTTGGAAGAGGTTTAGTCAATGGGTCTGCAATATTCAGATCCGTGTGCACTTTGCAAATATTTATGTCCTTCTCTTCGATGTAATCGCGGATGGAGTTGAAGCGTCGCTTTATGTGTCTGGTCCTCTTGTGAAACCTTGGTTCCTTGGCCAGCACAATGGCACCAGTGTTATCACAGAACAAGTTCATTGGATTCAGTGCACTGGTCACTACTCCAAGATCTGTTATGAACTGCTTCATCCAGACACCTTCCTTTGCTGTCTCTGAGGCTGCGATGTACTCCGCTTCGCACGTAGGATCGGCTACCACGCTTTTCTTGGAACTGCACTAGCTTACCGCTCCCCCGTTGAGAATAAATACGTATCCGATTTGCGACTTAGATTCATCTGAATCAGTGTCAAAGCTTGCATCGACGTAACCCTTTACGACGAGCTCTTCATCACCTCCATAAACGAGAAACATTTCCTTAGTCCTTTTCAGGTACTTAAGGATATTCTTGACCGCTACCCAGTGCTCCATTCTAGGATCACTTTGAAACCTTCCGGCCATACTTATGGCAAGGTTGACATCGGGTCTTGTGCATAGCATTGCATACATGATAGAGCCTATGGCTGAATCATAGGGGATGACACTCATCTTTTCTGTATCTTTTGCAGTCACTGGGCATTGAGTCTTACTCAACTTCACACCTTGTAACACAGGCAAGAACCCCTTCTTGGACTGATCCATTTTGAACTTCTTCAAAACTTTATCAAGGTATGTGCACTGTGAAAGTGCTATTAAGCGTATCGATCTATCTCTATAGATCTTAATGCCTAATATGAAGGCAGCTTCTCCTAGGTCCTTCATTGAAAAACTCTTGTTCAAATATTCCTTCACACTTTCCAGCATTCCTATATTGTTTCCAATCAGCAATATGTCATCCACACATAATACTAGAAACGCTATAGAGCTCCCACTCACTTTCTTGTAAATACAAGCTTCTCCATAAACTTGTATAAACCCAAACGCTTTGATCACCTCATCAAAGCGCTTATTCCAACTGCGAGATGCTTGCACCAGTCCATAAATGGATCGCTGGAGTTGGCAAACTTTCTTAGCATTCTCTAGATCGACAAAACCTTCCGGTTGCATAATATACAACTCTTCCTCAAGGAAGTCGTTGAGGAACGCTGTTTTGACATCCATCTGCCAAATTTCATAGTCGAAATATGCAGCTATTGCTAACATGATTCTGACGGACTTAAGCATCGCTATGGGTGAGAAGGTCTCATCGTAGTCAACTCCTTGAACTTGTGAAAAACCCTTTGCCACAAGTCGAGCTTTATAGACAGTGACATTACCGTCCTCGTCCGTCTTCTTCTTAAAGATCCATTTGTTATGAATGGCCTTTCCCCCTTGAGGTAATACTTCCAAAGTCCATACTTTGGTTTCATACATGGATCCCATCTCGGATTTCATGGCCTCTAACCATTTCTCAGAATCCGGGCCCATCATCGCTCCTCCATAGCTCGTAGGTTCATTGTTGTCCAACAACATGACCTCCAAGAGAGGGTTGCCGTACCACTCAGGAGCAGTACGCGCCCTTGTCGACCTATGAGGTTCAATAGTAACTTGATCCGAAGCTTCATGATCATCATCTTTAACTTTCTCTTCAACTATCGTAGGATCCACAGAAACATCTTTCTCGGCTGCGCTACTCTCTGGTTGAAGTAAAGGTTCAATAACCTCATCAAGCTCTATTTTCCTTCCACTCAATTCTTTTGAGAGAAACTCTTTCTCAAGAAATGTTCTGTTCTTAGCGACAAACACTTTGCCTTCGGATCTGAGATAGAAGGTATACCCGACTGTCTCTTTTGGGTATCCTATGAAGACGCATTTATCCACTTTGGGTTCCAGCTTTCCAGGCTGAAGCTTTTTGACATAAGCATCACATCCCCAAACTTTAAGAAACGACAACTTTGGCCTCTTGCCAAACCATAGCTCATATGGCGTCGTCTCAACAGATTTCGATGGTGCCCTATTTAAAGTGAATGCAGCTGTCTCTAATGCATAACCCCAAGACGATAGTGGCAAATCAGCAAGAGACATCATAGAACGCACCATATCTAATAAGGTTCTATTACGATGTTCGGACACACCATTACGCTATGGTGTTCCAGGGAGTGTCAACTATGAAACAATTCCACACTGTCTTAAGTGACTGCCGAACTCATAACTCAGATATTCACCTCCTCGATCAGATCACATGAATTTAATCTTGTTGTTACGATGATTCTCATCTTCACTCTGAAATTGCTTGAAGTTTTCAAACGTTTCGGACTTGTGTTTGATTAAATAAATATACCCATATCTACTTAAGTCATCAGTGAAGGTGAGAAAATAATGATATCCACCGCGCGCTGTAACATTCATTGGACCGCACACATCATTATGTATGATTTCCAATAAGTCACTTGCCCGTTCCATTGTTCCAGAGAACGACGTTTTAGTAATCTTCCCATGAGGCATGGTTCACATGTGTCAAGTGATTCAAAATCAAGTGACTCCAAAAGTCCATTAGCATGGATCTTCCTCATGCGTTTTACACCAATATGACCTAAACGGTAGTGCCACAAGAAAGTTGTATTATCATTATCAACTCTACATCTTTTGCCATCAATGTTATGAACATGTGTATCATTACTATCAAGATTCAATATGAATAAACCCCTCACATTGGGTGCATGACCATAAAAGATATTACTCATATAAATAGAACAACCATTATTCTCTGATTTAAATGGGTAACTGTCTCGCAATAAACAAGATCCAGATATAATGTTCATGCTTAACAAAGGCACTAAATAACAATTATTCAGGTTCATCACTAATCCCGATGGTAATCGAAGAGAGAGCGTGCCGATGGCGATCACATCAACCTTGGAACCATTTCCCACGCGCATCGTCACTTTGTCCTTCGCCAGCCTTCGTCTATTCCGTAGTTCCTGTTTTGGGTTGCAAATGTGAGCAACCGAACCGGTATCAAATACCCAGGCACTACAATGAGATCTAGTAAGGTACACATCAATAACATGTATATCATATATACCTTGTTTGTCGTTAGCCGCCTTCTTGTTAGCCAGGTACTTGGTGCAGTTCCGCTTCCAGTGACCAGTTCCCTTGCAATGAAAGCACTTAGTTTCTGGCTTGGGTCCAGCCTTGGGCTTCTTTACAGGAGTAGCAACTGCTTTGCCATCCTTCTTGGTTTTACCCTTCTTGCCCTTGCCCTTGCCATTCTTCTTGAAACTAGTGGTTTTATTGACCATCAACACTTGATGTTCTTTCTAGATTTCAGACTCAATGACTTTTAGCATCGCAAACAGCTCGGCGACTGACTTGTTCATCCCGTGCATATTATAGTTCATCATAAAGCTCTTGTAACTAGGTGGCAGGGATTGAAGAACTCTTTCAGTGATCGCCTCTGGCGGAAGGGCAATTCCCAACTCCGCCAAACGAGTCGAATACCCAAACATTCTGAGTATATGTTCACTGATAGACCCATTCTCCTCCATTTTGCAAGCATAGAACTTATCGGAGGTCTCATACCTCTCGATCCGGGCATTCTTCCGAAAGATAAACTTCAACTCCTGGAACATCTCATATGCTCCATGACGTTCAAAACGTCTTTGAAGTCCCGGTTCTAAGTGTTGGGGAACGTCGCATGGGAAACAAAATTTTCCTACGCACACGCAGATCTATCCATGGTGATGAGCATCTACGAGAGGGAGAGTGGATCTACATACCCTTGTAGATCGCTAAGCGGGAAGCGTTCAGAAACGCGGTTGGTGTAGTCGAACTTCTTTGCGATCCAAATCGCCGAGCGTCCTGCGATCTAATCACGAACGATCCCTACCTCTGGGAGACATTCGCCAATCTGCGCGAATACAAGATCAAGCTCAACCTGAAGAAACGCGTCTTCGGCGTCCCTACCGGCCAGCTCCTGGGTTTCTTCGTGTCCGCCCGCGGCATCGAAGCTAACCCCGAGAAGATCCAGGCGATCGAGCACATGCCCAAGCGGGCCCGGCTCCGCGATGTTCAGAAGTTTACCGGCTGCCTCGCCTCCCTCAGCCGGCTCGGCGAGCAGGCCCTGCCCCTCTACGGACTCCTGCGCAAGTCGGCCTTGGTCGAGCCGGGCCGCGACCTCTCGAAGAAGCCGGCCCTGTTTGACTGGCCCGACGACGCGGACGCGGCATTCCGCAACCTCAAGCGGGCTCTCACCAGCGCGCCCATCTTGGCCGCGCCGGCTGAGAAAGAGCCCCTGCTTGCCTACATCGCGGCCACCACGCGCGTGGTCAGCATCGTTCTGGTGGTGGAGCGGCCGGAGGAAGGCAAGGCGCTGCCGACGCAGCGCCCGGTCTACTATCTCAGTGAGGTCCTCTCCGACTCCAAGAAAAACTACCCCCACTACCAGAAGATGTGCTATGGCGTCTACTTCGCCGCCAAGAAGCTGAAGCATTACTTCCAGGAGCACGTCGTCACTGTCGTGAGCACGGCGCCGTTAGGCGAAATCACGGCCGGCTGGGATGCCACCGGCCGGATAGCCAAATGGTCCATCGCCATGGCCGACTATGAGATCCGGTATGAGCCGCGCACCGCCATCAAGTCCCAAGCGATGGCCGACTTCCTCGTCGACTGGGCCGAGACCCAGTTCGTGCCGCCTCCACCCGATTCCACACACTGGCGCATGCATTTCGACGGCTCCAATATGAGGACCGGCCTGGGTGCCGGCATAGTCCTCTCCTCCCCGAAAGGCGGCCAACTCAAGTACACCCTCCAGATCCACTTCGCCGACTCCAACAACGTGGCCGAATACGAGGCCCTCGTCCACGGCCTCCGGCTCACCAAGGAGATTGGCGTCCGGCGCATCCTATGCTTCGGCGACTCCGACCTCGTGGTCCAGCAGGTCTCTGGCGAATGGGACGCCAGGGATGCCAACATGGCCAGGTACCGTTACCTCGTCCAGCAGCTCACCGGCTCCTTCGAGGGCTGCAAGTTCCGTCACGTACCCCGAGCCGACAACGAGGCGGCCGACGCGCTGGCCAAAACTGGTTCCACCCGACTGGCCATCCCTGCCGGTGTCTCCCTCGAGCGGCTGCTCAAGCCCTCGATCAAGCCTTCTCCCGAGTCGGAGTCCATCTTCGTGCCGACAGATGCTGCCGGTCCCACGACCGGGCCGGTCGTCCCGCCAGCCCCGCCAACCGCGGCCGCCTCGCTGGCTCCGGCACCTCCACTCGACGCCGTCATGACGACGGCCAGCTCCCTCGCTTCCGCCTTGCTCCCGGGGACTGGCGTCCCGGTCCCGGGGGCTGGCGCCTCGATCCCGAGGGCTGACGTACCAGTCCCGGGGGCTGACATCCCAGTCCCGGGTGCTGGCGTGCCGGCCCCGGGGGCTGCCGCCTCGGACGCCCCGCTCGAACCCGAGTCAGCTCCCGTCTCGGCCCCCTCGTGGGCTCAACCCATCCTAGCCTTCCTCGAGCGCGGCGAGATCCCCCCCGACGAGGCCACCGCGAGACAAATCCAGCGTCGGGCTCCCGCCTACGGCATCATCAACCACGAGCTCGTCCACCGCAGCACCATCGGCGTCTTCCAACGTTGCGTCGAGCCAGAGAAAGGGCTGGAGATCCTCCTCGACATCCACCAAGGTGAGTGCGGGCATCACTCCGCCTCCCGATCCTTGGTGGCCAAAGCTTTCCGCCACGGCTTCTACTGGCCGACCGCCCTCGAGGCGGCCAAGCATCTGGTCGACAACTGTGAAGGCTGCTAGCGTTTCAGAAACAAAGCCACCTGCCGGCAACCGCCCTCCAGACCATCCCCCTCTCTTGGACTTTCACCGTTTGGGGGCTGGACATGGTGGGACCCTTCAAGACTGCCCGAGGCGGCATGACACACTTGTTGGTCGCCATCGACAAGTTCACCAAGTGGATCGAAGCACGGCCCATCAAGAAACTAGACGACCCAACCGCCGTCCGGTTTATCAAAGACATCACGGTTCGCTACGGCATCCCCCACAACATCATCACCGACAACGGCACGAACTTCGCCAAAGGTGCTCTGGCACGTTGCTGCTTGTGTCAGGGCATCCGGCTCGACCTGGCGTCCGTCGCTCACCCCCAGTCCAACGGCCAGGTCGAAAGGGCGAACGGCTTGCTCCTAGTCGGCATCAAGCCCTGGCTTGTCACACTGCTGGTCCGGTCGGCCGGTTGCTAGGTTAAAGAGATGCCGGCCGTCCTATGGAGCCTCCGGACCATGCCCAACCGGTCGACCGGCTTCACCCCTTTCTTTCTCGTTTACGGGTCCGAGGCGATCATCCCCACCGACATCGAGTTCGATTCACCTCGGGTCGCCCGGTACACCGAGAAGGACGCAAGAGAAGCAAGGGAGGACAGCGTCGACCTCCTTGAAGAAGCCCGCGAGCTGGCCCTGAGCCGGACGGCCATCTACTAGCAGAAGCCCCGGCACTACCACAGCAAGCGAATCCGGCTGCTCTCCTTCCGCGAAGGAGACCTGGTGCTCCGAAGGGGTCAGCGAACAGCCGGCCAGCACAAGCTGTCCTCCCCATGGGAGGGCCCCTTCATCGTCAGCCGAGCGCTGCACAACAATGCCTACTACCTAATAGATGCCCAAAAGCCACAAAAGCGCAAGAGAGACGCGTCCGGTGAAGAAACGGAGCGCCCATGGAACGCGGCACTCCTCCGCCCCTTTTACTGCTGAAAAACCAGTGTATGTACCCTGTACTTTTGCCCCGTCGGGCCCATGAATGCAATGGGGACCTCAAGCCGGCGCTTGGGGCTCACCCCTTTTCAATTTCTCCGGAATACTTTTCCTACCTTCTAAGGCGCGGATCCGGCTCGCGGATCCGCGGGCTCGCCCGGCTCCCCTCCAAGGCGGACGCATAACTGTGAGCAAGCGGCCCTTCGCCTCTCCCGCCCTAACCAGCTACAGACCGGCCCCCGGCTGTCCGGTTGAAGGGACCGCGGGGTACGAAGGAGCTTCTCACACGAAGGTCCGCCAACGCGAGGTAACCGGACTAGTCCCACCACGCTACGTCAGTCTTCGTAGCCGGCCTCTACCGGCTCGACCTAGCCCTAGCCGGCTGACTCTAAAAGCTCGCTACCCTTTCCCGAAGGACGAAGCCCCGTCCCTGTCCTGGACCGGCTCCCGGCCGGCTGGCAGGCGGGGCAGACGCCAGAAGGAATCCTAGCGCACATACACGAGTCAGCTAGCGAAAAGAGAAGGAAAAGCCGGCACACTTTCCCCTGTTCTAAGAGAGCAAGACTTCGATCGAACATAATGATAAAGGCTCACGGCCGCTGGTTCATTGCAATACACATTACAATACACCCCCTGTGGGTGGAACTCCGGTGCTAAAAGTTAACATGCAGAAAAAAGAAATACAAGAAAGATCCAGGCCGGCGGTCTCATGCCGGCCCGCCTTCGGGTGCCGGCGTCTCCAAAACTGGCGGCATTCACGCCGGCGGGGCCAGTGCCTCCGAGGTCGATGCTCCCGGAGTGGTCGAAGTCGTGGCTCCCGCGTTCCCGGCTGGCTCGGAGGGGGCGTAGTCTTCAGAGTCGGACTCGTCGACCATCTCGCCGTCGCTCCCCTCCGGGTCGTCGAAGGCCATCCCGTACGAATCCTCCGGAATGGCCGCGATGTCTTCACCACGCTCCGGGACGTACTCGTCCCACGCGGCAAAGGACGCCAGCTCGCCCGCCCGGGCCTGCAGCTCGCCTGCCACCGCCGCCAGCTCCATCTCCATGCCGGCGCGCTGGGCTGTGAGCAGTCCCAGGTCAAGGCTGGGGTACCATGACCTGGCAACGTGGAGTGCCATTTCCGTGCCAGCACGTGCCACGGAAGCCCTCCAGGCATCCACCCGTGCCGGCCTGGTTTCCAGCCACCGGACAAGCCGAGTCAGTGTGCCTGGCTTCACTGCCTGGGGCCAGAGGGTCCGGACCAGCGCCTGTCCGGCCGCCTTGAACCCCATCAGGATGTGGATGACCGCCTCCAGGCGCACCTCGGCGGCCACCACCACCTCTGCCAAGGTCCACGGGGCGTCCGGCTCTACGACCTCCCCCGGGCACGCCGGTCTTCACGGTCGGACGCCACGGCCGCCACGGCATCGTCCTGGGTGGCGGGGAAGAGACCTAAGAACAAGACAAGAAGTGAGATGGGGAAGAGACCTAAGGACACTCGAGGAAGAAGGGAGAGGAAGTACCGAGGACTTACGTCGCAACATCTGGTCCACCACATGGCCCTGCTCCGTCAGGGCCGCCTCCTGGTCCGCCGCTTCCTGGCGGGTGCGCTTAGCCTCGACCTGAGCCTCGAGCTTTTCTTTCATAGCCTTCGCCACCGCGGCGTCCAGGGCCTCCACCTTGTCGCGGAGGACCTTCTCCCGCTCCTCCGCCTCCTTGCGGAGTGCCTTCTCCTGGGCCGCCAGTTGCTGGCGGTGGGCCTCCTCAAGTTTCTGCCGGTCCACCCTCAGTCTCTCCGCATTCTCGCGGAACTTGCGGCACTCCGTCGCCATGGTGTCCCGTTCCCCGAGAACCCGGATCACCTTCTGTCGGAGGGCGACCGTTTCGACAGTGGCGGCTGCACAAAAGCCAAGTATCGTCAAGATAGGGCGACAATGCAACCCGGCCCGCCACTGCAGCAGCCGGCTTGACTCTCGAGGGACCTCCCCGTTACAGGCACAAGGGTACATACCTTGCAGGTCCGTGGTCGCGGTCGCCAGCCGGCTCTCCGTCCCCCTGTACAACCCCAGCAGGGCGTTGTATGTCGTCGCCCGGCTGTCGTGGAACGCCTGCAAATTCAAGAAGGCAGCAGATCTTTAGGCTCGACCCGCCTGCAACCCATCCGGCTCGAGCCTCGGGGGCTACACCTAGTGGGTGCGCCAGTGCGCCCCCACTGGAAGAAAGAGAAAGCGAAGAAAACAAGAAAGAAAGCAAGGGCCGCGCACTTACCACGACTTGCCGCTCCAGGCACAATAGCCGCTTGTTGGCGGCCCGCGCATCCGCTATCACCCTAGCGCGGCCGACCGCGAAGGCTTCGACGGCGGCAGCCACCGGGGTCCCCGAGGCGGCGCTCCCGGCCGCCGCCCACAGCTGCTGGGGCCAGTGCCCATCCGCCGGCCGCCCCTCGCGGGGGGCAACGACGGTCCTGGTCCCCGTCGTCACCACCACCCTGGAGACCGTGGTCGACGTGCCCGCCGCGGTCGCTCCCTCGGTGGCCGTGGTCCCCGCCCCGGATCCTCCGCTACCGGTGCCCCCTGGCCGGTTCACGTCTGGCACCGGCATCTCCGGGGCCGGCGCGCCAGAGGCTGGCACCTCTGGGGTTGGCGCTGCTGATGCCGGCGCCTCCGTTGCCGGCATCTCCGACGTCGGCACTTCGGGTCCCGGCACCTCAGGGGCCGGTTCCTCCGACGCCGACGCCTCCAGGTCGACCACCACCGCCCCCGGCGGCACGACCCTCCTTTCCGGCGGCGCGTCGCTCGACGCTAACGGCACGCCATCCCTTGCCGGCGGAGGGACTTGACGGCCCTGTCCCGACAAGTCCTCCGCAGGCCCTTTGCCGTCTCCCGACGGCCTCTCCTCCGGGTCATGGGGGAAGGGCTCCCATGCCCGGCCAGCGGTGTCCCCGCCGGTAATCCCCGCCTTCGCCGCCGCCTCCTCCCACCGGTGGCGCTCCTCCTCCCGCCGCTCCTGCTCGGCCCTGTCGAGGTCGCGCCACGCCTGGCGCTCCCTCTCCTCGGCCGTCGACGGCGGCGCCTCCGTTGCTGTCTCGGCGCCTAGCGAGCGGGCCTCCCTGGCGCCGGCGGGTGGTTAGATGAGGAGGGAAGGAAGGAAGATCGAAAGAAAAATGCTCAACTGATATCGACGAACTTACACGGTCACGACCGACACTGCCCGCCTCGAGGGCCCGGTAGGGTTCCCCTTGTGCTTCTTGCTGCCGCCGGCACAGCTCCCGCCTGGCTGTGCACCGGCCGCGCGCTTAGGCGCCAGCCTTGAGGCGGCCGCCCCCTTCCCCTTGTCCGCCGCGGCTGGGCCGCTGGCGGCTTGCGGCCGGCGTCCCCGCCGCACCGAGCTCTCCCCTTTCGAGAAGGCCTCCGGGTCTTCTGCAGCAAGAGCCGGCCCCCGCTCAGCGTCGTCATCGGGCCAATCCATCAAAGGCGCCTGGATGGAGGAGTCACCCGGCTAGTCCACCTCGTCGTCCTCATCCTCGTCCGCCTCGACCGCCTCGCCCTCGGCCTTGTCCCCGACCTCCTCCTCACCGACCCACTCGGAGACGGCTGGCTCAACCTCGTCGGCGTCTTCGATTGCCTCCAGGTCCAGCTCGGCCACGTCCAGCGCCGGCCGCGCATAGTTCTGCAGAATCGGGAACTTCTGCAGGCATGCCGGATGGCGTTGTCAGACAAAGGGGGAGGGGGAGGGGCGCGGACCGGCAGTTGATAATTAGAAGTAACAAGACGGCTTTCCACTTTCCTGCGGCGCCCGGTTGCTCCGGCTGTAGGGGATCTTCCGCCACTGCCACGCTCCCACGACTATCTTCGCCGTTAACACGGCGTTGACCCTCTCCGCCACGTGAGCCGGCTTCAGCTCCTTGGTGGAGAGCCGGCACGGGTCGCGGCGCCCTCCCACCATCACCGTCAGTAGGTCCACGGTCGTCAGCCCCTCGCTCTCGGTCAGCTCGCGAACCCGGGTGGTGAGCGAGTCGGCCGTCTCGAGCGCCGTGGGCGGCTTCGCCCGCCAGTTCCGCATCTCGAGCGGGGGGCGGTTGGCGAAGTCGGGGATGTTTGTGTAGTCCACCCCCGGCTGCACGTTCTTCACGTAGAAGAAGACCTTCTGTCATTGCTTCATGAATTCCTGCAACGGGAGCTTCAGGGGACCGGCCTCCGGCCGGATCTGGATGGCGGCGCCCCCGCCGGCGGTCATCACCATTTGTCCGGTCGCCGGGTCCTTCGCCGTCTGTTTCCTGAGGATGAACAGCCGGCACCAGAAATCAATCCTGGGCTCGACACCCAGGTATCCCTTGCAGAGCACGACAAAGGCTGCCAACTACAAGATGGAGTTAGGGGCGAGGTGGTGTGGCTCCAGGCGGAAGTTCGTCAGGAACCGCCGGAAGAAGTCGCTTGCTGGCAGCCCCAACCCGCGGTGAAAGTGGTCGGCGAAGACCACCACCTCGCCCGACCACGGCGTCGGGGAGTTCTCCGCCCCCGGCGCGCGGGCCTCCAAAAACTCCGCCGGCGGAAGCTTCCGGCGCTCGCGGAGGTATTCGATGTAGTCGTCGTCGACCTCGCTGCCGTTCTAGGAGCCTTTGGTCACCTGCTGCATGGCGACGGCGCGGGGAGGTGACGGCGGTGCGAGGGCCGGACGGCAGGATGTCTTCCTCGCGACGGTGGGAAGCGGCGTGAGTTCGCCGTTCCCCTCACGGCTTCTCTCTCTCTCTTTCGCTCGGCGAGGGGGCGGGAGGAGAGTACGAAGCGACAGGGGCGAGTGGGGGGGGCAAACAGGCTCTCCCTCTCGCCCCTCCTTCCTCTTATACTTGGCGCGGGAAGGAAACGTGCGCGACCTCCACGCGCGCACAATCCCCACGATCCCCGAGGGGCGCAGGGCGGCCATCATGGTGCTCCGATATACCAAACGCCTGCCCACGTTTCCTCGGAATCCGCATAGACGGTTCAGGACCCTTGTTGTGGCGGGCCCCGCCCCATCGCCAGGGTGGAACCGTCGCCTAGCCTCCTCCAACCGACGTGTGGCACGCTTCTCCCACCTGGCGAGACGGCGCTGACGGCGTGAGCCACCTCGGCCGGCTGGGGAGCCGGACGCATCCTGCCGGCGCCCCTCAACTCGCCGGACGCTTCCGGCGCCCAAGCAATCAACAAGCCAGCGAGGTCCGTCGTCCGCCGTCGGCGGGCCTCCCCGGCTTCGGGGACTACTGACGGGGGTATAACCCCTGGGGGGCCTCAAACGCCCCTAAATGCTTCGAGCCTGCCTTGGAGGTTGCCGTCTGGGCCGCCTTCAAGGTGCCGGTCCGGCTTTGCCCTGCCGGGAGGGCCTCCGGGCCCGTGCACCCTGGCAGCTCCCTCACCAATTACGACAAGTTGGCCGGCTGGGGCTTTGTCGCCCGGCTCCTCCACAGCCGGCCTAGCATCAGATGCCTCTGACGAACCCTGCATGGCAATAGTGGCCCCCGTCCCCTCGGGGTCAGCGCCCGCGTGGCCACAGTGGCCCCCTTTCCGTCGGGGGTCAGCGCCCGCATGGCCACAGTGGTTTCATGCCACTGTTGGATGGCAACCAAGCCTCCAACAGTGGCGGCATGTGCCCAACCACTCCGTCACCAACCCCAGTATGGCTACAGGGCGTCCGGCCAGCGGCTGACCCCGGCCGGCTGCCGCAAGATGACGCCCCCCAAGGTGGTCCGTGCCGCGACGAGACCGCCCTTGGGGCCCCCCGCAACAAGATAAGAGCTGGTGGCCCCTGCATCCGGCCGGAGAGGCTACCGGCTGGGTCCCCTCAACGTTTCTATTCATATTGTATGTCGGGGGTTGGCCTACAAACCCCCCGGCCTCCATCATGCAGAAGGAGGATCCCCCCGAAGCCATTTTAGACCTCCTCCCATGCATAAAGACGTCGACGGACACATGATCCCTTCCCCTCGATTCACACAGCTCTAGGAGCACCATTGTAACGTTCACCACAGTCTCAACGAGACCAAGCAGGACTAGGGGTTTTACCTCCCACGGAGGGCCCTGAACCTGGGTACATCGCGTGTCATTCGCCGTTTGTGCCAACCCCGTTCCCGGAGTCCACCGGCGTCCTTTCGGCCCCTCTCGATAAGCCATCCCATGGCATCTGCCGTGACAAAACCACGACAAGTTACTTTGGAGTGACACTTTGTTGCACGTTGAGGGCTAGTTATATGATCCAATTATGTTATCATTGTTGAGAGAACTTCCACTAGTGAAAGTATGAACCCTAGGCATTGTTTCCAAGCATTGCAATACCATTCGTGCTCACTTTTACTATTAGTTACCTTGCTGTTTTTATATTTTCAGATTACAAAAACATATATCTACTATCCATATTGCACTTGTATCACCATCTCTTCGCAGAACTAGTGCACCTATACAACTTACCATTGTATTGGGTGTGTTGGGGACACAAGAGATTTTTTGTTATTTGGTTGCAGGGTTGCTTGAGAGATACCATCTTCATCCTACACCTCCCGGGGATTGATAAACCTTAGGTCACCCACTTAAGGGAAAATTTCTACTGTCCTACAAACCTCTGCACTTGGAGGCCCAACAACGTCTACAAGCAGAAGGTTGCTTAGTAGACATCATGTCACCCTCGACTTCAACGCGTTCCTAGAAAAAACCAAGCTGAAAGATGATGGAAGCAACTATGCGGATTGGGTCCGTAGCTTGAGGATCATCCTCATAGATTCCAAGAGATTGTATGTCCTTGATGCACAGCTAGGTGACCCACCCATTTTCCCAGCGGACCAAGACGTTACCAACGCTTGGCAGTCACGCTGTGATGATTACTCCCTGGTTAAGTGCGGCATGCTTTACAGTTTAGAACCAGGGATCCAAAAGCATTTTGAGAAACACAGAGCATATGAGATGTTCCAAGAGCTGAAACCGGTTTTCCAAGCTCATGCCCGAGTCAAGAGATATGACGTCTCCGACAAGTTCTTTAGCTGTAAGATGGAGGAGAATAGTTCTGTCAGTAAGCACATACTCAAAATGTATGGGTTACACAACCGCTTGACTAAGCTGGGAGTTAATCTCTCAGATGACTCGGTTATTGACAGAATCCTCCAGTCGCTCCCACCTAGCTACAAGAGCTTTGTGATTAACTATAACATGCAGTGGAGAAGTTCATTCCTGACTTGTACTCGATGCTAAAATCAGAGGAGGTCGAGATCAAAAAGGAGCATCAATTGTTGATGGTGAATAAGACCACTAGTTTCAAGAAAGGCAAGGGTAAGAAGAACTTCAAGAAGGACGGCAAAGTTGTTGCCACGCCAGGTAAGCAAGTTGCTGGGAAGAAGAACAAGAATGGACCCATGCCTGAGACTAAGTGCTTTTATTGAAAGGGTACCGGTCACTGGTAGCGGAACTGTCCCAAGTACTTAGTGGATAAGAAGGCCCTCAACGTTAAAGGTATATGTGATATACTTATTATTGATGTGTACCTAACCAGCGCTCGTAGTAGCTCCTGGGTATCTGATACCGATGCAATTGCTCACATTTGTAACTCCAAGTAGGAGCTGCGGAATAAGGGGAGACTGGCAAAGGATGAGGTGACAATGCCCGTCAGAAATGGTTCCAAGGTTGATGTGATCGCCGTCGGCATGCTGCCTCTACATCTACCTTTCGGATTAGTTTTAAACCTCAATACCAACTTTGAATATGAACATTGTATCTGGATCTCGTTTGATGCGAGATGGCTACTAATTTAAATCTGAGAATAATGGTAGTTCTATTTATATGAGAGAAATGTTTTATGGTCATGCCCCGCTGGTCAATGGTTTATTTTTGATGAATCCCGAACGTGATGTTACACATGTTCATGGTGTGAGTGCCAAAAAGTGTAAGGTTGATAACAATAGTCCCACTTACATGTGGCACTGCCGCCTTGGTCATATTGGCGTCAAAAGCATGAATAAGCTCCATGCTGATGGACTTTTGGAGTCTCTTGATTTTGGATCATTTGACACGTGCGAACCATGCCTCATGGGCAAGATGACCAAGATTCCATTTTCCGAAACAATGGAGCGAGCAACTGACTTGTCGGAGATAATACATACCGATGTATGCGGTCCAATGAGCGTCGAGCCTCGCGGTGGCTACCGTTATGTTCTCACTCTCACTGATGACTTGAGCAGATATGGGTATGTCTACTTAATGAAACAAAAGACTGAAACCTTTGAAAGGTTCAAGGAATTTCAGAGTGAGGTAGAGAATCAACGTGACAGGAAAATAAAGTGCCTACCATCTGACCGTGGCGAAGAATATTTAAGTCGCGAGTTTGGCACGCACCTAAGGAAATGTGGAATTGTTTGACAACTCACGCCGCCTGGCACACCTCAGCGAAATGGTGTGTCTGAACGTCGTAATCACACTCTATTTGATATGGTGCGATCTATGATGTCTCTTACTGACTTACCGCTATCATTTTGGGGATATGCATTAGAGACTGCCGCATTCACTTTAAATAGGGCACCGTCAAAGTCCGTTGAGACGACACCATATGTATTATGGTTTGGAAAGAAACCTAAGCTATCGTTTCTAAAAGTTTGGGGATGCGATGCTTATGTGAAGAAACTTCAAACTGAGAAGCTCGAACCCAAAGAGGAAAAGTGTGTCTTCATAGGATATCCCAAAGAGTCTATTCGGTATACCTTCTACCTTAGATCTGAAGGCAAAGTATTAGTTTCTAAGAATGGATCCTTTCTCGAGAAAGAGTTTCTCTCTAAAGAAGTAAGTAGGAGGAAAATAGAAATTGATGAGGTAATCGTACCACCACTCGAACCGGAGAGTAGCGCAGCACAGGAGGTTGTTTCTGTGGAGCCTGCACCGACTGGAGAGGAAGTTAATGATGATGATCATGAAACTTTAGATCAAGTTACTATTGAACGTCGAAGGTCCACTAGGACACGTTCCGCACTAGAGTTGTACGGCAACCCTGTCCTGGAGATCATGTTGTTGGACAATGGTGAACATTCGAACTATGAAGAAGTGATGCTGGGCCCGGATTCCAACAAATGGCTTGAAGCCATGAAATAAGAGATAGGATCCATGTATGAGAACAAAGTATGGACTTTGGTGGACTTGCCTGATGATAAGCGAGCCATTGAAAATAAATGGATCTTTAAGAAGAAGACTGACGCGGATGGTAATGTGACCGTCTATAAGGCTCGACTTGTCGCTAAGGGTTATCGACAAATTCAAGGAGTTGACTACGATGAGACTTTCTCACATGTAGCCATGCTGAAGTCCGTTTGTATCATGTTAGCAATTGCCGCATTTTATGATTATGAGATCTGGCAAATGGACGTCAAAACGGTATTCCTTAATGGCTTCCTTAAGGAAGAACTGTATATGATGTAGCCAGAAGGTTTTGTCGATTCTAAAGATGCTAACAAAGTATGCAAGCTCCAGCGCTCCATCTATGGGCTGGTGCAAGCATCTCGGAGTTGGAACATTCGCTTTAATGAGGTGATTAAAGCGTTTGGATTTATACAGGTTTATGGAGAACCATGTATTTACAAGAAGGTGAGTGGGAGCTCTGTAGCATTTCTCATATTATATGTGGATGACATATTGTTGATGAGAAATGATATAGAACTTTTGGAAAGTGTAAAGGCCTACTTGAATAAATGTTTTTCATTGAAGGACCTTGGAGAAGCTGCTTACATATTAGGTATTAAGATCTGTAGAGATAGATCGAAATGCCTCATAGGTCTTTCACAAAGCACATACATTGAAAAGATATTGAAGAAGTTCAATATGGATCAGTCCAAGAAGGGGTTCTTGCCTGTGTTACAGGGTGTGAGATTGAGTACGACTCAATGCCCAACCACGGCAAAGGATAGAGAAGAGACGAGTGTTATCCCATATGCTTCAGCCATAGGCTCTATTATGTATGCCATGCTGTGTATAGACGTGATGTGAACCTTGCCATAAGTTTGGTAGGGAGGTACCAAAGTGATCCCGGAGCGGAACACTGGACAGCGGTCAAGAATATCCTGAAGTACCTGAAAATGACAAAGGACATGTTTCTCATATATGGAGGTGCCGAAGAGCTCGTCTTAAAGGGTTACGTCGATGCTAGCTTCGACACATCCCGGGCGACTCCAAGTCGCAAACCGGATACGTGTATATTTTGAACGGAGGGGCAGTCAGCTAGTGCAGTAGCAAGCAAAGCGTCGTGGCGGTATCTACATGTGAACCGGAGGACATAGCTACTTCGGAAGCAGCAAAGGAAGGAGTCTGGATGAAGGAGTTCATCACTGACCTGGGAGTGATTCCCAATGCGTCGATCCCGATGACTCTATTCTATGACAACACTGGAGCTATTGCCCTTGCGAAGGAGCCCAGGTTTCACAAGAAGACAAGACACAGCAAGCGCCACTTCAACTCCCTCCGTGATTACATTCAGGAGGGAGATATAGATATTTGTAAAGTGCATACGGATCTGAATGTCGCAGATCCGTTGACTAAACCTCTCCCACGAGCAAAACATGATCAGCACTAGAATGCTATGGGTGTTCGATTGATCAAAATGTAGCTAGATTATTGACTCTAGTGCAAGTGGGAGACTATTGGAAATATGCCCTAGAGGCAATAATAAAAGGGTTATTATTGTATTTCCTTATTAATGATAATTGTCTATTGTTCATGCTATAATTGTGTTAACCGGAAACCGTAATGCATGTGTGAATACATATACCACAACATGTCCCTAGTGAGCCTCTAGTTGGCTAGCTCGTTGATCAGTAGATGGTCACGGTTTCATAACCATGGACATTGGATGTCATTGATAACGGGATCACATTGTTTGGAGAATGATGTGATGGACAAGACCCAATCCTTAGCATAGCACAAGATCGTGTAGTTCGTATGCTAAAGCTTTTCTAATGTCAAGTATCATTTCCTTAGACCATGAGATTGTATAAATCCTGGATACCGTAGGAATGCTTCGGGTGTGCCAAATGTCACAACATAACTGGGTGGCTATAAAGGTGCACAATGGGTATCTCCGAAAGTTTCTGTTGGGTTGGCATGAATCGAGACTGGGATTTGTCACTCCGTGTGACAGAGAGGTATCTCTGGGCCCACTCGGTAAGATATCGTCATAATGAGCTCAATGTGACTAAGGAGTTAGCCACAGGGTGATGTGTTACGGAACGAGTAAAGAGACTTGCCGGTAACGAGACTGAACAAGGTATAGGGATACCGACGATCAAAACTCGGGCAAGTACCATACCGGTAGACAAAGGGAATTGCACACGGGATTGATTGAATCCCCGACATCGTGGTTCATCCGATAAGATCATCGTGGAGCATGTGGGAGGCAACATGGGTATCTAGATCCCGTTGTTGGTTATTGACCGGAGAGGTGTCTCGGTCATGTCTACGTGTCTCCCGAACCCGTTGGGTCTACACACTTAAGGTTCGATGATGCTAGGGTTATAGGGAAATAGTGTACGTGGTTACCGAATGTTGTTCAGAGTCCCATATGAGATCCCGGATGCCACGAGGAGTTCCGGAATGGCCCGGGGGTAATGATTCATATATAGGAAGTGAGGTTTTGGTCGCCGGAAGAGTTTTGGGCATCACTGGTAATGTACCGAGACCACCGAAAGGGTTCCGGGGGTCCACCAAGTGGGGCCACCAGCCCTAGAGGGCTGCGTGGGCCGAGAGTAGAAGGGGCAAGGCCCAGAGTGGGCTGGTGCGCCCTCCACCCTGGCCCAAGGCGCAAGAAAGGTGGGAGGAAGGGGAAACCCTAGACCCAGATGGGCATAAGGCCCATCTAGGGCTGCGCCCTTCCCCTCCCCCTCTCTGGCCGCTGGCCAAATGGCCATCTAGGGTCGGCCATAGCCCCTAGGGTGGGAAACCTAGGGATGCGCCCTCCCTCCCCCTCCTCCTATATATAGTGGAGGGTTTTGGGGCTGCTAGACACACGAGTTCTCTCTCTCTCGGCGCAGCCCTACCCTTCCTCTTCCTCGTTCTCCGCGGTGCTTGGCGAAGCCCTTCCGGAGACTATGCAGCTCCAGCGTCACCATGTCATCGTGCTGCCAAAGCTCTCCCTTAACCTCTCCTACCTTCTAGATGGATCAAGGCGTAGGAGACGTCACCGGGATGCACGTGTGTTGAACGCAATGGGACCGTTGTTTGGAGCTAAGATCGGAACCGCTACGGGTACGAGTCCACCAAACGCGTTCTTGTAATGCTTCCCCTTAGCAATCTTCAAAGGTATGAAGATGCACTCTCCCCTTAGCCGTTGCTGGTTTCTCCATAGATAGATCTTGGTGAACACGTAGGAAAGTTTTTGATTTACTACTACGTCTCCCAGCAATGGGTGTGCATCCCTCAGCGTCATTCGGAACAGATAGTCCGCCGGGACCCTTTCCAAAGATTACTTGTAAATCATTGACCATAGCAAGTATGTGATCACCAGTACAGTGGGCGGGCTTCTTCCGGTGATCAGCCTCACCTTTGAAATGATTTCCTTTCTTTCGACATTGATGGTTGGTCAGAAGAAATCGACGATGCCCCAGGTACACATTCTTCCTGCATTTGTCCAAATATATACTGTCGGTGTCATCTAAACAGAGTGTGCATGCGTGGTACCCTTGTTTGTCTGTCCTGAAAGGTTACTGAGAGGAGGCCAATCATTGATGGTTACAAATAGCAATGCATGTAGGTCAAATTCCTCCTGTTCGTTCTCATCCCACACACGTACACTTCTTCCATTCCATAGCTGTAAAATATCATCAATTAATGGCCTTAGGTACACATCAATGTCATTGCCGGGTTGCTTAGGGCCTTGGATGAGCGCTGGCATCATAATGAACTTCCACTTCATGCACAACCAAGGAGGAAGGTTATACATACATAGAGTCACAAGCCATGTTCTATGCTTGCTGCTCTTATCCCCAAAAGGATTAATGCCATCTGCACTTAAACCAAACCATATGTTCCTTGGGTCACCTGTAAAGTCGCTCCACTTTCTCTCGATCGTTCTCCATTGCGACCCGTCTGCGGGTGCTCTCAACTTCCCATCTTTCTTACGGTCCTCTTTGTGCCATCGTATCGACTTGGCATGCTCTTTGTTTCTGAATAGACGTTTCAACCATGGTATTATAGGAGCATACCACCTCACTTTGGTCGGAACCCTCTTCCTGGGGTGCTCGCCATCAACATCACCAGGGTCATCTCGTCTGATCTTATACCTCAATGCACCACATATAGAGCATGCGTTCAAATCCTCGTACGCACCATGGTAGAGGATGCAGTCATTAGGGCATGCATGTATCTTCTGCACCTCCAATCCTAGAGGGTATACAACCTTCTTTGTTGCATACGTACTATCGGCGAATTCGTTATCCTTTGGAAGATTGTTCTTCAATATTTTCAGTAGCTTCTCAAGTTCTTTGTCAGGCACACCATTCTCTGCCTTCCACTGCAGTAATTCCAGTGTGGTACCGAGCTTTGTGTTGCCATCTTCATAATAGGGGTACAACCCTTTTTAGTGATCCTCTAGCATGCGGTCGAACTTCAACTTCTCCTTTTCACTTACACATTGTCTCTTCGCATCAACAATGACCCGGCGAAGATCATCATCGGGCACATCGTCTGGTTCCTCCTGATCTTCATCTTCCCCCATTGCAGCATCACCGTATTCAGGAGGCACATAGTTTTCATCATCCTCTTCTTCTTTGTTGTCTTTCATCATAACCCCTCTTTCTCTGTGCTTGTTCCAAACATTATTGTGTGGCATAAAACCCCTTCTCAAGCAGGTGGAAGTGAAGGGTTTTAGAGTTGGAGAAATCCTTCGTACACTAGTAGAAAACAGGGCATCGGTTTGGGTGCGGCCAGCCCATTAGTCCCGATTCATTCACGAAGCGGGACCAATGAGGGCAACGATCCCGGTTCGTGAGGCCAGGTGGCCAGGCGGGCCACGTGGGGCATTGGTCCTAGTTCGTAGGACACCTTTGGTCCCGGTTCCGGACACGAACCGGGACCAATGTGCCTCGCTCCTGGCCCACAACCATTGGTCCCGGTTCGTGGCTGGATCTGGGACCAAATGGGGTCCTCTGACCCCGGTTCCGGCCACGAACCGTGACCAATCAGATGCCTATATATACCCCCTCGCCGGCGAGCAGAGCAGTCCACACTGCTCTGTTTTTTAGGCCGGCGAGGGGAGACCTTTGTGGTGCTCTAGCTCACCTCCTATGAACATGAGGTGTTTGATGAAATGCCCAAGCCAAACTTAAGCTTTCTCCTCTCGAAACTCCTTGTCCAAAATCCATTTTCGTCAAGATTTGTCTAGGTTTTGGCGGTCCGAAACCGCCATCGATCGCCAGCGCATGGTGAGCCTCTTCATTTTATCTTCTTGCTAAAAGAAAATATACTTACTCGTATGATTTTCTTACTTTTATTATTGTTTGTTATTATATAGTGTCATGGTTATGGTATCCGCCCACGTCGACCCTCGTCCAGTTTATAATTCAGATGTGGTATATTATCTTTTATATAACTATTTCACACATATAATGTCTATGACAATTAATTATGGCACCAATTTGACGTAGATGTTTTTATCTATAGGAAGTAGTTGAACCAGAAATTCCAACCGACTATGCAATTCTGCTCGACAAGTTAACTAAAGCTGAAAAAGAAACCGATCATTTGAAAGAAAAATTGAAAAGAACCGAAGATGACAAAATGGGATTGGACTTGCATGTTGCCAATATCGTCGACGATCACAAGACCAAGATGAATGCAATGCCCTTGAAGTTAGAAATATTAGAAAATATGCCATTCATAATGAGGCTTGGTATCATTATGCCGTTGGATCAATTGGTACCTTAGTAGTGGTTATGATTGCATTTATTGTTGCATTTAAATTTTTTACATAGTTTCATTGTATGTTTTAATTAGATGCTCTAGAGAGCTATATGTTGTTAAATAATGACAACTATGTATAAACTGTACGTATTTATTTTGGTCATTATTGTACTTTGGCTTTAATGCAACGACGAATTTCTATTAATTTGATCACTTCCCTATTCATGATATGTTGTAATGCTTTTTAATACACTTTATTATATAAATGCACGCAGATGAACCGGCAATGGATGTACGGTGACCGATGCACCTCCGAGTATATTAAGGGCCTGCATAATTTTCTCGAAGTGGCTGGTGCAAACAAGCAGAATGATTTTATGCCTTGTCCATGTACTGTCTGTAAGAATACGAAGTCTTTCTCCAACTCTAAAACCCTTCACTTCCACCTGCTTCAGAAGGGTTTTATGCTACACTATAATGTTTGGACCAAGCACGGAGAAAGATGGGTTATGATGGAAGATAACGAATAAGAAGAGGATGACAACAACTACCGTCCCCCTAAATACGGTGATGCTGCAATGGGGGGAGCTGAAGATCAAGAGGAACCAGATGATGTGCCCGATGATGATCTTCGTCGGGTCATTGTTGATGCACAGAGAGAATGCAAAAGTGAAAGGGAGAAGTTGAAATTCGATCGCATGTTAAAGGATCACAAAAAATGGTTGTACTCTAATTGCGAAGATGACAACAAAAAGCTCGATACCACACTGGAATTGCTGCAATGGAAGGCAGACAATGGTGTATCTGACAAGGGATTTAGTTTGCTACTAAAAATAATGAAGAAGAAGCTTCCAAAGGATAACGAATTGCCCGACAGTATGTTCGCAGCAAATAAGGTTCTATGCGCTCTAGGATTGGAGGTGCAGAAGATACATGCATGTCCTAATGACTGCATCCTCTACCGTGGTGAGTACGAGGAACGGAACGCTAGCCCGGTATGTGGTGCATTGCGGCATAAGATTAGAAGAGATGACCTTGGTGATGTTGAGGGCCAGCACACCGGGAAGAGGGTTCCTGCCAAGGTGATGTGGTAAGCTCCTATAATACACGGTTGAAACGTCTGTTCAGAAACAAAAAGCATGCCGAGTTGATGCAATGGCACTAAAAAGATCGTAAGAAAGACAAGAAGTTGAGAGCACCCGCTGACGGGTCACAGTGGAGAAAGATCGAGAGAAAGTGGAGCGACTTTATAGGTGACCCGAGGAACGTATGATTTGGTTTAAGTGCAGATGGCGTTAATCCTTTTGGGGAGTAGAGCAGCCAGCATAGCACATGGCATGTGACTCTATGTATGTATAACCTTCCTCCTTGGTTGTGCATGAAGCGGAAGTTCATTATGATGCCAGTGCTCATCCAAAGCCCTAAGCAACCTGGCAATGACATTGATGTGTACCTAAGGTCATTAGTTGATGAACTTTTACAGCTATGGAATGGAAGAGGTGTACGTGTGTGGCATGAGAACGAACAGGATGATTTTTACCTACATGCGTTGCTGCTTGTAACCATCAACAATTGGCCTGCTCTAAGTAACCTTTCCGGACAGACAAACAAGGGATACCACGCATGCACACACTATTTAGATGACACCGACAGTATATATTTGGACAAATGCAGGAAGAATGTGTACCTGGGGCAACGTCGATTTCTTCCGACCAACCATCAATGTCGAAAGAAAGGAAAGCATTTCAAAGGTGAGGCAGATCACCGGAAAAAGCTCGCCCTTCGTACTGGTGATCACATACTTGATATGGTCAATGATTTACAAGTAATATTTGGAAAGGGTCCTGGCGGACTATCTGTTCCAAATGACGCTGACAAACGCGCACCCATGTGGAAGAAGAAATCTATATTTTGGGACCTACCCTATTGGAAATACCTAGAGGTCTGCTCTGCAATCGACGTGATGCACGTGACTAAGAATCTTTGCGTGAACCTGTTAGGCTTCTTGGGAGTGTTTGGGAATACAAAAGATACACCGGAGGCACGGGAGGAACAGCAACGTGTGCATGAAAAAGACGGCATACATCCAAAGCAGTATGAAGGTCCTGCCAGCTATGCTCTTACCAAAGAAGAGAAGGAAATCTTCTTTGAATGCCTGCTCAGTATGAAGGTCCCGTCTGGTTTCTCATCGAATATAAAGGGAATAATAAATATGGCAGAGAAAAAGTTCCAGAACCTAAAGTGTCATGACTGCCACGTGATTTTGATGCAACTGCTGCCGGTTGCATTGAGGGGTCTTCTACCGGAAAACATTTGATTAGCCATTGTGAAGCTATGTGCATTCCTCAATGCAATCTCTCAGAAGGTGATCGATCCAGAAATCCTGCCAAGGTTAAGGAGTGATTTGGTGCAATGTCTTGTTAGTTTCGAGTTGGTATTCCGACCGTCCTTCTTCAATATCATGACGCACGTCCTAGTTCATCTAGTCGACGAGATTGCCGTTCTGGGCCCTGTATTTCTACACAATATGTTCCCCTTTGAGAGGTTCATGGGAGTCTTAAAGAAATATGTTCGTAACCGCGCTAGGCCAGAAGCAGGCATCTCCATGGGCCATCAAACAGAGGATTTTATTGGGTTTTGTGTTGAGTTCATTCCTGACCTTAAGAAGATTGGTCTCCCTCAATCGCGGTATGAGGGGAGACTGACTGGAAAAGGCACGCTAGGAGCAGACTCAATAATATGTAGGGACGGGCATTCTTGGTCTCAAGCACACTCCACAAATTAATAGAATTCCACCTTGGTGACCCCGTATGTCGATGAACACAAGAATACTCTATGCTCCAAACACCTGGAGCAGTGTGACGGCTGGATTACATATGAACACATCAGGACTTTCGGCAGTGGTTGCAAACACGTCTCATGGGTGACAACACTGTTTCTCATGAGCTATACTCGTTGCCCAGGGGACCATCTTTGACTGTATTGACTTACAAAGGTTACGAGATAAATGGGAATACATTTTACATGATCGCCCAAGATGAAAAGAGCACCAACCAAAACAGCGTTGTCCGCTTTGATGCAGCAACCAAGAGGGGAAAGGACACATATTATGGTTACATAGTGGACATATGGCAACTTTACTATGGACATGATTTCAAGGTCCCTTTATTTCAGTGCAAATGGGTCAATCTGTCAAGAGGCGGGGTACAGGAAGACCCACGGTACGGAATGACAATAGTGGATCTGAACAATCTTGGGTACACAGAACAACCATTCGTCCTAGCCAATGATGTGGCACAAATTTTCTATGTGAAGGACATATCTACCATACCGAGGAAAAGAAAAGATAAAGAAGCGAATACATCATACGATGAGCCAAAGCGCCACATAGTTCTTTCAGGAAAAAGAGACATCATGGAATTGGAGGGCAAGACAGACATGTCTGAAGATTATGAAAAGTTTCATGAAATTCCTCCCTTCAAAGTCAAGGCTGACCCAAGCACCCTGTTAAACGATGAAGATTATCCATGGTTACGACGCAATAAGCAAAGGACACAAGCGAAGAAAAAGTGAAGACTTTCTCTCCACAACTATATCATTGCAGTGACATGTGAAGAAATGAAATGCCTTTTGTAACATGCTACGTGGGTGAAATGATGATACCATGCCAACTTTCAACCTTTTTAGAGTTCATTTGAAGTGCTTTTCAATTTCAGGGTCATTTAGCTCAAAAAAATTAGTAAGTGCATGAAAATACCAAATGAAGTCAGAAAGGGTTGAAAATTGATGATGTGGCTTTCAATGGTGCATTTTGAACACACAAAAATCTTGGAGTTCAAACAAGTTCAAGAAAATGAAATGCCTTTTGTAACCGATGAGTTTCCGTCCGAAACCCCGGTACTTCGAAAGAGACTGTCTGTTTTGTACATGAAGTGCATCCTGCTTTTGCCATAACTCTCTCAACTTTTTAGCACATGCCATGTGGGTGAAATGATGATACCATGCCAACTTTCGACCTTTTCAGAGTTTATTTGAATTGCTTTTCAATTTGAGGGTCATTTAGCTCAAAAAAAATCAGTAAGTGCATGAAAAACACCAAATGAAGTCAGAAAGGGTTGAAAATTGATGATGTGGCTTTGCATGGTGCATTTTGAACACACAAAAACCCTGGAGTTCCAATAAGTTCAAGAAAATGAAATGCCTTTTGTAACCGATGAGTTTCATCTGAAACCCAGATACTTCTAAAGAGATTGTCCACTTTGTACACGAAGTGCATCCTGCTTTAGTCGTAACCCTCTCAACTTTTTAGCACATGCTATGTGGGTGAAAGGATGATACCATGCCAACTTTCAACCTTTTTCAGAGTTCATTTCAAATGCTTTTCAATTTCAGGGTCATTTAGCTCAAAACAATCAGTAAGTGGTTGAAAAATACCAAATGAAGTCATAAAGGGTTGAAAATTGATGATGTGGCTTTGAATGGTGCATTTAGAACACACAAAAACTCTGGAGTTCAAATGAGTTCAAAAAAATGAAATCCCTTTGTAACAGATGAGTTCTTGTCCGAAACCGTGATACTTCGAAATAGATTGTCAAATTTGTACACGAAGTGCATCTAGTTTTTGTCGTAACCCACTCAACTTTTTAGCACATGCTATGTGGATGAAATGATGATACTATGCCAACTTTCAGCCTTTTCAGAGTTCATTTGAAGTGCTTTTTAATTTCTTTCAAAACATCATGGGAGTGGATTTCAAAAAAGAATCAGCTAAAAAGCAAGAAACAAAACAAAATAATGGAAATTATGCAACTAAAATCAAAGTATTTATTTTTTAAAAAGAATGAACTAAAATAACAAAAGAAAAATACGGCAAATAAATAAATAAATAAATAAAGCAAAAACAGGCTTTTTTAAAATAAAAATGCTGCCTACTGGGCCACCACGGCCTGAATACGACTAGAAACCCAACACCTAGTTGGGCTAGGATTCAGGCCCGAAGAAGGACCAGTAGGCCCATAGGTAGAGGAGAATGCAGTTGAGAGGAGCTCAAGAGTGTTGGCGCAACAGTGCTTATAAACCACTCTCGAGCCCTCTCGGCTAGCGAGGTGGGACTAAACACTTGTCCCCGGGCAGCACCACCTTTTGGTACCGGTTGGTGGCAAAAACCGGGACCAATGCCCCCCTTTAGTCCCGCTTGTTGCCACCAACCGGGACCAATGCCCCCCTTTAGTCCTGGTTTGTGCCACCAACCGGGACCAATGGTCTCTGCTTCCCGCCCTTTGGGCTGCCAAAAAGAGACCTTTGTTCCCGGTTAGTGCCACCAACCGGGACTAAAGGGGGCATTGGTCCTGGTTGGTGCCACCAACCGGGACCAATGCTCTGTGTATATAAGCGACAGTTTCGATTTTTTCAGATTTCCTCTAGCACTTGCCCCCGACGACGCAGAGCACATCGACGCCGCCAGGCTGCCCGAGCTCGCCGTCAACGCCCTCTACCCTCACGCCCCCTGCCCCGATGCGCCGCCCTGCCCCGATGCGCCGCCCTGCCCCGACATGCCGCCCTGCCCTGACGCGCCGCCCCGTGTCCCAACGCGCCGCCCTACCCCAGCGCGTCGCCCCGGCCCCGACGCTGGCGCCGCTCCCCGACACCGCCCCATGCCACAACCTTGCCCCGACGACACTGCCCCTGCTCCCCGTTCGGTCCAGCCGGCCCCCTTTCCTCCATGTCCATTTTTGCTGATTTAATTTGATGATATATATATAGAGAGATGATAGATGATATATAATAGTTAGATGATGATGTTGATGATAGATGATGTATGCTTTTTTTGTTCATATAATTTTTTATAGCATTTTTGGTCCGTGTATATATGTGTGTATATATGGATGGATGGATGGATGGATGTATATATAGAAAATTATCATATGATATAAAAAAATCATAGCTTCCTATTTTTTCCATGGATATATGCTAAAGAAAATTATGAAAGAGCCAGAAAATAAGTTATCCCATGTTTTTGTATATATGATATATGTATTTTGTTGGCAGAAAAGAAGTTGGCTAAAAAGAAGTTCCTTCACGAAGGGGTTTTACTTTGCCTAAATCGGCGAGGGGCAACTTCACTAAAAGTTCATGATTTTTTTTGTTCATATTAAGAAAGAGTGTAAATCGGGGAAAATGAGGGGGGAGGAGTCCGCAAGTATCCCCTAACTCTCTCGCGAAAATGAGTAAGAAAATATCTGCAAACCCTAGAAGTGTTGTCGAGGCCACCCCAAACCCTAGAAGCATTGTAGAGGCCAACCAAATTTACCAAGTTAAATGAGTTAAAAGAGTGTTGTCAAGGCCATCCCAAACCCTAGAAGCGTTGTTGAGGCCAACTAAATTTACCAAATTAAATGAGTTAAAAGAGCGTTGTCGAGGCCACCCCAAACCCTAGAAGAGTTGTCGGAAATTCGTGAGAGAGGCGGTCCGGACGTCCGACATTCATGTTTGTATATTAATTGCCATGTTGTAATATTTGCAGAAACTATGGATCCAAGAGACGAAGAACAAGAACAGTTGTTGGGGGACATAATCAACGGCGGACGTGATATCGAGTCGTATCTCAACTTATCCACCAATGGTCTAGAAGGAGTGGATTATGACGGCTCCGGTGATCGAAAAATGGAGGAGGAAGGACATGATCATGATGACCGAATGCCGGAGGAAGAAGGAGACAATGATGACGACTCTAGTGGCCGATCGGAGGAGGGAGCTGTTGCAAAGTCCGGCGGGTATATATATTAATTAAGCCTATGCAGACTAGCTAATTGATTCATTAATTGTTTTGGTATGTACATATATTAATTAACTCTTCCTTCTTCTATATCATAGCCCTCCGGTGCAAGCCAAACTTCGGTATCGAGACGAGGCCCGAAGAAGAGGTTGCGCATGGATGAAAAGTTCACGATCATAGCACTCGTGGACGATGGCCTACCGATTGAACCAAAGCGGACCAAGGACGCATTTTCTCCTCAGTGCGGAGCTATTGTTAGGGACAACATCCCGATTAGCATCAAGCAATGGAATAAGCCTAAGGACGGCGCCCCTGAAGGTGATTATGTCTCCGATAGACAGAAAGAGGACCTTTGGACCACACTGAAGACAAATTTCACCCTACCGCCAGAGGAGGATCCGAATAAGCCAATTATATAGCCACGGGTCAAGGCGTGTGCTATTAAGAAGATGGCAGATCTATTCTTGAGGTGGAAGAATGAGTTGAAATCAAAATTTGTCGACAAAGGGAAGACTCCAGAATTCGTCGACCGATATGAGAAGATAGTAGATTACTGGCCTGCATTTGTGGCCTACAAGACATCGGAGAAGAGTAAGAAAATGTCAGAGACAAACAAGAACAATGCTGCAAAGAAGCAGTATCACCATCACACGAGGTTAGGTGGCTACCTCAAAGCCCGGCCATTGTGGGACAAAGCTGAGAATGACCTGCTTGCTAAAGGGGTCCAACCACAGACATATAAGTGGCCAGACCGTTCAAGGACTTGGTTCTTCGGGGTTGGGGGAACTTTGGACCCTGAAACAGGGAAGTGCTGTTGGACGATCGAGCAACTTGCAATACCCATGAAAAAGCTTCAGAAGTATATCGCCGCAGTGCAGGAAGGGAAGTTCATTCCTGACAGAGAGAAGGATGAGCTGACTACAACCCTAGGGAATGCTGAGCACCCTCGACGAACACGTGGCACACCAGGCTCCGTTTCGTGGAAGGTTGGGTTTCCCGATGCAGGCAGTTACAAAAGCCGGGAGAGAAAGAGGAAAGCGGAGTTGAGCGAAATTCAGAAGCTCAATGCAAAACTATCTTAGCGGCACGAAGCTACCCCAGAAGCTACTACCCCGCCATCTCAGTGGAGAAGCAGCGTCGCTTCCACGGAGCCTGTTCGGCCTGACTTCACGTCTCCTAGCTACCCCGTGGATACTATCACGGAGGATCAACATTGCGAGCTTATGACGAAATGCCGGAACCTCACTTTCAAGGCGGCTGTCGGCTCTGTTGCACCTCCTCAACCCAACGGAACTTTTCACTGCCGTCTGATTCCACATAGCTATGTTGTTGTGATGGTGGATGAAGTAATGCCGGACTTTGAGGAGCTCGATCTTGACCACTGTACAGGTGAAGGAGAGAATAAGCTGGTTCGTGCCCTGAGGAGTACATGTCTATGGCAGAAGGACTACACCAAGCTTCCAAAGTGGACGCCTCCGCCTCCTCCTTCTCCTCAGGAGAATCAGGGCACTCTGCCTCCTCATCCTCCTCCTCCTCCTCCTCCGGCGAGTGATCATCTGGGCACTCCGCCTCCTCCTCCTCCTCCGGCGAATGATCAGGGCTCTCCGGCTCCTCCTCCTCCTCCTCCTTCTCCAGCTCGTCCGACGCGTGGGGGCACTCCGCCTCCTCCTTTGCCTACTCCGGCACGTCGGAGCAGTACGCCTCCTCCTTAGCCTCGTCGGTAACGGCGGAAGGTGGACGCCGCCGCTCTGGCTCCTTCGGCGCCTAGTAGGCAACGATGGAAGGGAGCCGCCGCCGCTTCGGTGGCTAGTAGTACAAGCATAGGCAGGAGGGAATACAGATAATGTCCATCTCTCAAGCCTCTGGAAAAGTTACCATATGAGAGGACCGAGTCTGAAACAAGGACATAAGTTAGGCTGAAATGAGGTCCCATTTTGCAAAGAAAACTCTAGCTCCAAAGGAGAAGATAGATCCGATGAAAAATATGCGCACTATCGATGCCCTGAATCGACCACCACCGCCTCCGCTGGATTCCAACTATGTTCTCAGTGTTAAAAAGACATATCAAGAGGCACGGCAGTCGGGAAGTACTTCCAGTGATGCAAAGTTAGCAGAATGAAGAAGTGGGAAAAAATTCCCCAGATGGGCAAACAGGCGAACCAATCATGCCCCCCGCTCAAGGTGTCTAGCGATATCGCCGATGATCATCCGGGAATGGTGCCCGGTACCAATCCTGGTGATTACATGAGCGATGATGTATTGTTTCGAATTCAGCCGTTGTAGGTGGACGATTCAAAATACCGGTACGGGCATCCTCTCGTCAAACCTAATCATCCTCCTCTAACAACGATGATGCGAAGATTCTATGAATGGTACATGCAACACTGCCGCGAGTCTGGGAGGGAATCTTTGGTACTGAAAGCTAAGGAGGAGCATGACCGCTTTGGAATTGAAATGTTGAATATTGAATTTGAGGAGATATTCCAGTTATACAATCAGAAGGACATTGACAAAACAATCGTTCTTTGCTACTATCTGTAAGTACTACTTCTGTAATTAAGTCTCTCTATGTATATAGCTCAGCTCTTTCATTGCATGTATATATAATTATCCTCGCTACTATATTATGCAGATTGAAGATCGTCGAATGCAGAAAAGCAAAAATGTATGACATTGGGTTCATTAACCCAGATATCATACATGGGCATAATTTTAAAAATTATCCTACAGAAACCGAGGAGAACTTGCTACAATTGTTGCTTAAAAATCAAGACAAAGGGACAATACTCTTTCCTTACAACTTCAAGTGAGTGTTACTGTCTTCTGCATATTCGGTTTCCCTTATATTACTCGAGGTTTATAGTAATGTAATTGATGAGTTATGCATGCGTACGCAGTTTCCACTTTATTCTGCTAGAGATTCATGTTGAGCGGGGAGTAGTAACCGTCTTAGACTCAAAATGAAAATATGCCCAGAAATATGCGAACATGACTAAAATTCTCCAGAAGTAAGTTCAATCAATCATTATCGCATCATATCGGCAACTTTGTTCATTTCCTGACGTCAAGTAATTATTTTCTTTATCTGGCAGGGTTTCGAAAGAGTTCACAACAATTGTTCCATCACTGCCAGGGGAGCTATGATTTACACACCCGAAAGTAAGTACTACTAGCTGTTCCGTGCATCTCCCATTGATTCTAGTTTCATCAATACCATTTATCACGCTTGATTATCAGTTTGATTGAACTCTATTTCTCGTAAAGTGCTTTTGGCAGCAAGACGGGACTAATTTATGTGGATACTACGTTTGCGAGTTCATTTACAACGCCATGACCCCTCAGCGGGGCTACTCTAAAAAACAATTTGAAGTGCGTAAGCAATAATATTCACACTTTTATTTTAATTACCATATATATGTATTGACACCCTTCTTCAAATTAGATGTGGAAGATGGAGGATGAACTCCTACCACATGATCGCATACGAGCAATTCAAGAAGAATTGGCGGGATTCTTTCTTGACCACGTCATAAATAAAGCCGGAGAATACCATCTGAAATTGGAGATTAGATGTTAGGGATTGTAAGAGATCTTATATTTTATATATGTAGCTAGTAGAATCGGATATATATACGAAAACTTGTTATATGACCAATCTCTCGGAGAAAGAGAGTTTGATCACTTCTATCTCTATATGTTCGTGACGATCTTCTGTACTTAATGGTTCCTTCATTTGCTTACTAGCTAGCGTGTCGAGTTCTCTCTATAGTAGCTAGCGTCGACCAAGCATGGAGAAAGAGATGACACTTCTCTCTATCAATTAGCTAGCTATAAAAATATGAAACCCCTAAATTAACCGTCCAAAACCCCCAAACCCCCCTCCCTTTCAAAAAAAAGAAACTGCCAGATGCTGACGCGTGGGTGCCTTTTGGTCCCGATTGGTGTTACAAACCAGGACTAAAGGTTCTCCTGCCTGGGCTCCCCACAGAGGCCACGTGGAGCCCCTTCTTTCCCGGTTCATAAGACAAACGGGACTAAAGGTTTTGGGCTTTAGTCCCGACCCTTTAGTCCCGGTTCTGGAACTGGGACAAATGGGCCTTACGAACCGGGACAAATGGGCCTTTTTCTACTAGTGGTATTCTCACAGACAGTACATGGACAATGAATAAAACCATTCTGATTGTTTGCCTCAGCTGCTTCGAGAAAATTATGCAGGCCCTTAATATACTCGGAGGTGCGTCAGTCACCGTCCATCCATTGTTGGTCCATCTGCTTGTGTTATATAATAAAGTGTATTAAAAACCATTACAACATATCATGAATACAGAAGTAACCAAATTAATAGAAATTCATCAACACATTAAAGCCAAAGTACAATAGTGACCAAAATAAATACAATAATAAAAGTAAGAAAATCACACAAGTATATATCTGAATCATACAAGTAAAAACTTTTTTCTTTAGAAAGAATATAAGAAGAAGAGGCTAACCATGGTGGTGCCGGCACCGAGATGGGAGCGGGCGATCGACGGCGGTGAGGATGGGGACGGGACAGGACGGACCTCCAAACCTAGACAAATCTTGAGGAAAATGGAGCTTGGACAAGGAGCTTCGAGAGGAGAAAGCTTAAATGTGGCTTGGGCTTTTCATCGAACACCTCATGTGCATAGGAGGTGAGCTAGAGCACCACAAAGCTCTTCCCTCGCCAGCCAAGAAAACAGAGTAGTGTGGAGTGCTCTGCCTCGCCAGCGAGGGGGGTATATATAGGCATCTCATTGGTCTCGGTTCGTGGCTAGAACCGGGACTAAAGGACCCCATTTGGTCCCGATTCCAGACACGAACCGAGACCAATGGTTGTGGGCCAAGAGCGAGGCACATTGGTCTCGGTTCGTGTCTGGAACCGATACCAAAGGGGTCTAATGAACTGGGACTAATGCCTCACGTGGCCCGGCCAGCTCCCTGGCCTCACGAACCGAGACCGTTGCCCCCATTCGTCCCGGTTCGTGACTGAACCGGGACTAATGGGCTGGTCCTGCCTGGACCAAAGCCCTGTTTTCTACTAGTGGTATCTGAGTTTCCGATCAATACAATTCTAGCGTGGATAATAAATGATTATCGTGAACAAGAAAATATGATAATACCTAATTTACTATTGCCTCTAGGGAATATTTCCAACACTGGGTGGCGTGGAGTGGTGATAACCGAGAAGTATAGGGGATCGCAGCACTTTTCGAGGGTAGAGTATTCAACCCAAATTTATTGATTCGACACAAGGGGAGCCAAAGAATCTTCTCGAGTGTTTGCATCTGAGTTGTCAATTCAACCACACCTAAAAGACTTCATATCTACAACAAAGTATTTAGTAGCAAACTAGTATGTAAGTAATGGTAACGATGGCAAAAGTGGCATTAGCAATTTTGTAGTGATTGTAACGGTATCAACGGAGAAGTAACTTAGCAAGGATCAATATGTGAAAATCTCATAGGCAATGAATAAGTGATGGATAATTATGTCGGATGGCATTCATCATGTAATGGTTATAACATAGGGTGACAGAGAACTAGCTCCAATTCATCAATGTAATGTAGGCATGTATTCCATATATAGTCATACATGCTTATGGAAAAGAACTTGCATGCCATCTTTTGTCCTACCCTCCCGTGGCAGCGGGGTCCTAATGGAAACTAAGGGATATTAAGGCCTCCTTTTAATGGAGAACCAGACCACAGCATTAGCACTTAGTGAATACATGAAGTCCTCAAACTACGGTAATCACGGGAAAGAATCCATGTTATTGTCACCCTAGGGGATGCGGATCATAACTCATAATAGGTTTCTACAACTTGCAAAATAGGATCAAGAACACATATATATTCATGAAAACATAATAGGTCCAGATCTGAAATCATGGCACTTGGGCCATAGTGACAAGCATTAAGCATAGCAAAGTCATAGCAACATCAATCTCAGAACATAGTGAATACTAGGGATCAAACCCTAACAAAACTAACTCGATAACTTGGTAAATGTCATCCAACCCATCACCGTCTAGCAAGCCTACGATGGAATTACTCACGAACGGCAAAGAGCATCATGGAATTGGTAATGAAGGATGGTTGGTGATGACGATGGCGTCAATTTCCCCACTCCGGAGCCCAAAACGGACTCCAGATCTAGCCTCCCGAGGAAGAACAGGAGGTGGCGGTGGCTCTATATCGTGAAACGCGATGAACTCTTCTCTCTGATTTTTTCTCCCCGAATAGGATTATATGGAGTTGGAATTGAGGTCGGTGGAGCTGTAGGGGGGCCACAAGCCACCTTGGCGCGACCTAGGGGGGGCGCCCCTTGGCTTGTGGACAATGGGTGGCCCCCTCTGGTTGATTCTTTTGCTAGTATTTTTTATTAATTCCAAAAATATTCTCCATAAATTTTCAGGTCAATCCAAGAACTTTTATTTCTGCACAAAAATAACACCAAGGCAATTCTGCTGAAAACAACGTCAGACTAGGTTAGTTCCATTCAAATATGCAAATTAGAGTCCAAAACAAGGGCATAACAGTTTGGAAAAGTAGATACGATGGAGACGTATCACCTCCCCCAAGCTTAACCCATTGCTTGTCCTCAAGCAATTCAGTTGACAAACTGAAAGTGACAAAGATAAACTTTTGCAAACTCTGTTTGATCTTGTTGTTGCCAATATATCTAACTGATGTTCATATTTTCAGCAAAGATTATAGACTAACCGCATTCACAATAATATTTAGGTCTCACATTTACTCATATCAATGGCATAATCAACTTGCGAGCAAAAATGATAAATCTCAAATGACAACAATTTTATCAAAACAATCATGATACAATATGATATAATGGTATCTCGCTATCCCTTTCTGAGACCACAAAACATAAATGCAGAGCACCCCTGAAGAACAAGGACTAACTAGAAATTGTAATTCATGGTAAAAGAGATCCAGTCACAATCATACTCAATATCAATTAATAGCAAAGCATACAAATGATGGTGGTGCTCTCTAACTGGTGCTTTTTGTAAGAGGAGCATGACTCAGCAGTAAAGTAAATAGGTAAGCCCTTCGCAGAGGGAAGCATTGATTTGCATAGGTGCAAGAGCTCGAGCTTTTAAAACAGGGAAGAATAATGATTTGAGCGGTATGCTTTCATTGTCAACATAACAACCAAGAGATTTCATAATCTTCCATGCTATATACATTATAGACGGTTCCCAAACAGAATGATAAAGTTTTTACCCCCCTCCAAAAATCGAACACACTCCACTGCTGGCCAAATCTGCGGGTACCGTACATACAAACAACAATCCTTGGGGAGTTTTGTTTCATTATATTTTGATTAGATTTTTGTGCATGGAACTAGGCATGCCGAATACCAGCCACTTTCTCATGAATGATAGTGAATCAACACATATCGTGAGAATAACCCACCTAGCATGGAAGATATTGACCTCCCCCAGTCACTACATGAGCGATTCAGGCATACAAGATAGCATATTATTTGAAGGTTTAGAGTTTGGCACATGCAAATTTACTTGGAACAGTAGGTAAATACCGCATATAGATAGGTATGGTGGACTCAGATGGAACAACTTTGGGTTCAAAGAAGTGGTTGCACAAGCAGTATTCCCGCTTAGTACAAGTGAATGCTAGCAATAGACGGGGAAGCGGCCAACTAGAGAGCGACAACAGTCATAAACATGCATTGAGATTTATCAACATTGAAGGCAAGCATGAGTAGGATATAAATCACCATGAACATAAATATCGTGGAGGCTATGTTTATTTTGTTTCAACTACATGCGTGAACATGTGCCAAGTCAAGCCACTTGAATCATTCAAAGGAGGATACCATCCTACCATACTACATCACAACCATTTTAAAATGCAAGTTGGCACTCAATACAAACCATTATACACTCTTAGTTAATTAAGCATGGCATGAGTAACTATAATCTCTAATTGTCATTGCAAACATGTTTCATCCATAATGAGCTGAATCGAGAAAGATGAGCTAATCATATTTACAAAAACAAAATAGGTCGAGTTCATACCAGCTTTTCTCCATCTCAATCACTTCATCATATATCGTCATTATTGCCTTTCACTTGCACGACCTAATGGTGTGAATAATAATAAGAGTGCATGTGCATTGGACTAAGCTGGAATCTACAAACAATGACTCAAGGGAAAAGGCAGGGTAATAAAGGCTCTCTGATAGATAAACAATAATGCATATTAAAGCCACTTATTATTTTCATTGTGGACTTCTCCTTAAGACCCAAAGACAGAAATTTCAAAACAAGAACGAGAAAAACTATTTACATGGGAAAGCTCCCAACAAGCAAAAGAAGAACGAGAAATCTTTTTGGGTTTTCATTCGCACAAAGAGCACGGAAGAAATAGCTCAGCTCTGCCAGCACTAGCCATTCATCCTCAGGGATAAAGCCACGCAACATCACCGACATTACCCGCTCAAGCCATATGTGCCAATCATGACTCTTGAGACAAAATATTTTCAATTTGTCAATTCTCGCTCCCCTCTTTAGATTCGCTGCATACCCATCGGGGAACATCAACTGCATTTTCACCCACAAGATTATTTCCCTCATAGTTGGCCTTCCAAGGTTGAACCATGCCTTTGGCTTCGTCCGGTTCTTCTTTCCTTTCGGTTGTCACGTGTTTTGTAACTGTTTATCACATAGCATGTCCTGATCGAGTCTAGCCTTAGGATTATCATTTAACATTCCCTCTATGCTAAACAGTGTACCAGAAAGGGCCTCGGTAATATTCTTTTCAGTGTGCATCACGTTGATGTTGTGTGGGCAAAGGAGGTCTTTAAAGTAAGGCAGATCCCACAAGCATATCTTGTGAGTCCAGCCGTGTTCCGAATTATACCCTTTGAAATACCGTGGATGTGTTGGATCAGGCTCGAGAGTGTTTATCTGATCCAGGGTCTATTGGCCTATCAATGCGGGTAGTGTAGAGTTTTTGACAACTCTACCTTTCATGAAATTCTTCTTGTATTTTCTGAACTTATGGCGAGGATCCAGGAACTGTCTATGCAATTCAAAGCAAGAATACTTGCGAACCACCTGCAGCCAACGGAACTCAAGAGCTGCCTTGCATGTGGGGCACCGGAACCTTCCATGCACACACCAGCCAATGAATAGCGCATACGCCGGCAAGTCATGCGTCAAGTACATGTATCACACATGCATTTTGAAGTTTTTTTGTAGCGGCGTCATAGGCCTTCATCCCATTATTCCAAGATTCTTGCAATTCATCCTTAAGCGGATGCATGTACACATTCATATTCTTCCCCGGATAGTTGGGCCACGGAATTATCAATGTCAAGAAAATGTTCTTTCTTTTCATAATCTCTCAGGGGGGAGATTGAGTGGAATGACAAATACAGGCCAGTAACTGTATTGGGTTGTCGTCATACCAAACACATTGAACCCATCCGTGCTGATGGCGACTCGAGGATGCCTTGGATCTGCCGCTTTATCCTTATGTAATGCATCGAAGTGCTTCCACGCAAAAGCATATGAAGTGAGTCCCAACATCGGATTCTCATTTGCATCTAGTTCGGTTCTTTTGCCCAATCTATGCCACATCATCTGTCTGGACATCTCTTCGAACATGAAAAGACGTTGAAGTCTTGGTATGATTGGCATATACCGAAGAACATTAATTGGGATTTTGGTCTGACACTTTTCACCCATACTATTGGGGATATAACCCCACGGTGAGACCCGCCCAAAGGGCTCCGGGTCACACCAGGCGGCTCGTACGCCAGCCCAAGGGTGGGCCGTGAAGACTTAAGTGTTGGAAATATGCCCTAGAAGCAATAATAAAATGGTTATTATTATATTTCCTCGTTCATGATAATTGTCTATTGTTCATGCTATAAATTTGTTAACCGGAAACCGTAATACATGTGTGAATACATAGACAACAATATGTCCCTAGTGAGCCTCTAGTTGGCTAGCTCGTTGATCAATAGATGGTCATGGTTTCATGACCATGGACATTCGATGTCGTTGATAACGGGATCACATCATTAGGAGAATGATGTGATGGACAAGACCCAATCCTAAGCATAGCACAAGATCGTGTAGTTCGTCTGCTAAAGCTTTTCAATGTCAAGTATCGTTTCCGTAGACCATGAGGTTGTGGAACTCCCGGATGCCGTAGGAATGCTTTAGGTGTGCCAAACGTCACAACGTAACTGGATGGCTATAAAGGTACACTACGGGTATCTCCAAAAGTGTCTGTTGGGTTGGCATGAACCGAGACTGGGATTTGTCACTCTGTGTGACGGAGAGGTATCTCCGAGCCCACTCGGTAAGACATCATCATAATGAGCTCAATGTGACTAAGGAGTTATCCACGGGACGATGGGTTACGGAACGAGTAAAGAGACTTGCCGGTAACAAGATTGAACAAGGTATAGGGATACCGACGATCAAATCTCGGGCAAGTATCATACCGGTAGACAAAGGGAATTGTATACGGGATTGATTGAATCCCCGACATCGTGGTCCATCCGATGAGATCATCATGGAGGATGTGGGAACCAACATGGGTATCCAGATCCCGCTGTTGGTTATTGACCGGAGAGTGTCTCGGTCATGTCTACGTATCTCCCGAACCCGTAGGGTCTACACACTTAAGGTTCGATGACGCTAGGGTTATAGGGAAATAGTGTACGTGGTTACCGATGGTTGTTCGGAGTCCCGGATGAGATCTCGGACGTCTTGAGGAGTCTCGAAATGGTCCGGAGACGAAGATTGATATATAGGAAGTGAGGTTTTGGTTATCGGAAGTGTTTCGGGCGTCACCGGTAGTGTACCGGGACCACCGGAAGGGTTCCGGGGGTCCACCAAGTGGGCCCACCTGCCCCGGAAGGTTCCATAGGCCAAGAGTGGGAGGGAGCCAGCCCCTAGGTGGGTTGGTGCGCCTCCCACCCCAGCCCAAGGCGCAGCAAGGGTGGAGGGGGGCAAACCCTAGGCGTGCATGGGCCTTAAGGCCCACCCTAGGGCGCCACCACCTCTCCCGGCCCTGGCCGCTGGCCAGATGGGCATCTGGTGGCTGCCGCAAGTCCCTAGGGTGGAACCCTAGGGCGCAGCCCCTCCCCTCCCCTCCTCCTATATATAGTGGTGGGTTTTAGGGCTGCACAACACACGAGTGCCTCTCCTCCCTGGCGCAGCCCTACTCCTCCCTCTCCTCGTTCTCCGTAGTGCTTAGCAAAGCTCTGCGGGAGTACCACGCAGCTCCACCGTCACCACGCCGTCGTGCTGCCAGAGCTCTCCCTCAACCTCTCCTCCCTCCTTGCTGGATCAAGGCGTAGGAGACGTCACCGGGCTGCACGTGTGTTGAACGCGGAGGCACCGTTGTTCGACGCTTAGATCGGATTCCACTGCGATCTGAATCGCTGCGAGTACGACTCCACCAACCGCGTTCTAGCAACGCTTCCGCTTAGAAATCTTCAAAGGTATGAAGATCCACTCTCCCCTTGCTCGTTTCTAGTTTCTCCATAGATGGATCTTGGTGAACGCGTAGGACATTTTTTGATTTACTACTACGTCTCCCAATAGTGGTATCAAAGCTAGGTCTATGCGTAGAATCTATGCACGAGTAGAACATAGAGCAGTTGTGGGCGTCGATCTCTTTAATATGCTTGTCGTTACTAGTCTTATCTTGATTCGACGGTATTGTGGGATGAAGCGGCCCGGACCGACTTTACACGTACGCTTACGTGAGACTGGTTCCACCGCCTGACATGCACTTGTTGCATAAGGTGGCTAGCGGGTGTCTGTCTCTCCCACCTTAGTCGGATTGGATTCGATGAAAAGGGTCCTTATGAATGGTAAATAGCAATTGGCATATCACGTTGTGGTTTTGGCGTAGGTAAGAAACGTCCTTGCTAGTAACCTATAGCAGCCACGTAAAGCTTGCAACTACAAATTAGAGGACGTCTAACTTGTTTTTGCAGCATGTGCCTTGTGATGTGATATGGCCAAAGGATGTGATGTGCTGCATTGTGATGTATGAAATTGGTCATGTTCTTGTAATAGGATTCACGACTTGCATGTCGATGAGTCTGACAAATGGCAGGAGCCATAGGAGTTGTCTTAGTTATTGTATGACCTGCGTGTCAATCATAAACTCCATGTAATTACTTTACTTTATTGCTAAACGTTAGCCATAGTAGTAGAAGTAATAGTTGGCGAGACAACTTCATGAAGACACAATGATGGAGATCATGGTGTCGTGCCGGTGACAGTGATGATCATGGTGCCCCGAAGATGGAGATCAAAGGAGCAAGATGATATTGGCCATATCATGTCACTATATTGATTGCATGTGATGTTTATCATGTTTACATCTTATTTGCTTTGAACGACAGTAGTAAACAAGATGTTCTCTCAATTAAATTTCAAGAGGAGTGTTCACCCTAACTGTGCACCGTTGCTAAGGATCGTTGTTCCGAAGCACCACGTGATGATCGGGTGTGATAGGTTCTAATGTTTGCATACAACAGGTGTAAGCCAGATTTACACACGCGAAACACTTAGGTTGACTTGACGAGCCTAGCATGTACAAACATGGCCTCAGAACACGGAAGACCGAAAGGTCGAACATGAGTCGTATAGAAGATACGATCAACATAGAGATGTTCACCATGGATGACTAGTCCGTCTCACGTGATGATCGGACACGGGCTAGTTGACATGGATCATGTGTCACTTGGATGACTAGAGACATGTCTATCTAAGTGGGAGTTCATTAAATAATTTGATTATGTGAACTTAATTATCATGAACTTAGTCTAAAATTGTCTTTACAATCTATATTGTAGATCCAATGGCCAACACGAATGTCACCCTCAATTTCAACGCGTTCCTAGAGAAAACCAAGCTAAAAGATGATGGAAGCAACTATGCGGACTGGGTCCGTAGCTTGAGGATCATCCTCATAGCTTCCAAGAGATTTTATGTCCTAGATGCACCGCTAGGTGACGCACCCGTTCTCCCAGCGGAACAAGACATTATGAACGCTTGGCAGTCACGCTGCGATGATTACTCTCTTGTTCAGTGCAGCATGCTTTACAGTCTAGAGCCGGGGCTCCAAAAGCGTTTTGAGCAACACAGAGCATATGAGATGTTCCAAGAGCTGAAACTGGTTTGTCAAGCTCATGCCCGGGTCAAGAGATATGACTTCTCCGACAAGTTCTTCAGCTGTAAGATGAAGGTAAATAGTTCTGTCAGTCAGCACATACTCAAGATGTCTGGGTTGCATAACTGCTTGACTCAGCGGGGAGTTAATCTCCCGGATGACTCGGTCATTTACAGAATCCTCCAGTCGCTTCCACCTAGCTACAAGAGCTTTGTGATGAACTACAATATGCAGGGTATGGAGAAGTCCATTCCTGAGTTGTACTCGATGTTGAAATCAGCGGAGGTCGAGATCAAAAAGGAGCATCAAGTGTTGATGGTGAATAAGACCACTAGTTGCAAGAAAGGCAAGGGTAAGAAGAACTTCAAGAAGGACGGAAAAGATGTTTTCGCGCCCGGTAAGCAAGTTTCCGGGAAGAAGAAGAACAAGGCTTGGACCCAGGCCTGAGACTGAGTGCTTTTATTGCAAGGGTACCGGTCACTGGAAGCGGAACTGCCCCAAGTACTTAGCGGATAAGAAGGACGGCAATGTTAAAGGTATATGTGATATACTCGTTATTGATGTGTACCTAACCAGCGCTCATAGTAGCTCCTGGCTATTTGATACCGGTGCAATTGCTCACATTTGTAACTCCAAGCAGGAGCTACGGAATAAGCGGAGGCTGGCAAAGGACGAGGTGACGATGCGCATCGGGAATGGTTCCAAGGTCGATATGATCGCCATCGGCACGCTACCTCTACATCTACCTTCGGGATTAGTTTTAAACCTTAATAATTGTTATTTAGTACCAGCTTTGAGCATGAACATTGTATCTGGATCTCGCTTGATGCGAGATGGCTACTCATTTAAATCTGAGAATAATGGTTGTTCTATTTATATGAGAGAAATGTTTTATGGTCATGCCCCGCTGGTCAATGGTTTATTTTTTATGAATCTCGAACGTGATGTTACACATGCCCATAGTGTGAGTACCAAAAAGTGTAAGGTTGATAACGATAGTCCCACTTACATGTGGCACTGCCGCCTTGGTCATATTGGTGTCAAACGCATGAAGAAGCTCCATGCTGATGGACTTTTGGAGTCTCTTGATTTCGAATCATTTGACACGTGCGAGCCATGCCTCATGGGCAAGATGACCAAGACTCCGTTCTCCGGAACAATGGAGCGAGCAACTGACTTGTTGGAAATAATACATAGCGATGTATGCGGTCCAATGAGCGTCGAGGCTCGCGGTGGCTACCGTTATGTTCTCACCCTCACTGATGACTTGAGTATATATGGGTATGTCTACTTAATGAAACATAAGTCTGAAACCTTTGAAAGGTTCAAGGAATTTCAGAGTGAGGTAGAGAATCAACGTGACAGGAAAATAAAGTGCCTACAATCTGATCATGGCGGAGAATATTTAAGTCACGAGTTTGGCATACACCTAAGGACATGTGGATTTGTTTCACAACTCACGCCGCCTGGCACACCTCAGCGAAATGGTGTGTCTGAACGTCCTAATCGCACTCTATTGGATATGGTGCGATATATGATGTCTCTTACCGACTTACCGATATCATTTTGGGGATATACATTAGAGACTGCCGCATTCACTTTAAATAGGGCTCCGTCAAAATCCATTGAGACGACACCGTATGAACTATGGTTTGGTAAGAAACCTAAGCTGTCGTTTCTAAAAGTTTGGGGATGCGATGCCTATGTGAAGAAACTTCAACCTGAGAAGCTCGAACCCAAAGCGGCAAAGTGCGTCTTCATAGGATATCCCAAAGAGACTATTGGGTATACCTTCTACCTACAATCCGAGGGCAAAGTCTTTGTTGCCAAGAATGGATCCATTCTCAAGAAAGAGTTTCTCTCGAAAGAAGTGCGAGGAAAATAGAACTTGATGAGGTAATCGTACCTCCGCTCGAACCGGAGAGTAGCACTACACAAGAAGTTGTTTATGTGGAACCTACACCGGCTGGAGAGGAAGTTAATGATCATGATCATGAAACTTCAGATCAAGTTGTTGTTGAATGTCGAAGGTCCACTAGGGCACGTTCCGCACCAGAGTGGTACAGCAACCCTGTCCTGGAGATCATGTTGTTGGACAATGGTGAACCTTCGAACTATGAAGAAGCGATGGCGGGCCCGGATTCCAACAAATGGCTTGAGGCCATGAAATTCGAGATAGGATCCATGTATGAGAACAAAGTATGGACTTTGGTGGACTTGCCTGATGATAAGTGAGCCATTGAGAATAAATGGATCTATAAGAAGAAGACTGACGCGGATGGTAATGTGACCGTCTATAAGGCTCGGCTTGTCGCTAAGGGTTATCGACAAGTTCAAGGAGTTGACTACGATGAGACTTACTCACCCATAGCGACGCTGGAGTCTATCTGAATCATGTTAGCAATTGGCGCATTTTATGATTATGAGATCTAGCAAATGGACATCAAAACGGCATTCCTTAATGGCTTCCTCAAGTAAGAACTGTATATGATGCATCCGGAAGGTTTTGTCGATCCTAAAGGAGCTAACAAGGTATGCAAGCTCAAGCGCTCCATTTATGGGCTGGTGCAGGCATCTCGGAGTTGGAACATTCGCTTTAATGAGGTGATTAAAGCGTATGGGTTTATATAGGTTTATGGAGAACCCTGTATTTACAAGAAAGTGAGTGGGAGCTCTATAGCATTTCTTATATTATATGTGGATGACATATTGATGATGGGAAATGATATAGAACTCTTGGAAAGTATAAAGGCCTACTTGAACAAGTGTTTTTCAATGAAGGACCTTGGAGAAGCTGCTTACATATTAGGTATTAAGATCTATAGAGATAGATCGAGACGCCTCATAGGTCTTTCACAGAGCACATACCTTGAAAATATATTGAAGAAGTTCAATATGGATCAGTCCAAGAAGGGGTTCTTGCCTGTGTTACAGGGTGTGAGATTGAGTACGACTCAATGCCCGACCACAGCAAAAGATAGAGAAGAGATGAGTGTCATCCCCTATGCTTCAGCCATAGGCTCTATTATGTATGCCATGCTGTGTCCCAGACCTCATGTGAACCTTGACATGAGTTTGGTAGGGAGGTACCAAAGTGATCCCGGAGCGGAACACTGGACAACGGTCAAGAATATCCTGAAGTACCTGAAAAGGACAAAGGACATGTTTCTCGTATATGGAGGTGCCTAAGAGCTCGTGGTAAAGGGTTACGCTGATGCTAGCTTCGACACAGATCCGGACGACTCCAAGTCGCAGACCGGATACGTGTATATATTGAACGGAGGGGCAGTCAGCTGGTGCAGCAGCAAGCAAAGCGTCGTGGCGGCATCTACATGTGAAGTGGACTACATAGCTGCTTTGGAAGCAGCAAAGGAAGGAGTCTGGATGAAGGAGTTCATCACCGACCTAGGAGTGATTCCCAATGCGTCGGGCCCGATGACTCTATTCTGTGATAACACTGGAGCTATTGCCCTTGCGAAGGAGCCCAGGTTTCACAAGAAGACAAGACACATCAAGCACCGCTTCAACTCCATCCGTGATTACATTCAGGAGGGAGATATAGATATTTGTAAAGTACATACGGATCTGAATGTCGCAGATCCTTTGACTAAACCTCTCTCACGAGCGAAACATGATCAACACCAGAATGCTATGGGTGTTCGATTCATCACAATGTAACTAGGTTATTGACTCTAGTGCAAGTGGGAGACTGTTGGAAATATGCCCTAGAGGCAATAATAAAATGGTTATTATTATATTTCCTCGTTCATGATAATTGTCTATTGTTCATGCTATAATTGTGTTAACCGGAAACCGTAATACATGTGTGAATACATAGACAACAATATGTCCCTAGTGAGCCTCTAGTTGGCTAGCTCGTTGATCACTAGATGGTCACGGTTTCATGACCATGGACATTGGATGTCGTTGATAACGAGATCACATCATTAGGAGAATGATGTGATGGACAAGACCCAATCCTAAGCATAGCACAAGATCATGTAGTTCATCTGCTAAAGCTTTTCAATGTCAAGTATCGTTTCCTTAGACCATGAGGTTCTGCAACTCCCGGATGCCGTAGGAATGCTTTGGGTGTGCCAAAAGTCACAACATAACTGAATGGCTATAAAGGTACACTACGGGTATCTCCGAAAGTGTCTGTTGGGTTGGCATGAACCGAGACTGGGATTTGTCACTCCATGTGACGGAGAGGTATCTCTCGGCCCACTCGGTAAGACATCATCATAATGAGATCAACGTGACTAAGGAGTTAGCCACGGGATGATGTGTTAAGGAACGAGTAAAGAGACTTGCCGGTAATGAGATTGAACAAGGTATAGGGATACCGACGATAGAATCTCGAGCAAGTACCATACCGGTAGACAAAGGGAATTGTATACGGGATTGATTGAATCCCCGACATCGTGGTTCATCTGATGAGTTCATCGTGGAGGACGTGGGAACCAACATGGGTATCCAGATCCCGCTGTTAGTTATTGACCGGAGAGTGTCTCGGTCATGTCTACGTATCTCCCGAACCCGTAGGGTCTACACACTTAAGGTTCGATGACGCTAGGGTTATAGGGAAATAGTGTACGTGGTTACCGAAGGTTGTTCGGAGTCCCGGATGAGATCTCGGACGTCATGAGGAGTCCCAGAATGGTCCGGAGACGAAGATTGATATATAGGAAGTGAGGTTTTGGTTACCGGAAGTGTTTCGGGCGTCACCGGTAGTGTACCGGGACCACCGGAAGGGTTCCGGGGGTCCACCAAGTGGGCCCACCTGCCCCGAAGGTTCCATGGGCCAAGGGTGGGAGGGAGCCAGCCCCTAGGTGGGCTGATGCGCCTCCCACCCCAGCCCAAGGCGCAGCAAGGGTGGGGGGGGCAAACCCTAGGCGTGGATGGGCCTTAAGGCCCACCCTAGGGCGCTTCCACCTCTCCTGCCCTGGCCGCCGGCCAGATGGGCATCTGGTGGCTGCCGCAAGTCCCTAGTGTGGAACCCTAGGGTGCAGCCCCTCCCCTCACCTCCTCCTATATATAGTGGTGGGTTTTAGGGCTGCACAACACACGAGTTCCTCTCCTCCCTGGCGCAGCCCTACTCCTCCCTCTCGTTCTCCGTAGTGCTTAGCGAAGCTCTGCCGGAGTACCACGCAGCTCCATCGTCACCATGCCTTCGTGCTGCCGGAGCTCTCCCTCAACCTCTCCTCCCTCCTCGCTGGATCAAGGCGTAGGAGACGTCACCGGGCTGCACGTGTGTTGAACGCGGACGCACCGTTGTTCGGTGCTGAGATCGGAGCCCACCATGATCTGAATCGCTACGAGTACAACTCCACCAACCGCATTCTAGCAACGCTTCCGCTTAGCGATCTTCAAAGGAATGAAGATCCACTCTCCCCTTTCTTGTTGCTGGTTTCTCCATAGATGGATCTTGGTGAACGCGTAGGAAATTTTTTGATTTACTACTACGTCTCCCAACATTAAGCCCAAGACGGTTGGCGGCTTGACAAGATGGGCTGACCCTTGGCCCGGATGGAGAAGACCCGGTCGGGTAAGCCGCCCAAAGACAACTTGACCAGGAAGGCAAGATAAGGTAGAGATAGATTCATACATGTATTGAGAGTCGGTCATGACTTGTATGACCCGTGGTCTTGACCTCCTATATAAAGGCGAGACCAAAGGCGACTTAGAGATCAAGCTATCAAGAACTAGGTCAAGCAATAGCTCCCTTGTAATCGATAGATCAAGAAAACACCAACACAATAAAGATGTAGGCTATTACCTCGACTTGAGTCCATCGTCCCAACCAACCCCTTTGAGTCCATCACTTTAGCAATGGCCTCGAATCCAAGTCCGTTCACCCGGACATCTACCGTGATAAAACCACGATAGTTGGCGCCCATTGTGGGGCCTGGGCTCGGTGGTGTTGAGTTCTCAAAGGGCTCTCTCCCAGGGCTCGAGTGATACGTGGTCGGAAGGATGAGCAAGAATCACCGCGGACGGCTCTACATCGACGACGACGGCTGGGGGCTTGATGCCAGCTCTATGGAATATGGATTCGGGTTCCTTTCGGTGGGATACACGTCTTCATCGACAGGATCGACGGATCTATGCCCGGGCCGGACGTCTGCACCAACATCGTCGAACCGGCTCAGCAAGCGCAACCCGCCCGTGATGTGCAGCCCGCCATGGTTAACCCGGGCTGGAAGCACGTCTTCGTGGGCTTCACTCAAGGTATGGATTTGGAAGCTTCTGCGTCGCAGGAAACTCTTGTCTATTCAGAAGACGGATCATTGAGAGGAGAGACGGAGTCGATCTACTAGCTTCACAACAGTGGGCTTGGGGGCTATGACGAGCTTTACCCTGAGTTAGATCGTTCTGAGCCGGACGATTTTGGGCTGCTGGTTCATGCAGCCGTGTTCATGGCGGGGTCAGCCCTAGGTACGAGCAGCACAGCCACTGGAGCAGCAACCTCGGAGCCTGACCCACCGCCACCGGCTCAAGTTCTTCTGGATTTGATGAACGAGCTCGCGGCCCTGATGGCCACAGAAGTTACACCAGATAACCAAGCCGCTCGGAACTTAGAGATTGTGAGGCTCATGGACCAGATGGCGGAGGAGCAACAGAGAATAAATGAGCTGAAGGTCCAGATGGAGGAAGAGGCAGAACGTATTAAGACGGATGCCTTCCGCCTTGGGCTGGAACAACAATCGGCGGCTAAGGTGCATCGGATGAGACATCAATCCCGCTTACCAGAATGTTATGAGGCTAGGAATCTCTTCAACACGCGAGGAACGGGATGGGAAGCGGATGCACCTGGAAGCTGGCCGACGGCTCGACCGATGCCACACCCAGCCCGACGAAACCAGGCCTCACCAGTGGTCTTTCCAACACCGGCGGGTCATTATTCTAACCCCGCAGAGAACATGGTGGCCGCGGCCACCTGGCTTGAAACAATCCCTATTCCAGATGAAGCGCCTTTTTCGAAAGAGACAGAATGCCAATGGATACCTTCAGACGGTGATGGCCCAGCAGGAGAAGTATGCTCACAGTCGGAGCCGTGTTCATTCAACCCCTCTCCCCAGCCGGAGCTTTAGCCGGTGCTATGAGTCGCCGGCGGTTTCCAGCAGCGATTGGCACAGAGGACCTCCGGGGGACGATCAGGTGGCTCTAGATGCACAAGCGCTCATAAACCGGGCGATAAACCAGCAAGAGGCAGCAACTTTGGCCACGGCGACTCACCAAGAGCCCGCGCCCTCTGTATCAGTAGGAGCAGGAGTGAACACCAGGGCCGTGGGAGTGCCATGCTTATCACCGGCTATGCGAAGTGAGCGGCTGCCGAAGGATTTCAAAGGACCCCGCAAGGTTCTGAATTACACTGTGGATTTACCTCCAGAGGCCTGGATCAAAAGTTATGAGCTGGCTATGGAGATGTTGGATGTCAGTGAGGCGGTGTGTGCTAAGTACTTCATCATGATGCTTGAAGGTCCGGCTCGCACGTGGTTAAAAGGGTTGCCACCCAATACCATCATAGATCTCGATCACTGTGTCCAGCAGGAGAGTGACTCGGCTCATCAATGGGTCCGACGGGTGTCGACCATCATCCACTCATCTGAGCAGATCACGGTGGCTCAAGTAGTACTAATCCTAGAAAAGAACTGACACTTCATCCCTTTGAAGCAGAAGCTTGGCCGGCTCAAGCGTACGTTTCAGGACATGGGAGAACTCATGACGGCTCTTACAAAGTACGCTGACTCTGATAACACGAAGGATCCAGGTTCTGATGAGGAGAAGGCCAGCCAAGGTAAGAGGAACAACCCGGGCAAGGGTGCAGCGAACAATGGTAACCAGAGTAAGCGGAAAAACCCGGATGGCGGGTCAGAACTGGTGGCCAATACGACCATCGGCCAGAATCATCCTAAAGGCAATGGGAAGTTTAGGCCGCCCTTTAACAAAAATAGGACTCCTTTCAATTTGGAGGAAATGCTCAAAAAACCCTGTCCGGAGCACAGCCGGCCCGATAAACCCTCAACACACACATGGGGTGATTGCCATATCATGCAGAAGTTCAAGAATTACATGATGCAGAAACATAACAACCATGGCGATGGCCCGCCCGGCGGCTCAAGACCAGGCGGGTCAGGAGCCGGATTTGGGTCCGGCGGCTCAGGGTCCGGTCATCATGGTTAGGGTAATAAAGGAGGGCATCCACAACACTCTGGTAACAACAATCAGCAGCAACATAACCAGTCTGGGTATCACAATAATCCAAAGCAGCTCAGTTCGGGCCAGTATCATGTTTTCATGACCAGCCTTAACAAGTGGGATCAGAAGTTGTGCAAGCGGGCGGTTAATGCAGTTGCGCCGGCTCTGCCGCAGTACTTGAAGTGCTCTGAATATGACATAACATGGAGCCGGGAGGATCACCCATCGCGGGTAGATGACCCGGGGCGGCTGGCCTTGGTGGTTTCCCCCCAAGTGGGAGGATATATGGTGAATAAGGTACGCATGGATGGTGGCAGCAGCATCAACATCTTATATTATGACACCTTCCGGCGGATGAAGCTCCTTTACAAAGACCTTAAGCCCTCATCAACTGTTTTTCATGGCGTGGTGCCGGGAAAGTCGGCTTATCCAGTGGGCAGGATTTCTTTGGAAGTCACCTTTGGTGACGAATACAACTACAGGCTGGAGTCCTTGTGGTTTGAAGTGGTCAAGATCAAGAGCCCTTACCATGTGTTGTTTGGATGTCCGGCTTATGCTAAGTTCATGGCTAGGCCCTGTTATGTCTACTTATAGCTCAAGATGCCCGGGTTGAAAGGTACGATTACCGTTCATGGTGATCGAAATACGACTATTGAGTGCGAGGAAGGAGACGCGGCTTATGCGGTGTCCAGTTGTGCTGAGGCGGAGCTTAAGTTTATAAGGAGAATGTTGACCCGGAGGATATGACCCCACTGAAAAAGCCCACGATGGAGGTTGAGCTGCCCCTCAAATTTTCAGGGATGACACCAAGGCGGTAGATTTCACTCTGGGCGACTCATCCAAGCAGTTTATCATTGGGGCCAACATGGATCCCAAATAGGAAAGCGCGCTCATCGAATTCATCCATGAGAATCGTGACATTTTTGCATGGAAACCTTCTGACATGTCGGGTGTACCGAGAGAGTTCGCTGAGCATAACCTTAATGTGGATCCTAAATTTAAGCTAGTGAAGAAGTTTTCGCGGCGGTTCAATGAGGAGAGACACAAGGCCATTGGGGAAGAGGTTGCCCGGCTCTTAGCGGCGGGTTTCATCGTCGAGGTCTTTCACCTGGAGTGGCTTGCTAACCCAGTGCTTGTGCTCAAGAATAACGACACATGGCGTATGTGCGTAGAATATACGGACCTTAACAAGGCTTGTCGGGCTGATCCTTTTGCTCTCCCTCGTATTGATCAGATCATTGATGCTTAGGCGGGTTGTGAAAGCTTATGCTTCCTGGATGCTTATTCGGGATATCATCAGATCAAGATGGCAGTTAAGGACCAAGAGAAGACGGCTTTCATCACGCCTTTTGGAGCCTTCTGTTATGTATCTATGCCTTTGGGGCTCAAGAGTGCCCAGGCGACTTATCAGCGATGTGTGTAGAATTGCCTTCACAGTCAGATCGGGCGCAAAGTTCATGCTTATGTGGATGATATTGTGATCAAATCAAGGAAGAAGAAGACCCTGCTTGACGAACTGAGGGAAACCTTTGACAATCTTCGGATTTATAAGATGATGCTTAACCCGGCTAAGTGTGTCTTCGGTGTTCCGGTTGGCAAGCTCTTGGGTTTTTTGGTTTCTGAGCGTGGCATTGCAGCTAACCCGGATAAGATCAAGGCTATCACCTCCCTGGCCGAGCCGGCTTGTATTAATGATGTCCAACGCCTAGCAGGGCGGATCGCTGCGTTGAGCCCGTTCATAAGCCGCCTTGGTGAGAAAGCTATCCCTCTATATCATATCATGAAAAAGACAGACGGTTTTGTCAGGAGTACGGCGATGGGTGAAGCGTTAGAGGCGCTCAAGAAGCAGCTCACTGAGCCGCTGGTATTAGCTGCTCCAGCTGAGAAAGGGCCTTTGCTCCTGTACGTAGAGGCTAACAACCGGGTTGTCAGCGCTGCAATTGTGGTTGCGTGCTACGAAGAAGGGAAGGAGTATCCGGTTCAGAGGCCAGTTTATTATATCAGTGAGGTCGTGACAGAATCCAAGCAAAGATATCCACATTGGCAAAAGCTAGTGTATGCGGTGTTCATGGCCAACCGCAAGTTAAAGCATTATTTCTTAGGACACCATATCACCATGGTCAGCTCTCCTCCATTAGGGGATATAATTCAAAACAGAGAAGCCACTGGTAGGATTGCTAAATGGGCACTGGAGCTGGGACCTCTCAATCTGAAATACGTGCCTTGTACGGCTGTCAAGTCTCAAGCCCTTGTGGATTTTATAAACAATTGTACAGAGTGTCAAGCGCCCAAAGAAAAGCCGGATAACACGTACTGGACTATACACTTTGGTGGATCCAAGCAGCTAGAAGGATCAGGGGCAGGAATTGTTCTGATGTCTCCCAAAGGTGATAAGTTCTGTTATGTGCTCTGGCTGATGTTCCCTTGCACCAATAACGCGGATGAATATGAAGCCCTGCTTCATTGCCTCAGAGTAGCTAAGGAGATGAATTTAAGTTGGGTAAGATTTTTTGGCGACTCAGATCTTGTGGCCCAGCAAGTTTCAGGCACTTGGGATTCCAAGAACCCGCGGATGGCAGCTTATCATCAGGCGGTGGATGTCATTGCTGGTCACTTGAAAGGTTACCAGGTGGATCACATTGATCGTCGCCAGAATGAGGCGGCTGATGCCTTGTCAAGGTTTGGCTCTCAGCGAAAGCCAATGCCGCCCAATGTCTTTCTGGATGTCTTACATCACCTGACCGTCAAGTTACCTTCAGAGGAAGATTTGGATGTTCCTGACCTAGAGGGGCGATTGGTGGCTGCTCTACATGCTATTCCGGATTGGACCGTGCCATACTTGACATATTTGACTCGGGGCGAGTTACCTGATGATGAAAATCTGGCCAGACAGATCACCCGACGGTCTAAGTCCATGACAATAGTTAATGCTGAGTTGCACAAGTGCAATGTTACCGGGGTGTTTCAACGTTGTGTCTCACCAGAAGAGGGCAAGGAAATCTTGAATGAAATTCACGCGGGAGATTGCGGATATCACGCCGGCTCAAAATCTCTAGTGGCCAAGGCTTTCCGGCATGGTTTCTTTTGGTTGACGGCTCACAAGGATGCAGAGGATCTGGTCCGTAAGTGTGAAGACTGTCAAAACTTCGGCTGGCATGCCCATGTTCCGTCTCAAGAATTGCGCATGATACCAATTACTTGGTCGTTTGTAGTCTGGGGGCTTGATATGGTCGGGCCTTTCAAGAGATCCAAGGATAAGAAAATGCACCTCTTGGTGGCGGTTGATAAGTTCACAAGTGGATAGAGGCTGAGCCGGTTAGTATGTGTGATGCGGCTATGGCGGGTCAGTTTATCAAAAAGTTGATCTACCGTTTTGGTTACCCTCACAGCATCATCACGGACAATGGCACAAACTTGTCCAAGGGGGCTATGAAAAAAAATTGTGACCTGGAGCACATCCGGCTTGATGTTTCGGCGGTTGCTCATCCACAGTCCAATGGTCAGGCGGAGCGTGCTAATCAACAAATCTTGAGAGGTATCAAGCCACGACTTATGGTTCCTTTGCAGCGGATGCTGGGTTGTTGGGTGGAGGAGTTTCCGTCCGTCTTATGGAGCATCAGAACTACCCCCAACAGATCCACAGGGTATACACCTTTCTTCACGGTTTAAGGTGCAGAGGCCGTGTTATCAAGTGACATCCGGCATGACTCGCCACGAGTGGCGTCTTACGTTGAGACAGACAATGAGACGGCACGTCAAGACGCGTTGGATGCTTTGGAGGACGAATGAGAGCTGGCGGCTGCCCGTTCGGCGATCTATCAGCAAGACCTGCACCGCTATCATAGCCGTAGGGTCAAGACCCGGACATTTCAAGAGGGCAACTTAGTGTTGCGACTGATTCAAGACCAGACAAATATGCATAAGTTATCTCCTCCATGGGAAGGACCTTTTGTGGTCAGTAGAAATCTCAACAACGGGTCGTATTATATCATTGACATCCGGGACGACTCAGATACTTCGGGTCAGGAGACCCACTGGCCGTGGAACATAGCGCATCTGTGGCCTTATTACACTTGAGTTGTTGAGAATCAACATTGTGCACTACCATTGTACATATAATATTCATATATGAATAAAGTAGCATCCCTGCAAGCCGAGGCCTCTGTCGTTTCACATATCTTCATCCATGCAAGGAGAATCCAAAACTTTGGTTGTTGAAGGGGGCTTCCCACCTCCGGTGTAGCTTATCACTAGTAGAAAACAAACCTTTCGTCCCGAGAATTAGTCCCGGTGTAGTCACGAGCCGGTACTAAAGATGGTATTAGTCCCGGTTCGTGCCGGCTCCAATGGCTAGGAGCAGGGCGACCTTTAGTACCGGCTCGTAAGGGACCTTTAGTATCGGTTCGTGTCACGAGCCGGTACTAAAGGGGGTGTGGCAGGCTATTGGTCAGATTTGGGCCCCGCTTGCACCTTTAGTACCAGCTGGTGACACCAGCCGGTACTAAAGGGCAACCTTTAGTACCGGCTGGTGTCACCAGCCGGTACTAAAGACTTCCTACATATACGCTTCGTCTGCAGCCAATCGAAAGGGCTCTCATTTCTCTATTTTCTCCCCTTTTATTCTTCTTGCTCAAAGCTCATCCTCCATTTTTCCAAGGATTTGTCAAGATTTAAAGGCACCCCATCTATCCAAGTGTTCATAAAGGTTAGCAACTTTGCTCCTTCATCTCTCATTGCTAGATTAGCTTGTGGTACGCTCAAAGATATGTGATATGTGATTTGTGGGAGTTTATTTGATTTATATGAAATTTGAGCTCAAATTAACTTGTTAGGTTGCATATGTGTAGGTGTGGTTTATTTGGTGTGCCTTCCCATCCCCGTCCTAACCATCGTCGATCGTCCGCACTGTCTCGTCGCGGCACCGGCCACCTTGGTGAGCCTCTTGTTCTTCTTAAAACCTTTTTGTTTAAGAAAATATTTGTATGATTTAGATAGTTGCGTGTACGATTTACTTACTTGTATTATTGTTAGTTATTCTATAGTGTCATGGTTATGGTATCAGCCCACGTCGGCCCTCGTCCAGTCTATGACTCAGATGTGGTATGTCGTTATCTTTTATAACTATTTCACACATTATATAATGTCTATGACAATTAATTATGCCACCAAATTGACGTAGATGTTTTTATCTATAGGAAGTAGTTGAACCAGAAATTCCAACCGACTATGCAATTCTGCTCGAGAAATTAACACAAGCTAAAAAAGGAATTGATCATTTAAAAGAAAAATTGAAAAGAACTGAAGATGAGAAGATGGGATTGGAGTGGCATGTTGCCGATATCGTCGATGATCACAAGAACAAGATGGCTGGAATGCGCTTGAAGCTTAGAAAGATTAGAAAATATGCCATTGATAAAGAGGCTTGGTATCATTATGTCATTGGCTCAATTGTTACTTTAGTTGCGATTATGATCGCATTTTTTGTTGCATTTACATGTTTTAGATAGTTGTATGTTGTTTTATGAGATGTATGTATGAACTCTAAGTATCTATTATTTGCAGTAATAACATTTGGTCAATGCTAGCTCTACTTTTGGTTGTAATGTGATGATGAAGTTGTATTAATTTGGTCACTTCAATGTTGTGTAGTGAACATGAGCCAGCAATGGATGTACGATGACCGACTAAGTCCAGGGTTTCTTAATGGCCTGCATGATTTTATTCATGTGGCTGAGGCAAACAAGTAGAATGGTTTCATGTGTTGTCCATGTCGTGACTGTAAGAATGAAAGGAATTACTCTACCTCAAAAACCCTTCACTACCACCTGCTGAAGTCCGGTTTCATGTCCGACTATAGCTGCTAGACCAAGCACGGAGAAAGAGGGGTTATAATGGAAGACAATGAATAAGAAGAGGATGATGACAACTATCCTTCCGCCCATACAACAATGGGGGAAGCTGAAGAAGAGGCATCAATGGGGGAAGCTGAAGAAGAGGCATCAGATGAGCCCGCTGATGATTTGGGTCGGGTCATTGCTAATGCAAAGAGAAACTGCAAAAGTGACAAGGAGAGGTTGAAGTTGAAACGTATGTTAGAGGATCACAAGAAATTATTGTATCCAAATTGTAAAGATGAAAAGAAAAAGCTGGGTACCACGCTGGAATTGCTGCAATGGAAGGCGAAGAATGGTGTAACTGTCAAGGGATTTCAAGAATTGCTGATAATGATAAAGAAGATGCTTCCAAAGGATAATGAATTGCCTGAAAGTACATACAAAGCAAAGAAGGTTGTCTTCCCTCTAGGATTAGAGGTGCAGAAGATACATGCATGCCCTAATGACTGCATCCTCTACCGTGGTGAGGAGTATGAGAATTTGGATGCATGCCCGGTATGCGGTACACTGCGCTATAAGATCCCTCGCGATGACCCTGGTGATGTGGAGGGCGAACGCCACAGGAAGAGGGTTCCTGCCAAGTTGATGTGGTATGCTCCTATAATACCATGGTTGAAATGTTTGTTCCAAAACAAAGAGCATGCCAAGTTGTTGTGATGGCACAAAGTAGAACGTAAGAAAGACGGGATGTTGAGTGCACCCGCTGATGGGTCACAGTGCAGAAAAATAGAGAGGGAGTTCGAGGACTTTGCAGCTGACGCAACGAACTTATGGTTTGGTCTTAGTACAGACGGCATGAATCCTTTTGGGGAGCAGAGCTCCAGTCACAGCACCTGGCCCGTGACTCTATGTATCTATAACCTTCCTCCTTGGTTGTGAATGAAGCGGAAGTTCATTATGATGCCAGTGCTCATCCAAGGCCCTAAGCAACCCGACAACGACATTGATGTATACCTAAGGCCACTAGTTGATGAACTTCTACAGTTGTGGAAAAAACTAGGTGTACGTGTGTTGGATGCGCACACACAGAAGGAAATTGACCTACGAGCGTTGTTGTTTGTAACCATCAATGATTGGCCTGCTCTTAGTAACCTTCCAGGACATACAAACAAGGGATACAATGCATGCACGCACTATTTAGATGATACTGAAAGTATATATTTGGATAAAGTAAGAAGAATGTGTACCTGGGACATCGTCGATTTCTACTGATCAAGCATATCTTAAGAAAGGCAGGCAACCATTTCAAAGGTGAGCCAGATAACCGGAAGAAGCCTGGCCTCCGTACTGGTGAATATATATTTGATATGGTCAAGGATTTATAGGTAATCTTTGGAAAGGGTCATGGCGGACAATCTGTTTCGAATGACGCCAATGGACACGTACCCATGTGAAAGAACAAATCTATATTTTGGGAACTTGAATATTGGAAAGTCCTAGAGGTCCGCAATGCAATCGACGTGATGCATGTGACGAAGAATCTCTTTGTGAACCTGCTAGGCTTCTTGGGCGTGTATGGAAACACAAAAGATACACCGGATGCACGGGAGGACAAGCAAAGAATTAACGAAAAATACGGCATGCCTCCAAAGCAGTATCAAGGTGCTGCCAGCTACGCTCTTATGAAAGAAGAGAAGGAAATCTTTTTTGAATGCCTGCTCATTATCAAGGTCCCTTATGGCTTCTCGTCGAATATAAAGGGAATAATAAGTATGGTAGAGAAAAAATTTCAAAATCTAAAGTCTCATGACTGCCACGTGATTATGACGCAATTACTTCTGGTTGCACTTAGGGGGCTTCTACCGAAAAATGTTCAATTAGCCATTGTGAAGCTATGCGCATTCCTCAATGCAATTTCTTAGAAGGTAATCGATCCAGAAATCCTACCAAGGTTATAGAATGACCTGGTCCATTGTCTTGTTAGTTTCGAGTTGGTGTTCCCTCCATCCTTCTTCAATATTATGACGCACGTTCTAGTTCACCTAGTCGAAGAGATTAATATTCTGGGTCCTGTATTTCTACACAATATGTTCCACTTCGAGAGGTTCATGGGAGTCTTAAAGAAATATGTTCATAACTGTGCTAGGCCAGAAGGAAGCATCGCCAAGGGATATGGAACAGAGGAGGTTATTGAGTTTTGTGTTGACTTTTTTCCTGACATTAAGCCGATTGGTCTTCCTGAATCGCGGCATGAGGGGATACTGGGTGGAAAAGGCACATTAGGAAAGAAAGAAGCAATAAATATGGATGGGCATTCTTTCACTCAAGCACACTACACGGTTCTACAAAATTCCACCTTGGTGACTCCATATATGGAGGAACACAAGGATATTGTACGGTCCAAGACCCCCGAGTAGTATGACCCCTGGATTGAACATAAACACATGGAGACTTTTGCCAGTTGGTTGCAAACAAAGCTCATCAATGACAATGATGTTCCAGATGAAATGTATTGGTTAACCAATACACCAAGTTTGAATATAACGACTTTCAAAGGGTACGAGATAAATGGGAATACATTTTACACGATCGCCCAAGATAAAAAGAGCACCAACCAAAACAGTGGTGTCCGCTATGATGCAACCAACTTTGAAGGCACATATTATGATTACATAGAGGAGATATGGGAACTTGACTATGGACCTGATCTTAAGGTCCCTTTGTTTCGGTGCAAATGGGTCTAATATACTGGAGGCGGGGTACAGGTAGACCCGCAGTACGGAATGACAAAAGTGGATGTCAACAATCTTGGATACACAGACGACTCATTCGTCCTAGCCAATGATGTGGCTCAGGTTTTCTATGTGAAGAACATGTCTAGCAAACCGAGGAGAAAAAAGATAAGGAAGCGAATACATCATACGATGAGCCAAAGTGCCACATAGTTCTTTCAGGGAAAAGAAACATTGTGGGAGTGGAGGACAAGATAAACATGTTAGAAGATTATGAAAACTTTCATGAAATCCCTCCCTTCGGAGTGAAGACTGAACCAAGCATCCTGTTAAATGATGAAGATTATCCATGGTTACGGCGCAATCATAAGAAAGGGACAAACACGCAGAAAAAGTCTTACATCGCGAGATCCCACTCTAGGATGTGACCGGCTTCACCGTCATCACTTTCTATATATGTGAAGGACATGCATGCATTTCCTCGCATGGTATCTTTGTAACAGTTTGTACACGAATTGCATCCAGTTTGTACAGCTACTCAACTCTTTAGAAGTTGCTACGTGGGTGAAATTATGATGTCATGCCAAGTTAAAACCTTTTCAAAGTTCATTTGTACTACATTTCAAATTCAAGGTCATCTAGCTCAAAATAAATCATTAAATGCATGAAAAATATCAAATGAAGTCAGAAAGGGTTGAAAATTGTTGATGTGCCTTTGAATGGTGCATATTGAACACACAAAAAGTATGGAGTTAAAATAAGTTATTGAAAATGAAAACCCTTTGTAATAGATGAGTTTTCGTCTGAAACCCTCATACTTCAAAAGAGATTGTCCAATTTGTACACGAAGCGCATCCATTTTTTTCCGTAACCCTCTCAACTCTTTAGAAGTTGCTACGTGGGTGAAATTATGATATCATGCCAAGTTACAACATTTTCAGATTTCATTTGTACTACTTTTCAAATTCAAGGTCATCTAGCTCAAAATAAATCATTAAATGCATGAAAAATATCAAATGAAGTAAGAAAGGGTTGAAAATTGATGATGTGCCTTTTAATGGTGCATATTGAACACACAAAAAGTATGGAGTTAAAATAAGTTATTAAAATGAAATCCCTTTGTAATAGATGAGTTTTTGTCCGAAACCCTCATACTTCGAAAGAGATTGTCCAATTTGTACACGAAGTGCATCTAGTTTTTGCCGTAACCCTCTCAACTCTTTAGAAGTTTTTATGTGGGTGAAATTATGATGTCATGCCAAGTTAAAACCTTTTCAGAGTTCATTTGTACTGTTTTTCAAATTTAGGGTCATCTAGCTCAAAATAAATCATTAAATGCATGAAAAATATCAAATGAAGTCGGAAAGGGTTGAAAATTGATGATGTGCCTTTGAATGGAGCATATTGAACACACAAAAAGTATAGAGTTAAAATAAATTATTAAAAATGAAATTCCTTTGTAATAGATGAGTTTTCGTCCGAAACCCTCATACTTCTTATGAGATTGTCCAATTTGTACATGAAGTGCATCCAGTTTTGCCGTAACCCTATCAACTCTTTAGAAGTTTATATGTGGGTGAAATTATGATGGCATGCCAAGTTAAAACCTTTTTAGAGTTCATTTGTACTGCTTTTCAAATTCAGGGTCATTTAGCTCAAAATAAATCATTAAATGCATGAAAAATATCAAATGAAGTGAGAAAGGGTTGAAAATTGACGATGTGCCATTGAATGGTGCATATTGAACACACAAAAAGTATGGAGTTAAAATAAGTTATTAAAATAAAAATCACATTGTCATAGATGAGTTTTCGTCCGAAACCCTCACACTTCGAAAGAGATTGTCCAATTTGTACACGAAGTGCATCCAGTTTTTGCCGTAACCGTCTCAACTCTTTAGAAGTTGCTATGTGGGTGAAATTTTTATGTCATGCCAAGTTAAAACCTTTTCAGAGTTCATTTGTACTACTTTTCAAATTCAGGGTCATCTAGCTCAAAATAAATCATTAAATGCATGAAAAATATCAAATGAAGTCAGAAAGGGTTGAAAATTGATGATCTGCCTTTGAATGGTGCATAATGAACACATAAAAAGTATGGAGTTAAAATAAGTTATTAAAAATGAAATCCCTTTGTAATAGATGAGTTTTCATACGAAACCCTCATACTTCTTATGAGATTGTCCAATTTGTACACGAAGTGCATCCAGTTTTTGCTGTAACACTCTCAACTCTTTAGAAGTTGCTATGTGGGTGAAATTATGATGTCATGCCAAGTTACAACTTTTTCAGAGTTCATTTGTACTGCTTTTCAAAATCAGGGTCATTTAGCTCAAAATAAATCATTAAATGCATGAAAAATATCAAATGAAGTCAAAAAGGGTTGAAAGATGATGTGCCTTTGAATGGTGCATATTGAACACACAAAAAGTATGGAGTTAAAATAAGTTATTAAAAATGAAATCTATTTGTAATGGATGAGCTTTCGTTCGAAACTCTCATACTTCTTATGAGATTGTCCAATTTGTACACAAAGTGCATCCAGTTTTTGCCATAACCCTTTCAACTCTCTAGAAGTTGCTATGTGGGTGAAATTATGATGTCATGCCAAGTTACAACCTTTTCAGAGTTCATTTATACTACTTTTCAAACTCGAGATATCACATTTCAAATGCCATTTAATCAAATTGTCTTATACATCAGTTCAAACATGCATGGAAATGCCATAAACAGATTCTTTATATTTTTCCGATATTTTTTCATATATAATTTATTTCCATTGGAATCATACATTTTTTCTATGATTTTCTAAAGTTTAGGGGTTTTTCTGAAAATAATAACTAATATTGAATTAAAAAACCCTTTAGTACTGGTGGGATCCACGCACCGGTACTAAAGGTCCACCGCCCCGTGCTTCTTTTGGGGAGGACCTTTAGTACCGGTGCGTGGCTCGCACCGGTACTAAAGGGTCTTTAGTACCGGCGCGAGCCACACACCGGTACTAAAGGTTTATAGGTATAAATAAAGATCCCTTCGTCCCGGGCCAAGTCACGCACCGGGAGAAGTCATTTGCGCATCGCCAGGGTGCCGAAATAGCCACGCGCATCGAGAGAAGACATTTCCGTTGTCCTCATTGCCAGACCTCCTCGCCCTCCTCCTCAAGCCAGATCCTATTCGTCGCCCCCGACGCTGTCCCCGAGCCCTGCCCAACGTCGTCGCCTCCGAGCCATCCCGAAGCCCTGCCCAACGCCGTCTCTTCCGAGCCGTCCCCGAGCCCTGCCTGTGACGCCGTCGCCGGACTTCCTCTCCCTCCTCCCCGAGCCCGCTCCTTGTCGCCGCCCCCGACACCGTCTTCGATCCCTCCCCCAACGCGTCGTCCCGCCGACCCACCCCGACGAGCCCCGACGATCCATTCCGCCGGTGAGCCCCGACGAGCCGTGCCAAAATGTACTATGGTGCAAAAGCTGATTTTTAGGAAATTTAGGAATTTTAGGAATTTAACTATGGATTAGATGCTGGAATTTTAGGAATTTTAGGAATTTTAGGAATTTTAGGAATTTTAGGAATTTTAGGAATTTGAGGAATTTGAGGAATGTTAGACGGCTCGATAGATATGTTGTGGCAAAGTTGTTAGATGGATGTATAGATTTTTAGATAGATATGTTGTGGCAAAGTTGTTAGATAGATATGGATGAGGATCCCCTTCTGCGCGGCACCCTGCCGTTTGGCTACTGGCACGTGGGCCCGCGCGGCAACTTGGCCCGCATGTCGGTGGCCGAACGGCAGGCTGCCGCACGTCAGAGGAGCCGGCTCCGATAGATATGCTAGATGGATAGATAGAGGTGTTAGATGGATAGATAGAGATGTTATATGGATGTTTAGACTTTTTTGCATTGGAGTTCATTTTTGCATTAGAGCTTTGGATAGATAGAGATGTTGGATGGATGTTTAGATGGATGTATATACATATAGAAACTGTTGTAATGATGATTTTTTTTGTTCATAGATTTTTTTTGTCCATGTATGTATGTATGTATAGAGGGATGGATTGATGTATATAGAAAATGTTCATATGCAGACTTCAGGAAAACATTCCCGGATGTTATTCCCCATTTGTTTCATTTGTTAGATGCTAAGTGTTAATTTTGCTAAGTTTTATTTAATTTGTTTTCATAATTAAGTGTTTCTTCTCGACGTGTACGATGCAGATCCCGCATCCTCGTCGTCGAGTCGCCGGAGGAGGTCACGTGCTTGAGCCGAGGGGCCCTGTCAGGGACTGGGCTCCGTCGGGCTGGTACTGGGAGGTGTCGCCTTTCGGGCGGCGCAGCTTGGTGAGGAGCCAGCCCGTCGTCGACCCGGAGGTTCTTTGGTGGCGGACGCATGGGGCAAGGACGATTCAGAGGCTTGAGTCCCCCGCGGAGGTGGTACAGTACCATGTCAGCAAGGAGAACGAGCACGTCCGTCGCTACATGGCAGCTTTGGAGGCTAGGTCCGACAATACTTGGCAGATTCTTCACGGATCTCACTGCAGCTATGTTCCTATGATGGTTCCTTCTCTTTGGATGTCCACCACCTGCCCCGATATCCGTCGGGCGCTAGGGTTCTAGCTAGATCGATATATTAGGTACTATATATGTATTATTATGATGTATTAGCTAGCTCGATGGATTAGCCAATGTATTGAAAATTATCCAAGATTATGAGATGAGATCTTTTCTAAGAACTACTATATATGTATTCGATGATGCATTATTAATTAACTATCAGTTATTTTGCTTCTTGAATGCATGCTAATTTGAATACTAATTTGTTTTACCTATATTATTATGGATTAGTTATTAAGCTATGGACAATACCGGTAGAGCTCATGAAGAGGACATCTTCGACATGATACGCTCCTCCGAAAACCCAGCGGACCTTCGAGGTGAATCACATGATGATGATGGCTCACAATATCTGAACGATTACGGTGATGGATGTGAGGCCGAGGAAGAACAACTTATGTTCCAAAATCCGGAACAACGAACAATGTTCGGCGAGGTATATACACATATTAGCCTCTGGTGATCATTACATGTGTATTAATTGATTTGTATATATTAACAAATCTTTCTTATTTTAATTATCAACCCTCCGGATCGAGCCAATCTAGTAGAAATGTACGAGGCGGTGCCAAAATATTGGACGGCAATATAAAGCTCAATCTTGATGCTTTCAAACATAATGGCGAACCGACTCACCCTGAAGCCAATGCCAAGACATTTGTGTGTCAATGCGGAGTGGTTGTTAGGGACGGAGTCCCGATCACAATGCATGAATGGATTCAGCCAAACGAACCAAAACCAGGAGTGAATTATGTCGATATAAGAATTAAAGATGCCCTTTGGCGAGAGCTCATGGAGCATTTCACCCTATTCTCTCTCGGAGCGTCAAAGGAACAAAGTCAAGGAGTTTTCTCTCCATAAGATCCGACGCATTCCAGACTTGGAAGAAAAGTTTATGGACCGAGTACAACGCTAGACGCAAGAAGGCACCTGAATTCAAAGGAATGTACGAGAAGGTAAGGAATCACGGGGACGCATTTATCGAGTACAAGACATCGATAGCTGCTATGGAGAAATCGGCAAAGAATAAGATAAATGCTGAGAAAAAAAATTATCACCATAAACTAGGGATAGGTGGATACAAGTCAGCCATTCCTCAGTGGGATGCATTAGAGAATAAGATGCTTGCTGAAGGGACCACTCCAGTAACCTTCAACTGGCCCAATAGGTGTAGGATTTGGTGTTTTGCGCATGGGGGAAAGCTGGACCCAGCAACAGGGGAGATTATTGGACTGGCCAGTCTGAAGCATGCATCAGAGGAGTTGATTGAAGCAATAAAAGCTGCCCAAGAAGGACGGTTTCACCCCGATAGAGAGAACGACGAGCTTACATGCGCCCTCGGGAATGCTGAACACGAAGGACGAACACGAGGCGTGGGCGTTGTTCCGTGGTACGAGGGGTTTGCGGGATGGAAGGACAGTTATAAAAGCCGTTCTAGAAAAAAGAAGGTGGAAGCAGACCGACTTTCAAAGTTGGAACAGATGTACGAGCAGCAGCAGCTGCATATACAGGTACTGACCCAGCAAAGGGAAACTCCGCAGCAGGAGGCAGGGGAACCCGTCCCATCTACACTGCCGAAAAGCAGCGTGGGTTCCACGGGGGCACTGCTGGGTCACACCCCCGTGGATGATATCACCGAGAAGACATCTTGTGAGCTAATCCAGAAAATGAAGAACATACCCGTGCGGGTCGCGAAGGGCTATGCTTTACCAAATACACATGATATTCTCTGGCATTGCAATCCGGTTCCAGCTGAGTATGCTCGTGCCGCGGTGGACGCAACAGAGCCAGGATATGATGAACTATTTCTTGACATCCCTGGAGGTGAGGGGGAGTCCACACTGGCGAAAGCCGGTCGTGGTCTCATTCTATGGAGTAAGGACTGCATCGTCTTCCCACACTCGGCGCTAAGGCCACCGGCTCCTCCGAGTATCGATGTCCAGCACGAGGGATCCCAACCAGAGGCATCACAGCGCCAACAGTCCTCCCCAACTCGCCAGCAGTCCTCCTCACCTCGCCAGTAGTCACCTCGCCAGTAGTCCTCCCCACCTCGCCAGCAGTCCTCCCCACCTCGAGCTCCCCCATAGTCCTCCTCACCTCGAGAGGCGTCCCACCTCGCCAGCAGTCCTCCCCACCTCGCCATGAGCAGTCCTCCCAACCTCAGGGTGGAACACGACGCGAGTCCATATCATCGATATCGATCTCCGCCGCGTGAGCCAACTCCACCCCGGCAGCGGGCCCACCAGCACGGCTCCCAAAAGAGGAAGGCCACCAGCAGTCCTCTTCGGAAGAAAGCAAAGAAGAAACAAGAGCCTCCGGCCAAAAGGAAGCTGCCTTACGACATGACACCAGAGGAAAACAAAATTGAATGCGATCTCTAAGTGAAAGCCTTTTTTGCGAAGAAGACCGTGCCGCCAAAGGAGGTAATACCTACGGAAGTCCAAGAGCACTTTATGGGATACTTTATTGATCGACCCCCGGCATATGTCGAGCGTATGCCGACAGACTATGAGCGACAGATTCAGAAGGCAAGTGAGCAGAGAAGTCGGCCCAGCCCAAGGAAGAAGTCGGGAAGTACGGCATCAACTAGCGGGAAAACAGTTCCCCAGCTCGGAGAACAATCCAAGCAATCGATCTCTCCGCTCAAGGTGAGTACCAATCCAAGCAAGCAATCGATTCAGCTAGTAGACGTGCAAGGCAACCCAATCGACCTCGAAGAAGTAGAGGCTACAGGTCTCACTCTTGACCAAATCCTTGGCACTGAGGAAATCCGCGGGTACGGTGCAACTGAGTATGCAATGCAATATGCCGTTAGAAAACCACTTGTCACACCCGAGCAGTACAATGAACTACCAACTGCGATGCGGCGGTTGCATGATTGGTACCTGCGTGAAGCAAAGCGAGGGGAGCCGGTGGTCATGGTCATAGTAAGGAAAGAGCATTACATCAATGCATGTGACATATGTCTTGAATTCTCAGAACTTTTCCAGTTATACCACATGGACTCTATCGACAAAACTCTCATCAGTTGCTATTGTCTGTAAGTGATTTATATCTTTAATAATTTAAGTCTCTAGCTAAGATATCGTTCATTGGCTTATCCTCACTATATATGTTCTTTTCTATGCTATTATGTAGATTAAAGATGTGGGAATTGAAACAAGAGGGAATCGATGACATTGGGTTCATTGACCCAAGTACCGTTAATGGTCATGTGGTAAAACATTATGCCAAGGAAACAGAAGATGTCTTGGAAAATTTTGTAGAGGCACTAATGAATACCAAATCTACTATAATATTTCCTTACAACATGGGGTGAGTGTTCACTCTCTTGTATACTACAAATTCTATTTTTTGCTTACTAGCTCACTGTCAAGTGTAGTTGATGAGTTATATGCATGCCTGCTTAATTATATAAAATTTTGCGCAGAGACCACTATATCCTCCTATACATTATCCTCGCGGATCGACTTGTTCAAGTGTACGACTCACTAAATACACCAGAACAATCATACGTGGACTTGTATTTTATGATAGAACGGTAATTTCAATCTTTATCGACCTCGCTTTCTTTCATTATTTCCTGATATCAAAAGTAATTATAATAACTCTTTCGTTCTTTTTCTTTGTCGCGTAGTGTTTAGAAAAATATGATAAAAAAACCATCATGGTCGTCAATGGACCACGAAGCTAAAGTGGAAAAATATGCAGGTAATTAAGTAGTACTACTAGGTCCGCGCATCTCTTTAATTCTATTTTCAATACCATTATCATGCTTGATTATTAATTATCTTATTGAATTCTATTCTTTTGCAAAGTGCGTGAAGCATCCACAGGGGACAAATTTATGTGGATACTTCCTCTGCGAGAACATTCGCATCTAGACCGAAGGCCGTATACGTCGCAGAGGAGCACGTGAAAGACAACTCCAGCTTTGGCAGATGTTGTCGAAGCTCTCACCCGACAAAACGCTTCGTAGCACTTCAAAAGGAATTTGCAGCATTTCTTCTTCAACATGTCATTGATGTAAACGGAGAGCACTATTACTTACCGCTGCCTCAATAATACCAGCAAATCAGTAGTAGAAAACTGAGATTTCATCTGGAGCACTAGCTAGCTAGTCCCGGCCGGGTTTTGAGCCTTAAGTTATAAGTCCAGAATATATATGGATGCGTAATTCCATTTATATATATACTTTGTATGAGATATTGTATATTATATTACATATATATATGCATCAACTTGTGTAATTAATGTTTACAGTATGTAGCACCGAAAAATAAATTTGAAATGAATGGAAAACACAATAAATAGAGAGGAAAACTAAAACCTAATTAAAAGCCAAAAAAAGAACACTTAGTATGGTTGGTATCACCAACCGGTACTAAAGGTCCTCCACCACCAGCCCACGCAGGCAGCCACGTGGAACACTTAGTACCAGTTGGTATCACCAACCGGTACTAAAGGTCCTCCACCACCAGCCCACGCACGCAGCCACGTGGAGGGCCTTTAGTACCAGTCCGTGGGCCAACCGATACTAAAGGTCTGGACCTTTAGTCCCTACCCTTTAGTACCGGCTGGGGAACCGATACTAAAGGCACATCCCGACCGGGACTACTGATCGACATTCTACTAGTGTATCTATCCCTAACAACCGGCTTTCAAGCCAAAAATGTTGACAAGTCAACATTGGTTGTAGAAGGGGGCTTCCCACCTTCGGGTGTAGCTTATTTAACCCTAACAGCCGGCTCTTATGCCAATAAAGTTGACAAGTCAACTTTGGTTGTCGAAGGGGGCTTCCCACCTCCGGGTGTAGGTTATCTATCCCTAACAACCGGCTTTCAAGCCAAAAAATGTTGAAAATTCAACATTGGCGGTCGAAGGGGGCTTCCCACCTTCGGGTGTAGCTTATCTAACCCTAACAGCCGGCTCTTATGCCAAAAAAGTTGACAAGTCAACTTTGGTTGTCAAAGGGGGCTTCCCACCTCTGGATGTAGCTTATCTATCCCTAACAATCGGCTTTCAAGCCAAAAAATGTTGACAAGTCAACATTGGCTATCGAAGGGGGCTTCCCACCTTCGGGTGTAGCTTATCTAACCCTAACAGCCGGCTCTTATGCCAAAAAAGTTGATAAGTCAACTTTGGTTGTCGAAGGGGGCTTCCCACCTTCGGGTGTAGCTTATCTATCCCTAACAACCGGCTTTCAAGCCAAAAAATGTTGACAAGTCAACATTGGCTGTCGAAGGGGGATTCCCACCTTTAGGTGTAGCTTATCTAACCCTAACAGCCGGCTCTTATGCCAAAAAAGTTGACAAGTCAAATTTGGTTGTCGAAGGGGGCTTCCCACCTCCGGGTGTAGCTTATCTAACCCTAACAACCGGCTCTTATGCCAAAAATGTTGACAAGTCAATCTAGACGTATAGGGGGCTTCCTGCCCTACGGGTATAGCTTGTCAAACCCTATCAGCTGGCTCTTAAGCCAAGCAATTGACTATGTCAACACATTAGGAAGACACAACGTCTTCGGGTTATGCTTTTAAGCCGCCCTCCTAACGGTATAAAGGATACATATATTCTTGCAGGAAATTAAGCTGCTAAGAGCCGGTAAGGCATACAATGAGAAGAAAAAGGAAGATGACATATATATATATATATACTTTTCAAATGTGCACGATGGCACAATTCCAAGAAAGGCAAAAGTTACTACCAGTCTATTACATACGCTCTCTGTGGAGCCCAAAAATATCATGAAGTTTTTTACACCGCTCATGGCGGGTCATAAAGATCCGGCTATCAACAGGAATCTACAGCGTGATTAGCTGGCTGGAGGGTCATCCTGCTCCGGGTCTTCGGCTGCCTTGATCTGGAGATTTTCCAAGTCCTGGTTGCAGTTGGTTAAAGCCGCAAAGGTTCCTTCTTCAAAGAAGGGGGACGGGTCAAGTTCAGAGGCGAAAAGATTCTTACTGTGGGTGGGTGTCAGATCCTTGCACGCAAAGAGAGGGCCACGGATCCTTTTTTGATCTACGCTGTAAGCCACCTGGTAAGTCGCCAGATTAACCTCTTCTGCTAAGACGGAGGCTAGGACTTTGGAATCCTTCACACAGCGGGCATAGTCAGCGTCTATAAATTCGGAGCCATCATCCTTTTTGGAAGGAAACCCGCCCATCATATCAGCTGGAGTTAGCTCTGGAGCGAAAACCAATGCTCGGCTTATGGCCGCGATCGCCCCCTGGCGGGCGGCTGATCTCTTCAACTCCACAATCTGCTTCGGCAGCATCGACAAAAGCTCTAAGACCCCTTTAAGTGTTGAAGGGATGTTATCCTTGTACTGCACAGCTTTGATTGTGCACACAGCGCCACAGTAGAGTTGTTCTATCAAAGTATATATGGCCTTCAGGGGCAGCAAGCTATCGGAGGCAAGTTGGTGGCTCCTAGGACTTGCATAAGACGGATGCCTTGTTACAAGTCGCCATCACAAGTGCAATATACAAATTGAGTCAAGTTATTAAAAACTTACTAAAGATGGCGGCTATCATCTTTGTGATGTGGCGCTCCAAGGATTGCATCTCATCAGATACGATCATGAGTCGCTGATCAGCGTCATCCGCCCATTTAGTCAAGGTGGCTTGTTCAGTCTTAGAGGATTCCTTGAAGTTGGCAAAGTCGGTCTTGATTTTGGTCAATTCTTCAGCAAGGAGCCGACATTTCTCATTAGCTTCACTCCGGGCGGCTTGCTGCGCGGCTAGATTGTCTTTTAAGCCGGCCACTTCTGACCCGGCTTCGATTAAATCTTCCTGCGACATATCAAAGCATGAAATAAACCGACAGGGGGAAGAAGTTTCAAATATACAACAAGTCTGAAACAAATTGCAAGCAATATGCATGACACTTGGGGGCTAATGCCTATTTTCAAGACAGTTCCGGATCATCTTTATCAAGTTAACCCGGAACTTGGGGGCTACATATTGGTTCTTCAAGTTGGCAAGGATGAATCCCGACTCAACTTTGACAACATTGAGCCGGCCCTTGGGGGCTATAGTTGCTTCTATTACCCATTCTCAATAAAGTCCCAACTCAACTTTGGAAAAGATTGAGTCAGCCCTTGGGGGCTACAATTGGATCTATTATCTATCATCTATAAAGCTCCGGTTCAATATTATCAACTTTGAGCCTGCCCTTGGGGGCTGACAACGATGATTTGAGGTTACCTTTAAGTAAGTTGAGACCTACGGGCTAAATATTTCTACTTCTACCAACATGGAAGAACCGGATTATCATCAGCCAATGTTAACCCGGCTCTTGGGGGTTGAGTAAGGGTATAAAGAGGAAAAAGAATACCTCATATTTCTTCTTCATTAAGTTGACAAGTTTCAGATCCAGATCCCGGCTTGTAGACAGCCGGTTCATATAGCCAGCATGAAGTTCATCAACTGTCATTTTCTCGAGGGCAGGGAGCTCAAATTCCAGCTTCCTGGAGGCTTCAGTCGTCTCACTATGCTTTGTCAACACGTGAGGAGGAGGAGAGCGATAACCGACGCTGGTAATTCCGATGTCCGAAGCTGTGGTATCATCAACAGCCTTGGCAGGGCTCGGCGGCTTGGAATGGTCCCTCTGTGGACTCTCTGGAATAGTTTTGTCAGCTGCCGGCTCTGCAGAAGCTTCCGAGGGGTTTGCGTCCGTCACTAGAGCGTCAGGCTTGGCGAGCTCCGGTTCTTGAGCGATACGGCCAGGGGAGGACTTGTTGGTCTTCCTTCGCTTGGCTTGAGCCCTGGAAAAGCATAAAATTAGAACCCGAAGTTTACAACCGCCAAAGAGTTGGACGTAAGGTTTGAAAAACACATACAGCGGATTAATCTTTGGAGGCAGCAGAGCGATGGCCGTAGAGTCGCCAGATGAAGGTGAAGACCCCTGAAAGACAGTTCAGATAACGTAAGGTACCATTGGAATTACAAAGGAAGAGCTAGCAAAATCAAACAGAGAAGGAATATATACCTCTGCGGGGCGCTTCTTCTCAGCCGGGGAGTTCGGTAACCCGGACATGAGATCGGTAGAACCGGCACTCCGGGTCTGGCGTCAGTCGGCTTGCTGTTGCTTTTTCAAAAGAAATTGAGGATCCAAATAAGCAAGAGGATGAGAAAGGGGAACTTTTCGAACGACCCGCCGTATCTTCTGGGGTACAAAATATTCTGAGTCGGACGAAATATAAGTTACCTCTGGGGCGTTGGCACGGCTTGTCTCTACCTCGTCCTGTGAATGGCGGTTATCAGTAAAGTGAACGAAGAGGTAGCAAAAGGTATTGAAATTATACCTCTGAGTCGTCTGATTCTGGCAGTTCAAACCATTCTTCTTGAGGAGTGATATTCTTCGTCCTCTTGGCCGGGGCCTTCTTCTTGGTTTTCTGAAGAGGAGGAACGTGTTTCTTCTTCCAGAAGTCAGAGTCGGCCTGAAAAGATAAGCCGGCAAGTAGTGAGGAATTGTCAAAGTCGTGGCTAAATAAACAGGAGAGACTATGGAGAATCGCCTTACTTCTGGGGCCGGGTTAATGACACGGAAAGGTGCCAGCCCAATGGCACTGCAAGCTCCGGAAGTCTTGTGGACAAGACTCTGGATGACACTTGTGATATCATCCTCTGTTAACGTCGTCCGGCTGAAGCAGAGGGAATCATCGTACTGACCCGGATATTCGCACATAAGGCGATTTCTCCGTATCAAGGGCATAATCCTCCAAGAGATCCAGCAGCGGATCAAGTCCAACCCCGTCAGCCCGTTGGCCATGACGGCCTTAATCTTCGCATGAGCCAGCTCGAGCCTCGCCCGTTCAACAGTTGATAGCCAGCTAGGAAGCTCGGAGGTCGTCTTGAGCCGGGATTGGCGATAACCCGACAGCGGACGCTCACCTTCTGGGGAGGTATCTTTACAGTAGAACAAAGTCTTATTCCAATCTTTTGGGTTACTCGGCATCTGAACAGCCGGAAAGGTTATGTCCTGGCGCCTCTGAATTGAAATCCCGTCGAGTTCTAAGCTGGGGCCGGCCTTCACTTCGGTCTGGCGGTTTGTGTAGAAGAACTCCCGGAAGAGACCAACAGACGGCTCGGCTTGCAGATATACTTCGCTAAGCACTTGGAAGTTACAAATAATGGAGACAGAATTGGGGGCGAGGTCTTGAGGGTGCAGTTTGTAAAAGTGAAGAACATTCCGGAAGAATTTTGAGCCGGGGGTACGAACCCACGTTCGATGTGGTATGAAAATACCACTACTTCGCCCTCCCGAGGAACGGGCTTCAGTTCGTCGCCCGGAACCCGCCAATGGATTACATCCTTGGTGAGAAGGGTGCCCGCATGCACAAAGTCCATCAGGAACTCTTCGGTGATGCAAGAGCCGACCCAATTACATGAATTGGAGGCGCGAGACATGGCAACGGTTTAAAACTTCGCAAGGTAACAATGTACGGTGAGTCAAGGAATGGCAAATGTCTACGGGCGGTTAAAAGCTTAAGACCTTAAGGTCGAGCCGCCAGGATCCGGTTGGTGAGAGCCGGAATACATGGCGGGTCAAGATTATGAAAAGTCAAAGAAAAATTCGGCTAAGTGTGGAAAACAGGTTTTGCAAGGTATCGCTAAGATTGCGGATCTACAAAACAAAGGAAATGTTTGTATTTCAGACCTAGAGACGAACTAGCGAAAGCAGAGAAAGTTTAAAAACGGCAGGCGGAGCTGTTGCAAATCTGCGCAGTATTACTATCGATCTCCTACATACCACCGCAGTAGGGACAAGACATCGTTAAGTGTTCATGGGCTAAGCATGGCCTGGATTGAAGGAGGCTCGAGTTCTAAGTGGCGGGAGGAGTTCCATGAAAGAAGGACTCACCGGAGACGGTGCGGCGGACGCGGAGAGAACTCTGGAATGAATAGGTTGATGCAGTGGCCTCATCAACGACGATGAGGAGACGGTGCCGGAGTGAGATGCGTAGGAGCAGAGGCGTCGGGGGGAAGGAGACGAAGAGCGAGCGGAGAAGAAGGCAATGCCGCCCCTCACAGTCCTATTTAATAGGAAAAGGTGGAAACAAGCATGAAAATCTAGGCGTCGGAAGTCATTTGACCGAGGCGGACGCCTCGATTCCTGGACTATCCATTTAATAAGGAACATTCGTTGTGTGCGTCAGAGGATATTTTTGACAGATTTGACGTGATGTCACGGCGGGTTATTATTTTCTGGACGACTCGCTGAGGAATAAGAAGGAGACTGACGTGAGCAAGCTCAAATCAACCTGGGGCCTAATGTTGGGGATATAACCCCACGGTGAGACCCGCCCAAAGGGCTCCGGGTCACACCAGGTGGCTCGTATGCCAGCCCAAGAGTGGGCCGTGAAGGCTTAAGCCCAAGACGCTTGGCGGCTTGACAAGATGGGCTGGCCCTTGGCCCGAATGGAGAAGACCCGGTCGGGTAAGCCGCCCGGAGACAACTTGACCAGGAAGGCAAGATAAGGTAGAGATAGATTCATACATGTATTGAGAGTCTGTCACGACTTGTATGACCCGTGGTCTTGACCTCCTATATAAAGGCGAGACCCGGGGCGACTAAAAGATCAGGCTATCGAGAACTAGGTCAAGCAATAGCTCCCTTGTAATCAATACATCAAGCAAATACCCAACACAAGTAGGATGTAGGTTGTTACCTCGACTTGAGGGGCCGAACCTGGGTAAACTTGTGTCCTTCGCCACAACCAACCCCTTTGAGTCCATCACTTTAGCAATAGCCTCGAATCCAAGTCCGTTCACCCGGACATCTTCCGTGATAAAACCACGACACATACCGTTGTATACCACAACATACCTGGAAGACTTGCAAATGGGACAATAGTTCAAGCCCGCATACTCAAGCCTAAATAAGGCACATCCATTATCACATGCATCTATCTTCTTATAGGGCATCTTAAGCGCATGTAGGATTTTGTCCGATTGGTACAGGTTTGCTGGCAATACATGGCCTTTGGGTAGAAAGCGTCCAAATATAATCATCATCGCGTCGTAGCATTCTCTGCCTAGGTTGAATTGAGCCTGTAGAGCCATTACTTGCGAAATGGCATCCCGCTGACAAAGCTCAATGTGCCCGTAGAGAGGACGTTCTGAAGACTCCAACATTTCATAGAAGGCCTTTGCAGATTCCTCCATCTCATTGTCCGAATCCCAAGCATCATCAATGTCTTGCACCATGTCTTCGATCCCGGTACCATGCTCGTTGGTGCGACGACGAACAACCTAAGTTCTGGCACGTTGGGCAAACTCACCATGAAATCTCCACACCATATAATCAGGCATACAACTCCACTTCTACAAGTGTTTACCCATTTCATCCCGTGTCCACTTTTTATGGTTGTGCAGCGGACACAGGGGCGCCAGGTTATTTCCTGGCCATTTGCAAATGCGTCGCTCAGAAACCCCTTGGTTTTTGTTAACCATTCAATGGTCATTTCTTTTTGACTAGGGTGACTGGTGTACATCCAAGCACGATCACTCATCTTCCCATGCTCTGCTCCGGACTCGACGCAGAATTTCGGCAGCACCTCCCCGCTGTTCTCCTGATACACGTCTCGGCAATAAGTAGAGAGGATGTGTACTCGGAGAACAACAGGGAGGCACTGACGAAATTCCATGTCGGATCCAGAGCAGAGCATACAGGAAAACGAACCCAGTCTACACATACTCGAGCTATCCATGGATAACGTTGGACAATTCAAAAGGACGATGATTATAAATATGCAAAGACATGCATATCTATAGATGTCATCCTTTCGAACGGGAGACGCATACTGGTCCCGCATACTGATGATTGAAGACACCGATAGCTGGCAACTTTCATCGGCACGAAGACCGGAACAGAGCAAATTAAGGGGGGAGGAGGAGAAGTCATTTGTGCTCACCCACGAACGCAGGGGCGGATCTCATCCAATGCATGGGAGGTCATCAAACAACTGCACATTGAAATCCACCTGATCAACACAAATATGATGTTTTTATAACAAAATCGAAAAATATGTGACCACGGTAATAATTTACAAAACTATGACCCCGTCGAGGGTCGGGGGTCGGTGGCGTCGGGGGAGTGTGGTGTCGGGGATCGGGGCTCGGTGGCGTCGGGGGTCGGGGGTTTGTGGCATCAGGGATCGAGGCTCGGTGGCGTTGGGTGTCGGGGGTCGATGTCGCCTGGGGTTGAGGGTCGGGGGTCGGGGGTTTGTGGCATCGGGGATCGAGGCTCGGTGGCATTGGGTGTCGGGGGTCGGTGTCGCCTGGGGTTGAGGGTCGGGGGTCGGTGGCGTCGGGGATCGGGGTGTCAGGGTGTCGTTTTCTTCTTCCTCCTCTTCTTCCTTTTCTTCTTCTTCTTCCTCTTCTTCCTTTTCTTCTTCTTCCTCTTCTTCCTTTTCTCCTTCTTCTTTTCTTCTCCTCCTCCTCCTCCTCCTCCTCTTCTTCTTCTTCTTCTTCTTCTTCTTCTTCTTCTTCTTCTTCTTCTTTACCTTCTTTTCCTTCTTCTTTTTGATTCTTCTTCTCCTTCTTCTTTTCCTCGTTCTTTTCATTTTTCTTCTTATTATTTTTCCTTATTTTCCTTTTTCCTTTTTCCCTTCTTCTTTTCTTATTTTTTTCTTCTAGTTTTTTCTTTTCTTCTATTCTTCTATGTTTTTCTCTTTTCTATCTAAGTTTTTTCTACCTAATAAACTAACTATCTAATTTAACAGAAAATAAACTAACTATCCAATTTAACAGAAAATAAACTAACTACCTAATAAACATCTATTAAAAATAGAAAAAATCAGGAAAATAAAAAAACATGAAAAAAGGGGGGAGAACCTAGGGGTAGGAGCTCACCAGGGGGGCTGGGCGGAGTCCTGCTACGGGGCCGCCAACATCGGGGCGGCGCCGTGGCGGGTCATCGGAGCAAAGGGCCACACGGCAGGGTAGAGGGCGTGGGGTGGCGGTGGCAACGGCAGAGCTGCAAGGCGGGGACGCGAGCGGGGCAGGAAGGGTGCGGCTGCGGGGCGAGGGAACAACATGGCGGGGGCGCGGGGCGGCGGCGGGGCAGAGGGGCAGACGGCGCCGCGGCGGGGCAGAGGGCGCGGGACGGCGGCGATGACGATGGAGCTGTGAGGTGGGGCACTAACAGGGTGGGGCGCGAGCGGCCGCGGGGCGAGGGAGCGGCATGGCGGGGGCATAGGGCGGCGGTGACGACAGCGAGAGGGAGAGGGAGAGCGAGATGAACGCGCGGCCGGGGGAGTGGGGAACGGTGGGGAACGGTGGGGCGGGGGCTACCGTTAAGGGGAGGCCCTCTTTGCCGTCTGCTAACAGACGGCAAAGAGGGGCACCGTCGTTGTCGTTTGTTAGCAAATGACAAAGGGGTGACCTAGCCAACATCGTGGCCCTATGGGCCCCACTATCGACTTTGTCGTCTGCCATTGTCCTCTTTGCCATCTGCTAGCTGACGGCAAAGAGAGGACAAACGGCGTAATTGTATATTGCCGTCAGTCCTTTCTTTGTCGTTTGCTTTCGCATAGCCGACGGCAAAGTCCTACTTTTCCCTCAACAGGTAGACGACAAAGGGATGGTTGACGGCAAATACTCTGATTCCAGTAGTGATCATACAAGTAAAATTATACCATGGGAGGATCCTTCCTAGGATAAAAGTGAAAGTTTTGCGCGGAGATATTAGTGAGTAGGAGGTACTGGTCACACGTATCATTGAGGAAGTCGTTGATGCCTGCATTTTCTGCCAAATAATAGAAATCTTCATAAATTTCGGCCACCCTCAAGAATGCATCACTTGGCCATTCACATGGCTGAATCTCTGCAACGTGAGGAAGAACTTCTACTTCACCTCATTTTCATCTTCTTTAGAGCTCTGGCTTGAAGAGCCTCTTAACAATCTCCTCATCATTTATTTCTCTGAAAAAATGCTGAAATTTTTACTGACTCAAAATAAAGGTGAACAAAACTCAACAAAACTTATAGCAACTACTCCCACAAGTGCCTAGAGGCTATATTAAGGATCAGAACTACTTGGACCATACAAATTTGACATGCAAGCTCAAGAACAAGGTCACCACAGCAGCAAAAAAATTAATATATAAAGAACAAAAACAAAAACTAATTGGACCATTGGAGGAGTCACGTACCGAAGATCAATCCCCCCAAAACAGTTTTGCAAATGGAGCTTTGCACAAGGAGATCAAAAACGGCAGCAAAATGAGCTAGAACACAGGTTTGAGCAATGGTGGGATTTTTTTTGGGAGGAAGACGAAGTGGATGGGTGCTAGAATAAGCGAGCTAGGCCTACGTGGGACCCACAAGCCAGGGGGCGTGCCCAGGGGGTGGACGCGCCCTGTGGGCTTGTGGCCCACTGGAGCAGCCCCCTCATATGTTCTCAGTGCAAGAAATTCTTAAATATTCCAGAAAAAAATACTACATTTTGAGGGCATTTGGAGAAAAATTATTTTCAGACCATCTTTTATTACACGGATAAATTAGAAAACAGAAAACATAGCATTTTTACTTTGTTTAATCTAAATAATAGAAAGTAAAAGTTGGGTACAGAAGGTTGTGCTTTCTAAATTCATCCATCTCATGCCCGTCAAAAGGAATCCATCAATAAGGTTGATCAAGTCTTATTGACAAACTTTTTTTTCGAATGACACGGAACCGGAGAATTTTCGAATAGCACTAAGTTACCTCAACGGGGACATGCATGTCCCCTACCATGATTATTTCATATTCCTTCTTGACAATACGGAGATTAAATTCAAAATTTCCAATAATAATCGTTGAAATTTTTCCAATGGAGTTGATACTATGAACTTGAGGTTGTTTCTTCCGAAAGTGTACCATATGCTCATTACCATTAACCTGAAGAGTGACATTGCCTTTGTTGCAATCAATAACAGCCCCTGGAGTATTCAAAAAAGGTCTACCAAGGATGATCGACATACTATCGTCCTCGGGAATATCAAGAATAACAAAGTTCGTTAGGATAGTAACATTTGCAACTACAACATGCACATCTTCACAAATACCGATGGCTAAAGCAATTGATTTATCATCCATTTGCAAGGATATTTCAGTAGGTGTCAACTTATTCAAATCAAGCCTACGATACAAAAAGAAAGGCATAACACTAACACCAGCTCCAAGGTCACATAAAGCAGTTTTAACATAATTTCTTTTAATAGAGCATGGTATAGTAGGTACTCTGTGATCTCCTAGTTTCTTTGGTATTCCACCCTTAAAGGTATAATTAGCAAGCATGGTGGAAATCTTAGCTTCCGGTATCTTTCTTTTATTTGTCATAATATCTTTCATATACTTAGCATAAGGAGACATTTTCAGAATATTAGTCAAGCGCATACGCAAAAACACAGGTCTAAGCATTTCAACAAAACACTCAAAGTCCTCATCCTCCTTTTTCTTGGATGGTTTAGGACGAAAGGGCATGGGTTTCTAAACCCATAGTTCTCTTTCTTTACCATGCTTCCTAGCAACAATGTCTCTTTTGTCATATCTTTCATTCTTAGGTTGTGGGTTATCAAGATCAACACCAGGTTCAATCTCCACATCATTATCATTACTAGGTTGAGCATCAACATGAACATCATCATTAATATTATCACTAAGCTCATGTTCATTACCAGATTGAGTCTCAGCATCAGAAATAGAAATATCATTTGGGTTTTCAGGTGTATCTATAACAGCTTCTCTAGCAGCATGCAAGGTCCTATCATCATTCTTTTTTCCTTTTATTACTGGAATGACTAGGTGCATCAGTATTAATCTCCTAAGAATCTTGTTCAATTCACTTAGGATGGCCCTCAGGATACAAAGGTTCCTAAGTCATTTTACCACCTCTAGTCACAACTCTAACATAATGATCATTGTTCTTACCATTGATCTCATTAAGCAAGTCATTTTGTGCCTTAAGTACTTGTTCTACTTGAGTAGTTACCATGGAAGCATGTTTAATAATAAGCTTAAGATCATTAATAGTTCTACTCATATAACCACCTAAGCGATCAAGCATGTAAGCATTATGTTTCAATTGTCTACTAACATAAGCATTGAAATTTTCTTGCTTAACAACAAAGTTATCAAACTCATCCAAGCATTGGCTAGCAGACTTATTATAAGGAATATCACCTTCACCAAATCGACGGAGAGAATTTACCTCTACTACCTGTGTCGGGTTATCAAGACCATGTATTTCCTCAATAGATGGTAGATTCTTAACATCTTCAGCTTTAACACCTTTTTCTTTCATAGATTTCTTTGCCTCTTGCATATCTTCAGGACTGAGAAATAGAATACCTTTTTTCTTCAGAGTGGGCTTTGGAGCTGGTTCGGGAATACTTCAATCATTATCATTGCTCAATATATTATTCAATAGTAGTTCAGCTTGTTCAACAGTTCGTTCCCCGAAAACACAACCAGTAAGATGTGACACAACAGTTTCAGATTCATTACCATGGAAAGGGTCAGATTCAACTAAAGTAATTAACTATGGATCGACAGAGAATTCATAATCATTATCAGTAACAAAGATAGGTGAAGTAGCAAACTTAGGATTATATTGCATTCTAGCATTCAAAGATTTTTTTCCCTTCCACTTGCATAGCAATTTTTTAAGATCATCTCTATCCTTACAAGCAAGAAAGTCACTAGCTACCTCTCCCTCCATAACATAACCCTTAGGTATATTAGGAAATTCATATCTAGGAGAGCTAGGTCTAACAGGTGTCTCATAGTGTTCAGTTTTAATAATTTTATCAATTTCAAAAATATCATCAGTTTTAGCATTGACTCTAGTAATTTGTTAATCAAGAAACTCACCCAGTGGCACAATATTATCAAGCAAAGTATTATCATAAGCATCATGCATAGAAGAAGTGGCATATCCAATTACTCGCGACATATCAGAATCAATAGCAGGTGGTGGTGTCATAAATTTACTCATAACAGAAGGTGAATCAAGTGCAGAGCTAGATGGCAGTTCCTTACCTCCGCTCGTAGTAGAGGGATATATTTTGGTTTTGGGGTATTTCAGATTCTTCATAGTGATCAACAGATATAAATCCCAAATGGTTCAGAAAATAGAGCTATACTCCCCGGCAACGGCACTAGAAAAAGGTCTTGATAACACATAAGTATAGGGGATCACAACAGTTTTCGAGGGTAGAGTATTCAACCCAAATTTATTGATTCGACGCAAGGGGAGCTAAAGCATATTCTCGAGTATTAGCAGCTGAGTTATCAATTCAACCACACCCGAAAGACTTAATATCTGCAACAAAGTATTTAGTAGCAAAGTAGTATGAAAGTAACGATAATGATGGCAAAAGTGACAATAGCAGTTTTGTAGTGATTGTAACAGCAACAACGGAGAAGTAACTTAGCAAGGATCAATATGTGAAAAGCTCGTAGGCAATGGATCAGTGATGGATAATTATGTCGGATGGCATTCATCATGCAACGGTAATAACATACGGTGACACAGAACTAGCTCCAATTCATCAATGTAATGTAGGCATGTACTCCATATATAGTCATACATGCTTATGGAAAAGAACTTGCATGACATCTTTTATCCTACCCTCCCGTGGCAGTGGGGTCCTAATGAAAACTAAGGGATATAAAGGCCTCCTTTTAATAGAGCCCCGGACCAAAGCATTAGCACTTAGTGAATATGAACTCGTCAAACTACCGTAATCATCAAAAAGAATCTCAGTTATTGTCACCCTAGGGGATGCGGATCATAACTCGTAATAAGTGTCTACAACTTGCAAAGTAGGATCAAGAACACATATATATTCATGAAAACATAATAGGTTCAGATCTGAAATCATGGAACTCCGGCCCAAGTGACAAGCATTAAGCATAGCAAAGTCATAGCAATATCAGTCTCAGAATATAGTGGATACTAGGGATCAAACCCTAACAAAACTAACTCGATTACATGGTAAATCTCATCCAACCCATCACCGTCCAGCAAGCCTACAATGGAATTACTCACGAACGGCAGAGAGCATCATGGAGTTGCTGATGAAGGATGGTTGGTGATGACGATGGCGTCGATTTCCCCTCTCCGGAGCCCAAAACGTACTCCAGATCTTGCCTCCCGAGGAAGAACAGGAGGTGGAGGAGGCTCCGTATCGTGAAACGCGATGAACTCTTCTCTCTGATTTTTTTTCTCCCTGAATAGGACTATATGGAGTTGGAATTGATGTCGATGAAGCTGCAAGGGCCCTCAAGCCACCTGGGTGCGGCCTAGGGGGCGCACCCCCTGGCTTTTGGCCAATGGGTGGCCCCCCTCTCATTGATTCTTTCGCCAGTATTTTTTATTAATTCCAAAAATATTCTCCGTAAACTTTCAGGTCAATCCAAGAACTTTTATTTCTGCATAAAAATAACACCAAGGCAATTCTCCTGAAAACAACGTCAGTCTGGGTTAGTTTCATTCAAATCATGCAAATTAGAGTCCAAAATAAGGGCAATAGATTTTGGAAAAATAGATACGATGAAGATGTATCAAGTGGCAGCGGCGATGAATTCGAGACGGAGGGAAGCGAGAGGAGCGACCAGATTTTTACTCGGGGGCCAACCGATGAAGTAAATATATGAATATTTATAGGAAGGAAGTAAAAACTTTACTCCCTTACGACAGATAAGGTCCTGGTTAGAGGAGTAGAACCGCATTTTTACTCCTCTAACCGTTTGTAAGGAATCCGTTCGAAATGGCCTTGCACATATAAATCAAGCTTGCTTAGCCGAGGAACGAACATCCATCAATCCACGCCCATGCCTGCTCGACCTTGACATTTGAGATACCCAACCTGTTCAACGGTTCATGCCCCATGCGATGCCTCGCTGCTGATCAACTCAACACCTGGGAACTCACCGGAGAAGGATTCTGTGGCGAACAACCAAAGCATGTGTGGTTTGAGGTCATCGACGAGGTCAAGGTAGCCTTAGAGGCGAGCTGCCCGCGCACAGTCACCTGCACCGATGTGCTTCCCTTTGAGGCGCGCAACGGGGCCTACCTTGCCGGCGGCATCAACTACCGTGTCCCGTGTGATCGAGTAAAATGCACAAAACCATCATTTTTGTGTCATAGCTCTCAAAAACTATCACTTTATAAAACGTGACAATTCACACCTAACTGAAGAATTGACAGTGACAAAAGGTACCAACAGTAGATGCTAAGCAATTTGATGACGTCAGTAATTATCGGGCCCACTTGTCAGACTGATTTGGCAGGGAAAAAACGCCATGTAGGCAAATTGACTTGGTCTTCTTCTTCTTTCTCTCCCTCTCTCTTTGAAGTATTCTACCAAACATCATCAGGACGACATCTGGTCGCCGTGATGTCCGTGTGTCTATCACCGACGAGGTGCTCAACAACCACTTGCCATTCCCGACCGACGAGATCACCGAGCTCGTGGCTAGTTTCAAGCGCAAGGGGCTCTCCGTAGACGACATGGTCATGCTCTCCGGTGCACACAACATCGGTTGATCCCACTGCTCCTCCTTTACTCAGAGCATTCACAACTTCCCAGGTGAGGCCGGTCGGACCGATCCGTCCATCGACAAGTCCTGTGCAGCGGAGCTGAAGCATCAATGCCCTCCGTCGACGGGTGACATGAGCGATCCCACAATGGTGCCGCTGGACCCGGTCACGCAGGGGGAGTTTGACAACTAGTACTTCAAGAACGTACTGGCGCAATGATGATACTGATGGAGCAGCCATGGTGCTCAAAGACGACAGGGGTAACATTATTTTCTCGGCCTGTAGGCAAAAAGTGTTCTTTGGTAGAAATGATTCTGAAGCGGAGTTGTGTACATGCATGGAGGGTCTCTGCTTTAAGCAGTGATCTTCTAGTTGTCATGGAGATGGACTCAATTATGGCTGTCAAGATGGTTCAAGCTAAAGAAGTTGATGGATTAGTTTATTCGTCCCTAGTTACGCAAATTAGACATCTTTTGAGTCTTTGTGATTCTTGTATTTCTCATATTTCTTGTTCCCAAAATAGAGTTAATGGCAGTTTAGCTAAATTTCGAGGTCATCGTCCCACAGAACTATCACGTCTGATCAAAAAGTACCATATTTTTTATAATTTGTCCCTAAAAGCTGTCACATTTTGTTCATGACCGTTTTTGAGCATTTGAGCATGTTTATGAAAAACGGGGCCCACCCGTCAGGGCTGACATGACATGAGAGGAAGAAGAAGTTGACGCTGACGTGCCGGCCCCATCTGTAAGAACGGTCAACTTAACAGTCAAAATCGACGATATTGACTTTCCTGCCACGTCAGCCATAATGGGTGGGTCCTGCTTGCTCAAAACGGTCATCAACAAAAAAATGATACTTTTAGGGACAGATTACAAAAATTGTGATAGTTTGCGGTCAAAAATTTGAAGCATGGTAGTTCTATGGAACGGTGACCCCAAAAGTAGTAGTTTTTTTGTCAATTATTCCTTACCGTAGGAAGAACCATTACATGGGTTGGTTCCGCTTTCGGCGGCGTATATATTCATGGAAAATTTGTTTAAACATGAGCGTGTCCGTACAATTTTTTGCAACGATATTGAACTGCTAGGAGAGCGCGGCGCGTATATATTCATGGAAAATTTGTTTCAACATGAACGTGTCCGCACAATTTTTTGCAACGAAACTGAACTGCTCGGAGAGCGCGCTGATGAAGATCATCTTGGAGTGATCAGGCAAGGTGGGCAGTCGACCTCATACGGGCAAGCCCTCCACCATATGCAAGCATTCGTCGCACAGAATTCCGACCTGCACCGCAAGATGTTGTCGAGCGAGTCGGCACGGCCTGTATCAAGGTCGAGCGCGAAGCTGCCCAAGGCGGCCGTCGTGAACACCAATACATTGCTCTTGTCACAGTACCACAAGAGCTTAATGCCAAGGTCGCCGCCCAAGGCGGTCTCGGAGATGGCCATGCGCAGACCAATGTCGTCGCTCTCAGGCGCCACATCCAGACGTCCCCGCACCTGGACGCGACGCGCGCCCAGTCCCATATCCAGAGCCTCGACCCGCCCTCCGCCAAGGAGTAAGCGCGAAGCACGCTGTCGTCGCCGTCGCGGCAGCCGAGCACGAGCCCCAAGTCCCAGTACCTTCCAGAGCAAGCGCCGTCGTTGGGGAGATCGAGCAGGGTGACGCACGACGGATCCAAGTCCAAGGCCAGCATGGCCCGCTCGGCGCAGTCGCAGGTGCACTGCCAGAGGATGCTCCTGCCGTGGAGGACGGCCGGGGGGTTCCGTGGGTGCAACTCCAGAACCGACCACGCCCTGCCTTCTCCGTGAACCGTGTCCGGGTGGCCCGCCTGCACGCTGTCGACGAAGCACGGCGGGATCTCGAGGGCGCGGGTGGAGCCCCATTGCATCGTGCGGGAGGAGAAAATGCTCACCAGCAGCTCTTGTCGCTCCGGGCGGATAGCCGCGACGACGAACTCGAACGACGACGAGGAGGCGTCCCGGTTTCTTCAGATCGTCGCCGGGTTGCACACGCACTAGTTGATGGCGGCGGTGTCGCCGGGCTTGGCCAGGGCTGTTGGCGCAGCTCTTTCTCTCAACTGGATAGAGGCAGAAGAAAGGAAGAAAAATAAAGGTCTTTCCTCCAACACTAACTGAATACACACCACGCACCGCACATGAACAAAATCAGCCGGCTATGTAGCCAGCAGCTAACGCATGCATGCAGGGCCAAGTATCCATCATGCACGTACCCACGTTGCTGCGCCCGAGCGGATCGCTCGCCCAACGCACACGAAGCGCACAACGCATGACTTGACCAACTCCATGCTGCTAACGTCTAACTACTACCACCAATACGCACGTATGCCACTGACACGAGCACGCACACACAGGGTACACCTGCCATACTTTTGCTACGTCCCCCACGTTTTGCGCGTACCCGACGAGCCCGATCACACCAGTATGTCCTGCACGTTTCGTGTGCATCCGACGCGTTGGATGAGATCGACCGTACCCGACACCGTGGCTTATTCCAACAAGAATGACGCGGCTAAGCACCAGGTAACTGTTGAGAGACTGGACGGGGTCCAGGTCCTGTTCTAGGCAGCGAGGGTCCAGCCGCGGGCTGCGGGGGCATCGCCACCCAGCCGGCCCGCCCGGTCTCGGGACGAAGCGGCCTGGCTGGTGCTGGTGCTGGCCCTGCTCTACCTTGCCGTCGATGGCGTGGTTGAAGACGAAGAATCCGAGCAGGATGGCGCAGCGGGGATGGGAGGCGCGGCGGGCGAAGGAGCGGCGCGAGACCAGGCGGCGCCACGGCCTGCACGTTGCGGCACAGCGCACGGCCACGGATGGTGAGGCGCGCTCCAGGATCTCGAGGACCAACTCGGGCGGCAGGACAACTCCAGCGTCCATGCGTCGGCGTCGGCGCCGGCGCCGCCCTAGGGGCTTATGGTTTGCTCTCGTCTACCCTGGACGTGTCCTAGTTTTTGGTTGGACGTGCGCGGGAACACTGGTGGATGGGAACGTATCTAGCGAGAGCCATCGCGTTAGAGCATCGCGCGTCTAAAAACCGGATTTACAGCGTGCACATTATGCTTATAGCGTGCAGCAAAATTTAGCGCGCGCGAGACACTCCTGCAAGCGCTGCAGATACATGACGCGTGTCCTACACAAATAACATGTGCATTGCAAAAATAAATCAAAAGATCAAACAATCAACAATAAATAGTTGAATTTTATTATTGCAATTCAAACAAATAGTTTATCATCCAATACAACAAATAGTTTAACAATACAACATCAAATAATTAAATCATCATGCGTTATGTCGGCCATTCCATTCACCACTCCTCGATGAGAACGTTCTGAAGATCGTCATGTGTTTCGGGGCGCCGAATAGCATGATACGAAGCAACAAATCGGACCACCCTTGCAGCACTCCGCCGCACTCGCACGGGATATTCCAAGAGCTCGTACTGAGAGTAGTCTAAATTTTGGCCACGTTAATTCTCGATGATCATGTTATGCATGATCACACAAGTGTGTATGATGTACCAAAGGATCTTTTGATCTAAAATCTATCCGATCCTCTCACAATAGCAAATTGGGCTTGTAAAATCCAAAATGCTCTCTCCACATCTTTCCTAGCCGCCGCGTGAGCATTGTGGAAGTCAAGATTTTTCTTACCTTGCGGTTTTTCAACGGCTTCACAAATGTCGGCAAGATAGTAGCCATATTTGTATGTATTGCCATTTGCTACGAACTGTATCGGTGGCAGTTCAGCATTTGCAATCTTATTGATGTGTGATGACCGATTAACCAAGTTGATGTCATTCAAAGATCATGTCATGCCAAAAAAAAGCATGCCAAATCCAAGTCTTTTGATCGGTCACCGCTTCAAGGATTATAGTGAAACCCTTTTTCTAGCCGTGGAATTGTCCATGCCATGTCTTAGGATAGTTCTTCCAATTCCAATGCATGCAATCTATTGAGCCAAGCATACCTGGGAACCCGCGAGATTTGTTCATCTCCAAAAGCCTTGCGACGTCTTCAGCATTGGGAGATCTCAGATACTCTGGGCCAAACACTTGCACAATTCCGACTTTAAAGCGCTTGACACATATGATGGCTTGAATCTCACCCGTGGCCAAGTGGTCATCAACTAGATCAGCTGGAATACCGTATGCTAACATATGCAAAGCGACTGTCACCTTTTGAAAGGTGCTATGCCCGAGTTCTCCGGCGGCATTCCTTCTTTGCTAAAAAAAAGGATCATGGCTTGCTAGTTTCTCTGCAATGCGCCTAAACAACCCAGTGCTCATCCTAAAACGGCACAAGAAATACGACTCGGGGTATATGGGATTCTCCACAAAATAATGCATCATCAATCTGTTGTCGGCATCGATCTTGTCCCTCCAAATTTTCCGCCTACCCATAATCGAACTATCGTGCTTCGGTTTTTTATTGATGTGTATAGCTATGATGATTGCAAGGTCCTCTTCCTCTTCCATATCAAATTCTTCTTCGGAAGAATTATATGATGAACCCATCTACAATATTGAATTTAAATTAGTCTATAAAAACTACGAACAACAAGCATCAAATTAATGTAAAAAACGTGTAGTTTGAGCAATATATACCTTGTGAGCGTTCTATCGAACACCTGGTGGGCGCCTAGCGACGGTGGGTGGCCAAGTGTTTTCACCGGAGGAATGGCGCGCGCAAGGGCCGGCGGCGACTAGTGGGAGAGGGAGGAAGCTGCAGAGATGCGGGGACGGTCGACGGAGAAAAAGGATGGCGTGGCGACGACACGGGCGCTGGTGGGAGGGAGTTAGGAGACAATGCGTGAGCACCCGAGTGGTTCCGCGCGCGGGAGCGGGTACACCAAATAAGCCGTGTGGGATGCTGTTTCGGTCTGCGCACGGAAGCACTTTTGCGGCGCGCGCAGCTTTTGGACGGCCGCTGGAGCGCCCGTTTGCGCTGCGCGCGCTAAAAAGCACGATTTTGCAGTGCGGGCCGTTTTTAGGGTACCTGTTGGAGATGCTCTTAGCTATAGGAGAAACTAGACAGTATCCGTTAATGATGCGTAAACAGCTCGGATTGCATTGGCAAGGCGAATTGCGCAGCTTTGAAGATGGGAAACTTTTCTGAGAAACTCCGCGTGAGGTCTAACCCAAGACCGTCGTTAGGATTTAATTAATCCTATTAATGCTTACTTTTCTTAACCGAGGCGATTGCCTCACATCCCTCCGGTCGCATCCCTTCGGTGCTATATATATATGTGTAACCCATCGTCAATGAAAACAACGATTCACTTTACATCTCTCTCTTTGGTCTCTCTCATTTTACCCTATAACACGTCAATCGATGGGCAGAGAATTTGGGGCATTCACCCTCAATGGTCACAACTATCCTATCTGGGCATGGACATCTTGACTGCTCTTGTGTCTCGTGGGATAATGTGTGCAATTGAAAACTACAGGATTCACCTCTGGTCAGGATCACACTGCTAACAGAAAAAAATATTGTCTTATACTCCCTCCGTCGGAAAAAGCATGTCCAGGCTTAGTTCATTTACAATCTTGCAAAAAAAAACTTCCATATTTAAATCTCCTACTAATCAGCCCCTACTGCTTCTTCCTTCTTTCTCCGTCCCCGGTCGCCCAAGCCACCGTCGGCACCCGCCGTAGGGCCGAGCGCGCAACGACGGAGAGGGCTGCACCACCGCTGTGAACCACTGCCGCCCCTCCCCACCTATGCCACCCGAGGCGAGCTACGCCGCCCGCACGGAGGCGAGCTGCGTCGCGCCGTCCACTCGATCCTCCGCGGCGACCACCTTAACGGGTGGCGGATCGGCTCAAGGGCGCTGCGCCGCCGCCATCCACCCCCGACGTGATCCCTCCCGCCACCCAGGGCTGCGCTGTTATCCCCTCCCACCGCCCAATGCTGTGTTGTTATCCCCTCCCGCCGCCTAGGACCTGCGCCGCCGCCGACCAGGGCCTGCGCCACCGCCGACCTGGACCTGGAGCTCTCGGAGGGCCTGGAACTCAAGTTCATCCTCAACCTCGAGCTCATTCTGTTGATCATCTGCAAATTGCTGCTCCTCCCCGGCGGGCCTGCTCGTGTTGAGCTCCCTTAAGGGCAGGCGGATCTTCCTCGGTGTCGAGACAAACACGCAGACCTGTTGCTGCCGCCTGCTCGATCGAGTCTCCGCGCAGTTGAGTCCCCGCTAATTGCCTCTGCTGCTGCTGTACGCTGCAGGTACAACCAATATTCAGTGAAATTTATACTGTCCTAAACAAAATTAGAACTATTGCTGGTTGTGAACAAAATTCAGTGTTGCCAATTCACATCTGGTCAGACCTGAATATTGGGCTGTCATCACTAGTGTTACTGCCAAGCCATATCAATTTACAAGCTGCAATGTCAATCTAACTACCATCAGCTAACTGAAATTTACTAGTGCTACTAGAGTTACTGAATTTACTAGTGCTACTAGTGTTACTGAATGTTCTTGGTCTGCATAAACATGTTCGTCCGCTAACTGAATGTTAAGTGGGAGAAAGCAAGATCAATCATCCATGTTTTACCATGCTTTTTCCAAAATATTGTTAGCCTAGTGATAAATGCCAAGAACAACAAAATTAAATATTTTTAACTGAATTACAAGAAATTTGGCAAACAAATTAATTGTTAGAACTGGTCTACTAGTTACTCCAAATTTAGAAGTTCATGTAAAGAAGACACTGAACCTTGACAACACATTTTTCAGAGTCTAAATCTCCGGTTAAACTTCAGAATTTAAACTTCTAACTAAATTTATCACAAATTGAATTTTGTTAGTACAAAGTGCAAGGCTAACTTCCAGTGATTGAAGTGAACCAGTGTAGCAGCCACAACAAAGAAATGATTGTCTCTGCTCGATTGATTACTAAGCAAAGAAATGGATACTCCTCACTTAATAATTTGAGATTATATATAGATAGCCCAAGCATGGATTTATCTAACTGAATATTGTAACAATGTCTGTTGTATTAACTCATGATCATCCCACTTGTTTCATCAGACCAGACAGTCCCTTGGTGACAGCTCCTTGTGGTCAAATTCCAGATTATTATAAGGAGTTATAATAATTGTTATCTTATTTCAATTGTTATTGTTATGATTATATGTTAACCATTCATCATACTCTTGTTATGAGTACAGATAGGAGCTAAACAAGGTGACATTATGGATTTGAACTTGATGCCGGAAGAGGAGGATGAAGCTCAGCAAGGTGACATTATGGATTTGAACTTGATACCGGAAGAGGGGAATGAAGCTCAACAAGGTGACCCTATTGATTTGAATTTGATACCGGAATAGGAGGATGAAGCTCAACAAGGTAACCCTATGGATTTGAACTTGATGCCGGAAGAGGGGGATGAAGCTCAACAAGGTGACTCTATGGATGTGAACTTGATGTGTGAAGAGGGGGATGAAGCTCAACAAGGTGATCCTATTGATTTGAACTTCATGCTGGAAGAGGAGGATGAAGCTCAACAAGATCTTGAATTGAATTGGCTTCCTGAAGAAGAGGCTCAAGCAAATGCAAGACAGGAAGAAATTATCTGATCAATAAAGTCATTCCAGCTATCCAAGACAAGTGGCCCGACGATGATGAGGGCACAACAATATTCATTCAACAGGATAATGCTAGACCCCATGTCCCCCCTAACGATCCAGGGTTTAGAGAAGCTGTGGATCAAACAGATCTAGACATTCAATTGCTCCAACAACCACCAAACAGCCCTGAGTTCAATGTTTTAGACCTCTGCTTCCACTGTTCTCTCAAATCCCTAACCGATTGCAGAGCGCCTATGAATATCCGAGAACTGGTACAAGGTGTAGAGGAGGAGTTTGAGAACTATGATGCACATAAGCTGTACAAAAGCTTCATCACACTCCAAGCAGTCATGATTGAAGTCATGAAAGATCAAGGAGGAAACAACTACAAGATGCCCCATTTGCACAAAGATCGCCTACAGAATGGCGGAGAGGAAATACTCGGTGTGTATTGCTATCCCGAGCTAATTGCTGACACAAAGGCCATCATAGAACAATGGGTATAGACTAAGAAAAAGGAAGGGAGTTGATAGAGAAATGAAAAGAAAGGATAGGAATTTGTGTCATGTGTCATGTGTATGTCGTGTATGTCAGGTGTGATCTGTATGTCTTGTGTCATGTGTTCAATGAGAAAAGATTGGAGTATGTCATGATATGTTTTCAGTGTAGAGCTATTTCAATAAATGATATGTTTTGTTACTAGGAGTAGTCCTTTTCTGAATAATTGTGAGCAAAAATGGGAGCAGAGCAAAAATGTACTACTTCTTGCAAGCAAACATATTGTACTGGACACATTAGACCAAGCAAGAATTTAAGCAGCAAGGAGTAGAGCAAGCAAGATCTTTGTTCAGTCAAGTTGATGTTCAGAACCTGTCAAGTTGATGTTCAGTTAAGATCAAATTTTTGCGTCCAAATGTTCAAAGACCAAATGATCTTAGACTTACTCTTAATTATTGGATCATTAACTTGCAGTGACAAACATGATAAACAGAGGGCCGAAGACCAAACCTTGAACTACAGAATGTTCTAACAGAACTTTAGATGTTCTACAGGTCATGTATGACTCCCAGGTTCTAATTAAAAAATTATGATCAATTTATAGTGCCTTACTATTGTACACCGTTAATTTATAGTGCCTTACTACTGTATTCCTCATCAATTTACAGTCTCAATGGAGGTAATAAAAATGTCAGCTACTGTACTCCATCAGCTACTACATGAAGGAAAAGAAGCTAAAAATTCAGTTCTCTAGATGAATTCAGTTAAACTTCAGTGATAGTTTGACAGGCTCCAATTTTGTAAACTTCAGTGATAATCTTCAGTTTTCTGACATTATTCCAATCTGACAATGTTGCTACTGATTTCTGACTGAATATTGGTCCAGAATTCAGCATTCAATAGCAACAAGACAAGAGGATGATAATTCAGAATTCAGCAGCAACAAATGTCGAACCTTTGACATTGGGACATACAGCAACCACCGTGACTGTAAATCAGCAGCAACCATTGATGGGGCAGGACTCGTTGTCCGCCTCCTCCTCCATTGGGGGAAGCCCCGGCAACGAGCCGTTGGTGCTCCCGCCCTCCGACGACACGGAGACGTCAACGGCACAGACATGGTCTAGGGATGGTTAGGGAAGGGTGGTCGTGGTGCGGGGAGGAATGGAGAGACCCGAGGAGGTGGTGGTGGGAAGGGAGAGGATGGAGTTCACCGCAGGAGCCCATCGAAGCATCCACAGCGTTGCATCATCAAGAACTGCGCTCATCGCCGCCCTCGTCCCCGTGCCCTCTAGATCGAGCGCCGCTTCGTCATTGCTGCCGCTGATGGGGGAAGACATGATTTTTTGGTATGGGAGACGGGACCAGCAAGGGGAGATGGACCGGGAGCAGGGAAGCGGCAGATGAGGGGAGTGACAGAGCAAGGCGGCGGCGGAGCAGGGGGGCGGCGGAGCAGAGGAGCTGTGGAGGAGGAGGGAAGGGGTGGTGGAGCAGGGGAGCTGCGGCGGAGGACGAGCGAGGGAGGTAAGCTGAGCAGGTGAGCAGCGGAGGAGTGCGGGTTGTGTCGGACTAAAGCAAAGGGCGTTTTTGCAAAAAAAATACATGGAGACATGTTTTGCCGGATGGAAGGAGTACATCATAATAAAACATTATATTGATTCAGATCTCAACATCTAGTTAGTCTGTTCAGCAATTCCTCGGACACAAGGAACATCAAGGGCAAAGGTTTGTAGCTTACTTAAACCTTCAACCCAACATCACCAGTGATGAGGGGGCCTATGGGAACGATGAACGTGATGGTTGAATATGCCTCAACCGACATGTTTGAAGACTATGAATAGTCCCTCAGCCTTCTGAGTGGTCAATATAATTAATGTTCATTTATGATGTTGTAATAACAACATAAGTATTGTTGTCATCATATATTGTATATCACAATATATTGTATCAACTCTTTGGTACAAAAACATTTCTATGTATCCTATATATTTGATAGAGATTCTCATACTGAAATCTTCAAGTCTGTATATAGATTACTAAGGAGGTCAAATGGATGAAAGATGATATGTGTCTTATGGCCATATGCACCACAAACTCTATACTCAAGGAAGTAAAATGTTTCCACTCTTGTTGGGAGAAAAGGAGATATTTTAAGATCGCTAGACGCGATGAGGTAATTGTCGGCTCAACACGAGTCATATCTACTATTCTTGTGGGTACTCGAGTACCGTCGGGATATTTTATTGCTTTCTCAGATTTATTCATACCTTACTAAACCATAGAGGTATCCGTCGAAATAACTTTCATAGAGAAACTTATGATGACAATAAAGAGGACTAACTTCTCTTTATCATAGGTGTAGTAGCCATCCCATGAGAGTCTCCGAAACAGACCTTGTGGCTACATCCACCAACCATTATCTCAAAAATAATGTTTCTTCTATTGTCCGGAAGCAAACAAGTTACACAATAAGAAATATCTCTATATTGCATATCTTGCAAGTCAAATCATGATTGATTTGTTCACAAAGTCTCTACCAACTTCTACATTTCAGAAATATATTCATGGAATTGGTATGTGACGGTTTCAGAATTTGCAAGAATCAAGAGGAGTTTATGTCTGAATTATTCATGTTCAAAGCATCATATTATACTCCGTTTCCCTTCATAAGTTTACTTTACATGTTCTCATAAAGGTTTTAATGAGGTAATATCAACATGGGATCATATGTCATACTCTCTACTTCCCCACCCGGTTTTTTAAGAAAGTATATGCGACATATTTATTGTCCTTTTAGTTCTATGAGTTTTCTCATATTGAGGTTGAAAGAGACAATAACCATTATATGTTGCGCTATCTTTCTCCTTATTTTTCTAACTGGGTTTGAAGGAGTTTTGGCAACATATCAAACACCTTTCTACGTATATTTTTCCCACGAGGTTTTTGGAGGAGCTTTTTCAATATGAGTATACTTACACTAATAAGCATGGATAAGGGGAGTGTTAATCCTATTAATCCCTACTTTTCCTAACCGGAGTGGTTGCCTCACATCCCTTCGGTCGCACTCCTTCGGGGGCTATATGTATGTGTAATCACATCATCACGGAGAACAACGCTTCGCTTTACATCTCTGTCTCTGGTCTCTCCCGTTTTACCTTGTAACAATCGCTTCTCCGCTCAATCACGTCTTCTTCAACGCAGTCTGCCGGTGAGGGCCATTCTATCTTACATCGAACCTAGATGCGAAACCGCTTTGCCCCCGGGCCAAATTAAATTGCTGCCATGGTGGAGAGGTGAGCTAGAGAACGCAAACAACCGGGGGAAATGGGGAAAGATGTAGCGCTCACCTCGTGGCTATAGGCACACACATAGAGGACTAAGAGGTGGGATGACGTAAAATTGTCGCCCCCGGCCACCGTGGGAAGGGCAGACAACCTCTGGTCGTGTGTTCGGTGAAGAGGAGGTGTGAGAGGGGGAGGGAATTGGGCTGAGGGGGAGTGAGCGAAGCGGCCGATGGTGTCAGGCAAATGCATGGCTCCGTCTTGTCGGCGAGGGATGAAACCCTACCGCCAGCGATGGCTCAAACCCTAGCGACGCCCTCGGCGTAGGAGGGACCTACAGTACGGGAATGAAAAATTGACAAAAAAACCTACCAAAAATACTGAAATTTCTACCAAGAATACCCGTTGAATAGTTTTAGAGGGAAACGTCTGATATGTACAAAATTTGTTTTTCCAAAAAATTCCCCTTGGGTGTTCATATAATACACGTGACAACAGTGTATTGCTTTTGATCTGGACCATCCAATCCAGATTGACGGATGGCCCATATTCACCGGGGACACCGTAAAAGGACTCATAAGAAACACATACAGTACAAATTAAAAAAAAAACATTCTATTGAACCTTTATAAAACGTGTGGAAAAAAAAGACACAGTAAAAGGCCTTCGATGGAATGGTGCATGTAGAGTCCGGAGCGTGCAGAAGATTTGTTGATTCGTGGTAATTCTTGACGACTGAACGATCTGGATTCGGACTCCCGGTATCTCGTTGGGACAGAAACTATGCTTTTAGTAAAAGTGCTGTATGTTTTCACCGGATGCACGTGCAGCATACAACCGTTCTCCGCTTCGGACTGGATTCCGAGTTCGTTTCGGTGCACCCTCGTCACTCAGCGCCCCTCGCGAACCCGTCAATAAATACACTTATACTCCTAATCAACCACCAAAGAAAAAGCAACGGGAGTAGTAGAACGCGGGACACACACGTACTAGAGCTAGCTACTTCCCAAATCAGCAAGCTACCCATCGTTGTCGTCGATCCCTTCGGCCGCGCGCTTCAGCATGTCAATTCCGTCGGGATTGCTCGGTGTTGGCGGTGGCGCCATGATAAACCAGACGATGATTCCACTGGCGGTGGAGCAGATGCGGCGCATGTCCCCCGACGACCTCCCCATGATGCAGCGGCAGCTCGCGTCCAAGCCCGACCTGGTAAAGATAGCATCCGAGAGCATAAGAAACATGACGCCTCAGGAACTCAAACTTGCCGCTCAGCAGCTGAACCAAACCAGGCCAGAGGAGATGCTTTCCATGGCTGAAAAGTTCACCGCTGCTAAGCCCGAGGAGCTCCCCGCCATGAAGGCCCAAGGAGACACTCAGATCTCATATGCCACATCATGTGCCAAGACGGTGAAGCAGCAGGGGAACGAGCTTCACGGCCATGGGCGTTACACCGTGGTTGTAGAAGAACTTCCAACGTTCCAACCTTCGTCTTTGCAAAATGTTGGGGAGAGCCATGATGAAATAGTAATAAACAACAAAAGGATGGACCAATCTCCATCCACCAGTTCCCAAACTTCTATAGCTGACATGCAAGAAGCCGTGAGAAAATCCATGGAAGACCCTGCTAAGCGGCAAATGTTTGTGTCCATGATGGAGAGCATGAGTCCTGATGTGATTACGGACTTTAGTCAGAACTTCGGCACGAAGATGTCCAAGGAGGATGCTGTCAAACCTCAACGAACTATGCCTTCGTTATCACCAGAAGGACTAGACAGAATGATGAGATGGATGGGCACAGCACAGCGAGGACTAGAAGTAGCAAACATGATAAACAACTGGCTTCTGTCCGGGAAGGGCTTGATGATTGCCATTGCCATGCTGATCTTGGCCTTGATCCTCATGCGGCTTGGATTTAGTGGCAAATCCACGTTATGGGTGTGTAGTCAATTAACTACATGGCTTTCGGCAAAAACAAATAAATACAAGTAACAGTTCATGTATAAATTTATGACATCACATGTCTGTAGTTCTGGCACTTCCACTGCTTGGATTCATCTATGTTTTGTCCTGGACATCCATGATGCTTGACCGCACCGTGTATCCTAGAATTTGGCAGTGAATAATTATTATTTTTTGTTCTTTGGTCATATGATTTGTTGTACACCCTTTGTAAACACTACAAGACAAACATACGTAGCCTAGTATCAAATCGTACGCCCAGTGTCTGGCTTATTAAAATGTATAAGCCGATTTTTCAAGTACTTGTTCAACAATTTTTCAAATGATTAATTCACATTTTTATATACATTATCAAAAAGCTAATCATTCAACATTTATTCTATTCACATTTAACTTTTTCCAAATGTGTGATTAACACTTCTTCAGATACTTGATCAACATTGCTTTTCAAATTGCTTGACATTTTTATATACATGGTCAAAAAAATATCATTTTTTGTTCATGATCTTTACAATTTGTCTATACACATTCAACATTATCCCAATGCTTGATTAGCATTTTTCAAATACTTGTTCAATATTTTTAAGTGTATAAATAAAAGTACAAAAATAAAACAAAAACAAAGACGTTGTGCCGCCTGCCGCACGCCTGGGACCGCCCAACTAGCTCGCCCCTCAAGTGAGTCGATGGCGAGTCAGAAGATCGACCCGTTGAAGGCGAGATATAGGGTGCCATGTTTAAGAGACCAGCTGCTATCAAACTCAAACGTATTTGTTGGGCCGGCCCAGGAGCTCAGCATGTGAGCGGCAATCAACAATTGGTGTTGAACCGCCGTATAGGCAAAATCACTTGGTAAGGGATATCCTTTACAAAGGTCACTTCCACCTTCCTAGATTACGACAAGTAGCCCATTGCATATGCGTCACTTGTCGCAACCTAAGAGTTTTTTTTCCGTAGATTTGTTTATTCAAAATATTTTATCCCTTAAACCATGTGTTCAAATCTTAAACAGTTTTCATCGTTGGATTCCTCGTGTGCAGATCTTCAAAACTAGATACCATGTTCATATGTTTTGACAAACTTTTTTTTCAAAAAAAAACCAAAACAGTATGGAAAGCCGGACCAAGAGCGTGTATTTTTCCCTTTTTCAAAAGAAGCAGCTCGTGCCTCTCTCGAAAGTAAATCCGTGCCTCTCGAGAAAAGAAGAAGAAGACCTGTTTTTTGTTTTCCGAGAGGCACAACCGTGCCCCTCGCAGAAGCAAATGCATGCCTCTCACGAAAGGAGAAAATTGTTTTTCTTTTGTGTTTTCAAGAAGCGCGGTCGTGCCTCTCGAGAAAGCAAATCCTTGCCTCTCGCGGAAGCACAAAGAAAAAGGAAATCACATTCTTTTTAGTTTTTGAAAGGCATGGTCGTGCCTCTCATGGAAGCAACGTCGTGCCTCTCAAGGAAGCAAATCCGTGCGTCTTGCGTGTAGGAGATATGCCCTAGAGGCAGTAATAACAGTTACTTTTGTATCTCCAAGTTTGTAATGAATGTTTATGATCCATGCTATAACTGCAATGATTCTCAAGTCTGCAATATCCACGAGGCTTGGAGGGAAACTCATGTGCACATGTGGTATAATAAACGGTAAATTGTCTTCCTAGTCTTGCCTCTAAGACTGGCTCAAGTATTGCATGATGATCCTGTTTTCCTGATCATGGGCATGGCTATGCCGGAAATTTTGAGGGCACGATGTTGGTAGAACACTTGTGTTGAATCGATCCGAATTGATATTATGCTATGAGATACATTCGTCACAAGTTAATGGTTAATAACACAGAGATGGTTTACGTTTGCATAATTCCTAAGATCATGAGAGTATCGAGTTTCTTCATGCTTGCTTCATGAACTTTGGGGTTTGTTAAACGTCATCCGTAAATGGGTGGCTATTACGGCGGCTTACGGGTTCATGGAAAAGTATGTCAAGTGACTTGATAGCTCAAGAATGGGATTCGCTCCTCCGACGATGGAGAGATATCTCTGGGCCCTCTCGGTGTTACGGCATCCATCATCGTCTGGGCAGACCTTTTGTGATTTGATCACGGGGATGCCGGAACACGGGAAGGAGAAAAGAGAACAATACCGGTAACGAGATAACTGGCATAGTGGACAAGTTGTTGATCCACGGGGATGCCAACATGTCTCACCTTGGGTATTTGTAACATATCATGAAGCAACAGGAATAGCACTCGAATATTTATTCGTGTGGGTATAGGGATCAATATGGGTGTCCATGGCTCCGATGTTGATCATTGATCGGAAGGGGTTCCGGATCATATCTATGCTTCAACGAACCTATAGGGTCACACGCTTAAGGGTCATCTATCTGTTGAATACTAGACAAGGAGTCTGAGAGAAAATCACCGAAAAGTTTCGGACACCGGAAAAGTTTCGGACAGCGGAAAAGTTCCGCACACAGAACACCGGAACATTTTCGGTAAAACTGAAAAGTTGTTCCAGGGGATACCATTAAGTCAAATTGGTTTCGGCACATGCCTGATAATTCTTGGAGGGTGCCAGAATCATTCTGGAAACTTCTGGGAATTTTTCGGAAGAAAAACGGGAAATGTTCCGGAGCTGCCGGAACCGCTTCAGATGCTTTCGTAAATGAAAATCACTAATCCGGAATTGTTCCAGATCGCATTGAAAATTATTTTAGTGGGTACTGGAATTGTTCTAAGCCCACATAAATATTTTCGGTTCGAACGGACGCTGAAAAGTGTCGTCGTGAATAGTGAAAGTGCTTTTTGGGTGGCTTCTTAGAGAAGCCACCTTGAGGGCCCTTTGGTATTTTCCCACTTGGCTTCTTGGAAAAGCCACCCTTGGGCTTGGCCTATAAATAGGGGTGGAGTGGGCTGCCTAAAGAGACCTCCCTTGCTCTCATACACATGTCATTGCAATGATCAGTCTTCTTCTCTCCCTCCCCGCAAAATAGTTTCGTAGAGCCGAAAGGCTGTCTGGGTTCTGGCAGGAACTAGTTCTGGACGGCGAAACCCTGCCGGATAGATCACACTTATGTGTGCAACCTCGTAGAGAGGTCGTAGTTTCGATCTTTTGCCCAAGGGGTTGTTCGTGTGTCCTCCCGAAGGGATGTCCGAGTCTCCGTTCAAGTTTCAAGTGTCCTCCCGAAGGGCTGTCCGAGTCTCCGTTCGAGTTTCGAGGGTCCTCCCGAAGGGCTGTCCGCGACATCGTCCGGGGGACTGTCCAACCGCCTCCCGGAGGGTTGTCCGACGAGAGAGTACATCCTCGCGGTTGGGAGGTTGTAAAATCCTAGCTGCGGGGATCTGCACCAACGATCTCCACCGACTCTTCTACCGCTGTGCTTCGAGTCGGTACGGATCAAATCAAACCTTCTATGCAGTCTCCATAGTGGTCCTGGGCGTGCTCGCTATACCGAAAATTTTTGTTTTCTGTCGCGTTCCTCAACATTGCGAAACAAAAAAAACATATTTTTCGCACAAAAAATTTGAATACTTTTTTTGTATAAAAGTTAAGAAAGATAGGTGAAAAACCGAAAAGCCAGAAAAGGAAAACAAATCATCTACAAATTTAAAATGCATGCAAAAAAAATTAAAAAGAATTGGAGGGAGCGTCAAAAACGCGACACGTGGCGGAAAGTGATGTGTTCTCAGTGTGACCCTTAGGAGGCTTAACAAGGGATGCCTCTCCACTAGTTGTTCTAGAGCTCTCCATGGGGGGATATTTGATATTTTTGTGGCTAACAAAACGGTCTGCGCGTTGCAACGGGGGAAAAGAAATCATAATCTTCAATGGTAATAAGCAAAATTTACTACGTCATCGAGATACACTATCACAATCATGTTCGTGAAATTGTGAATAACTTTTGGAAATCATGAACAATTTTTAAAACTCATGAACATATTTTAAATCATGAACACAACTCTCAACCGTTTTCAAAAATCATGAACATTTCATACGATTTACAAACATTTTTGAAACAAATGTGAATATTTTCCAAAATATTTTTCTTGATTCGGCGAACATTTCTAGAATCGACGAACAATTTTTTTTGGAAATTCATGGAGAAATTTTCGAAATTTATGCAAATTTTTCAACTGCAAAATATTTATGAATCAATAAAATACACTTTAATTAATAAAAAAAATTTGATTTTTTGTGGATATTTTTCGATTCATGAACATTTTTGAATGGCGAAATTTTGCTCCATTTCATTAAAAAAATACATTAACTTTTAAAAAAATCATGGACGTTTATTATTTCCCTAATTTTTGTTTTTAAATTTAAGAATATTTTAGAAAACACAAATATTTTCTGAATATACAATTATTTACAAATTATGAGATATTTTATTTTAAAATTCGTAATTTTCTTATTCCTATAATTTTTTTGAATTGCAAAATTATTTAGAATATAAAAAATGACGAAAACGACAGACAGAAATTTAAAACGAAATTTAAAAGCAGGTCGCCTGAACATTGGCCGGCCGAAACAGGCGCTGTGTCGTATTTTTGCACGGAGAGCATAGTACAGGAGTTTTCTGCTGGGCCGACACAGTCCGAGATTCCTTTTTATGAAACGTTTTTTATTACGTACTAGAAAAAAAGTCCGTGCGTTGCAACGGAATAAAAAATAACACACGCTTTGAATCCAATAACCATGACTCAAGACCCTAATATGTCCAAGTCCTTTATTTTCATATGACATCATGTTTGTGTTGTCGAGGTCTCAGAACTCACACAACAAAAACGCGTTTAAATGTGGTCAGTCCTAAGGCATCTCTCTCGCGCGCATGCACACTCGCTCGGAATAAGAATCTAAATATGTTGTTTTTTCCCGCAAGATTTTTCAGAGTTGTGCATGCATGATTATCCATGTTTTCTTTCCTCTTAATCTTGTTGTAATGTGCTTTTATTTGCAATTCAGATTGCCGCCGGTACGAAAGAAAAACGGACCATACATTATAGATTAAGTTTTTACCAAAAAAATATTTAACAGCTAAATATAGCATCATATTTAGATTCTATACATTTTCTAGTTAATTGCAACGGGAGAAAAAATTCTTCCATGTTTAGCTCATGGTTCCATGCATTGTGATGGGAGAACACTCACATATGTGATGTTATGAAGATTCTTTTTAACCTAAGACTTAATTATCCATTTGTTAAAGTGTCATACATGAATTTGTCTACATAAAGAGATGCGTAGTTGAATGCCCATGCATTGCTAGGAAGAAAAATTAACCGATTGCAACTTTCTCATTCCCCAAATAAACGTAGGCATCTTGATCACCCTGAACTCTCTTGTCATCCAAACAACATAAATCTATTTTAGTGACGGCAAACACGGGACAAAAGTCTGATGAAAAAAAAAACTATGGATCAAAGGTACTTTGGGATGCTAGTTTGGCAAAGAGCGTATGTATTCCCTACCTTGACAGCCTAAATTTTTTCATAGACTCTTAGATATTTTCGAAAACATTATACATACATTAATATCACCCTTAGCAATCTCAACCTTGGTATTGTCTGAATCTCGATGCAGAAGTTCAGAGCATGCATCCTAGTACTTCTGTGTCTTAGGTTTAGAACCATTGAAAATAAACAATTGAGCATTGTTGCCATAGTTAGAAATTAAGTCGGGTAAAATTAGCAATGAAGTGTATAACGGGACCAGGCAAAATCTGAGTTTATACATATACTACAATCATTATGATCTATATGCTACAGATATCCAAACCAATATTAGTAAGGCTACTCACAATGAGAGTAACATAGATAGTAACATAGATGCCATCTAAGCAAAACGTATGATGTGGCATCTAATTAATGAGAAGAGAGAGAAATTGAGTAACTTAGCATGTTACTACCCCTATGAGTAACATAACGCATACCAATGCAAAATGAGTCTATAAGCTAATAAATGAAAGACTCAATGTTACTACTCATATGTTATTATCAATTATGAAGGTAGTAACTTAGACTAGTAACATATGCATGTTAGAGCATGGCTAATAGAAAAGCCGACCGTCGGCTGCAAGGCTATGCCATGTCACTTACAGCTATTGTAAAAGTTAACTGATATAGTAGGATGGCTGTACGAGTTGGCGTTTAGATGGACACTACCATTAATTGTTTGCATGTGAAAAAGTATATGAAACGAAGTGATTGAAAGGGAGAGGGAAACGCCAGCCAAAAGTACTCACACGGGCTGCATGCAGGCACTTGTTCCTTGTTTAGGCTGCTTCCAATGCAAATGTGCTTAGATAAGGTGCTAAGAGCATTAAATAACTTAGCAACTCAAGTCCTCAATGCATAGGTGCTTAACTTGTTGATGCTAAGCATCCTTTATTTAATGATTTAGCAACAAAAGTTTTTCATGCATTGGTGGATTTTCATTCATTTAAATGTTTTGCCTAGGTTCGTGCGCTTAGCATTGTTTCTTTCTGGGTCACACTCATCTCTCTCCTCGTAATTACATTGTCACATCAGATTTTTCGTCTACATGGCAGCCTTAGCACCTGTACAAGGTGGAGCATTGGGAGGGTCCTTAGCGTGCTACAGCCCAGCGATAGCAGTAACGCCCGCTCTGTTCTCTCTCTTCCTTTCTCATGTCTCCACGTAGGATTTTGCTTACATGAAACATCTTGTAGCCTGCTGACAAGGACCTATTATACTTGCTCTTACTACTTTATGTTACTCCTCATTGTGACTAGTCTAAAAGGAGTAGGCATGATCAACATCTAACTAGTAAAGGTGTCTGGGCAACTCGGCCACCTGAGGGGGTCTTCCCTCGCGCATTGCTTTGGGGCCGTTCGATTGCATTTACTATTCATAGCTCCTTGGTCCGCGTCGGGGCGTGGCACTCTCCCGCGGCCCGATCCCGATTGGCGCGCTGGAGCGTCTCGCGCGCGTGCGTGCTGACCCAGCCACGGGTCCAGGTAAAGCGACGCGGCAATGCTAGAAACCCTAACAGCATGTTTGGCAGTTTGAGGGTTTTGGCATGAGAATTCTTAAGAGGGAATTGGCTGAGGGATGAGACATGAGAAGTGGACTATTAGTCCCGGTCTCATGTTTGGTGTGGGGTGGAAATTAGTCGTAGAGATTTGACAGAAAATTGCATTCCACTGTTTGGTTCTGGGTGTAGGGATGGGAGTTGTTCATAACACATGACACGGTTGAGTATGTACGAAGCTGAACATGCCTTTTGTCAAGGTTCTGACAAAATAAATTGATGGATAGTACATAAAGCCAGGAAATCCAAAAACTATGCAGACAAACTAAGAGGCACAGTGTACACCATCCCTACACATGCCGATGAATATCCTTTTTTCACAGCATTAGCATGAACCGAACATTCAACATATTTCTACTTGCACTTTATAAGAGAAGACAATACAAATAAATTGGCAAGTATCAAATATTGTTACTGATGATTTTAAAAGCAAATGAGTAGTCCCGAGCTGAAAAATCAAACTAAAAATCTAGAACTGTAAATCTGAATATTCAACTATTTTTTGGCTACCTCAAGCTCCTGGCGAACAAACACCACATGAATCAGTTGAGCCGTACATCTTCTTATTTGCTTGAGATCTGCAGAAGATTAAGTAAAAGAATGAGTATTGTATGCCTTAATCAAACAACACATGAACAGGGAGAAAAACAAAATTAGAAAAGGAATAGATCTGGGTTGATCTGTATGTATGGCAAAACTACAAGAATCATATTTCTTTGGCACAGTCCTATGAGTTGAAGCAAACGGATGCAAAAGAAGTAAGCCAATCCCATTACATGGTACGATCTACATAAATTTAAAAAAAAATCTGAATGGCAAAAAAAAGAACGGGATTACCCAGCCGTCACTTCTGCAGACTGGGAGGTGATTAGGGCAATAGGGCTCGTAATTTCGTGGGGGAGATAACGATGTCGCACTGGGGACTTACTTAGCATGCGATTTCCCATACATTAGCAAAGAATTTTACACCTTTTTCTGGTTTCCGTGGCTTTCCGGATATTAAGCAATGAACATAGCGATAACCTCTTTTCTCTCTTCCCATTCCCTCGTTCAATTACCAAGTCACCCCCAGGGAAGAGATAAGAGGGAATTGGACCTCGTAACTTCCTTTCCCCTTCCCTCTTAAATTCCCCGATCCTCCCGTCAAACAAGGAAATTTAAGTCTCACACCTCCCTAAGGCCCTGTTTGTTTAAAAAGTCCTAGGACTTTTTCTAGCCCCAATTAAGAAGTTTCTAGTCCCTCCCTGTTTGTTTCTAAGGACTAAAAAGTCCTTAGTCCTTCCCTAGAGGTTATTAGATGACATGAAAAAAAGATCATATTATCCTTAGTATACAAAAAAATAACAACACCATGGGATGGCGGGGCAATGGGTGTAGGGAAGGGCATTATTGGAAAATTTTCAAAAAGTCCCAAAAAAGACTCTCCTTAAAAGTCTTCTTCATTTAGTCCCAAAAAACATAATATAACGAAGTAAAAAACCAAAGAAGAAAAAATTATAACAATCCCCTCACAGCCGCCGCCCCGAGCTCCTCCTCGTTCCCTCCACTCCCTCGATGCCACTTCCTCCCAACCAACGGCGCCTCCTGGCCTCCTCCTCCTCTCCACCTTTCCTGTCCCTCGTCCTCACGCAGCCTCTCTTCATCACCGGCGCTGCGGGGTGCCAGCAGGCGAAGGCTCCAGCGCGCGGGGTCGCGGTCGAGCGGGGCGTGAGGAGAGCGAGGGGAAGAGTGGGAGGCGCTCCGGTGGCGGGGCTCGCCAGCCATGCGGTGCTGGCCGTGGAGGACTCCAGATCCCCTCTTGCTCGCTGCCGCCACGGCCTTGCTCGCCATCAACCTCCCCGGGTGCTTCTCTCCCCAAATGGTGCCTACATGGCCAGATCAATTCGAGCGCTAGGTGAAGACACCTCCTCACTGTCCAAGCGTGCTTCTCTACATGGGCAGCGTCACCACGACCAGTTTGACGATTCAAGCCAAGGTGAAAATATTGTCCTCTCTTTATTTCTCAATTGTGTGAGATCTGAATTTGTTCAGAATTTGTGTTGAGCTTGAAACACATCAGCAAGAAATTGGAGATGATTCTTTGACCATGGGATCTTCCAAAAACAGAAAGCAGCACAACAAAGCATTCACGCTGAATTGTAACATATTCAGATATTTTGTTTGCTTGATTGGAAATCCCAATCAGGCTTTTGCTTTCATTCTATTACATGTAAATGAATTACTTGAGGAATGTGAGACCTCTTATCAGATTATATCCTTTGGACCTAGCTCATGTTGCTTTATTTTACTTGCAGGGTTGCATTAGATCTTCACGGATCATATCTATTATTTTGAGGATCACTGAAACAATTGCATTGCAAAACAGTATGCCGTTCTTTGACGGTATGGCATCTTAGTCCTTTTCATTTGTCACATTTAATAATAACTGATGCTTCTACTACACTACAATTTGATAAACCATGTGATTTTGTTTAGGATTTGAGTGGAGCTTGAATCAATCAGATCAGCCTAGAAGATGCTTCTTTTCTCCACAGAGGCTTATGGATATATGGACACCTCTTCCACCCTGCACCATCGCCTCTTCCTCGGAGATAAATCCGAAAGGTATGATGCATATTGCCTACTTGAGCGATGATGAAGAGCATTTTCATAATCCTTCATTTCTTTGTTGACTACCATGTTCTATGTTAAGGAGATTCAATGTCTTCATGTGGCCGTGGATCCTGAAAAATGGACCTTTTGCGGATTTTGTGAAGTCACATCAGGCATGCCAAGATGACTTTATTTGTTCAGGTCACCCCTAATCTGTGTTGGCCTCGCTATGCTGCAGAGCGGGGTGCCTAGGTAGCATAGGGAGGAGCTGGCGGAGCAACTGAAGGACATGGGACTAAGGACCCATGGCCCTGGTTGGTGTTGGTCGACCAGCTGCATCTTCCGTATGTGCCACCACCTCTACCTTGCATCTTATCTACTGAAACATATTGTCCTGTTCTTGAATGCAATATCTGTTAGAACGCCACAAATTATGTCGGTATCCATGTCGTTACTGCACTGGCTGTTAGTATATGAATACACTGCTTTGGAAGTTACAAGTATGCGACATAATCATATCTGGAAATCGGCCTATGGCTGAATCATTTGAGCTATTGTTTTGTCTCAGCAAAAATCGGCCTATGGCTGAATCAGTTGAGCTATTGTTTTGTCTCTGTCATCTGAAGGTTGTTCAGTTTTCTTTTTTGAAACGGGACTATCTAGAGGATTTCAAGTTGTGCTTTAGGAAGGCCATTGTTGGTTATAGTGAATAACTGATGGTGATGTTGGTTTTGAACTCTAGATCAAAACACCCAGGAGCTGTGTACGTACGTACAAGCTAGCAAGAACACAAGCACACTGCTTAATTGATGAACAGTGCCTATGCACGTCTTGCCGTAGCCTAGGCTAGCTAGATCAAGCGGATCGAATGACGTCGCCGGCGAAACCTCACGGAACGAAACACAGCGAATCGACTTGATGGCCACAGGCTCGTGTCGAGCCTGTCATAAACTTTTTATTACTCTGATCTTTTTCGTTGTGTTACAAGGGCTGGGGTAGACGCATATATATATATGCTAAGCATAGCCTACTTCTAATCCTACTCGGTGTAGTACTACTAATCCTATTCGGTTTGCAATACTAACCAAACTAGGACACACATGCACGTTTAAACTACAACTAGGTTAATTACTACAGGTGATATGTCAATTCTTCAGCTCTTCACCCCTTTCTTGTTTCAATAATCTATTGTACCAGGTTTAAGTTTTGTGTGCTACTTTTATCCAATCCTACTATTATGGTTTTAAGAGAAGACATGATTGAACAGCCTTTTCTGCACTCTTAACCAAGTTGGTTCAGGACCGCGGCCGGTCGCACGGTGAGGCGCTCGAGCTGTAGTGCCTCGTGCGACGCAAGTTCCCGTCGTGAGTTTCAGGGGCTGAGGCGGCCGCAGCAGGCCGCCCCAAGGCGGGAGGGTACTTCGAGAAGTTGAGGTCAGGAGCGAGAAGACGAACCTGATGTGCATCTGGAGCGACAGGACCGTGTTAATGGCCAGCCGTAATGTTGTCGACGGCTCCACCACCTTTTGTCAGGTCAGTACGTCGTCTAAACACTTATAAATAACCATTTGCATTTTGGTCCTCTGAATTCTTAAACCGAGTACTGTCTCCCCCTTTCTCTGGTCTCTATAAAATTGTGAACTGCTATATAACACGCACGTCTAATGGTTATAATCTTGATGGACATCAGCAGGCGCGACATTTGCTTGGGTATCTGACCAAAATATAACATCCCAACATTGACAAGGTAAGCAAGCAGGCATACTTATTCAACGTAATTTTGCCTTCTACAGGACTGTTTATAAGCTTGGTACGATATGCTCCTCTCCCAGGGCTCAGATGGCTCATATCGCAGAGGGCGACGACGGCCTTTTTGATCCCGACTGAGGCATTTTTTTTTCCAGTGGTTGTGGTGGTCTGAAGCAGCAAATATTATGGAGATTGACGACCAGATGCTTGCGACCGCTGTCCATCGTGCTCTGGATTCCTGACCTCGAGGTCCAGCCGCAGCTGCCTGTTGCCAAGGTATATACCCCTCTCGTGCTCATTCCCTTTTGTTGCTTCTCGGCTGTATCCAGGCCCAAGAACTGTGGATGCCCATTGACTCCATCCCATCTGGGTGCACCCCAGCAAGGAAGTTCCAACAATATATTCCTTCTTGAAGCCTCATATTCTTATTCCAATTGTGCTTCTTGACTATCCCACAGGAATATATAGGACAGTTTAAAGGTGTGTCTCACAAACACATGACAGCAAGAGAATTACTAAATGTCAGTAGCTTAACTGCATGTGTTAAGCAAGCTATTTTCAAACCATTGTAAATTGAAGTATACCAATCCAATTCGTGATACAAAAAGAGCAAGCTATTTGGAATTATGTCCTCTGTTAGAATGTTATATATCAAGTTTTCTACTGATTTTTCCTCCATTAATTCCTTTATATGAGCTCCTTGATTAAGTGCGGTTGAATGTAAAAAAACTATAAAAATGGCTGTGTTCATATATAGCTGACAAACCATAAATTGTTCATGTATGCTTGCTTTCTGTGGTTTTGTACAGTTTTGACTCCTGTGAGATCCTCGGTCTCGTGATGTTGGTAGCCTGTTCTGGATTGGATCGACAGAAAGAGTTGTGCAAAAGGATTATAGTAATATATTTTCTAAGACTACAAATAAATTGTTGTTAGTACTCCTACTATGCAAGCTGGTGTACTAGGTGTTAGTAGATTGTTTTTCTGGTTGAGATACCCATCCTGTTAGCAGAACATTCTTTTACGAGATTGTTTTTTTTTCCTTGTTGAGATATAGTAAAGGCTGTGTACCTATGAAAAGAAGAGACACTTCAATTTTGTATGTAGTACTTGCTGTATGTCTCAACTGCAGCTTATAATGCCAATAAGTTTGTAGTGTTATACATGTGTACATATTTTAGTGGGCTATATTTTTGTTTACTATTGACCTTGTGTGGCATTGCTCTTAACTGTTTGTGATTTATCCTGAGGTCATGTATCCTTTGCGTTTACTAAGTTTCAGGCTAATTTTTCAGCAATGTTTCTGAGCTGTGATAGTAGTACATATACTTGTGCTACCATTTTGTTCATAACTAACTGTAGGTGTATCTCCCCGCATATAACATATCTATGTATAAAATGATTCTTGTTTCCTTCAATTGTCTATGGTTTCTAACTTGGCCCAATGGCCAATTAAGATTTCTTCCACCAGTTTTTGTTTGGTTCTGAGCTCAATTCTATTGAGAACATGGCTTACAACCAAGGATCTATATGATGGTTTGTTGAGTGGTTAAATATGCAACTTTTTAGCCTGTCAAGGGCATCCATTCTTCTTTCGTCTTGCCATGTTACATAGTTGTTTTGAATTTGGCATTCGTATTGAATTTGACGCGCTGAACCAACGGGATAGACAAGGCTAGGTGCGCCAAGGCACACTCCCAGTTTCTTACAAGTAGTGTATCGTAGTACTACAATTGCATCCTTTTCCAGTATTTCTCCTGTCGCTTTACAAAAGACATCTTGATGAACCACAATTGCATCCTTTTCCAGTTTTTTCTCCTGTCGCTTTACAAAAGACATCTTGATGAACCACAATTGCATCCTTTTCCAGTATTTCTTCTGTCGCTTTACAAAAGACATCTTCATGAACCGGCCGAGGACATTATGGCCAGCCTCAGAAGGTGTTACGAGACAGGTCTGAATGCTGATGGTTATAGATAAGCGGGCCACAATAACAAACAATTGGTCAAACTTTGTGAATGTGTTACGAGACAGATCCGAATGCTGATGGGTACAGATAAGTGGGCCACAATAACAAACAATTGGTCAAACTTTGTCAAGGCGGCAGGGATCGAAGAGTATTAGATTTGTGTCTTTGTCTTGAAAATTAAAAGGAAACCACTGTCCTAAAATACGATTATTGTATCTGGCATCATATCCACATTAGCATATTTCCTTTTCAAAACATTTTATAATACATTCCACATTGCATTGTCATCTACGTCTCCTACTTACTCACAACTAATTGGCTTCTTGCGCCATCGACGCAACCGGGTCATCTAGTTATACTAACTAGTAATAGACCAGCTAATGTAGTGCTAGTTGTCTGTTTCAAAAAAGCAACGTATTTAATACTCCTTTGCTACCATATGAGATAGAGAAATTGTTTTTTCTAGTATATAGAAACAAACAAACAAACAAAACAACCATAGCACCGCACATCTTCGCATGTACTCCCTCCGTTTTCTAAATATAAGATCTTTTAGAGATTCTATCATTTTTTATTAGAAAAGGAGGATTACCTCCGGCCTCTGCATCCGTATGATGCATGCGGCCTCTTTATTAATCAAAGCAAACAAATAGTCTGAACAAATAATCCAAGGTTCCGAACGAGCTCTAGACGAGCCATAAAGTAAATGAACCAAACAGTATGCCACAACCGGCTAAAATAGGCCTAGATGCCTAACCATCTATCCTATTACTAGACGGTCGTTCAAACCGGTGGTAGATATCCCGAGCTACTGTCTCCTACCGGATAGACCCGGTAACCAAAGGCTTCCTGGTTTCCGCAGGGGTGAGTAAGGACCATGTACGGATCAACCCGATGCCCTGTATAGTACCTACAAAAAGTTTATATGCATTTGTCTGTTAAAAACCATATCATTCCTACGGTTCCATATAGCCCAAAGAAGAGCACATAGCTTATACGAATATGTCTGGCATGGATCGCATCCTCCCCATTTAGCCATATCCCGAATAACGTGTCGATGCTATCATGAGGTGTGAAGGCTATACGCACTGTTTTCCATAGAACTCTTGCTAGCAGACATAGGAGAAAAAAGTGTTTGATGGTTTCTTCATTATCACAAAAGCAACATCGTGTATTTTCCTCTCAATTGCGCTTTGTCAAATTATCCTTAGTGAGAATCACCTTCTTGTGCATGAACCACATAAAGACTTTGATTCTTCAGGGCACTTTGACCTTTCAAATGTGAATCGAATTGGAGATTATCGATGTATCAATTAGATTCAAGTACATCGATTTTACTGAAAAGATGCCAGTATTCGTTAGCTTCCACTGAAGGCTATCAGATTGACGTGATAACCGGACCTCCATAAGTCTCCTAACTAAATGTAACCAAGCTTCCCACCAATGACCTATCAAAGCCCTTCGAAATTGAATATTCAAAGGGTTTGACTGTAATACTGTGGCAACGTATGCCTCCTTACGTTGGGCAATATTATAGAAAGACGGATACTATGTGGCTAAAGGCGCCTCCCCTAACCATGTATCCTCTCAGAATCTTGTAGACTCACCATTTCCAATAATGAATTTTGTTCTGTGGAAAAAGGTTGCTTTCATTTTCATCAACCCTTTCCATAATGGTGAATCATTCGCTCTGACTGTGACATGGGCTAAGGTTTTAGATTGTAGGTACTTATCACGCAAAATTTGTACCCACATACCTTTTGTCTCTACAAATAATCTACACAACCACTTAATTACTGAGCAGACATCTGTTCTTAACCTCTAAATTTCCAATACTCAGACCTCCTTGATCCTTGGGTCTACATATAATATCCCATCTAGTGAGTCTGTACTTCTTCTTAACTTCATCACTCTGTCAAAAGAAGCATGATCAATAAAGTCCAACCTCTTGCGTACCACTACCGGTATCTCGAAGAAGGATAAAAGAAACACGGGCATACTCGTCAGAACCGAGTTAACCAGAATTAGCCGTCCTCCATGAGATAAGAGCTTGCCCTTCCAGCAGCTCAGCTTTTTCTTAAATTGATCTTCAATACACTTCCACTCTTTGTTAGAAAGCTTACGGTGATGAATGGGTATACCTAAATAGCTGAATGGTAAGCTTTCCAATTCACACCCGAACAATTGTTTATATGCCTCTTGTTCATCTTTAGCTCTCCCAAAGCAGAACAATTCACTCTTGTGAAAAATTATTTTCAGGACCGACAATTGTTCGAATAAGCAAAGTATAAGTACCATGTTTCTTGCTTTTGCTATACCATGTTCCATAAACAGAATTGTATCATGTGCATATTATAGAATGGACACCCCCACCATCCAGTAGATGTGGTACGAGTCCACCTACCTGGCCTTCCTGTTTAGCCCTTTCTATTAGAGTTGCCAACATATCCGCAGCTATATTAAATAGAATGGGTGACATTGGGTCTCCCTGTCTAAGACCTTTGAGCGTTTGAAAAAAATGACCAATAACAGCATTGACTTTAATTCCAACACTCCCTTCGAATGAATTTCATTCAGCGTTTCATGAAGACACCTTCAGAGATTCTACCATGCACTACATACGAAGAAAAATGAGTAAACCTTATACTCTAAAATCTGTCTACATACATCTGTATGTAATCCCGATAATGGAATCTTTAAAAGGTCGTATATTTAGAAACGGAGGGAGTATCTACACGCTTTTAGCTATTTAATATTACAGCTTGCCGGGTTTTTTTTCCCGTGAGCAAAGAAAAAGCTTATGAATTACCTTTCCAACTCCTTCTCATCAGGCGAAAGGCCCATTTGCCCGACACAGAAGCCCACCCCGCTACATGCTGCTAGTCCTCTGTCGCTTACGACGGATGAGGTGACGGACGTAGCGGGATCGCTGCTACCTCTCTCCCTTCCCTTGTTCTCGCGCAACGCCCGATCTCCTGAGCCGCCGGCCGCCGGGCCCAACCCAGCGGTGTCCACTGTCCAGGCAAGCTCCTCCTTGATTCTCTGGGCGGCTTATTAATGAAGTGCCAATAGAGGTTGAGCACGTGATGATGTAAGTTCCGATTTTATTCAGAAGCGATTTCTTTTCTGTTTCAAAAAAAAAAGCGATTTCTTTAGACCGGCCCAACATGGCGTGGAGTCCGAAGGGGGTTCCGGTTTGCATCCAACCTAGGATTGCCCAGCTCTACATAAGCTGCTACCGAGGAGCGGTGCCTGTAGTAGCTACTCGCGGCAGCCTGTCGTTCCGAGAGAACACAAGCCACGAACCAATCCCGCGGGTAACAAAAGAGGTCACGCCACGCACGACCCCAGTAGCCCGGCGTCGACCATGACCATGGCACCGGCGTCAATCCGGCCGTGGTCAGAACTTCCCCAGGAGCTCCTAGGCCTCATCATCGACCGCCTCTCTGCCTCCTCCGGCGACTGTGGTCTGTTAACCACAGCGTGGTCTAAGGTTCAGCGGTTTCTTCTTTCCATCGCCTCTCCCCGCGCCCACTTCCGGGAGGTGTGCCGTCCTCGACACTCAGCTTCGGTCCACTGCGCTCGCTTTCGGGCGGTGTGTCGTTCCTGGAAAGGAGCGGTACGCGAGCACATACGGGTTCCGGCTCGACAGATACCCTGGATCGTCTTGTCAGATTGCTCCCTGTTGACACTCGACGGTGCGGATCCCTCGTGCCGGCTGCCCTGTTTGCCCGAGGATGCAACATGCATTGGCTCTACGGATGAATGGCTCGCCATCCATTGCATCGGCGCCAGGAATAGACATCGTTACTTGTTGCACAATCCTTTCTCTAGCATGACGGTGCCGCTCCCCGAGCTGCGGACTATCATCCGCAAGCGTTCCAAGTTTTTCAAGATTCACAAGGTGCTAATGCGGTCCACCCCCGATGATGTCATTGCTATCATGACTAACAACTGGAATTACCCCATCATCTTAGTCCGGCCAGGGAAAGGGTTGTGGACACCCAAGCCACGAACGCCTCCCTACGTTTACATTATCGACATTGCGTTTCTCGGAGATAAACTTTATGGCATCACCCAGGCCAATGACCTCGTCTCCCTTGGTATCGCCTTCGATACCAATGGGATACCCGGTGTTGCTAGTATTGATCGTGTCATCATGCACGCACCCATGGATTATGAATTTCATGTGTGGGACGACGACGAAGATGATGGCGAGTATGAGCGCAAGATGGCCACGAATGCTGAGGCAAACGAAGAAGATGATGACAGGCGTGCCGTCTATGAACTGAGGAAGAGCACGGGGGATAGCATGATTATGGAGGCCTTACACTTCTGGGACGATGAGGAGGTGCCGTACGAACCCAAGGATTTTGTCACCGTAAGCTGGCACTTCGTGGAGTCATGTGGAAAGCTACTCATGGTGAGGCGGCAATTGCAAATACCCGAATATACTATAAAGTTCACTCGCAAGGTGGAAGTATTCGAGGCGAACGTCAATGCAGGCGAGTGGGTTCCAGTTGCTAGTGGGCTCGATGGTAATGCACTTTTTATCAGCAGACGCTTTTGCAAGTCTATTCCTGCTCACGGGGAGGTAGAAGGGGACGTTATCTATTTTGTCGACACGGGTGACATGTTCAACATGAGATCTCAAACTATGAGCCCACCTATGAGAGATATTGATCATCGTTTCTCTACGTGGATATTTTCATCAGAGTTGGTGGTTTAGGAACGACCAAGTCCCTGTGTGTTCCTCCGTTGCCTTCTTGCATGAGAAATAAAGGTGGTGGCTTTTAAAGGAAGCTAGTTGATAGGTACTTTTTTTGTTTAATTCGTGGATTCATGCAGTTCCTTGTAGTAGTTTTTTGGGTGTACATGGGGTCCTTGATGTCATTTTTGGTTCATTTTTTGGTACGTCTAGTTTATTGTCTCGTTCGCCATTATGACAAAGAAAAGATTGCTTGTGAACCATTTGATTTTTGCTCTTTATTGTTAGTTGGTCGAAACACTAATGGCCACTTCTATTGCTTGAAGAGTGGTTGTTAGCTGTACTGAGAATGCTCCTAGAAGGTACTGTGCTGCGGGTGAATTACGGAGTAGAAAAGAATCCCCTCCCTCCCTCTCGTGCGGCCGTCGCCCCGCGTGGCAGCGGCGCGCAGCCCTCCCCTCCCCCGTCTAGCCCCCCCTCCCACCCCTCTCCCTTGTCGCCGCCGCTGGCATGGGCTGCCGGACAAAGCCCGGGTAGCACCGGCGGCGGCGGTTGGTCTTTCCTCGCATCAGCTTGGTGGAGGCGGAGCTCTCCCTGGCTGACGGCGGTGCTCATCGGACAGCGGCGGCGGCCCGGCTCTGGCTGGGTGGTGGCGGTACGACGGCGTGGCGCGCGGGCCTGTGGGGCGGCGTAGTACTGCGGTGGTGGCGTGTAGCGGTGATGGCCGGCCGGCCCCTCGGCCCAGATCTAGGCCCGTCAGGCCCCATCTGGGTTCGGGTGGGCCGGCCTGACCTGCGGCTCGTTCTGCAGCTAGAGGTGATGGCACGGATGCAGGGGTCGACGGCAACGACAGCTGGCCTGTGTTGGGGAACGCGACAGAAAACAAAATTTTCCGGTATAGCGAGTATGCCCAGGACCACTATGGAGACTGCATACAAGGTTTGATCTGATCCGTACCGACTCGAAGCGCAGCGGAAGTAGAGTCGATGATGAACGGCGGTGCAGATCCCCGCAGCTAGGATTTTACAACCTCCCAACCGCGAGGATGTATACCCTCATCTGCCCTGCGGACAGCCCTCCGGGAGGCGGTCGCATAGCCCCCCGGACGGTGTCGCGGACAGCCCTTCGGGAGGACCTCCGAAACTCGGACTGTCACTGGGACAGCCCTTCGGGAGGACCTCCAAAACTTGGACGGTCACACAGACAGCCCTTCGGGAGGCACTCTCGAACTAAGACCGAAACTACGATCTCTCTACAGAGTTGCACACATACGGTGTCATCTATCCGGCAGGGCTTCGCCGTCCAGAACTAGTTCCTGCCGGAACCCAGACAGCCTTTCGGCTCTACGAAACTATTTCGCTCGGAGGGAGAGAGAGAGCTTGCAAAGCAAAGCATGTGTATGAGAGCACAAGGATGAGGATTTTGGGCTGCCTCCTCACCCTTATTTATAGGATGAGAGACTATGGCATAGCCGGCATAGCCATTGCCCTCTAACATTGGGCTGCCTTCTAACATTGTGCCCTCAAAATTGCCGGCATAGCCATGCCCATGATCAGGAAAACAGGATCATCATGCAATACTTGAGCCAGTCTTAGAGGCCAGACTAGGAATACATTTTACCATTTATTATCCCACACGTGCACATGAGTTTCCCTCCAAGCCTCGTTTTATTTGTAGACTCAAGAATCATTGCAGTTATAGCATGGAACATAAACATAATTATGAACAGGAAGATAATCAATAACATTTATTATTGCCTCTAGGGCATATCTCCTACAGCCTGTTGCAGCGCGGCGGCAAACTTCACGGGCCCTATCTCGGCCCGGTCGGACCCTTTTTGGACTGGTGTGCCCCAAGAGGGCTTTACGGGCCCGTTGGGCCCGGTCGGACCTGACAGGGACTCGTGTGCTCTGCGGCCGTGGCCGGTCGACGAGTGCCTTCGACGGTGGAGGTTCGTCCCTCTCGCCGGCCGCGACACTGCTCACCCCGGGTCATTCCTCTCCTCGCCTTCGACTTGCAGACCTCGTGGCCGCTACTTTAGTGAGACGACGATGGTGGCTTCGGGATTGTTTTGGCGCTTGTTGGTGGGCGGCTTGTCTGGTGGTGTCGAGGCTCGTCCTCACGGGGCTCCTATGCTACTGATTGTCTAGGGTTGCTGGTGGGGTGTTTCGGAAGAAATCCTTGTCGGTTCGTCCAACTCCGACGCGGTGCCGCCTTCGGGTGGCATCTTTCCTTCCTGAAGGGCATCGTGGCTAACCTTGTTCACTTCCCTCTGTGTCGGGGGAAACCCTAGGACCAGTGCGCTGGTCCGGGCAGCAGCATGGCATTCCTTCTTGAAGGTGATGCCTCGTACTCGCCGATTCAATGCTACGAGAGTGGTGGTACTCTGTCGGTGAGGGTGCCCCAGTCGCGGGTCATCGTCGTTTAGTCAATCTGCCTATGTCTCCATTTTCTTTTCTTTTCTTTTCTTTTCTTTGGGTGTATGTTTGCTGCCGCCCCAGCAATGCAAGTTGGTTTGTTGCACCGGATGTTTGCTATATCTATATAGCGGGGCTACGGTCTATTTCGAGAGAATGCTCCTAGACGAGCAAGCCTAAATGGCAGGTCCATACATATTGGTATGTAAGAAAGAGAATACCCACGGTTCTTCTTGAAAATTGGCAGATCCTAGCGAATATAAGGCATGTATTAATCAATCATTACTTACATAATGATACTTCTCGTGTGAAAATGAACTCAGCAAGAAACGAATATAAGACATGTATTAAAAAAAGGGTTCGCGGATATAAAAACAGATTCGCAAACAGGATCCCTTCGATAGAAATATAACTATCTGGTTTACAGAGTTAACTTCCTTCCGTAGATCTTTCCCTAATTTTTTGATTGCTCCTTTTTTTTATTTAATAAATTTGGAAATCCAATATGGATTTTGCATGGATCGAATCAGTTTATTTTCGAATTTGTATATGTGTATTTTCTTTGAAACATGAAACGTTGTCTATTATTCTATTGTGTGTAATTACTTCGGAACTTGAGTATGCTTTTATTTCTTTTATCCTAGCCCTTTTTCCTATTATTTTGTATATAGTTCTTGATAAAATCCACTATCATTTTTTATCTTGGTGTACTGTTTTGTGGGATGTAGGTAGTGGTTATGGCCGATTCGACAGAAAAGAGAGATTAGTGAGCATGTTTCGTTGGGGATTCCGTGGAATAAAATGTTGCATCTTCCTTTGATTCCTTATATGCTGGTATCCAATCACTTAAAATTCATGTTAAAGAGGGTCTTTATCCATAGAAATTAGATGGATCATAATAGCCAATATAATATAATACCACGTAAAAGACAAATAGCTTCATTCTTGATTTCACCAAGTAATTATAATAAATGTACTTCATTCTTGTTTGATGCCATGTTTAAGATAAAAATAGGAAAAAAAACTATCATTTCGCTTCAGTTCGCTTTCCAAGAACCACAAGACTTTGCTTGGTGACAATTTAAGCTACACGATCTATTTGATTATTTTGATCCACTATTCAATAATGGTCACCATCATTGCCAACAGCTCTTTATGGGAGCCTCCTTTTTGAGTGTCGAAATATCTCAAATGTTAAACCGTGGGTAAAGTGCAAACTTAAGAACAAAAATAAAATAAATGTCGCATCTCATCTCCTGCACCGCCACGTGTGCGTAGAACTACACCAGCCCGATGGATGCGCGGGGATGGAGGTACGACACCAGCTCTGCGCCGGCTAGGAGGCACGCGCGCAAAGAGGGAGACCTGTGCCCAAAGAGGCATGTCAGAGGCGACGACTCCGAGGCCACGGTGTGGATGTTGAAGATTGTGTGTGATGTAGGGTCGAAGGTATCAATGGCGTGGATGGGTGGAGAGTAGCACTCCATTTACAAGCCTCCGTTCCATACGGCCATACGGTGTGGAGCCTGGTGCGGCTCAGGAAGAGGCGGACTGTGGCAATGGCTCGAGGCTTGACGTCGGTGGAGAACTGAAAAGGGGCACGAGGATAATAGACAAGAAAGGACGTGGATGAAGAAGGTGAGACGGCGTGTGTGAGTCGTCAATGTTGAGTGTCAAGGAGATGTGCGCGGCCTCCAATTTTGGCCACACACATGATGCCAGTGACATCGATGTGAGGACGCCCATCGCATTGGGATTAGGAATCTCGAACATCGGTTTAGCCAATATAATATAAGGGGAGGGTGCATCTTCATACCTTTGAAGATCGCTAAGCGGAAGCGTTACAAGAACGCGGTTGGTGGAGTCGTACTCGTAGCGATTCAAATTGCAGTGGACTCCGATCTTAGCACCGAACAACGGCGCCTCCGCGTTCAACACACGTGCAGCCCGGTGACGTCTCCTACGCCTTGATCTAGCAAGGAAGAAGGAGAGGTTGAGGGAGAGCTCCGACAGCACGATGGCATGGTGACGGTGGAGCTGCATGGTCTCTGGCAGGGCTTCGCCAAGCACTACGGAGAACGAGGAGTAGGAGGAGTAGGGCTGCGCCGAGAGGGAGAGAGAGTCGTGTCTCAAACAGCCCCAAGGGCTCCACTATATATAGGAGGAGAGGGAGGAGGGTGCCTACCCCTAGGGTTCCCACCCTAGGTGGTGCGGCAGCCCCTAGATGGGATCTGGCCGGCGGCCAAGAAGGAGGGGAGAGGGGTGTGGCTGCCCAAGCCGCCCTAGTGTGGGCCTAGGGCCCATCTGGGCTAGGGTTTGCCCCCCCCCCTCTCTCCTTTGCTGCGCCTTGGGCCAGGTGGGAGGGGCACACCAGCCCACCAAGGGGCTGGTTCCCTCCACCTTTGGCCCATTCAGCCCTCCGGGGCCCGTGGCCCCTCCCGATGGACCCCAAAACCCTTCTGATGGTCCCGATACGTTACCGGTGACGCCCGAAACATTTCCGGTAACCAAAACCTCACTTCCTATATATCAATCTTTGTCTCCGGACCATTCCGGAACTCCTCGTGACGTCCGGGATCTCATCCGGGACTCTGAACAACCTTCGGTAACCACGTACACTATTTCCCTATAACCCTAGCGTCATCGAACCTTAAGTGTGTAGACCCTACGGGTTAGGGAGACACGTAGACATGTTTCTCGTTTATGGAGGTGATGAAGAGCTCGTCGTAAAGGGTTACATCGATGCAAGCTTTGACACTGATCCGGACGACTCTAAGTCGCAAACCGGATATGTATTTATTCTTAACGAGGGAGCGGTAAGCTGGTGCAGTTCCAAGCAAAGTGTGGTAGTTGATTCTACGTGCGAAGCGGAGTACATCGCGGCCTCGGAGGCAGCGAAGGAAGGTGTCTGGATGAAGCAGTTCATGACATATCTTGGAGTAGTGCCCAGTGCACTGAATCCAATGAACCTGTTCTGTGACCACACTGGTGCCATTGCTCTAGCCAAGGAACCAAGGTTTCACAAGAGGACCAGACACATAAAGCGACACTTCAACTCCATCCGGTATTACATCGAGGAGAAGGACATAAATATATGCAAAGTGCACACGGATCTTAATGTTGCAGACCCGTTGACTAAACCTCTTCCAAGGGCTAAGCATGATCAACACCAGAACTGCATGGGTGTTCGATTCATTACAATGTAAATCACATAGTGATGTGAACTAGATTATTGACTCTAGTGCAAGTGGGAGACTGTTGGAAATATGCCCTAGAGGCAATAAATAAAGTGTTTATTATTGTATTTCCTTGTTCATGATAATCTTTTATTATCCATGCTATAATTGTATTGATTGGAAACACATTGCATGTGTGGATAAATAGACAACACTATGTCCCTAGTATACCTCTAGTGAACTAGCTCGTTGATCAAAGATGGTCAAGGTTTCCTAGCCATTGGCATGTGATGTCATTTGATAACGGGATCACATCATTAGGAGAATGATGTGATGGACAAGACCCAAACTACAAAACATAGCGTATGATCGTGTCAGTTTATTGCTACTGTTTTCTGCATGTCAAGTATGTGTTCCTATGACCATGAGATCATGCAACTCACGGACATCGGAGGAGTGCCTTGTGTGTATCAAACGTCGCAACGTAACTGGGTGACTATAAAGGTGCTCTACAGGTATCTCCGAGGGTGTCTGTTGAGTTGGCATGGATCAAGACTAGGATTTGTTACTCCGTATGACGGAGAGGTATCTCAGGGCCCACTCGGTAATACAACATCACAATGAGCCTTGAAAGCAATGTGACTAAGTGTTAGTTGCGGGATCTTGTATTACGGAACGAGTAAAGAGACTTGCCGGTAACGAGGTTGAACTAGGTATGGAGATAACGACGATCGAATCTCGGGCAAGTAACATACCGAAGAACAAAGGGAACATCATACGGGATTAATTGAATCCTTGACATAGAGGTTCAACCGATGAAGATCTTCATAGAATATGTAGGAACCAATGTGGACATCCAGGTCCCGCCATTGTTTATTGATCGTAGAGGTGTCTCGGTCATGTCTACATAGTTCTCGAACCCGCAGGGTCTGCGCACTTAAGGTTTGGTGACGTTTTGGTAGTATAGGGTTATGTATGGTGGTGACCGAAGTTTGTTTGGAGTCCCGGATGAGATCCAGGATGTCACAAGGAGCTCCGGAATGGTTCGAAGGTAAATATTTATATATAGGAAGTCCCGTTTTGGTCGCCGGAAAAGTTTCGGGCTCATCGGTAGTGTATCGGGAGTGTCGGTAGTGTACCGAGAGACCACCGGGAGGGGTATTTCGACCCAAGAGGCTACATGGGCTGTGGGAGATTGAATACCAGCCCTTAGTGGGCTGGTGGAACTTCCACACAAGGCCCATGGGGCTGGAAAAGAAAACCCAATAGGAAAAGGTGGAAAAAAGGCAAAAATAGGTGAATCCTATTCCTACTAGGAGTGGAGGAGGTGGACTCCTCCCTCCTGGTTCGGCCGAACCTCCTTGGCCTTGGAGGCCAAGGCTGCCTCCTCTCCTCCTATATATACTGGTGGATTTTTAGGGTTTTGCACTAGTTTTCACAGCCACATGCTACCCGTTTCTCCAGTCTCCTCTAGATCAGTTTTTCTGCAGCGCTTAGGCGAAGCCCTGCCGGAATCTCTCCACCACCATCGCCGGAGCGCCGTCACGCTGCCTGCAAACTTTTCTACCTCTCGCTTCCTCTTGCTGGATCAAGACGGCGGAGATCGTCATCAAGCTATACGTGTGCTGAACGCGGAGGTGTCGTCCGTTCGGTACTAGATCGGAAGGATCGTGATCAAGGCCACGGGACGTTCGTGATTGGATCGCGGGACGGATCGTGAGGAGATTGCGGGACTGTTCGTGATTAGATCGCGGGATGCTCGGCGATTTGGATCGCGAAGACGTTCGACTACACCAACCGCGTTTCTTAACGCTTCCCGCTTAGCGATCTACAAGGATATGTAGATCCACTCTCCCTCTCGTAGATGCTCATCACCATGGATAGATCTGCATGTGCGTAGGAAAATTTTTGTTTCCCATGCAACGTTCCCCAACAAAAGACCTATGAGGCGTTTCGATCTATCTCTATAGATCTTAATACCTAATATGTAAGCAGCTTCTCCAAGGTCCTTCATTGAAAAACATTTATTCAAGTAGGCCTTTACACTTTCCAAAAGTTCTATATCATTTCACATCAACAATATGTCATCCACATATAATATGAGAAATGCTACAGAGCTCCCACTCACTTTCTTGTAAACACAGGGTTCTCCATAACCCTGTATAAACCCAAACGCTTTAATCACCTCATTAAAGCGAATGTTCCAACTCCAAGATGCTTGCACCATCCCATAGATCTTCCTTACTGGAGTTTGCATACTTTGTTAGCATCTTTAGGATCGACAAAACCCTTCGGCTGCATCATATACAGTTCTTCCTTAAGGAAGCCATTAAGGAATGCCGTTTTGACGTCCATTTGCCAGATCTCATAATCATAAAATGCGGCAATTTCTAACATGATTAGGACAGACTTCAGCATCGCTACGGGTGAGAAAGTCTCATCGTAGTCAACTCCTTGAACTTGTCAATAACCCTTAGCGACAAGCCGAGCCTTATAGACGGTCACATTACCATCCGCGGAAGTCTTGTTCTTAAAGATCCATTTATTTCAATGGCTCGGTTATCATCAGGGAAGTCCACCAAAGTCCATACTTTGTTCTCATACATGGATCCTATCTCGGATTTCATGGCTTCAAGCCATTTGTTGGAATCCGGGCCCGCCATCGCTTCTTCATAGTTCGAAGGTTCACCGTTGTCCAACAACATGATCTCCAGGATAGGGTTGCCGTACCACCCTGGTGCGGAACGTGTCCTAGTAGACCTTCGATGTTCAATAGTAACTTGATCTGAAGTTTCATGATCATCATCATTAACTTCCTCCCCAGTCGGTGCAGGCTCCACAGAAACAACTTCCTGTGCTGTGCTACTCTCCGGTTCGAGTGGAGGTACAATTACCTCATCAAGTTCTATTTTCCTCCCACATACTTCTTTCGAGAGAAACTCTTTCTCGTGAAAGGATCCATTCTTGGCAACAAAGACTTTGCCTTCGGATCGTAGGTAGAAGGTATACCCAATGGTTTCTTTGGGATATCCTATGAAGACGCATTTTTCCGCTTTGGGTTCGAACTTCTCAGGTTGAAGTTTCTTCACATAAGCATCGCATCCCCAAACTTTTAGAAACGACAGCTTAGGTTTCTTTCCAAACCATAATTCATATGGTGTCGTCTCAACGGATTTTGACGGTACCCTATTTAAAGTGAATGCAACAGTCTCTAATGCATATCCCCAAAATGATAGCGGTAAGTCGGTAAGAGACATCATAGATCGCACCATATCCAATAGAGTGCGGTTACGACGTTCAGACACACCATTTCGCTGAGGTGTGCCAGGCGGCATGAGTTGTGAAACAATTCCACATTTCCTTAGGTGCGTGCCAAACTCGTGACTTAATTCTCCGCCACGATCAGATCGTATGCACTTTATTTTCCTGTCACGTTGATTCTCTACCTCACTCTGAAATTCCTTGAACCTTTCAAAGGTTTCAGACTTATGTTTCATTAAGTAGACATACCCATATCTGCTCAAGTCATCAGTGAGAGTGAGAACATAACGGTAGCCACCGCGAGCCTCGATGCTCATTGGACCTCATACATCGGTATGTATTATTTCCAACAAGTCAGTTGCTCGCTCCATTGTTCCGGAGAACGGAGTCTTGGTCATCTTGCCCATGAGGCATGGTTCGCACGTGTCAAATGATTCAAAATCAAGAGACTCCAAAAGTCCATCAGCATGGAGATTCTTCATGCGTTTGGCACCAATATGACCAAGGCGGCAGTGCCACATGTAAGTCGGACTATCGTTATCAACCTTACACTTTTTGGTACTCACACTATGGACATGTGTAACATCACATTCGAGATTCATCAAAAATAAACCATTGACCAGCGGGGCATGACCATAAAACATTTTTCTCATATAAATAGAACAACCATTATTCTCAGATTTAAATGAGTAGCCATCTCGCATCAAGCGAGATCCAGATACAATATTCATGCTCAAAGCTGGTACTAAATAACAATTATTGAGGTTTAAAACTAATCTCGAAGGCAGATGTAGAGGTAGCGTGCCGACGGCGATCACATCGACCTTGGAACCATTCCCGACGCGTATCGTCACCTCGTCCTTTGCCAGCCTCCGCTTATTCCGCAGCTCCTGCTTGGAGTTACAAATGTGAGCAACTGCACCGGTATCAAATACCCAGGGGCTACTACGAGCGTTGGTTAGGTACACATCAATAACAAGTATATCACATATACCTTTAACATTGCCAGCCTTCTTATCCGCTAAGTACTTGGGTCAGTTCCGCTTCCAGTGACCGGTACCCTTGCAATAAAAGCACTCAGTCTCAGGCTTGGGTCCATTCTTGTTCTTCTTCCCGGCAACTTGCTTACCGGGCGCGGCAACAGCTTTGCCGTCCTTCTTGAAGTTCTTCTTACCCTTGCCTTTCTTGAAACTAGTGGTCTTATTCACCATCAACACTTGATGCTCCTTTTTGATCTCGACCTCCGCTGATTTCAGCATCAAGTACAACTCAGGAATGGACTTCTCCATACCCTGCATGTTGTAGTTCATCACAAAGCTCTTGTAGCTAGGTGGAATCGACTGGAGGATTCTGTCAATGACCGAGTCATCTGGGAGATTAACTCCCAGCTGAGTCAAGCGGTTGTGCAACCCAGACATTTTGAGTATGTGCTCACTGGCAGAACTATTCTCCTCCATCTTACAGCTGAAGAACTTGTCGGAGATGTCATATCTCTTGACCCGGGCATGAGCTTGGAAAACCAGTTTCAGCTCTTGGAACATCTCATATGCTCCGTGTTGCTCAAAACACTTTTGGATCCCCGATTCTAAACTGTAAAGCATGCCGCACTGAACTAGGGAGTAATCATCATAGCATGACTGCCAAGCGTTCGCAACGTCTTGGTCCAATGGAAAAATGGGTGGGTCACCTAGCGGTGCATCAAGGACATACAATCTCTTGGAAGCTATGAGGATGATCCTCAAGCTATGGACCCAGTCCGCATAGTTGCTTCCATCATCTTTCAGCTTGGTTTTCTCTAGGAACGCGTTGAAGTTGAGGGTGACATTAGCGTTGGCCATTGGATCTACAATAGATTGTAAAGACAATTTTAGACTAAGTTCATGATAATTAAGTTCACATAATCAAATTATTTAATGAACTCACACTTAGATAGACATCTCTCTAGTCATCCAAGCGATACATGATCCATGTCAACTAGCCCATGTCCGATCATCACGTGAGACAGACTAGTCATCCATGGTGAACATTGTTGGAAATATGCCCTAGAGGCAATAATAAATTAGTTACTATCATATTTCCTTGTTCATTATAATCGTTTATTATCCATGCTATAATTGTATTGAATGGAAACATAGATACATGTGTGGATACATAGACAAAACACTATGTCCCTAGTATGCCTCTAGTGAACTAGCTCGTTGATCAAAAGATGGTTAAGGTTTCCTAGCCATGGACATGAGATGTCATTTGATAACGGGATCACATCATTAGGAGAATGATGTGATGGACAAGACCCAAACTACAAACGTAGCATATGATCGTGTCAGTTTATTGCTACTGTTTTCTGCATGTCAAGTATGTGTTCCTATGACCATGAGATCATGCAACTCACGGACATCGGAGGAGTGCCTTGTGTGTATCAAACGTCGCAACATAACTAGGTGACTACAAAGGTGCTCTACAGGTATCTCCGAGGGTGCCTGTTGAGTTGGCATGGATGAAGACTGGGATTTGTTACTCCATGTGACGGAGAGGTATCTCAAGGCCCACTCGATAATGCAACATCACAACAAGCCTTGCAAGCAATGTGACTAAAGTGTTAGCCACGGGATCTTGCATTACGGAACGAGTAAAGAGACTTGTCGGTAACGAGGTTGAACTAGGTATGGAGATACCGACGATCGAATCTCCGATAAGTAACATACCGAAGAACCAAGGGAACATCGTACGGGATTAACTGAATCCTTGACATAGAGGTTCGACCGATAAAGATCTTCGTAGAATATGTAGGAACCGATGTTGACATCCAGGTCCCGCCATTGGTTATTGACCGTAGAGGTGTCTCGGTCATGTCTACATAGTTCTTGAACCCGCAGGGTCTGCACACTTAAGGTTTGGTGACGTTTCGGTAGTGTAGAGTTATGTATGGTGGAGACCGAAGTTTGTTCGGAGTCCCGGATGAGATACCAGACGTCACGAGAAGCTCCGGAATGGTCCGGAGGTAAATATTCATATATAGGAAGTCCCGGTTTGGTTGCGGGAAAAGTTTCGGGCTCATCGGTAGTGTATCGGGAGTGCCGGTAGTGTACCGGGAGACCTCCGGGAGGGGTATTTCGACCCAAGAGGCTTCATGGGCTGTGGGAAAGTAATAACCAGCCCTTAGTGGGCTGGTAGAACAACCACAAGAGGCCCACGCGGCTGGGAGAAAAAGGCCCAAAGGAAAAAGGTGGAAAAGGCTCAAAAAGGAGGAATCCTAGTAGGCCTACTAGGATTGGAGGAGGAGAGTCCTCCTCCACCTTCCCACTTCGGCCGAAGCCTCCTTGGCTTGGAGGCTTGGCTGACTCTCCTCCTCCCTTCCTCCTATATATACTAGTGGAATAGAGGGTTTTGCACAGAATTTACGGCCACGTGCTACCCGTTTCTCCAGTCTCCTCTAGATCAGTTTTCTGCAGTGCTTAGGTGAAGCCCTGCTGGAATCTCTCCACCACCATCTCCGGAGCGTCGTCACGCTGCCGGAGAACTCTTCTACCTCTCCACTCTCTCTTGCTGGATCAAGACGGTGGAGATCGTCATCAAGCTGCACGTGTGCTGAACGCGGAGGTGCCGTCCGTTCGGTACTAGATCGGAAGAACCGTGATCAAGGCCACGAGACGGATCGTGATGTGATCGCGGGACGGATCGTGATGAGTTCGCGAGACGGATCGTGATGAGATCGCGGGACGGATCATGATGAGATCGCGGGACGGTTCGTGATTGGATCGCGGGACGGTTCGTGATGAGATCGCGGGACGCTTGGCGATTTGGATCGCGAAGATGTTCGACTACACCAACCGCATTTCTTAACGCTTCCCGCTTAGCGATCTACAAGGGTATGAAGATCCACTCTCCCTCTCGTAGATACTCATCACCATGGACGGATCTGCGTGTGCATAGGAAAATTTTTGTTTCCCATGTGATGTTCCCCAACAGTGGTATCAGAGCTAGGTCTATGTGTCGATGAGATCTCGAGTAGAACACAAAAGGTTTGTGGGCATTGATGCTTAGATTGCTTCCTTCCTTGGTCGGATTTTGATTTAGCGGCATTATGAGATGAAGCGGCCCGGACCAACATTACTCGTACGCTTACGGGAGACCGGTTCCCTCAACCGCAACTTGTTGCGTAGATGGCTTGTGTGTGACAGTTTCTCTCACTTTAGTTGGATCGGATCCGACAAAGGCGGTCCTTGAGAAGGTTGAAAAGCAACTAGTGTATCACCGTTGTGGTTTTTGCGTAGGTGAGAATTGTTCTTGCTAGATACCCATAGCAGCCACGTAAAACATGCAACAACAATTAGAGGACGTCTAACTTGTTTTTGCAGGGTATGTTGTGATATGATATGGCCAATTACATGATGTGATATATGTGATGTATGAGATGATCATGTGATGTATAGATTATCACGACTTGCATGTCGTTGAGTACGGCAATCGGCAGGAACCATAGGGTTGTCTTTAATTATTGTATGACCTGCGTGTCAATCATTAAGCGCTATGTAATGCTTTACTTTATCGCTAAGCGGTAGCAATAGTAGTAGAAGCATTTTGGGCGCGACAACCCCGATGGCGACACATTGATGGAGATCAAGATGATGGAGATCATGGTGTCATGCCGGTGATGATGGAGACCATGCCGGTGCTTTCATGATGGAGATCAAAAGCACAAGTTCATGGCCATATCATGTCACTTATGATTTGCATGTGATGTTAATCCTTTTATGCACCTTGTTTTGCTTAGGACGACGGTAGCATTATAAGGTGATCCCTCACTTAATTTCAAGATAAAGTGTGTTCTCCCCGAGTGTGCACCGTTGCGAAAGTTCGTCGTGTCGAGACACCACGTGATGATCGGGTGTGATAGACTCTACGTTGACATACAACGGGTGCAAGCCAGTGTTTCACGTGCAGAACACTTGGGTTAAACTTGACGAGCCTAGCATGTACAGACATGGCCTCGGAACACAAGAGACCGAAAGGTCGAACATGAGTCATATAGTAGATATGATCAACATGATGATGTTCACCATTGAAATCACCTCAACTAACGTGATGATCGGACTTGAGTTGGTGGTTTTGGATCATGTGACACTCAGGTGACCTGAGGGATGTCAATTTGAGTGGGAGTTCTTAAGTAATATGATTAATTGAACTCATTGTCATGAACTTAGTCAGTAGTGCCTTTGCAAATTATGTTGTAGATTACTAGCTCGCGATGTATCTCCCTTGTAATTTTATATGTTCCTAGAGAAATAGAGTTGAAAGATGATGGTAGCAATATTGCGGATTGGGTCCGTGATCTGAGGATTATCCTCAATGCTGCACAGAAGGCTTATGTCCTTAATGCACCGCTCGGTGCACCAACCCCTCTAGCGTCGTCTGTAGATGTTGTGAACATCTGACAGGCATGTTATGATGACTACTTAATAGTTTAGTGCATCATGAATTACGGCTTAGAATTGAGGCTCTGAAACGTTTTGAAGGTTACGGAACATATGAGATGTTTCTAAGAGCTGAAATTAGGATCTCAGGCTCGTGCCCGTGTTGCGAGATATGAGATCTCCAACAAGATTATTTTCCTACAAGATGAAAGAGAATAGCTCAATCGTTGAGCAGGTGCTTAGATTGTCTGGGTGCTACAATTCCTTGAATCGAGTGGGAGTTGATCTTCTAGATAAGATAGTGATTGATATAGTTCTCCAAGTCACTGTCACTAAGCTACTAGAACTTGGTGATGAACTATAAAGTGTCAGGGATAGTAATATTGATCCCTGAGCTGTTCGCGATGTTTGACACCGCGAAGGTAGAAATCAAGAAGGAGCATCGAAGTGTTGATGGTTAGTAAAACCACTAGTTTCGAGAAGGGCAAGGGCAAGGAGGGAAACTTCATGGATGGCAAGTCAGTTGCTGCTCCAGTGAAGCAACCCAAAGTTAAACCCGAACCCGAGACTAAGTGCTTCGATTATGAGGAGAGTGGTCGCCGAAGCGGCAACAACCCTGGATACTTGGTAGATAAGTAGGCTGGCAACGTCGGCAGAAGTATATTTGATATACATGTTATTGATGTGTACCTTGCTAGTACTCCCAGTAGCACCTGGGTATTGGATACCGGTTCGGTTGCTAAATGTTAGTAACTCAAAGTAAAAGCTACGGAATAAACGGAGACTAGCCAAGTGTGAGGTGACAATGTGTGTTGGAAATATTTCCAAAAGTTGATGTGATCAACATCGCACGCTCTCTCTACCTTCGGGATTAGTAACGAACCTAAATAAATGTTATTTGGTGTTTGCGTTGAGCATGAACGTGATTAAATCATGTTTATTGCAATACGATTATTCATTTAAGTCAGAGAATAATGGTTATTCTGTTTACATGAATAATACCTTCAATGGTCATACACCTAGTGAGAATGGTTTGTTGAATCTTGATCGTAGTAATACACATGTTCGTAACATAGATGCCAAGAGATACAAAGTTAATAATGATAGTATCACATACTTGTGGCACTGCGGCTAAATGTCATATTGGTGTAAAGCGCATGAAGAAACTCCATGCTGATGGATCTTTGGACTCATTCGATTTTGAATGGGTTGAGACATGCGGACCAAGCCTTTTGGGTAAGATGACTAAACCCCGTTTTCCAGCTTGATGGAACGGGCAAGTGACTTATTGGAAACAATACATGTTGATGTATGCGGTCCAATTAGTGTTTGTAGCGTGCGGTGGATATCATTATTTTCTTAGCTTCACTATGATTTGAGTAGATATAGTGTATATTTACTTAATGAAACGCAAGTGTGAATTGTTTGAAAGGTTCAAGAAAGTTCAGAGTAAAGTTTTAAAGGTCATCGTGACAAGAAGATAAAAATGTCTGCGATATGATCGTGGAGGTAAATATCTGAGTTACGAGTTTGGCATACAACTTTAGACAATGTGAAAGTCGTTTCACAACTCACGCCACCTGGAACACCATAGTGTGATGGTGTGACCGAACGTCATAGTTGTGCTCTATTGGATATGGTGCGAATTATGATGTCTCTTATCGTTTTACCACTATTGTTTTGGGTTATGCATTACAGACAACTACATTCACTTTAGATAGGGCACAATCTAAATCCGTTGAGATGACACCGTGTGAATTATGGTTTAATAGAAATCTAAGCTGTCATTTCTTACTATTTGGGGCTGTGACGCTTGTGTGGAAAATGTTTTCACCTAATGAGCTCGAACCCAAAGCGGACAAATGCATCTTCATAGAATACCCTAAGAACAGTTAGGTGAACCTTCTATCTCAGATCCAGGCATAAAATGTTTGTTGCTAAAACTGGGTCCTTTCTCGAGAAAGAGTTTCTCTCGAAAGAATTGAGTGGGAGGAAGATGGAACTTGATGAGGTTGTTGAACCTTTGTTTCAACCAGAGAGTAGAGCAGCGCAGGAAGTTGTTTCTGTTAAGCCTACGTTAGTTGAAGAGGAAGTTAATGATGATGATCATGAAGCTTCGGATCAAGTTACTATCGAACCTCGTAGGTTGACAAGGACGCGTACTACTCTTGAGTGGTACGACAACCCTGTCTGAAAAGGTTATGTTGTTGGACAACGATGAACCTACGAACTATGAAGAAGCGATGATGGGCCCGGATTCCGACAAATGGTTAGAGGCCATGAAATCCGAGATAGGATCCATGTATGAAAACCAAGTATAGACTTTGGTAGACTTGCTCGTTGGACGGCAGGTCGTTGAGTACAAATGGATCTTTAAAATAAAGACAGACGTAGATGGTAAATGTCACCATTTGTAAAGCTCGACTTGTTACAAAGATGTTTGTGACAAGTTCAAGGAGTTGACTGCGATGAGACTTTCTCACTCGTAGCGATGCTAAAGTCTGTTGGAATTATGTTAGCAGTTGCTGCATTTTTCAATTATGAAATCTGGCAGATGGATGTCAAAACATCGTTTCCTTTACGATTTACTTGAGGAAAGGTTGTATGTGATACAACCAGAAGGTTTTGTCAGTCCTAAGGATGCTAAAAGGTGTGCAAGCTTCAGTGATCCTTCTATGGACTGAAGCAAGCATCTCGGAGTTAGAATATACACTTTGATGAGGTGATCAAAGTTTTGTAGTTCATACAAAATTTTACGAGAAACTTGTATTTACAATAAAGTGAGTGGGAGCACTATAGAATTTCTGATAAGTGTATGTGGATGACATATTGTTGATCGGAAATAATGTAGAATTTCTAGAAAACATAAACGGTTGTTTGGAAAGTGATTTTCAAAGGAAGACCTGGGTAAAGCTACCTAATTGTTGAGCATCAAAGATCTATAGGGATAAATCAAAGATGCTTGATGAGACTTTCAATGAGTACATACCTTGACAAGATTTTGAAAGAGTTCAAAATAGATCAGTCAGAGAAATAGTTCTCACCTGATTCGTAAGGTGTGAAGTTGAGTGAGAGTCAAAGCTCGACTACGGCAGAAGAAAGAGAAAGGACGAACGTCGTCCCCTATGCCTTAGCCATAGGCTCTGTATAGTATGCCATGTTGTGTACCGCATCTGGTGTGTGCCTTGCCATGAGTATGTCAAGGGGTACAAGGGTGATCCAGGAGTGGATCACTGGACAGCAGTCAAGATTATCCTTAGTAACCAAAGGACTAAGGAGATGTTTCTCGATTATGGAGGTGATAAAGAGTTCATCGTAAAGAGTGACGTCGATGCAAGCTTTAACACCAATCTAGATGACTCATAGTAGCAATCTGGATACGTATAGTGGAGCAGCCATTTGGAATAAGTACCAAGTGGAATGTGGTAGCAGTGTTTACAGATTTGCAAAAGTACGCACGGATCTGAATGTCGCAGACCAGTTGACTATAAGACCTCTCTCACATGCAAAGCGTGATCGAGCCCCATAACTCATTGGGTGTTAGATTCATAACAATGTGAATCACATAGTGATGTGAACTAGATTATTGACTCTAGTGCAAGTGGGAGAGTGTTGGAAATATGCCCTAGAGGCAATAATAAATTAGTTATCATCATATTTCCTTGTTCATGATAATCGTTTATTATCCATTCTATAATTGTATTGAACGGAAACATAGATACATGTGTGGATACATAGACAAAACACTATGTCCCTAGTATGCCTCTAGTGAACTAGCTCGTTGATCAAAAGATGGTTAAGGTTTCCTAGCCATGGACATGAGATGTCATTTGATAACGGGATCACATCATTAGGAGAATGATGTGATGTACAAGACCCAAACTACAAACGTAGCATATGATCGTGTCAGTTTATTGCTACTGTTTTCTGCATGTCAAGTATGTGTTCCTATGACCATGAGATCATGCAACTCACGGACATCGGAGGAGTGCCTTGTGTGTATCAAACGTCGCAACGTAACTGTGTGGGGTGCCTGTTGAGTTGGCATGGATCAAGACTGGGATTTGTTACTCCGTGTGACGGAGAGGTATCTCAGGGCCCACTCGGTAATGCAACATCACAACAAGCCTTGCAAGCAATGTGACTAAAGTGTTAGCCACGTGATCTTGCACTACGGAACGAGTAAAGAGACTTGCCGGTAACGAGGTTGAACTAGGTATGGAGATACCGACGACCGAATCTCGGGCAAGTAACATACCGAAGAACAAAGGGAACATCGTACGGGATTAACTGAATCCTTGACATAGAGGTTCGACCGATAAAGATCTTCGTAGAATATGTAGGAACCAATGTGGACATCCAGGTCCCGCCATTGGTTATTGACCGTAGAGGTGTCTCGGTCATGTCTACATAGTTCTTGAACCCGCAGGGTCTGCACACTTAAGGTTTGGTGACATTTCGGTAGTGTAGAGTTATGTATGGTGGTGACCTAAGTTTGTTCGGAGTCCCGAATGAGATCCCGTACTTCACGAGGAGCTCCGAAATGGTTCGGAGGTAAAGATTCATATATAGGAAGTCCCAGTTTGGTTGCGGGAAAAGTTTCGGGCTCATCGGTAGTGTACCGGGAGTGCCGGTAGTGTACCGGGAGACCTCCGGGAGGGGTATTTCGACCCAAGAGGCTTCATGGGCTGTGGGAAAGTAATAACCAAGCCTTAGTGGGCTGGTGGAACAACCACAAGAGGCCCATGCGTCTGGGAGAAAAAGGCCCAAAGGAAAAAGGTGGAAAAAGGCTCAAAAAGGAGGAATCCTAGTAGGCCTACTAGGATTGGAGGAGGAGAGTCCTCCTCCACCTTCCCACTTCGGCCGAAGCCTCCTTGGCTTGGAGGCTTGGCTGCCTCTCCTCCTCCCTTCCTCCTATATATACTAGTGGAATAGAGGGTTTTTGCACAGAATTTACGGCCACGTGCTACCCGTTTCTCTAGTGTCCTCTAGATCAGTTTCCTGCAGCGCTTAGGCGAAGCCCTGCCGGAATCTCTTCACCACCATCTCCGGAGCGCCGTCACGCTGCCGGAGAACTCTTCTACCTATACACTCTCTCTTGTTGGATCAAGACGGTGGAGATTGTCATCAAGCTGCACGTGTGCTGAACGCGGAGGTGCCGTCCGTTCGGTACTAGATCGGAAGAACCGTGATCAAGGCCATGAGACGGATCGTGATGTGATCGCGGGACGGATCGTGATGAGTTCGCGAGACGGATCGTGATGAGATCAACGGGACGAATCGTGATGAGATCGCGGGACGGTTCGTGATTGGATCGCGGGACGGTTCCTGATGAGATCGCGGGACGCTCGGCGATTTGGATCGCGAAGATGTTCGACTACACCAACTGCGTTTCTTAACGCTTCTCGCTTAGCGATCTACAAGGGTATGTAGATCCACTCTCCATCTTCTAGATACTCATCACCATGGATAGATCTGCGTGTGCGTAGGAAAATTTTTGTTTCCAATGCGACGTTCCCCAACAAACATCTCCATGTTGATCGTATCTTCTATACGATTCATGTTAGACCTTTTGGTCTTTCGTGTTTCGAGGCCATGTCTGTACATTCTAGGCTCGTCAAGTCAACCTAAGTGTTTCGCGTGTGTAAATCTGGCTTACGCCTGTTGTATGCGAACGTTAGAACCTATCACACCCGATCATCACGTGGTGCTTCGGAACAACGATCCTTAGCAACGGTGCACAGTTAGGGAACACACTTCTTGAAATTTTAGTGAGAGACCATCTTATTTACTACCGTCGTTCTAAGGAAATAAGATGTAAACATGATAAACGTCACATGCAATCAATATAGTGACATGATATGGCCAATATCATCTTGCTCCTTTGATCTCCATCTTCGGGGCACCATGTGTTGGGAGACGTAGTAGTAAATCAAAATTTTCCTACGTTCACCAAGATCTATCTATGGAGAAACCAGCAACGAGAGGGGAGAGATTGCATCTTCATACCTTTGAAGATCGCTAAGCGGAAGCGTTACAAGAACGCGGTTGATGGAGTCGTACTCGCAGCGATTCAGATCGCGGTAGATCCGATCAAGTGCCGAACGGACGGCACCTCCGCGTTCAACACACGTGCAGCCCGGTGACGTCTCCAACACCTTGATCCAGCAAGGAGGAAGGAGAGGTTGGGGAAGGACTCCAACAGCAGCACGACGGCGTGGTGGTGGTGGAGTAGCAAGGTATTCCGACAGGGCTTCGCCTAAGCGCTGCGGAGGAGGAAGAAGAGAGGTAGGGCTTCGCCGTGAGAGAGAGAGATCAAATCCTGTCTCAAAACATCCAAAACCTCAAGTATATATAGGAGGAGGGACGTGGAGGGCTGGCTTGGCCTCTACTCCAAAGAGGAGATGGCCGGCTGAATTAAAGGGAGAGTCCACCTCCCACAAGGGAGGTGGATCTCCTCCTTTTAAATCCTTTTTGCCTTATCTCCTTATCTCCAGCCGCATGGGCCTTTAGCAAAAGTCTTGCCCAGCCCAATAAGGGCTGGCACACTTTATCTAACAGCCCATGTGGTCCTTTGGTCGTCACACCCCTCCCGGGGGTCCTCCGGCACCCTCCCGGCACTCCCGGTACATTACCGATGAGCCCGAAAACTTTCCGGTGACCAAAACTGGACTTCCTATATATCAATCTTTACCTCCGGACCATTCCGGAGCTCCTCGTGACGTCCGGGATCTTATCCGGGACTCCGAACAACCTTCGGTAATCACGTATACCTTTTCCTTATAACCCTAGCGTCATCGAACCTTAAGTGTGTAGACCCTACGGGTTCGGGAGACACGTAGACATGACCGAGACACCTCTCCGGCCAATAACCAACAGCGGGATCTGGATACCCATGTTGGCTCCCACGTACTCCACGATGATCTCATCGGATGAACCACGATGTCAGGGATTCAATCAATCCCGTATACAATTCCCTTTGTCTATCGGTATGGTACTTGCCCGAGATTCGATCGTCGGTATCGCCATACCTTGTTCAATCTCGTTACCGGCAAGTCTCTTTACTCGTTCCGTAACACATCATCCCGTGGCTAACTCCTTAGTCACATTGAGCTCATTATGATGATGTCTTACCGAGTGGGCCCAGAGATACCTCTCCGTCACACGGAGTGACAAATCCCAGTCTTGATTCGTGTCAACCCAACAGACACTTTCGGAGATACCCGTAGCGTACCTTTATAGCCACCCAGTTACGTTGTGACGTTTGGCACACCCAAAGCATTCCTACGGTATCCGGGAGTTACACAATCTCATGGTCTAAGGAAATGATACTTGACATTGAAAAGCTTTAGCATACGAACTACACGATCTTGTGCTATGCTTAGGATTGGGTCTTGTCCATCACATCATTCTCCTAATGATGTGATCCCGTTATCAACGACATCCAATGTCCATGGTCATGAAACCGTGACCATCTATTGATCAACGAGCTAGCCAACTAGAGGCTCACTAGGGACATGCGATGGTCTATGTATTCACACATGTATTACGGTTTCTGTTTAACACAATTGTAGCATGAATAATAGACAATTATCATGAACTAGGAAATACAATAATAACCATTTTATTATTGCCTCTAGGGCATATTTCCAACAGTCTCCCACTTGCACTAGAGTCAATAATCTAGTTACATTGTGATGAATCGAACACCCATAGCGTTCTGGTGTTGATCATGTTTTGCTCGTGAGAGAGGTTTAGTCAACGGATCTGCGACATTCAGATCCGTATGCACTTTACAAATATCTATGTCTCCCTCCTGAATGTAATCACGGATGGAGTTGAAGCGGCGCTTGATGTGTCTTGTCTTCTTGTGAAACCTGGGCTCCTTCGCAAGGGCAATAGCTCCAGTGTTGTCACAGAGTAGAGTCATCGGGCCCGACGCATTTGGAATCACTCCTAGGTCGGTGATGAACTCCTTCATCCAGACTCCCTCCTTTGCTGCTTCCGAAGCAGCTATGTACTCCGCTTCACATGTAGATGCCGCCACGACGCTTTGCTTGCTGCTACTCCAGCTGACTGCCCCTCCATTCAAAATATACACGTATCCGGTTTGCGACTTAGAGTCGTCCGGATCTGTGTCGAAGCTAGCGTCGACGTAACCCTTTACGACGAGCTCTTCGGCACCTCCATATATGAGAAACATGTCCTTTGTCCTTTTCAGGTACTTCAGGATATTCTTGACCGCTGTCCAGTGTTCCGCTCCGGGATCACTTTGATACCTCCCTACCAAACTTATGGCAAGGTTCACATCAGGTCTGGTAACAGCATGGCATACATGATAGAGCCTATGGCTGAAGCATAGGGGATGACACTCATCTCTTCTCTATCCTTTGCCGTGGTCGGGCATTGAGTCGTACTCAATCTCACACCTTGCAACACAGGCAAGAACCCCTTCTTGGACTGATGCATATTGAACTTCTTCAATATCTTTTCAAGGTATGTGCTTTGTGAAAGACCAATGAGGCGTTTCGATCTATCTCTATAGATCTTAATACCTAATATGTAAGCAGCTTCTCCAAGGTCCTTCATTGAAAAACACTTATTCAAGTAGGCCTTGATACTTTCCAAGAGTTCTATATTATTTCCCATTATCAGCATGTCATCCACATACAGTATAAGAAATGCTATAGAGCTCCCACTCACTTTATTGTAAATACAAGGTTCTCCATAAACCTGTACAAACCCAAACGCTTTAATCACCTCATTAAAGCGAATGTTCCAACTCCGAGATGCTTGCACCAGCCCATAGATGGAGCGCTGGAGCTTGCATACCTTGTTAGCATCTTTAGGATCGACAAAACCTTCCGGCTGCATCATATACAGTTCTTCCTTGAGGAAGCCATTAAGGAATGCCGTTTTGACGTCCATTTGCCAGATCTCATAATCATAAAATGCGGCAACTGCTAACATGATTCGGACTGACTTTAGCATCGCTACGGGTGAGAAAGTCTCATCGTAGTCAACTCCTTGAACTTGTCGATAACCCTTAGCGACAAGCCGAGCTTTATAGGCGGTGACATTACCGTCCGCGTCAGTCTTCTTCTTAAAGATCCATTTGTTTTCAATGGCTCGCTTATCATTAGGCAAGTCCACCAAAGTCCATACTTTGTTCTCATACATGGATCCTATCTCGGATTTCATGGCCTCAAGCCATTTGTTGGAATCCGGGCCCGCCATCGCTTCTTCATAGTTCGAAGGTTCACCGTTGTCCAACAACATGATCTCTAGGACAGGATTGTCGTACCACTCTGGTGCGGAACGTGTCCTGGTGGACCTTCGAATAGCAACTTGATCTGAAGTTTCATGATCATCATCATTAACTTCCTCTCTAGCCGGTGTAGGCTCCACAGAAACAACTTCCTGTGCTGCGCTACTCTCCGGTTCGAGTGGAGGTACAATTTCCTCATCAAGTTCTATTTTCCTCCCACTTACTTCTTTCGAGAGAAACTCTTTCTCGAGAAAGGATCCATTCTTGGCAACAAAGACTTTGCCTTCGGATCGTAGGTAGAAGGTATACCCAATAGTCTCCTTGGGATATCCTATGAAGACGCACTTTTCCGCTTTGGGTTCGAGCTTCTCAGGTTGAAGTTTCTTCACATAAGCATCGCATCCCCAAACTTTTAGAAACGACAGCTTAGGTTTCTTTCCAAACCACAATTCATACGGTGTCGTCTCAACGGATTTAGACGGTGCCCTATTTAAAGTGAATGCGGCAGTCTCTAATGCATATCCCCAAAATGATAGCGGTAAGTCGGTAAGAGACATCATAGATCGCACCATATCCAATAGAGTGCGATTACGACGTTCAGACACACCATTTCGCTGGGGTGTGCCGGGCGGCGTGAGTTGTGAAACAATTCCACATTTCCTAAGGTGCGTGCCAAACTCGTGACTTAAATATTCTCCGCCACGATCAGATCGTAGGCATTTTATTTTCCTGTCACGTTGATTCTCGACCTCACTCTGAAATTCCTTGAACCTTTCAAAAGTTTCAGACTTGTGTTTCATTAAGTAGACATAACCATATCTACTCAAGTCATCAGTGAGGGTGAGAACATAACGGTAGCCACCGCGAGCCTCGACGCTCATTGGACCGCATACATCGGTATGTATTATTTCCAACAAGTCAGTTGCTCGCTCCATTGTTCCGGAGAACGGAGTCTTGGTCATCTTGCCCATGAGGCATGGTTCGCATGTGTCAAATGATTCGAAATCAAGTGACTCCAAAATTCCATCAGCATGGAGCTTCTTCATGCGTTTGACACCAATATGGCCAAGACGGCAGTGCCACATGTAAGTGGGACTATCGTTATCAACTTTACACTTTTTGGTACTCACACTATGGACATGTGTAACATCACGTTCGAGATTCATCAAAAATAAACCATTGACCAGTGGGGCATGAGCATAAAACATTTCTCTCATATAAATAGAACAACCATTATTCTCGGATTTAAATGAGTAGCCATCTCGCATCAAGCGAGATCCAGATACAATGTTCATGCTCAAAGCTGGTACTAAATAACAATTATTAAGGTTTAAAACTAATCCCGAAGGTAGATGTAGAGGTAACGTGCCGACGGCGATCACATCGACCTTGGAACCATTCCCGACACGCATCGTCACCTCATCCTTGGCCAGCCTCCGCTTATTCCGCAGCTCCTGCTTGGAGTTACAAATGTGAGCAACTGCACCGGTATCAAATACCCAGGAGCTACTACGAGCGCTGGTCAAGTACACATCAATAACAAGTATATCACATATACCTTTAATGTTGCCGTCCTTCTTATCCGCTAAATACTTGGGGCAGTTCCGCTTCCAGTGACCGGTACCCTTGCAATAAAAGCACTCAGTCTCAGGCTTGGGTCCATTTTTCTTCTTCTTCCCGGCAACTTGCTTACCGGGCGCGGCAACAGCTTTGCCGTCCTTCTTGAAGTTCTTCTTACCCTTGCCTTTCTTGAAACTAGTGGTCTTATTCACCATCAACACTTGATGCTCCTTTTTGATCTCGACCTCCGCTGATTTCAGCATCGAGTACAACTCAGGAATGGACTTCTCCATACCTTGCATGTTGTAGTTCATCACAAAGCTCTTGAAGCTAGGTGGAAGCGACTGGAGGATTCTGTCAATGACCGAGTCATCCGGGATATTAACCCCCAGCTGAGTCAAGCGGCTGTGTAGCCCAGACATCTTGAGGATGTGCTCACTGACAGAACTATGCTCCTCCATCTTACAACTGAAGAACTTGTCGGAGACATCATATCTCTCGACCCGGGCATGAGCTTGAAAAACCAGTTTCAGCTCCTGGAACATCTCATATGCTCCGTGTTGCTCAAAACGCTTTTGGAGCCCCGGTTCTAGACTGTAAAGCATGCCGCATTGAACAAGGGAGTAATCATCGCAGCGTGATTGCCAAGTGTTCATAACATCTTGTTCCGCTGGGAGAACGGGTGCGTCACCTAGCGGTGCATCTAGGACATACAATCTCTTGGAAGCTATGAGGATGATCCTCAAGCTACGGACCCAGTCCGCATAGTTGCTTCCATCATCTTTCAGCTTGGTTTTCTCTAGGAACGCGCAAAAAGGAGGAATCCTAGTAGGCCTACTAGGATTGGAGGAGGAGAGTCCTCCTCCACCTTCCCACTTCGGCCGAAGCCTCCTTGGCTTGGAGGCTTGGCTGCCTCTCCTCCTCCCTTCCTCCTATATATACTAGTGGAATAGAGGGTTTTTGCACAGAATTTACGGCCACGTGCTACCCGTTTCTCTAGTGTCCTCTAGATCAGTTTCCTGCAGCGCTTAGGCGAAGCCCTGCCGGAATCTCTTCACCACCATCTCCGGAGCGCCGTCACGCTGCCGGAGAACTCTTCTACCTATACACTCTCTCTTGTTGGATCAAGACGGTGGAGATTGTCATCAAGCTGCACGTGTGCTGAACGCGGAGGTGCCGTCCGTTCGGTACTAGATCGGAAGAACCGTGATCAAGGCCATGAGACGGATCGTGATGTGATCGCGGGACGGATCGTGATGAGTTCGCGAGACGGATCGTGATGAGATCAACGGGACGAATCGTGATGAGATCGCGGGACGGTTCGTGATTGGATCGCGGGACGGTTCCTGATGAGATCGCGGGACGCTCGGCGATTTGGATCGCGAAGATGTTCGACTACACCAACTGCGTTTCTTAACGCTTCTCGCTTAGCGATCTACAAGGGTATGTAGATCCACTCTCCATCTTCTAGATACTCATCACCATGGATAGATCTGCGTGTGCGTAGGAAAATTTTTGTTTCCAATGCGACGTTCCCCAACAAACATCTCCATGTTGATCGTATCTTCTATACGATTCATGTTAGACCTTTTGGTCTTTCGTGTTTCGAGGCCATGTCTGTACATTCTAGGCTCGTCAAGTCAACCTAAGTGTTTCGCGTGTGTAAATCTGGCTTACGCCTGTTGTATGCGAACGTTAGAACCTATCACACCCGATCATCACGTGGTGCTTCGGAACAACGATCCTTAGCAACGGTGCACAGTTAGGGAACACACTTCTTGAAATTTTAGTGAGAGACCATCTTATTTACTACCGTCGTTCTAAGGAAATAAGATGTAAACACGATAAACGTCACATGCAATCAATATAGTGACATGATATGGCCAATATCATCTTGCTCCTTTGATCTCCATCTTCGGGGCACCATGTGTTGGGAGACGTAGTAGTAAATCAAAATTTTCCTACGTTCACCAAGATCTATCTATGGAGAAACCAGCAACGAGAGGGGAGAGATTGCATCTTCATACCTTTGAAGATCGCTAAGCGGAAGCGTTACAACAACGCGGTTGATGGAGTCGTACTCGCAGCGATTCAGATCGCGGTAGATCCGATCAAGTGCCGAACGGACGGCACCTCCGCGTTCAACACACGTGCAGCCCGGTGACGTCTCCAACACCTTGATCCAGCAAGGAGGAAGGAGAGGTTGGGGAAGGACTCCAACAGCAGCACGACGGCGTGGTGGTGGTGGAGTAGCAAGGTATTCCGACAGGGCTTCGCCTAAGCGCTGCGGAGGAGGAAGAAGAGAGGTAGGGCTTCGCCGTGAGAGAGAGAGATCAAATCCTGTCTCAAAACATCCAAAACCTCAAGTATATATAGGAGGAGGGACGTGGAGGGCTGGCTTGGCCTCTACTCCAAAGAGGAGATGGCCGGCTGAATTAAAGGGAGAGTCCACCTCCCACAAGGGAGGTGGATCTCCTCCTTTTAAATCCTTTTTGCCTTATCTCCTTATCTCCAGTCGCATGGGCCTTTAGCAAAAGTCTTGCCCAGCCCAATAAGGGCTGGCACACTTTATCTAACAGCCCATGTGGTCCTTTGGTCGTCACACCCCTCCCGGGGGTCCTCCGGCACCCTCCCGGCACTCCCGGTACATTACCGATGAGCCCGAAAACTTTCCGGTGACCAAAACTGGACTTCCTATATATCAATCTTTACCTCCGGACCATTCCGGAGCTCCTCGTGACGTCCGGGATCTCATCCGGGACTCCGAACAACCTTCGGTAATCACGTATACCTTTTCCTTATAACCCTAGCGTCATCGAACCTTAAGTGTGTAGACCCTACGGGTTCGGGAGACACGTAGACATGACCGAGACACCTCTCCGGCCAATAACCAACAGCGGGATCTGGATACCCATGTTGGCTCCCACGTACTCCACGATGATCTCATCGGATGAACCACGATGTCAGGGATTCAATCAATCCCGTATACAATTCCCTTTGTCTATCGGTATGGTACTTGCCCGAGATTCGATCGTCGGTATCGCCATACCTTGTTCAATCTCGTTACCGGCAAGTCTCTTTACTCGTTCCGTAACACATCATCCCGTGGCTAACTCCTTAGTCACATTGAGCTCATTATGATGATGTCTTACCGAGTGGGCCCAGAGATACCTCTCCGTCACACGGAGTGACAAATCCCAGTCTTGATTCGTGTCAACCCAACAGACACTTTCGGAGATACCCGTAGCGTACCTTTATAGCCACCCAGTTACGTTGTGACGTTTGGCACACCCAAAGCATTCCTACGGTATCCGGGAGTTACACAATCTCATGGTCTAAGGAAATGATACTTGACATTGAAAAGCTTTAGCATACGAACTACACGATCTTGTGCTATGCTTAGGATTGGGTCTTGTCCATCACATCATTCTCCTAATGATGTGATCCCGTTATCAACGACATCCAATGTCCATGGTCATGAAACCGTGACCATCTATTGATCAACGAGCTAGCCAACTAGAGGCTCACTAGGGACATGCGATGGTCTATGTATTCACACATGTATTACGGTTTCTGTTTAACACAATTGTAGCATGAATAATAGACAATTATCATGAACTAGGAAATACAATAATAACCATTTTATTATTGCCTCTAGGGCATATTTCCAACACCATGATCATCACTGTCACCGACACGACACCATGATCACAATCATCATGATCTCCATCATCGTGTCTTTATGAAGTTATCTTGCCAACTATTACTTCTACTACTATGACTAACGTTTAGCAATAAAGTAAAGTAATTACATGGCATTTACGATTGACACGCAGGTCATACAATAAAATAAGACAACTCCTATGGCTCCTGCCGGTTGTCATACTCATCAACATGCAAGTCGTGAATACTATTACAAGAACATGATCAATCTCATACATCACAATGCATCACATCACATCCTTTGGCCATATCACATCACAAGGCATATGCTGCAAAAACAAGTTAGACGTCCTCTAATTTGTAGTTGCAAGGTTTTACGTGGCTGCTATAGGTTTCTAGCAAGAACGTTTCTTACCTATGCCAAAACCACAACGTGATATGCCAATTGCTATTTACCCTTCATAAGGACCCTTTTCATTGAATCCAATCCGACTAAGGTGGGAGAGACAGACACCCGCTAGCCACCTTATGCAACAAGTGCATGTCAGGCGGTGGAACCGCTCTCACGTAAGCGTACGTGTAAAGTTGGTCCGGGCCGCTTCATCCCAAAATACCGCCGAATCAAGATAAGACTAGTAATGGTAAGCAAATTAACAAGATTGACACCCACAACAACTTTGTGTTCTACTCGTGCATAGATTTTACGCATAGACCTAGCTCATGATGCCACTGTTGGGAGACGTAGTAATAAATCAAAAAAATTCCTACGTGTTCACCAAGATCTATCTATGGAGAAACCAGCAAGAGTAAGGGGAGAGTGCATCTTCATACCTTTGAAGATCGCTAAGCGAAAGCATTACAAGAACGCGGTTGGTGGAGTCATACTCGTAGCGATTCAGATCGCGGTGGACTCCGATCTTAGTGCCGAACAACGGCGCCTCCGCGTTCAACACACATGCAGCCCGGTGACGTCTCCTATGCCTTGATCTAGCAAGGAGGAAGGAGAGGTTTAGGGAGAGCTCCGGCAGCATGACGACGTGGTGACGGTGGAGCTGCGTGGTCTCCGGCAGGGCTTCGCCAAGCACTACGGAGAACGAGGAATAGGAGGAGTAGGGCTGCACCGAGAGGGAGAGAGAGTCGCATCTCAAACAACCCCAAGGGCTCCACTATATATAGGAGGAGAGGGAGGAGGGTTCCCACCCTAGGTGGTGCGGCAGCCCCTAGATGGGATCTGGCCGGCGGCCAAGAGGGAGGGGAGAGGGGTGCGGCTGCCCTAACCGCCCTAGGGTGGGCCTAGGGCCCATTTGGGCTAGGGTTTGCCCCCCTCTCTCCTTTGCTGCGCCTTGGGCTAGGTGGGAGGGGCGCACTAGCCCACCAAGGGGCTGGTTCCCTCCCCCTTCGGCCCATGCAGCCCTCTGGGGCCCATGGCCCCTCCCGATGGACCCCCGAAACCCTTCCGGTGGTCCCGGTACATTACCGGTGACGCCCGAAACATTTCCGGTAACCAAAACCTCACTTCCTATATATCAATATTTGTCTCCGGATCATTCTGGAACTCCTCGTGATGTCCGAGATCTCATCCAGGACTCCGAACAACCTTTGGTAACCACGTACACTATTTCCCTATAACCCTAGCGTCATCGAACCTTAAGTGTGTAGACCCTACGGGTTCGGGAGACACGTAGACATGACCGAGACACCTCTCCGATTAATAACCAACAGTTGGATTTGGATACCCATGTTGGCTCCCACATGCTCCACGATGATCTCATCGGATGAACCATGATGTCAGGGATTCAATCAATCCTGATAGAGGTGAAGTTGTCCCTGTCTTTCGATGAGATGGTGGCTATCGTTTTTGGTGGAGTAGACTTTGACGATTCGACTACGAGAGGTTATTGACCACGCCGGAGCACGATCAACCTGACCACAAGGGTCTATTTCCTACACGCAAACGAAGAACAAGCAAGAAACTAAGATTGCAATCTGGATATTGCGAATATGAGAGGAAAGCTTTATTGATGAAGTGGGGTTCTATGACGCCTTTGTCTGGTCATGGAACACAAACGAAGAACGCAAAGTTGCAGCTATGGCGAACTTGTAATCTAAACAAAACCCAAACCTAAAATGATGCCCTAAGGGCTGTATATATGGGGGAATAGAGGGGAATTTCGTGGCCCCTTGGAGGAGGGGTCCGAAACCGACCCTAACTCAGTTTCCCCATACATACGAACTCTAAAAACAGCCTATAATATGGTATTTCGAAATTACATGGGCCAGACCCAAAAATAAGGTGGCGCAACACCTATATTAGCCTAGGGACGAATTTTATAAAGTGGCATCATGCATATTTTGTCCAAGGCTTCTTGCTCCCATTATGGTGGCTTCAAAGTGCGAAAATCATCACTGGAAGCTCCATTATTCTTTCCAGCGCGTGCACCTTCTTCTCCATGCTTGATCCCGCTCCAATGGTCATCCTTCTTGTTCATGCCAGGTCCTTCATTCACAAGTAAAACAAAAGTATCTAATTTAGGCAACATCATATGTTCATGAACATTAGAAGGATTTGCAAGAAACGAAGTACCTGGTAATTCAATTGACGTGCGCGAGCTCTAGTAATTGGTCATGTATGTATAGCAGTCGGAGTTGTGGGTGTAGAGTTAGTAGGGATGTCCTCATCAAATCCCGTATACAATTCCCTTTGTCTACCGGTATGATACTTGACCGAGATTCGATCGTCGGTATCCCTATAACTTGTTCAATCTCGTTAACGGCAAGTCTCTTTACTCGTTCCGCAACACATCATCCCGTGGCTAACTCCTTAGTCACATTGAGCTCATTATGATGATGTCTTACCGAGTGGGCCCGGAGATACCTCTCCGTCATACGGAGTGACAAATCCCAGTCTCGATTCGTGCCAACCCAACAAGCACTTTCTGAGATACCCGTAGTGCACCTTTATAGCCACCCAGTTACGTTGTGACGTTTGGCACACCCAAAGCATTCCTACGGTATCCGGGAGTTGCACAATCTCATGGTCTAAGGAAATGATACTTGACATTGAAAAGCTTTAGCAGACGAACTACACGATCCCGTGCTATGCTTAGGATTGGGTCTTGTTCATCACATCATTCTCCTAATGATGTGATCCCGTTATCAACGACATCCAATGTCCATGGTCATGAAACCGTGACCATCTATTGATCAACGAGCTCGCCAACTAGAGGCTCACTAGGGACATGTTGTGGTCTATGTATTCACACATACATTACGGTTTTTGGTTAATACAATTATAGCATGAATAATAGACAATTATCATGAACAAGGAAATACAATAATAACCATTTTATATTGCCTCTAGGGCATATTTCCAACATATGGAGAGATGGGACCATGTGTGCTGGTCTAAATCTAAGGGTGCCCTAGAGATGAAAGATCTCTGCAAGTATAATATTAGCTTGCTAGTCAAGTGGTGGTGGAAACTTGACACCCAGTAAGGTATTCAAACAAGATATAGTAGCTACGCTAAAAGGAAAGTTTAATACTCCCTTATTTGGTAGGAGATCATGAAAGTTAAGAACCATTATATGTCTGGGAGAACGATCCAACTTAGATCCATTGATGTGGCTAGACTGTGGATGGATTCTTTCCATGGCAATCCACCTTTGTATACTCGGTTCCCTCAATTATTTGGCATTTGCAATCAGCCTAAGATCACGGTGAACAAATGGATCATTGTGAATGATCTCGAGTTCTTTCGTAGACGTTTGCACCCTCCCCTGAATGAGCTATGGGGAGATATGTGTGCTTTTGTTTCTAGACTCCCTTTGGCTCCAGGTTCAGACCATATTGGTTGGGCTTTTGGGCCAAAAAACAAATTTTCTACTAAGTCGATGTATGAACATTTGAGAAAACATATCGGGTTGTGACTTTAGGTGGATCTGGAAAGCTAGTATTCCTCTCAAGATTAAGATCTTTCTTTGACAACTCTTTTAGGATGCTATTCTAATCCGAGATGTCATGATCAGACGAAACTGGGCTGGTAATCCCAAGTGTTCTTTTTTGCGACGAGAGGGAAACTTCTTAGCACTTACTCTTTCTTTGTCCAGTTGCAAATAGTTTGGCGCATGGCGGGATCGGTCCTTGGGTTGAGCTCCTGCACGAAAAGTTTATGGCAACTCTATCCGTGGAACTATGTATTTCTTCCTCATGGGGCTAAGTTCTATACCCTATGCCTTGCTGCGATCTGCTAGGCAATTTGAAATTGTCGGAATCGTGCTACTTTTGAGCTTAGATTACCTAAATATCCTTTTGAGATTGTTTTCTCCTCGAGTGTTTTCATCAATTATTGGGGCAGGACTGATGAAAAGGTGTTGATCGTGAAGCCATGGAGCATGGTGAGATGATGCTGATAGTGAATGCTAGCAACAAGTTGAGGATATGCGCAGCGGTTAATGATGCCATGATAACCTAGATAATCCCCGCTCGACCCTGCCGTGATGAAAAAAGGTCATACACGGTTTAAAATAAATAAATAAAAATAAATAAGAATATGTACTCTATCCGCCGTTCGATCAAATCGGATCCCACGGCCATAGTTATTACTACTTCAGTATCGAAATACAGAACGTTTTCGCAGTTCAAATTCAACTACAAAAATCAATTTGAATTGCAAAAAGGTCTTATATTTCATACACAGGAGCCAATTGGCAGTGACTGAAGGGCAGGCGATCTCCGACAGATCCCATCTTAGAGAAGCTGACAGATCGGCCCCACAGACCCTCTTAGCCACATCCACGCATCTGCCTCCCCGTACCCTCCCCGACGCCGACGCCGCCACCGCCGCCGCCCCCATGATCAGCCTGCGGGAAGCCGTCGCCGTGGCGGAGGCCGCTGCAGATTTCGTCGCACAGGCGACGTTGCTCTTGCTCCGCCTCATGAGCGCGCTGATCCGTATATCGCGCTCGCTCGTCACCGGCGCAAGCGGCGTCGTGACCGGGGCCCGCATCATCGCGGAGGCCATGGTGAAGATCGCCGTCATCCTGTCTGAGATTTTACCCATCCCTCGCGCCGCCCGCCGCCGGTTCCGCCAAGCCGACCGCCGCAATAGGAGGTATGTAGATCTCAGCATCCGCTGATTTGACTAAGCTGCACGGATTGGGAGTTGACCTCGCCGCCGCTTCTACAGGCGCGCCGAGAAGCGGGCTCGCCGGAATGCTCGTGAGATGGCTAGGGTGGCTGCTCTGGAGGAGAGAGAGCGACGCCGCAGGGCCCAGCCCCCGCCCCCGCCGCCGTCCCCACCTCCATCGCCACGTCCTCGCCGCCGACGACGTGGACGCCGATCTTCCTCCAGTTCTGACACCGGCGCTTCGTCGAGCTCCCCGTCAAGCTCCAGCTCTTCCCCGGGGTCCTCTGGGTCCAGCAGCTCGGGTTACTTCACACCCGGCCCTGCTGGTTCAGGCTGATCCGGCTACTTCAGGCCTGTAAGCCATCCATCCCACAATATTTAATTAACACGTAGTTGTTACAGTCGTTCTCTCATGATCTACTGCTGAATCTCGGACGAATTTGGCAACTGGTAGCAATTAGAGGTAAGAGTGTGATGTCTCTAGGGGAAGAGGCTATTGGCATGTCCAGAGATTGATTTGGGGATGAACAGTGGGAAGATGGGAGAGAAGGACGAACATACGGACGAATTTCCTTTTCATGATTTCTGTAATATTCTTTGCAATGCGCTTTCACTCCGGGTGCTTGGAAATCATGAAAGGCTGGTGTATGTGCAGTACGGTGAGGGACTGGAGGAGTCACAACACCAGACTGAATATCTTGCAAATTTGCTTTCCCAAATCCAGGAGGTGCGGAGCGCCTGCCAGTGTAATAGGAGGCAGGTCAAAGCCATTCAACAACGCACATCGTTTAGTCTTATCTTGTTCTAGAATCAAGCGTTTGCGTAATTCTTCAGTGAGAGGGCATTGCTGTCCATATTTTCCTGAGCCTTGCCCTTCTGAACAGGAGATTTTACAGGATCCTTCACTTGTTCAGTCTGCACTTGATCAGCCGAACAGATTGGAACTCCAGATGTAGATGGATCTGTTGTTCCAAAGGATTTTAACACTTCTCTGTTGTGGTGGACAGTTGCTAACTGAGAGCTGTCACCGCAGTTTGCACACCACCAAACACTTTAGCCATGGTGTCTTGCTTTCAGATTCACTGCATGTACATCCTTACTAAGCAAATCCATTTCTCTTTCAACTCGACTGTTTACTCACGAGCCGCCAGTGCTTCTCCCTTCATGGCTATCAGGTCGTCGATGCTCGGTTTGGACCATCCCATCCTGACTAGAAAACTAGTCGTCAACCCATGCACCTGCACGGGCTAGCACTATTTTTATGAATTAGAAATGTTGGTCCATACTATGAACATGGTTTTAGGGGTTATTATTAAACATGCATGCAGTATTGTTCTTGGCCATACATTGGAATCAAAGAAATTGTATTGCTTTGACTAATTTGTGATTCAATTATGTCACATGACACGCAGATTCAGAACTCAATTAATGTTGATGCATTATATTAGGGGACAACATGGCTGCAAATGCAAAATTAGATCCTTGCTCAATTTTATTTATTTGTGACTTATAAGACTGTAGGGTCCAAAAACAGAATGCCCTATTGTAGCATATATTTTCCTTTTTGCCACGTAAGTCCGATATAGTTTGATCTTAACATGTGCGGACTATAGTTTGATCTTAACATATGTAGAGTTTAGTTTGATCTCAATATATGCATAGACATTGATAACACAACATTGATTCGTATTAACATTTAAAACATCCATGCAGAAGTGTACTGTCATGATCATAGGAGAACATTTTAGTTTCATCATGTTTTGCTTGATTATAAACATGCCGTTTGAAATACTAACAGACTGTGCAAAATAATGGACCTAAACACAATGTTATATGAGCATGCAGAGTAATAATCAAGCCGTTTAGCATGTATGCTTATGTAGACTAAACCTTCCCAGTAATAAAGAAGTATGTATACTAAACCTGCATTACACCGGCCACTACTTTGCAGTAGAATTCATAGGAGATGGAGCTGGCACTCGCTAGCGTACAGAGTAGCTCACGCCACATCTAGCCAGCAAGACGGTACCTGCCGTTGAATTTAGATATTAGCAGCTCGATCATACCTCATTGCTTCTTTACCTTCCGTTCAATCATCATGATGTGCTCTTCTGCATCCCATGCCAAGCTATGCATGTTGTCGAAAGCACTGCCAGAGCGTGCATATGTATGATTTTTCCGTTCAAGTAACAAAAATTGATGGAAGACCCAACATTAGTCAAGCCCAGTTTACTTACAAATGCAAGGACTTGCCTTAGAAAATTGCGGAGCTTGCACAACCGTTTTGGACATGGTATTATAGATAAATGAGCAAATAATTCAGGATACTAAAATATTTCCCTGCTGAGCTGAAACAATGACAACCAACGACAAAATTGAACAATGTCAAGATGGTGAACAGCTGGGGCACCAGTTCGAAATGGTATATTATTAGCTCAGCAACCTCCACAGAGCGGCGACCATCTGATCTGCTTCAAATAGTCATCAGCAAACTTTCTCCTCCTCTGCATTGACCATCGAGGGATAGATATATCTTCTGGACGACAAATAGATGACTGATTAGTGATTAACATGGTTATAACTTGGATGCTGATGGGACTCAAAGATTTCTATGCTTGGGGAAACAGATTTAATCTAATGGAATCCAGTTTATACGGTCTGTCTGTACAAATGTGATTTACCCGTAGCAATGTGTGCCTGATGAAATTGAAGGATATATGTTCAGATTTTGTTCATTGAAACAGTAACACCACCTATAGTTTGTAGTGCAAGATTCTATAAACGGACTGCGGATGACATTCTACCAGAGCAACTATGTGATGTGCATTCGTTATTCCTATACAGTTATACTGAATTAACTATACTGCAAAGCAGTAGTAATACTGAATCAACTCATGTACGTAACTGCAGAAAGTGTGACTCAAAATCTGCTCTTAGGGATCTCAGTCTTCATAGAATGTATTGTCTAAGTATACACGTGTATCTTTTGATATCCAATAAATCCAACTGGCTAGGAAAGATTAACCCAAACTTGACCATCTTTATCCAAATGGCATTACCTCTTGGTCGCCATGTATTTTTCAAAAGGTCAACTACATCAACACTATTTTGTGGAGCCTGGCTTTGATGCCGTATCGATATTTTATTAATTTTTTATACAAAGATGGAGTGGAACCTTTTTTTAGTCCGAATGAATTTCTGAACTGGAGGACTGGCCTGATTGGTTCAGGGTGTTGCAAAAAAACTTGAACTTTAGCGTTTTAGCACCATGTTATTGAGTAGAACTGTATTTTCAAATTGTTTACTTGCCTATGTTTTTCTTTTGACAGCAACCCACAATTTTATTAAGACTGAAGAGGAAATCTGCTTTGCACAGTACATAGGAACACCATCAAACAACAACAACAACGAAGCCTTTAGTCCCAAACAAGTTGGGGTAGGTTAGAACTAAAACTCGTAAGATCTCGAAACCAATTCATGGTTCTAGCATGTGGATAGCTAACTTCCACGCACCCCTGTCCATGGCTTGTTTTTTGGTGATATTCCAGGCCGTAAGATCTCTCTTAACAGAACTCCTCCCATGTCAAGTTTGGTCTACCCGGACCCCTCCTAACATTTTCAGCACACTTTAACCGTCCGCTCTCAATGTTCATGATATTGGTAACTTGTAGCTGTGAAGGTCGGGTGAGGAGTAGGGATTAATCGGTGAATCGGCCTATTAACTGAATTTATCGGTTTAATTAGGGCTATATGGATATATCTTAGCTACATATAGCAATAATGCTACAACAACGACAATAAAGGAGAGGCAATAAGCAGCAACATATAGCACATAGCAGGAGCAACATATAGCATAGTACAAAGCATATCAACTTGTAGCACAAACTGCTTGGGGAGGGGGCAGCGACCTGGAGGAAGAAGGGATGCGAGCTCAGGGAGGGGGAGGCGAGCTCGTCTGCCACGCTACTGGTGTTGGTCTCGGGGAGGGGGAGGGGGGACTGAGCTCGAGTAGGAGGAAGAGGTTTGGTGCCTGGAACCTTGAGGAGTGCAGGCGCCTAAATAACCTGCTTGGGGCGGCGATGGCTGCTAGGAGAGGGGTGCGGCGGCAGCTGCTTCTAGGCACTAGCTAGCTTCTCTTGGAGCCATCGATCGTTCAACATCTTTTTTTTGGAGCAGCTGCGTCTTCATGGGCTGGTAGCCTAGGAAGGGAGGATGAAGCCCATTCGGGTTGGCAGATGGATGACCCAGTTCAGTGATAAAGGTAGGCTATGGCAACACAAAACGTTCCGTGAGGCACTTCAGAAGGGCACTCCCGCTGTAAGCTAGCAACTCCCACTTCTCCTTTTAGCGAAGCTGCGCTTCCGCTGCTTTGAAAAATTGCACTCCAGCGTTCACATTCTCCAGGAGTTAGCTTCTCGAAGCTAATACGTTTGGGGTGGCTTCTCTTGGCTCTTTCGGGAAGCTGGCTCGTGGTGAGCTTTCGAACGAGGCCTTATATGGCCAAACCATCTCACGTGATGTTGGACAAACTTCTCTTCAATCGGTGTTACCCCAACTCTATTACGTATATCATCATTCCGGAACCAATCCTTGTGTGGCCACACATCCATTTCAACATGCGCATCTCCGCTACACCCAATTGTTGAACATTTCACCTTTTAGTCGGCCAACACTCAACGCCATACAACATCGAGGGCCGGATTGCCGTCCTATAGTACCTGCCTTTTAGCTTTTGTGGCACTCTTGTCACAGAGAGCGCTAGAAGTTTGGTACCACTTCATCTGTCTGGCTTTGATTTGATGGCTCACATCTTCATCGATATCACCATCCTTCTGCAGCAGACCCCAAATATAGAAAGGAGTCTTGAGGTACCACCAGTCCATTAAGGCTAACCTCCTCCTCACCTCATGTCCTCAGGTTTTTGTTCTACCAAGCCTAAAACCTTTCAATTCTTGAGTTTGTCTCCATAGCTCTAACTTTCTATTAACTCTTGTCTAACTATCATCGACTAACATCACATCATCTGCAAAGAGCATACACCATGGGATATCTCTTTGTATATCCCTTGTGACCTTACCATCACCAAAGCAAAAAGGTAAGGGCTCAAAGCTAACCCTTAGTGCAGTCCTATTGTAATCGGAAAGTCATCAGTGTCGCCGTCATTTGTTGAAACACTTTTCACAACGTTATCCTACATGTCCCTGATGAGGATTGTACTTTGTTGGGACTTTGTGTTTCTCCAAGGCCCACCAAATGACATTATGTGGTAGCTTATAGTAGGCCTTTTCTAAGTCAATGAACATCATATGCAGGTCCTTCTTTAGCTCCCTGTATCTTTTCCATAAGTTATCATACCAAGAAAATGGCTTCCATGGCCGACCTCCCACTCATGAAACCAAACTGGTTTTTTGTCACGCTTGTCATTCTTCTTAAGCGGTGCTCAATGACTCTCCCATACCTTCATAGTATGGCTCATCAACTTAATTTGACGGTAATTAGTACACTTTGAAGATCCCCCTTTTCTTAAAGATTGGCTCTAATGTACTCTGCCTCCATTCTTTTGGCATCTTGTTTGCCCGAAAAATGAGTTTGATGCTATGTCTCTGAGGCCTCTCCACACCTCAATGGGGATATGATCAAAGCCCATCGCCTTGCCTCCTTTCATCCTTTTTAAAGCCTCCTTGACCACAGACTCCTCGATTCTTCATACAAAATGCCTGGGGTTATCATCAAAGGAGTCGTATAGCTCAATGGTACAACTCTCGCTCTCTCCATTGAACAACTTGTCGAAGTACTCTCGCCATCTATGCTTAATCTCCTTGTCCTTCACCAGGAGCTAATATGCTCCGTCTTTGATGCATTTGACTTGGTTAACATCCGTTGTCTTCCTCTCGTAGATCTTGGCCATCTTAGAGCATCTCCAATAGAAGATGCAAATTTGGAGATGTAAAACAGGAGATGTAAAATTTACATCTCCAAAAAGTGCCTTTTACATCTTCAAAAAAGAGGCAACTCCAACCGATGATGTATATTGAAGATGTAAAAGAGCAACTCTAATAGAAGATGCAAATAGAGATGTAAACTATTATACCGCCGGCGACCACGAAGCACATCGGAGTGCCTCGGGTTTGCTCTAAGGGTGTCGGATTGTAGCGGCATTTGGCTCTACGGATAGCTGGGAGCGAGGCGCATCCTTTGGGGCAAACAAGAGGAGTTGGGGTGGCCGAAACTCGACGAGAGCAAGCTCGACGCGGCGGTCGGAGCACGGCTTGCTCGGGTGCGAGGCTGCAGGGCACGAGGAGGCCGGATAAGGGTGCTAAAGGCTCTTGGGAACTCCAAGAGTTCAAGTGTGTGCTCGGACGCAACAAACGGGAGCTCTAGCAAAGATGGCAAGAAGGCTGGCGCCGACAAGCTCACGGGTGCGGCGCCGCGCGATTGGAGGCGGAGAGGACGAGGAGCGACAGAAGGGCGATGGAGCGGCGAATCGGGGAGGCGGAGCAGCTGCGATTCAAGGCCGAGAGCGGCGGGGGTGGCGTGTGGCCGGATCTGATGCGGGCGGGCAGCTGCAATGGGGACAACGACAAATCAGAGTGGCGACGGCTGTGCGGCGGGTGGACACAGGAGGAAGGGAAGGGAACGAAAGAGCGGTTGGCAGTTGGCGTGCGGCCGTGGTTTTTACATCTCCTGTAGGTGGAGGTGCAAATTTGCACCGCGAGGTGTTGTATTTTACATTTCCGGGAGGCAGAGATGTATTTATTTTTTGCATCTACATCATCTGTTGGAGATGTGTTTTTGGGCCTCAGAGATGCAAAGGTAGAACACCAAGGTGAACATGATTAGGAGTGTACAGATTGGTGAGAGGCTCTTCATACGAGGAGATCTCAATGGCCACGTGGGCACATCTGACACAGGTTTTGAACGGGTGCATGGGGGCTTTGGCTATGGCATCAGGAATCAAGAAAGAGAAGATGTCTTAAGCTATGCTCTAGCCTACGACATGATCGTAGCTAACACCCTCTTTAAGAAGAGAGAATTACATCTAGTTGTTTTCCCATGTTGAACAGCCTTGCATTGAATGCACCCTTCAGATGACTTCATCTTGTTGTTTAGGTTGGGAAGAGCTAATATCAATTGGCTGGACAATCTTGTGGTTTCTATCAGCTATAAACCATTGTTCTATCATCGTTTCATTTTTCTTAGAATAGAATAATTGAATGAGCAGGGCCAGTATGTTTACCAGGGTCTCTCGTATTCTAAGAATGGAGTTACCACAGCCTTTGAAGTATGATATTTGGTCTTTTATACAGTACTTTTGTTGCTTCTGTACATTCAGTTGTAGCTTGTGCTAAAGTGTATGCAGGGGATACCTTAAGAAGTTTCGTTTTTGTTTACAAGCAGTTTTATTTTGTTAGCAGTGCAAGTATAGCACTTTCATATTCTAGCTCTACGAAGTTTCCTCCATCATCACCTTCCACTGTTTTTAGTAACCCAATTATATTTTGTTGTGGCAGGACGGATGCAAAGTACTGTGGACAGAAGATGATTCATCCCCGAGGATCACGGCGATGTAACTGCACGCGTCATTAGAGTAACGGATGCAGCCTGTACTTGGTGTTGAGAGGAAGTTCGAACACTACTTGATAGCAAAGGTAGTCATCTTACCATTGGAAACAGTAGATGCGGATCTCACTAGGACAAAGACCTACTCAAACGGATGCCAATCCACAAAGGCATGTGCACCCAGTTCAGTACAGTTGTTAAGCATGATCAGACAATCCCTGACGCCCATCCGTGGTTAAACCCTGTGCGAAATGTGTTGCATTTCATAAGTAATGCAAGTGCAAGCATGGAATAGTTATGGTGCGTGATTAGGCATTCCGTTCAGTCTTAAGCTTGATTTGCAGGGTATAAGCTGGTAATTTTTGGTGCATCTACTTTTTGCATGTTAGTGTGTTATAAGCTGTAAATTTTGGACGCAGCTATTCTCAGCTCTAGCTCATATCCTCCTCTGTGAACAGTAAAATTGAAAAAAATATAGTAAAACAAATTTAAAAATTCGGAATTTCTTGTGGTGCAAACTTTAACAAATGTTCTCAGTTCTTGGAAAATCTCATCCCGAAATAGCATTCGTGGAGGTCGTGGTAAAAAAACAAAATCAACACTCCAAAAAATGCTATTTTCGAAAGCATTCTGTTCATCCTGAGCTCTGAGCTCAAATGAGCTCGGGAGTAGAAGGTGACTTTCTTGGCATTTGTACATATACGTTTTAGCAGCATACTAGCCTTTTTGTCATCTATCTAGTTGCAGCACATTTGTAGCACCGGCAGGCAGGCTTGGGTGACTGGTACCAAGCGTACACATAGTACTTCCTCCATACTGGTTCATTAGTCATTTTAGGTTGTGCAGCGCGATCAATGTGGAGGGAAAAACTAGAAAACTTAAAGTTTATTTGCTAATTAATATCATTGTATGCAATGAACTGATCATTCCATGTCGTGTTAGGTAGTCTCAAGTCATTGAAAGCATACATGCTCTACATCTCTTATTTGTTAATTCCTTTATTTATGTTTAAAAAAATAAGAAATGAGTTGGAAGTTAATGCACCACGTCTAAGCGTTTTGGGATCATTTGGTTTTCAAATGTACCTAATATGCCGGATACGGAGGGAGTAGGTCCGTTTTTGTGCTTTACAAGTAGTAGTCAAAGGTGGTGTGTTTTCTTAGTTTTTGTGCTTTACAAGTAGTCAAAGGTGGTTTTGGTGCGGACTCGGAGTAACTTACCACCAAGCACGCTGACACACAAACGGATGCCCACGCCCAATGCTTGCTTCACTTGTCAGCAGTGGTTTTTCCAGTCCCTTTGCTTTGCTGTGAATGACTCTACACTATTCTTCACTATATATTTTTCTTCAGGTTTTCCTCACTTTTCTTCAGGTTTTCCTCTGTGCTATATACTTTTCCTCCGTGAATGACTCTACATAGTGAGAGGGCATCCCTACTGCCGTTATACCAATCGCCCCCACTGCTACACACGTGCAAATTCCTGAAAAAAAGATGGACCATAGACATAAGCTCGTGTGCTCCAATTAAATTATGAGGTACTTTCGTCTCTAAAAACTAGTCCTAATGTTCATGAGAGTATGATGCTGTCTAAATCAAATATGTTTGTATTGCACAGGAAGCGAAGGGCCTATGATAAACTAAAGAGACTACTAGTATTGAAGCATAATCAAGCATGGTTACAAAGGCAAGGAACGATGACGGCATGCTGCAAGGTTCTTATGGGAGGTGCCAAGAAAAATATATCATTTTTTTCTGAAACATCGGTGCTTATTTGTAGTGGGTAGACACTTTATTGCGTCTGTCCTGTAGAAATATACACCGATTTCTATGAAAAACTTGGTTTATTTTACTAAGCACCTTGCATTATTTTCAGGGGTAGTCAGAGGGCATCCCTACTGTTGTTACATCAACAGCCCTTGCCGTTACAAATTAAATGCAAATTCTAGAAAATCAGGGACGATACACCAAAGCATTCACGCTCCAATTAAATTAGAGCAAGTACAATAGAGCTGACTCAGCGGGCTATAAGAAATAAACCAGTATATTTTTGCTTAGTTAGAGGAGAGAGAAAAGGAGAAAGAAGGTAAGCGGGCTCTTCGTAAAGAGCCAGCTCTAGCACGTGTTCCTAGACACTTTGTGAGAGTGAAAGATGGGCCACATAACAAAAAATTAGTACACTCTATTGTATATGTTGGCTATAAGATAGGCTATAGATGACATGACAATGGCTTATAACCAGCAGCTGGCTATACTATTAACCATGCTCTTAGGTGGCACTTCTGTTTCTAAGTAATTCTAGTATTCATGAGAATATTATGCTGACTAAATCAGATCTGTTTCTATTATGCAGGAATGAAGGTCCTATGATAAACAAAAAAGACTACTAGCATTGGAGCATGAAGACGAAGGCAAGCATTGATGACGCAAATTTAAGGCCCAGTATAATGCAAGGTGCTTAGGAATTTGCTATGTAAAATAAGCACACCAGTGCTTATGTCTATAAGGGAGGTGCCTAATTAAGTGTATGTCCTCTACAAATAAGCATTGGTGCTTCATTTTTTTTTGTTTATTCCTCTAATCACCATGCACTGTACATGGCCTAATAAAATGACGACAACGCTTTTGTTAAGGCCTAATATAATGCAAGATGCTTTGTAAAACAAATCTAGTTTTTCTGAAGAGCTGGGGCTTATCTTTATATAGAAGAGGTGTCTAATTAAGTGTTTGCCCTCTATAAATAAGCACAGGTGATTCAAGAAAAACTGATTTATTTATCTAAGCACCTTGCATTGTACTCCTTTCGTTTCTAAATACAAGTTTTTCTAGAGACTTCATCACAAATTACATACGGAACAAAATGAGTGAATCTACACTTTAAAAAGCATCATTTAGACTCGGGTTTTAATTAGTTATAAAAGTTTACTGTAGCCGTAATCTTGTGTACTAAGTTGTGTCCAACGTCTAGCTTACAGAATCTCAACCTTTAATTTGTTTACCTTCTGCCTTCTATAAAAATATGGTACGTCATTGACGTATTCTCAGGGAAAAAATTGTATTCTTTTGGCAAGAGCATGTTGTGAATGGAAAATTTGAAAGTGCTTCATATGTACTCCCTACTCTGTGTTCATCAATATACGACGATTTAGACTGACCATACAAGTCTTTAAAATGTCTTACATTATGAACAAAGAGAGTATTTTACACGTATGTCCAATTTAGGACGATTTAGACTGACCATGGGCTGGAATATCCAGCGTTTTAATCAACTCTTAGATCAAGTCCATGGCTGGAACCTTATTTCTTCATCAGTATATTTGTTCTTGTGATGGTCTAGTAGTTCCTCGAGAACGCTAGAGATTTTTCACGGTCTTGGTTCTTGCATGCTCCACACATGCCAACTGCACTAGTTGGATAGCGAAGACAGCAAGATCGTCAGGGTTGGAGGATAACTGATCCGATGAATGCTACTGGGGTGTGAGGTACGAGTAATACTGTGCCGTGCGTGGTCCAATCGGCCGGCCGTAGGTGGCATCGCCTCGCCGCTTCCTTTCGCGCCGGCGAACAAACATGAGGCACGTGATTTACCTGTTAGGGTTTAATTAATCCTATTAATTTCGAAAATTCGTTTCTGAGCTCGAGCTCAGATGCTCCCGTTGACGGAAAAAATCAAAACAAATAGAAGAAAAATTCAAAAAAAATTGGATTTTTTTTGTGTGGTAGGTATTTTGATGCGCCAGGTTCTCTTCAAATTTTAGCTTATTTGGACATTCGAGCAGCTCTCGGCAAAAAAACAAATCGGGTCACAAAAGTTCGTGAACAGTAAACCTTTTTTACAGACCCGGATTTGTCTTTTTTGCCGAGAGCTGCTCAGATGTCCAAATACGTTCAAATTTGGAGCGAACCTCACGAACAAAAATATCTTTCACCCAAAAAACATTTGGAATTTTTTGAATTTTTCTACTATTTATTTTGATGTTTTTCGTCGGGTGGGTGCAGATGAGCCCGGGAGCCAAATAGCCTTTCTCTATTAATTTCTACTTTTTCTAACCGAGGCAGTCTTGGTTGCCTCGTGTTCCTTCGGACACATCCTTTGGAAGTTATTTATACTAGGAGAACGTCCGTGCGTTTCCACGTGTTTTTAAAATATTTTGCTGGAGTTGAATAAACACAATGAATGTTAAATTTTACATGTAGAGAAAAGATAACTCATGCACAATTGGTTTTATAATTGAAGTCCACTTCACTTACAATGTAAACTAATAACAAAAAGACAATTTGACAATGTATACATCTAGATCGATTATCCAACTGAAAATCTGAAACAAATTAAGGTCTACTTGATGCGTTTAAGAAATTCTCGCACAATAGCAGGAATGTTGTTTTTAGCTTCATTCGAACGATATTTGAGTAAGTACAATATAAACTTCTTCATCAACTCATACCCATCGTGCCCAAGCAATATATGTAGTTAACACAAATATTTCATGTTGAAGGCCTCAAAAATGTGTAATGAAGAATACCCATCGTGCAAACAGGACAAACCAATTCTTTACCGTTCCACGAGAGCATAAATTTCTCAACAAAATGGCCACACATACCCCTGTAATTTTATAAAATAAATTATTTTGAATATAGTAATAAATAAAATAAATGTTTATATTTGAATGTTATGATAATGAAATATATAAATTTACCCGTCCATGTCCGTTGGAATAACTGACGGAAATAAGTGTTCTCATCTCGATATATCAGAATTCAAGTCGGGTTGCTTTATTTCGAGTGCGTTGTTGAATTTCTCACAACTCAATTCCTATTCCTTGAGATTCATTGGTCCCAGGACAGAAAACCTCCAACGCAACATGTCTCCGATGGAGCGATTTCATATTGAAAGATGGAGATCCCATTCGCTCACTCCCAAGGGGCGACATATCTTTGTTGTCCCTTTAAGATCTAAGGCATTTTCCTTGATATCGTACTTCTTTTGATTTTGTTAACCAGTTTCTCTTCCAACATGAAATTCGTATTTCTGGACGATATTGTATTGAACTAATTTTGTGTTATTTAGATATTTGATGAAAAATTGTCGTTGAAGATCTGAACATGAGATATAGAAGGGCTCACAACTTTTGATTAATTTCAGCCACATAGTTGACGTGTTTGTATCTGGTTGGAAAACTTTGGAAAACCTTGGGCACGTGATTTACCATCAGGGCGGACGGTTGTTTGTCAAAAGAAAAAAAAAGGTTTCTAGCGAGAAGTCCATATTATAGTCTCAAACTACCGCCAAAGTCCCCGGAGTGTCAACCTTGGACATCAGGACGCACGTAATTTTAGTTTTTTACAACGTTGAACTATCAAAATTGAACAAGAAACAACCCTGGACAGGTTTTTACTGGTCAACAGTCCAGTCAGTTGCCACGTCATCCATCTGCCAAAAAATTAAAGTGTCCAGAAATTTTCGAAACAATTCTCAAAATTCCACACTGCCCTTCTATTCAATCTGAGAAAGTTTCAAAAAAAATTCCAAAATAACAAAATAAATGGGACGAAAATTCAAATTCGGAGCCATTTTGTTCAAAATATGGCCAAAAATTTAAAGTGCCCAGAAATTATTGAAAAAAATCTCAAAAATCCACACTATCCATATATTTAATCTGCGAAATTTTCAACAAGATGTCATGAATAGAAAAAACTGAAATAAAATTCATATTAGTATTTTGGGTCAAAATTTGGCCAAAAAAATGGAAATGTCCAACTTTTTTTTCAAACAATTCCCGAAGATCAACAATACTCTTATATTCAAGCTGGAAAACTTCCAACAAGTTTTGCCAAACAAAAAAACTAAAAAGGGGGATACTAGATAGGGTTAAGTGGGACATGGGTGACTTGGCGGCTGCCTGGACTGTTGACCAGTCAAAACCTATCAAAAATGAGTCTAGGATTGTTTCTCGTCCGGTTTTGGTCAAGGTTGCAAAGTAGACGGTTTCGTACTTCAGGGTTGTATATTAGAACTTGGTGGTAGTTTGAGGTTGTCATATAAACTTGTTTTTTTTCTACAGGGAGAAAAAGAAGAGGGAAAAGAATAAGAAGAGATATGCAGTTTGTAGAGTAATTCGGTCAGGGAAGGGTGTGTGGTTACCCAAGCCACGAACGTCTCCCTATGTATATATTATTGACATTGTGTTTCTCGGGGATAAGCTTTATGGCATCACCCAAGCTAAAGACCATGTGACTCTCGATATCGCATTTGATACCAATGGGATCCCCAGTTTTCCGGTATTGACCGGGTCATCATGCATCCAACCATGAATTTCAAATTTCATGTCTCAGATGAAAACAAAGATGGCGAGGAATATATGCACAAGATGGCCAGGAATGCTGAGTTGGATGAAGAGGGTGATGGTCGGTGGGTTGTGTATGAACTTAGGAAGAGCGCCGGCGATAGCATGATTATGGAGGCCAATTAGTTCCTAGTTGGGAGGGGGTACAAGGTGATGTTATCTATTGCATCGACCCTGATGAATGTTCAACACGAGATCTCAAACAATGAGCACACCTACAAGAGACATCGAGCACCGTTCTTAGACATGGATTTTTTTTCCTTGGAGTTGGTCGTTTGATTATGTGGATTCACACAGCAATATAATTTGACATAAAGAATGCACGATGTGTCAGGCACCATGGCTATGTAACTTTTTTGTCCACCATTTGTTGTGATTTTTAGATACATGTAAGGTGTACATGTGTCACTCCACGCTATGTTTCCCAGCCCAAGTTTCACTTTCCATTTTGCTCGTACTTTTTGTGCAGAAATTTAGTTTATCAGAATCTTGAACTATGATTTGAGTTTGAAAGTTCTTACAAAACCTATACCTTCTAATATAAAAGTGTATTTCTCAAAAAAGAAATTGATTTGTTCACCATCTTAGTTGGCCATAAAGTTACAAAACATTACCCTGAATGACACTCTTAAGTGAGAGAAACAAAAAATAATCTTATTTTCCGCCCTTAGCCCATATATATTAAAGGAATTTGATAACAAAAACGGAACCAACCACTTGGGCTAGCTTTCATCTGTGTTAAGAAACAGGGTTTGTTTTCTAATACATCTAGGAACCCCTCTTTCACGCGCGTTGCGTAAGGAAGGTGGGGCGGCCATACCTGGGCCAGCTCATTTTCATTTTGAAATTGTTCAGAAATTGAAAACATTCCATAAATTCCGAAATTATCCACTTATTTAAAATTTGCCCGAAATTGGAAAAGAAATTTTTTTGAAAACATGTTTCCATTTTAATTTATTTTTACATATTCAGAAAATGTTCGCATTTTCAGAATCTGTTCAGGATTTTCAGATTGTTCAAGGTTTCAAATATATTTTCCGTAAATAAAAAAATGTTTAGCATTTTCAAAAGTCTCATGTTCATTTCGTTTCCAAAATTCCAAAAAAGATCAGAACTATTAAAAAAATTGTCAGTTTATCAAAATTTGTTAGAAATTTCAAAGAATTTCTCGGATTTTGGAAATTTGTTCTTGGATTTTTTTTGCAAAAGTTAAATTTGCTGCTGCGCTTTGTTCTTTAAGTCTTGCGCTATGCTTTCATCATTAGAAGTCTACAGTCGCAGTGACTAGCAACACGTGTAGATTAGTGCGTGCTCGCGTGTACGATTCATAGAAGGCGCTTTTTTTTTTTCGATTTCTCACCTCGCTGTGCCACCACAAATGGGCTGTGCCAACTTCTCGCAAAGCGTGACACATAAGAGAGGTGGGACAACTAATGGATTGGGCATCTACACGCGCTTGCTTCTCTACACTCCGCCCAATTTTTGTGAAGAAAAGAGGAATTCCCTATTTGACGCTCCTTGCATCAAATTGCCAGGGCTTCGAACATGCGTAGCCCCTGACGCGAGAATTTGACCATCCCACTCCCACGTACCTGTTATACCTGTTGAGAATATAGGCAATTTTCCGATCAGTTTAATCCACGAAATAATAACTATCATGGCATTGGCATAAGCGCAAACATACTGATACTCAATCATGCAAGCACGTACTACGCTAACAGTAGATGTATCTACGCATAACGCTAGCAGTGCTATAATTAACATAAACAGGAGCGGGTTAAACGTGTTATACCCTTCAATAGGTCAGTTGGCCGTAGCAGCAGAGTTGGCGGCGGCAGCGTCCTCGGCCGCCTTCCTGTCAGCTTCGGCCTTCTCAGCAGCAGCGCGATCGACGGCGGTTGTGGACGACATGGTGTAGACGCGGACGTAGACAAACGGAAGCGAGCAGTCGCGTAGTCGCTCCCCAAAAACCTAATTGCCCCTCTTCCCGTACAGGACCTGGAGAGGCGTGATTTCGGAGGCCTGCTCTCCCGTCAACCGTGTACGCGGTAAACGGGACGGAGTCGCCGGTGGCAGCAGCAGCAAAAGGAACGACGACGTGGGCGGAGCGCGTGGAGGCAGATGCGATCTGTTTCCGTGGCGGCTAGGGTTGGCCGAGGCCCTGCTTCGTGGGCTGGACCCATGTCCGAGTCGGTAGCCCACGATCCAACGTCTCAGATCGTGGCGTTACGTATTCTCCATTCCCGACCGGCAAAAATAAGCGCGTAGGCGAGGCGGGCGACAGAGGAGGAGTGCGCGAGGGCCTCTTCTCTTCTCATGCTCCAATAGCATGTGGAAGAAAGACCCCTATAAAGAGGTGCAACTCCTTCTCCACTAGCAAGGTGGGACTAAACTTCCCACTCCACTTGTCATGCCACCTACATGGGCCCTTAGAGATTTTTCTGAAATTGTCTTATGGGCTTAAGGCCCATTCTCACATTTCAACAATACCGAGAGGCAGCCGGTTTTGAAAATTTTCCGGAAGTTTTGCTGAACCGGTTTTATATTTTTGTACCAGTTTAGTGGTTTTATTTTGTATTGTTTTTTCTTTTTTCTTCTTTCGTTTTTATGTTATATTTATTTTTAAGTTTCTTTTTTTTATTTCTTTGTTTAACTCCGCCTATGTTGTCTCAACATAGCCGGTCCCAAGCCCGGGTAAAGGAGGAGGGTTGTGATAGGCTTGGCGAGCCAACGTGAAAACCCAGCCACTCTTATGGAGATGAAACCCAAAAGATTTTCGTTGGGGCGTAACCCTCTCAGCGACGCGCCACATCGGAACCCGGGTGTGGTGGAAAATGGGCAAGGGCCGGGCCGTCACCCCCCAGGTGGCGCGCCATATCGTGATCTGGATACGGTCGCAAGTGAGCGAGGATCGGGTCGTCGCATCCTTAGTGGCGCGCTACATCGGCGCCCGGGTGTAGTGGAAAATGAGCGAGGGTCTTCGCATTTGACTCGACGAGTGCGAAGGGTAAGGAAGCTAGCCGAGCCTAGGAGGATTCGATTAGGTAGCTGGAACGTAGGGTCTCTGACAGGTAAGCTTCGGGAGGTAGTTGATTCAGCGGTGAGGAGAGGCATTGGTATCCTTTGCGTCCAAGAGACCAAATGGAGGGGACAGAAGGCGAAGGAGGTGGAGGGTACCGGCTTCAAGCTGTGGTACACGGGGACGGTTGCAAACAGAAATGGAGTAGGCATATTGATCAGCAAGAGCCTCAAGGATGGAGTGGTAGACGTCAAGAGACGTGGGGACCGGATTATCCTGGTCAAGCTGGTAGTTGGGGACTTAGTCCTCAACGTTATCAGCGCTTATGCCCCACAAGTAGGCCACAATGAGAACACCAAGAGGGAGTTCTGGGAAGGCCTGGAGGACTTGGTTAGGAGTGTACCGATCAGCGAGAGGCTCTTCATAGGAGGAGACCTCAATGGCCACGTGGGCACAGCTAACACATGTTTTGAAGGGGTGCATGGGGGATTTGGCTATGGCATCAGGAATCAAGAAGGAGAAGATGTCTTAAGCTTTGCGTTAGCCTATGACATGATCGTAGCTAACACCTTCTTTAAGAAGAGAGAATCACATCTAGTGACTTACAGTAGTGGGCAGCACTCTAGCCAGATTGATTTCATCCTCTTGAGAAGAGAAGACAGGCGTGCATGCCTAGACTGTAAGGTGATACCTGGAGAGAGTGTTGTCCCCCAGCATAAGCTTGTGGTTGCTGACCTCCGTTTTCGGATTCGTGTCCAGCGGGACAAGCGTGCCAAAGTCGCTAGAACGAAGTGGTGGAAGCTCAAGGGGGAGGTAGCTCAGGTGTTCAAGGAGAGGGTCATTAAGGAGGGCCCTTGGGAGGAAGGAGGTGATGCAGACAACATGTGGATGAAGATGGCGACTTGCATTCGTAAGGTGGCCTCAGAGGAGTTTGGAGTGTCCAGGGGAAGTAGAAGAGAAGCTAAAGATACCTGGTGGTGGAATGATGTTGTCCAGAAGGCAATCAAGGAGAAGAAAGATTGTTTCAGACGCCTATATCTGGATAGGAATGCAGACAACATAGAGAAGTACCAGATGGCAAAGAAGGCCGCAAAGCGAGCTGTGAGTGAAGCAAGGGGTCGGGCGTATGAGGACCTCTACCAAAGGTTAGACACGAAGGAAGGCGAAAGGGACATCTATAAGATGGCCAAGAGCCGAGAGAGGAAGACGAGGGATGTTGACCAAATCAAGTGCATCAAGGACGAAGCAGATCAACTCCTGGTGAAGAACGAGGAGATTAAGCATAGATGGCGGGAGTACTTTGACAAGTTGTTCAATGGGGAGAGTGAGAGCTCTACCATTGATCTGGATGACTCCTTTGATGATACTAGCAGGCGTTTTGTGAGGCGAATCCAGGAGTCGGAGGTCAAGGAGGCTTTAAAGAGGATGAAAGGAGGTAAGGCGATGGGCCCCGATTGTATCCCCATTGAGGTGTGGAGAGGCCTCGGGGACATAGCGATAGTATGGCTAACCAAAATTTTCAACCTCATTTTTCGGGCAAATAAGATGCCAGAAGAATGGAGACGGAGTATATTAGTACCAATCTTCAAGAACAAGGGGAATGTTCAGAGTTGTACTAATTACCGTGGAATTAAGCTGATGAGCCATACAATGAAGCTATGGGAGAGAGTCATTGAGCACCGTGTAAGAAGATTGACAAGCGTGACCAAAAATCAGTTTGGTTTCATGCCTGGGAGATCGATCATGGAAGCCATTTTCTTGGTACGACAACTTATGGAGAGATATAGGGAGCAAAAGAAGGACCTGCATATGGTGTTCATTGACTTGGAGAAGGCCTATGATAAGATTCCGCGGAATGTTATGTGGTGGGCCTTGGAGAAACACAAAGTCCCAACAAAGTACATTACCCTCATCAAGGACATGTATGATAATGTTGTGACAAGTGTTCGAACAAGTGAGGGCGACACTAACGACTTCCCAATTAAGATAGGACTGCATCAAGGGTCAGCTTTGAGCCCTTACCTTTTTGCCTTGGTGATGGATGAGGTCACAAGGGATATACAAGGAGATATCCCATGGTGTATGCTCTTTGCGGACGATGTGGTGCTAGTCGATGAGAGCCGGACGGGGGTTAACAGGAAGTTGGAGTTGTGGAGGCAAACCTTGGAATCGAAAGGTTTTAGACTTAGTAGGACTAAAACCGAGTACATGAGGTGCGCTTTCAGTACTACTAGGAACGAGGAGGGGGAGGATGTTAGCCTTGATGGGCAAGTGGTGCCTCAGAAGGACACCTTTCGATATTTGGGGTCAATGTTGCAGAAGGATGGGGATATCGATGAAGATGTGAACCATCGAATTAAAGCCGGATGGATGAAGTGGCGCCAAGCTTCTGGCATTCTTTGTGACAAGAGGGTGCCACAAAAGCTAAAAGGCAAGTTCTATAGGACGGCAGTTCGACCCGCAATGTTGTATGGCGCTGAGTGTTGGCCGACTAAAAGGCGACATGTGCAACAGTTAGGTGTGACGGAGATGCGCATGTTGAGATGGATGTGTGGTCACACAAGGAAGGACCGCATCCGGAATGATGATATACGGGATAAAGTTAGGGTAGCGCCAATTGAAGAGAAGCTTGTCCAACATCGTCTGAGATGGTTTGGGCATATTCAGCGCAGGCCTCCAGAAGCCCCAGTGCACAGCGGACGGCTTAAGCATGCTGATAATGTCAAAAGAGGTCGGGGTAGACCGAACTTGACATGGGAAGAGTCTGTAAAGAGAGATCTGAAGGACTGGAGCATCACCAAAGAACTAGCCATGGACAGGGGTGCGTGGAAGCTTGCTATCCATGTGCCAGAACCATGAGTTGGTCGCGGGATCTTATGGGTTTCACCTCTAGCCTACCCCAACTTGTTTGGGACTAAAGGCTTTGTTGTTGTTGTTGTTGTTGTTTTACGTTATTGTTTCTTGATTTCTGATTTCTTATGTTTTTTCTTTGTTTTACGTTGTTTGTTTGCTTTTAACATTTTTTTTCAGAAATATAAAAATTGTTTGCCTATTTGAAATTTTTTTTTGCCTTCCACAACTTTTGTTCTCGTATTCAAAAATTGCTCAGATGTTCAAAAAATGTTCATGTTTTCCAATTTTGTTCACCATTTCATAAAATGTTCGTGATTTTCATAAAACATTCGCATATTTGAAAAAATGTTTCATTTTTGTGAGTGTTTCTATAAATGTTGAGTAGTTGAAAGAACTTTCTCATTTTTCAAATTTTGTTCACAAATTCAAAAAATGTTCATGATTTTTCAAATAATGTTTGCATTTTAAAAAAAATATTTAAAATTTCAAAACTTGTTCCTGTTTTTGAACATTGTTAGTCAAATTTCAGAAAAATTTCCAAAATTTCCAAATTTTGTTCATATTTTCAAAAATTATTCGCAATTGCTAGAAATGTCTGGTGTTTTTAAATTTATTCATATTTTCATAAAATCTTTGGAATTTTTGACATTTTGTTCACGTTCTAAAAAAATGTGCGAAACTTTCAACTTTTGTTTGCAATAAAAAAATTATTATGAATTTCCAAAGAAAAACATGTTTTCGGAAATGTTTGGAGTTCAAAGTTGTGTTGTGGGTAGAAGGATCGATATGATTGACTAGGGGGGGGGTGAATAGGCAACTAACAATCTTTAACAATTTAGGCTTAGCAACAAATAGATTGGCTACATATGCAACTAGGTGAGCAACCTATATGATGCTAATCACAACAACAAGCTAAGCAAGCAAGATAAAGCAATAAGTGTAGCTTGCACAAAGTAAAGGTAAGGAGAACAAGAGGAACCGATGAAGACGAGGATGTGTTATCGAAGTTCCTTCCCCGTAGGAGCAGTGTGGAGGCACAATGCTCCCCAAGAAGCCACTAGGCCACCGTATTCTCCTCACGCCTTCACACAATGTGAGATGTCGTGATTCCATTAGTGGTGCCCTTGAAGGCGGCAACCGGACCTTTACAAACAAGGTTGGGGCTCTCTCCACAACTTAATTGGAGGCTCCCAACGAAACCACAAAGCTTCACCACAATGGAATATGGCTTCGAGGTGACCTCTTCCGTCTAGGGTGCTCAAAACCCAAGAGTAACAAAATCCACACAAGAAACTATGGGGGGGGGGATCAATTTTCCTTTGGTGGAAGTGTAGATCCAGATCTCCTCCTTCAATCCCTAACAAGACAGCAAGTTTGGGTGGCTAGAGAGAGAGATCGGGCAAGAAAGCTCAAGGGGTGTCAATGGTGGAGAGAGAGAGAGAGGTGGAAGAAGCACCTCCTTATATAGCCCCCCTTTTCCAACCGTTATAGCCAGATATGCATGGGAGCGGTAAACCAAAGTGGTGGGTGGTACAACCGGTAGAACCGGTTATACCGGTACAACCGGCCAACCACCACCCAACCACCGGACCACAACAAAATGGTGGCCCGGATATAGCAGCCATGCGTGAGCCCCGAACCAGGCAAAGTCCTGAGCGGTTCAACTGCTCGGGACCCCTGTTGTACCGGTCTATATGAATATAGCGGTACAACAGGTCTAGGTCCGCCCAACAACAGGGGCTAAACAGAACTAAGTTCGGTTGTAGCCTGGTGCTGCCAGAGCTGCCACCCTGGTTCACCCATCCTTTGGCGGTACTACCGCCCTGGGGCAGCGATACAACCGCTTGGGACAACTTAGTGGCAGCACCCCCAGGGTATAACCCCTAGAGTGGTGGTAGAAACGGAAGCATAGAGCAAGTTGTGCATTAGGTCGAGACCGCGGAATACCTGGCAAGCAACTAAGAAAAGAGGGGCCTCTCTCTATGTGACACGGAGAGGAGAATTGGGTGAGGACGGATGTGCGGAAGAACTGATTCACCCAAGACCTTCCATTGTGGATTCCCTCTTAATAGTACGGGATCCCTACGACCAAAGAGAATAAAGACGTAGAGAATCCCATCTTCGATATTTTGCATTTGGAGGGTCCACCTAACCATCTTGCATTCCACATACAATCCCTGTATAACTTGACACACAGTTAGATCATAGTGAGTTATCATCATCGCCAAAACACTAAGGTAAGAGAATGCCCTTACAATCTCCCCCTTTTTGGTGGATGATTACAACAACACGATTTGCATTGATGACCTGTAAAATAAAAGTGGAGCTCCCCCTGAATGTGTGCAACAGATGAGACCTGTGTAAGAATTGGAGCTCCCCCTTGATTTTATAGACCAACCAATGGGAACAGATAGGATGAAACATTTAGGAGAAATTATGAATGAGATAATAAGTAGATTTTTGTATGTAAGGGTACGATTAGTATCAGACTCTACTTAAACACACATAGTTTCCACACATCGATAATAATCAACTAAGAGTTCAACTGGAATACGCAACAAAGAGACCAATAAACAACCAGGCAACACCCATGCAAATCCCGATAAAATGTACTTTCTCCCCCTTTGGAATCAAGACACCAAAAAGGAAAAGAATGATGCTAGCTCCCAGACTCAGTAGATTTCCTCGTTAGTAGCATACTCCTCGGAATCATCATCTCCAGAGCCATCCCCATCATCATCATCAGTAGCATGATCATCATCAGCAGCAGCAGAGGAGGAGGAGGCAGCAGGCTCGTTTAGGATCTCATCACCAGTCCAAGTGCTATGCTGATAGATCCACTGTTCCTCAGGAGTGACGTTCTTCATAGAACCACTAGCGGCCTAAAGATGGAGAGCCCGCATAATCTGAATCTGTCTGTGTCGAGCATGCTTCTCATTGACATGATCTTCATAGAGCTTATTCTGAACATGAGTCTGGAGGCAGAAGGTCTTCTTAATCTTGTCAGAGAGCTTGGAGGCCCAAGATGTCTTGGCACCTGCAGGAAGCTCAAAATCACTGTCACTGGAAGTAGCAAAGACATCCTCAGGGTTGGCATCAGGGTTGTGAGGTGCAACATGTTTCTTCTTCCGTAGTTGCTTGACCTCATGCACAATGAGGTTGTCTGGAGAAGTGAGAAGCTCGCCCGACCGACGAATTGCCCACACAGAGTTGAGGAAACTCATGATATAAGGATGATAGGTGGGAACCTTCCGGTAGACGACCGTGGAGTACAACTCCTCCCACATCCATTTGGAAACATCAAAGGCAGCTCCAGAGCCAGCTTTAGTCTTCATGGCAACGAGCATATCAACAAAGTACCCATGAATCTCATCCTGATTTCCAACCTTGGGCAGAAGAACATTCCGGAACACACGGTGTAAAATTTCATAAGACTTGTTGCGGGTCCTTAGTAGCTACCATAACCCCCCGCCCGGGAATGTACAGGGGGGATAACCTGTTCTTATCCATAGATGAAGCCTGATCATGAGGACGAATGCCGCCATTCCCAGTGAGGCTAGTATCATCATAGCCAAGGACATTGCAGAAGGCACGCCACGGAACATGGAAGAATTCATCACAACAATGAAGGAAAGATGACACTCGGCATCAATGCCAAAGTGGACCGTGGTGTAGAACTGGTGAATGAGCTGCACATCAAAGGCACAATTGAAGGTCATGAGCTTGATCAGGTCAAATTCTTCGCACGATGCCGAAGCCTCGCCAAAGTAATCCATGTTGTGCCTCTAGTGATCGATGTCAATTGTCCATTGTTTTGCATACTTGTTCTTGTGATGGTCATAGAGCTCATGCACGATCCGAAATTGCAACTCATTCCGGAACTGAGGTGTGGTCCACCCGGGAGCAATTGGAACCTCATACGGATTTTGTAGACGGACCCTTTCCCAATCAGCTTGCTTCCAGGAATGCACGGGCTTGGGAATTTTTTGCTTGGCAGCCAAGGACTTCTCATGGCAAGTGGGATTGGTGCGGATCACAAATTCCTCATTCTTAGATTCCTCGACAATCCTGCACTTGCGAGCACGTTTCTTGATCCTCTTTCGAGGAGCAGAACTGGAACCACCTGTAGACATGCACACGAGAAATACAGAGTGGAAACCCAAACAAGATGAGAAAATTGTACACAAACGAAGGAATAAAAAGGTGCGAAGATAAGAGACAAGAAACAGGGAGAAGGAATCAGGGAGGCCAGTTGAACCAGTTGCCCTCGGGTTGTATCGCACCAGCGGTTGTTCCGCTAGCTAGAGCGGTTGTACCGCTGTTGCGAAACCGGTAGATCCGGATTCGATTCAGAGAAATGCACACCTCTTTGAGGTTTCCAATCATCACAGCTATTTGAAATTATAATATACAATCTTAGCCCGTCAATAGTTTTGACTAGAAAATGCGGGAACCGAGCAATGCCCTAACAATGGTGGATTCAAAGAAAATCCAAGAACAAGGAAGAACTAGGCATTACTGACATCCATGGGAGAAGATCGGGGAGAGGAAGGGCCTCCACGGAGTACATCCGAAAGGAGGCCATGGATCCAGGGCGCCAGAGGCACTCTCGGGCGGTGATGGCGGCGGCCGGCGACAGGGGCACCAGGGAGGAGTCGGGAACGGAAGGGATAACTGAATATCCCTTTGGCCCGGACCTCCCGAACTAAGTACCAGTTCACGACCGGTTGTAACGCTCTAGAAGAGCGGTTGTACCGGTCTGAGGATAGGGCCAAGGGACGCAAGCACCCCCGATTGTACCGCTGGGATGAGACAACGGGTGGATTAGCGGTAGAACCGCTTCTCACACCGGTTGTACCGTCTGGCCATAGGCAGCACCACCAGGATATCAAATTATACAATTTCAGAATAGAACGGTTTCAGGATGAGAAAGGCTTGGGATAAAAAACAAAACGCAGGGGAGTATGTGTTGGGGAACGTTGCATGGGAAACAAAAATAATCCTACGCACACGCAAGATCTATCTGTTGAACGGGGGAGAGGGATTGGTGGAATAGTTGATTGTATTGCTTGAGCCTCATGGGCATATATATATAGGAGTACAATGATCTACTTGGAGTACAAGGCAAGGTAGGACAAATCCTAGTCTATCTTATATTTCCTAACAATCAATATACTCAACATCCCCCCGCAGTCACAACGGTAGTGATGCAGACGGTGAGACTAGAGAAAAATCCGAAGGCAAGCCGACGGACATCCCCCCACAGTCGTAACAGTCGATGCATCGTGGAAGGTGTGGCTGGAGTAGAAACCGACGAGGTTGCTCAAGCAAGGCGGTAGCCCTTTGTGCCGATGTCGATGTAGTCGAGAGCGTAGGGTGGTGTAGCCGCGGTTGAGGTAGCCGTGCGAAGAACCCTGATATGACTCCAACATATCTATAATTTTTGATTGTTCCATGCTATTATATTATCAACTTTGGATGTTTTCTATGCATGAATATGCTATTTTATATTATTTTTGGGACTAACTTATTAATCCAGTGCCCGGTGCCAGTTCCTATTTTTTCCGTGTTTTTTGACCTTTTTCAGATAGGAATATCAAATGGAGTCCAAACGGAATAAAACTTTTGCCGTGATTTTTTATGGAAAATATCAAAAATAGCAGAAGAAAAAGATACCGGAGACATGGCCCGAGGGAGTCACGAGCCTAGGAGGCGCGGCCACCCCCCTGGCCGTGCCCGGGAGGCTCGTGACCTCCTCGTAGCCCCTCTCAACTTGTTCTCGACGCCATACGGTCTTATAAATACTGAAACCCGCAGAACTAAACCTAGATCGCAAGTTCCACCGCCGCAGACCTCCAGAGCCACCAAAAACCAATCGGGAGCTCGTTCCGGCACCCTGCCGGAGGGGGAATCCATCTCCGGTGGCCATCTTCATCATCCCGGCGATCTCCATGACGAGGAGGGAGTAGTTCACCCTCGGGGCTGAGGGTATGTACTGATACGTCTCCAACGTATCTACTTTTCCAAACTCTTTTGCCCTTGTTTTGGACTCTAATTTGCATGATTTGAATGAAACTAACTCGGACTGACGCTGTTTTCAGCAAAACTGCCATGGTGTTGTTTTTGTGCAGAAATAAAAGTTCTCGGAACGACCTGAAAATTTACGAGGAATTTTTGTGGAATATATAAAAAATACCGGAGAAAGAATCAACCGGAGGGGAGCTGCCAGTGGGCCACGAGCCCAGGAGCCGCCGCCCCCCTAGGCCGCGCCTGGCAGGCTCGTGGGGCCCACATGGCCCCTCCAACCTCTCTCCTGCTCCATATAATCTCTTTCATCCCAGAAAAAATCAAGGAGAAGAAATAATTGCGTTTTACGATACGGAGCCGCCACCACCACCTGTTCTTCCTCGAGAGGGCAGATCTGGAGTCTGTTTTGGGCTCCGGAGAGTGGAAATCGAAGCCATCGTCGTCATCAACCATCCTCCATCGCCAATTTCATGATGATCTTCATCGTTCGTGAGTAATCTTATCATAGGCTTGCTGGACGGTGATGAGTTGGATGAGATCTATCATGTAATCGAGTTAGTTTTGATGGGGTTTGATCCCTAGTATCCACTATGTTCTAAGATTGATGTTGCTACTACTTTGCTATGATTAATGCTTGTCACTAGGGCCCGAGTGCCATGATTTCAGATCTGAACCTATTATGTTTTCATCAATATATGTGTGTTCTTGATCCTATTCTGAAGTTGTAGTCACCTACTATGTGTTACGACCCGGCAACCCCGGAGTGACAATAGCCGAAACCACTCTCGGATACGACCATAGTATGAGGATTCCATGTATTCACCATGTGTTAATGCTTTGTTCCGGTACTCTATTAAAACGAGACCTTAATATCCCTTAGTTTCCATTAGGACCCTGCTGCCACGGGAGGGATGGACGAAAGATGTCATGCAAGTTCTTTTCCCTAAGCACGTATGACTATATACGGAATACATGCCTACATTACATTGACGAACTGGAGCTAGTTACATATTACCCTATGTTATAACTGTTACATGATGAATATCATCCGGCATAATCATCCATCACTGATCCAATGCCTACGATCTTTTCCTGTATTGGTCCTTGCTTTGTTACTTTTCCGCTATTGCTGTCACACTTGCTATACGAATCACTACTGCTATTGTTACCGCTATTATTACTGTTACTACCATATTGCTTTGCTACTAAAACTTTGCTGCAGATACTAAATCTTTCAGGTGTGGTTGAATTGACAACTCAACTGCTAATACTCGAGGATATTCTTTGGCTCCCCTTGTGTCGAATCAATAAATTTGGGTTGAATACTTTACCCTCGAAAACTATTGCGATCCCCTATACTTGTGGGTTATCATGTACGAGTAGCTATGTGTTTGATCTCTCTTTCTCTCGTGTTCTTGAGATGTATTGATCTCTATGTACCGCGGGCTTTGCTACTATAGTTGGATCTTATGATGTTCTTCCCCCTCTCCCTTCTTGTAATGAATTGAGTTTTCCCTTTGAAGTTATCTTATTGGATTGAGTCTTTAAGAACACTTGATGTATGTCTTGCACGTGTCTATCTGTGGTGACAATGGGATATTCATGTGAGTACTTGATGTATGTTTTGCTGATCAACTTGCGGGTTTCGTGACCTCGGGAACCTATGCATAGGGGTTGTCACACGTTTGGACTCTCCGGTAGAAACTTTGGGACACTCTTTGAAGTTCTATGTGTTGGTTGAATAGATGATTCTGAGATTGAGGAATGCATACTGTATAATCATGCCCACGGATACTTGAGGTGACAATGGAGTATCTAGGTGATATTAGGGTTTTGGTTGATGTGTGTATTAAGGTGTTATTCTAGTACGAACTCTAGGATAGATTGAACGGAAAGAACAACTTCGTGTTATTTTACTACGGACTCTTGAATAAATCAATCAGAAAGAATAACTTTGTGGTGGTTTAGTACCCGAAAATAATATCTACGTTTGTTCTCTGCTATTAGTTACTTTGGAGTGACTCTTTGTTGCACGTTGAGGGCTAGTGATATGATCCAATTATGTTATCATTGTTGAGAGAACTTCCACTAGTAAAAGTATGAACCCCAGGCCTTGTTTCCAAGCATTGCAATACCGTTCGTGCTCACTTTTACTATTAATTACCTTGCTGTTTTTATATTTTCAAATTACAAAAACCTATATCTACTATCTATATTGCACTTGTCTCACCATCTCTTCGCCGAACTAGTGCACCTATACAACTTACCATTGTATTGGGTGTGTTGGGGACACAAGAGACTCTTTGTTATTTGGTTGCAGGGTTGCTTGAGAGATACCATCTTCATCCTATGCCTCCTACGGATTGATGAACCTTAGGTCACCCACTTAAGGGAAAATTGTTACTGTCCTAAAAACTGTTGGAAATATGCCCTAGAGGCAATAATAAATTAGTTATTATCATATTTCCTTGTTCATGATAATCTTTTATTATCCATGCTATAATTGTATTGATCGGAGACTTAGATGCATGTGTGGATACGTAGACAAAACCATGTCCCTAGTATGCCTCTAATAGACTAGCTCGTTGATCAAAAGATGGTTAAGGTTTCCTAGCCATGGACATGAGATGTCATTTGATAACGGGATCACATCATTAGGATAATGATGTGATGGACTACAAACTTAGCATATGATCGTGTCAGTTTATTGCTACTGTTTTCTGCATGTCAAGTATGTGTTCCTATGACCATGAGATCATGCAACTCACGGACATCGAAGGAGTGCCTTGTGTGTATCAAACGTCGCAACGTAACTGGATGACTATAAAGGTGCTCTACAAGTATCTCCGAGGGTGTCTGTTGAATTGGCATGAATCCAGACTGGGATTTGTTACTCCGTGTGACGGAGAGGTGTCTCAGGGCCCACTCGATAATACAACATCACAACAAGCCTTGCAAGCAATGTGACTAAGTGTTAGTTGTGGGATATTGTGTTACGGAACGAGTAAAGAGACTTGCCGGTAACGAGGTTGAACTAGGTATGGAGATATCGACGAACGAATCTCGGGCAAGTAACATACCGAAGAACAAAGGGAACATCATACGGGATTAACTGAATCCTTGACATAGAGGTTCGACCGATAAAGATCTTCATAGAATATGTATGAACCAATGTGGACGTCCAGGTCCCGCCATTGGTTATTGACCGTAGAGGTGTCTCGGTCATGTCTACATAGTTCTCGAACCCGCAGGGTCTGCACACTTAAGGTTCGGTGACGTTTCGGTAGTGTAGAGTTATGTATGGTGGTGACCGAAGGTTGTTCGGAGTCCCAGATGAGATCCGGGACGTCATGAAGAGCTCCGTAATGGTCCGGAGGTAAAGATTCATATATAGGAAGTCCCAGTTTGGTCGCCGGAAAAGTTTCGGGCTCATCGGTAGTGTACCGGGAGTGCCACTAGTGTACCGGGAGACCTCCGGGAGGGGTATTTCGACCCAAGAGGCTTCATGGGCTGTGGGAAAGTATTAACCAGCCCCTAGTGGGCTGGTGTAATAGACACAATAGGCCCATGCGGCTGGAGAGGAGGAATCCTAAATAAAAAGGTGGAAAAAGGCAAAAAGGAGGAATCCTAGTCCTACTAGGATTGGAGGAGGAGAGTCCTCCTCCTCCCTCCCACTTCGGCCGACTCCAAGGAGGGTTGCCTTGTGCACCAGACCTCCTCCTCCTCTCCTCCCATATATATTGGTTGAATAGAAGGGTTTTGCACAGAATTTACGGCCACGTGCTACCCGTTTCACCGGTGCTCCTCTAGATCGGTTTTCTACAGTGCTTAGGCGAAGCCCTGCTGAAATTGCTCCACCACCATCACCGAAGCGTCGTCACACTGCCGGTGAACTCTCTCTCCTATCCACCTCCTCTTGCTGGATCAAGACGGTGGAGATCGTCATCAAGTTGCACGTGTGCTGAACGCGGAGGTGCCGTCCGTTCGGTACTAGATCGGAAGAACCGTGATCAAGGCCACAGGACGGATCGTGATGTGTTCATGGGACGTACCGTGACGAGATCACGTGACGGATCGTGATGAAATCGCGGGATGGATCGTGATGATTCGCGAGACGGATCGTGATGAGATCGCGGGACGGATCGTGATGTGTTCACGGGACGGTTCGTGATGAGATCGCGGGACGGATCGTGATGAGATCGCGGGACGCTCAGCGATTTGGATTGCAAAGATGTTCAACTACACCAACCGCATTTCTTAACGCTTCCCGCTTAGCGATCTACAAGGGTACGTAGATCCACTCTCCCTCTAGTAGATGCTCATCACCATGGATAGATCTTGCATGTGCATAGGAAATTTTTTGTTTCCCATGCAACGTTCCCCAACAGTGGCATCATGAGCTAGGTCTATGTGTCGATGAGATCTCTAGTAGAACACAAAAGGTTTGTGGGCGTTGATGCTTAGATTGCTTCCTCCCTTGGTCGTAGTTTAGTTCAGCGGTATTGTGAGATGAAGCGGCCCGGACCAACATTACTCGTACGCTTACGAGAGACCGGTTCCCTTGACGCAACTTGTTGCCTAGATGGCTTGCGGGTGGCAGTTTCTCTCACTTTAGTTGGATCGCATCCGACAAAGGCGGTCCTTGAGAAGGTTGAAAAGCAAACTAGTGTATCACTATTGTGGTTTATGCATAGGTGAGAATTGTTCTTGCTAGATACCCGTAGCAGCCACGTAAAACTTGCAACAACAATTAGAGGACGTCTAACTTGTTTTTGCAGGGTATGTTGTGATGTGATATGGCCAATTTCATGATGTGATATATGTGATGTATGAGATGATCATGTGATGTATAGAATTTCACGACTTGCATGTCGATGAGTACGGCAACCGGCAGGAGCCATAGGGTTGTCTTTAATTATTGTATGACATGTGTGTCAATCATTAAGCGCTATGTAATGCTTTACTTTATCGCTAAACGGTAGCAATAGTAGTAGAAGCATGCAGGGCATGACAACCTCGATGGTGACACGTTGATGGAGATCAAGATGATGGAGATCATGGTGTCGTGCCGGTGACTATGGAGATCATGCCGGTGCTTACTAGATGGAGATCTAAAGCACAAGTTCATGGCCATATCATGTCACTTATGATTTGCATGTGATGTTAATCCTTTTATGGACCTTGTTTTGCTTAGGATGACGGTAGCATTATAAGGTGATCCCTCACTTAATTTCAAGATAAATTGTGTTCTCCCCGAGTGTGCACCGTTGCGAAAGTTCGTCGTGTTGAGACACCACGTGATGATCAGGTGTGATAGACTCTACGTTCACATACAACGGGTGGAAGCCAGTGTTGCACACGCAGAACACTTGGGTTAAACTTGACGAGCCTAGCATGTACAGACATGGCCTCGGAACACAAGAGACCGAAAGGTCGAACATGAGTCATATAGTAGATATGATCAACATGATGATGTTCACCATTGAAACCACCTCAACTCACGTGATGATCAGACTTGAGTTGGTGAATTTGGATCATGTATCACTCGAATGACCGGAGGGATGTCAATTTGAGTGGGATTTCTTAAGTAATATGATTAATTGAACTCATTGTCATGAACTTAGTCAGTAGTGACTTTGCAAATTATGTTGTAGATTATTAGCTCGCACTGTAGCTCCCTTGTATTTTATATGTTCCTAGAGAAATAGAGTTGAAAGATGATGGTAGCAATATTGCGTACTGGGTCCGTGATCTAAGGATTGTCCTCATTGCTCAGAAGGCTTATGTCCTTAATGCACCGCTCGGTGAGCCAACCCCTCTAGCGGCGTCTGTAGATGCTGTGAACATCTGACAGGCACGTTCTGATGACTACTTGATAGTTTAGTGCGTCATGCATTACGGCTTAGAATTGAGGCTCCGAAATGTTTTGAACGTCACGGAACATATGAGATGTTTTTAAGAGCTGAAATTAGGATCACAGGCTCGTGCCCGTGTTGCGAGATATGAGATCTCCAACAAGATTCTTTGCCTGCAAGATGAAAGAGAATAGCTCAATCATTGAGCAGATGCTCAGATTGTCTGGGTGCTACAATTGCTTGAAACGAGTGGGAGTTGATCTTCCAGATAACATAGTGATTGATATAGTTCTCCAAGTCACTGTCACTAAGCTACTAGAACTTGGTGATGAACTATAAAGTGTCAGGGATAGTAACAATGATCCCTGAGTTGTTCGCAATGTTTGACACCGCGAAGGTAGAAATCAAGAAGGAGCATCAAAGTGTTGATGGTTAGTAAAACCACTAGTTTCGAGAAGGGCAAGGGCAAGGAGGGAAACTTCATGGATGGCAAGTCAGTTGCTGCTCCAGTGAAGCAACCCAAAGTTAAACCCGAACCTGAGACTAAGTGCTTCGATTATGAGGAGAGTGGTCGCCGAAGCGGAACAACCCTGGATACTTGGTAGATAAGAAGGCTGACAACGTCGACAGAAGTATATTTGATTTACATGTTATTGATGTATACCTTCCTAGTACTCCTAGTAGCACTTGGGTATTGGATACCGATTCGGTTGCTAAATGTTAGTAACTCGAAGTAAAAGCTACGGAATAAACGTAGACTAGCCAAGTGTGAGGTGACGATGTGTGTTGGAAATGTTCCCAAAAGTTGATGTGGTCAACATCGCACGCTCTCTCTACCTTCGGGATTAGTAACGAACCTAAATAAATGTTATTTGGTGTTTGCGTTGAGCATGAACGTGATTAGATCGTGTTTATTGCAATACGATTATACATTTAAGTCGGAGAATAATGGTTATTCTGTTTACATGAATAATACCTTCAATGGTCATACACCTAGTGAGAATGGTTTGTTGAATCTTGATCGTAGTAATACACATGTTCGTAACATAGATGCCAAGAGATACAAAGTTAATAATGATAGTACCACATACTTCACTGCGGCTAAATGTCATATTGGTGTAAAGCGCATGAAGAAACTCCATGCTGATGGATCTTTGGACTCATTCGATTTTGAATCGGTTGAGACATGCGGACCATGCTTTTTGGGTAAGATGACTAAACCCCGTTTTTCGGCTTGATTGAATGGGCAAGTGATTTATTGGAAATAATACATGTTGATGTATACGGTCCAATGAGTGTTTGTAGCTTGCGATGGATATCGTTATTTTCTTACCTTCACTGATGATTTGAGTAGATATAGTGTATATTTACTTAATGAAAGACAAGTCTGAATCGTTTGAAAGGTTCAAACAAATTTAGAGTGAAGTTTAAGATCATCGTGACGAGAAGATAAAAATTTCTGCGATATGATCGTGGAGATGAATATCTGGGTTACGAGTTTGGCATACAACTTTAGACAAATGTGAAAGTTGTTTCACAAATCACGCCACCTGGAAACACCATAGTATGTTGGTATGTCCGAACATCGTAGTCGTGCCTTATTTGATATAGCACATATTATGATGTCTGTTATCGTTTTGCCACTATCGTTTTGGGGTTATGCATTAGAGACGACCACATTCACTTTAAATAGGGCACCATCTAAATCCGTTGAGATGACACCGTGTGAATTATGGTTTGATAGAAACCTAAGTTGTCATTTCTTAATGTTTGGGGCTGTGAAGCTTGTGTGGAAAATGTTTTCACCTAATGAGCTCGAACCCAAAGCGGACAAATGCATCTTCATAGAATAACCTAAGAATAGTTAGGTGAACCTTTTATCTCAGATCCAGGCATAAAATGTTTATTGATAAAACTGGGTCCTTTCTCGAGAAAGAGTTTCTCTCAAAAGAGTTTCTATCAAAAGAATTGAGTGGGAGGAAGATAGAACTTGATGAGTTTGTTGAACCTTTGTTTCAACCAGAGAGTAGCGCAGCGCAGGAAGTTGTTTCTGTGAAGCCTACGTTAGTTGAAGAGGAAGGTAATGATGATGATCATGAAGCTTCGGATCAAGTTACTATCGAACCTCGTAGGTCGACAAGGACGTGTACTGCTCCTGAGTGGTACGACAACCTTGTCTTAGAGGTCATGTTGTTAGACAACGATGAACCTACGAGCCATGGAGAAGCGATGATGGACCCGGATTCCGACAAATGGTTAGAGGCCATGAAATCCGAGATAGGATCCATGTATGAAAACCAAGTATAGACTTTGGTAGACTTGCTAGTTGGACGGCAGGTCGTTGAGTACAAATGGATCTTTAAAATGAAGACAGACGCAGATGGTAAATGTCACCATTTGTAAAGCTCGACTTCTTGCAAAGGTGTTTGTGACAAGTTCAAGGAGTTGACTGCGATGAGACTTTCTCACTCGTAGCGATGCTAAAGTTTGTTGGAATTATGTTAGCAGTTGCTACATTTTTCAAGTATGAAATCTAGCAGATGGATGTCAAAACATCGTTTCCTTAACGGTTTACTTGAGTAAAGGTTGTATGTGATACAACCAGAAGGTTTTGTCAGTCCTAAGGATGCTAAAAGGTGAGCAAGCTTTAGTGATCCTTCTGTCGACTGAAGCAAGCATCTCGCAGTTGGAATATACACTTTGATGAGGTGATCAAACTTTGTAGTTTATACAAAGTTTACGAGAAACTTGTATTTACAATAAAGTGAGTGGGAGCACTATAGAATTTCTGATAAGTATATGTAGATGACATATTGTTCATCGGAAATGATGTAGAATTTCTGGAAAGCATAAAGGGTTGTTTGAAAGGTGATTTTCAAAGGAAGACCTGGATAAAGCTACCTAATTGTTGAACATCAAGATCTATAGAGATAGATCAAGATGTTTGATGAGACTTTCAATGAGTACATACCTTGACAAGATTTTGAAAGAGTTCAAAATAGATCAGTCAGAGAAATAGTTCTCGCCTGATTCGTAAGGTGTGAAGTTGAGTGAGACTCAAAGCTCGACCACGGCAGAAGAAAGAGAAAGGACGAACGTCGTCCCCTATGCCTTAGCCATAGGCTCTGTATAGTATGCCATGCTGTGTACCGCATCTGGTGTGCCTTGCCATGAGTATGTCAAGGGGTACAAGGGTGATCCAGGAGTGGATCACTGGACAGCGGTCAAGATTATCCTTAGTAACCAGAGGACTAAGGAGATGTTTCTCGATTATGGTGGTGATAAAGAGTTCGTCGTAAAGAGTTACATCGATGCAAGCTTTAACACCAATCTAGATGACTCATAGTAGCAATATGGATACGTATAGTGGAGCAGCCATTTGGAATAGTACCAAGTGGAGTGTGGTAGCAGTGTTTACAGTTTGACATAGGGATTTGCAAAGTACGCACGGATCTGAATGTCGTAGACCCGTTGACTATAATACCTCTCTTACATGCAAAGCATGATCAAGCCCCAGAACTCATTGGGTGTTAGATTCATAGTAATGCGAATCACATGGTGATGTGAACTAGATTATTGACTCTGGTGCAAGCGGGAGACTGTTGGAAATATGCCCTAGAGGCAATAATAAATTAGTTATTATCATATTTCCTTGTTCATGATAATCGTTTATTATCCTTGCTATAATTGTATTGATCGGAGACTTGGATGCATGTGTGGATACATAGACAAAACCATGTCCCTAGTATGCCTCTAATAGAATAGCTCGTTGATCAAAAGATGGTTAAGGTTTCCTAGCCATGGACATGAGATGCCATTTGATAACGGGATCACATCATTAGGACAATGATGTGATGGAAAATACCCAAACTACAAACGTAGCATATGATCGTGTCAGTTTATTGCTACTGTTTTCTGCATGTCAAGTATGTGTTCCTATGACCATGAGATCATGCAACTCACGGACATCGGAGGAGTGCCTTGTGTGTATCAAACGTCGCAACGTAACTGGGTGACTATAAAGGTGCTCTACAGGTATCTCCGAGGGTGTCTGTTGAGTTGGCATGGATCAAGACTAGGATTTGTTACTCCGTGTGACGGAGAGGTATCTCAGAACCCACTCGGTAATACAACATCACAACAAGCCTTGTAAGCAATGTGACTAAGTGTTAGTTGCGGGATCTTGTGTTACATAACGAGTAAAGAGACTTGCCGGTAACGAGGTTGAACTAGGTATTGAGAAACCGACGATCGAATCTCGGGCAAGTAACATACTGAAGAACAAAGGGAACATCGTACGGGACTAACTGAATCCTTGACACAAAGGTTCGACCGATAAAGATATTCGTAGAATATGTAGGAACCAATGTGGACGTCCAGGTCCCGCCATTGGTTATTGACCGTAGAGGTGTCTCGGTCATGTCTACATAGTTCTCGAACCCGCAGGGTCTGCACACTTAAGGTTCGGTGACGTTTCGGTAGTGTAGAGTTATGTATGGTGGTGACCGAAGGTTGTTCGGAGTCCTGGATGAGATCCCAGACGTCAAGAGGAGCTTTGGAATGGTCCGGAGGTAAAGATTCATATATAGGAAGTCCCAGTTTGGTCGCCGGAAAAGTTTTGGGCTCATCGGTAGTGTACCGGGAGTGTCGGTAGTGTACCGGGAGACCTTCGGGAGGGGTATTTCGACCCAAGAGGCTTCATGGGCTGTGGGAAAGTATTAAAGAGCCCTTAGTGGGCTGGTGGAACAGCCACAATAGGCCCATGCGGCCGGAGAGGAGGAATCCTAAAGAAAAAGGTGGAAAAAGGCAAAAAGGAGGAATCCTAGTCCTACTAGGATTGGAGGAGGAGAGTCCTCCTCCTCCCTCTCACTTCGTCCGACTCCAAGGAGGGTTGCCTTGTGCGCCAGCCCTCATCCTCCTCTCCTCCTATATATAATGTGGAATAGAAGGGTTTTGCACAGAATTTACGGCCACGTGCTACCCGTTTCACCGGTGCTCCTCTAGATCGGTTTTCTGCAGTGCTTAGGCGAAGCCCTGCCGAAATTGCTCCACCACCATCACCGGAGCATCGTCACGCTGCCGATGAACTCTCTCTCCTCTCCACCTCCTCTTGCTGGATCAAGACGATGGAGATCGTCATCAAGTTGCACGTGTGATGAACGCGGAGGTGCCGTCCGTCCGGTACTAGATCGGAAGAACCGTGATTAAGGCCACGGGACGGATCGTGATGTGTTCATGGGACGTACCGTGACGAGATCACGTGACGGATCGTGATGAGTTCGTGAGACGGATCATGATGAGATCGCGGGACGGATCGTGATGTGTTCACGGGACGGTTCGTGATGAGATCGCGGGACGGATCGTGATGAGATCGCGGGACGCTCGGCGATTCGGATCGCGAAGATGTTCGACTACACGAACCATGTTTCTTAACGCTTCCCACTTAGCGATCTACAAGGGTACGTAGATCCACTCTCCCTCTCTTGGATGCTCATCACCATGGATAGATCTTGCATGTGCGTAGGAAAATTTTCGTTTCCCATGCAACGTTACCCAACACAAACCTCTGCACTTGGAGGCCCAATAACGTCTACAAAGAGAAGGTTGCATAGTAGACATCAAACGCCGTGGTCGATGTCGAGTTGGGGTAGCCGGTGTCGAGGAAGTGGCCGAGGAGCCACGGGCGCAAGGAGGCGCCGAGTTAATTATGGGCGCAACGGTGTATAAGTAGTGGTGCATCGGAAAGAGGATGTAGTTGACGACGCGTCACGCCAGGTTTGCCAAGCCCGGGGACACATCATGGATGAAGGCACGCGTCGATGTTGCCAGCACCCTGCATGCGTAGACGGACGAAGTCGATGTTGATGATGCGTCACTCTAGGCTTGCCAGACCTGGGAACACACCGGGGACGAAGGCATGCGACGGTGTTCCCAGCACCGGCCATGCATAGACGGGGACCTACACACAACTTGTACGCCATGTCGAGGAGGCTAGCAGAGAAGGACTCGACGACGGCGAAGCTGGCGATGAGCTAGTGCTGGACGAAGAAGAAGTAGGTGGACTGGTGGTGTGGCTCACGTGAGCGAGCTGCAGCAACGCCGAAGAAGAGTGGCAGCGCCGGCCTGACGGCGGCGGCGACGACTAGTTAGGTTCGTGACGGCGATGCTCGAAGTAGGCGAGGAATAAGCTGGTAGCATGACGAAGATCAGCGCAAACGGTGACATTCCCGTGCCTAGGGAGGCGGCACAGCACATGCCACGGAGAAGTCGACGCGCGGGGACAGCGGAGTGGACTGCGCGCAGCGGCGCTACGGCCCGAAGGGGCAACGCAGCGGCAGCAGGCGGGTCGGGGCGACGGCGGGAAGACCTCGGGGCGACGGCGTGGACCGCGTGCCACGGCTTGATGGCCCGAGGGGGCGACAAAGCGGCGGCGCACGAGTCAGTGCAGCCGCGCGGACAGCCTCGGGCGGCGGCGAAGACCGCGAGCCACGCTCGCTACGGCCCGATGGGATGATGCAGCGGCAGCGCGAGGGTCGATGCAACCATAGGGACGACCTGGAGCGGACAGCCTCAGGGTCACAATAGACCACGAGTTGCGATACTACGGCCCGAAGGGGTGACACGGTGGTAGCACACGGGTTGGTGCATCTGTGGGGAGAACCACGGGGCGGCAGCGCTGCAGCCCGACGGGGCATCACAGCGACAGCTCGGTGCTCAATCGGTGGAAGGGCGTGTTGTACCTGGGACAGTCTTCATGGGGCCTACGGAGGCGCGTGCAACCAATGGGCCAGGTCGGTCGCACGGCATAGACGAGGCGGATCACAGGTGGTCGGGTGATCAATCCGATCGCGCGCGAGATCGTGGACGTCGCTCAGTGGAGGCGGGGTGGCGGCCGTAGCCGGCAGCCGACGCGACGCAGGCGGCCCGAAGCTGCCGGCGCGATATTGGCATCCTGACAGACGGCCCGAAGCGGCCGACGCGAGGCAGCCGGTCGGAGCCGGTGTTGGGAGCCGGCCCGAGGCAGCTAGGGTGCGACCAAACAAGGCGACGGTCGAGATAGACGGGCAGGCGGCACGCGAACGACAACTGTGATTGGCCGCCGCATGGTGCAGGCCGTCGTGTCGAGGCGATGCAGGACTCCCGATCAGAGCAGGGTGATGACAGCCGGCGTAGATCGACGGGCGTGCCGACGTGTGAACGACTGCGTTGAGGGGCCGCCGGGTTGCGCAAGGCCGCCGAGTCTAGGCTAGAGGCCGGGTCGCGCCGATGTCGGAGTAGAGGCACGGTGGTCGATAGCGGTGGTGAGTGACGCAAACCGATCTAAGATCGGAAAACCGAAAAGCAAACGCCATCAAAGTGACCGGCGGAAGAGAGAAAACCCGGATCAAGAGACCGAGAAAAGACTTTCTTGGGCAGCCGATCAACATGACCAGCGGACGAACCCTAGGTATGGACGGCGCGGCCCCCAGCGGCGGTCATGGAGGCCGGCCACCCCGGGGGCGATGCGCGGGGCGGAAGCGGTGGGCGGCGGCTAGGTCTATGAACTTGCGGCAGATACCATGTTGAACGGGAGAGAGGGATTGGTGGAATAGTTGATTGTATTGCTTGAGCCTCATGGGCATATATATAGGAGTACAATGATCTACTTGGAGTACAAGGCAAGGTAGGACAAATCTTAGTCTATCTTATATTTCCTAATAATCAATATACTCGACACTATCCATGGTGATGAGCATCTACGAGAGGAAGAGTGAATCTACATACCCTTGTATATCGCTAACAGGGAAGCGTTAAGAAACACGGTTAATGTAGTCGAATGTCTTCACGATCCAAATCGCTGAGCGTCCCGCGATCCAATCACGATCCGTCCCGATCTAGCACCGAACGGTCGGCACCTCCGCGTTCAGCACACGTACAGCTCGATGACGATCTCGACATTCTTGATCTGGAAAGAGGGAGCGGGGAGGTAGATGAGTTCTCTGGCAACGCGACGGCGTGGAGGCGATGGTGGTAGAACAATTTCAACAGGGCTTCGCCTAAGCACTGCTGAAACGATCTAGAGGAGAAACTACGATCTAGAGGAGAGGGTAACACGTGGCTGATTTGTATTGTCCAAAACCGTCAATACCTCTAGTATATATAGGACAGTGGAGGGAGGACACTTGGCCCCCAAGGGGCCACCCTTTAGTTCGGCCGAAGTGGGAGGAGGAGTCCTCCTCCAATCCTAGTAGGATTAGGACTCCTTCTCTCCCACTTGGAAACTCCTTTTCCACCTTTTCCTTTTGGGTCTCTCCTCCCAGCCGCATGGGCCTCTTGTGGGACTTCGGCCAGCCCACTAAGGGATGGCATTCCTCATCCCACAGCCCATGTAGCTTCTTGGGTCAAAATACCCCTCCCGATGGTCGCCCGGTACCCTCCCGGCACTCCCGGTACACTACCGATGAGCCCAAAACTTTTCCGGTGACCAAAACAGGACTTCCTATATATCAATCTTTACCTCCGAACCATTCCGGAGCTCCTCGTAACGTCAGAATATCATCCGGGACTCCGAACAACCTTCGTTCACCACCATAAATAATTCTATACTACTGAAATGTCACTGAACCTTAAGTGTGCAGTCCGTGCGGGTTTGAGAATGTAACATCCCAAATTTTGGAATGTTATAATAAATAATTAGAATGAATGTTTGTTTGTTTGAGTGATTGAAAGTGAGTGAAATTTGAAACTTTTAAAAACTTTTGAAAATGAGGGGGAATAAAATGACTTTCCCATGTGATTTGAATTCAAATCCAACTCAAATCTGTGAGAGAAGATGATATGACTTCTTCCATTTTAAGAAATGAAACAGGATTTGAAACCGGTTTGAATTCCATTTGAAATTATTTCAAATTCAGAAACTTTATGCAACTCAATGATTTTCATGAGAGAGGATAAAAGGACTTCTTCAAATTGTATGTAATATGAGTTGGAAGTTTAAAAGAAGGATATGAAAACTATTTGAGAAATTCCTCATATGGAGTTTCACTTTCATATTTGGAATTTCCTATTTGAATTTGTAAGCATTCAAACCCCTTGAAAAGATTTTTGAGAGGAGTAATATGACACTCCAAAACCAGGGGGTATTTTGTGAAGTTTTTGAACCATAAAACCCATGGGGTTATTTGAAAAAATATTTGCAAAAATAAATAAAGCCACTTAGGCATTTTCCGGGAAAATATTTTTTAAAGTATTTATTTTGGCCGGGGAAAATTTTCCATTAAATGGCATTAAATCTCCTGATAACTTTGGTATAAAACATTTTTTTAGGAACTTTCTTTATTAGCACTTATTTGTTTTGATGCTCTCGCAATTTGAAAAAGGAAAATCTTTAAAAGCCTTTAAGAGATAGTCGGCCCACTTTCCTTTCCCCCTCCCGAAATTTCCTCTGAATCGGCCAACCGAGGCTGCTCTCCCTCTCCCTCTCCCACTGACGCGCCGGCCCCACCGACCGAGCGAGGAATCACCGCGGTCAACCCCTTCCTCCCGCTCCCCTCTTCACGCCGGCGAGAATCCCTCGTCGGAGATCACTCTCATGTCCCTCCCCTCGAGCCCCGATCCCTTCTATATAAAGCCCGAGGCCCCCTCAACCCGTTCCCCTCCGAAGACCCCAACCCCGTGCCCTCTCGCTACCGGAATCCCTCGCCGGAGTTCGAAGCCGCCGGCATGCCATTACCACGCCCCGCTCCACCTCACTCTCCCCGCACCCCTCCGAGCCCATAAACCTCTCCATCTCATTCGTGCGGACCCCCCACCCACTCGCACGAGCCTCACACCCACTGAAGCACCGTCCCCGTTGACACCCAAACGCCGACGCCGCCTCTGAGCACGCCGTCGTCGACACCGTCGCCCCCAAGCCGTCTCATCACCACCATCGTCTTTGCCATGCTCTCCCGCGTCGACCGGTGCCAACGCAATCGCCGGAGACCCCCTGGAGCCGTCGCCCGCTTCGTTCCTGAGCCGCCGTCGTCGCCGCAGCCCTCACCGGACTTCACCACCGCTGCGGTGAGCACTCCCCTCCGTCCGATCTAAAATCTACGGCGTAGATTAGAACCCGCGTACCCCTTCGGTTCTTTTAAAAGAACCGGCCGGTTTTTCTTTTTGTATTAGTTGACCGAATCGTTTTTGTTAGTTACCGGCCGTCCGCTCGATAGCTCTCACGCGCACGCCCTCTCGGTCAATCACAGCCTGCCACGTGTACCCCTGTCCGTTAGAAACGATTTTTCTTTTTCTGTTTTAATTTCTGTTTCCAGAAATAGTTCTATTTTTGTTTTAATCATATCTTTTATGTTTTTAAGTGCTTTAAATTGATTCTTTTTCCATTAGGTCACAAATTGTATCTAGTTTCTGCAGATGCCAAGTTTGACCATATTTGAATAATTAAATTTGAATTTAAACAGATTTGATTTAAATCTTGTTTTCTGAATAACTTGAGTTTAATAATATATTTTTGATTAATTCTTTTTGGTACTTGTCACTAGTGACCTTAGTTATCAGTAGGAAGAGATTGGAAATTTTTAGAGTAATTTAAAATAGTATTTTCAACCAAAACAGATTATGTTTAGTTCTTCTTAGGATTATTTATATTCCTTTTGTTTTAACTTTGTTTTAAATTATTTTATTTTATATTAGTGATGGATTTATAAATTTTTCTGTTAGAGAACAGTAGCCCTTCAAAACAAATATTAAATTTATTTTTAAATTGCATGGAATCAATTCTAGTTCAATTATAACTTGCAATTGATTTTCCATTGCTAGTTTGATTTGCTATTTGAAAATACTTTTAATAAAATTTGTTTTATAAAATATACTTTCTGTTAACTTAGTTATTATATATTTTGTTTTCTGTTAGTTATCAGTAGTACTTCAACTAAATTTATTTTTTATGTTATTTTGATAGCATGAAATCAATTCTAGTTTCATAATAACTTGCAAATTGATTTCATTGCTAGTTGGAACTTTTATTTGAAAATATTTTATAAATTGTTTTATAATTTTATTTTCTGTTAACTTAGTTGTTTTATACTTTGTTTTCCCCTAATTTAAAATGTTATTGTTTTACTTGTTGTTAAGTTTATTGGGCAAACACTTATGTTGTTTAGGATGTTGTTTTCATAGTTTTACTTGTTCTTCAAAAGTAATTCTTTTTGCTAGTAAAATATTTACTAAAATACTTTTGTTATATTTTTCTTTGTTATTGTTTTTTTACTGTTGAAAATAGTTGTTTGTAGTGGAAAACTACCTTAGTTGCTTTTATGAAAACTTTGTTGATTTTAACTTTTGTCTTAAGTATTTCCTTCATCAACCTTGTTGCTTTGATTCTTGTGTTACCTTGTGATTGATAGAATTGATTGCTAGTATGATTGCTTATATGAATGCAATGTTTGATTATATAGATTTTCATCGGAGAGTGACGAATAGTCGTTCAAGTTATTTCTGAGAGTGATCTTTATCTTCATCAACAGTACAGGCAAGTTCACTTTGACCATCTATTTCATACCTTTGTTTTATTGCATGTAGTGACATCATTCAACAAATCCCTCCCATAGTGTTATTGAAATTCTTGTAGTTGAGTAGAATGCATGAGGTAGGAACCCACCACCTGTTACTAAAGCCCCGAGAACGCTAGTTACTTTTATGCTATGCTAAAGTAGACGGGGATTGGTATAAGTGTTCGTGAGTGGTGTGAGAAGAAGGACTCCACGTCAAGACGACAACTTCATGAAGGCATTCTTCAAGTCCTGCATCTTCAAGACCTCAAAACATCGTGACTTGAGAAACAAGTTTTTCAATACACACTACCGGGTGAAGGATGGTTGATTGGGCATCCCCGGAGTAACCAGTGGATGGTCGAGATGCATGGGGAAGTGCCATGACATCTTGCGGAAAGCTTCACCCAGACTCAAAGAGACGGATGAATACTTCATGCCCGGAAGCTTATCTGTGTAGCCACAAGTCATTATGGGCTCTATCTTGGTTGATCTTTGTTGTGACTCTGGCTGGGCAGTGCTACGAGATGTAGTCGACGTTAGGATTGGATGGGCACTATCGAACAGTCAGGGAAGCACTCTGAAAGATCATGTTTCGTTCATCCTGTTCTCAAACACCATGCAGTGCGAGGACTTTCCAGGAGGGAACGAATCTTGTGGGTAAAGTACACAACACTCTGCAGAGTTAAACCTAATCGATTAGTCGTGTCCCCGGTTACGGACAAATTGAGATTCTAGACTTGGATCTATCTCTGAACTCTCAACACCAGACTGATAACTAATTGTGGGCAACTTATGATACTTGTGGGCATTGAGACATCGGTTGGCGGAACCATGTCATGATAGGTAACTCTATAGTGAATTTTCTGATATTCCTTTGTTGTAGGAAAAATAAAATCAGCTTTTACGCAAAACTCAGACACAGAGCCACAAAACCTTTTGCATATAGAATAGCCTTCATTCTTCTGTTCTACTATGGTGATCTTGCCAGTACATTCAATGTATTGACCTACACGGCTGCAATGTCTCATGTTGCAGATACTCTTCTACGACGGGTAAGAGTACGATTCAGGGTTACGGTCCGCACTCAACCTGCCGTTGGTGTTATTGGGACTCCACTCCTGTTGATCGCTTCCGCTGAGATTTTAAGGTATATATCAGTTTTACGATTAATTACATGTGATTGCACTTTGATATATACATTGATGTACTATGTGTGCCAGCATACTGATCCAGGGATGGCACAGAACACACAGAGGCTTGACCTTTCCAGGTCGGGTCGCTACAGAGAACTATGTAGACATGACCGACACACCTCTACGGTCGATAACCAATAGTGGGACCTGGATGCCCATATTGGTTCCTACATATTCTATGAAGATCTTTATCGGTTGAACATCTATGTCAAGGATTCAGTTAATCCCGTATGTTGTTCCCTTTGTTCTTCGGTATGTTACTTGCTCGATATTTGATCGTCGGTATCTCTATACCTAGTTCAATCTCGTCACCGGCAAGTCTCTTTACTCGTTATGTAATACAAGATCCCGTGGCTAAAATTTTAGTCACATTGCTTGCAAGGCTTGTTATGATGTTGTATTACTGAGTGGGCCCTGAGATACCTCTCTGTCACACAGAGTAACAAATCCCAGTATTGATCCATACCCAATCATAGGACACTCTCGGAGATACCTATAGAGCACCTTTATAGTCACCCAGTTATGTTGCGACGTTTGATACACACAAGGCACTCCTCCAGTGTCAGTGATTTGCATGATCTCATCATCATAGGAATAGATACTTGACATGCAGAAAACTATAGCAATAAACTGACACGGTCATATGCTATGTTTATGGTTTGGGTCTTGTCCATCACATCATACTCCCAATGATGTGATCCCGTTATCAAATGGCATCTCATGTCAATGGCTAGGAAACCTTGACCATCTTTGATCAACAAGCTAGTCTACTCGAGGCATACTAGGGACAAAGTGTTGTTTATGTATCCACACTTGCAATGTGTTTCCAATCAATACAATTATAGCATGGACAATAAACGATTATCATGAACAAGGAAATATAATAATAACCATTTTATTATTGTCTCTACGGCATATTTCCAATAGTATGTTGGGGAAAATCCATGGTTGGAAGAAAACAAAGTGCCAAAAATATACCATGAAGAATGCCCACACCTAGGACTCAAAGCATCACAAACACAAACTTAAGACTCAAATAAGAGCAAAAGGGGTCGGTGGCCGAGGCCACCTATGTATGAGTCAATTGGTATGGCACCAGATTTGAACCTGGGGACCATAACCAAAACTCGTCTTTGAAGCACAGGAGTTATCATAAATGACGAAAGTGAAAGACTTGATCAATTTATGCATAATAGGAGGAGGGATAGTTCATTGAGAGAACTAGAGTCCACCTATGTCCATGCCTACACCTAAACAAGACATGATGATGAGTGTGGTGGGGTGTGCACTAAGTGAATCCACGTTGCTCGAATCAATAATATTTAGCTCATGCCTTAACACGCGAAAGCTTGCTTCATCTAATGGCTTCGTGAAAATATCTGCAAGTTGTTCATTAGTATGAAGAATGGATAAGATTGATATATCCTCGCTTGACGTGATCCCGGAGAAAGTGATGACGAATATCAATGTGCTTCGTCTTGCAATGTTGAACTGGGTTGTTGGAGATCATAATGTCACTTTCATTGTCATAGTAAAGCGGCACTTTGTCACAATTGACACCATAATCCTTTAAAGTTTGCCTCATCCAAAGAATCTGTGCACAACAACTAGCAGCAGCTACATACTCGGCCTCGGTGGACGAGGGAGAAACATGATATGTCTCCAACATATCTATAATTTATGAAGTATTCATGCAATGTTTACAATAATTCGATATGATTTTGGTATTATTTTATTAGAACTAACCCAGACTGACGTTGTTTTCAGCAGAACTACCGTGGTGTTGTTTTTGTGCAGAAATAAAAGTTCTCGGAATGAGCTGAAAATTTACGAAGAATATTTTTGGAAGATATAAAAAAATACTAGAGCGAAGAGTCACCAGAGAGGAAGGCCGAGGAGGCCACAAGCTACATCCCCCCATAGGGCACCTCCCCTTGGCTTGTGACTTCCTCGGAAACCTTCTCGGCGTGGGACCAACACCAAAAATTCCTATAAATATTTAAAAAAAAACAGAAAGAAACCTAGACCGGTAGTTCCGCCGTCGCACACCTCCAGAGCCACGAAAAACCAATGTTGGCCCTCTCTGGCACCCTGTCAGAGGGGGTCACCATCACCGGAGGCCATCTTCATCGTCCCAGAGGAGCCATCAACACCATGGAGGCCAAGAACCATAGGGAGAACCTCTCCCCATAGAGGGGGAGGCCATGGAGGAGGAAGCACAAGGGGTAGAACCTCTCCCCCTCTCTCCCAGTGGTGCTGGAGTGCCATTAGGGGAACCATCACCGTGGTGATCATCTTCATCAACATCACCTTCTTCATCACCATGCTCATCTCCTTTTAGTGGTCCACTCTCCCGCACCCCGCTGTAATCACCTACTTGAACATGGTGCTTTATTCTACATATTATGATCCAATGATGTGTTGCCATCCTATGATGTTTTGAGTAGATTACTTTTGTCCTTTTGGTTGAGTGATGATCTAGATTGGTTTGAATTGTATGTTTATTTTGGTGCTGTCCTATGGTGCCTTCCGTGCCGCGCACACGTGAAGGATTCCCGCTGTAGGGTGTTGCAATACGTTCATGCTTCGCTTATAGTGGGTTGCTTGAGTGACAGAAGCATAAACCCGAGTAAGGGGGTTGTTGCATATGGGATAAAGGGGGCTTGATGCTTTAATGCTATGGTTGGGTTTTACCTTAATGATCTTTAGTAGTTGCGGATGCTTGTTATAGTTCCAATCATAAGTGCATATGATCCAAGTAGATAAAGTATATTAGCTTATGCCTCTCCCTCATATTAAATTGCAATAATGATTTCCGATCTTGTTGACAATTGCCTAGGATAATTCCGCACACCGACTCATCACTATTCCACACTCGCTATTTGTAATATATTATAATATTATGATAAAATCAACTATTTTTATATTTTAGTTCTCCGATATCATGCAAAGCTATCCTCTTCATACCCACAACATAGTTTTATTTCTCGTTTCTAGTTGGAAGTAAACGCTCGATGTACGTAGAGTTGTATCGGTGGAAGATAGGTCTTGAGAGAATGTTGATCTTACCTTTAGCTCCTTATGGGTTCGACACTTCATACTTATCACTTCCACCTTTGGAAATTGCTAAGATGATTCCTTGCACTTGGGGATTATCAAGCTCTTTTCTGACGCCGTTGTCATGGAGCAATAGCGCGGGGTTGATATTCTCGCGTATGCTTGCACTACACCAAATATGGGCTTTTGTGATGAACTTTTGTGATGAGTATCCATTTACTCACAAATGCTCTGTTTTTATTGACAAGCCATCGAATCCTCACTCATTCACATGTAAATCGTGACCAAACTCCCTTTTGCCACAAAAGTAACAACTAGTGACGATTTAGTAGTGACGAACTAGAGTGTTGTCACTGTTTTATCTAAGATTAGTGTGAAATTGTATGTTGTCACTAGTGTATGTATCAGTGACACTATATAGTGATGAAGCATAGTATTGTCACTAGTGACTACACAATTGTGACAAAACTTGTGATGCCACAAAAGTTCCGTAATAGTGATGAGTTTGTAGTGATAACTTTGTATGTGTCACAATTTTATCTTAAATAGTGGCAAATTTGTCATCACAAGTGTGAATAGCGGTGATCAAACATTCCCGCTTTACAAATACACCTTAATCGCGGCGATTGTGTAGTGATGATGTGAACCGGTGAGTTCGCCGACTTGCGAGCTCCAATGGCATTGGCCCTCTAGGACCAAAAACATATAGTGTGATGATGTACTACTCGTTCTTGGTGATGTTGGTGTTAGTTAGTTTAATCAATGTGACCATCAAGGAAGAATTATAATTACGATTGACAAAAAATCTAAGAGATTGTATTATAATATTTCCTGTTCTATTAGAGTTTTTTCTGTAAATGTCTCTAAACATCTATCCCATGTGTGTGAGTTTGAGTGTCTTTCCCTCCTATATATGTGAGTTTATGAAAATTGTTGCAGCCCAAGCTCACCTACTTACTCTCTAGTGAAAAATAAATAAAAATAGAAAATAAATAAAATAAAACTTTAACAATGCTCCAATTTAATATCTCTTTTGAAATCTTTTTAGAGTTCTTCATTTTCTTTTGTCGAGAGCTCCCTCGATGTTACCTTAGCAAAAACAATTGCAAGCACTTGAGGTGTGACGTCCATTAGCATGGTGTCATCATATGAATTGAGAAGGTTTCACAAAATTTATGTTGTACATTACTTAGAAATCGAATCATCTCCAAGGAAATTGTGGTTTTGAGAGAGAAAAAACCTATTTTGATGGCGAAGTGACCGATGCTTCATCCGTTGGCATGGAATATTTTTGTACACTCAACATACGCCATTACATAATCCATGCGAAAATTTTGCATCTTTCAAAGTCCGTTTGGTATATTTAAGTTATTAAGTACATTTATAGATATTTAACAGATATAATTAAAATTTGAATTGCAAAAGGTCGATAAGGTTGGAAAAATTGTGTTGAAAAATAGTATTTGCGTTCCTATATCTATGTTTAGTTTTTATACTAGAAAATCAAAGGAAATTTAAACTTGAGGATAGCAAGAGTTGACTCCGAACAGGGCATCGTTTTATTTTTTGAATCCTGAAAAATGCAAACAAACTTCTAAAAGCATGAAACTTGGCATGGTGTCATCATATGACCCCTATAGGCTGTGCTAAAAAATTGAGAAGGTTTCAAAAAAACTTATGACATACATTGCTTATATATTGAACCATCTTCGAGAAAAAACATGGTTTTGAGAGAAATGGGTCTACTTTGAAGGCTAAGAAACTGATGCTTCTTTCGTTGGCAATGGTTTTTCTTTCTAAACTCAAGATACACCATTAAATGATTGATGTCAAACTTTGAAAGCTTTTGGAGTTCGTTTTCGATATTTAAGACATAAGTGTATTCCTAGACATTTAACGGATATAATTAAAATTTGAACTAATATGGTTGAAAAGGCTAGCAAAATTGTGTTAAAAAATATATTTGTGTTCTTGAGTATATGTTTGGGCATTATACTAGAAAAGGAAAGACATTCCAAACATGGGGGGGGGTCAAAAGACTTGACCCCGGAAATGGAGTTTTTATGGATTTTTTAATTCCAAAAAATGCAAATGAATTCTAAAGAGTATGAAAATTAGAATGGTTTCATCATTTTATCCATGTAGAGAGTGAAAAAAACTGAGAAGATTTCACAATATTTATGACATAGATTGCTTAGAAAACTAGACCGTCTCCAAGGACGAAACGTGGTTTAAGGAGAGAACAAGTCTAGTTTGAAGGTGGCTAGCGCTTCATCCTTTGGCATTGAATTTTTTTACACCCAAGATATACCATCACATTATCCATGCCAAACTTTGGCATCTGTTTGAGTCAGTTTGCTATATTCAAGTCATTAAGTGCATTTCTCAACATTTAATAGATATAATTCTAATTTGAACTCCAAGTGCTTGAAAAAGCTTGTCAAAACTGGATTAAAAATTATATTCATGTTCTTGAGTCTATTCTTAGGACTTATACAAGAATATAAAATGAATTCAAACATAAACGTGTCAATATTTGACACGAAACCATTGAGTTTTTTGGCCATTTAATTCCCAAAAGACAGAAAAACCTTCGAAAAATATGAAAATTGACGTGATGCACTCATATAACACCCATGGGTTGTGGTAAAATTAGAGCATGTACATCCGCCAAGACCAAATTCGGGCCCTCAAATATCCGCAGATGCACCGGGGCGGGTCCGCAGGCAGTGGCAGTCAGACCCCAAATTTTCCTTTGTACAACCGGACTCCTCAATTAGCAACTCTCAAATCCATACAAACAGATGCAACATAACGAAGCAACAGAACTTGTCCGGCTACTACATTAGGACATGCAATCCGACTACCAAGAAATGGCATGTTTTACCTACCGATTAGGTATGGAGAAAGACCATCCACGACCGCCTTATCCCTTGCCCTTCCCGGCACCCTTTCCATCTTTCTCGCGGAAGTAGCGCTAAAAAACACAAAGTGGATTGACCCCGATCTCCCATGGTGATGCTCCAACCCCGGCAGATCCACAACGATGCTCCAACCCCGGCAAATCCGATCACCAGTTTTGCCGACACAATGGATTCAAACCGGACAACTTCCGTCATCCAATGAGCACAGTCCTCCTGAGAATGGCGGATGGCGATGTAGACGACCATATTCTCCTCCATCCCGCATGGGACAACACCCTAGTTCATGGACCAGAGTGGTTGGAGTCAGATCTGCTGCGCACCATGTCAGACAGGGTCGGACGTTTGAGACCGGTTTAAGGGGCGCGTCTGGGTCACTTTTTTTGACCGGTTAGTGACATGTTTGTCCGCTTGGGTGTTTGAGAGAGTTTGAGGCACCCGACTCTAGATGCTCTTATAGAAATAAAAAATAAAAAATAAAAAATAAGAAATGAAACATGCCTGGACATGCCGGGCATGTTTATCCAGCGCCCGGAGCCTCTCCTGCCTGCCCCAACTCCTGTGCCTGCTGGCGCACTCCGAGGCCGCCGCAAGACGCTCACTGGGGTCACCATTTCAGGTGCAAGTGTGCTGCAGTGGGCACGCCCAAAACGCCGCGACGACGGGTGCAAGAAGAGAATGCCAGTGGAGAAGGAGGCTGAGGCGTTTGTCTGCAAAGGTCTGGGAATCACCAAGGATGGGGAGGACATCACTGCATCTGCGCTGGATGCCCTCACTGCCAGGTTCAAAGATGAACTGCCACCATACATTATTGTGGCCATGCGCAACATGTTCAAGCTGGACGACGCAGCTGCTGCAGAGGTCGAAGAGGCCCTGATTGCACATGGAGGTGACGGGGCGCTGGACCTCATCGAGGGAGATGGACCTGCGGCACAGGTTTGAGCTCTGCTGGACGCTCAAATGGGTTTGCCCCAGTCATCATGTTTTGGCAACCTGATGGTTACATGAAGATGGACAGAGACGTATAAAGGAGAAGTTGGGGCTACTATTGGATTTTGGTTAGAAGCTAGAGAGTACGGTGTCCTACTTGTAGTGCTGGTTGTAACATATCTTATCATGTTAGAACATCCTTTTAATGTTATGAGTTGGAACGTGAGGGGTCTAAATTGCCTAAACCGCCAAGCCACTGTTCGTGCTTCCATTGCTGATTCTTCATGCAATATCGTTTGTCTCCAGGAGACTAAGCTTCAACATGTTGACGCCTTCACTGCGGCAACTCTTGGTGGTCATAGGCTCCACGGGTTCGCCCAGCGCCCGGCGGTTGGAACTAAGGGTGGCATCCTGCTCCTCTAGGATGACCGGTTGATGAATTTGGTTGATGTTACTATCACTGCGCATTGCCTTTCAGCTAGTGTGAATTTTCGTGAGCATGGCAACCCCTTTCGAATCACCACGGTGTACGGCCCTACCGCCTCGGCAGACAAAGATGCCTTCTTTGCCGAGCTCCTTGGTCACAAACCTCCTGGTGGAGTACCTTGGCTAGCTCTTGGTGACTTCAACCAAATTTACCGAGCGAGAGACAAGAATAAACGAAATGTAAACCGGAGTAGGATTAACCGCTTTCGAACAACTCTGCACAGCTGTGAGCTCAAGGAGATTCATCTTCAGAATAGGCGCTTCACTTGGAGCAACGAGCGGGTCAACCCGACTCTTTGCAAACTTGACTCCTTCTGCAACGCCGAGTGGGACATTTCCTTCAGCACCCATGTGCTTCACGCCTTATCCTCCTTGCTCTCCGACCACTGCCCGCTCTTACTCGTGGATGACAAGGGACCGAGGAGGCCTCGATCTTTCAAGTTTGAAAATTTCTTGATCTCCATGCCCGGGTTCAATGAGGTGGTGCTTAATGCGTGGAATGAGGATGTGGAAAACTCCGAACCTTGCCAGGCATTATTCCTCAAGCTCAAGAAGGCAGCTACGCGCCTCAAGGAGTGGAGCAGAAGACTCTTCTCCAAGGCCAAGGTCCTCTTTCATGCGGCTCTCTTGGTCATTCTTCGGCTCGACATTGCCCAAGAGAGTCGTGTTCTCTCGGCGGGAGAGCTTGACCTTAGGTCTAGCCTCAAGCGGAGGATCATTAGCCTTGCGGTGTTAGAAAGGTCTCGTAAGAGGCAATGTGCGAGAATCTCTAGTCTCAAAGAGGGTGATGCCAACACCAAATTCTTCCACCGCAGGGTGAATGCAAGGCGTAGGAAGAATCACATCCATAGAATCAAGAATAGGGATGGATGGGTCACCGAGCACCAAGCGAAAGAGCGCATCACTCATGACCATTTCTCTGGAGTCATGAGGAAGGGAAGCTTTAGTGATAAGGATTTCAACTGGGAGGAGCTAAACCTGGAACACCATGATTTTCATGCCCTTGACTCCCCCTTTTCCGAGGAGGAGGTTCGGAACGCCGTCGATGAGATGCCCAGTGACAAGGCACCCGACCCGGATGGCTTCACGGGAGTCTTCTTTAAGAAATGCTGGGACATCATCAAGATTGACCTCATGAAGGTGGTCAAATCATTCGAGTCCCTCCATACCCGCAATCTCCATTGGCTTAACTCGGCAAACGTTGTGCTTTTGCCAAAGAAGGACGGCGCCGAGGAAATTTCGGACTACAGGCCTATTAGTCTCATCCATGCTATTGCCAAAATTCTTGCAAAAATCCTTTCCAATAGGTTGGGGACCCACATGAACGCCCTTGTCTCCAACGACCAGAGTGCCTTCATCAAGACGCGCAGCATTCATGACAATTTTATGTATGTGCGGAACCTTGCCCGACGCCTGCACAAGAACAAGACACCCACCCTTCTTTTCAAGCTTGATATCCGCAAGGCTTTTGACTCGGTCAAATGGGAATACATCCTTGATTTGCTCCAACGTAGAGGGCTCCCTCACAAGTTTCGGGAATGGATTCGGGCACTTTTCTGCTCCTCCTCTTTGAGGATTCTCCTTAATGGGATTGCTGGAGCGCCGATCGTGCATGGTAGGGGGCTTAGGCAAGGGGACCCCTTATCCCCCTGCTGTTCGTCATTGCCATCGACCCGCTCCATCACCTTCTTGAGCTAGCAACAAGAAAGGGTCTTCTTCACAAGATCCACGGCAGAGGGGCCTTGGTGAGGACGTCACTTTATGCGGACGATGCGGCGGTCTTTCTGGCTCCCATCAAGAGGGATGTTGACAACCTTGCGAGCATCCTTCGGAATTTTGGTGAGGTCACGGGGCTATGCACAAATTTTCACAAGAGTTCGGTCGTGCCTATTAGATGCAACCACCTTAATTTAGAGCCCATTCTCCTCAATTTGCCAGCCACGAGGACATCTTTCCCTATGCGCTACCTTGGCCTCCCCCTCTCTGTGTGGCAGCTCAAAAAGGTAGACCTTAAATTCTTGGAGGACAAAATTGCAAACAAGGTTGTTACTTACAAGGGCCAAAACATCACTACAGCCGGGCGCACGTCCCTCGTGAAGTCGGTCATCACATCCGTTGCAGTCCATTGCATAATAACTCTGGTGATACCGGCAAGCACTCTTCAAGTGATCGACAAGCTAGAGAGGGCGTTTCTCTGGTCCGGCTATGACAGGACAACCGGGGCTAAGTGCAAGGTGAACTGGGAGGCAGTGTGCAGGCCTCAGGATTACGGTGGGCTCGGCGTCCTTCATACTGAGAAGTTTGCAAGGGCGTTGAGACTTCGATGGCTTTGGTATGAATGGAAGGGCCGTGAGAAGCTTTGGGCAGGCATGAGGACCCCTTGCAACGAGGTTGACCTTGATTTCTTTTATGCTTCCACGACCATAACCGTGGGAAATGGTGCGCGGACACCGTTTTGGTCGGCACCGTGGCTCGGAGGACAAAAACCCAGAGACATTGCGCCCCTCATATTCGAAGCCTCCCTGAGGAAAAATTGGAAGGTAAAGGAAGCCCTTAAAGATGACGCTTGGATTCTCAGGATTAACCCCGCAACAATTGTCACACCCCATCACATCACACAATTCTTCACTCTTTGGAGTTTGATACGTGAGGTCCAGCTTGATGAGCATACCGAGGATGACATTACTTGGAAGCACGCCGACAATGGTCAATATTCATCCGCCTCCGCTTACAAGGCCCAATTCCATGGGCTCGTCCGTTCTTCCATGATGCACATGGTCTGGAGGGCTTGGGCTCCCCCCAAAGTAAAATTCCTCGCTTGGTTGGCGTTGCAAGGGAGGATTTGGACCGCCGACCGGTTGGCCAAGTGCGGTTGGCCAAATTGTGAGCTTTGCCCCCTCTGCAAGCAAACTCAGGAAAGTGCGGCACACCTCTTCTTCCGATGTCGTTTCTCCGTTCGGCTTTGGCGGCTAGTTTTCCAAAAACTTGGCATTTGAGATTTTGACACTGATGACTGGCACGTAGAGGTGTCGCTCAAAAGCTGGTGGGCAAGGATGACGGAAATGGGCAACAGAGTAAGATCCTCCATGGCCTCTCTTACAATGCTGGTAACTTGGACCATTTGGAAGGAACGCAATGCGCGGATTTTTCAGAACAAGTCCGCCCCGCCACTGATTCTCCTTGAGAACATCTTAGAGGAGATCAAGCTTTGGGTAGCAGCAGGTGCAAAGAAACTGGGAAACTTTATAATTCGTGAGTAATTGCCATGTGGTATATAGGTTTTTATGACAACCAAACTCTATCTCCTTCTTAATTAATGGATGGGGCAAATCTTTTACCTCCGTTTCAAAAAAAAGGAATATAATATTAAAAAAGCACACAATTGTTGAATATTTCCTATTGGTCAAGATGTTACACCCAGGGATCACTGACGTGGCCTGGCATAAAAACCGAATATGCCTTTTATCCTGTCCCCCACGTCCCACCCAGGAGCTACATTATCTCCATGCTTAGCCATACCATCAAAAATATAAAAAATCTCCACGCTCAGCCACAACCATCATCTTATCCCGTCTTCTTCATCTTCTTCACAAAGATGCTAGCCATGCCTTCCGCGCGCGATCGAAGCGGGGCAGGTACAGGAGCTTGCCTTCAATCCTGAAGCTCACCGGATCCATCCAAGACGGGGACTAGCCGAGTACTTTCGTCGGCCTCCTTCTCCTTTACAGATCGAGCGCGAAGACCATGGAAGCAGTACCGCCCGAGCTCACCTCACATCTGCCAATCTTTGTCGAACACATCAGGACCCGGCCATATTCTGATGCCGGCGCACCATTATCAACCTCCCCGACTTGCCTGGGTCTCCAGGCATCGTCGTTTCGCTCGCGGGATCCAGCCCCACCGCTTCCCCACATCGGCGCCTCCCCACACGAGCAACATCAGTGAACGCGTTGTCAGGGCAGCGTCGGCGGCGGATTATGAAGATACAATTTCCTTTGTATGTGTGCTTAGTACTGGTGTTAACTTGGCCACATTTCAGGACCTTATACTCTGTTCCCATCCAATCTAGGGATTTTCCTTTGGGTTGATGCCTGATGTTTCGCCGGCTCTCCAGGGAGATTTTTGTGCACGAAGGCATTCAGTTGGAGCCGTGCGCCAGCGTTTTGGATTAATTTTTTTGTGTAACAACTTGGTGCGACTGATACGGGCGTATCTTCTGTCTGTTTAGACGGGCGCTTGGTGTCCATCGCGTTGGGAGCATAGACGATAGCATATGTTTTCGTTTAAAAGGAAAACTATGTAGCGCCTATTGGAAGGTGGGTCTCCTAAACAGACGTTATGTAAAAAGAATAAGAAGATCTGTTTTTAATTGCTCAAGCGCCTAAACAAGTGATTGGCATTGGAGATGCCCTAAATATTAAGGAATTCCTTTGTCCCTCAATATTGTTCACTTTTGCAGTTATTTGTGTTTAATAATTTACTCATTATTACTCACATTTTGGAGTAAAACAATTTCCTCACAACTCATTGCATTAGTGATGGCAAATTTTCTTCATAACTAAAATTGCATGTGTGATGAATAAAATTCCTCACTACCCACACATATTTGTGATAAAGTAATTTTCTCACTGCGGTTTTTGTGATGAGCAAAATATCCCACCCGTCACACGCATTGGTGATGAATTAGTTTTCTCACTTCCACATTTGTGATGAGTAAAACCCTTCACTACTTACACACATTTGTGATGAAGTAATTTTCTCACTGCCACATCTGTGATGAATAAAACCTTTCACTACTTATGTGCATTCATGATGAATTAATTTTCTCACTATGTACATGCTTTAGTGATGAATATAATTCCTCACTACTTGACATATTTTTGATGAAGTGATATACTCACTGCATAAACTCAGCGGTGATGAACGTTCTACCACTATTGTGAGACATATTTGTGGCAATATTTCATCTCTAATGTGCTAATAAACAGTGACAAATTTGTCATCAGAAATGGAGGCATCATTTGTGATGAAAATAAATTCATCACTATGTATTAGTGACGCCACTTGTAGTGACAACCTAGTGACGACTTGGGAAGTCATCACTAGGTGTCAATTGTGACGGAAAATCGACTTATAGTGATGAAAACAGTCATCACAAATAGTGATATTCGTTGTAGTGTTGTTTGCTTTCTTCACTAAATATATTTTGTTTTCCCTTTTTACTTTCTGTAGTTGTGGGTAAAACAAAAAATAAAAATAAAAATACAAAAAGAGTTACTTGCCTCTTATGACTAAGAAGTTTTTCAAAAAGAGAAGTGATTGGAAGGTTGTGCATTGGAGAAGTGAGGGTCGACCTTGAACACTTGTGTTCATGCTCATGGAAACAATGTAGAATTTTTCATGGAAGATTCTCTAAAATAATTATCACCTTGTATATATCCATTTTATTATAAAAATAATGTGCCAAAATTTACTTTTAGGATGATTAGATTGCTTGTTTTGTGTGTGCAGTACAATAACAGAAACTTTGGCTATAGTGCAAGAATTTAAATGTTTTACTGGAACGTCAAAAGTTTTTGAAATTTTAACACAGTACTTATATGCAATGTTTTAATTTTTCCTCGATTTTCAGAATTTTTGGATTTATGGAATTATACGAAGTTTTCAGATTACTACAGATTGTCATGTTTTTAACAGATTCTGTTTTCTATGCATTGTTCTCTTATTTTGATGAATCTATGGCTTGTATCGGGGGTATGAACCATGGTGAAGTTGTACTACGGTATATATAATGCTAATATGAATTTGGAATGAGTTCAGAATAGTACTTAAAGTAGTAATTTGCTTCATTATACTAACGGATCTCACGAGGGTATTGTTAAGTTTTGTGTGAATGAAGTGTTCGAAGATCGAGGAAGTATCGACATAAGAAGAATACGGAGAGACAAGAGTTCAAGATTGGGGATGCCCAAGGCACCCCAAGTAAATATTTCAAGGAGACTCAAGCATTCAAGCTTGGGGATGCCCCGAAAGGCATCCCATCTTTATTCTTCAACAATTATTGCTATACCTCAGTTTTTGTTTTGTTCACATGATATGTGTCTTTAATGTTTGTTTTTCCTTTATGCTTCCTTCTAGTATGAGATAGTCCTTGATGGATTTGTAGAATGCTCTTTGTTCTTCACTTAAATCTTTTGAGCACGGATTTGTAGAATGCTCTTTGTGCTTCACTTAAACCTTTTGAGTATGGCTTTATAGAATGCTTTGTATGCTTCACTTATATATTTTGTGATTGGTTATTGGTTAATCTATATTAATTAATAATGCTCTGTGAACTTTACTTATATATTTTAGAGTATGAATATAATGATCATCGGAATTTGTCTTGGAAGAGTATTATTGAAATATCATGCCTAGCTAAAAAGGCATTAAAGAAAATCGCTTGTTGGGAGACAACCCAACACTCTTTACTTTCTATTTTGATGTGTTAACATGATTAATCTACTGTAGTAATCATGTTTTGTGCCTTTTATTTCAATAAAGTGCCAAGTAAAGCCTTTGGGACAGTGTGGATACTTGCTTGTTTGATTATGTGCAAAAACAGAAAGTTTTTCGTCCAGTATATGAATTGTCTGATTTTAATGGAGAGTCAAACAATTCTGAAAGTTTTACAAAACATTTATATGCAAATTCTGTGATATTTGCTAATTTTAAAAAAAAATAGAATCGGGGAAGTATGGTGATCATTCACATCTTTATAGGCTGTTCTGTTTTTGACAGATCCTGTTTTCCATGCATAGTTTGCTTGTTTCAAGTGTTTCCATAGCGTATATTGAGTAATATAAATTATGGGAATGATATAATATATTAGGTATCATTGGGAACAATTATGAATCTTGTGTTGAAAGTACCTAAGTGAATGATCTATCTTAATTACACTAACCCTTCTCACAAAGTTCCGTTAAGTTTTGTGTGATTGAAGTTTTCAAGTTTTGGGTGAGACACCGATATGAGGAGAATAAGGAGTGATAAGAACCTAACCTTGGGTAAGCCCAATACACCCCCAAGGTAATATTGAAGGAAGACTCAAGCGTCTAAGCTTGGGGATGCCCCGGAAGGCATCCCCTCTTTCGTCTTCAACACTATCGGTATATCTCACTTGGAGCTATATTTTTATTCGTCACATAATATGAGTTTTGCTTGGAGCATCATTTTATTTTGTTGTTCTCTGTTAGGTGTTATTTATAATCTTGTTTTTCAATAAAATGTTCCAAGAATTGCCTTTAGGATGCTTGAATTGCATGTTTGATGTGTGTTGTGTAAAAACAAAAACTTCTGCTGTAGTGTTTGAATTTTCATATTTTACTGGAACGTGGAAAGTTTCTGAAATTTTTACACAGTGTTCTCATATAAATTTATTAGCATGTCCTAAACTTTTAGAATTTATGGACTTACAGAGGTACACTATTATAATAAATTACTACATACTGTTCTGTTTTCACAGATTGCTGGCATAGTTTTGTTATCTACTTATCCTATAGTTTCCATAGGCTATATTGGTAGATATAAACTATGGAATGATAGTATACAGTAACTAATGTTTGAAAATTATTGTGCAACTTGTCTTGGCATTACATGAAGTGTTGATTTGTTCTTATGTGTACTAACCAATCTCACGAGTTCTTTTTGAGTTCTGTGTTGATGAAGTTTTTGTGAAGAGGTGAAACCGGGATATTAAAGTATTGAACAAGATAAAAAAGCTCAAGCTTGGGGATGCTACGCATCCCACCTATCTTCATCAACAATTATTGGTTAGCCTATGTTGAGCCTAAATTTTTATTCGTTCACATGATGCATGCTATTCTCGGAGTGCCATTTTTATTTTGTTTGTTGTTTCAATAAAATCATTGGATCTGAAATTTTGAATAAGAGAGAGTCCCCACATGGCTATTTAACTAATTGACTACGCATTGATCTTCACTTATATATTTTTGGAGTAGTTTGTCATTCACTCTTATGCTTCACTTATATACTATGAATAAATGGTTGAATGAATTGAATATCATAAATCTGAAATTAAAATGCTTCATATACTTATCCTGTGGGGAGTAATGACTTCACACATAATAAGTATAGGTGGTAAAATTTATTGAAGTTGGCAAACACCGCATTGGTCACTTGAACAATTCATGAAAGAATATTGAAGGAAGAGAGATTTCACATGTAAATATACTATCTTGGACATCTTCTATGATTGTGAGCCCCATTAATTGTTTTCAAACTTGAGCAAATTAGTTGAAGTTGGACAAGGAAGACAACGTAATGAGTTATGCTTGGGTATATTTGTATAGTAGTTATGTTATTTTGGATCCTCCAACATGTAGTGCTTGCGAACACTACTTGTGCATCCGAACACCCTTAAACCAGTTTTGCCATGAGAGTCCACTATGCATACCTATGGATTGAATAAGATCTTTCGAGTAAGTTGTCATCGGTGCAAAAAGCAATAAAAATTTCTCCTAAATATGTAAGATCTTTTATTGTAAGGGAAAATAAGTGTTGTACGAATTTGTGATGGTAAAGAAATAAAAGCGACAGACTGCATAATAAAGGTTGCTATCACAAAGGGCAATACAACGTGACGTTCCTTTGCATTAAGAGTTTGCACATCCAAAAACAAAAAGCGCATGACAACCTTCCCTTTGCGAAGGGCCTATCTTTTACTTTCTAGTATTTACCTTTATGCAAGAGTCATGGTGATCTTCACTACTTCATATATTTCGCCTTTTTCTCTTGGCAAGCGTCATGTGTTGGGGAATGATCTAGACATATATATCCACACAAATATATTTGATCATGAACTATTATTGTTGAAAATTATCTATATGATAAATAAGTTGGGAGGCGAAACATTAAGCCCCTATCTTTCTTTGTGTTCGATGGATGCTATTTGTTCTAAAAATATGCTTTGAGTATAAATAATCATGGAAGACTATATGATAGTTGAGTATGTAGAATTTGCTAAATCAAAGCTCTTAAATAGACCCTTCCTGAAAATAAGATGAATTGCAATTGTTCGATGACTAGGAATATGGTTTGCTTGTTTTCAAGAAACTTTCTGGTCTATACTTTAAACATGTGAATAGCTTATTACTTGATCATGAGAAGTTTTATGAGATGTGCTACTTTTATGTAATGATGCTAGAAAAAATGTTTGGAATTATTATTTATCAAACTTGTGCACTTGCTAGCATTTACACTTCATAAATTATTGCTTTTATCATTTACCTACTCGAGGACGAGCAGGAATTAAGCTTGGGGTTGTTGATACGTCTCCAACGTATCTATAATTTATAAACTATTCATGCCATGTTTACAATAATTCTATATGATTTTGGTATGATTTTATTAGAACTAACCCGGACTAACGTTGTTTTCAGCAGAACTGCCGTGGTGTTGTTTTTATGAGAAATAAAAGTTCTTGGAATTAGCTAAAAATTACAGAGAATATTTTTGGAAAATATAAAAAATACTGGAGCGAAGAGTCACCGGAGAGGAAGACCGAGGAGGCCACAAGCCACAGCCCCCCTAGGGTGCCTCCCCCTGGCTTGTGACTTCCTCGGGAACCTTCTGGACGTGGGACCGACGCCAAAAATTCCTATAAATACTAAAAACCCTAGAAAGAAACCTAGACCGAGAGTTCTGCCACCGCACACCGCCAGAGCCATGAAAACCCAATCTTGGCCCTCTCCGCCACCCTGCCGGAGGGGGTCACCATCATTGGAGGCCATCTTCATCCTCCCGGAGGGGCCATCAACACCATGGAGGCCAAGGACTAGAGGGAGAACCTCTCCCCACAAAGGGGGGATGCCGTGGAGGAGGAAGCACAAGGGGGAGAACCATCACCGCGGTGATCATCTTCATCAACATCACCTTCTTCATCACAATCCTCATCTCCTTTTAGCGGTCCACTCTCCCGCACCCCGCTGTAATCACCTACTTGAACATGGTGCTTTATGCTACATATTATGATCCAATGATTTGTTGCCACCCTATGATGTTTTGAGTAGATTACTTTTGTCCTTTTGGTTGATTGATGATCTAGATTGGTTTGAGTTGTATGTTTATTTTGGTGTTGTCCTATGGTGCCTTCCATGTTGCACACACATGAAGGATTCCCGCTGTAGGGTGTTGCAATACGTTCATGATTCGCTTATAGTGGGTTGCTTGAGTGATAGAAGCATAAACCCGAGTAAGGGGTTGTTGCATATGGGAAAAAGGGGACTTGATGCTTTAATGCTATGGTTGGGTTTTACCTTAATGATCTTTAGTAGTTGGGGATGCTTGCTAGAGTTCCAATCATAAGTGCATATGATCCAAGTAGAGAAAGTATGTTAGCTTATGCCTCTCCCTCATATAAAATTGCAATAATGATTTCCGATCTTGTTAACAATTGCCTAGGATAATTTCGCACACCGACTCATCATTATTCCACACTCGCTATTTGTAATATATTGTAATATTATGATAACAACAACTATTTTTATATTTTAGTTCTCCGATATCATGCAAAGCTATCCTCTTCATACCCACAACATAGTTTTATTTCTCATTTCTACTTGGAAGCAAACGCTCGGTGTACGTAGAGTCGTATCAGTGGCAGATAGGACTTGAGAGAATGTTGATCTGACCTTTAGATCCTTGTGGGTTCGACACTCCATACTTATCACTTCCACCTTTGGAAATTGCTACGATGATTCCTTGCACTTGGGGATTATCAAGCTCTTTTTTGGTGCCGTTGTCGGGGGCAATAACATGGGGTTGATATTCTCGTGTATGCTTGTTTGCTTTCTTCGCTAAATAGATTTTGTTTTCCCTTTTTACTTTCTGTAGTTGTGGGTGAAACAAAGAAAAAATAAAAAAATACAAAATACAAAGAGAGTTAGTTGCCTCTTATGCCTAAGAAGTTTTTCAAAAAGAGAAGCGATTGGAAGGTTGTGCATTGGATAAGTGAGGGTCGACCTTGAACACTTGTGTTCATGCTCATGGAAACAATGTAGTGATATACCTTTTGATCCACAGCTTTACCATTGGGATCACTGTCAAGTCGGCATTTGAGTGGCATCGGAGTGTTGGCCTTCAGAGGATTTAACTCATCCATCTCGAACATCTTGAGCATGTATTTAGTGTATTTGGCTTGGTTGATGAAGGTTCCTTGGCTTTGTTGCTTGACTTCGAATCCAAGGAAGAACTTCAACTCTCCCATCATAGACATCTCAAACTATTTGTCATCAGAGTGGCAAACTCTTCATTGAAAGCTTTGTTAGGAGAACTGTCGTGGATTTGTCACGATAGATGTCCGGGTGAACGGACTTAGGTTCGGGGCGGTCGCAACCATGTGGCGGCTTGAGAGGGGTTGGTCAGAATCGAGGGACGTGAGTTTTACCCAGGTTCGGCCCCTCCGATGGAGGTAAAAGCCTACGCCCTGCTTGTCTTGTATTGATGATGAGGAAGATCTCTCGGTTATAAGGATGTTGCCTTCCTACCTCTAATCTCGAGAGCCTCTCATCTGTCTATCTCTAATCACTTCAACTTGTCCCTCTAGGGGCGTCTTACCCCTCCTTGTATAGGTGGAATGGGTAGGCTTACATGTAGAGTCCTACTAGGAGTAGGATTAGGACTAGTCTCTCTTGAATCCTAATCCGGGTCTTGTTTTCTCTTGTAAGGGAATCCTTTCTCTCCTTGGGCCTTCTCTTGTGAGCCTCCTGGCGTCGGCTTGCATGCCGGGTCTTGGGCCTGGTCGTGCTGCGACCCGCCTGCCGGGTCACCAATAAAACGCCATGTCTTGACCAGGTCTCCTGTGAGTCGCCAGGCAGGGTCATAACTGCGGGGTATATCCCCGACATTAGCCCCCAGGTTAGCTTGAATTTATTCATGGTAACCTCCTGAAATAGAAATGGTAAATATTTTAAGTGGCCGGCTTGCTCCTTTGGCCGGCTTATGAAGTGGCTCCTAAGAAATTCGGGTCTTTTCTGCATATGTATGAGTCGTCTTGAGAATCGTCTTGCTTGTCAGTGTCCTTTGAAAAATATTGGGAATAGAATACCCATATGCCATTGAGTCGGCTTCCAATACTTTGACTTAATGAAAATCTTGAAAATAAGAAATCCTCATGGCGTAGATCTGGACTTCCATTGTTGTGAAGCAGGGCGGCTAATATAAACTCTCGCAGGTTATGATCTTTTGATAACGTCGGGTCATGAATGTTGGTGACGCCGGGTCTAACAACTGAACTCCATAATTAACATCTTGAAAATTCTCCTCAAAAATTTTGATATGTCCGTATTACATGTAGCCCCCAAGCTTCGAGATTATCCATGATGACTTTGTGCTTTGCAATAATATATTGGACTGTGTAGCCCCCAAGTGTCGGGTGGTCCTGCCTGCAGCAACCTGGGACTTATAACTATCTTATACCTTATGAAACTTCAGCAGGTGTAGCCCCCAAGGGCCGGCTCATCAGAATGTGATGCGCCGGGTCTTCAATTTAAACCTCTTAATCTGACAAACAGTTGAGTAGTGTAACCCACAAGTGCCGGGTCAGTAAGAATTACTGGGCTGGGACTTAGAAAAATATAGAAAGGCCAGTTCATCTCCTTGAGATAATATGGTCTTGCTGATAATGTAATGATTTAAAAACCGTCTTGCATTAGCCCCCAAGTGTCATGGTGCGTGCTTGCATCGACATGAGACTTGCATATTTGATACTGGACTTGAATAGTGTAGCCCCCAAGTGTCGGGTCGTCTGCCTGCGGCGACTCGGGACTATGTGAGAATAATACGACTCATCACAATTTGATGAATGAATCTTTGACCGTGGTTGTAACCCGGTATGAATATCCTGGAGGAATACCTTTGTCTTTGAAATGAAATCCCTGCTCGTGGTTGCGGTGCAACCCGGCAAACATATGTTTGAGAAATCCATGAGTGTTATATTATACTAGAGAGCACAATTGAACAAATCCGAGAACCAGTCAATTAGATGACACGGCATTATATCTGATAGGGTGGGTCTTCAAGAATAATCAACTATCCAATCTCTCTTTTAAAATACCCAATCACTTAATACTGGTTATGATAAACCATGATGAAGATCCAACCATATTGGCTATCAATGATCCATTTGTTCCTGTAGAAGTTCTTTCATCATACTTAACAGCGGCTCATCTTAAGAGACAAGACCTGCAAAAATAAACAAGACAGAATATATTCTGCATTGTTGTAAGGGCGACTTGAAAAAGCATAACCCGGAGATGTTAAAATCCTTCATAGCCTTGCTTCTTCTTTCATAATCTTGCTCTGACCCGACTTATACCATGAATGCAATGTATGATGCAATATATGATGTAATGTATGATGCAATATGCGATGTAATGCATGATGGTCTTACTTTCCCCCTTGTTTTTTGTTTTTCGAAAAACTCATATTCTGGCCCTTCTAAAGGGGGGTTGTTGCTTTAAGCCACTTAACAGTGCAGGGTCTCCAACGCGAGTGACCGCCAATCTTGCACGGCTCAGGGTCTCTAGGTGAGATTAACTGTTAAGGGCGCAACAGGCCAGAATTTACAAAGGGGTGAGTGCCCCGGGCCCATAAGCTACTTCTCACGTAACATAAATCCGTCGTTTTAACCTTAAGCAACGTCACTTGTTAAGAGTACTACGGGTCACTTGGCGGAGAGTATGTAGCAGATGGGAGAGCTTCCCTCGCCGCTGTATGAGGCCCTCGGGGGGGGGAGTGAGTTGACAGCTCGCTACACCCCTGGACGAGCGGCGGCTACATACAGGCAGGGTAAAACCCAACCAAGAGTGGGGAGGCGACCTTCACCCACTCTAGCACTTGCTCTGGTCCGTGACCCCGTGACCCGTCTTGCATCATGGCACCTATGTTTGAACGGCTCGCAACCTGGCGGCTCATCCTCTTTGGTGTCCATGTCACCCATGTTTGAACGGCTCGCCCTCTTGAGCGACTTGAGATCTTTCACCCATAAGGTAAGGCACCCATGTTTGAATGGCTCGCGACGTGGCGGCTCATCCTCTTGAGTGACCTTAAATCTTTCATCAATAAGGCGGTGACCCATGTTTGAACGGCTAGCAACATGGCGGCTCATCCTCTTAGGTGACATGAAACCTTTCGTCAATAAGGCAGTGCACCCATGTTTGAACGGCTCGCAATGTGGCGGCTCGTCCTCTTGAGTGACTTTAAACCGCCCGCCACTAAGGCGAGGCACCCATGTTTGAACGGCTCACAACATGGCGGCTCCTCCTCTTGGGTGACTTTAACTCTTACGCCGATAAGGTAGTAGCCCTCGGGATCTGGTTGACTTTGTAATGACCCGGGGCTCTCGTTGAAAACGACCAAATGTGTCTCGCCATGTCTATAGCCCCCGAGTCTTAAGTTGACTCGAAGAGGCGGATTGAGAATCTCCCCTGAAGGTTGAGGTTGACTGTGGCGGGTTATAGATGATCCCGTGTAACTTGTTTCGATGATCCGGTTGATGGTTCGTTCCGGCTGGTTGTTGAAGGTAACCAAACTATAGTGGCGGCGACTTGTGCGCCTGTCCATCAGGCGACTCGTGCAGGCGAACACCGCCCTGAGATGTCAATGTAGATTGGACCGTAGGGCAGCGATTCAGATCCGTCCGTTGGGCGTCTCATACTGGTGTATGTGGGCCTTGACGTGTTGATGTAGACATAGAAGTCAGACGTGACATTTGAAGATGGCGTGGTCGCAAGAGACGGTCGTGGCGTGGTAAGCCGGTGCGGTCATAGGAGACGGTCGCGGCGTGGTAAGCCGGTGCGGTCATAGGAGACAGTTGCGGCGTTGTAAGCCGGTGCGGTCTTGAGAGACAGCCACACCGTTGTAAGCCGACGCAGTCGTGAGAGATGACCACGGCGTTGTAAGCCGACGTCTTGATGTAAACCCGACCGTATGAACAGCGGGTTGTACACATCCGTGCGGTAACTTGTCGTAGCACATATGCAGACGCAACCTTCAATGAAGGCGTGCCAGGACCAGACCGTACTCTGGCCATGAGCTAATCGACCTGCGTACATAACGGCATAGCTCGGAGGTGAAAACTTTCAATAATACCCAATTAAATAATAGTTAGAAAAATATCACCTGATTCTTTCTATTGGAAGAAATGTTGACACCGGTGCTGAGCTTCGGAGGAAAACAACGGGAAGGTGTCTGTAGTAAGAGCAGGGCGGGGCGGTCGATGATGTCATGGGCTCTCGACCGTCTCTACGACAGAGCACATCCGCGCCCATCATGGTTGTCGTCAAGCACGTGCACGTCCCGCTGCAGACGGTCATCGTCACACACGTGCGTTTTTTAGATGCTCTATTTCTTTTCTCTGCCTATTTCCTTTTCAGACTCAAAGCCGGAGCAGAACGGCAGCGACTCAATGAGCAAGAAAGGGAAAGGGCGGAGTAGAACGACGGCTAAGCAGGGGCGCAGGCGGCTCAGCGAGGCCAGGGCGAGCAAGTAGGAGCTCGAGCCGGCCGTGGGGGCATCGGCGAGCGGGGTGCAGCTGCGACTGCCGAGTCAGGAGGTGCGCGAGGGAAACAGAGGTCGTAGCAGCGGCCCCCGAGCAGTGGCTCTCGGTGGGGAGTGGTCACAGCGGTGGCTCTCGATGGCGGTGGCAGCTGCAAGGCGCGAAAACGGTCATCAAAGGGTGAGGCGCTCGGTGAGTTGGTGGAGGTGAGGTAGGCCATGGCGGTGACTCAAGGCAGCAGCGGCGGCGGCTCTTGAGCATGGAGAATTGGTGGCGGAGCTGACGCGGCGGAGGCGAGGTGACCGGCGCGGTGACTTGTGGCGGTGGCCAAGGCGCGGGGCGACCCGCACGCACGGTGGCTCGTGGAAGCAGCAGTGCAGGGCAGTTTGTAAGAGCGGCGGCGGCTCGTAGGTACAGCGGCGCTGCGCAGGGCGACCCGCAGGCATAGCAGCTCGCGGGAGTAGCAGCGCAGGACGGCGGCTCGAAGGAACGGGGCCGCAGACCGGCGGCTTGATACCCCACAACTATAGGGGATCGCAACAGTTTTCGAGGGTAAAGTATTCAACCCAAATTTATTGATTCGACACAAGGGGAGCCAAAGAATATTCTCGAGTATTAGCAGTTGAGTTGTCAATTCAACCACACCTGAAAGATTTAGTATCTGCAGCAAAGTTTTAGTAGCAAAGCAATATGGTAGTAATAGTAATAGCGGTAACAGTAGCAGTAGTGATTTGTGTAGCAAGTGTGATAGCAGTAGCGGAAAAGTAACTAAGCAAGAACCAGTATAGGAAAAGCTCGTAGGCATTGGACCGGTGATGGACGATTATGCCAGATATTCATCATGTAACAATTATAACTGTTGGAAATATGCCCTAGAGGCAATAATAAATTGGTTATTATCATATTTCCTTGTTCATGATAATCGTTTATTATCCATGCTATAATTGTATTAATCGGAAACTTAGATGCATGTGTGGATACATAGACAAAACCATGTCCCTAGTATGCCTCTAATAGACTAACTCGTTGATCAAAAGATGGTTAAGGTTTCCTAGCCATGTACATGAGATGTCATTTGATAACGGGATCACATCATTAGGAGAATGATGTGATGGACATGACCCAAACTACAAACGTAGCATATGATCGTGTTAGTTTATTGCTATTGTTTTCTGCATGTCAAGTATGTGTTCCTATGACCATGAGATCATGCAACTCACGGACATCGAACGAGTGCCTTGTGTGTATCAAACATCACAACGTAATTGGGTGACTATAAAGTAACGAGGTTGAACTAGGTATGGAGATACTGACGATCGAATCTCGGGCAAGTAACATACCGAAGAACAAAGGGAACATCATACGGGATTAACTGAATCCTTGACATAGAGGTTCGACCGATAAAGATCTTCGTAGAATATGTAGGAACTAATATGGACATCCAGGTCCCGCTATTGGTTATTGACCGTAGAGGTGTCTCGGTCATGTCTACATAGTTCTCGAACCCGTAGGGTCTGCACACTTAAGGTTCAGTGACGTTTTGGTAGTATAGAGTTATGTATGGTGGTGACTGAAGGTTGTTCGGAGTCCCGGATGAGATCCCATATGTCATGAGGAGCTCTGTAATCGTCCGTAGGTAAAGATTGATATATAGGAAGTCCTATTTTGGTCGCCGGAAAAGTTTCGGGCTCACCGGTAGTGTACCGGGAGTGCCCGTAGTGTACCGAGAGACCATCGGGAGGGGTATTTCAACCCAAGAGGCTACATGGGCTGTGGGAGAGTGAATACCAGCCCTTAGTGGGCTGGTGGAAGTCCCACACAAGGCCCATGCGGCTAGGGAAAGAAAGCCCAAAGAGAAAAGGTGGAAAAAAGGCAAAAAGGCAAAAATAGGGAGGAATCCTAGTCCTACTAGGATTGGAGGTGGAATCCACCTCTCCCACTTGGTTTGGCCGACCCAAGGGCTGTCTATTTGACATCCAAGCCTCCTCCTCTCTTCCTCTTATATATGTTGGGGAACGTCGCATGGGAAACAAAAAATTTCCTACGCACACGCAAACCTATCCATGGTGATGAGCATCTACGAGAGGGAGAGTGGATCTACGTACCCTTGTAGATCGCTAAGCGGAAGCGTTAATAAACGTGGTTGGTGTAGTCGAACGTCTTCGCGATCCAAATCGCCGAGCATCCCGTGATCCAATCACAAACACGATCCGTCCCGATCAAGTGCCGAACGGACGGCACCTCCGCGTTCAGCACACGTGCAACTTGATGACGATCTCCGCCTTCTTGATCCAGCAAGAGGGAGCGGAGAGGAGGAAGAGTTCTCCGGCAGCGTGACGGTGCTCCGGCAATGGTGGTGAAGCTATTCCTGCAGGGCTTCGCCTAAGCACTGCAGAAATCCGATCTAGAGGAGAAACTATGCACTGGGGTCTAGGGTTGCACGTGGAAGAAAGAACTAGTGCCAACCCTAGAAAGCCTCTAGTATATATAGGAGGAGAGGAGGAGGAGAGGGCTGGCGCAAGGGCCAGCCCTTCCTTGGCTTCGGCCGAAGCAATAGGGAGGAGTCCTTCTCCTCCACTAGTAGGATTAGGACTCCTTCCTTATTTAGGCCTTTTGCCCTTTTTCCACCTTTTTCCTTTTGGTATTTTCTTCCCAGCCATATGGGATTTGTGTGTGACTTTTACCAGCCCACTAAGGGCTGGTATTTACACTCCCACAGCCAATGTAGCCTCTTGGGTCGAAATACCCCTCCCGATGGTCTCCCGGTACAATAGCGGCACTCCCGGTACACTACCGATGAGCCTGAAACTTTTCAGGCGACCAAAACAGGACTTCCTATATATAAATCTTTACCTCCGGACCATTCTGGAGCTCCTCGTGACATCCAGGATCTCATCCAGGACTCCGAACAAACTTTGGTCCCCACCTTACATAACTATATACTACCGAAACGTCACCAAACCTTAAGTGTGCAGACCCTGCGGGTTCGAGAACTATGTAGACATGACCGAGACACCTCTACGGTCAATAACCAATGGCGGGACCTGGATGTCCACATTGGTTCCTACATATTCTACGAAGATTTTTATCGGTCGAACCTCTATGTCAAGGATTCAGTTAATCCCGTATAACGTTCCCTTTGTTCTTCGGTATGTTACTTGCCCGAGATTCGATCGTCGGTATCTCCATACCTAGTTCAACCTCGTTACCGGCAAGTCTCTTTACTCGTTCCGTAATACAAGATCCCGCAACTAACACTTAGTCACGTTGCTTGCAAGGCTTGTTGTGATGTTGTATTACCAAGTGGGCCCTGAGATACCTCTCCGTCACACGGAGTAACAAATCCCAGTCTTGATCCATGCCAACTCAACAGACACCCTCGGAGATACCTGTAGAGCACCTATATAGTCACCAAGTTACGTTGCAACGTTTGATACACACAAGGCACTCCTCCGGTGTCAGTGAATTACATGATCTCATGGTCATAGGAACATATACTTGACATGCAGAAAACAGTAGCAATAAACTGACACGATCATTACGCTACGTTTGTAGTTTGGGTCTTGTCCATCACATCATTCTCCCAATGATGTGATCCCATTATCAAATGACATCTCATGTCCATGGCTAGGAAACTTTCACCATCTTCTGATCAACGAGCTAGTTCACTAGAGGCATACTAGGGACATAGTGTTTTGTCTATGTATCCACACATGTATCTATGTTTCCGTTCAATACAATTATAGCATGGATAATAAACAATTATCATGAACAAGGAAATATGATAATAACTAATTTATTATTGCCTCTAGGGCATATTTCCAACAGTCTCCCACTTGCACTAGAGTCAATAATCTAGTTCACATCACCATGTGATTCGCATTGTTATGAATCTAACACCCAATGAATTTTGGGCTCGATCATGCATTGCATGTGAGAGAGGTCTTATAGTCAACGGGTCTGCGACATTCAGGTTCGTGTGTACTTTGCAAATCTCTATGTCAAACTGTAAACACTGCTTCCACACTCCACTTGGTACTATTCCAAATGGCTTCTCCACTATACGTATCCAGATTGCTTCTACGAGTTATCCGGATCGGTGTTAAAGCTTGCATCGACGTAACTCTTTACGACGAACTCTTTACCACCTCCATAATCGAGAAACATCTCCTTAGTTCTCTGGTTACTAAGGATAATCTTGACCGCTGTCCAGTGATCCACTCCTGGATCACCCTTGTACCCCTTGAGAACTCATGGCAAGGCACACACCAGGTGCGGTACACAACATGGCATAATACAGAGCCTATGGCTAAGGCATAGGGAACGACGTTTGTCCTTTCTCTTTCTTTTGCCGTTGTCGAGCTTTGAGTCTCACTCAACTTCACACCTTACAAATCAGGTGAGAACTCTTTCTCTGACTGATCCATTTTGAACTCTTTCAAAATCTTGTCAAGGTATGTACTCATTGAAAGTATCATCAAGCATCTTGATCTATCTCTATAGATCTTGATGCTCAAGAATTAGGCAGCTTTATCCAGGTCTTCCTTTGAAAATCACTTTCCAAAACAACCGTTTATGCTTTTCAGAAATTCTACATTATTTCCGATCAACAATATGTCATCCACATACACTTATCAGAAATTCTATAGTGCTCCCACTCACTTTATTGTAAATACAAGTTTCTCGTAAACTTTGTATGAACAACAAAACTTTGATCACCTCGTCAAAGTGTATATTCCAACTCCGATATGCTTGCTTTAGTCGATAGAAGGATCATTGAAGCTTGCACACCTTTTAGCATCCTTAGGACTAAAAAAACCTTCTGGTTGTATCACATACAACCTTTCCTCAAGTAAACCGTTAAGGAAATGATGTTTTGACATCCATCTGCCAGATTTCATAATTGAAAAATGCAGCAACTGCTAACATTACTCCAACAGACTTTAGCATCGCTACGAGTGAGAAAGTCTCATCGTAGTAAAGTCCTTGAACTTGTCACAAACATCTTTGCAACAAGTCGAGCTTTACAAATGGCGACATTTACCATCTGTGTCTGTCTTCATTTTAAAGATCCATTTGCACTCAACGACCTGCCGTCGAACGAGCAAGTCTACCAAAATCTATACTTGGTTTTCATACATGGATCCTATCTCGGATTTCATGGTCTCTAACCATTTGTCGGAATCCGGGCCCATCATCGCTTCTCCACAGCTCGTAGGTTCATCGTTGTCCCACAACATGACCTCCAAGACAAGGTTGTCGTACCGCTCAGGAGCAGTACACATCCTTGTCGACCTACGAGGTTCGACAGTAACTTGATCCGAAGCTTGATGATCATCATCATTAACTTCCTCTTCAACTAATGTAGGCTTCACAGAAACATCTTCCTGCGCTGCGATACTCTCTGGTTGAACAAAGGTTCAACAACCTCATCAAGTTCCATCTTCCTCCCACTCAATTCTTTCGAGAGAAACCTTTTCTCGAGAAAGGATCCAGTTTTAGCAACAAATACTTCATGCTTGGATCTGAGATAGCAGGTTCACCTAACTGTTCTTTAGGTTATTCTATGAAGATGCATTTGTCCGCTTTGGGTTCGAGCTCATTAGGCGAAAACATTTTCCACACGAGCGTCGCAGCCCCAAACATCAAGAAATGACAGCTTAGGCTTCTATCAAACCATAATTCACACGGTGTCATCTCAACAGATTTAGATAGAGCCCTATATAAAGTGAATGTAGTTGTCTCTAATGCATAACCCCAAAATTATAGTAACAAAACGATAAGAGACATCATAGCACGCACCATATCCAATAGAGCACGACTATGACGTTCAGACACACCATCACACTATGGTGTTCCTAGTGGCCTGAGCTGTGAAACAACTTTCACATTGTCTAAAGTTGTATGCCAAACTCGTAACTCGGATATTTATCTCCACGATCATATCGCAGACATTTTTATCTTCTTGCCACGATGATCTTAAACTTCACTCTGAATTTGCTTGAACCTTTCAAACGATTCAGACTTGTGTTTCATTAAGTAAATATACATTGTATCTACTCAAATCATCAGTGAAGATAAGAAAATAATGATATCCACCGCACGCTACAAGACTCATTGGATTGCATACATCAACATGTATCATTTCCAATAAATCACTTGCCCGCTCCATCAATCCGAAAACGGGGTCCTTAGTCATCTTGACCAAGAAGCATGGTTCGCATGTCTCAACCGATTCGAAATCGAATGAGTCCAAAGATCCATCAACATGGAGTTTCTTCATGCGATTTATACCAATATGACATTTTAGCGGCAGTGCCACAAGTATGTGGTGCTATCATTATTAACTTTGTATCCTTTGGCATCAATGTTATTGAACAAGTGTACTACTATGATCAAGATTCAACAAACCATTTTCACGAGGCGTATGACCATTGAAGGTATTATTCACGTAAACAGAATAACCATTATTCTCTGACTTAAATGAATAATCATATTGCAACAAACATGATCTAATCACGTTCATGCTCAACGCAAACACCAAATAACATTTATTTAGGTTCTTCACTAATCCCGAAGGTAGAGAGAGCGTGCGATGTTGATCACATCAACCTTGGAAACATTTCCAACACATATCGTCACCTCACCCTTAGCTAGGTCTCCGTTTGTTCCATAACTTTTATTTCGAGTTACTAACATTTAGCAACTGAACCGGTATCCAATACCCAGGTGCTACTAGGAGTACTAGGTACACATCAATAACACGTATATCAAATATACGTTGTCAACATTGCCGGCCTTCTTATCTACCAAGTATCTAGGGTTGTTCCGCTTCAACGACCACTCTCCTCATAATCGAAGCACTTAGTCTCGGGTTTGGGTTTAACTTTGGGTTGCTTCATTGGAGCAGCAACTGACTTGCCATCCATGAAGTTTCCCTCCTTGCCCTTGCCCTTATGGAAACTAGTGGTTTTACTAACCATCAACACTTTGACGCTTCTTATTGATTTCTACCTTCGCGGTGTCAAACATCGCGAACAGCTCAGGGATCAATATTACTATCCCTGACACTTTATAGTTCATCACCAAGTTCTAGTAGCTTAGTGACAGTGACTTGGAGAATTATATCAATCACTATCTTCTCAGGAAGATAAAACTCCCACTCGATTCAAGCAATTGAAGCACCCAGACAATCTGAGCACATGCTCAACGATTGAGCTATTCTCTTTCATCTTGCAGGCAAAGAATCTTGTTGGAGATCTCATATCTCGCAACACGGGCACGAGCCTGAGATCCTAATTTCATCTCTTAGAAACATCTCATATGTTCCGTGACGTTCAAAACGTTTCGGAGCCTCAATTCTAAGCTATAATGCATGACGCACTAAACTATCAAGTAGTCATCACAACGTGTCTGTCAGATGTTCACAACATCTACAGACAACGCTACAGGGGTTGGTGCACCGAGCGGTGCATTAAGGACATAAGCCTTCTGTGCAGCAATGAGGACAATCCTTAGATCACAGACCCAGTCCGCAATATTGCTACCATCATCTTCAAACTCTATTTCTCTAGGAACATATAAAAATACAAGGGAGCTACAGCATGAGCTAGTAATCTACAACATAATTTGCAAAGACACAACTGACTATGTTCATGATAATGAGTTCAATTAATCATATTACTTAAGAACTCAAATTGACATCCCTCCGGTCATTCGAGTGATACATGATCCAAATTCACCAACTAAAGTCCGATCATCACGTGAGTTGAGGTGGCTTCAATGGTGAACATCATCATGTTGATCATATCTACTATATGACTCATGTTCGACCTTTCGGTCTCTTGTGTTCCAAGGCCATGTCTGTACATGCTAGGCTCGTCAAGTTTAACCCGAGTGTTCTGCATGTGCAACACTGGCTTGCACCCGTTGTATGTGAATGTAGAGTCTATCACACCCGATCATCATGTGGTGTCTCGACACGACGAACTTTCGCAACGGTGCACACTCGGGGAGAACACAATTTATCTTGAAATTAAGTGAGGGATCACCTTATAATGCTACCGTCGTCCTAAGCAAAACAAGGTGCATAAAAGGATTAACATCACATGCAAATCATAAGTGACATAATATGGCCATGAACTTGTGCTCTTGATCTCCATCTAGAAAGCACCGGCATGATCTCCATTGTCACCGGCATGACACCATGATCTCCATCATCTTGATCTCCATCAACGTGTCGCCATCTGGGTTGTCGCGCCCAACATGCTTCTACTACTATTGCTACCGTTTAGCGATAAATTAAAGCATTACATAGCGCTTAATTATTGACACGCAGGCCATAAAATAATTAAAGACAACCCCATGGCTCCAGCCGGTTGCCGTACTCATCGTCATGCAAGTCGTGATAATCTATACATCACATGATCATCTCATACACCACATATATCACATCATGTAATTGGCCATATCACATCACAACATACCCGGCAAAAACAAGTTAGACGTCCTCTAATTGTTGTTGCATGTTTTACGTGGCTGCTACGAGTATCTAGCAAGAACAATTCTCACCTACGCATAAACCACAACGGTGATACATATGTTGCTTTTCAACCTTCTCAAGGACCTCCTTTGTCGAATCTGGTCCAACTAAAGTAGGAGAAACTGGCACCCACTAGCCATCTTTTGCAACAAGTGCAGTTGAGGGAACCGGTCTCTCGTAAGCGTACGAGTAAGGTTGGTCCGGGCCGCTTCATCCCACAATACCGCTGAACCAAAACATGACCAAGGGAGGAAGCAATCTAATCATCAACGCCCACAAACATTTTGTGTTCTACTCGAGATCTCATCTACACATAGACCTAGCTCATGATGCCACTGTCGGGGAACGTCGCATGGGAAACAAAAAATTTCCTACGCACACGCAAACCTATCCATGGTGATGAGCATCTACGAGAGGGAGAGTGGATCTACGTACCCTTGTAGATCGCTAAGCAAAAGCATTAATAAACGTAGTTGGTGTAGTCAAATGTCTCCACGATCCAAATCGCCGAGCGTCCCGCGATCCAATCACGAACACGATCCGTCCCGATCAAGTGCCGAACGGACGGCACCTCCGCGTTCAGCACACGTGCAGCTTGATGACGATCTCCGACTTCTTGATCCAGCAAGAGGGAGTGGAGAGGAGGAATAGTTCTCCGGCAGCGTGACGGCGCTCCGGCAATGGTGGTGGAGCTATTCCTGCAGGGCTTCGCCTAAGCACTGGAGAAATCCGATCTAGAGGAGAAACTATGCATTGGGGTCTAGGGTTGCACGTGGAAGAAAGAACTAGTGCCAAACCCTAGAAACCCTCTAGTATATATAGGAGGAGAGGAGGAGGAGAGGGCTGGCGCAAGGGCCAGCCCTTCCTTGGCTTCAGCCGAAGCAATAGGGAGGAGTCCTTCTCCTCCACTAGTAGGATTAGGACTCCTTCCTTATTTAGGCCTTTTGCCCTTTTTCCACCTTTTTCCTTTTGGTATTTTCTTCCCAGCCATATGGGCTTTGTGTGTGACTTTTACCAGCCCACTAAGGGCTGGTATTTACACTCTCACAGCCCATGAAGCCTCTTGGGTCGAAATACCCCTCCTGGTGGTCTCCCGGTACACTACCGGCACTCCCGGTACACTACCGATGAGCCCAAAACTTTTCCGGCGACCAAAACAGGACTTCCTATATATTAATCTTTATGTATGGACCATTCCGGAGCTCCTCGTGACGTCCAGGATCTCATCCAGGACTCCGAACAAACTTCGGTCCCCACCATACATAACTCTATACTACCGAAACGTCACCAAACCTTAAGTGTGCAGACCCTACGGGTTCGAGAACTATGTAGACATGACCGAGACACCTCTATGGTCAATAACCAATGGCGGGACCTGGATGTCCACATTGGTTCCTACATATTCTACGAAGATCTTTATCGGTCGAACCTCTATGTCAAGGATTTAGTTAATCCTGTATGATGTTCCCTTTGTTCTTCGGTATGTTACTTGCCCGAGATTCGATCGTCGGTATCTCCATACCTAGTTCAACCTCGTTACCGGCAAGTCTCTTTACTCGTTCCTTAATACAAGATCCCACAAATAACACTTAGTCACATTGCTTGCAAGGCTTGTTGTGATTTTGTATTACCGAGTGGGCCCTGAGATACCTCTCCGTCACACGGAGTAACAAATCCCAGTCTTGATCCATGCCAACTCAACAGACACCCTCGGAGATACCTGTAGAGCTCCTTTATAGTCACCCAGTTACGTTGCGACGTTTTATACACACAAGGCATTCCTCCGGTGTCAGTGAGTTACATGATCTCATGGTCATAGGAACATATACTTGACATGCAGAAAACAGTAGCAATAAACTGACACGATTATTATGCTACGTTTGTAGTTTGGGTCTTGTCCATCACATCATTCTCCCAATGATGCGATCCCGTTATCAAATGACATCTCATGTCCATGGCGAGGAAACTTTAGCCATCTTTTGATCAACGAGCTAGTTCACTAGAGGCTTACTAGGGACATAGTATTTTGTCTATGTATCCACACATGTATCTATGTTTCCATTCAATACAATTATAGCATGGATAATAAACGATTACCATGAACAAGGAAATATGATAATAACTAATTTATTATTGCCTCTAGGGCATATTTCCAACCATATATACTAGAGGTTTTAGGGTTTTTGGCACCTGATTTTCAGCCACGTGCTACTCGTTCCTCTAGTGCATAGTTTCTCCTCTAGATCGGTTTTCTGCAGTGCTTAGGCGAAGCCCTGCTGGAATAGCTCCACCACCATCGCCGGAGCGCCGTCACGTTGCCGGAGAACTCTTCCACCTCTCTACTCCCTCTTGCTGGATTAAGAAGGCGGAGATCGTCATCAAGCTGTACGTGTGCTGAACGCGGAGGTGTCGTCCGTTCGACGCTAGATCGGAAGGACCGTGATCAAGATCACGAGATGGATCATGATGAGATCGCGGGACGGATCGTGATGAGTTCGCGGGACGGATTGTGATTGGATCATGGGATGGATCGTGATGAGATCGCGGGACGCACGGAGATTTGGATCGCGAAGACGTTCGACTACACCAACCGCGTTTCTTAACGCTTCCCGCTTAGCGATCTACAAGGGTATGTAGATCCACTATCCCTCTCGTAGATGCTCACCACCATGGATAGATCTTGCGTGTGCGTAGGAAATTTTTTGTTTCCCATGCGACATTCCCCAACAGTGGCGTCATGAGCTAGGTCTATGTGTAGATGAGATCTCGAGTAGAACACAAAAGGTTTGTGGGCGTTGATGCTTAGATTGCTTCCTCCCTTGGTCAGATTTTAGTTTAGAGGTATTGTGAGATGAAGAGGTCTGGACCAACATTACTCGTACGCTTACGAGAGACCGCTTCCCTCTACTGCAACTTGTTGCATAGATGGCTTGCGGGTGACAGTTTCCCTCACTTTAGTTGGATCGGATTCGACAAAGTTGGTCCTTGAGAAGGTTGAAAAGCAACTAGTGTATCACCGTGGTGGTTTTTGCGTAGATGAGAATAGTTCTTGCTAGATACCCGTAGCAGCCACGTAAAACATGCAACAACAATTAGAGGACGTCTAACTTGTTTTTGTAGGGTATGTTGTGATGTGATATGGCCAATTACATGATGTGATATATGTGATGTATGAGATGATCATGTGATGTATAGATTATCACGACATGGATGTCGATGAGTATGGCAACTGGCAGGAGCCATAGGGTTGTTTTTACTTATTGTATGACCTGCGTGTCAATCATTAAGCGCTATGTAATGCTTTACTTTATCGCTAAACGGTAGCAATAGTAGTAAAAGCATGCTGGGCGCGACAACCCCGATGGCGACACATTGATGGAGATCAAAGATGATGGAGATCATGGTGTCGTGCCGGTGACGATGGAGATCATGTCGGTGCTTTCTAGATGGAGATCAAAAGCACAAGTTCATGGCCATATCATGTCACTTATGATTTGCATGTGATGTTAATCCTTTTATGCACCTTGTTTTGCTTAGGACGACAATAGCATTATAAGGTGATCCCTCACTTAATTTCAAGATGAATTGTGTTCTCCCCGAGTGTGCACCGTTGCGAAAGTTCGTCGTGTCAAGACACCACGTGATGATCGGGTGTGATAGACTCTACATTCACATACAACGGGTGCAAGCCAGTGTTGCACATGTAGAACACTCGGGTTAAACTTGACGAGCCTAGCATGTACAGACATGGCCTCGGAACACACGAGACCGAAAGGTCGAACATGCATCATATAGTAGATATGATCAACATGATGATGTTCACCATTGAAACCACCTCAACTCACGTGATGGTCGGACTTGGGTTGGTAAATTTGGATCATGTATAGATATGAGACTCATGCCCGTGTTGCGAGATATGAGATCTCCAACAAGATTCTTTGCCTGCAAGATGAAAGAGAATAGCTCAATCGTTGAGCATGTGCTCAGATTGTCTAGGTGCTACAATCATTTGAATCGAGTGGGAGTTGATCTTCCAGATAAGATAGTGATTGATATAGTTATCCAAGTCACAGTCACTAAGTTACTAGAACTTGGTGATGAACTATAAAATGTCAGGGATAGAAAGAATGATCCATGAGATGTTCGCGATGTTTTGGCACCGCGAATGTAGAAATCAAGAAGGAGCGTCAAGTGTTGATGGTTAGAAAAACCACTAGTTTCGAGAAGGGCAAGGGTAAGGAGGGAAACTTCATGGATGGAAAGTCAGCTGCTGCTCCAGTGAAGCAACCCAAAGTTAAACCCAAACCCGAGACTAAGTGCTTCGATTATGAGGAGAGCGGTCGCTAAAGCGGAACAACCCTAGATACTTGGTAGATAAGAAGGTTGGCAGCATCGACAGAAGTATATTTGATATACGTGTTATTGATGTGTACCTTGCTAGTACTCCTAGTAGCACCTGGGTATTGGATACCGGTTCGGTTGCTAAATGTTAGTAACTCGAAATAAAAGCTACGGAACAAATGTAGAACTAGCTAAGGGTGAGGTGACGATGTGTGTTGGAAATGTTTCCAAGGTTGATGTGATCAACATCGCACGCTCTCTCTACCTTCGGGATTAGTGACGAACCTAAATTAATGTTATTTGGTGTTTTGCGTTGAGCATGAACATGATTAGATCGTGTTTTTGCAACATAGTTATTCATTTATGTTAGAGAATAATGGTTATTCTGTTTACATGAATAATACCTTGAATGGTCTTGCACCCAGTGAGAATGGTTTGTTGAAATCTTGATCGTAGTAATACACATGTTCATAACATTGATGCCAAAAGATACAAAGTTAATAATGATAGTACCACATACTTGTGGCACTGCCGCTAAATGTCATATTGGTATAAAGCGCATGAAGAAACTCCATGCTGATGGATTTTTGGACTCATTCGATTTTGAATCGGTTGAGACATGCGGACCATGCTCTTGGATAAGATGACTAAAGCCCCGTTTTCCGGTTTAATGGAGCGGGCAAGTGATTTATTGGAAATGATACATGAGTGATGTATGCAATCCAATGAGTCTTGTAGCGTGTGGTGGATATCGTTATTTTCCTACCTTCACTGATGATTTATGTAGATATAGTGTATGTTTACTTAATGAAACACAAAGTCTGAATCGTTTGAAAAGTTCAAGCAAATTCAGAGTGAAGTTTAAAAATCATCGTGACAAGAAGATAAAAAAAATGTCTGGGATATGATCGTGGAGATAAATATCTGAGTTACTAGTTTGGCATACAACTTTAGACAATGTGAAAGTCGGTTCACAACTAACGCCACCTGGAACACTATATTGTGATGGTGTGTCCGAACGTCATAGTCACGCTCTATTGGATATGGTGCGTGCTATGATGTCTCTTATCGTTTTGTTAGATAATTTTGGGGTTATGCATTAGAGACAACTTCATTCACTTTAACATAGGGCACCATCTAAATCCGTTGAGATGACACCGTGTGAATTATGGTTTGATAGAAACCAAAGTTGTCATTTCTTAATGTTTGGGGCTGCGACGCTCATGTGGAAAATGTTTTCCCCTAATGAGCTCGAACCCAAAGCGGACAAATGCATCTTCATGGAATAACCAAAGAACAGTTAGGTGAACCTTCTATCTCACATCTAGGCATAAAATGTTTGTTGCTAAAACTGGGCCCTTTCTCGAGAAAAAGTTTCTCTCGAAAGAATTGAGTGGGAGGAAGATGGAACTTCAAGAGGTTGTTGAACCTTTGTTTCAACCAGAGAGTAGCGCAGCGCAGAAAGATGTTTATGTGGTACCTACGTCAGTTGAAGAGGAAGTTAATGATGATGATCATGAAGCATCGGATCAAGTTACTATCAAACCTCGTAGGTCGACAAGGACGTGTACTGCTCCTGAGTGGTACGACAACCTTTTCTTAGAGGTCATGTTGTTAGACAACGATGAACCTACGAGCTATGGAGAAGCGATGATGGGCCCGGATTCTGACTAATGGTTAGAGGCCATGAAATCCGAGAAAGGATCCATGTATGAAAACCAAGTACAGACTTTGGTAGACTTGCTCGTTGGATGGAAGGTTGTTGAGTACAAATGGATTTTTAAAATGAAGACAGACGCTGATGTTAAATGTCACCATTTGTAAAGCTTGACTTGTTGCAAAGATGTTTGTGACAAGTTCAAAGAGTTAACTGCGATGAAACTTTCTCACTCGTAGCGATGCTAAAGTCTGTTGGAATTATGTTAGCATTTGCTGCATTTTTCAATTATGAAATCTGGCAAATGGATGTCAAAAACATCGTTTCCTTAACGGTTTACTTGAGGAAAGGTTGTATGTGATACAACCAGAAGGTTTTGTCAGTCCTAAGGATGCTAAAAGGTGTGCAAGCTTCAGTGATCCTTCTATGGACTGAAGCAAGCATCTCGGAGTTGGAATATACACTTTGATGATGTGATCAAAGTTTTGTAGTTTATACAAAGTTTACGAGAAACTTGTATTTACAATAAAGTGAGTGGGAGCACTATAGAACTTTTGATAAGTATATGTGGATGACATATTGTTGATTGGAAATGGTATAGAATTTCTGAAAAGCATGAAGGGTTGTTCGAAAAGAGTTTTTCAAAGGAAGACCTGGATAAAGCTACCTAATTGTTGAGTATCAAGATCTATAGAGATGATAAAGATGCTTGACGAGACTTTCAATGAGTACATACCTTGACAAGATTTTGAAAGATTTTAAAATGGATCAGTCAGAGAAAGAGTTCTCGCCTGATTTGTAAGGTGTGAAGTTGAGTGAGCCTCAAAGCTCGACCACGGCAAAAGAAAGAGAAAGGACGAACATCGTCCCCTATGACTTAGCCATAGGCTGTGTATAGTATGTCATACTGTGTACCGCACCTGTGTGTGCCTTGCCATGAGTCCGTCAAGGGGTACAAGAGTGATCCAGGAGTGGACCACTGGACAGCGGTCAATATTATCCTTAGTGACTAAAAGACTAAGGAATTGTTTCTCGATTATGGAGGTGATAAAGGGTTCGTCGTAAAGAGTTACGTCAATGCAAGCCTTAACACTAATCCGACTGACTCGTAGTAGCAATCTGGATACGTATAGTGGAGCAGCCATTTGGAATAGTACCAAGTGGAGTGTGGTAGCAGTGTTTACAGTTTGACATAGAGATTTGCAAAGTACACACGGATCTGAACGTCACAGACCCGTTGACTATAAGACCTCTCTCACATGCAAAGCATGATCGAACCCCAGAACTCATTGGGTATTAGATTCATAACAATGCGAATCACATGGTGATGTGAACTAGATTATTGACTCTAGTGCAAGTGGGAGATTGTTGGAAATATGCCATAGAGGCAATAATAAATTGGTTATTATCATATTTCCTTGTTCATGATAATCGTTTATTATCCATGCTATAATTGTATTAATCGGAAACTTAGATGCATGTGTGGATAAATAGACAAAACCATGTCCCTAGTATGCCTCTAATAGACTAGCTCGTTGATCAAAAGATGGTTAAGGTTTCCTAGCCATGGACATGAGATGTCATTTGATAACGGGATCACATCATTAGGAGAATGATGCGATGGATGAGACCCAAACTACAAACATAGCATATGATCGTGTTAGTTTATTGTTACTGTTTTCTGCATGTCAAGTATGTGTTCCTATGACCATGAGATCATGCAACTCACGGACATCAGAGGAGTGACTTGTGTGTTTCAAACGTCACAACGTAATTGGGTGACTATAAAGGTGCTCTACAGGTATCTCCGAGGGTGTCTGTTGAGTTTGCATGGATCAAGACTAGGATTTGTTACTCCGTGTGACGAAGAGGTATCTCAGGGCCCACTCGGTAATACAACATCACAATAAGCCTTGCAAGCAATGTGACTAAGTGTTAGTCACGGGATCTTGTATTACGGAACGAGTATTGAGACTTGCCAGTAACGAGGTTGAACTAGGTATGGAGATACCGACGATCGAATCTTGGGCAAGTAACATACCAAAGAACAAAGGGAACATCATACGGGATTAACTGAATCCTTGACATAGAGGTTCGACCGATAAATATCTTTGTAGAATATGTAGGAACCAATATGTACATCCAGGTCCCGCTATTGGTTATTGACCATAGAGGTGTCTCGGTCATGTCTACATAGTTCTCGAACCCGCAGGGTCAGCACACTTAAGGTTCGGTGACGTTTTGGTAGTATAGAGTTATGTATGGTGGTGACCGAAGGTTGTTCGGAGTCCCGGATGAGATCCTGGACATCACGAGGATCTCCGGAATGGTCCGGAGGTAAAGATTTATATATAGGAAGTCCTATTTTGGTCGCCGGAAAAGTTTCGGGCTCATCGGTAGTGTACCGGGAGTGCCGGTAGTGTACCGGGAGACCATCGGGAGGGGTATTTTGACACAAGAGGCTAAATGGGCTGTGGGAGAGTGAATACCAGCCCTTATTGGGCTGTTGGAAGTCCCACACAAGTCCCATGCGGCTAGGGAAAGAAATTCCAAAGAGAAAAGGTGGAAAAAAGGCAAAAAGGCAAAAATAGGGAGGAATCCTAGTCCTACTAGGATTGGAGGTGGAATCCACCTCTCCCACTTGGTTTGGCCGACCCTAGGGCTGTCTCTTTGACAGACAAGCCTCCTCCTCTATTACTCTTATATATACTAGAGGTTTTAGGGTTTTTGGCACCTGATTTTCAGCCACGTGCTACCCGTTCCTCTAGTGCATAGTTTCTCCTCTAGATTGGTTTTCTGCAGTGCTTAGGCAAAGCCCTTCCAGAATAGCTCCACCACCATCGCCGGAGTGCCGTCACGCTACCGGAGAACTCTTCCACCTCTCCGCTCCCTCTTTTTGGATCAAGAAGGCGGAGATCATCATCGAGCTGTACGTGTGCTGAACGCGGAGGTGTCGTCCGTTCGGCGCTAGATCAGAAGGACCGTGATCAAGATCGCGAGACGGATCGTGATGAGATCGCGGGACGGATTTTGATGAGTTCGCGGGACGGATCGTGATTGGATCACGGGACGGATCATGATGATATCGCAGGACGCACGGAGATTTGGATCGCGAAGACGTTCGACTACACCAACCGCGTTTCTTAATGCTTCCCGCTTAGCGATCTACATGGGTATATAGATCCACTATCCCTCTCGTAGATTCTCATCACCATGGATAGATCTTGCATGTGCGTAGGAAAAATTTTGTTTCCCATGCGACGTTCCCCAACAATAACATAGGGTAATATATAACTAGCTCCAGTTCGTCAATGTAATGTAGGCATGTATTCCGTATATAGTCATACATGCTTAGGGAAAAGAACTTGCATGACATCTTTCGTCCATCCCTCTCGTCGCAGCGGGATCCTAATGGAAACTAAGGGATATTAAGGTCTCCTTTTAATAGAGTACCGGAACAAAGCATTAACACATGGTGAATACATAGAATCCTCATACTATGGTCATCTCCGGGAGTGGTTCCGGCTATTGTCACTCCGGGGTTGCCGGGTCATAACACATAGTAGGTAACTACAACTTGCAAAATAGCATCAAGAACACTCATATATTGCTGAAAACACAATAGGTTCAGATCTGAAATCATGGCATTCGGGCCCTAGTTACAAGCATTAAGCATAGCAAAGTAGTAGCAACATCAATCTTAGAAAATAGGGAATATTAGGGATCAAAACCCCTTCAAACTAACTCGATTACATGATAGATCTCATCCAACTCATCACCATCCAGCAAGCCTACGATAATATTACTCACGAATGGTGAAGAGCATCATGAAATTGGTGATGGAGGATGGTTGATGACGACGATGGCTTCGATTTCCACTCCCCGGAGCCCAAAACAGACTCTAGATCTGCCCTCCCGAGGAAGAACAGGTGGTGGCGGCGGCTCCGTATCATAAAACGCTAATCTTTCTTCTTGATTTTTTCTGGGACGAATAGGGTTATATGGAGCTGGAGAGGAGGTCGGAGGAGCCACGTGGGCCCCACGAGCCTGCCAGGCATGGCCAGGGGGGGCGCGGCTGGTGGGCTCATGGCCCACTGGTAGCCGCTCTCCGGTTGATTCTTTCGCCAGTATTTTTTATATATTCCACAAAAATTCCTCATAAATTTTCAGGTCATTCCGAGAACTTTTATTTCTGCACAAAAACAACACCATGGCAGTTCTGCTGAAAACAACGTCAGTCCGGGTTAGTTCCATTCAAATCATGCAAATTAGAGTCCAAAACAAGGGCAAAAGAGTTTGGAAAAGTAGATATATTGGAGACGTATCAACTCCCCCAAGCTTAAAGCCTTGCTTGTCCTCAAGCAATTCAGTTGATAAACTGAAAGAGACAAAGAAAAACTTTTACAAACTCTGTTTGATCTTGTTGTTGTAATTATGTCTAACTCATATTGAGATTTTCAGCAAGATCATAAGCTAACCACATAAGCAATGACATAAAGGTCTCACGGTATACTCATATCATGGCATAATCAACTAGCGAGTAATAATAATAAGTGTCAAACGTCAACACTTCAATCAAAACAATCATGATATAATATGAATAGATGGTATCTCGCTAGCCCTTTCTGAGACCGCAAAACATAAATGCAGAGCACCTTCAAAGACCAAGAGCTGACTAGAAATTATAATTCATGGCAAAGAAGATCCCGTCATAGTCATACTCAATATCAACTAATAGCAAAGCATACAAATGACGGAGGTGATGTCTAACTGGTGCTTTTAATAGGAAGAGGATGACTCAACAGAAATGTAAATAGATAGGCTCTTCGCAGAGGGAAGCATTGATTCGCAGAGGTGCCAGAGCTCAAGCTTTTTAAAACAGAGATAAATGATTTTTGAGGTGGCATGCTTTCATTGTCAACGCAATGACCAAGAGTTTTCACCATCTTCCATGCTACACGTATTATAGGCGATTCCCAAACAGAATAGTAAAGTTTTGACTCCCCCACCACCGATCAATCACACTCCACGACTAGCCGAATCCTTGGGTGCCATCCATACCAACAACAATCCAGGGGGAGTTTTGTTTGCAATTATATTTTTATTTGATTTGAGCATGGAACTGGGCATTCCGATTACCGGCCCCTTTCTCGTGAATGATAGTGAATAAACACATATCGAGGATAACACGCCTAGCATGGAAGATACTGACCGCCCCTTGTCACAACATGAGCGGTTCGGGCATACAAAACTTATTATTATTCGAAGGTTTAGAGAATGGCACATGCAAATTTACTTGGAACGGCGGGTAAATACTGCATATAGGTAGGTATGGTGGACTCATATGAAACAACTTTGGGTTTAGGAAGTGGATGCACAAGCAGTATTCCCGCTTAGTACAAGTGAAGGCTAGCAAAAGACTGGGAAGCGACCAACTAGAGAGCGACAACAGTCATCAACATGCATTGAGATTAACCAACATTGAGTGCAAGCATGAGTAGGATATAAATTACCGTGAACATGAATAGCGTAGAGGCTATGTTGATTTTGTTTCAACTACATGCGTGAACATGTGCCAAGTCAAGCCACGTGAATCATTCAAAGGAGGATACCATCCTATCATACTACATCACAATCACTTAAAATTCATGTTGGCATCCAAGACAAACCATTATAAGCTCCTACCTAATTAAGCATGGCATAAGAAACTATGATCTCTAAGTTGTCATTGCAAACATGTTTCTCTCATAACAATGTTGAATTAGGAACGATGAGCTAGTCATATTTACAAAAACAAAATAGGTCGAGTTCATACCAGCTTTTCCAAGCTCAGTCACTTCATCATATATCGTCATTATTGCCTTTCACTTGCAAGACCGAATGATGTAAATAATAATAAGAGTGTTCGTGCATTGGACTAAGCTGGAATCTGCAAGCAAACTTAGAGGAGAAGACAAGGTGATATGGCTCTTTGATGGATGAACAATAATGCATATGAGAGCCACTAATCATTTCAATCATGGTCTTCTACCTCAACCCAAAGAAAAAGAAAACTATTTACACGGGGAAGCTCCTAACAAGCAAAAGAAGAACGGGAAAATCTTTTTGGGTTTTCTTTTTAGTTACTACCTAGCATGCAAGACTATAAAGTTATAACAATTTTTTTGTTTTTTTCTCATTTTTAAATTTTTTGGATTTTTCTCAAGTTAACCAAACACATAATAAGAATGCGAGAAAAGAAAATAAACTAGCATGCATGATATAATGAAAAAGTGTGAACACCGACTATCTAAGTGAATGTGTGAACATGAATATAAAGTCGGTGAGAAACACGTAGTCCCCCAAGCTTAGGCTTTTGGTGTCCTTGAATTTGTCTTGGGATGCCTTGGGCATCCCCAAGCTTAGGCTCTTACCACTCTTTATTCCATTGTCCATAAGAACATCACCCAAAACTTGAGAACTTCACAACACAAAACTTAAACAGAAACTCGTGATAGCATTAGCATAAGAAAACAAACCACCAACTTTTTAGGTACTATAGTAAACTTTAATTTCCATTTAGATTGATGTTATATTACTGTATTCTCACTTCTCCATGGCTCGTACCCCCGGATACTACTCATAGTTTCATCAAATAAGCAATCAACACAACAAAAACAGAATCTGTCAAAAACAGAACAGTCTAGAGAAATCTGTATATTTCGTATACCTCTGTTAACTAAAAAATTATGAAAAAATTATGAAAATTAGGGAAATTTGCATATCAATCAGCAAAAAAAGAATCAACTCAAAAGCACTTTCTGGCTAGAAATGGATAATAATTTCGTGAACACAAAGTTTATGTCTTTTTCCAGCGTGATTAAACAACTATCACCAAAACTAATCATAAAGGTTCTACTTGGCACAAACACTAATTAAAACATAAAAAACACAATCATAAAAGAATCATGATGGTGTTAACTCAACAAAATAGAAAGTAAAAGTTGGGAGCAGAAGATTGTGACTTCTAGATTCATCCATCTCATGGTCATCAAAAGAAATCCATCAGTGAGGTTGATCAAGTCTCCTTGACAAACTTTTTTCGAATCACATGAAACCGGAGAATTTTCGAAAAATCACTAGGGTACCTCAATGGGGATATGCATATCCCCAACAATAAGTATATCATATCTCATCTTGATAGTAGGTACAGGGAATTCAAAGCTTCCAATAATAATGGATGAAGATTTTTCAATAGAATTTATGCAATGAACCCGATATTGTTTCTTCGGAAAGTGCACCGTGTGTTCATTACCATTGACATAGAAAGTGACATTGCCTTTGTTGCAATCAATAACAGCTCCTGCAGTGTTCAAAAAGGGTCTTCCAAGGATGATTGCCATGGCATCATCCTCGGGAATATCAAGAATAACAAAGTCCGTTAAGATAGTAACATTTGCAACCACAATAGGCACGTCCTCGCAAATGCCGATAGGTAAAGCAGTTGATTCAAAGAAATTTCAATAGGTGTTAACTTATCCAATTCAAGTCTACGATACAAAGAGAGAGGCATAACACTAACACTGGCTCCAAGATCACATAAAGCAGTTCTAACATATTTTCCTTTAATGGAGCAAGGTATAGTGGGTACTCCAGGATCACCTAGTTTCTTCGGAGTCCCACCCTTAAAAGTGTAATTAGCAAGCATGGTGGAAATCTCAATATCAGGTATCTTCCTTTTATTATTCACAATATCTTTCATGTATTTAGCATAAGGAGACATTTTAAGCATATCAGTCAAACTCATTTGCAAAAAGATAGGTCTAATCATTTCAACAAAGCGCTCAAAATCCTCATCATCCTTTTTCTTCGATGGCTTAGGAGGAAAGGGCATGGGTTTCTGAACCCAAGGTTCTCTTTCTTTACCGTGCTTCCTAGCAATAAAATCACTCTTATCATATCTTTTGTTCCTAGGTTGTGGGTTATCAGGTTCAATAGCAGGTTCAATCTCCACATCATTATCATTACTAGGTTGAGCATCAATAGGAACATCATTATCAATATTATCACTAGGCTCATGTTCATCACCAGATTGTGTCTCAACATCAGAAATAGATATATCATTTGAATTTTCAGGTGTAACAGCAATAGGTTTACTAGCATGCAAGTTCCTATCACCTTTCTTTTTCTTCCTATTATCAGGATAACTAGGTGCATCAGTATTAATTCCTTGAGAATCTTGCTCAATTCTCTTAGGGTGGCCCTCAGGATACAAAGGTTCCTGAGTCATTCTACCACCTCTAGTAACAACTTTAACAGAATTATCATTCAATTCATTAAGCAAGTCATTTTGAGCCTTAAGTACTTGCTCTACTTGAGTAGTGACCATAGAAGCATGTTTACTACTAAGCTTAAGATCATTAACATTTTTATCCATACAAGCACTTATATGATTAATCATACGAGAATTTTGTTCAAGTTGTCTGCTAACATAATCATTAAAACTCTGTTGTTTGGCAACAAAATTATCAAATTCATATAAGCATAAGCTAGCAGGTTTATCATAAGGAATATCACTCTCATCGAATCTATGAAGAGAATTTACCTCTACTACCTGTGTCGGGTTATCAAGACCATGCATCTCTTCTACCTTTGTTGGGTTATCAAGACCATGTATCTCTTCAATAGGTGGTAGATTCTTAACATCTTCAGATTTAATACCTTTCTCTCGCATAGATTTCTTTGCTTCTTGCATATCTTCAGGACTGAGAAATAGAATACCTCTTTTCTTCGGAGTTGGCTTCGGAGGTGGTTCGGGAATAGTCCAAGCATTATCATTGCTCAAGATATTATTCAATAGAATTTCAGCTTGTTCCACAGTTCGTTCCCTAAAAACACAACCAGCACAACTATCTAGGTGGTCCCTAGAAGCATTGGTTAGTCCATTATAAAAGATATCAAGTATTTCATTTTTCTTAAGAGGGTGATCAGGCAAAGCATTAAGTAACTGAACAAGCCTCCCCCAAGCTTGTGGGAGACTCTCTTCTTCAATTTGCACAAAGTTATATATAACCTGCAAGGCAGCTTGTTTCTTATGGGCAGGAAAATATTTCTCAGAGAAGTAGTATACCATATCCTGGGGACTACGCACACAACCAGGAGCAAGAGAAGTAAACCAAGTTTTGGCATCACCCTTTAGTGAGAAAGGAAACAACTTAAGGATATAGTAATAGCGAATTTTTTCCTCATTAGTGAATAGGGTGGCTATATCATTCAGTTTAGTAAGATGTGCCATAACAGTTTCAGATTCATAACCATGAAAAGGATCAGATTCAACCAAAGTGATTAACTCGGGATCGACAGAGAACTCATAATCCTTATCAGTAACAAAGATAGGTGAAGTAGCAAACTTAGGATCATATTTCATTCTAGCATTCAAAGATTTTTCTTTTCACTTGCATAATAATTTCTCAATATCATAGCTATCCTTACAAGCAAGAAAGTCTTCAGCTACCTCTCCTTCCATAACATAACCCTTAGGTATATTAGATAATTCATATTTAGGAGGGCTAGGTCTAACAGGAGTAACAGCAGGTTCCATTTCAATAATTTCATCAGTTTCAGAAGTATCATTTGATTCAGTAGTAACTCTAGCAATTTGGGCATCAAGAAATTCACCAAGTGGCATATCCTTATAAAGCAAAGCATCATCATAATTATCATGTATAGCAGAAGTAGCATCATCAAGCACAGGCGACATATCAGAATTAATAGCAGGTGGCGGCGTCGCAAATTTACTCATAACAGAAGGTGAATCAAGTGCAGAGCTAGATGGCAGTTCCTTACATGTCCTCGTAGTTGAGGGCGGAACTTTGGTTTTTGGATCTCGCAAATTCTTCATAGTGATCAATAGATATAAACCCCAAGTGACTCAGAGAATAGAGCTATGCTCCTTGGCAACGGCGCCAGAAAAAGGTCTTGATAACCCACAAGTATAGGGGATAGCAACAGTTTTCGAGGGTAAAGTATTCAACCCAAATTTATTGATTCAACACAAGGGGAGCCAAAGAATATTCTCGAGTATTAGCAGTTGAATTGTCAATTCAACCACACCTGAAAGATTTAGTATCTGCAGCAAAGTTTTAGTAGCAAAGCAATACGGTAGTAACAGTAATAGCGGTAACAGTAGCAGTAGTGATTTGTGTAGCAAGTGTGATAGCAGTAGCGGAAAAGTAACTAAGCAAGAACCAGTATAGGAAAATATCGTAGGCATTGGACCGGTGATGGATGATTACGCCAATTGATATTCATCATGTAACGGTTATAACACAGGGTAGTATATAACTAGCTCTAGTTCGTCAATGTAATGTTGGCATGTATTCCGTATATAGTCATACGTGCTTAGGGAAAAGAACTTGCATGACATCTTTTGTCCATCCCTCCCATGGCAGCGGGGTCCTAATGGAAACTAAGGGATATTAAGGTCTCCTTTTAATGGAGTACCAGAACAAAGCATTAACACATGGTGAATACATGGAATCCTCATACTATGGTCATCTCCGGGAGTGGTTTCGGCTATTGTCACTCCTGGGTTGCCGGGTCATAAAACATAGTAGGTGACTACAACTTGCAAATTTGGATCAACAACACTCATATATTGCTGAAAACATAATAGGTTCAGATCTGAAATCATGGCACTCAGGCCCTAGTGACAAGCATTAAGCATAGCAAAGTAGTAGCAACATCAATCTTAGAACATAGGGAATACTAGGGATCAAAACCCCTTCAAGCTAACTCGATTACATGATAGATCTCATCCAACTCATCACCGTCCAGCAAGCCTATGATAATATTACTCACGAACGGTGAAGAGCATCATGAAATTGGCAATGGAGGATGGTTGATGACGACGATGGCTTCGATTTCCACTCTCCGGAGCCCAAAACAGACTCTAGATATTCCCTCCCGAGGAAGAACAGGTGGTGGCAGCGGCTCCGTGTCGTAAAACGCTAATATTTCTTATTCTTGATTTTTTTTTCTGGGACGAATAGGGTTATATGGAGCTAGAGAGGAGGTCAGAGGAGCCACGTGGGTCCCACGAGCCTGCCAGGCGCGGCCAGGGGGGTCGCGGCTGGTGGGCTCGTGGCCCACTGGCAGCCCCTCTCCGGTTGATTCTTTCGGCAGTATTTTTTATATATTCCACAAAAATTCCTCATAAATTTTCAGGTCATTCCGAGAACTTTTTTTCTGCACAAAAACAACACCATGGCAGTTCTGCTGAAAACAGCGTCAGTCCGGGTTAGTTCCATTCAAATCATGCAAATTAGAGTCCAAAACAAGGGCAAAAGAGCGTTGGAGACGTATCACGACTCGATGGATGGGGCGGGGAAACTTGAGGTGCGGCAGCGGTTCAAGTTGAGGCGAGGCGCGTGATGCAGATTTAGCCGCCCGCGGCATGCGATGGCGGCTCGGCACGTTGAGTGCGTGCATTGGGACTTGGCGAAGGCAGAAACACGGTGGAGAGCAACACACGAGGCCGACGTGAGCCGCGGCGTGCCACGGGGGATGCGGGCAGGATAGACCATGGTGGCGGAGACCGAGTGTGTGTCTGTTTCTAGGAAATTGTGGCCTTCCTTCCCTTTTTTATTTATTTTTGACATACTGATTAGTCTTCCATGTTGACCTGGTCTAGTCTTCACGTCAAGTAGTACCGCTTACGGATGAATCTCACTTTGGTCTTCACGCGATAAAAAATGACCGCTGGTCCGACGACCTGCTATCGAACCCTTGGGACTTGTAGCATATACTTGGCAGCATAATTTGATGGTTTCGACGGATTTAACAAATAGCGGCTACTGCATAACTTCCGTCGGTCTCAACTTGCTGTGGCAGCGCACTGGAAAACAATTTGACCGCAACTTCCGACTGCTTATTCATGACCTAGATCCTTTTGTTGATTTTATCTTCATCTGAACAATCATGAACATCTCGATACCTGAAGACATCCCTCCAAGAACTCAACATTACCGTGCTCTGGCCCCACGGTGGGCACCAACTATGGTGGATTTGTCACGGCAGATGTCCGGGTGAACGGACTTAGGTTTGGGGCGGTCGCAACCATGTGGCGGCTTGAAACGGGTTGGTCGGAATTGAGAGACATGAGTTTTACCCAGGTTCGGCCCCTTCGGTGGAGGTAAAAGCCTACATCATGCTTTTCTTGTATTGATGACAAGGAAGATCTCTCGATTACAAGGATGTTGTCTTGCTACCTCTAATCTCGAGAGTCTCTAATCTATCTATCTCTAATCACTTCAACTTGTCCCTCTAGGGGCGCCTTACCCCTCCTTATATAGGTGGAACGGGTAGGCTTACATCTAGAGTCCTACTAGGAGTAGGATTAAGACTAGTCTCTCTTGGATCCTAATCTGGGTCTTGTTTTCTCTTGTAAGGGAATCCTTTCTCTCCTTGGGCCTTCTCTTGTGAGCCGCTTGGCGTCGGCTTGCACGCCGGGTCTTGGGCCTGGTCATCCTGCGACCTGCCTGCCGAGTCACCAATAAAATGCCATGTCTTGACTAGGTCTCCTGTGAGTCGCCAGGCCGGGTCATACCGCGGGGTATATCCCCGACAAGAACCAAATATAGTATCATCAACATATAGTTGGCATATGAACAAGTTCCCGTTGACCCTCTTTGTGAAAAGAGTGGGGTCGATTTTCCCAATTTCAAACCCACAGTCTTGCAACATCTTGGTAAGGTGCTCATACCACGCACGTGGGGATTGTTTAAGGCCATAGAGAGCCTTATCAAGAACGTATACATGATTGGGGAACTTGGAATCCTCGAACCCAGGGGGTTGCTTAACATATACCAACTCCTTAAGAGGACCATTAAGAAATGCACTTTTAACATCCATTTGGTATAATTTAAAGTTACGATGAGAAGCATATGCAAGCAACATGCGAATAGATTCAAGGCGAGCAACAGGAGCAAAGGTTTCACCATAGTCGATACTCTCGACTTGGGAGTAGCCTTGAGCAACCGGTCTTGCCTTGTTGCGAGTAATAATACCATGCGCACCTTATTTGTTCTTAAAAATCCATTTGGTTCCAATGACATTGTGATTCTCTTTTGTTCTTGGCACCAATTACCACACTTTGTTGCGCTCGAAGTTGTTGATTTCATCATGCATGGCTTCAAGCCAATCCTCGTCTTCGAGTGCATCTTGTACCTTGAGGGGTTCAAAGCAAGAAACAAATGCGTGATGTGCACAAAAGTTTGTTAATTGACGACAAGTAGTTACCCCTCTTTTCAAGCTTCCGTAGATGTTCTCTAGGAGGTGTTGCCTTGTGTGAAGCTTGACATCAATCTTGGCATATCGTCTTTCAAGTATTTCCTCCATGGAAAGTTGAGGCTTGGTAACTTGACGAGCTTCGGTACTAGTACCAGCGTGCTCATGATCTTGAGCATGATCTTGATATTTAGATTGACCTTGATCTTGAAGTTGATCTTGGTCCTGAGCTTTATCTTGATCTTGAGCTTGCACGGGGGTGTGAACAAGATCTTGAGCATCATGTGAAGTAGAGACATCACTAGCAAGTTGATCTTGCCCTTGATCTCGAACACGGGGTTGAGGGCCTTCACTTAGTTCTTCGGAAGCGTGTGGGTCGTGTGTCAGTGATGGTTCCACTTGGGTGGAACATTGTCCTTCTCCTTCAGCCACAAGGGGTTCCTCAACGGGTAGGAAATATCCCACACCCATTCTTCTTATGGCTTGGGAAGGAATTTCATCACCTGTATCACAAAGACCACTTTGCTCCACTTGGGAGCCATTATTTTCATCAAACTCTACGTTACTCATCTCCTCAATGAGTCTGGTGGACTTGTCAAGGACACGGTAAGCATGAAGTTTGCAGCATAACCAACAAATATGCCCTCATGGGCTCTAGAATGAACACCCGGAAGTATTTGAGGTTGGTCTTGTTCCCGGTAAGAATCTCATAAGGAGTCTTGTTCAAGCCTTTGTGGAGATAGAGCCGATTTGATGCATGAAACGCTGTGTTGATGGCTTCGGTCCAAAAGTTGTATGGAGATTTAAACTCAGCTATCATGGTTCTTCCGCATCCATCAACGTCCGGTTATTCCTCTCTGCAACACCGTTTTGTTGAGTGGTGTAAGGTGTGGAATATTGGTGCTTTATCCCCTCATCACTTAGAAACTCATCTAGGGTGTAGTTCTTGAACTCAGTGCCATTGTCACTTCTAATCATCAAAATCTTTGCTTCATGTTGACGTTGGACTTCATTTGCAAAGTTGATGACGGTATGTTGGGTATCACTCTTCCTCTTGAAGAAATATACCCATGTGTATCTCAAGTAATCATCAACAATCACCAAGCAATATCTTCTTCCTCCAAGGCTGTCAAAAGATGGAGGCCCGAAGAGATCCATGTGAAGGAGCTCTAAGGTTCTCTTTGAGTAGATTGTAGTAGTTGGAAGATGAGCTTTTTCATGTAACTTTCCTTTGATACACGCACTTCACGCACAATCTTTGGCAAAAATCACATTTGTTAGTCCAAGAATGTGAACCCCTTTGAGGAGACTTTGCAAAGATCTCATATTTACATGGGCTAGTCGGCGATGCCAAATCCATCCCACATCAACTTTAGCCATTAGACATGTCACGGTCTTAGTCGCTCAGAGAAGTTAATCACATAGAGATCGTTTTCGACATGCCCAACAAAGGCTACTTTAAGAGTCTTGCTCCACAAAAGGGTCACGGTATCAATGACAGAAGGTACTAAACCCCATGAGTGCAAGTTGACGAATGGAAAGTAAATTGTATGCAAGGGTCTCAACAAGCATGACTCTCTCAATGGTTAAGGTCGGAGAGATAACCACCTTTCCAAGACCCAATACCTTTCAGATTGCATCATCACCAAATGAGATTTGGGTGGCCACGGATGCATCAGGTCGAACATCCACCACCAAGTCCTTGCTTCCGATCATATGATTCGTTGCTCCACTATCTAGCAACCATGAGACTCCCCTGGAAGAAAAGTCCTACAATAGATCAATGCTTGGATTTAGGTACCCATTCTTGAATGGGTCCTTTCATGTTAGAGACAAGGGTCTTGGGAACCCAAATAGGCCACTCAATATACTCATAAGAAGAACCAACAAATTTGGCATAAACATGCCCATCACTAGCACGACACAAAACATAGGAGGGGTTAAAATCGTCGGCCCTGTTGGAGGGAGTGATCTTGCCCTTCTTAGCATTATCACTCACAACCTTGTCTTTCTTCTTCTCACGAGTAATGTTCCCCGTCTTGACAAATGTTTCCTTGAGCAGAGGAACCTGTGTGGTCTTCTTCTTCTTCTTCTTTTTGGATTTGGGTGCAAGCCCAACTCCTTCCTTTGCAATCACTTCCTTTTGATTTCTCAAAAGGTCATTGAGATTCTTCTCACCTTGTATGCATGTCACAAGGCCTTTCTCAAGTTGTTCTTTTAGCTTAGCATTTTCCTTCACAAGATGTGCATGCTCACAACATGGGTTAGTAGCAGATGCATTATCAATTAGAACAAAAGGAGGACACGTGGCAATTTCCTTAGTGAGTTTTACTTGGATTTGATCATGCGACTCCTTAAGAGAGGCATGGGCACACTTCAATGCCTTGTGAGCATTCTCAAGTGTGTCAAGCTCAACCTTGAGTCGATCATGGCCAACCCCAAGTGCAACCTTTTCAGACTTGAGCACATGGTTAAGAACAATAGAATGATCATAATCTTTGCGTAATTTAGCAAGGTCATCATTTTGTGACTACTCAAGAGTCATACGAAGACCTCGCTCTTCCTCAAGAGGAATAGACAGATCCGTTATCTCGTCGGCATAATCACGACTATGTCCTCTCAATTCCTCAAGAAATTCTTCTTGAGATTCAATAGTGTCATTGGCCTCACCAAGTTGTTCCAAGAGAGCAATAAAGTGCTTCTTGAGTTCTCCCTTGAGTTTACACAAGAACTTGTCAAACTCATTTTTACCCTCTTTCGCCTCCTCATGTTCATACACACAATCTAATAAAGATGGAGTGGAAGAAATAGAAGTATTAATGTTTGAGGTTTTGGCGTTGGAGGTTACCTTGGTGATATCTTTTGCCACGAGGCATCTTGCGATGAGGTTCTCATTGGGGGCGTCGAAGAGAGACACCATTGTTGGGGTAGAGGATGCAATTGCAACAGATGCCATTGCCATTCCTTCACCACTTGTGTCTTTGTTATCAACATCATCATCTGAGGCATACTCTTCTTGATCCACCAATACCTTTGAGGAGCCTTCTTGGTGAAGTTGGTCTTGTTGGGGAAGGACTTGGCCTTATCTTTGCGAATGAGCTTGCCACCATTGTCTTCCCTCTTCTCATATGGGCAATCCACCACAAAGTGACTCACATTTCCACAGTTGTAGCAGGTCCTCACACGTTGCTTGCCCTTTGACCCATTTGAGTTATTCTTGGAGAAATTGGGCCTTGTGTTTCTCTTGTTGCCCCAAAATTGCTTGGACGCAAGAGCCATATGCTCATGATAAGCATATTTGGTGTCCTCGGGGCAACCCTCTTCTTCTTCTTCCTCCGCTTGACTGACCTTGGCCTTCAAAGCAAGGTTGGGGGATGATTTCTGTGACCGTTGCACGCAAGTGAGAGCATTGTCAGCTATCGTGTTCAAGACGTTCATTGCAATAAATTCATCCAACACATCACTAGAAGACAAGGTGTGAAAGTCCGGTCTTTGACGGATGACAGCGGACATGGCCTTGTTGTAGGGCATGATGGCCTTCAGAAACTTACGCTTGATCCAAGTATCATCCACATCCTTGTTGCCATGATCTTTGAGGGCAATAGCAAGAGCAGTCACCCTTCTATAGAGCTCACGTGGTTCCTCATCCTCTACCATTACAAACTCATCTGACTGATCAAGGACAACTTCATAGTTTGACCGTTGAATGCTTGAGCTACCCTTGTACATGGAGACAATGTGTTTCCAACACTCTCTAGCAACAGTGAAGGGACGCATGTGAGGTAGGTCTTCAGTAGGAACAACAGCTTGGAGTATAAACAAGGTGGAAGAATTTAGTTGTTTATCCGCTTCTTCTCTTGGAGTGAGGTTGTGTGGATCATGAGGGTAGTATCCTTCTTCAATGACTCTCATGAGATGAATTGAGTCGTGATCCAAATGAGACTTGATAGAGAAAACCCAATTAGCAAAATAATTTTTAACAAGTTTAGGAGGAGGACCGTGATTAACTATATGAGTTGGGTGCACCGGTCCTCCATATACCAAGGTAGGGGGAACTGAGGCAAAAGTCCCCGACCCATTAATTCCTTGAGAACGATTATTCTTATCAGCACTAGCCCCCTCCTTACCGGAGTTGATATCCGATCTCGAGTTAGTGGGATTAGCCACTTGCACCGCATCAGTGGAAAGTTTAAGAGTATCAAGTAAATATTTAAACATGGATTTGACCTCGGTCATCATGGAGGATTTAAGCAAGGACATAGCCTCATTCAAATCCTTGCGAGAGACCGTTTTCACTCCCATGACCTTGGGAAGGTCTACCAACCGCTCCTCTTTGCCAGCCATACTCTTCGGGTGCTAAAACCCTTAATAAAGAGACGTTGCTCTGATACCAATTGAAAGGATCGACATGGTTGACTATAGGGGGTGAGTAGGCAACTAACAAATTTTAACTTTTCTTTAACAATTTAGGCTTAACAACAAACAGGTTGGCTAGATATGCAACTAGGTGAGCAACCTATATGATGCTAATCACAACAACAAGCTAAGAAATCAAGATAAAGCAATAAACGTAGCTTTCACAAAGTAAAGGTAAGGAGTAACCACAAGGGGAACTGATGGAGACGAGGACGTGTTACTGAAGTTCCTTCCCGATAAGGGAAATACGTCTCCGTTGGAGTGGTGTGGAGGCACAATGCTCCCCAAGAAGCCACTAGGGCCACTGTATTCTCCTCACGCCCTCACACAATGCAAGATGTCATGATTACACTAGTGGTGCCCTTGAAGGCAGCAACCGGACCTTTACAAACAAGGTTGGGGCTCTCTCCACAACTTAATTGGAGGCTCCCAACGAAACCACGAAGCTTCACCACAATGGAATATGGCTTCGAGGTGACCTCTTCCGTCTAGGGTGCTCAAACACCCAAGAGTAAAAAAATCCACACAAGAAACTATGGGGCAATCAATTTTCCTTTGGTGGAAGTGTAGATCCAGATCTTCTCCTTCAATCCCTAGCAAGACAACAAGTTTGGGTGGCTAGAGAGAGAGATCGGGCAAGAAAGCTCAAGGGGCATCAATGGTGGAGAGAGAGAGGTAAGAGATAAGAGAGAGGTAGAAGAAGCATCTCCTTATATAGGCCCCCCTTTTCCAACCGTTACAGCCAGATATGCATGGGAGCGGTACAACCGTAGTGGTGGGTGGTACAACCGGTAGAACAGGTTATACCGGTACAACCGGCCAACCACCGCCCAACCACTGGACCACAACAAAATGGTGGCCCGGATACACCAGTCAGGCCTGAGCCCCGAACCAAGCAAAGTCCTGAGCGGTTCAACCGCTCGGGACCCCAGTTGTATCGGGCTATATGAATATAGCAGTACAACCGGTCTAGGTCCGCCCAACAACCAGGGATAAATAGAACTAAGTCTAGTTGTAGCCCGGTGCTGGGCCGGTTTAACCGCCCAGAGCTGCCACCCTGGGTCACCCAGCCTTTGGCGGTACTACCGCCCGGGGTAGCGGTACAACCACTAGGGACAACTTAGCGGCAGCACCCCGAGGGTATAACCCCTAGAGTGGTGGTAGAACCGGAAGCATAGAGCAAGTTGTGCATTAGGTCGAGACCGCGGAATATCTGACAAGCAACTAAGAAAAGAGGGGCCTCTCTTTGTGTGATGCGGAGAGGAGAATTGGGTGAGGACGGACGTGCGAAAGAACCGATTCACCCAAGACTTTCCAATGTGGATTCCCTCTTAATAGTATGGGATCCCTACGACCAAAGAGAATAAACACGTAGAGAATCCCATCTTCGATCTTTTCCATTTGGAGGGTCCACCTAACCGTCTTGCATTCCACATACAATCCCTGTATAACTTGACACACGGTTAGATCATAGTGAGTTGTCATCATCGCCAAAACACTAAGGTAAGAGAATGCCCTTACAGTGGATGAGGTGGTCCAACCAGATTGTTGATGCCAATAATTTTTTTTAATCCTTCAGTTTCTCTTATAAAGAGAAAAAACAAATTCGTCAATTGATCAACTTTGGATTATATGCATTTCATCTATACATCGGTGTGCGCCTCTCCCTTGCCACCAGGTGGCACCAGTCGGATGCAGTTGTGTCGCGTTGATGGACGTTTTGATGAACACGCTAATTTCACTCCCTTACAACGCACATACATATGTGTTCATGCATCAAGTATAGATGACACAGGGATGCTCCTACCATCATTACACATCCACAAAATTACATGTTGATGGAGGGAGCAGCTCACAAAAGCGACGTGGTAGAATGTGATGATCAAGCTTATCACCTAGGGATTGAGCACGTTCATTGTGAATAGATGTACAAGTAACCACCATCAGCAATGGTGTCAAAAGCTTCAAAACAGATGGATGGCTTGGTCCATTTAAGATTTTTTTCTTCGGTTGCAACGCACGAGCACATTTGTAGTTATTACTTAAAAAAATTGTCGGTTTCTCTCTTCCTCTCTCTCTCTCCAAATTCCCATCAATGAATTGAATGAGAAAATATTTGATTTCTATGCCACTTACTGTTGAGCCCAACATGCAACATAGTTACAAATGTTCAATTTATAATCTGGTAGCTTCTGTAAATATGCTTATCTAATGATGCACTAGACACCATTATTAAGATAAAGATATTTGTCGTGATATAACTAAACGATATGGTAACATACATGAATACATACACATAAATATGTACATATGCATTGTATATTTTATGCAATTGTCAAAAAGTAATTCAAAGATAACTTTTATTACAACATACAATTTAAATTTTGTTGAAACCATTTTTAGTGAAATACATTAGAACTGATTAAACAAGATAGAACAAATAATATTGAACAACATCATTATTTGGTTCCACAAGGAAAAAAAGCTACCATATGGATAACTATGTCAACTAAATAATAGAAAATATACTCATTGATATTATAATATAATAAAAATATATTTAAATAAGTATAAAATTTTGGTATAATCTGACAATAAAACATTCTCATCCATCATTGATCTGTATATTTCTCAATGCCCTCGAGTGTCATTTCTCGAGCACATTTTACAATCAGCTAGTCTCCTAGCGATCAAATGTCCAAATGTTTAGCCCTTATAAAGTTGCGCCTAGATGGTTGTTGAGATATGTCAATTATGTTCCAAACTATTTGGTCAACCTTGAAAAATCGGTCCATTTGTCCTTGATTAGTCTCGGCCCCATCAAATCTATTCCAGCAGAAATATGGTCTCGTAACTTGCCAAAATTAGATAATTGACATCTCTAGTTGTCATGATCGGATATCTATAGGTGGATCAAAATCAATTGTGCATATTGAAAACGCTTTTGTCGAAAATTGTGCAAAGCTAACGAGTTTGAGACAACCTCTTGAAAGAGGTCGACGTCCTTAAGTCTCCTAGATAGGTATGGATGTTTCCCTTTAGATAGAATAAAATCAAACAATGTTTCAAACTTTGTCCATTAGCATCAATATTGTTGGTACCAAGTGTAGATCATTTTTGTTGCTTGCTCACATCTCTCTCTTGTGAATTATGTCTGATGGTTGTCATTCATGTAACTGTCTGAATATATTTTGTTTTGTTGCTGAAGTCATGTGTATTTTGAACTAACCCCTGCCTAGGGCTGGAACAACGAGACTCGCTCAACACACTAAAAGCCATCCTAGATGGATTCAGGATTGATTTTTCTTGGGTCTGTATCACATGACACGAAAATCAAGCATCCTTCTCTCCCTCGTAGCTGAGTTGACGCGGGTCAATTGGTTGTTGCCCACTGAAAAAAATCAAGAATCATGAACCATAGTAAATCATGTCCGATCCAATACATCGCCAGCACAAGTTGGAACCCATCAAAAGAGACACAAAAGGAAAAGAAAAGAGTTACTTGTAACTTCTTGTTGGCCTACCTGATGAACCCAAGCATGTTACTCCCTCCGATCTAAAGTAAGTGTCGTAGTTTTGAACTGGGTTAGTTCAAAACCGTGACACTTTTAATGGATCGAAGGTAGTAGTTACAGTTTTACTAGAGACAAACTGAGGTGGCATTAGTAAAGTAGAAGCCCCTAATAAGTACATATTTGATTTGGCTAGGGTGCACAAAGCCTAACCAGTTGTGCAACGCTTAGAGTAACTCTAGCAGAATCCCACAAAGGGTCCTGTCGCATTAGAGGATAACTGCTACTTAGTTGTGAGTTAACAAGCAACAACAGAGGTGTGCATGCGGTATCGCCTCGCCACTTCCTTTTGTAGGAGATATGCCCTAGAAGTAATCATGTATGATGATATTTCTTATGTGCTTATGAATAAATATAGTCCTTGGACATTATCAATGATGTGTATTGAGAAGTACGTGACTTGTTTGTGAGACTATGCATTGTATAATGATTGTCCTAAATGGTTCCTGGTAGAAAGGATTGTGTGGACGCGCATCCAGTTAGACTAGCATATGTCACGGTGGATGGTCTGGTCTCACTGGCCATGTAGCATTGGATGTTAACCGGATAATATGGACTCGGAAATATCTGGTCGGATTCGACGTAGTCGGAACCGAGTCGAGATAAGGTGTGAGTTGGACAGACCCAACTATGAGACGCAGCGAGAGGTCATCCATGAGTCTCTAGTACAACATACGTTCTATGTCCTAAGACCTGAGCTGGCGCATGTACTCGGATGGTGACAAACTTGCTTTGGGCCGACCAAACGCTACTCTGTGAGTTAGTTATAAAGGTAGGTTAAGGGCTTGTCCAAACCCATGCTGCGAGACATGGTCGAGCAAGATGGGTTTGCCCCTCCGATCAGGAGAGAGATATTCTGGGGCCCTCGGATGATCCAACCTGGATAAACATGGCCACGCGATGAGGATTATGAGATAATCCGAATGTTAGTCGGATTCACCAGAACGAGAAAGAGGTCGTGTTGCAATAAGGATGACCATGTAGCCTTGAGCATGATAACATATATTGTGTGGCAAAAGGAATAGAAGTGTGAAGTACAGGTTCGCCTAACCAGCTTCATCGAACACTTGGAGTCGGCACGTTTTGCTAGAGGCCGCTACCGTCTGGTCGAGCCGGATGTGATCTGACTCGTGACTAGGTGAACGAGAACCTAAGGGGTCACACGCTTAAGGAAAGGAACACGTGGGCTTTAGGATCTGTGCGAGGCCCAAGAGTTGAGCCTGTAAAGGATGCCTATATGTAATGAAGGTGCGACACACTTATTCAGTTGATCGTTTCGGCGCCGTCATTAGGGCTTTGCATGTGTTGCGACTAGCCACCTCCACTCGCCGCCGACTGTGTGATCGGACCTATCAGTCCGCCGCACGGTGTTCCTCCTGCACGTGCGGATACCATTAGAGGCGGTACACTTACGCCGCTCCGGCGAACCTGTACGTGGGATCCAGTGACCGACTGTTGGAGAGAGAGGATCTGACAATCGACTGTTTGAGGGAGATCGAACAAGGAGGAGACGGACCATGCAAATGCGTTACCTAGACTCTACTTCTGCTGCACGACATTGCGCCTATAGCGGTAACGATCCGTGATCCATCTTCGTAGCATGTCCTTGGATGTTCTGTGCATAGGAACATTTTAATTTGCATGCGATGCACCTGCGATAGAACCCAACACCTTTCGCACCTGCAAACGGTGAACACGAACAACCAGGACAGACTGTGGCGCGTAAAAATATATTTCTAAAAAATGAGGTCCATATTACAATTTTGAGCTACCACTAAAGTCTAATACACAACTTTGAACTACGAAACTGTCTATTGTACAACTTTGAACTATAAAAACCGGACAAGAAATAACCCTAGACTTGTTTTTGACTAGTCAACATTCCAGTCAGCCGCCATGTCACCCATGTGCCAAAAATTTGAAGTTCCCATTTTTTTTTTGAAAATTTTCTTAAAAATCAACACTACCCCTATATTCAACCTGGGGGAGTTCCAAGAAGTTTTGCGGATAAAAAAATAGAATGAAAATTCAAATTCATAGCCATTTTTGATCAAAATTTGGCCAAGAAATTTAAAGTGCCATGATTTTTTCAAAAAATCCACCCTGTCCCTATATTAAATCCGGGAAAGTATCAATAAGTTTTTGCAAATATAAAAAATGGCATGAAAATTCAAATTCAAAGCCATTTCGGATCAAATTTTGCCAAAAAACGGAAGTGCCCAGAATTTTTTGAAAAGAAGTCCCAAAAATCCATAGTGCCCTTATATTCAATATGACAAACAGAAAAAAAACTAGATAGGGTTTTGTGGGACATGAGTGACTTGGTGCCTGACTTGATGCTGACTATATTGTTGACCAGTCAAAAATCAGTCGAGGGTTGTTTCTGTTCCTGTTTTTGTAGTTGAAGGTTGTAAAATAGATAATTTCATTGTTCAATGTTGTGTATTAGATTTTGATGATAACTCGAGGTTTTAATATAAACTTCTCTCCTATTTCTACAGGGAGGAAAGAAGACAGTTTCGTAAATTTGTCAGCTTTGTTTCCTCAAGCTACTCGGCTATTTTTGTAAATCTGATAGATTATGCCAAAACTGTCTGAGATCGACAACGATTGCTTCCCGGATGTGTTCTTTGTTTTTAAGTCGCACCTACAGTTTTCGCGGTGTCTCGTTTCAAAATAAAATTACAGTTTTCGCGGTGCTGCTTCGAGAATGTAAAGGAGCAAAATTAAAAACAATGTTTGTCCTTTAGAGGAACACCACTGTTTGCTTGGTGTTCTCTTCGTTCTTAAATATAAGTCTTTTAAAAGATTTTAAAGAGACTACGTACGGAGCAAAATGAATGAATCTACACTCTAAAATATGTTTATATATATCCGTATGTAGTTTCCTAGTAAAAACTTCAAAAGACTTATATTTAGAATCGGAGGAAATAGTTGTTAGCCATGTGTGAAAATAAACTAATTAACCATCAGCTCTCTGTTGTTTGCACGCCAGCGACAGGCAGGCGAGCCATCAATTTCTTCTCCTCCCTTTTGTTTTTGGCTACACTATACCTTTTCAATGTTCTTCCTAATTTTTCCATATGAGTTGATACTACATATATTATACATTTTCGTCACCTCTGTTTTTATATTTCTTTGTAGAGGGAGTATTATTCTGGGCTATTGATGCATTTATCTGTCATCGTACAAGAATCTTTTGTTTGCGGTGAACTGAACTTTTAGTTGAGAAGGAACTACATCCTGCCATGTAGTAGTGGGTTTTCAAACAAAGTCATATGAAACGATACTTTTTTGGTGGGACGCATGCTTCATCGAAAACAGGTGTGTGGAAAAAGTGTGCACAGTTAGGATCAGGAAAGCAACGCATGCCCAACTCTCATTGAACGTCCCTCTTTCCATCCGTGCTTAATTACCATCTCTTTTAAACTTGTATCCTTTTATTTATGTGTGAGTTTACACTGGTATTTCAGCTCGCCTTATTATTATTGTGTTTGTGTTGATTATATCTTCCAAATGTGAAACACACTTGTCTGTCATTGCCCACAAATTTACATAACCCTTTTAGGACTATTACGTGAATTATTTGCCATTAGATTTATCATGGAAAAGCTTCATAATAGAACTTTTATTAATAAGTATGTACGTACATTCTCGTACAGAATTTAACTATCAAAGTTGCTCATTTAGGACCTTGCAAAATTTGAAACGTCGTTTAGTGGAATGGAGGAAGTAGACATACAAGGGTTCAAAATTTTGGTACAAACATATTTATGTACTCACCCAGAAAATGAGAAGTACTTCAGAATTATTTGAACCATGATTAGTATGCCTAACAACGCGTTAGTTCTTCCAAAATCATTGTTCTAGTCTTTGCCGCCATTATCCTCGAATATAGTTCAAAAAAATGTGTGTGTGGGAGGGGGGGTAGCCACCGAAATGTCGTCAGAAATTTTGAACCATGATTAGTAACTAACAAAGCGTAAGATGAACTACATGGCACAAATGAGAAACAAGAGAGGAGAACAAAGGAAAGCTACAAATGTGCACTTAGTAAACATTAAAATTGGGTCGTATGAAGACGCATAAATACACTCGGTAACAAATACAAAAAATAATCATGAGTGATGAAACCCAACTATAATGGTCAAGACAACATATATGCACATGGGCTACAAAACCACAGCTTATGGCAACAAATTTTCTCTACGAGAATATGAATAGAGAAACACTTCTAGCTGCTCAATCGACTATCATTACATGGTTTTGTGTCTTCACCGTATCTAACCTCACACCTTGACGAGCTACGATAAGGATAGCTAGGAGTAGGCGGTCCCTCGCCTGCAAGTCCCCCATCTCTGGCATTCCCGATTAACTGTAACAATGATCCATGATATAACCACCGAGCTTTCAATTATGAGGGTGAAAGATGCAGTCGATGTCCTCTGCTCAAATATACTATGAGTCTCTCATGTTGTCCATGACCAAGTTGATAACCACCACCATCGACAGTAATCACTATATATATGTTTTTATGAGAGGACATCATCTTCTTCGCTTTGCACATGGGTCCGAATACGATGGAGGGGCTTTATCCTCCACAACACCATCACCGTCGCACGAGCAGGTGTTCACCGAGAAATATCGCGAGTCAGATTTACGAGTTCTAAAACATGACAACGAAAATGACTCTAGAAACCGAATCTAGTCCGGATCATACTCTCCGATTTCAGGCACCACCGCCGAGGCGCAACCACAAATCCATTCCAATTACAGTCATTCAATCAAACCATATTTCCCTTTTTAGGTAGTTAAACAGTGTTTTTCATTAGAACCAAACTTTCATCCACACCAATTCGAATTCCACCACCCAAGTAGAGTACAGTGTGACATAGAAAATGTGGTTCATCGGTTGACTTTGGGTGGCAGGGAAAGGTAGGCGAGGTTAGCGCGATTGAACGCCACAGTTAAGTAAGAAGCGTGTGCTCGCAGTCACTGATCAGTATAGTAATTACTGGCGTTGGGTGGTCGGAAGGCGACGGGCAACCGGCGACGCAGGCAGTGAGCCAGCCACTCTCACCTCCGCCTACCCGAGCTGAGGCTTTGACCCCCAACAACCTCCCCCCTCCCTCGTGCGCCTCTACTAAACCGAGTCGCCGAGAAGCGGTGGGAGGCAGGGGAGATCTGACTGACGACGAGCCAGGGATGATGGAGAGCCAGCCGCTGCAGGCCCCGACGGCCGACTCCCACGGCGACGGAGCCGCGGTCGACCAGGCCGGAGCCGGAGCTCCCCCCGCCGTCGTAAGCTCTCTTCTTTCCCCTCTGCCGCCACTTCTTGCTTTCTTGCCTGCTCGGCGTCCGGGGTAGAAGAATTGAGCTTCCTCGCCCGCCGGCCGTGTCCGGACGGCTGGATCCTGGCGGTTGGTGGCGGCCGGATCTCGCCGTGCCAGCGAGAGATCTGGCGGTTCGCTCCGCCATTTCCGGCGTATCTGCCTGCTAGTTTCTTGCGAGATCTGAGTGGGCAATCCTGGGATCTCGCGGCGTTGACCGGCGGGTACCTCGATCTGGCGGCCTGCCGAGCGGGGCAGCAGCTCATTGCGTGTCTGGCTGCTCAGATCTTCGTCTGTTGGTCAATTGTCGTTGATTGCTTACTTACGGGCGACGCTTCTTGTTGGCGCGCGCGCAGGTTCCGGGGAAGGAGTTCACGCGGACCTGCAAGGGCCTCGTCGTCGTACTCATCGGCGGCTACGTGCTGCTGCAGCTCCTCCCGTCCTCCCTCAACTACCTCGCCATCATCCCCGCCAAGTGCGTCAAATTCTGAATGAATTGTTGCGGCTCTGAATTTTGCTGGGTTCAAAGTGTGAGCTGAATTTCATCTCTAATGAGTGTATGCATATCTTGACTTGCAGGACAATTCCCTTTGTATGGACCGTCTTCACAGCCGGTTACATCGAGCAAGTCCTTCCAGGGGTGAGTTAACCAGCTAGATCTCTCTCCAGTCATATTCAATTACTGCTCCATCATGGCCATGAAATGGAAACCTGTGACTCCTCAAGTAGCCGTCCAATTAAATTCCAAATAAAGAACCATTGGAGCTGAAGAAATATGCACTGACTTCTAAAGAATTTATCAGTCATAACTTTAGATTAGCATAATTCAGAATCATATAACAGTATCTCAAAAGATGGACAGCCTTTGTCTGTTCTGCGCTTTATGTTAACTTTTTTTGCTTTTGGTTTTGTATAGGCTATTGGCAGTTCCCTTGGTCTTCTCTTCTGTGGGAAGGATATTGAGCCAGTCTGGGGCCGCAAGGAGTTCCTGAAGTTCATTATCTTGATCAACTCCATCTGCGGTGTACTTGCCTTCTGCATTGCCGTCGCACTGTACTATGTCACCGGGAAAGAGAGCTTCCTGTAAGTTTTAAGCCAACAATCTGTTATTATGTAGTACATGTTGCTTATTTCCATTTAGCACACATAGACATAGCAGCTCCATTTTGTGCTTATTTCCCTGCTACTGGATAATCTTTCATATGTGTACTTAGGTCGCTGCGGTACTATGATTGTTTGGGCTTACAAACCATTGTCCCTGAAAATGGCATGACACTGCTGGCTGAAATATTGCACATTATAACCACCAGCTAGCTAACCTTGCCATCTCATGCTGTGCAGTGTAACGCCACTTTCTGGCTTCCATGGCGCCCTTGCTGGCTTTCTGGTTGGCCTGAAGCAGCTCTTGCCGAACCTTGAGCTCCCCATGTGCTTTTTCTGGAAAATTAAGGCTAAGGTACATTGATAGACTACTAGTACAACGCCATATCTAAGGCTCTAATTGTATTGTTGTATATTCTTCCATGGCAAGTTATAAGTTTGTTGATGCGAAGTTCTCTGTCTCTTTGTGTCTTCCTTGCTGCTGCAGTGGATGCCATTCTTTGTCATGTGCTTCTCAACTATCATGGCCTTCATTGTGCCGGATTCAATCAACTTCCTGCCGACTTTGTTGTCTGGGATGTACGTCAGCTGGCTTTACCTGAGATACTTCCAGAGGAACCCACTGACAGGACTCAAGGGTGACCCAAGTGATGAGTTCTCCTTTCCCAGCTTGTTCCCAGATGCCATGCGGTAATTTTGAATTCTATTATACTACACTGGCAAAGTCTGTCCCATTGACTCAGCTTCTGAACTAATCTTTACTGTGTGTGATCCTTGCAGGCCAGTCACAGACCCAGTTGCTAACCTGTTCGACCGGATGTTGTGTGCGAGGTCCAAGCCTTCGGAAATTGCCCTCCCAGTTACCGATCCTACCAAGGCATCGAGAAGAAGGTATAGTTCACACGCAAAACTCAGTATAAATGAAACCACGAAATGGTGGTACTGTGAGGCTGAAAAATCAAAATCACGGGTTCACGGGAAAACATTTTATCTTTCCAAAGCTCACCAGCTCAATTCTCACCACTGCAGGGAGCGTGGCGAGAGGGTTCTTGAGGAAAGGATGGCCGCGGATCATGCGGCTGACGCCGAAGCCCCAGCTCACTCCGCGGAAGACTAAGAGCTTTTCCCTCTCCTACGTCGTCATAGCAGCCACGGTTGCCTGTCCCCGTGCTTTGTAACTCCCTGGTTTTGTGTTCTGGGGAGCATATTCATTTTTACAGCGGACCAATGATATGATAATACTTTACTGCCCCTTTTTTGTTTCCTTGTTTTGAGAATATTGGTTGGTTAAATTGTGTTGTAGTGAGGGAAGAAGAAAAAGGGTGGCATCCCCTGCCCCAGATGTTGTAATGTAGAAAGAGAATGACTTGTCAGTAACAATGTTAAGTGTTTTTTCCATGTGCACTGTGATTTCAGTCAAAACAACATAGATTAGAAGGGCAGGCAATAAACTGCATGTGTTTGGGATCCAGCCCAACATATTTGGTTCAGATTGGTTAAAGAAAATTTTCCTTACGAAAAAATAGAGTGCAGATTCTGAAGAAGAGCGTATATCATTTTTAGTTTCAGTTTGTTCGATTTTGTCAGTTTTTTTTTTTCAGTCTGTTAAAGTTTGCATGGTATGGACTTTAGTTGCTAGTACTCTACTTGGAGAAAAACTTTTGTTCCAATGGTTTTCGGTATATCACTATATATCAGATTAAGTTATACTACAAGTCTTTCTCTTGCTTTGTCTTCTCTTGTGGTGACAATACCAAAAGCAGATAGTCAAATGAAAATTATATGCAAAAATCAGCTTAACCGAACAAATGATTCGTTGGGTCAAACACGGATAAACTTATCGGTGGAAAGAGTGCTTGTTCACAGATGTGAAATCTTAGCAGAAATTGAAAGGCGCAGTTCGTTTTATTTCTGTATATGTCAAGAATTCCCCTAAAAAAGTTAGATTTATCTTTTTTGTACAAGGCACAAATATGTTCTTTGCTCAATTGAAATTTACAAGTACATGAATAACATGTGCGATTATATATTTGTAAAACAAAAACCTATTTATGTTTACACGTGTAATTTCTGTATATTTTTTCTTAGTTATTTGTAAGCAGTATCTTCAAAAAAGAAACATGTGCGTTTATATGAATCACCTTATATTCCGAAAACCTAAAACAATCACCGCGCCACAGGCGTGGTCAGCAATCTTCAAATCATTCGAAAGAAAGAAAACCTCAAACAATGAAGGTGAAAAATGCGCTTGTATTTTTTTTATTAGATGAAAAAATGTTTTTCTTTGAGGGAAAAAAAAAGTGCCTATTGAGTTGAGCGCATGGTTTTGGATCTGACCGGACCATCTTTCATGGTTGGACTCAAGGCCTGCCTAGGCAAGTAGACACTGACTGAGACTGACCCGTGGGCCCGAGGCGTCGGGTGTTAAGCAGACGTGGCAGCATCGGGCTTTAGGTTTGCTCCTCTCTGTCGCCTCCCAAGCCCCATCCCCTCCTCTCCCTCTCCCACTCCGGCGGCGGCGCGAGCAGCATCAGCGGCGGCGCGTAGCGGAGAGAAGGAGTCCGTCCGACCATGGCGACGATCGTGAACACGACGGAGGAGGAGCCGATGCTGGCGGTGGTGCGCTCCACCGCGCAGCTCGCCTGGGCCGACGCCGGCCCTGAGGTCGCCGAACCGGAGGTGGCTCGCCTCTGCGCCGAGGCGCAGCAGCACGTCCTCGCCGGCCGCTGGCTCGACATGGCCACCCTCATGCTCGCCTCCGCCGACCTCCTCCTCCTCGCCCCCCGCGTCCCCGACAAAGATCTCGAGTGCATCCTGGCCGTCATCTGCAACCTCGTCACCAAGGCCGGATCTGAGGACGAGGCGCTGGAGATCGCCAGGCTCATCTGCTCCAAGCTCACCCATCAGCCCGGCGACAAGCCCACGCTGCGCATCAAAGTGTAAGCACCAGCAGCGGCGGCGGCGACCCTCGCATCATCCGCGTCTCTCTGTATCGGATTGCTATATAAGGTTCTTGACAATTCCAATGTGTGGATGTGTGCAGCCTGTTCAGCCTGTACAACCTGCTGGCGAGCCCCTCCGGCAAGGCCTTTGTCTACAGGAAGGCGCTCGAGCTCGCCGCCTCCGGGAAGGCCGCCGACTGCGTTGTCCCCACCTTCAAGAACATCGACGCCTTCGTCGCCTACTGGGGCATCGGCAAGCCGGAGCAGAGGGACCTGTTCCTTGCTGTCACCAAGATTCTTAAAGACCAGAAGGGGTACCATCACAATCGCTCTTTACTTGCACAAGTTTCTTGCGTTCTTTGACCCCCATCGTGTAATTAACATGGTAAGATTGTGTGCTGATGCTATTCATTCTTGTTATGATGATATGATTGTCAGCATGGCCAAGGAGTACTTCAAGTTTCTGAACAAGTACCTGGCCACGTTCGATGGATCGGCTGATGAGGCCGACACAATCGGTGCCGCAAAGGAAGAAGCTGCTGCAGCAATCATTGAGTTTGTCAAGTCATCTGATCTCTATCAGGTGCTTTTATCCTTCGGTTCACATCTCTGTCTTACGTTTTGTGTTTGGGCGGAAAAATCTGTGGGAGACATAATGCTTATGAATCTGATTCTGTGTGAGTGATGCATTGCTTTCTTTGTGCCAGAAGGCCAGAACATGATATAACATATCACCAAATGTGAATTTGGTAATAACAGTGAAATATTACTATATTAGATTCGAGACTAAAGCTATCTGCTCACATTAGCTTGCAAATGTTTAATCTTGTCAACCTTTAAATATGTCTGGTTACTACCAGAGCGAGCCAACAATGTGACAAGACGCCCCTTACAAGCTTTCTTCTTTTGGTTGGATGGATTATTGCTTCGACAAACTTGTGCCGCTACGCATGGCATTGCCCAATTCCTCTGCTACTGCTTTCTATGGCGTTCTGCCTTGTATCTAACAGTAGGTTCTGAAATTCTTGATGGATTTATTAGCAAGTTTTAACCTTGGCAAACTATACATGTGGTTTAATGCCAGTTAAAAACCTAGCACCGGCTGCATACCTTATATACTGATATTGATGGAAATATGCTTATTGCAGTGTGACCTGCTTGATATGCCAGCTGTTGCACAGCTCGAGAAAGATGAGAAGTATCAACCAGTTTATGAGCTACTGAAGATATTCCTTACCCAGAGGCTTGGATCCTATTTAGCGTTTCAGACTGCTAACTCTGCCTTGCTGCAAGGATATGGTATGTTCTGGTGAACCAATGCTAGCAATACTCGCTTCAACTTTTGGATATCTAATGGTGGACCATTTACAGGACTGGTTCATGAGGAGTGCATAACCAAAATGCGCCTTTTGTCCCTGCTTGATCTGAGTGGCCATTGTTCTGGGGAAATTCCTTACTCTGCAATTACAAAAGCCCTTGAGGTAATCGGCTTACCTTGCCTTCCTATTGTTCACTTGATTTAATGTTATATTGACCTTTTGAATTCTTTGTTAGATCAATGATGATGAGGTGGAATATTGGATTGTGAAAGCAATTTCATCCAAGATTTTGGACTGCAAAGTTGACCAGCTTAATCAATTGGTCATTGTCAGGTATTCATGTCCACAAGACTTTCTTGGTGCATAACAGTGTTATGCTTTCCTTTTTGGTTAATACTTGGTCTGGCATGTAATTTCAGCCGACATACTGCGAGGGTCTTTGGGATGCCACAATGGCAGAGTCTACGTTCAAAGCTTGGATTGTGGAGGGTAAGCCTCTCACAATTTCCTCGTCTCAATTTCGCAGTAGAAAAATGTCAGCTGCAAACTACTCCCTCCGTTCCTAAATATTTGTCTTTTTAGAGATTTCACTATGGACTATATACGGATGTATATAGACATAGTTTAGAGTGTAGATTCATTCATTTTGCTTTGTATGTAGTCTATAGTAGAATTTCTAGAAAGACAAATATTTAGGAACAGAGGGAATACTAGTTCAAACATGCACACCTTTCCGATTTCCTGATGAATTCCAGATGCAACTCCTACAGTGACCTAGAGAACTTTTAGGTGCTTGCCGAGCAACTAATCCAGTTTCCTCTTAATATTCTGCTACAGGGAAACATCGCAAATGCTATCAATACAATCCAAGCTAACAAGGTGACTGAAGATGGAGGGCAGGGGATGCAAGGATTGATGATCCGCTGATCGTAGGGGAGTCCCCAAATTGAGACTATAGTCTGTGAGATTAGATGAGCAATCTTTTTGTATTAGACATCTTGTAATCCGAAATACTTCTACCATATGATCATGCTGGCTTTATCCTGGTTTGCAGCGGCGTGCTAAGCAATCTCATGTTGCATGAATTTTGTAGTCAAAAGCCATGCTTGAAGTCAGCCGTTTCTCGTTTACACACATTCCTGATTGTTCAATGTTCATACTGGATGCCTGTTTATCATGATAATTGTTTCTTCTCCCAGGTGTGGCATTGGAATTATTGAGAACTTGTATCATGTTTTTTTTATCAACAGCTGGTGTTTTATCTGGATGTTGTAATGAAATCTATATGCCGTTTAGAACCTGATTGTTTTCTCCTCGTGTCCTGCAATTTTTTTGTGTTCCAAGCAAGCTGTGTTCTGAGTTCATTGATCCGGTACGAGTGCACCCTCAAATAGCTTGAGCAGAGCATCACAAACTATTTGAGTCTCTTAACAAGTGCTCTTTTGCTAAGAAATTCCATAAGATTTTTTTGATGATTTGAATGCTTATGATTTTTCTTTTACATACATCCACAGTATTGGAAACCGTGGATCTTTTTTTTTGTAAAGATTGCTATTGACTCCTTTTTAGAGGAAAAATTTCCATCCGACAAATTCTTTTGTCCATCAAACACTCTTTTGATCTAAATCCTATGGCTTTAAAATACTACATGATCTAATAGGACATTCAACTTCAATTTCTCCTATTCCTGCATTTTGATAATCTTGTGAATTCAAGAGTGCCTTTAGACCTTTGTTTTGAACATCTACCAAGACCATGTGCAACAATCAAAAGATATTCAAATCTTGCATATATATATTTCACCTTTTGGCATTTCCAACTCAACAAATGAATACAAATCGCGACAACATTTACATTTACACGGCAAAGAGTTGAGTTGCCCAACTAGTTCTCCATCCTACAAAATATTTTTCAAAAGTCGGACTGCGAAAACTACCATGTAGCAACGTCTTGCCAAGAGCTGCTGCTGCTTCTCAAAGGTAAGTCAGCCTGGAATGCCTCTGCACCTGTTAAGCCCAATCTTCAAGGCTCAACTGCTATGTAAATGCCTGAAACAGAGCACCGGCAACGGGTTCAGATAAAGTTTGAAGAGACTTGAGCATAAATGCATTGCAACAACTAAGGTACAAACTTATTCAGAGGCTAGGAAAAAGAACTTATTCAAAAGCGAAAGCGATAGCGGTGATGTGTGCAAACAAATGCATGCATGGTCCGATTCTTACGAAGTTCGCCTTTTGTTTTTAATAATCAACTGATTTTAATTTGTGTCATTTAACTAGAGCTCAGTAGCTATTTCAACGCCATTATTTAGCTTAATGGGTACACTGCAAATTATCAGAAGTTTGCAAAAACAGAAATTGACCCAATCTACCGTTGCATGATGTATGTAGAAATAATTCCATGGAAATGATTAATTGCACAGTGACAGAAAGCCAGCTGCACACACCATTGTCCCCGTCAACCAAGGACACCCGGTAGATGAAAAATTCAAAGGGGTCACAATCAGAAGCCAACTAATCTAACATGCTGAGCCCTACCGTTGCACACTTTCCAGCGATTTTCCGGAGAAAATTTCACCGGAATAAAGAGACAGGACAAACAGAACCAAATGTCACCCGTGTATACTCGCTAGCATCAAGTTAGAGGACGCAAAAGCACAATTTAACAAGGAACAAGCAGGCATCGCAATCCAGTCGCAGCAACCGAAAGCAGAGTTTGCGAGAGGGGATCGAGAAGTAAACCGACCTGTCAAACGAGTTAGTGCTTTGATGAACAGAGCTGCTCTGAAGACACTATTTTAGAGGGATAATCACATCCAGGTTCGCCGCGGACCGCCACCCTTTGGGATAGACTGGGCTCTCAGATCCAAATGGCACATGCCAGTTCATTATTTGGGAGCAGTCTGCAGGTATGCCCTCCATCTGGCTCTCATCCTCCACTAACTGCTCCACAAACGTGGTTCCCTGCAAAGTAACAAGAAGAATCTCAGCTGTTAATACCCCAAGCAGAAAAGCATGGCCAATAAGTCCCAAACAAAGCTGGCAAAACGGGTCTCCCATTTGTTTGATCACCATGTTGCTAGATGGCTACATACAACTGCTTTTTTTTGTTCTTATTTTGCTCCATTGACGCCCTTTTGTTCTCTTATGAATTCCCACGTATGCGGTGTCGGTATAGCGGTTAGGACAGGACAAAATGCCGATCAACTAAAACGAACACGCGCACAGTATACTAGCCGCCACAATACTTGAACATAGTACATATGTTGGTATGTGTAACTAAGGGATTTAAAGAGGAGCAAGGAGCTTACTTGGAAGCTCTGTTCCACCATTTCCGGGTGCCGGATGGAGTTCCAGGCCTTATGGGACCTCAGCCTGGGATCCCAGAGCATGGTGCTATTGAACGCGAAGCCCGACATGGCAACATGAAATCTCTGGAGCTTGTTGGCACCCCCACTTGTGTGCCACCCCACAACCTGGTTCTGCTTGCATACGGGGCCTTCTAGCACCACGTCATGGCCGCCGTCGGAGATCGTCGGAACAGGCCATGTGCCGAACCTCCTAAATCAATGACAGGCAGCAGCAAGTCAACAATGAGTTGGAGCTTTACACATGATCCATCCAATTTTATTATCCAGTGATACCAGAGCATAAAGTTTCAGATTCACTTGCTTGCCAGATTAGCAGATACTAACTGCTGTTCCAGGCAAGGAATTTGTGCTGCTGATATTAAAGCATCAATGATAACCTAGAAGACAAATGATGTTCACTAACGAATCTTCTAAGAAAGCAGAAATTTTCAATTAGGATAGCAACGCCATGGATGAAAATTTTGACATTTCAGCTCTAGATGCCAAAATTTGCTTTGCCATCCTAGAAAGCAAGCTCGGATCTTGAGGTGGGGTTGTTTACTACTCTTGAGTCTTGAGTAATAAAAATTCAGCAAAGATTGCACATTTCTTAGCTGAATCTGAAGGGGGATGGGGGAGATGGGCGGGCTACCTGATCTGGCGGAGGCGGTCGAAGAGCGGCAGGGAGTAGACGCCCTCCTCGTCGGCGAAGTAGACGACGCCGTCCAGGCGGTGGTTCTCGACGACCTCGAGGCCGGCGTTGAGCTGGTGCGGGCGGAAGTCGACGGCGGGGGAGGCGGAGGCGTTGAGGGCGTCGCAGCAGCCGACGTACCGGTGCATGACGGCGGTGCGGCGCAGCGCGAGGGCGGCCTCCGGGGTGGGCTTGCCGGCCTCCACGACGACCCAGAGCACGGGCGGGCTCACCAGCCGCAGCGTCTGGCCCATCCGGCTCAGGTAGTAGGCCTGCGACGCCCGCGCGCGCGTGGGCGTGACGACGATGAGCAGCTTGTTCTCGCCGTGGTCGTCGGCGCCCCCACCGGAATCAGCATCGGCTAGCTGCTGCTTCTCCTTCTGCTGCTGCTGGGTGAGGGGTTGCTGCTGCTGCTGTTGCTGGAGGTGGTTGAGGTCGGAGGAGGAGGACTGGGCGGGGAGGTGCGGGTGGAGCGGGAGGTGGGAGAGGAAGTGGAGGAGGCCGATGAAGGAGCCGAGGAGGAAGAAGGCGGCGAAGCGCGGGAGCGGGCGGCGCGTGAAGAAGAGGAACGGGTGCGGGTAGCCCGACTTCCTGGGCGAGGAGGAGGAGGAGGTGGCCGAGGAGGCGTGGCGCAGCGGCGAGGAGGGCGGCGAGGCGGTGCCGAAGGGGTGGTGGTGGTGGCGCAGCAGGTGATTCGCCTTGGCCGGCGAGTGCGGGCGCCGGATCGACGCCATGCTATTTGGTCCCGTCGAAAATCACTTCTTGCCCTTCCAAGAACTTGTTAGTCTGGGGTCCTGGGAGAGGCGGGAGGACGGGGATAAGAAAGGGGGGAGTTGGGCCGATGCCGGCCGGCGAGGGTCAAAGATGGCGGAGCAGCTGGCTGTGGGGGAGTAGGGATGGAGGAATGGATGGTGGCGCGAATGGCGGGGGGATGTTTTGAGGAGGCGGGCAATGGAATGGAGTGGAAGGAGGGCGGGTTGGCGTGGTTTGGTGGAGGAAAGTCCGAGGTCGCCGTGGACCAGGAGGAGGGAGAAAAGCGGGCGAGGTTAGGCGGGGCCGAGCAGGAGGTGAGGGAAGGCGAGAGGAAGACGACGCGGCCGGGGGATGCCGATGCCGATGGATTGGAAGGGAGAGTGGAGAGGGGAACGAGATGATGACGAGACCTGCCGCAACTCCATCTACGGACACAGGCTGTAAATAACCAGCAAGTGTCCAATAAATTACTCCATATATACTCCAGTCAATTTTAATAATTACAGGTTCTAAAACCAGAAAAAATACACATATTCCTCAATTAACGCAAAAGTACAATTCTAATCGAAACTTAAGAAACTACAACCAAAATTTAAGAAACAACAACCGGAACTTAAGTTCCGATTGTTGATGTTTTATTCAAATTCGCAAGGGCCAGACCTATATATATTATAAAGAAAGTAATCCAGCTCATTGATTCCTACCACTTAATCTTAATTTATTGTATCTTCCCGAAGTTCCCTCTCCTCTTTGGGAATTCATCTTTTATTATTTCAGTATATTACTTTAGTTATACCTTTAGTTGATGGTCTTTATTTTATTGGAAATCGTGTAAAGATTATTTGGATTTGATACAGCTATTTGTGCAAGCATTTTACGATTAAGAATCAATTTCTTCTTGTACAGGTTGTGTATTAATTTACTATAACTATCGAATACTTTATATACCCGCGTTGCTGCGTTTATCCGAGTGATCCACAAACGACGAAAATCCCTCTTTTGCCTACCTCTATCTCGATGAGAGGAAACAAAAGCTTTGTAAGTATCTCGAAACGGAATTTCGGTGACGCCGAAATGCCTGAGCCGTTTCCTGTTTTCTACCGGAGCTCCATAGCTTGACTTTACCGTGTTGACATTTGACCAGCAATAAGTTTTACTACTCCCTCCGTCTCAAAATAAGTGTCTCAAGATTAGTACAACTTTGTACTAAAGCTAGTACAAAGTTGAGACACTTAACGGAGGGGGTATTATTGTTGGGTAACGCGACAGAAAACAAAAATTTCCAGTATAGCGAGCACGCCCAGGATCACTATGGAGACTGCATACAAGGTTTGATCATTTTCGTTACCGACTCGTAGCGCAGCGGAAGTAGAGTCGATGACGAACGGCGGTGCAGATCCCCGCAGCTAGGATTTTACAACCTCCCAACCGCGAGGATGTATACCCTCATCTGCCCTGCAGACAGCCCTCCGGGAGGCGGTCGCATAGCCCTCCGGACGGTGTCGCGGACAGCCCTTCGGGAGGACCTCCGAAACTCGGACTGTCACTCGGACAGCCCTTCGGGAGGACCTCCAAAACTTGGACGGTCACACAGACAGCCCTTCGGGAGGCACTCTCGAACTAAGACCGAAACTACGATCTCTCTACAGAGTTGCACACATACGGTGTCATCTATCCGGCAGGGCTTCGCCGTCCAGAACTAGTTCCTGCCGGAACCCAGACAGCCTTTCGGCTCTACGAAACTATTTCGCTGGGAGGGAGAGAGAGAGCCAGATCATGCATGGCATTTGTATGAGAGTAAGATATGATCTTGTGGGCAGCCCACTCACCTCTATTTATAGGAAAACCAAGGGGTAGGATGGGACTTGGAATTACCAAAATACCCATGAGGTGAGCACACCACAAGGGCATAAAGGGAAAGCCTCCAAATAGTGTTGCCTGCATCACCATGCCTGCATCATCCCCTAATAGTATTTTCACTATTCACAAATAGTGTTTACACTATTCACAAATAGTGTTTTCAATAAAGTAATCCAAAAAGCACTTTCACTATTCATGATGATATTTTTCAGCGTCCGTTCGAACTAAAAATATTTATGTGGGCTTAGAACATTTCCAGCACCCACTAAAATAATTTTCAATACGATCCGGAACAATTCTGGAATAGTGATTTTCATCTGCGAAAAGCATCTGAAGCGGTTCTGGCAGCTCCGGAACATTTCCGGTTATTCTTCCGGAAAATTCCCAGAAGTTTCCAGAATGATTCTGGCACCCTCCAAGAAGTATCAGGCATGTGCCAAAACCAATTTGACTTTATGGTATCCTCTGAAACAACTTTTCAGTTTCACCGAAACTGTTCCGGTGACCTGTCTGCGGAACATTTTCGCTGTCCGAAACTTTTCCGGTGTCCGAAACTTTTCGGTGATTTTCTCTCAGACTCCCTGTCTAGTATTCAACAGATAGATGACCCTTAAGCATGTGACCCTATAGGTTCGATGAAGCATAGACATGACCCGGAACCCCTTCCGATCAATGATCAACATCGGAGCCGTGGACACCCATATCGATCCCTATACCCACACGAATAAATATTCGAGTGAACCTCCAGTTGCCGTGTGCTATTCCTGTTGCTTCGCGATATGTTACAAATACCCGAGGTGAGACATGTTGGCATCCCCATGGATCAACAACTTGTCCACTATGCCAGTTACCTCGTTATCGGTATTGTTCTCTTTTCTCGTTCCCGTGTTCCGGCATCCCCGTGATCAAATCGCAAAGTGTCTGGCCAGACGATGATGGATACCGTAACACCGAGAGGGCCCAGAGATATCTCTCCATCGTCGGAGGAGCAAATCCCAATCTTGAGCTATCAAGTTACTTCACTTACTTTTCCATGAAACCGTAAGCCGCCGTAATAGCCACCCATTTACGGATGACGTTTAACAAACCCCAAAGTTCATGAAGCAAGAATGAAGAAACTCGATACTCTCATGGTCTAAGGAATTATGCAAACATTAACTTCTCTGTGTTATTAACCATTAACTTATGACGAATGTATCTCATAGCATAACATTAATTTGGGTCGATTCAAGACAAATGTTCTTCTAACATTGTGCCCTCAAAATTGCCGGCATAGCCATGCCCATGATCAGGAAAACAAGATCATCATGCAATACTTGAGCCAGTCTTAGAGGCCAGACTAGGAATATATTTTACCATTTATTATCCCACACGTGCACATGAGTTTCCCTCCAAGCCTCGTTTTATTTGTAGACTCGAGAATCATTGCAGTTATAGCATGGAACATAAACATAATTATGAACAGGGAGATAATCAATAACATTTATTATTGCCTCTAGGGCATATCTCCTACAGACTCCCACTTGCACTAGAGTCAATAATCTAGTCAATGCTAATGCACTTTACACCTATGGCATACTGGTGTAAAATATGCTTCGCTTGTGGTATAGCTTGATGTCCAACGGATCTGACAACTTCAGCTCCGTGTGTAACTATGCATATCCTCGCGTTTTCACGCTATCACAAAATTCGTATTTTGTGTGAACTTGGCTCTTCATATGTGTGAATCATTGGTCGAAACCCGATTCCTCAGACTGAGCTATGGAGCAACTATCTGCAATAGTGTCTCATAGACCAAAACCATCTTGGAACCATACTAAGTTCATGAATGAACTATATGATTCAACAACTTCTTTGTTGCTTCCAAAGTGTCAACATACTTAGCCTTTGTTATAGAATTCGCCACAGTATCTTGTTTGGAACAATTTCCAACTATCGTGCCACCATATTGTGTATTACACAAAACCCTTAACTTAAATCGAAAATCGCATGGAGCATTGATTGAGACTGTATCGATGTAATTTCTTACAACGAGCACTTCATAATCTCTGCTTGCGAGAAACATGTCATCAGTACTACTCTAGTACTTAATGACATCTTTCACTATTGTCCCATGATCAGTGCTTTGATCACTTTGGTATCTATACTCGCAATAACTTGGGAGTATCGGACATATCTGGTTGCTTTACATACCATGGAATACATGATTAATCCAAACACAAGAGTGTGTGGAATCTCCATCATGTATTTCACTCATCAGTGTTTTGGGACACTGAGTCTTGCAAAAACTCTTTCCATGTGACTTCGGCAAGAATCACTCCTTGGCATTTTAAATGCTAAAAGGTTTTAGCACCTTGTCAATATGTATTCATTGCTTAGCCCCATTAGGTAAATCTATCTCCATAGATCATCATGCCTAATATTGAGGCTATTTAGCCTAAGCACTTCATGGAAAAAAACTATTTTCAAATGAAGTCCTAATTCGTGTCAAGAAATTTATTTCCAATTAACAATGTGTCAATTACACAAGGTTTTTAGAAATAGTATTATGCTCTCACTTACTTTCTTGAATCACAAGCATCTTCGATACCCATTTGATGAAGTCAAACCCCTTTGACCATTCCATCAAAAACGAAGATTCCAACTCCACTTTGCTCTCTTCTGTCCATCGCTGGAACTCTGAAGTTTGCATACTTACTAGCATCCTATGGATCGACAAATTACTTTGGACTGTATCACATACAAGTCCTAGGTTTCATTTACATCAGATGGAAATCCTTTTGTCATCCATGTTTCATATCTCATGATTGATATATGTATTAATTGCTAGTTCAACCCGAACCGACCTTAAGCATCGCTACGATAAAACAACCTCATCGTAGCCAACTCCTTGAACTTATTATTTCAACAAGTCGAGCTTTATGGATAAAACATTTTTTATCCGTATCAGTTTTTAGTTCCATAAATATTCGTTAGACTCTAAGTCCTCTGAAAGGTGTATCAAGGTTTTAACCTTCAATCACATATATGGAAACTATCTCAGATTGTATTGGCATTTAGCCAATCCCGGAGTCAGGGCCCATCAATGCTTCCTTGTGTATTGTAGGTATACTGTTGTCCAACAACAATATCTCCTTTGCGCACCTGATAGGTTTGCACGAGCTTTGCCTACGTGGTTCAGCTGCACGTTCGACCGAAGTCCATATATTTTATTGTAGAGACTTACGTATCAGTCGTAGTAGGAAACAACGGAATCACTTCTAGGGTTTCTTTCCTTTGAACTGATGACGAAGATACTGGTTATCTCATCGAGTTGCACTGTCCTCCCACTCACCTTTTGTAAGAACTATTCTCTTTAAAAGCATACCGTTTTGTGGAAAAACCCTTTGCCTCGGTATAGTGGTGGGGGAATACCCAATGACTTGGGATAACCATACAAAGTAGTACTTGTCTGATTTGGAATAGGTTTGTAACCTTTTACACAAGCCCCATATTCCAAATTTTAAGAAAAGATATAACATGATTGGGCGTACCATACCATGGCGTCATTTTAACAGACCTAATGGATCTCTTTTCAGTGTAAAAGCCGCAGTCTCTAAAGCATCACTCTATAAAAGGGATAATGGCAAATCTATTTATGTCATTCTTTGATCTTACCATGTCATAAATGGTTCGATTACATCTTCACGGACTTTCCACTTTGGAGTAGTGTTCCGGGAGGTGCAAGTTATGAAACTCTTTTCACAACTCATCAGACATTCGCTAAACTTGTAACTCAAATATTCCTTTCCGCAATCAAATTGTAGAAACATAATTTTCTTGGTACAATAACTTCTACTTCAATTTTTAAAACCTTTCGAATGATTTCAAAAGATCCAGACTTACGTCTCATCAAGTAAATATCCATATATCTACTTGAGTCATTTTTGAAGGTAGACAAATCCACTGTTTGCAACAACATTTATCGGACTACATACATCAAATGTATGATCACCGATAAGTTCTTTGCTCGTTCCTTATTGCCTGTGAACGGTATTTCAGTCACTTCACCGTTTGGAGGAAAGTTGCAAGTGTCATATGATTCAAAATCAAACGACTTCAAAATCCATCATAATGGAATTTTCCATGCGGGTTTCTCCAATGTGACCAAATGCAGTGCCACACATATGTGGTATTCTTTTAGTCTTGCGACATTTAGCGTCAGTGTTATGGATGTATCATATTTCCATCAGTATTCATAACATACATCCCATCTAGGATGGAAGCATGGCCCTTCATGTTATTCATAATACTGAACAACAATTGTTGTTTTTATGAACAAATCTTTTGCAACAAACATTGTGCAATGGGCTAGAGTGTATGCAACTCTAAAATGAATTATGAAAATAAACCCAGAGGTAATGTATTATTATCAATATTCATAACATACGTCTCATTCATAAAGAAAATATGGCCCTTATGTTATTCATAACACCGAACATGAAAAGTTCTCTTATGAACAACCTTCTTGCAAGATACCTAATGCAAAGGGCTAGAGTGTGAAACTCTAAAATGAATTATGAAACTTAATACATAGGGAATACACCGATGGAAGGCATAGTAACATGTACTATGTTCCCTGCGTGTATCTAAGCCTCATATTTCTGGCTAGTCTTTCAGGCCATAGTAGTTCTTGTTGGAAATATGCCCTAGAGGCAATAATAAATTAGTTATTATCATATTTCCTTGTTCATGATAATCGTTTATTATCCATGCTATAATTGTATTGATCGGAGACTTAAATGCATGTGTGGATACATAGACAAAACCATGTCCCTAGTATGCCTCTAATGGACTAGCTCGTTGATCAAAGGATGGTTAAGGTTTCCTAGCCATGGACATGAGATGTCATTTGATAACGGGATCACATCATTAGGAGAATGATGTGATGGATAAGACCCAAACTACAAACATAGCATATGATCGTGTCAGTTTATTGCTACTGTTTTCTGCATGTCAAGTATATGTTCCTATGACCATGAGATCATGCAACTCATGGATATCGGAGGAGTGCCTTGTGTGTATCAAACGTCGTAACGTAACTGGGTGACTATAAAGGTGCTCTACAGGTATCTCCGATGGTGTTTGTTGAGTTGGCATGGATCGAGACTGGGATTTGTTACTCCGTGTGACGGAGAGGTATCTCAGGGCCCACTCGGTAATACAACATCCCAACAAGCCTTGCAAGCAATGTGGCTAAGTGTTAGTCATGGGATCTTGTATTACGGAACGAGTAAAGAGACTTTCCAGTAACGAGGTTGAACTAGGTATGGAGATACCGACGATCGAATCTCGGGCAAGTAACATACCGAAGAACAAAGGGAACGTTATACGGGATTAACTGAATCCTTGACATAGAGGTTCGACCGATAAAGATCTTCGTAGAATATGTAGGAACCAATGTGGACGTCCAGGTCCCGCCATTGGTTATTGACCGTAGAGGTGTCTCGGTCATGTCTACATAGTTCTCGAACCCGCAGGGTCTGCACACTTAAGGTTCGGTGACGTTTTGGTAGTGTAGAGTTATGTATGGTGGTGACCGAAGTTTGTTCGGAGTCCCGGATGAGATCCCGGACATCACGAGGAGCTCCGGAATGGTCCGGAGGTAAAGATTCATATATAGGAAGTCCCAGTTTGGTTTCCGGAAAAGTTTTGGGCTCATCGGTAGTGTACCGGGAGTGCCGGTAGTGTACCGGGAGGCCTCCGGGAGGGGTATTTCGACCCCAAGAGGTCCATGGGCTTTGGGAGATTAATAACCAGCCCTTAGTGGGCTGGGAAAACAGCCACAAAGGCCCATGGCGCAGGAGAGAAAGTCCTAAAGCAAAAAGTGGAAAATCAGTCAATAGGAGGCAATCCTACTCCAACTAGGATTGGAGGTGAAGTAGGATTGCTCCCACCTCCTATTTCGGCCGACCCAAAGGCCTTGGCTGCCTCTCCTCTCCTCTCCTCCGATATATACTAGTGGATTGGGTGGTTTTTGGACAGAATTTCCGGCCACGTGCTACCCGTTTCACCGGTGCACAGTTTCTCCTCTAGATCGGTTTTCTGCAGCGCTTAGGCGAAGCCCTGCCGGAATTGCTCCACCACCATCACCGGAGCGCCGTCACGCTTCCGGTGAACTCTCTCTCCTCTTCACCTCCTCTCGCTGGATCGAGATGGTGGAGATCGTCATCAAGCTGCACGTGTGCTGAACGCGGAGGTGTCGTCCGTTCGGCGCTAGATCGGAAGGACCGTGATCGAGATCGCGAGACGGTTCGTGATGAGATCGCGGAACGGAACGTGATGAGTTCGCGGGACAGATCGTGATCAAGATTGTGAGACGGATCGTGATGAGATCGCGGGACGGATCATGATGGGATCGCGGGACGGATCATGATGAGATCGCGGGACGCTCGGCGATTTGGATCGCGAAGATGTTCGACTACACCAACCGCGTTTCTTAACGCTTCTTGCTTAGCGATCTACAAGGGTATGTAGATCCACTCTCCCTCTCGTAGATGCTCATCACCATGGATAGGTTTGCGTGTGCGTAGGAAAATTTTTGTTTCCCATGCGACGTTCCCCAACAGTGGTATCATGAGCTAGGTTGATGGTTCGATGAGATCTCGAGTAGAACACAAAAGGTTTGTGGGCGTTGATGCTTAGATTGCTTCCTCCCTTGGTCGGATTTTGGTTCAGCGGGATTGTGAGATGAAGCGGCCCGGACCAACATTACTCGTACGCTTACGAGAGACCGGTTCCCTCGACGCAACTTGTTGCTTAGATGGCTTGCGGGTGACAGTTTCTCTCCCTTTAGTTGGATCGGACCCGACAAAGGCGGTCCTTGAGAAGGTTGAAAAGCAATCTATGTATCACCGTTGTGGTTTATGCGTAGGTGAGAATCGTTCTTGCTAGATACCCGTAGCAGCCACGTAAAACATGCAACAACAATTAGAGGACGTCTAACTTGTTTTTGCAGGGTATGTTGTGATGTGATATGGCCAATTACATGATGAGATATATGTGATGTATGAGATGATCATGTGATGTATAGAATTTCACGACTTGCATGTCGTTGAGTACGGCAACCGGCAGGAGCCATAGGGTTGTCTTTAATTATTGTATGACCTGCGTGTCAATCATTAAGCGCTATGTAATGCTTTACTTTATCGCTAAGCGGTAGCAATAGAAGTAGAAGCAGGGCTGGCGCCACAACCCGAGTGGCAACACATTGATGGAGATCAAGATGATGGAGATCATGGTGTTGTGCCGGTGACGATGGAGATCATGCCGGTGTTTCGAAGATGGAGATCTTAAACACAAGTTCATGGCCATATCATGTCACTTATGAATTGCATGAGATGTTAATCCTTTTATGCACCTTGTTTTGCTTAGTACGGCGGTAGCATTATAAGGTGATCCCTCACTGGAATTTCAAGATGAACTGTGTTCTCCCCGAGTGTGCACCGTTGCGAAAGTTCGTCGTGTTGAGACACCACGTGATGATCGGGTGTGATAGACTCTACGTTCACATACAACGGGTGCAAGTCAGATTTGCACGCGCAGAACACTCAGGTTAAACTTGACGAGCCTAGCATGTACAGACATGGCCTCGGAACACGAGAGACCGAAAGGTCGAACATGAGTCATATAGTAGATATGATCAACATAATGATGTTCACCATTGCAGCCACCTCAACTCACGTGATGATCGGACTTGAGTTGGTGAATTTGGATCATGTATCACTCGAATGATCGGAGGGATGTCAATTTCAGTGGGAGTTCTTAAGTAATATGATTAATTGAACTCATTATCATGAACATAGTCAAAGTGTCTTTGCAAATTATGTTGGAGATTACTAGCTCGCGCTGTAGCTCCCTCAAATTTATATATGTTCCTAGAGAAATAGAGTTGAAAGATGTTGGTAGCAATATTGCGGACTGGGTCCGTGATCTGAGGATTGTCCTCATTGCTGCACAGAAGGCTTATGTCCTTAATGCACCGCTCGGTGCGCCACCCCCTCTAGCGTCGTCTATAGATGTTGTGAACATCTGACAGGCACGTTTCGATGACTACTTGATAGTTTAGTGCGTCATGCATTACGGCTTAGAATTGAGGCTCCGAAACGTTTTGAACGTCACGGAACATATGAGATGTTCTAGGGGCAGAGATTGTGATCTCAGGCTCGTGCCTGTGTTGCGAGATATGAGATCTCCAACAAGATTCTTTGCCTGTAAGATGAAGGAGAATAGCTCAATCGTTGAGCATGTACTCAGATTGTCTGGGTACTACAATCGCTTGAATCAAGTGGGAGTTGATCTTCCAGATAAGATAGTGATTGATATAGTTCTCCAAGTCACTGTCACTAAAGCTACTAGAACTTAGTGATGAACTATAATACACCAGGGATAGAAGTATTGATCCCTGAGCTGTTCGCGATGTTTGACACCGCGAAGGTAGAAATCAAGAAGGAGCGTCAAGTGTTGATGGTTAATCAAACCACTAGTTTCAAAAAGGGCAAGAGCAAGGAGGGAAACTTCATGGATAGCAAGTCAGTTGTTGCTCCAGTGAAGCAACCCAAAGTTGAACTCAAACCCGAGACTAAGTGCTTCTATTATGAGGTGAGAGGTCGCTGAAGCGGAACAACCCTAGATACTTGGTAGATAAGAAGGCTGGCAACATTGATAGAAGTATATTTGATATACGAGTTACTAATGTGTACCTTGATAGTACTCTTAGTAGCACCTGAGTATTGGATATCGGTTCGGTTGCTAAATGTTAGTAACTCGAAATGAAAGCTACGGAATAAACGGAGAACTAGCTAAGGGTGAGGTGACGATATGTGTTGGAAGTGTTTCCAAGGTTGATGTGATCAACATCGCACGCTCTCTCTACCTTCAGGATTAGTGACGAACCTAAATAAATGTTATTTGGTGTTTTGCGTTGAGCATGAACATGATTAGATCATGTTTATTGCAATACGGTTATTCATTTAAGTTAGAGAATAATGGTTATTCTGTTTACATGAATAATACCTTCAATGGTCATGCACCCAGTGAGAATGGTTTGTTGAAATCTTGATCGTAGTATTACACATGTTCATAACATTGATGTCAAAAGATACAAAGTTAATAATGATAGTACCACATACTTGTGGCACTGCCGCTAAATGTTATATTGGTATAAAGCGCATGTAGAAACTCCATGCTGATGGATATTTGGACTCATTCGATTTCGAATCGGTTGAGACATGCAAACCATGCCTCTTGGTCAAGATGACTAAAGGACCCCGTTGGATGGAGCGGGCAAGTGATTCATTGGAAATGATACATGTTGATGTATGCAATCTAGTGAGTCTTGTAGCGTGCAGTGGATATCGTTATTTTCTTACCTTCACTGATGATTTGAGTAGATATAGTGTATATTTACTTAATGAAACACAAGTCTGAATCGTTTGAAAGGTTCAAGCAAATTCAGAGTGAAGTTTAAAGATCATCGTGACAAGAAGATAAAAATGACTGCGATATGATCGTGGAGGTGAATATCTGAGTCACGAGTTTGGCATACAACTTAAGACAATGTGAAAGTTGTTTCACAACTAAACGCCACCTGGAACACCATAGTGTGATGGTGTGTCCGAACATCATAGTTATGCTCTATTGGACATGGTGCGTGCTATGATGTCTCTTGTCGTTTTACTACTATAATTTTGGGGTTATGCATTAGAGACAACTACATTCACTTTAAATAGGGCACCATCTAAATCCGGTGAGATGACACCATGTGAATTATGGTTTGATAGAAACCTAAGCTGTCATTTCTTAATATTTGGGGATGTGACACTTGTGTGGAAAATGTTTTCACCTAATGAGGTCGAACCCAAGGCGGACAAATTGCATCTTCATAGAATACCCTAAGATCAGTTGGGTGAACCTTCAATCTCAGATCCTAGTGCAAAGTGTTTGTTGCTTAAACGGATCCTTTCTCGAGGAAATGTTTCTCTCGAAAGAATTGAGTGGGAGGAAGATAGAACTTGATGAGGTTGTTAAACCTTTGTTCAACCAGAGAGTAGCGCAGCACAGAAAGATGTTTCTGTGAAGCCTACGTTAGTTGAAGAGGAAGTTAATGATGATGATCATGAAGCTTCAGGATCAAGTTACTATCAAACTTCGTAGGTCGACAAGGATGTGTACTGCTCCTAAGTGGTACGACAACTCTGTCTTGGAGATCATGTTGTTGGACAACGATGAACCTACGAGCTATGGAGAAGCGATGATGGGCCCGGATTCCGACAAATGGTTAGAGGCCATGAAATCCGAGATAGGATCCATGTATGAAAACCAAGTGTAGACTTTGGTAGACTTGCTCGTTGGACGACAGGTCGTTGAGTACAAATGGATCTTTAAAATGAAGACAGACACTGATGGTGAATGTCACTATTTGTAAATCTCGACTTGTTGCAAAGATGTTTGTGACAAGTTCAAGGAGTTGACTACGATGAGACTTTCTCACTCGTAGTGGTGCTAAAGTATGTTGGAATTATGTTAGCAGTTGCTGTGTTTTCAATTATGAAATCTGGCAGATGGATGTCAAAACATCGTTTCCTTAACGGTTTACTTGAGGAAAGGCTGTATGTGATACAACTAGAAGGTTTTGTCAGGCCTAAGGATGCTAAAAGGTGTGCAAGCTTCGGTGATCCTTCCATGGGATGAAGCAAGCATCTTGGAGTTGGAATATACGCTTTGATGAGGTGATCAAAGTTTTGATGTTTATACAAAGTTTACGAGAAACTTGTATTTGCAACAAAGTGAGTGGGAGCACTATAGAATTTCTGATAAGTATATGTGGATGACATATTGTTGATCAGAAATAATGTAGAGTTTCTGGAAAGCATAAAACGGTCATTTGGAAAGTGATTTTCAAAGGAAGACCTGGATGAAGCTACCTAATTGTTGAGCATCAAAATCTATGGAGATAGATCAAGATGCTCGATGAGACTTTCAATGAGTGCATACCTTGACAAGATTTTGAAAGAGTTCAAAATGGATCAGTCAGAGAAAGAGTTCTCGCCTGATTTGTAAGGTGTGAAAGTTGAGTGAGACTCAAAGCTCGACAACGGCAGAAGAAAGAGAAAGGACGAACGTCGTCCCCTATGCCTTAGCCATAGGCTCTATATTATGCCATGCTGTGTACCGCACCTGTGTGTGCCTTGCCATGAGTCCGTCAGGGGGTACAAGAGTGAACCAGGAGTGGATCACTGGACAGCGGTCAAGATTATCCTCAGTAACTAAGAGACTGAGGAGATGTTTCTCGGTTATGGAGGTGATAAAGAGTTCGTCGTAAGGAGTTACGTCGATACAAGCTTTAACACTAATCCGAATGACTCGTAGTAGCAATCTGGATACGTATAGTGGAGCAGCCATTTGGAAATAGTACCAAGTGGAGTGTGGTAGCAGTGATTACAGTTTGACATAGAGATTTGCAAAGTACACACGGATCTGAATATCGCAGACCCGTTAACTATAGGACTTCTCTCACATGCAAAGCATGATCGAGCCCCAGAACTCATTGGGTGTTAGATTCATAACAATGCGAATCACATGGTGATGTGAACTAGATTATTGACTCTAGTGCAAGTGGGAGACTGTTGGAAATATGCCCTAGAGGCAATAATAAATTAGTTATATCATATTTCCTTGTTCATGATAATCGTTTATTATCCATGCTATAATTGTATTGATCGGAGACTTAAATGCATGTGTGGATACATAGACAAAACCATGTCCCTAGTATGCCTCTAATGGACTAGCTCGTTGATCAAAGGATGGTTAAGGTTTCCTAGCTATGGACATGAGATGTCATTTGATAACGGGATCACATCATTAGGAGAATGATGTGATGGATAAGACCCAAACTACAAACATAGCATATGATCGTGTCAGTTTATTGCTACTGTTTTCTGCATGTCAAGTATATGTTCCTATGACCATGAGATCATGCAACTCATGGATATCGGAGGAGTGCCTTGTGTGTATCAAACGTCGCAACGTAACTGGGTGACTATAAAGGTGCTCTACAGGTATCTCCGATGGTGTTTGTTGAGTTGGCATGGATCGAGACTGGGATTTGTTACTCCGTGTGACGGAGAGGTATCTCAGGGCCCACTCGGTAATACAACATCCCAACAAGCCTTGCAAGCAATGTGGCTAAGTGTTAGTCATGGGATCTTGTATTACGGAACGAGTAAAGAGACTTGCCAGTAACGAGGTTGAACTAGGTATGGAGATACCGACGATCGAATCTCGGGCAAGTAACATACCGAAGAACAAAGGGAACGTTATACGGGATTAACTGAATCCTTGATATAGAGGTTCGACCGATAAAGATCTTCGTAGAATATGTAGGAACCAATGTGGACGTCCAGGTCCCGCCATTGGTTATTGACCGTAGAGGTGTCTCGGTCATGTCTACATAGTTCTCGAACCCGCAGGGTCTGCACACTTAAGGTTCGGTGACGTTTTGGTAGTGTAGAGTTATGTATGGTGGTGACCGAAGTTTGTTCAGAGTCCCGGATGAGATCCCGGACGTCACGAGGAGCTCCAGAATGGTCCGGAGGTAAAGATTCATATATAGGAAGTCCTAGTTTGGTTTCCGAAAAAGTTTCGGGCTCATCGGTAGTGTACCGGGAGTGCCGGTAGTGTACCGGGAGGGGTATTTCGACCCCAAGAGGTCCATGGGCTGTGGGAGAATAATAACCAGCCCTTAGTGTGCTGGGAAAACAGCCACAAAGGCCCATGGCGCAGGAGAGAAAGTCCTAAAGCAAAAAGTGGAAAATCAACCAATAGGAGGCAATCCTACTCCAACTAGGATTGGAGGTGAAGTAGGATTGCTCCCACCTCCTATTTCGGCCGACCCAAAGGCCTTGGCTGCCTCTCCTCTCCTCTCCTCTCCTCCTATATATACTAGTGGATTGGGTGGTTTTTGGACAGAATTTCCGGCCACGTGCTACCCGTTTCACCGGTGCACAGTTTCTCCTCTAGATCGGTTTTCTGCAGCGCTTAGGCGAAGCCCTGTCGGAATTGCTCCACCACCATCACCGGAGCGCCGTCATGATGCCGGTGAACTCTCTCTCCTTTTCACCTCCTCTCGCTGGATCGAGACGGTGGAGATCATCATCAAGCTGCACGTGTGCTGAACGCGGAGGTGCCGTCCGTTCGGCGCTAGATCGGAAGGACCGTGATCGAGATCGCGAGACGGTTCGTGATGAGATCGCGGAACGGAACGTGATGAGTTCACGGGACAGATCGTGATCAAGATCGTGAGACGGATCGTGATGAGATCGCGGGACGGATCGTGATGGGATCGCGGGACGGATCGTGATGAGATCGCGGGACGCTCGGCGATTTGGATCGCGAAGATGTTCGACTACACCAACCGCGTTTCTTAACGCTTCCTGCTTAGCGATCTACAAGGGTATGTAGATTCACTCTCCCTCTCGTAGATGCTCATCACCATGGATAGGTTTGCGTGTGCGTAGGAAATTTTTTGTTTCCCATGCGACGTTCCCCAACAGTTCTTACATCGAGTTGCAACAAAATGCAATCGAGCGGGTATCTTTGTGACCAACTCACAGTACCCAAGAATTAATGATTAACATGTTTAACCATAATTCCCAAGAACTATATCTTTGACCAGCCTTCTATACATCAAAAACTTGTATGACATTCATACATGAGCTGGATATTCCATTCTTCTTTCCTTTTGCCATTATACTTCTAATAGTTTAACTTTCAGTATTTCTCCTACTCTCGGAAGAAGCACCCAACTTAAGAGTGGCGTTAACCCCGGACTTCCTAGGCGTGAAAGTCTCACTAACACCCTTCGGACACTTCCTTTCTCTTTAAGTTGTTGTTTTATTCACCTTTCATCATATGACAGGCGTTCTCCTGGATCCCTCTCTTATCAGTCTAATGCATAGTAAACTCCTTTACTAATAGTTTGCAAACAAACATTGCTTTGGATATCTTATATCTTTGTAGCCTTTGTCTGTCTTTGAAAATGATTTTCAGATTCCATGAATATCACATAACTATCCAAACTTCCGAAGTTCGGGTCTCATGGAAGCAAACATATTTCACTTGACCGAAATGGAATTTTAGCTTTTGGATTGAAAGACGGGAGTCATATCATCCATAGCATTAGCGGGAGAATACCGAAAGCATGCGATAGGACAAGTCCTTCTCAACACTCTTGAGGACAATCCTCACATTACGTTACCAACCGTAAAGTTTTAACCAGATATTTAACAGCTTATTCAATTTTAATAGGGAAGGTGGAAACGCGAGCCATTATCCTACAACTATTATGCAAATCACACTTAGACATTGTTCAAAATTAATTGCACTGAGAATTAAAACAATTTAATTCTACAGTGAGCTCCCACTCAAATCAATATCTCTCATAATTGATTGTGAGTGATTCAAGATCCAAATTACAATTCAACGCCAAGGATGTATCCATCTCAAGTGACGAGAATTGCAATCGGTAGGCCAACTTGCCAATCACATCTCTATGTGACTCTTGTTCATCTTTCGATGCATGTGTTCCGAGCTCATGACTTTCATGCCTGAACGTCAAGACAACCAAGTGATCTCGCTGCGAGGTCTCAACTCACCCACCTCACACTTCTCTAATCGTTCGTACCCATGTAACCATGTGATACCCCGAAGAGATAGGTGCCGTGACGGTGCTACACTTGGGAGAACACTAACTACTTGATATTTTGTGAGAGATCACCTTAATAAAAAGCGACTACCGCGCAATCAAGAAGGGTGCATCAAGAGGGATAAACATCTCAGGCAATGCATAATAGCATGATATGGTATAGCCCTTTCTGACGGAGAAGTCTTTCATTCCTTCGTCTTCGGCATTCGCGTCGGTGTTCACCTTTGCGAAGATTGCCACCACCTTGTTGATGCACCAAATAATATTGCTATCTCTATAGCTTAATAAAATAAGTGCATTACATAAGGTTGACACGCAGGTCATTAAAGTGCAATCATATGGCTCCAACCATCATGCCGAATCATGACACACAGGTCATGTTAATCAATTTACATCATATAGTCATCTCATACATAATCAAATTATTATTAACACTGCTATACCACATCACATGCACATGCAAACCATCCTGCAAAACCAAGTTAGACGCCTCTAATCGGTCCATGCAAAAACTTGTTTTACGTGGCTTCTAAGGTTTCGAAACAAACCGAATCTACCAACGTCCATCATCAAGTATGATAATTCAAGTTGCTAGATTAACTTTCCAGGGTGTATGAAACACGAGATAATAAAATCTCGAGCCCCATACTAAACTTTGTCATACGCGTGACCCTCGTGCAGATCACATCTGCATTGCCCTTTCATCTGCGAAACATCCATATTTCTTTTGACTATGGTGGAACCCAAAGAACTATTAGCACTTCGTTGATCTGTTAATCAGCATACTCAGGAGCAGCATGAAAGGATCGCGGATTGTCAGAACTTTGTAAGATTCCACCATTCCGTCAAGATATGGACTACGCAAATTCACGGGAAGCAACAGGAACATCGGGCAACAGATTTCATCTGCTACACGCACATTCAGCAATAGATCTCATCTACTACAAAATTATACTATGCAATACCCATACATCTCATGTATTCTAGATCATAACATGCATCTACTCATAGCCTGGCTCTTGATGCCACTGTTGGGTAACGCGACAGAAAACAAAAATTTCCAGTATAGCGAGCACGCCCAGGATCACTATGGAGACTGCATACAAGGTTTGATCATTTTCGTTACCGACTCGTAGCGCAGCGGAAATAGAGTCGATGACGAACGGCGGTGCAGATCCCCGCAGCTAGGATTTTACAACCTCCCAACCGCGAGGATGTATACCCTCATCTGCCCTGCGGACAGCCCTCCGGGAGGCGGTCGCATAGCCCTCCGGACGGTGTCGCGGACAGCCCTTCGGGAGGACCTCCGAAACTCGGACTGTCACTCGGACAGCCCTTCGGGAGGACCTCCAAAACTTGGACGGTCACACAGACAGCCCTTCGGGAGGCACTCTCGAACTAAGACCGAAACTACGATCTCTCTACAGAGTTGCACACATACGGTGTCATCTATCCGGTAGGGCTTCGCCGTCCAGAACTAGTTCCTGCCGGAACCCAGACAGCCTTTCGGCTCTACGAAACTATTTCGCTGGGAGGGAGAGAGAGAGCCAGATCATGCATGGCATTTGTATGAGAGTAAGATATGATCTTGTGGGCAGCCCACTCACCTCTATTTATAGGAAAACCAAGGGGTAGGATGGGACTTGGAATTACCAAAATACCCATGAGGTGAGCACACCACAAGGGCATAAAGGGAAAGCCTCCAAATAGTGTTGCCTGCATCACCATGCCTGCATCACTATGCCTGCATCACCATGCCTGCATCATCCCCTAATAGTATTTTCACTATTCACAAAAAGTGTTTACACTATTCACAAATAGTGTTTCCACTATTTGCAATAGTGTTTTCAATAAAGTAATCCAAAAAGCACTTTCACTATTCATGACGATATTTTTCAGCGTCCGTTCGAACTAAAAATATTTATGTGGGCTTAGAACATTTCCAGCACCCACTAAAATAATTTTCAATACGATCCGGAACAATTCCGGAATAGTGATTTTCATCTGCGAAAAGCATCTGAAGCGGTTCTGGCAGCTCCGGAACATTTCCGGTTATTCTTCCGGAAAATTCCCAGAAGTTTCCAGAATGATTCTGGCACCCTCCAAGAATTATCAGGCATGTGCCAAAACCAATTTGACTTTATGGTATCCTCTGAAACAACTTTTCAGTTTCACCGAAACTGTTCCGGTGACCTGTCTGCGGAACATTTTCGCTGTCCGAAACTTTTCCGGTGTCCGAAACTTTTCCGGTGTCCGAAACTTTTCGGTGATTTTCTCTCAGACTCCCTGTCTAGTATTCAACAGATAGATGACCCTTAAGCGTGTGACCCTATAGGTTCGGTGAAGCATAGACATGACCCGGAACCCCTTCCGATCAATGATCAACATCGGAGCCGTGGACACCCATATCGATCCCTATACCCACACGAATAAATATTCGAGTGAACCTCCAGTTGCCGTGTGCTATTCCTGTTGCTTCGCGATATGTTACAAATACCCGATGTGAGACATGTTGGCATCCCCATGGATCAACAACTTGTCCACTATGCCAGTTACCTCGTTATCGGTATTGTTCTCTTTTCTCGTTCCCGTGTTCCGGCATCCCCGTGATCAAATCGCAAAGTGTCTAGCCAGACGATGATGGATACCGTAACACCGAGAGGGCCCAGAGATATCTCTCCATCGTCGGAGGAGCAAATCTCAATCTTGAGCTATCAAGTTACTTCACTTACTTTTCCATGAACCCGTAAGCCGCCGTAATAGCCACCCATTTACGGATGACGTTTAACAAACCCCCAAAGTTCATGAAGCAAGCATGAAGAAACTCGATACTCTCATGGTCTAAGGAATTATGCAAACATTAACTTCTCTGTGTTATTAACCATTAACTTATGACGAATGTATCTCATAGCATAACATTAATTTGGGTCGATTCAAGACAAATGTTCTTCTAACATTGTGCCCTCAAAATTGCCGGCATAGCCATGCCCATGATCAGGAAAACAAGATCATCATGCAATACTTGAGCCAGTCTTAGAGGCCAGACTAGGAATACATTTTACCATTTATTATCCCACACGTGCGCATGAGTTTCCCTCCAGGCCTCGTTTTATTTGTAGACTCGAGAATCATTGCAGTTATAGCATGGAACATAAACATAATTATGAACAGGGAGATAATCAATAACATTTATTATTGCCTCTAGGGCATATCTCCTACAATTATATTGTGTGTTTTTTCTTCTTCTGGACATGTAATGTAAATTTACACTTTTCCATGTTAGCTCCTTCAGTTTTTTCTTTCCCTCCACTCCTAGGTTCGACTGCGACCAACAATCCGTTGTCGAGCTGCCTCGAGCGGGCCGATGACCGATATCCACACAGGCCTCGACAATGTCGGTGACCTCGGAAGCTATGCTTGGGGCGGTCGAAATCAAACCGCCGCGACCTTCACGTTCGCCGCCGCTTGCTCGAGGATCACCTTCGTAGTCGCGGCCGCAAAACTATGTTGATGACTTATGCGAAGCTAGAGACAAACATTGGGAAAAACGAAATACACCATTTTGGGGGCGTGGGTTATATTAATAGCGTACCGTGGTATCGTAGGGCTTACATAATTGTCTATGTAGCATGTACGTAAGCAAAAGCAACCTAGGAACCACGAAGGTGAGGAAAATATTGTTTGGGAACTCAATTTGAACCTTGACGAGTCAAACTGATGACCTTCTAAAATTTTGGCCGTCGAAAAGCCACATCACATCATCGTCCCGCGGCTTGGCCACATGGAACAAACTTTATGATCAGAGATAGGCTTTATCGTGTCGAAATTAATGGCGTAATTATTGTTTGCCGGTCATATGAGCCGGCTCCAACTTTGTCGCAAGTAACCGAAGACGTGGAGCTATTTCTAAGTCTAAGTAGGATAAGATATGTAACCTCATTTATATTATGACTGCTTGACGACTAATTACATTTTGCAATTCCAATTTTGGCTCTAGTAACGGAAGGTGTGGGGGCCATTTGCAAGCAAGATAAGATATGCATGTAGAATTCTCATTTTATTTTGTTTTTGAAAAGTAAGAGGTAATTAATCAAATCAAATAGGAAATGTCAAATGCACGTGTGATGCAAAGGGAAATACAAAATTCTCTGGCATACATGTGGTGCATTTTTCTTATTTTCTTTATTTTTTTTGTTGCATCAATCACTTTTTATCAGGCCATCAGAGCTCCATCCATTGGCCCAAAACAGATCAACACTGTCATCCTGTCATCCTTCTAGCCCTCTCCCCATTTTGCAGGAACCCCGACGAACCCTTGCACCCTCGTCCCCTCAGTGAGGTTTCTTACTTGCCTCCACCCGAGACGCTGTTGCTCGCATCGTTGTCCCTGTCTCCAGTGAGGTCCTGGCTCGGTCCTGGTGTGATTGACGCTCGTCTTGCCTGGTACTGGCGTCAAGAAGAACTTCAAACGCCTGACGATTAGCAAAAAATGTTTTTTTTCATTCGCTTGAATTGTTGCACTAGCTTTGTAGACAAGAGTTGCTTAAAAAATAGCCAAAAAATGGCAAAACTGAAAAAAAAAAGGAACCGGTCAATGGCAAATGATGGTTTCTCATTTTTAATCAGGTACGTGGGTTTCTCATTTTGGACGGAAAATCGGGACCCAAACCCCTTGCCTTTTTATTGCTTGAGAAAGATGAACCCTCCTTTGTGGGTGTGGCCATGCGCAAGAAGGAAGAAGCCGGTGTTTGACTTGATCTTGATCTTGACACGACACGGTATCCGTCCGTGACCGTGACCTGATCTCAGCTAGCATGCCGTGTGTTAGGTCAGTGACAGTGTGGTCGGTGTGAAGGTGCAGAGAAGAGGCAGACCGCAGACAGTCTTGGCCTACGTACGTACGTCCGGCGGCGGTGCTGCGCTGCAACGAGCGAGCGCGTGGGCTCAAACGGTTTAGTTATGCTACGGTTTCCATGTGCTTGTGTTTGCATGTGCTTGTGTTATGCTACGTACCTCCGGCGCCGGTGTTTGCATGTGCAAGCTTTTCTTTGATTCCCTTTGTATGTACATACAAGGCCTATTTATGCTACCTGTACCGATCGATGCTTATCTGCTCTGTATGTCAAGTGTAGTACTCCCTCTGTTTATTTTTATAAGTCCTTGTAGACATTTCAGACACAGTGCAAAACAGTTCAGTTTCAGTTGTAGACATTTTATATTGATGCTTTAGTTGGGCAATAGTTTTATACTCCCTCGGTCTCCCCGGAAATATGATCATTTTTGGCACTATATGTTTTGAGATGGAGAGAGTATATCGGAGGAACGAGGAAGCACTTTCTTTCAGACAGGAAAATAAAATACTTATTCTAAGATAGATGCATACGTCCACCCTAAAAGATTAGAGAAAATTCCTACTTTTACCCTTTTACCTTTTTTTTAGCAGTGACCGTGCGACAATTAGTATTGACCCGGCATGACTTTTAGAGCATTTCTCATATTTTACCAATCTTATTTCAAGTTATTATTATTCTTATTACTAGATGGCTACCCAGATCGAACAAACAAGCGCCTGCTTAATGCCCACGGAAAATGTAATACTAATCAAATGCAGTAGCGAAACCACCTAGGACGACGCATGCATGTTAGGCAGATTCAATCCCTCCGCAGATCAGCATAGTCAACGGCCCATCCATCCCCTATGTCAGCCGGTCCAGGGAATCAAAGAAAAGCTTGCACATGCCATGCTGATGCAACAATCCAGACAGCCTTGCATGTACAATTTTGGCACAGGATACATAGGCCTCGTGACAAAAAAGAAAAGAAAAATTAAGACATTTCTATTGTTTTTTCTTCTCAATGCAAGCAATTATTAATGGGCCCATCAAAGAATAGAAAATAAAAATTCTAGTACACATGCATCTCTATTTTTCACTATAACCTTTTTAGCTTTTTTACAGTGGATCAGATCTTTTCTCACAAAGCACCTGCCTCCAGCAAAGGATCCTGTTTCTTTATCCGAAGCTACTTTTTCTAACATCCGATCCTACATGACATATGAGGCATCACCCTCAGGCTATGCATTAGCCATGCCCTTAACTAGCTATTGATCATTGGCCAATGCCAATGATATGTATGTGTAGCATTACTCGGGTTTGGGTCACAATCCTTTATTCTTCCTCCTCCTCGCTGTTCGTCTCGCGCTTCGCCGCCGTGTCGTTCGTCTCGTACTTCGCCGCCGTGTCGTTCGTCTCGAGCTCAGCCGTTCCCAGCATCTCCGTCGCCAGCTCCGGAAGAGCGTGCCCATCCTCGCCGCGGGTGACGTCATCGCTGGCCTGGACGCCGCCGTGGTACATCCGTCAAAACTTCGCCTCCGCCTTGCGTTTGATGTGTTCGACACATTGACCTACCGGAATTATTGTGATTTTGTTAGATAAACAACGGATTCGGATGCTACGTCGAACGAGGAGTATGGACCGACTGAGCTTGACCAAACGATTGAAGACGACTTCTTCCATTCCTCGGATTCGGACGAAGAAATGGACATGCTCATGAGCATGAGCATGCAAGAGGAAATTGACCGGCAAGTGGAGCATATTCTCAACTTCAAGGGCTCAATCAAAGGGAGAAAAGTGATCAACCGGGACAGGGTGGCCAGGGCAAAGCTACTGCACAAGGACTACTTTGCTCCAACACCTATTTTCCCGGATGATCCATGGTTTCGTCGCCGTTTTCGCATGAGGAAACCATTGTTTTTGCGCATTGTGGATGGAGTGGAGTCACATGACGACTACTTCAAGCTGAAGAGGGATTGCTGCCGACAACTCTCTTTCTCACCCAAGCAGAAGTGCATGGATGCTATGAGGATGCTTGCACTTGGTACTACAGACGCCGTTGGTGAGATGGTCAGGATGGGGGAGAGCACGTGCCTAAAGACTACTGTCCAATTTGCCCGCGCCGTGGTTGAGGTGTTTGGACCGGAATATCTCAGAGAACCAAATACGCAGGACACAGAGAAGTTGTTGGCTATTGGAAAAGCAAGGGGGTTTACAGGAATGCTCGGATCAATTGATTGCATGCATTGACAATTGAAAAACTACCCAAAAGTCTACAGGGAATGTATCAAGGTCACACCAAAGAGGCCACCATTATACTAGAAGCAGTGGCATCACATGACTTATGGATTTGACATGCTTTCTTTGAAATGTCCGGTTCTCACAACGACATCAACGTGCTCCAACGATCTCCGGTGTTCAGCCGGCTTTGCAATGGGGAATCACCACCATGCAACTACACCGTCAACGGCCGAGACTACAACATGGGATACTATCTTGCCGATGGTATCTATCCTCAGTGGGCGGCATTTGTGAATACCATATCGAGCCGCGTGGCAACAAACAGATCCACTTTGCAACAATCCAGGAAGCGGCTTGGAAGGATGTGGAGAGGGCATTTGGTATGCTTCAGGCTCGTTGGGGAATTGTGCAAAACACTACAATGATGTGGGAATCAGAAACTTTGTGTCAGCTGATGACATGTTGTGTTATTCTGCACAATATGATTGACGAGGATGAGGGTGAAGGTGTAGTCCAAACCAATGATTTCGAAGCTCCCGGAAAACAAGTTGAAATTCCGAATGATCAAGATGCGGCCTAACTTCAGAATTATCTGTAGATGCATCAAAATCTTCGAAATCATCAAATGCACACGCAGCTACTCGATGTCATCGTATTTTCTGATATGCTATGTTCATGTAGGAGTGTGTGTGGCACGTGAGAGCTTCCATGCATTTCCTGACATACTTAATTTTTGTCTGGCCATGCAGCAGAACAAGCAGGCGTTTGACTAGGTATTAGACACGGTATCCTTGACCTCCCGTGGCCTGATCTCAGCTGGCATATGCATGCATGCCGTGTCTACGTTAGGTTGGTGTGAACGGGCCAAGAGGGAAACGGTCTTGACGTACGTCCTCCGGCGGCGATCTGCCGTGCTCCGCTGGAGCGCGTGGGGGCCAGGGCCACGGCGGTTCCGTTATGCTTCCCCGGCCGGTCGCCCACGCACCGCCGGTACGGTCTCGGTGTGCGGCGAGCCGGCGATGTGTTGCACCGTTAATTTGGGAAGGCAGCTAGTGCATGCGTGTTCGCAGCACATATTTTTTTCTAGATAGAGAAACCACAGGGCATATACCCTACGTAGGGGGCGCCGGCACGGATGGAATTCGAATTCGCTTCTTTGCTCCCCGTCGCTGCTCACCTCTCGTGCTGGCATAGCTGTACGCTACTGGCTATACGCCCACGTACACGCACATGGAGAAGACCCGACTGTTTAACGCAACCACGTACTTTACCAAAACATTGGAAGTCCAACTTTAAATTGTAGGCATGACAAATCTGATGCTTTCATGATGATTTATATTGTCACGTACGATGATGTCAAATTTAGTGCCAAACATGACGATTCTCCGACAAGAAATTGAACCGGGACGTATTTGCCATGCTCACCAACTCCATCCTTGTAGAACATAATTTGTTATGAAAAAAGTGTTGGACTTGCCATCATCAGGGATCGAACGTGAGATTTGTGCAGTGGAGTCTATACTTTATCAAGCATCTTCCACGGTAGATGTACACGTCCCGTGATTTTACTGGTCTGATGATATATCGGGTTTTACTCTAGTAAATTTAGCTTTCTTTTTAGACTTGTAGTAAATTTAGGTGGCTAGCAAGATCCAACAAACATACGCCTGACCACTGAAAAAAATACATGCAGCAGCGAGGCCATATCCCAGCTGGGACGATCGACCCATGTTAGGCAGATCGACACGCCGAACGCCGATGCTGATCCACCAGCATAGCATAGTCAACGACCCATCGACCCCGTGTGTCAGCCGGTCCAGAGAATCAAAGAAAGCTTGCACATCAGCACATGTGTACTTGCATGCCACGAGCATTTTATCATTGGACAAATTATCACATATGCCAATGCCAATGATATGTAGATCCATGCCATGACACTGACAGAAAAGTACACTTTGCCAGGGAAGGAAGGAACGCAGTGCGGTGCAGCCCCATGGAAAAAACGAAAGCAGCAGACCAAAGCACCAACACCGGAATCCTTTTCTTCTTCCTTCGTTCATACCACTCGGAGTCGGAGGGAGTGCACCGGCGAGTGAGTCAGCGAGTGACCCGGCACCGGAAAATGCTGAAATAAGCACCAAGCAAGCAGATCCCTGACGTAGCAAACAAGTTTTTCTTTGTGAACTAGCAACGAACGAGTAAGTGACACATCACCACGCACCATTTTTTCTTTTCTTTTGAGCAACATCACCACGCACGAAATGAGAAAGGAATTGACGGGCGGGCCCGAGTAAAGAGGCCAACACTGAAAAAATGCGGGTCTGGACGACGATCCAGGAAATCCACAGGACATGGGCTGTGGTTCGTCGAATTAATTTGTTAGCTTGGAGCAAATAAATAATTTCTTGAATTGTCTTAAAATATATACTTGACTTCAAATTTCGGCGCTGTTGAAATACCTTTTTTTAGAGAGGCGTCCCTGAAATATGGGGAATGTACTCGTTTCTTGCTCCATACCTTTGACTTTACCATGTCGCCATTTAACCGGCAATAACACTTTTTTTCGTTAATATGTTTGCTCATCACTTTAGATCAGCTCCTCGTTTGGTTTGTTCACGCGATGAAAGGCATGCAATGCAGATTTACTTTTTTTTTTCTCTTTTCTCTCCTTCCCTTCCCCGACCACATTATAGATTTGGTTTGTTCACACAATGAAATGAGTTTTGGTGACGATGACATGGTGGAACCCTTCTCGTTTTCTACCGTGTTGACATTTCACCGGCAGAAAGTAGTAACTTTTACTAGTACTCTTTCTCCGACATGTAATGTTAATTTAGTACTACCTCGGCTCTGTTCGATCGGTAAGTAATATGGATTGGAAGGAGTACTGTAATTTTTGATCTCGCTCTCTTTAAGTTTCCTTCTCTGGCCTCACTCTCCACACCTAAGTTCGATCACGACCAGGAATACGTGGTCGAGCTGCCTTGAGCGGGCCGATGACCGATATCCGAACAAGCTTCCACAAAGTTGGTGACCACGGGCAATTGCGTTTGGGGTGGTCGAAATCGAACCACTTCAACTCTCGCACCGCCGCATGCTCGAAGATCACCTTCATTGTCGATCTGATACGGCCGCAAACCATGTTGGTGACTTACGCGAAGCAGGAGAAATGTGGGAAAAGTGAAATACACCATCCGGGGGTGTGGTTTATCTCATCGGAGGTAGAATAATAGTGCACTGTGGCATTATAAGACACAAATAATTGTCTAGGTGGTGTGTATGGAGGCAAAAACATCCCAAAAACACAAATCGTGAGACTATGTTGGCTAGAAACTCAATTCAAACCATTATGCGTCAAATTGATAAATGGTTTGGATTTGTGGCGTCGAAAAGCCACACTCCTTCATGCGGTATGGCTCCAAGTAACATGAAACAGACTTGATCGCAACGGAATCAATGATGTAATTATTGATTACCAATTATATGTGTCTGTTGGGGAATGTTGCATGGGAAACAAAAAAAATTCTACGCATACGCAAGATCTATCCATGGTGATGAGCATCTATGAGAGGAAGAGTGGATCTACATACCCTTGTAGTTCGCTGAGTGGGAAGCGTTCGAACGTCTTCGCGATCCAAATTGCAGAGCGTCCTACGATCCAATCACGATTCGTCCCGATCTAGCGCCGAACGGAGGGCACCTCCACGTTCAGCACACGTACATCTCTATGACGATCTCCGCCTTCGTGATCCAGCAAGAGGGATCAAAGAGGTAGATGAGTTCTCTGGCAGCGCGACGACGCGATGGCGGTGGTGGTGGAACTAATCTGGCAGGGCTTCGTCTAAGCACTGTAGAACTAATCTAGAGGAGAAACAATCTAGTGGAAGAATAGGGTAGCATGTGGCAATTAGGGTTAGGGCTGCCCTCAAAATCCTCTAGTATATATAGGAGGAAGGGGAGGGAGGCCAGCGCCCTAGGGTTGCCCCTAGGATTCAACCGAAGTGGGAGAGGTGGAGGAGTCCTACTCCAATCCTACTAGGAGTAGGATTCCTCCCCCACTTGGAAACCTTTTCCACCTTTGGGTTTTTCACACCCCTAGCCGCATGGGACTGGAGCTTCGGACAGCCCACCAGGGGCTGGTTTGCCTCCTCCCACAGCCCATGTGGCCCTTGTTAGAAATATGCCCTAGAGGCAATAATAAAATGGTTATTATTGTATTTCCTAGTTCATGATAATTGTCTATTATTCATGCTATAATTGTGTTAACCGGAAACCGTAATACATGTGTGAATACATAGACCACAACGTGTCCCTAGTGAGCCTCTAGTTGGCTAGCTCGTTGATCAATAGATGGTCTCGGTTTCATGACCATGGACATTGGATGTCGTTGATAACGGGATCACATCATTAGGAGAATGATGTGATGGACAAGACTCAATCCTAAGCATAGCACAAGATCGTGTAGTTCGTTTGCTAAAGCTTTTCAATGTCAAGTATCATTTCCTTAGACCATGAGATTGTGTAACTCCCGGATACCGTAGGAATGCTTTGGGTGTGCCAAACGTCACAACGTAACTGGGTGGCTATAAAGGTACGCTACGGGTATCTCCGAAAGTGTCTGTTGGGTTGACACGAATCGAGACTGGGATTTGTCACTCCGTGTGACGGAGAGGTATCTCTGGGCCCACTCGGTAAGACATCATCATTATGAGCTCAATGTGACTAAGGAGTTAGTCACGGGATGATGTATTACGGAACGAGTAAAGAGACTTGCCGGTAACGAGATTGAACAAGGTATGGGGATACCGACGATCGAATCTCGGGCAAGTACCATACCGATAGACAAAGGGAATTGTATACGAGATTGATTGAATCCCTGACATCGTGGTTCATCCGATGAGATCATCGTGGAGTACGTGGGAGCCAACATGGGTATCCAGATCCCGCTGTTGGTTATTGGCCGGAGAGGTGTCTCGGTCATGTCTACGTGTCTCCCGAACCCGTAGGGTCTACACACTTAAGGTTCGATGACGCTAGGGTTATAGGGAAAAGGTATACGTGATTACCGAAGGTTGTTCGGAGTCCCGGATGAGATCCCGGACGTCACGAGGAGCTCCGAAATGGTCCGGAGGTAAAGATTGATATATAGGAAGTCCAGTTTTGGTCACCGGAAAGTTTTCGGGCTCATCGGTATTGTACCGGGAGTGCCGGGAGGGTGCCGGAGGACCCCCGGGAGGGGGTGACGACCAAAGGACCTCATGGGCCCTTAGAGGAGGTGTGCCAGCCCATATTGGGCCAGCCAATACCTTCTAGAAAGGGCCCATGCGCCAGGGATCTGGAGATAGAGGCAAAAGGGATTTAAAAGGGGGGGGGGGTCCACCTCCCGTGTGGGAGGAGGACTCTCCCCCCACTTCGGCCGAATCCCTCCTCCTTGGAGGAGGGGCCAAGCCAGCCCTCCCTCTCCTTCCTCCTATATATATGCAAGGGTTTGGGCAGGTTTGAGACGACGAACTCTTTCTCTCTCGCTGCAGCCCTATTCTGCTTCTTCCTCCTCCGCAGTGCTTAGGCGAAGCCCTGCCGGGATACCTTGCTACTCCACCACCACCACGCCGTCGTGCTGCTGCTGGAGCTCTTCCCCAACCTCTCCTTCCTCCTTGCTGGATCAAGGCGTAGGAGACGTCACCGGGCTGCACGTGTGTTGAACGCGGAGGTGCCGTCTGTTCGACACTTGATCGGATCTACCGCGATCTGAATCGCTGCGAGTACGACTCCATCAACCGCGTTCTTGTAACGCTTCCGCTTAGCGATCTTCAAAGGTATGAAGATCCAATCTCTCCCCACTCGTTTGCTGGTTTCTCCATAGATAGATCTTGGTGACACGTAGGAAAATTTTGATTTACTACTACGTCTCCCAACAGTGGCATCATGAGCTAGGTCTATGCGTAGAATCTATGCACGAGTAGAACACAAAGCAGTTGTGGGCGTCGATTTTGTTAATATGCTTGTCGTTACTAGTCTTATCTTGATTCGACGGTATTGTGGGATGAAGCGGCCTGGACCAACCTTACACGTACGCTTACGTGAGACCGGTTCCACCGCCTGACATGCACCAGTTGCATAAGGTGGCTAGCGGGTGCTGTCTCTCCCACCTTAGTCGGATTGGATTCGATGAAAAGGGTCCTTATGAAGGGTAAATAGCAATTGGCATATCACGTTGTGGTTTTGGCGTAGGTAAGAAACGTTCTTGCTAGAAACCTATAGCAACCACGTAAAAACTTGCAACTACAAATTAGAGAACGTCTAACTTGTTTTTGCAGCATATGCCTTGTGATGTGATATGGCCAGAAGGATGTGATGTGATGCATTGTGATGTATGAGATTGATCATGTTCTTGTAATAGGGTTCACAACTTGCATGTCGATGACTATGACAACCGGCAGGAGCCATAGGAGTTGTCTTATTTATTGTATGACCTGCGAGTCAATCACAAACGCCATGTAATTACTTTACTTTATTGCTAAGCGTTAGCCATAGCAGTAGAAGTAATAGTTGGCGAGACAACCTCATGAAGACACAATGATGGAGATCATGATGATGGAGATCATGGTGTCATGCCGGTGACAATGATGATCATGGTGCCCCGAAGATGGAGATCATAGGAGCAAGATGATATTGGCCATATCATGTCACTATATTGATTGCATGTGATGTTTATCATGTTTACATCTTATTTGCTTAAAACGACGGTAGTAAATAAGATGATCTCTCAATAAAATTTCAAGAGAAGTGTTCACCCTAACTGTGCACCGTTGCTAAGGATCGTTGTTCCGAAGCACCACGTGATGATCGGGTGTGATAGGTTCTAACATTCGCATACAACGGGTGTAAGCCAGATTTACACACGCGAAACACTTAGGTTGACTTGACGAGCCTAGCATGTACAGACATGGCCTCGGAACACGGAAGACCGAAAGGTCGAACATGAGTCGTATAGAAGATACGATCAACATGGAGATGTTCACCATGGATGACTAGTCCGTCTCACGTGATGATCGGACACGGGCTAGTTGACATGGATCATGTGTCACTTAGATGACTAGAGAGATGTCTATCTGAGTGGGAGTTCATTGAATAATTTGATTATGTGAACTCGATTATCATGAACTTAGTCTAAAATTGCCTTTAATATCTATATTGTAGATCCAATGGCCAACGCAAATGTCAACCTCAATTTCAACGCGTTCCTAGAGAAAACCAAGCTGAAAGATGATGGAAGCAACTATACGGACTGGGTCCGTGGCTTGAGGATCATCCTCATAGCTTCCAAGAGATTGTATGTCCTTGATGCACCGCTAGGTGACCCACCCATTCTCCCAGCGGACCAAGACGTTACGAACGCTTGGCATTCACGCTGCGATGATTACTCCCTTGTTCAGTGCGGCATGCTTTACAGTTTAGAATCGGGGCTCCAAAAGCGTTTTGAGCAACACGGAGCATATGAGATGTTCCAAGAGCTGAAACTGGTTTTCCAAGCTCATGCCCGAGTCGAGAGATATGACATCTCTGACAAGTTCTTCAGCTGTAAGATGGAGGAGAACAGTTCTGTTAGTGAGCACATCCTCAAGATGTCTGGGCTTCACAACCGCTTGACTCAGCTGGGAGTTAATCTCCCGGATGACTCAGTCATTGACAGAATCCTCCAGTCGCTTCCACCTAGCTACAAAAGCTTTGTGATGAACTACAACATGCAGGGGATGGAGAAGTCCATTCCTGAGTTGTACTCGATGCTCAAATCAGCAGAGGTCGAGATCAGAAAGGAGCATCAAGTGTTGATGGTAAACAAGACCACTAGTTTCAAGAAAGGCAAGGGTAAGAAGAACTTCAAGAAGGACGGCAAAGCTGTTGCCGCGCCCGGTAAGAAAGTTGCCGGGAAGAAGAAGAACAAGAATGGACCCAAGCCTGAGACTGAGTGTTTCTATTGTAAGGGTACCGGTCACTGGAAGCGGAACTGCCCCAAGTACTTAGCGGATAAGAAGGTCGGCAACGTTAAAGGTATATGTGATATACTTGTTATTGATGTGTACCTAACCAGCGCTCGTAGTAGCTCCTGGGTATTTGATACCGGTGCAGTTGCTCACATTTGTAACTCCAAGCAGGAGTTGCGGAATAAGCGAAGGTTGGCAAAGGACGAGGTGACGATGCGCGTCGGGAATGGTTCCAAGGTCGATGTGATCGCCGTCGGCACGCTACCTCTACATCTACCTTCGGGATTAGTTTTAAACCTTAATAATTGTTATTTAGTACCAGCTTTGAGCATGAACATTGTATCTGGATCTCGCTTGATACGAGATGGCTACTCTTTTAAATCCGAGAATAATGGTTGTTCTATTTATATGAGAGAAATGTTCTATGCTCATGCCCCGCTGGTCAATGGTTTATTTTTGATGAATCTCGAACGTGATGTTACACATGTCCATAGTGTGAGTACCAAAAGGTGTAAAGTTGATAACGATAGTCCCACTTACATGTGGCACTGCCGTCTTGGCCATATTGGTGTCAAACGCATGAAGAAGCTCCATGCTGATGGACTTTTGGAGTCACTTGATTTCGAATCATTTGACACATGCGAACCATGCCTCATGGGCAAGATGACCAAAACTCCGTTCTCCGGAACAATGGAGCGAGCAACTGACTTGTTGGAGATAATACATACCGATGTATGCGGTCCAATGAGTGTCGAGGCTCGCGGTGGCTACCGTTATGTTCTCACCCTCACTGATGACTTGAGCAGATATGGGTATGTCTACTTAATGAAACACAAGTCTGAAACCTTTGAAAGGTTCAAGGAATTTCAGAGTGAGGTCGAGAATCAACGTGACAGGAAAATAAAATGCCTACGATCTGATCGTGGCGGAGAATATTTAAGTCACGAGTTTGACACGCACCTTAGGAAATGTGGAATTGTTTCACAGCTCACGCCGCCAGGCACACCTCAGCGAAATGGTGTGTCTGAACGTCGTAATCGCACTCTATTGGATATGGTGCGATCTATGATGTCTCTTACCGACTTACCGCTATCATTTTGGGGATATGCATTAGAGACTGCCGCGTTCACTTTAAATATGGCACCGTCTAAATCCGTTGAGACGACACCGTATGAATTATGGTTTGGAAAGAAACCTAAGCTGTCGTTTCTAAAAGTTTGGGGTTGCGATGCTTATGTGAAGAAACTTCAACCTGAGAAGCTCGAACCCAAAGCGGAAAAGTGCGTCTTCATAGGATATCCCAAAGAGACTATTGGGTATACCTTCTACCTACGATTCGAAGGCAAAGTCTTTGTTGCCAAGAATGGATCCTTTCTCGAGAAAGAGTTTCTCTCGAAAGAAGTAAGTGGGAGGAAAATGGAACTTGATGAGGTAATTGTACCTTCACTCGAACCGGAGAGTAGCGCAGCACAGGAAGTTGTTTCTGTGGAGCCTACACCGGCTAGAGAGGAAGTTAAAGATGATGATCATGAAACATCAGATCAAGTTGCTACTCGAAGGTCCACTAGGACATGTTCCGCACCAGAGTGGTACGGTAATCCTGTCCTAGAGATCATGTTGTTGGACAACGGTGAACCTTCGAACTATGAAGAAGCGATGGCGGGCCCGAATTCCGACAAATGGCTTGAGGCCATGAAATCCGAGATAGGATCCATGTATGAGAACAAAGTATGGACTTTGGTGGACTTGCCTGATGATAAGCGAGCCATTGAAAATAAATGGATCTTTAAGAAGAAGACTGACGCAGACGGTAATGTGACCGCCTATAAAGCTCGGCTTGTCGCTAAGGGTTATCGACAAGTTCAAGGAGTTGACTACGATGAGACATTCTCACCCGTAGCGATGCTAAAGTCTGTCCGAATCATGTTAGCAGTTGCCGCATTTTATGATTATGAGATCTGGCAAATGGACGTCAAAACGGCATTCCTTAATGGCTTCCTCAAGGAAGAACTGTATATGATGCAGCCGGAAGGTTTTGTCGATCCTAAAGATGCTAACAAGGTATGCAAGCTCCAGCGCTCCATCTATGGGCTGGTGCAAGCATCTCGGAGTTGGAACATTCGCTTTAATGAGGTGATTAAAGCGTTTGGGTTTGTACAGGTTTATGGAGAACCCTGTATTTACAAGAAAGTGAGTGGGAGCTCTATAGCATTTCTTATACTGTATGTGGATGACATGCTGATAATGGGAAATAATATAGAACTCTTGGAAAGTATCAAGGCCTACTTGAATAAGTGTTTTTCAATGAAGGACCTTGGAGAAGATGCTTACATATTAGGTATTAAGATCTATAGAGATAGATCAAAACGCCTCATTGGTCTTTCACAAAGCACATACCTTGAAAAGATATTGAAGAAGTTCAATATGGATCAGTCCAAGAAGGGGTTCTTGCCCGTGTTGCAAGGTGTGAGATTGAGTACGACTCAATGCCCGACCACGGCAAAGGATAGAGAAGAGATGAGTGCCATCCCCTATGCTTCAGCCATAGGCTCTATCATGTATGCCATGCTGTGTACCAGACCTGATGTGAACCTTGCCATAAGTTTGGTAGGGAGGTACCAAAGTGATCCCGGAGCGGAACACTGGACACCGGTCAAAAATATCCTGAAGTACCTGAAAAGGACAAAGGACATGTTTCTCGTTTATGGAGGTGCCGAAGAGCTCGTCGTAAAGGGTTACGTCGATGCTAGCTTCGACACAGATCCGGACGACTCCAAGTCGCAAACCGGATACGTGTATATTTTGAATGGAGGGGCAGTGAGCTGGAGCAGCAGCAAGCAAAGCGTCATGGCAGCATCTACATGTGAAGCGGAGTACATAGCTGCTTCGGAAGCAGCAAAGGTGGGAGTCTGGATGAAGGAGTTCATCACCGACCTAGGAGTGATTCCGAATGCGTCGGGCCCGATGACTCTACTCTGTGACAACACTGGAGCTATTGCCCTTGCGAAGGAGCCCAGGTTTCACAAGAAGACAAGACACATCAAGCGCCGCTTCAACTCCATCCGTGATTACATTCAGGAGGGAGACATAGATATTTGTAAAGTGCATACGGATCTGAATATCGCAGATCCGTTGACTAAACCTCTCTCACGAGCAAAACATGATCAACACCAGAATGCTATGGGTGTTCGATTCATCACAATGTAACTAGATTATTGACTCTAGTGCAAGTGGGAGACTGTTGGAAATATGACCTAGAGGCAATAATAAAATGGTTATTATTGTATTTCCTAGTTCATGATAATTGTCTATTATTCATGCTATAATTGTGTTAACCGGAAACCGTAATACATGTGTGAATACATAGACCACAACGTGTCCCTAGTGAGCCTCTAGTTGGCTAGCTCGTTGATCAATAGATGGTCTCGGTTTCATGACCATGGACATTGGATGTCGTTGATAACGGGATCACATCATTAGGAGAATGATGTGATGGACAAGACTCAATCCTAAGCATAGCACAAGATCGTGTAGTTCGTTTGCTAAAGCTTTTCAATGTCGAGTATCATTTCCTTAGACCATGAGATTGTGTAACTCCCGGATACCGTAGGAATGCTTTGGGTGTGCCAAACGTCACAACGTAACTGGGTGGCTATAAAGGTACGCTACGGGTATCTCCGAAAGTGTCTGTTGGGTTGACACGAATCGAGACTGGGATTTGTCACTCCGTGTGACGGAGAGGTATCTCTGGGCCCACTCGGTAAGACATCATCATTATGAGCTCAATGTGACTAAGGAGTTAGTCACGGGATGATGTATTACGGAACGAGTAAAGAGACTTGCCGGTAACGAGATTGAACAAGGTATGGGGATACCGACGATCGAATCTCGGGCAAGTACCATACCGATAGACAAAGGGAATTGTATACGAGATTGATTGAATCCCTGACATCGTGGTTCATCCGATGAGATCATCATGGAGTACGTGGGAGCCAACATGGGTATCCAGATCCCGCTGTTGGTTATTGGCCGGAGAGGTGTCTCGATCATGTCTACGTGTCTCCCGAACCCGTAGGGTCTACACACTTAAGGTTCGATGACGCTAGGGTTATAGGGAAAAGGTATACGTGATTACCGAAGGTTGTTCGAAGTCCCGGATGAGATCCCGGACGTCACGAGGAGCTCCGGAATGGTCCGGAGGTAAAGATTGATATATAGGAAGTCCAGTTTTGGTCACCGGAAAGTTTTCGGGCTCATCGGTATTGTACCGGGAGTGCCGGGAGGGTGCCGGAGGACCCCCGGGAGGGGGTGACGACCAAAGGACCTCATGGGCCCTTAGAGGAGGTGTGCCAGCCCATATTGGGCCAGCCAATACCTTCTAGAAAGGGCCCATGCGCCAGGGATCTGGAGATAGAGGCAAAAGGGATTTAAAAGGGGGGGGGGGTCCACCTCCCGTGTGGGAGGAGGACTCTCCCCCCACTTCGGCCGAATCCCTCCTCCTTGGAGGAGGGGCCAAGCCAGCCCTCCCTCTCCTTCCTCCTATATATATGCAAGGGTTTGGGCAGGTTTGAGACGACGAACTCTTTCTCTCTCGCTGCAGCCCTATTCTGCTTCTTCCTCCTCCGCAGTGCTTAGGCGAAGCCCTGCCGGGATACCTTGCTACTCCACCACCACCACGCCGTCGTGCTGCTGCTGGAGCTCTTCCCCAACCTCTCCTTCCTCCTTGCTGGATCAAGGCATAGGAGACGTCACCGGGCTGCACGTGTGTTGAACGCGGAGGTGCCGTCCGTTCGGCACTTGATCGGATCTACCGCGATCTGAATCGCTGCGAGTACGACTCCATCAACCGCGTTCTTGTAACGCTTCCGCTTAGCGATCTTCAAAGGTATGAAGATCCAATCTCTCCCCACTCGTTTGCTGGTTTCTCCATAGATAGATCTTGGTGACACGTAGGAAAATTTTGATTTACTACTACGTCTCCCAACAGCCCTTTGGGGCGAGAGGCCCCTCCCGATGGTCCCCGGCCGGTACCCTCCCACTAGTAGAAAAGAGGAAACTAGTCCCGGTTCCAGAGGGCCTTTTGTCCCAGTTCTGGAACCGGGAGAAACCAAGCGGGACTAATACCCAAAACCTTTAGTCCCGGTTCACTTACGAATCAGGACCAAAGGGGCTCCACGTGGCTGCTGCGAGGCGCCTAGGTAAGAGTACGTTTAGTCCTAGTTGGTAACACCACCCGGCACCAAAAGGCCGCCACGCGTCAGGCGTTGTTTTTTTTATTTGGAAGGGGGTTTAGGGGTTTTGGAGGGTTAATTTAGGGGTTTCATATTGTGTTAGCTAGCTAATAGAGAAAAGTGACCTCTCTTTCTCCGTGCTTGGTTGACGCTAGCTACTATACATATAGGGAGAACTCGATGCTAGCTAATAAGCAAATGAAGGAAACCATTAGTTACACAAGATCGTCATGCTGGACATATATAGAGAGAAGTGACATCTCTTTCTCCGTATTTGGTCGAACAACAAGTTTTCGTATATCTATCCGACACTACTACATATATATAATATAACATATTTTACAATCCCTAACATCATCTACCTAAGATTTAATCACAAATCCACATAATAGTCTCCGTCTTTAGGTATGACGTGGTCAAGAAAAAATCCCGCCAATTCCTCTTGAATTGCTCGTATGGGATCATGTGGTAGGAGTTCATCCCGCATCTGCCAAATCTAATTTAAAGAAGGGGGGGTCAATACATGCATATATATGAATAAAACTCAACAAAATTGATGGTAATATATAAAATAAATTTTGAATATTATTTACGTACTTCAAATTGTTTGTCAAAGAAGCCCTGCTCAAAGGCCGAGTGGAGAATGAACTTGCATACGTAGTATCCACATAAAACAATCCCGGATTCCTGGTACAAGCACTTTACGACAATAGAGTTCAATCAAACTGATAAGCAAGCATGGTAATGATATATTGATAAAAATTTGAATAAATTAGAGATGCGCGGAACTAGCCAGTACTACTTACTTTGGGGGTGTGTAAATCGCAACTCTTTGTTTAGACCGGAAACCTTTCGGGTGTACTTTTTCCAAACCCTGCCAGGCAAAGAAAATGATTACTTGATATCAGGAAATTAACAAAAGTTGAATGCCAATATGGTCCCGGTATTAACTGAACTTACTTCTTGAGCATTGCAGTCATGTCCGCATAATCCTTGGGAACTTTACGTCTCAAGTCTAAGACAGTTACTAATGCCCCGTCAAGCTTAATGGATAGCAGAATAAAGTGGTAACTATGCACACATATATAACTCATCAATTACATTACTTAATCTCGAGTAAGCGAAACCGAATATACAGAGAAGACAACAACACTCACTTGAAGTTGTAAGGAAAGAGTATTTCCCTTTTGTATTGATGTATAAGGAACGACTTTAGCAAGTTCTCCTCGGTCTGTTTTATTTCACTTCGTACCGACCATTCATTTACGGCATCTGGGCTAATGAACCCAACATTGAAGATTCCTGCTTTTTTTGCATTCGACGATCTCCAATCTACATAATATAGTGAGGATAATTATATATACATGCAATGAATGAGCTAAACTAGAGACTTAACTATAGAAGTAATACTTACAGACAGTAGCAAGTCATGAGTTGTTTGTCGAGGGCCAGTTGATTGTATAACTGAAAGAACTCCACAAATTCAATAGGCATCACATTGAGTCCAATGAATTCGTGCTCTGGTTTAACTCTAACATACATAGTGTCTCTCCCAGACTCCCTGCAAGTTTTCATGTACCACTCATGCAAATTGTACATCATCGTTGTTAGATGAGGATGATCAGGTTTGACGAGAGGCTTTCCGTGCACGTATTTATATTCTTCTACTGTTACCTCAGCCGTTTAAAAAATTACATCATCCCCCAAGTAATCACTAGGTTTGGTACCGGGCAGTAGCACCGGATGATTAGTGATATCGCTAGACACCTTGAGCGGGGGGCACGATTGCTTTTCCTGTTCGCCGAGCTGGGGAATTGTTTTCCCACTTCTTCGTTCTTTGACTCTTGCAGCACTAGAAGTACTTCCCGACCACCGAGCTTCATTATATGTCTTTATAATACAATGTTCATAGTTTGATGGCAGCGGAGGCGGTGATGGTCGCTTTAGGGCATCCAGAGTGCGCTTCGCTTTCACCGGATGTACCGTTTCCTTCGGAGGTGGATGTTTTCATGCAAAATGGTCCTTCACTTCAGCTTTACCGATGTCATCGTTTTATTTGTCAGTCCTCTCATATGGTAACTTTAGAATAGGCTTGAGGCTTGGACCAAATTTGAATTTCTTCCCGCCTATTGTACTGCTAGCCACCAGAGTGGCGATAGCGTCTCTCTTCTGTCATGGCTGATGCGTCGGAGGAGGCAGAGTGGCCTGACGCACCAGAGGAGGAGGAGGAGGAGGAGGAGGAGGAGACGGAGTGGCCTGACGTGCCGGAGGAGGCTGAGTGGCCTGGCGCGCCGGAGGAGGCGGAGTGGCCTCATGCGCCGGAGGAGGCGAAGTGGCCTCACGCACTGGGGGAGGCGAAGGAGGAGGTGAAGGAGGAGGCGGATTGGCTCACGCGCCGGAGGAGGCGGAGTGTCCTCACGCGCCGGAGGAGGTGAAGGATGAGGAGGAGGAGGAGGAGGAGGAGGAGGCGGAGTGCCCTGACGCTCCGTAGGAGGCTTAATCTGCCGAGGCTTCCAGTTTCGAAGCTTGATGTACTCCTTTATACATAGACATGTACTCCTCTGAGCATTTTTCCAGAAGAACAATATCCTCTTCACCTGTAGGGTTATCAAGCTCCATCCCCATATATCCATCCATTATTTCATCCACCGTCACAACATCATAGCCATGTGGAATCGGAAAGCAATGGAAAGTTCCCTCAGCTCAAGGAGGTAGAACAGAGCCGACCGCCGCCTTCAAGGTCAGGTTATAGCATCTCGTCATTAGCTCGCAATGTTGAGCCTCCGTGATACTATCCATGGGGTTGTGAGGAGTTGTGAAATCAGACTGAACGAGCTCCGTGGAAGCCACACTGCTTCTCCGTTGAGATGGTGGGGTAGCTTCTGGGGAGGTGTCGAAGAAAGGATCTTCATGGCGCTTAGATGGTTAGCCGGTAGCTCGCTAGCTATCAAGTTCCTCTAGTTTTGATAATCTTGCACTGAGCTTCTGCATTTCGCTTGCTTCCAGTTTCCTCTTTCTCTCTTCGCTTCTATAGCCACTGCTGTTGGGAAACCCATGTTGGAAATATGCCTAGAGGCAATAATAAAATGGTTAGTGGTGTATTTCCTTGTTCATGATAATTATCTATTGTTCATGCTATAATTTTGTTAACCGGAAACCGTAATGCATGTGTGAATGCATAGACCAGAATATGACCCTAGTGAGCCTCTAGTTGGCTATCTCGTTGATCAATAGATGGTCACGGTTTCATGACCATGGACATTGGATGTCATTGATAACGGGATCACATCATTAGGAGAATGATGTGATGGACAAGACCCAATCCTAAGCATAGCACAATATCATGTAGTTCGTCTGCTAAAGCTTTTCTAATGTCAAGTATCAATTCCTTAGACCATGAGATTGTGCAACTCCCGGATAGCATAGGATGCTTTGGGTGTGCCAAACGTCACAACGTAACTGGGTGGCTATAAAGGTGCACTACGGGTATTTCCGGAAGTGTCTGTTGGGTTGGCATGAATCGAGACTGGGATTTGTCACTCCGTGTGACAAAGAGGTATCTCTGGGCCCACTCGGTAAGACATCATCATAATGAGCTCAATGTGACTAAGGAGTTATCCATGGGATGATGTATTACGGGATGAGTAAAGAGACTTTCTGGTAACGAGATTGAACAAGGTATAGGGATACTCTCGGTCATGTCTACGTGTCTCCCGAACCCGTAGGGTCTACACACTTAAGGTTTGATGATGCTAGGGTTATAGGGAAATAGTGTACGTGGTTACCGAAGATTGTTCGGAGTCACGAATGAGATCCCGGACGTCACGAGGAGTTCCGAAATGGTTCGGAGGTAAAGATTCATATATAGGGAGTGAGGATTTGGCCACCAGAAGTGTTTTGGGAATTACGGTAACATACCGGGACCACCGGAAGGGTTCCGGGGGTCCACCAAGTGGGGCCACCAGCCCCAGAGGACTGCGTGGGCCGAGAGTGGAAGGGACCAGCCCCAGAGTGGGCTGGTGCGCCCTCCACCCTGGCCCAAGGCACAGGAAAGGTGGGAGGGAGGGGAAACCCTAGACCTAGATGGGCCTAAGGCCCACTAGGGCTGCGCCCTCCCCCTCTCCCTCTCTGGCTACCGGCCAGATGGCCATCTAGGGCCGTCCGTATCCCTAGGGACATCTAGGGACGGCCATCTAGGAACCCTAGGGCTGCGCCCTCCCTCCCCCACCTCCTATATATAGTGGAGGGTTTTGGGGCTGCCTAATGATGTCTACTACGCAACCTTCTCCTTGTAGACGTTGTTGGGCCTCCAAGTGCAGAGGTTTGTAGGACAGTAGCAATTTTCCCTCAAGTGGGTGACCTAAGATTTATCAATCCGCGGGAGGCGTAGGATGAAGATGGTCTCTCTCAAGCAACCCTGCAACCAAATAGCAAAGAGTCTCTTGTGTCCCCAACACACCCAATACAATGGTAAATTGTATAGGTGCACTAGTTCGGCGAAGAGTTGGTGATACAAGTGCAATATGGATGGTAGATATAGGTTTTTGTAATCTGAAAATATAAAAACAGCAAGGTAATTAATAGTAAAAGTGAGCACGAACAGTATTGCAATGCGTGTAAACAAGGCCTAGGGTTCATACTTTCACTAGTGGAAGTTCTCTAAACAATGATAACATAATTGGATCATATAACTATCCCTCAACGTGCAATAAAGAGTCACTCCAAAGTAACTAATAGCGGAGAACAAATGAAGAGATTATTGTCGGGTATGAAGCCACCACAAAGTTATTCTTTCTGATCGATCTATTCAAGAGTCCGTAGTAAAATAACATGAAGCTATTCTTTCCGTTCAATCTATCCTAGAGTTCATACTAGAATAACACCTTAAGACACATATCAACCAAAACCCTAATGTCACCTAGATACTCCATTGTCACCTCAAGTATCCGTGGGCATGATTATACAATATGCATAACACAACCTCAGAATCATCTATTCAACCAACACATAGAACTTCAAAGAGTGCCCCAAAGTTTCTACCGGAGAGTCAAAACATGTGCCAACCCCTATGCATAGGTTCCCGAGGTCACGAAACCCGCAAGTTGATCACCAAAAGATACATCAAGTACTCATATGAATATCCCATTGTCACCACAGATAGACACGTGCAAGACATACATGAAGTGTTCTTAAAGACTCAATCCGATAAGATAACTTCAAAGGGAAAACTCAATTCATTACAAGAAGGGAGAGGGGGAAGAACATCATAAGATCCAACTATAGTAGCAAAGCCCACGGTACATAGAGATCAAGACATCTCAAGAACACGAGAGAGAGAGAGATCAAACACATAGCTACTGGTACATACCCTCAACCCCGAGGGTGAACTACTCCCTCCTTGTCATGAAGATCACCGAGATGATGAAGATGGCCACCGGAGATGGATTCCCCCTCCGGCAGGGTGCCGGAATGGGCTCCCGATTGGTTTTTGGTGGCTTCAGAGGCTTGCGGCGGCGGAACTCCCGATCTAGGTTTAGTTCTGTGGGTTTTAGTATTTACAAGACCGTATGGCGTCGAGAACAAGTCGAGAGGGGCCACGAGGAGGTCACGAGCCTCCCAGGCGTGGCCAGGGGGGTGGTGGCCGTGCCTCCTAGGCCCGTGGCTTCCTCGGGACTCCTCTCCGGTATCTTTTTCTTCTGGTATTTTTGATATTTTCCATAAAAAATCACAGCGAAAGTTTTATTCCGTTTGGACTCCATTTGATATTCCTATCTAAAAAAGGTCAAAAACACGGAAAAAACAGGAACTGGCACTAGGCTCTAGGTCAATAGTTTAGTCCCAAAAATAATATAAAATAGCATATAAATGCATATAAAACATCCAAAGTTGATAACATAATAGCATGGAACAATCAAAAATTATAGATATGTTGGAGACGTATCACCTAACACACGAGTTCTCTCTTCCTCGGCGCAGCCCTACCTCTGCTCTTTCTCGTTCTCTGCGGTGCTTGGCGAAGCCCTGCCGGAGACCACGCTGCTCCACCGTCACCACGCCGTCGTGCTGTCGGAGCTCTCCCTCAACCTCTCCTTCCTCCTTGCTGGATCAAGGCATAGGAGACATCACTGAGCTGCACGTGTGTTGAACGCGGAGGCGCCGTTGTTCGGCGCTAAGATCGGAGTCCACCGCGATCTGAATCGCTACGAGTACGACTCCACCAACCGCGTTCTTGTAAAGCTTCCGCTTGGTGATCTTCGAAGGTATGAAGATGCACTCTCCCCTTACTCGTTGCTGGTTTCTCCATAGATAGATCTTGGTGAACACGTAGGAATTTTTTTGATTTACTACTACGTCTCCCAACAACCCATGCTTCCATGGAATGAAGCATGATGTACCTCGTGTTCATCCAGGGTGTTTACGATTCCTGAGGGCCTCTGTCATCTCGTCTTTTTCTCTGTCGGGAATGAACGTTCCTTCCTGCGCCACCTTGATTGATGCCTGAATCTTTGTGATGGGTATTGCAAGTTGAGCTCTCGTCCAGACACACCTCCCTGTTTCTGGGTCCAAAGTTCCCCCAACCCTGAAGAACCAAGTCCTTGAACGATCTAGCCAGTGCAATGTCTCTGAAACATTCTTAGCAAGCAGGTCTTGCTCAGCTTTGTCCCTCAACGGTCAGGCTTTGTAGTAGCCACCTGACCCCGTGTGATGGTGGTACTGCTTCGTTGCAACCTTTTTCTTGTTTCTTAGTGACATTTTCTTACTCTTCTCGGATTTCTTTTAGGCCACAAATTCGGACCATTGATCTCTTATCTTCTCATATCGACCGGCAAACTCCGAAGTCTTATCTTTCTTGACAAACTTTGTGTTCAACTCCTTCTTCCAGTTCGTGAATACTTCTGACGTCTTCTTAAGAGCCCACGACTTGACCTTTCGCTCTATAACTGGGTTATTCGGATCCTCCTCTTGTGGTAGGCTGAAATTTCTCATCAGCTCGGTCCAAAGATCATCTTTCAGTCTATCATGGACATAAGAAACTTCGGGGTCCTTCTTATTCTTATTCCATTGCTGGGTGGTGATCAAGACGTAGTCCCTAACAACAACTCCACACTGATGTACAAATGCATCTTTGGTCCGCTTGGGAGCAATCGGTTGGCCAATGTTCACGACTTCTGTGATCGTGAACCTTTCATCCCAGCACAACATTTTCTTCGGGCCTCGTCTCCTTACCTCAATGGACTTTGCAACAGTTGAGGATCCCTCCTCCGTTCGGTCACCGGAGCCGTGATCATCATCTCTTTCCTCCGCCATTCGGTCACCGGAGCCGTAATCATGATATCCTTCCTCCGCCATTCAGTCACCGGAGCCATCATTATCTCTTGTCTCTTTCATTGTTGGATCACCGGATGAGCCATCCTCTCCTTCCTGACCATTGGTGTCGTTGAGATACGCCAAGGGATTATACCCGACGCAGATTATATCCCCAAACAAGTCTCCTTGTTCTATGTCTCTATGATCCATAGTTTCTGCAAATATTACGACATGACAATATACAAAACATGAGATATGAAATCAATACAAGGAATTAATCAATAGTCTCTAGCAAGTGGTTGCCACCGAGCCGACGACGAGGATGCATGCTGGCTGGGCATCGTCGACTCAACGGCTATGCTATGCAAGTAAACATTTAACCATCTAATTAAACATCATATCACATCACCGACGATCGTCGGGGACTCCTCGATATCGTCGGGGACTCTCCCTCACTGACGATTGTTGGGGGGGGGGTACTCTTCCTCGACGACGATCGTCGGGGGGTACTCTCCCTCACCGACAATCGTTAGGGACTCCTCGATATCACGTCACCGACGAGCGACGATAAAAAACCTAAACATCTAAACAAATACACATATGGATCAACAAGAACATCCTCAAATATAAAACAAATACTCATATGCAACAATATAACATATGCATCAATATAACATACACATATGCATCAATATAACATACATAAATATAAAACAAATACACATATGCATTTTATCTAACATACACATATGCATTTTATCTATCATACAAAAAAATGAACAAAATTCGAGGAGGAGATGCTCACCAGCGACGACGGGCTCGGGGAGGTGGCACATGCAGTGACGATGGGGCTCAGAGAGGTGGCGCGGGCGGCGTCCGGCGTCAGGGGCGGCGACGACGTCGACGATGACGAGGAGGGGTGCGGGGGCGGGCTCGGTGCGGTGGCGACGAGAACAGGCGCGCGACGTCAGGCTCGGAGACGGCGGTGACAATGAGAATGGGCGGCGGCGACGGCAGCGACGACGAGCACGGGCGGCGGGAGCGGCGGCGATGATGACGACGAGGAGGAGGAGGAGGGTGCGGGGACACGCTCGGGGCTGCTGTGACAAGAACGGATGCGCGGCGTCAGGCTCGGAGATGGTGGCGACGACGAGAACGGGCGGCGAGGGTTGGGGCGACGACGAGCAGCTTGGCGGCGTCGGGGCAGGGCATCGGCATCGGGGAGAAATTGGAAACGTTGGGGGAGGAATCAACAACTCCTGCCATATATGAGAGCACCTTTGGTCCCGGTTGGTGGCTCCAATCGGGACTATAGGGGTGCATTAGTCCTGGTTGGTGCCACCAACCAGGACTAAAAGGCTAATTTCGGCAGGGCAACAGGCGGGAAGCCCAGGCCTTTAGTCCCGGTTGGTAGCACCAACCGGGACTAATGGGGACTAAAGGGGGCCTTTAGTCCCGGTTGGTGCTAACAACCGAGACTAAAGGGTGGCATAGCGGTGTCGAAAGTTTAGTCCCACCTCGCCAAGCGAAGGGAGCACGAACCTGTTTATAAGCCTCACCGCGGCAGCTACGTTGAGCTCCTCTCAAATTGAAAATAGATGCCCTTATACAAGAAATTTGACCTAAATTTAAAATGCTAGTTAGGCACCTAACTAGCACCTTTAATTTAGGTTGAATTTTCTCTATAAGAGCATCTATTTCTACTTTTGCCATTTTTTATGATATTTTTTTGCATATTAAAAGTTCTTAACAAAAAATACTTTATGAATATTCTTTTTGCTATTAAATTTTTTAACAAAAACAACTTTGATAATTTTAGTTGCATAAATTTTATATAATATCAAGTTTAGTTATATAACTTTTAACGAACGAAAACACGTCTATTACAAAAAGATTTCAATTGTTTAAACATAATTGAACTCAAGAATTTTAATGCATTCAATATACACCATTCGAAGCCACATCCTCCCTTTTCAACCCTTTTCTTACTTCATTTGCTATTTTTCATGCATTTCATCATTTATTTTAAGCTAAACTGATCCTAAATTGAAAAGCACTACAAATGAACTCTGAAATGGTTGAAACTTTGCATGGTACCATCATTTCACCCACTTAGCATGTGCTAAAAAGTTGAAAGGGTTACGACAAAAACTAGATGCACTTCGTGTTCAAAATGGACAATCTCTTTCGAAGTATCAGGGTTTCAGACGAAAACACGTCTGTTACAAAAGGATTTCAATTTTTTAAACATATTTGAACTCAAGATTTTTTCTGCATTCAATATGCACCATTGGAAGCCACATCATCCCTTTTCAACCCTTTTTGTTGGAAATATGCCCTAGAGGCAATAATAAATTAGTTATTATTATATTTCCTAGTTCATGATAATCGTTTATTATCCATGCTATAATTGTATTGATTGGAAACTCATTGCATGTGTGGGTAAATAGACAACACTGTGTCCCTAGTATGCCTGTAGTGAACTAGCTCGTTGATCAAACATGGTCAGGGTTTCCTAGCCATTGACATGTGATGTCATTTGATAACGGGATCACATCATTAGGAGAATGATGTGATGGACAAGACCCAAACTACAAACGTAGCATATGATCGTGTTAGTTTATTGCTATTGTTTTCTGCATGTCAAGCATATGTTCCTATGACCATGAGATCATGCAACTCACAGATATCGCAGGAGTGCCTTGTGTGTATCAAACGTCGCAACGTAAGTGGGTGACTATAAAGGTGCTCTACAGGTATCTCCGATGGTGTCTGTTGAGTTGGCATGGATCGAGACTGGGATTTGTTACTCCGTTTGACGGAGAGGTATCTCGGGGCCCACTCGGTAATACAACATTACAATGAGCCTTGCGAGCAATGTGACTAATTGTTACTTGCGGGATCTTGTATTACGGAACGAGTAAAGAGACTTGCCGGTAATGAGGTTGAACTAGGTATGGAGATACCGACGATCGAATCTCGGGCAAGTAACATACCGAAGAACAAAGGGAACATCGTACGGGATTAACTGAATCCTTGACATAGAGGTTCAACCGATAAAGATCTTCGTAGAATATGTAGGAACCAATGTGGAAATCCAGGTCCCGCCATTGGTTATTGACTGTAGAGGTGTCTCGGTCATGTCTACATAGTTCTCGAACCCGCAGGGTCTGCACACTTAAGGTTTGGTGACGTTTCGGTAGTGTAGAGTTATGTATGGTGGTGACCTAAGGTTGTTCGGAGTCTCATATGAGATCCCGGATGTCACGAGGAGCTCCGGAATGGTACAGAGGTAAAGATTCATATATAGGAAGTCCCAGTTTGGTCGCCGGAAAAGTTTCGGGCTCATCGGTGGTGTACCGGGAGTGCCGGTAGTGTACCGGGAGACCTCCGGGAGGGGTATTTCGACCCAAGAGGATTCATGGGATGTGGGAAAGTAATAACCAGACCTTAGTGGGCTGGTGGAATAACCACAATAGGCCCATGTGGCTGGAAGAAAGAAACCCAAAGGAAAAAGGTGGAAAAAAGGCAAAAAAGGAAGAGTCCTAGTCCTACTAGAAGTGGAGGAGGAGAGTCCTCCTCCACCTCCCAATTCGGCCGAGCCAACAAGCCTTGGAGGACAAGGCTGCATCCTCCTCTCCCTCCCTCCTATATATACTGGTGGAATAGAGAGTTTTTGCATAGTTTTTACGGCCACGTGCTACCCCTTCTACCGGTGCTCCTCTAGATCGGTTGATGGTTCGATGAGATCTCGAGTAGAACACAAAAGGTTTGTGGGCATTGATGCTTAGATTGCTTCCTCCCTTGGTCGTATTTTGGTTCAGCGGGATTGTGAGATGAGGCGGCCCGGACCAACATTACTCGTACGCTTACGAGAGACCAGATCCCTCGACGCAACTTGTTGCCTAGATGGCTTGCGGGTGACAGTTTCTCTCACTTTAGTTGGATCGGATTCGACAAGGGCGGTCCTTGAGAAGTTTGAAAAGCAACTAGTGTATCACCGTTGTGGTTTTTGCGTAGGTGAGAATTGTTCTTGCTAGATACCCGTAGTAGCCACGTAAAACATGCAACAACAATTAGAGGACGTCTAACTTGTTTTTGCAGGGTATGTTGTGATATGATATGGCCAATTACATGATGTGATATATGTGATGTATGAGATGATCATGTGATGTATAGATTATCACGACTTGCATGTCGATGAATACGGCAACCGGTAGGAGCCATAGGGTTGTCTTTAATTATTGTATGACGTGCGTGTCAATCATTAAGCGCTATGCAATGCTTTACTTTATCGCTAAACGGTAGCAATAGTAGTAGAAGCATGCAGGGCGTGACAACCCCGATGGTGACACGTTGATGGAAATCAAGATGATGGAGATCATGGTGTCATGCCAGTGACGATGGAGATCATACCGGTGCTTTGTAGATGGAGATCAAAAGCACAAGTTCATGGCCATATCATGTCACTTATGATTTGTATGTGATGTTAATCCTTTTTATGCACCTTGTTTTGCTTAGGACGATGGTAGAATTATAAGGTGATCCCTCACTTAATTTCAAGATAAATTGTGTTCTCCCCGAGTGTGCACCGTTGCGAAAGTTCGTCATGTTGAGACACCACGTGATGATCGGGTGTGATAGACTCTCCGTTCACATACAATGGGTGCAAGCCAGTGTTGCACAAGCAGAACACTCGGGTTAAACTTGACGAGCCTAGCATGTACAGACATGGCATCGGAACACAAGAGACCGAAAGGTAGAACATGAGTCATATAGTAGATATGATCAACATAATGATGTTCACCATTGCAGCCACCTCAACTCACGTGATGATCGGACTTGAGTTGGTGAATTTGGATCATGTAGTCACTCGAATGATCTAAGGGATATCAATTTGAGTGTGAGTTCTTAAGTAATATGATTAATTGAACTCATTATCATGAACATAGTCAATAGTGTCTTTACAAATTATGTTGTAGATTACTAGCTCGCGCTGTAGCTCCCTTGTTTTTTCTAGAGAAATAGAGTTGAAAGATAATGCTAGCAATATTGCGGACTGGGTCTGTGATCTGAGGATTGTCCTCATTGCTGCACAGAAGGCTTATGTCCTTAATGCATCGCTCGGTGCGCCAACCCCTCTAGCGTCGTTTGTAGATGTTGTGAACATCTGACAGGCACGTTCTGATGACCACTTGATAGTTTTGTGCGTCATGCATTACGGCTTAGAATTGAGGCTCCAGAACGTTTTGAACGTCACGGAACATATGAGATGTTTCTAAGAGCTGAAATTAGGATCTCAGGATCATGCCCGTGTTGCGAGATATGAGATCTCCAACAAGATTCTTTGCCTGCAAGATGAAAGAGAATAACACAATCATTGAGCATGTACTCAGATTGTCTGGGTGCTACAATCGCTTGAATCAAGTGGAAGTTGACCTTCCAGATAAGATAGTGATAGACATAGTTCTGCAAGTCACTGTCACTAAGCTACTAGAACTTGGTGATGAACTATAAATTGCCAGGGATAGAAATAATGATTCCTGAGCTGTTCGCGATGTTTGACACCGCGAAGGTAGAAATCAAAAAGGAGCGTCAAGTGTTGATGGTTAATCAAACCACTAGTTTCGAGAAGGGCAAGAGCAAGGAGGGAAACTTCATGGATAGCAAGTCAGTTGCTGCTCCAGTGAAGCAACCCAAAGTTGAACTCAAACCCAAGACTAAGTGCTTCTGTTATGAGGTGAGCGATCGCTGAAGCGGAACAACCCTAGATACTTGGTAGATAAGAAGGCTGGCAACATCGACAGAAGTATATTTGATATACGAGTTATTGATGTGTACCTTGCTAGTACTCCTTGTAGCACCTGGGTATTTGATACCGGTTCGGTTGCTAAATGTTAGTAACTCGAAATAAAAGCTACAGAATAAATGGAGAACTAGCTAAGGGTGAGGTGACGATATGTCTTGGAAATGTTTCCAAGGTTGATGTGATCAACATCGCACGCTCTCTCTACCTTCAGGATTAGTGACGAACCTAAATAAATGTTATTTGTTGTTTTGCGTTGAGCATGAACATGTTAGATCATGTTTATTGCAATACAGTTATTCATTTAAGTTAGAGAATAATGGTTATTCTGTTTACATGAATAATGCCTTCAATGGTCATGCACCCAGTGAGAATGGTTTGTTGAAATCTTGATCGTAGTAATACACATGTTCATAACACTGATGTCAAAAGATACAAAGTTAATAATGATAGTACCACATACTTGTGGCACTGCCGCTAAATGTCATATTGGTATAAAGTGCATGAAGAAACTCCATGCTGATGGATCTTTGGACTCATTCGATTTTGAATCAGTTGAGGCATGCGAACCATGCCTCTTGGGCAAGATGACTAAAAACCCCGTTGGATGGAGCGGGCAAGTGATTCATTGGAAATGATACATGTTGACGTATGCAATCTAGTATGTCTTGTAGCGTGCAGTGGATATCGTTATTTTCTTACCTTCACTTATGATTTGAGTAGATATAGTGTATGTTTACTTAATGAAACACAAGTCTGAATCGTTTGAAAGGTTCAAGCAGATTCAGAGTGAAGTGTAAAGATCATCGTGACAAGAAGATAAAGATGTCTGCAAAGTGATCGTGGAGGTGAATATCTGAGTTACGAGTTTGGCATACAACTTAAGACAAATTGAAAGTTGTTTCACAACTAAATGCCACCTGGAACACCATAGTGTGATGGTGTGTCTGAACATCATAGTCATGCTCTATTGGATATGGTGCGTGCTATGATGTCTCTTATCATTTTACTACTATAATTTGGGGTTATGCATTAGAGACAACTACATTCACTTTAAATAGGGCACCATCTAAATCTGTTGAGATGACACCGTGTGAATTATGGTTTGATAGAAACCTAAGCTCTCATTTCTTAATGTTTGGGGTGGCGACACTTGTGTGGAAAATGTTTTCACCTAATGAGGTTGAACCCAAGGCGGACAAATGCATCTTCATAGAATACCCTAAGATCAGTTGGGTGAACCTTCTATCTCAGATCCAAGTGCAAAGTGTTTGTTGCTTAAACAGATCCTTTCTTGAGGAAATGTTTCTCTCGAAAGAATTGAGTGGGAGGAAGATAGAACTTGATGAGGTTGTTAAACCTTTGTTCAACCAGAGAGTAGCGCTGCGCAGGAAGATGTTTCTATGAAGCCTACGTTAGTTGAAGAGGAAGTTAATGATGATGATCATGAAGCTTCAGGATCAAGTTACTATCAAACTTCGTAGGTCAACAAGGATGTCTACTGCTCCTGAGCGGTACGACAACCCTGTCTTGGAGATCATGTTGTTGGACAACGATGAACCTACGAGCTATGGAGAAGTGATGATGGGCCCGGATTCTGACAAATGGTTGGAGGCCATGAAATCCGAGATAGGATCCATGTATGAAAACCAAGTATAGACTTTGGTAGACTTGCTCGTTGGACGGCAGGTCATTGAGTACAAATGGATCTTTAAAATGAAGACAGAGGCTGATGGTAATTGTCACCATTTGTAAAGCTCGACTTGTTGCAAAGATGTTTGTGACAAGTTCAAGGAGTTGACTGCGATGAGACTTTCTCAATCGTAGCGATGCTAAAGTCTGTTGGAATTATGTTAGCAGTTGCTGCATTTTCAATTATGAAATCTGGTAGATGGATGTCAAAACATCGTTTCCTTAACGGTTTACTTGAGGAAAGGTTGTATGTGATACAACCGGATGGTTTTGTCAGTCCTAAGGATGCTAACAGGTGTGCAAGCTTTAGTGATCCTTCTATGGACTGAAGCAAGCATCTCGGAGTTGGAATATACGCTTTGATGAGGTGATCAAAGTTTTAATGTTTATACAAAGTTTACGAGAAACTTGTATTTACAATAAAGTGAGTGGGAGCACTATAGAATTTCTGATAAGTATATGTGGATGACATATTGTTGATCGGAAATAATGTAGGATTTCTAGAAAGCATAAATGGTTGTTTGAAAAGTGATTTTCAAAGGAAGACCTGGATAAAGCTACCTAATTGTTGAGCATCAAAATATATAGAGATAGATCAAGATGCTTAATGACTCTTTCAATGAGTGCATACCTTGACAAGATTTTGAAAGAGTTCAAAATGGATCAGCCAGAGAAATAGTTCTCGTCTGATTTGTAAGGTGTGAAGTTGAGTGAGACTCAAAGCTCGACAACGGCAGAAGAAAGAGAAAGGACGAATGTCGTTCCCTATGCCTTAGCCATAGGCTCTATATTATGCCATGCTGTGTACCGCACCTGTGTGTGCCTTGCCATGAGTCTATCAAGGGGTACAAGAGTGGTCCAGGAGTGGATCACTGGACAGTGGTCGAAATTATCCTTAGTAACCAGAGGACTAAGGAAATGTTTCTTGATTATGGAGGTGATAAAGAGTTTCGTCGTAAAGAGTTACGTCGATGCAAGCTTTAACACCTATCCAGATGACTAGTAGTAGCAATCTGGATACGTATAGTGGAGCAGCCATTTGGAAATAGTACCAAGTGGAGTGTGGTAGCAGCGTTTACGGTTTGACATAGAGATTTGCAAAGTACACACGGATCTGAATATCGTAGACCCGTTCACTATAAGACCTCTCTCACATGCAAAGCATGATCGAGCCCTAGAACTCGTTGGGTGTTAGATTCATAACAATGCGAATCACATGGTGATGTGAACTAGATTATTGACTCTAGTGCAAGTGGGAGACTGTTGGAATTATGCCCTAGAGGCAATAATAAATTAGTTATTATTATATTTCCTAGTTCATGATAATCGTTTATTATCCATGCTATAATTTTATTGATTGGAAACTCATTGCATGTGTGGGTAAATAGACAACACTGTGTCCCTAGTATGCCTATAGTGAACTAGCTCGTTGACCAAAGATGGTAGGGTTTCCTAGCCATTGACATGTGATGTAATTTGATAACGGGATCACATCATTAGGAGAATGATGTGATGGACAAGACCCAAACTACAAACGTAGCATATGATCGGGTCAGTTTATATCTATTTTTTTCTTCATGTCAAGTATATGTTCCTATGACCATGAGATCATGCAACTCACAGATATCTGAGGAGTGCCTTGTGGGTATCAAACGTCGCAACGTAAGTGGGTGACTATAAAGGTGCTCTGCAGGTATCTCCGATGGTGTCTGTTAAGTTGGCATGGATCGAGACTGGGATTTGTTACTCCGTGTGACGGAGAGGTATCTCGGGGCCCACTCGGTAATACAACATCACAATGAGCCTTGCAAGCAATGTGACTAATTGTTAGTTGCGGGATCTTGTATTACAGAATGAGTAAAGAGACTTGCCGGTAACGAGGTTGAACTAGGTATGGAGATACCGATGATCGAATCTCGGGCAAGTAACATACCGAAGAACAAAGGGAACATCGTACGAGATTAACTGAATCCTTGACATAGAGGTTCGACCGATAAAGATCTTCGTAGAATATGTACGAACCAATGTGGACATCTAGGTCCCACCATTGGTAATTGACCGTAGAGGTGTCTCGGTCATGTCTACATAGTTCTCGAACCCGCAGGGTCTGCACACTTAAGGTTTGGTGATGTTTCGGTAGTGTAGAGTTATGTATGGTGGTGACGGAAGGTTGTTCGGAGTCCCGGATGAGATCCCGGACGTCACGAGGAGCTCCGGAATGGTCCGGAGGTAAAGATTCATATATAGGAATTCCCAGTTTGGTCGCCGGAAAAGTTTCGGGCTCATCGGTGGTGTACCGCGAGTGCCGGTAGTGTACCGGGAGACCTCCGGGAGGGGTATTTCGACCCAAGAGGCTTCATGGGCTGTGGGAAAGTAATAACCAGCCCTTAGTGGGCTGGTGGAACAACCACAATAGGCCCATGTGGCTGGAAGAAAGAAACCCAAAGGAAAAAGGTGGAAAAAAGGCAAAAAAGGAAGAGTCCTAGTCCTACTAGGAGTGGAGGAGGAGAGTCCTCCTCCACCTCCCAATTCGGCCGAGCCAACAAGCCTTGGAGGACAAGGCTGCGTCCTCCTCTCCCTCCCTCCTATATATACTGGCGGAATAGAGGGTTTTTGCATAGTTTTTACGGCCACGTGCTACCCATTCCACCGGTGCTCCTCTAGATCGGTTTTCTGCAGTGCTTAGCGAAGCCCTACCGGAATTGCTACACCACCATCACCGGAGTGCCGTCACGCTGCCGGTGAACTCTCTCTCCTCTCCACCTCCTCTTGCTGGATCAAGACGCCGGAGATCATCATCAAGCTGCACGTGTGCTGAACGCGGAGGTGCCGTCCGTTCGGCGCTAGATCGGAAGGACCGTGATTAAGATCACGAGACAGTTCGTGATAAGATCGCGGAACAGATCATGATGAGTTCGCGGGTCATATCGTGATCAAGATCGTGAGACGGATCGTGACAAGATCCTGGGACGGATGGTGATGAGTTCGTGGGACGGATCGTGATTGGATCGCGGGACGGATCGTGATGAGATCGCGGGACGCTCGGCGATTTGGATCGCGAAGATGTTTGACTACACCAACCGCGTTTCTTAACGCTTCCCGCTTAGCAATCTACAAGGGTACGTAGATCCACTCTCCCTCTCGTATATGCTCATCACCATGGATAGGTTTGCGTGTGCGTAGGAATTTTTTTGTTTCCCATGCGACGTTCCCCAACACTTTTCTCACTTCATTTGTTATTTTTCATGCATTTCATCATTTATTTTAAGCTAAAATGACCCTAAATTCAAAAATACTACAAATGAACTCTAAACTTGTTCAAACTTGGCATGGTACCATCATTTCACCCACATAGCATGTGCTAAAAAGTTGAGAGGGTTACGGCAAAAACAGGATGCACTTTTTGTACAAAAGGGACAATCTATTTCGAAGTATCAAGGTTTCGGACGAAAACATGTCTATTACAAAAAGATTTCAATTTTTTAAACATATTTGAACTCAAGAATTTTTCTGCATTCAATATGCAACATTCGAAGCCACAACATCCCTTTTCAACCCTTTTTTTTTGACTTCATTTGCTATTTTTCATGCATTTCATCATTTATTTTAAGCTATAATGACCATAAATTGAAAAGAACTACAAATGAACTCTGAAATGGTTGAAACTTGGCATGGTACCATCACTTCACCCACATAGGATGTGCTACAAAGTTGAGAGGGTTATGACAAAAACTGTATGCACTTCGTGTACAAAATAGACAATCTGTTTCGAAGTATCAGGGTTTGAGATGAATACACGTCTGTTAAAAAAGGCATTTCATTTCTTGAAATGTAACTGCAGTGATATTCTAGATCAAATCCATCATCAGAATAGTTATGGAGAAAAAGTCTTCACTTTTTCTTTGCGTGTGTCCCTTGCTTATTGCGCCGTAACGACGAATAATCTTCGTCGTTCAACATGGTTCTTGGGTCAGCCTTCACTTTGAAGGGAGGAATTTCATGAAACTTTTCATAATCTGCTATCTGTCTTGCCCTCTACTCCCATGATGTCTCTTTTTCCTAAAAGAACTATGCGGCGCTTTGGCTCATCGTATGATGTATTCACTTCCTTATCTTTTTTTTTCTCGGTTTGGTAAACATGTCCTTCACATAGAAAACTTGCGCCACATCATTGGCTAGGACGAATGGTTCGTCTGTGTACCCAAGATTGTTCAAATCCATTGTTGCCATTCCGTACTGTGGGTCTACGTATACACCGCCTCCTGACAGATTGACCCATTTGCACCGAAACAAAGGGACCTTAAAATCATGTCCATAGTCAAGTTACCATATGTCCACTATGTAACCATAATATGTGTCCTTCCCCCTGTTGGTTGCTGCATCAAAGCAGACACTACTGTTTTGGTTGGTGCTCTTTTGATCTTGGGCGGTCGTGTAAAATGTATTCTCATTTATCTTGTACCCTTTGTAAGTCAATACAGTCAAAGATGGTCCCCTAGCCAACGAGTACAACTCATCTGTAATAGTGGAGTTATCCATGAGATGTGTTTGCAATAAACTACTAAAAGTCCTGATTTGTTCACATGTAATCCAGTCATCACACTGCTCCGGGTGTTTGGAGCGCAGAATATTCTTGTGCTGATTGGCATATGGGGTCACCAAGGTAGAATTCTGTAGAACTGTGTAGTGTGCTTGAGACCAAGAATGCCCGTCCCTATATATTATTGAGTCCGGTCCTAGCGTGCCTTTTCCAGTCAGTCTTCCCTCATACCGCGATTGAGGGAGACCAATCGGCTTAAGGTCAGGAAAGAAGTCAACACAAAACCCAATGACCTCCTCTGTTTGATGGCCCGTGGAGATGCTTCCTTCTGGCCTAGCACGCTTACAAACATATTTCTTTAAGACTCCCATGAACCATCTCAAAGGGGAACATATTGTGTAGAAATACAGGGCCGAGAATGCCAATCTCGTCGACTAGATGAACTAGGACATGCGTCATGATATTGAAGAAGGATGGTGGGAACACCAGCTCGAACCTAACAAGACATTTCACCAAATCACTCTTTAACCTTGGCAGCATTTCTGGATCGATTACCTTCTGAGAGATTGCATTGAGGAATGCACATAGCTTCACAATGGCTAATCGAACGTTTTCTGGTAGAATCCCCCTCAATGTAACCGGAAGTAGTTGCGTCATAATCACGTGGCAGTCATGAGACTTTAGGTTCTGGAACTTTTTCTCTACCATATTTATTATTCCCTTTATATTCGACGAGAAGCTAGACGGGACCTTCATACTGAGCAGGCATTCAAAGAAAGCTTTCCTTCTCTTCTTTGGTAAGAGCATAGCTGGCAGGACCTTCATACTTCTTTCTTTCTGATGCACACGTTGTTGTTCCTCCCGTGCCTTCGGTGTATCTTTTGTCTTCCCATACACTCCCAAGAAGCCTAGCTGGTTCACACAAAGATTCTTCATCACGTGCACCACGTCGATTGCAGAGCGGACCTCTAGAGTCTTTCCAATAGGGTAGGTCCCAAAATATAGATTTCTTCTTCCACATGGGTGCGTGTCCTGTTGGAAATATGCCCTAGAGGCAATAATAAAATGGTTATTATTGCATTTCCTTGTTCATGACAATTGTCTATTGTTCACGCTATAATTGTATTAACCGGACACCGTAATGCATGTGTGAATACATAGACCACAACATGTCCCTAGTGAGCCTCTAGTTGGCTAGCTCGTTGATCAATAGATGGTCACGGTTTCATGACCATGGACATTGGATGTCATTGATAACGGGATCAAATCATTGGGAGAATGATGTGATGGACAAGACCCAATCCTAAGCATAACACAAGATCGTGTAGTTCGTCTGCTAAAGCTTTTCTAATGTCAAGTATCGTTTCCTTAGACCATGAGATTGTGCAACTCCTGGATACCGTAGGAATACTTTGGGTGTGCCAAACGTCACAACGTAACTGGGTGGCTATAAAGGTATGCTACGGGTATCCCCGAAAGTATCTGTTGGGTTGGCACGAATCGAGACTGGGATTTGTCACTCCGTGTGATGGAGAGGTATCTCTGGGCCCACTCGGTAAGACATCATCATAATGAGCTCAATGTGACTAAGGAGTTAGCCACGGGATGATGTGTTACGGAACGAGTAAAGAGACTTGCCGGTAACGAGATTGAACAAGGTATAGGGATACCGACGATCGAATCTCCGGCAAGTATCATACGGGTAGACAAAGGGAATTGTATACGGGATTGTCGAATCCCCGACATCATGGTTCATCCAATGAGATCATCGCGGAGCATGTGGGAGCCGACATGGGTATCCAGATCCCGCGGTTGGTTATTGACCGAAGAGGTGTCTCGGTCATGTCTACGTGTCTTGCGAACCCGTAGGGTCTACACACTTAAGGTTCGATTACGCTAGGGTTATAGGGAAATAGTGTACGTGGTTACCAAAGGTTGTTCGGAGTCCCGGATGAGATCCCGGGCATCACGAGGAGCTCCGAATGGTCCGGAGGTGAAGATTCATATATAGGAAGTGAGGTTTTGGTCATCGGAAGTGTTTCGGGGATTACCGGTAACGTATCGAGACCACCGGAAGGGTTCCGGGGATCCACCAATTGGGGCCACCAGTACCAGAGGGCTGCATGGGCCGCAAGTGGGAGGGAACCAGCCCCTAGGTGGGCTGGTGCGCCCTCCACAAGGGCCCAAGGCACAGCTGAAGGTGGGGGGGGGGGCAAACCCTAGGATAGATGGGCCCTAAGGCCCACCCTAGGGCAGCCACAGCCCTCTCCCTCTGTGGCTGCCAGCCAGATGGGATCTGGGGGCTGCCGCATCACCCTAGTGTGGGAACCCTAGGGCGCAGCCCTCCCTCCTCCTCCTCCTATAAATAGAAGAGCCCTTGGGGCTGCTGGGGACACGCATCTCTCTCTCCCATGGCGCATCCCTACTCCTCCCTCTCCTCGTCCTCCGTAGTGCTTAGCGAAGCTCTACCGGAGAACCACATAGCTCCACCGTCACCACGCAGTCGTGCTGCCGGAGCTCTCCCTCAACCTCTCTTTCCTCCTTGCTGGATCAAGGCGTAGGATACATCACCAGGCTGCACATGTGTTGAACGCGGAGGCGCTGTTGTTCGGCGCTTAGATCGGATTCCACCGCGATCTGAATCGCTGCAAGTACGACTAGACGAACCGCGTTCTAGTAACGCTTCGTCTTTGCGATAATTCAAAGGTATGAAGATGCACTCTCCCCTTACTCGTTGCTGGTTTCTCCATAGATGGATCTTGGTGAACACGTAGGAATTTTTTTGATTTACTACTACGTCTCCCAACAGTGGCATCATGAGCTAGGTCTATGCGTAGAATCTATGCACGAGTAGAACACAAGTTGTTGTCGGTGTCGATCTTGTTGATTTGGTTTCCGTTACTAGTCTTATCTTGATTCGGCGGTATTGTGGGATGAAGCAGCCTGGACCAACTTTACACGTACGCTTACGAGAGACCGGTTCCACCGCCTGACATGCACTTGTTGCATAAGGTGGCTAGCGGGTGTCTGTCTCTCCCACCTTAGTCGGATTGGATTCGACGAAAAGGGTCCTTATGAAGTGTAAATAGCAATTGGCATATCACGTTGTGGTTTTGGCGTAGGTACGAAGCGTTCTTGCTAGAAACCTATAGCAACCACGTAAAAACTTGCAACTACAAATTACAGGACGTCTAACTTGTTTTTGCAGCATATGCCTTGTGATGTGATATGGCCAAAGGATGTGATGTGATGCATTGTGATGTATGATATCATGTTCTTGTAATAGGATTCACGACTTGCAGGTCGATGAGTATGACAACCGACAGGAGCCATAGGAGTTGTCTTATTTTATTGTATGACCTGCGTGTCAATCATAAACACCATGTAATTACTTTATTGCTAATCGTTAGCCATAGTAGTAGAAGTAATAGTTGGCGCGACTTCATGAATACACGATGATGGAGATAATGATGATGGAGATCATGGTGTCGTGCCGGTGATAGTGATGATCATGGTGCCCCGAAGATGGAGATCAAAGGAGCAAGATGACATTGGCCATATCATGTCACTATATTGATTGCATATGATGTTTATCATGTTTACATCTTATTTGCTTAGAACGACGGTAGTAAATTTCAAGAAATGTGTTCACCCTAACTATGCACCGTTGCTAAGGATCGTTGTTCCGAAGCACCACGTGATGATCGGGTGTGATAGGTTCTAACGTTCGCATACAACGGGTGTAAGCCAGATTTACACACGCGAAACACTTAGGCTGACTTGACGAGCCTAGCGTGTACAGACATGGCCTTGGAACACAAAAGACCAAAAGGTCGAACATGAGTCATATAGAAGATACGATCAACATGGAGATGTTCACCATGGATGACTAGTCCATCTCACGTGATGATCGGATACAGGCTAGTTGACATGGATCATGTATCACTTGGATGACTAGAGAGATGTCTATCTAAGTGGGAGTTCATTAAATAATTTGATTATGTGAACTTATTTATCATGAATTTAGTCTAAAATTGCCTTTACAATCTATATTGTAGATCCAATGGCCAATGCTAATGTCACCCTCAACTTCAACGCGTTCCTAGAGAAAACCAAGCTGAAAGATGATGGAAGCAACTATGCGGACTGGGTTCGTAGCTTGAGGATCATCCTCATAGCTTCCAAGAGATTGTATGTCCTTGATGCACCGCTAGGTGATCCACCCAGTTTCCCAGCGGATCAAGACGTTATGAACGCTTGGTAGTCACGCTGTGATGATTACTCCCTGGTTCAATGCGGCATGCTTTACAATTTAGAACCGGGGTTCCAAAAGTGTTTTGAGCAACAGGAGCATATGAGATGTTCCAGGAGCTGAAACTGGTTTTCCAAGCTAATGCCCGGGTCGAGAGATATGATGTCTCTGACAAGTTCTTCAGTTGTAAGATGGAGGAAAATAGTTCTATTAGTGAGCACATACTCAAAATGTCTGGGTTGCACAACCGCTTGACTCAACTGGGAGTTAATCTTCCGGATGACTCGGTTATTGACAGAATCCTCCAGTCGCTCCGACCTAGCTACAAGAGCTTTACGATGAAGTACAACATGCAGGGGATGGAGAAGTCCATTCCTTAGTTGTACTCGATGCTGAAATCAGCGGAGGTCGAGATCAAAAAGGAGCATCAATTGTTGATGGTCAATAAGACCACTAGTTTCAAGAAAGGAAAGGGTAATAAGAACTTCAAAAAGGACGACCAAGCAGTTGCCGAGCCCGATAAGCAAGTTGTCGGGAAGAAGAACAAGAATTGACCCAAGCCTGTCACTGGAAGCGGAACTGCCCCAAGTACTTAGTGTATAAGAAGGCTGGCAACGTTAAAGGTATATGTGTTATACTTGTTATTGATGTGTACCTTACCAGCGCTCGTAATAGCTCCTGGGTATTTGGTATCGGTGTAGTTGCTCACATTTGTAACTCCAAGTAGGAGCTGCGGAATAAGCAGAGACTGGCAAAGGACGAGGTGACGATGCGCGTCGGGAATGGTTCCAAGGTTGATGTGATCGCCGTCGGCACGCTACCTCTACATCTACCTTCAAGATTAGTTTTAAACCTTAATAATTGTTATTTAGAACCAGCTTTGAGCATGAACATTGTATCTGGATCTCGCTTGATGCGAGATGGCTACTCATTTAAATCTAGAATAATGGTTGTTCTATTTATGTGAGAGAAATGTTTTATGGTCATGCCCTGCTGGTCAATGGTTTATTTTTGATGAATCTCGAATGTGATGTTACACATGCCCATAGTGTGAGTACCAAAAGATGTAAGGTTGATAACGATAATCCCACTTACATGTGTCAATGCCTCCTTGGTCATATTGGTGTCAAACGCATAAAGAAACTCCATGCTGATGGACTTTTGGAGTCTCTTGATTTTGAATCATATGACACGTGAGAACGATGCCTCATGGGCAAGATTACCAAGATGCTGTTCTCCGGAACAATGGAACAAGCAACTGACTTGTTGGAGATAATACATACCGATGTATGCGGTCCAATGAGCGTCGAGGCTCGCGGTGGCTACCGTTATGTTCTCACCCTCACGGATGACTTGAGCACATATGGGTATGTCTACTTAATGAAACACACGTCTGAAACCTTTGAAAGGTTCAAGGAATTTCAGAGTGAGGTAGAGAATCAACATGACAGGAAAATAAAGTGCCTACGATCTGATCGTGGCGGAGAATATTTGAGTCACGAGTTTGGCACGCACCTAAGGAAATGTGGAATTGTTTCACAACTCGCGGCGCCTCGCACACCTCAGCGAAATGGTGTGTCTAAATGTCGTAATCGCACTCTATTGGATATGCTGCGTTCTATGATGTCTCTTACTGACTTACCACTATCATTTTGGGGATATGCATTAGAGACTACCGCATTCACTTTAAATAGGGCACCGTCAAAGTCCGTTGAGACGACACCGTATGAATTATGGTTTGGAAAGAAACCTAAGCTGTCGTTTCTAAAAGTTTGGGGATGCAATGCTTATGTGAAGAAACTTCAACCTGATAAGCTCGAACCCAAAGCGGAAAAGTGCGTCGTCATAGGATACCCCAAGGAAACTATTGGGTATACCTTCTACCTTAGATCCGAAGGCAAAGTCTTTGTTGCCAAGAATGGATCCTTCCTAGAGAAAGAGTTTCTCTCGAAAGAAGTAAGTGGGAGGAAAATAGAACTTGATGAGGTAATTGTACCTTGATAACCCACAAGTATAGGGGATCGCAACAGTTTTCGAGGGTATAGTATTCAACCCAAATTTATTGATTCGACACAAGGGGAGCTAAAGAATATCCTCGAGTATTAGCAGTTGAGTTGTCAATTCAACCACACTTGAAAGATTTAGTATCTGCAGCAAAGTTTTAGTAGCAAAGCAGTTTGGTAGTAACAGTAATAGCGGTAACAGTAGCAGTAGTGATTTGTGTAGCAAGTGTGACAGCAGTAGCAAAAAAGTAACTAAGCAAGGACCAGTATAGGAAAAGCTCGTAGGCATTGGACTGGCGATGGATGATTATACCGGATGATATTCATCATGTAACGGTTATAACATAGGGTAATATGCAACTAGCTCCAATTCGTCAATGTAATGTAGGCATGTATTCCGTATATAGTCATACGTGCTTAGGGAAAATAACTTGCATGACATCTTTCGTCCATCCCTCCCGTGGCAGCGGGGTCCTAATGGAAACTAAGGGATATTAAGGTCTCCTTTTAATAGAGTACCGGAACAAAGCATTAACACATGGTGAATACATGGAATCCTCATACTATTGTCACTTCGGGGTTGCCGGGTCATAACACATAGTAGGTGACTATGACGTGCAAAATAGGATCAAGAACACACATATATTGATGAAAACATAATAGGTTCAAATCTGAAATCCTAGCACTCGGGCCCTAGTGACAAGCATTAAGCATAGCAAAGTAGTAGCAACATCAATCTTAGAACATAGTGGATACTAGGGATCAAACCCCATCAAAACTAACTCGATTACATGATAGATCTCATCCAACTCATCACCGTCCAGCAAGCCTACGATAATATTACTCACGAACGGTGAAGAGCATCATGAAATTGGCGATGGAGGATGGTTGATGATGATGATGGCTTCGATTTCCACTCTCCGGAGCCCAAAACAGACTCCAGATCCGCCCTCCGGAGGAAGAACAAGTGGTGGCGGCGGCTCCATATCGTAAAACGCGATTATTTCTTCTCCCTGATTTTTTCTGGGACGAATAGGGTTATATAGAACTGGAGAGGAGGTCAGAGGGGCCACGTGGGCCCCACGAGCCTGCTAGGCGCGGCCTAGGGGGGGCACCTCCTGGGCTCGTGGCCCACTGGCTCCTCCCCTCCGGTTGATTCTTTCTTCGATATTTTTTATATATTCCACAAAAATTTCTCGTCAATTTTGCAGGTCATTCCGAGAACTTTTCTTTCTGCACAAAAACAACACCATGGTAGTTCTGCTGAAAACAACACAGTCCGGGTTAGTTTCATTCAAATCATGCAAATTAGAGTCCAAAACAAGGGCAAATGAGTTTGGAAAAGTAGATACGTTGGAGACGTATCAGCTCCCCCAAGCTTAAAGCCTAGCTTGTCCTCAAGCAATTCAATTGATAAACTGAAAGAGACAAAAGAAAAACTTTTACAAACTCTGTTTGATCTTGTTGTTGTAATTATGTCTAACTCATATTCAGATTTTCAGCAAGATCATAAGCTAACCACATAAGCAATGACATTCAGGTGTCACGGTATACTCATATCAATGGCATAATCAACTAGCGGGCAATAATAATAAGTTTCAAACGTCAACACTTCAATCAAAACAATCATGATACAATATGAATAGATGCTATCTCGCTAGCCCTTTCTGAGACCGCAAAACATAAATGCAGAGCACCTTCAAAGACCAAGGGCTGACTAGAAATTGTAATTCATGGTAAAGAAGGTCCAGTCATAATCATACTCAATATCAATTAATAGCAAAGCATGCAAATGACAGAGGTGCTCTCTAGCTGGTGCTTTAATAAGAAGAGGATGACTCAACAGAAATGTAAATAGATAGGCCCTTCGCAAAGGGAAGCATTGATTCACAGAGGTGCCAGATCTCAAGCTTTTTAAAACAGAGATAAATGACTTTTGGGGTGGCATGCTTTCATTGTCAACGCGATAACAAAGATTTTTCACCATCTTCCATGCTACACGTATTATAGGCGCTTCCCAAACAGAATAGAAAAGTTTTGACTCCCCCACCACCGATCAATCACACTCCACGACTAGCCGTATCCTCGGGTGCCATCCATACCAACAACAATCTAGGGGGAATTTTGTTTGCAATTATATTTTTATTTGATTTGAGCATGGAACTGGGCATTCCGATTACCAGCCCCTTTCTCATGAGTGATAGTGAATAAACACATATCGAGGATAACACGCCTAGCATGGAAGATACTGACTGCCCCTTATCACAACATGAGCGGTTCGGGCATACAAAACAGATTATTTTTCGAAGGTTTAGAGAATGGCACATGCAAATTTACTTGGAACGGCAGGTAAATACCGCATATAGGTAGGTATGGTGGACTCATATAGAACAACTTTGGGTTTATGGAAGTGGATGCACAAGCAGTATTCCCGCTTAGTACAAGTGAAGGCTTGCAAAAGACTGGGAAGCGACCAACTAGAGAGCGACAATAGTCATAAACATGCATTGAGATTAACGAACATTGAGTGCAAGTATGAGTAGGATATAAATCACCATGAACATGAATATCGTGGAGGCTATGTTGATTTTGTTTCAACTACATGCGTGAACATGTGCCAAGTCAATCCACTTGAATCATTCAAAGGAGGATACCATCCTATCACACTACATCACAATCATTTAAAATTCATGTTGGCATCCAAGACAAACTATTATAAGCTCCTTGCTGACTAAGCATGGCATAAGAAACTATGATCTCTAAGTTGTCATTGCAAACATGTTTCTCTCATAACTATGCTGAATTAGGAACGATGAGCGAGTCATATTTACAAAAACAAAATAGGTCAAGTTCATACCAGCTTTTCCAGGCTCAGTCACTGTCGGGACCCCGATCCTAAGTCATATGATTCCATACTGTAACAAGTCACATCACTTTGCGGCCTCACGCACGGTAACTCCACGGCTGTAGCCTTACCTTGGCCGGGACCGTTTGCGTCTTTTGGCTCACGTATGTGATCATGTCGCTGGCAATCACACAACAAAGAACCCGGGCCGACATAACTAGTCATAGAACCCAAGTGGCACATCAGTACGGAAACAGGCATACATAACCCAGCAATGCAGGTGTCGGCCTCAAGCGTGTGTAGACGAGTCATAGCAAGCTACAAGGACTCCATTACGTCGCGAGACACGAATGTCATCACTGCACGTAGACGAGTCGTAGCAGGCTATAGGGACTCCATTACACTGCGAGGCATTTCCCCGAAGGAATAGACACAGCAGCAAAGAAGGATTCATGCCGGTCAATCAATGTGTCCAGAGCAGTAGCAAGCTACCATGGCTCGGTGGAAGCACACAGAGGCAGTTTTCCGTAAAGAGTACTACTAAAGGCACTTGACTAGGTGTCGGATCCCATACATACCATTGCACATCACACGTACGCACGACATGCCCGATATGCATAGATACAACTATGGCATCACAACATAACCATACAACAACATGACTTTTATTTAAGCGGCTCAGACGAGCCTTGCATAATATGTTCTTACAGATAGGGGTCACATGACCCGACACTCAAGTCATACAAACAAATTCATACAAGCCAGCAGAAACTTAAGCTGTCTGACTACAGACCGCAAAATAGAAAAGAGGCACACGGCCTGACTATCTACAGCCCACCACACGAGCAAGATCGTAGCTGGGACACCAGCTATTCGGCATCGTCAACGTCTAGATAGAACCCACCTGATGGGTCCTGGTTCTCTTCTGCAACATTAATTAAGCAAGGATGAGTACAATCGTACTCAGCAAGTCTTTAAAATAGACCTAGTCTATTTATGCTCATGTATCAACAAGGGGGGGGGTGGAGTTTATGCAGCAATGCTAGCTTTGACTCATGGCTAACCTACACTACTCAGTTTTGAACTCTTTGTTACAATTTTAGTTATCGCACACGAGTCCACTATCTCCATCACAATACACCACCATGGATTCACCTTCCCCTTCTGGAGGAGTGCCATCCACGGTACTCACACTTGTCTTGATATTTTTAGGAGTATCCATTTGATTATCTATGAACAACATAAGTTCTCCAAGTAGTCCATATCCGAGGACACGGCTATTCGAATAGTTTCATACCCTGCAGGGGTGTACTTCTTCACACACGCTCTCGCCACTTATCGCTGTGTGCTCAGAAAACCATGCACCTCGGAAACCTTCAAGCGGATGCCCAGCAAGGGAGTCGGCCACGACCGTCAATCACATAAGACATCTAGTCCAGGCTATCGCCTCTTTGAGATTGAACCCGCACGGAAGTCCGGCCGAAGTTTCCGCTACGGTCCCAAATGATGTGCGCAGGGTTCCCAAGCCCACCATTCGGGTGACCCTTGGTACACCGTGCCACTGCCTACCGCGTCGTAACCCACCCCGAGGGTCAACGCTACGCACGGCCTCCAGCATGCTATAAACACCAGAAACTACTTGCAACTCCTGGACCAAGGACTAAGCGACTGATAAGTCGAGAGGGGTCGAGTTACTGGAACCCAATGTGTGGTAGTAACAAGTCTTGGGATCACAAACACGAAACCCAGTTCCTAAGAACGGTCCCAATGAGACAACCCACTATGTACTCCTACATAGCCTCTCATCGCTACCTTTACCAAATCGTATTCATTATGTGCTCATCACCTCGGACAACACTGTTCCACTCAGTTCATCACCCAGATGAATCCGACCTGACTCAACTCGAAGCATAGCAGGCAGTGTAGGCTAAGCACATCATGGTACAAGAATCTACCAGGTAAGCTAGGTTGCAAGGTTTAGCTATTTACTGTGACAAGATCAGGTCATGCATAAGAATAGGATCATCTATCGTGTATGACTGACATGTGACTGTTTGTCCTAGTGCAATAAACAAGAGCAGGAGCGAGAGAGTGGGATGTTATCGGAATGATCAATGAGGTTGCTTGCCTTGCTGAGTTGCGGAGGAATTCTCTCCTTCGTCGGGATACGGGGTAGTATCTTCCGGATTAGGGCCTACCGCAACGCAGATAAGAGCATTCAATACAAGCAAATGCAACAATATGATGCATGATCATGGCATAGTAATATGCATGGGTGAGCTAATGTAACTAGTGATCATGTCAATTTAAAATAGATTTGAATATAGGTTCAAAGTTGTTCTCATTTCAAATTCCATATATTAACCTAATGATAATTGTCCATGTTCACCTATTTATGTTGCTCTAACATGCATGAGAATAGCACCATTGGATTCATTGGATTTTTCTGATAAATTTTCATATTAAATTATTTTCATCTGACTTACAAATTATTTTATATGATTTTTAAAAGTTTAAATAATTTCTGGAATTATTTTTAAATAAGAAATTGATTTATTGCATCAGCATGTTGTCATGATGACAACAGCTGGGCAGCTGACCGGGCCAGAGTCAAACCTGATATGTGGGGTCCACATGTCAGTGAATGGTTAACTTAATTAACTAATTAAAACTATTTCTGATTAATTAACAGATTTGGGCCCACATGTCAGTGTCTTATTATCTTAATTAATTTAATTACTTAATTATCACTAATCACAGATTAGCCAGGGGCTGGCCCCACTTGCCAGTGACCCAGGGGAGTCAAACCCTTGGTCAACTCCGGCGAGACCCACCGGCATTGAGCCACCTGTGGCTCTAGAGATGGCGGAGGGCACCAAACTACTCTACATGCACGCGCGCGTCCATCCTGACCCTTCCCAGGAGCTGAGGTGGTCGGAATCGGCGCCGACGATGAGCTAGGCGGCTGCCGGAGCTCGGGCGAGCACGGGCTCGTCGAGCCGGAGCTCGAACGGGGCAGCTGAGGCCTCTAGAGGCTACCTGGAAGCCTCCTGAGCACGACCGCATGCTCAAAAGCGAGCTTGGGTCGCCACAACGGCGACCACGACCTTGCCGACGGCGGGGAGCTTTCGGGCTCGGGGAGAATCAGCGCTACAAGGCTCTATCCAAGGGGGAAAGAGGGGGAAAGGACCTGGGGCTCACGGCGAGTGCAGCGGCGTCGCAAACGAGCTCGGGGAGGACCTGGAACGGCAGCGGCCTTCGAATTCCCTTCCGGCGACATGAGGAGGAAGATGATGGTGCGACGGCGATAGGAGCCTTCCGGTGATGCGTGGCTCGGCTAGGAGGAAGAGGAGGTCCGGGCGGAGCTTTTTGCTAGCTCAGACGGGCTCGGGGGTGGCTAGAACAACGGCACGACGGCGAGGAGCAGCGCGGCCATGGCGGTTCAGAGGGGGAGAATGCGCGCGCGAGAGAGAGAGCGCTCGCGGGAGGGAGAGAGGAGAAGGGCACGGCGGTGAGGTGCTTCGCGCTGGCGCACTCCCAGCCTTCCAGCAAGGAGCCAGGCAAGGAGGAGGTGGCCGGCGCGTGGCGACCACACGCTCGGCGTCCTTCTGGTGCGAGGAGGACGACGACTGGCAACGCTTCGTCCTGGGACGGGCCTGCTACAGTGCTGGGCCAGCAGGTAAGTCTTTCTTTCTTTTCTTTTCTTTCTGTTTTTCCTATTTCCCGACCTTTGTTTATTTTTGTTGCAGGTCTAAATAGCTTTTCAAAATATTACAAATCTTTTGTATATTCAAGTTTGAATATTGCAAACTTGTATAAAAAGTTTCGGGTTGATTTGAAAACAGTAGTAATGATAATGTTTTATCTATCAATTTCAGAGGCTTAAATCATTAATTTAAATTATTTAAATTATTCAAATATTTAGAATGGTCCCTGGTATATCCATGTCCTTAATTATCACACATAGGGAACATTTTTTATGGGCATTTTGGATTTGTTGAAATTCCATTAAACTTGATTTTTTTTAGTTCATTAAGTGCTTGGGGTTTGTTTTCTTTCTCCTCATTTCAAGTTAATGCAATGATGATGAATGATGATGCATGCACATGACAACCTAAGACAGTTGCTAGGATTGTGACAGTCACTTCATCATATATCGTCATTATTGCCTTTCACTTGCACGATCGAATGATGTGAATAATAATAAGAGTGTTCGTACATTGGACTAAGCTGGAATCTGCAAGCAAACTCAGAGAAGAAGACAAAGTAATATGGCTCTTTGACTAATAAACAATAATGCATATAAGAGCCACTATTCATTTTAATCATGGTCTTCTACCTCGACCCAAAGAAAAACAAAACTATTTACAAGGGAAAGCTCCCAACAAACAAAAGAAGAACGGGAAAATATTTTTTGGTTTTTCTTTTTAGTTACTACTAAGCACGCAACAATATAAAGTTATAACTAATTTTTTTTGTTTTTCTCATTTTTATTTTTTTTGGATTTTCTCAAGTTAACCAAACACACAAGAAGAATGTCACCGGCCATGATATGTGGAGACTGGCGAAGGACGAGGTGACGATGCACGTCGGGAATGGTTCCAAGGTCGATGTGATCGCCTTCGGCACGCTATCTCTACATCTACCTTCGAGATTAGTTTTAAACCTCAATAATTGTTATTTAGTACCAGCTTTGAGCATGAACATTGTATCTGGATCTCGTTTGATGCGAGATGGCTACTCATTTAAATCCGAGGATAATGGTTATTCTAGTTATATGAGAGATATGTTTTATGGCCACGCCCCACTGGTCAACGGTTTATTTTTATTGAATCTCGAACGTGATGTTACACAGATTCATAGTGTGAATACCAAACGATGTAAGGTTGATAATGATAGTCCCACATACTTGTGGCACTGCCGCCTTGGTCATATTGGTGTCAAACGCAGGAAGAAACTCCATGCAGATGGAGTTTTGGAGTCTCTTGATTATGAATCATTTGAAACGTGTGAACCATGCCTCATGGGCAAGATGACTAAGACTCCGTTGTCCGGAAAAATGGAGCGAGCAACCAACTTGTTGGAAATAATACATACCGATGTATGCGGTCCAATGAGCGTTGAGGCTCGCGGTGGCTATCGTTATGTTCTCACCCTCACTGATGACTTAAGCAGATATGAGTATTTCTACTTAATGAAACACAAGTCTAAGACCGTTGGAAAGTTCAAAGAATTTCAGAGTGAGGTAGAGAATCAACGTGACAAGAAAATAAAGTTCTTACGATCTGATCATGGGGGAGAATATTTGAGTCACGAGTTTGGCATGCACTTAAGGAAATGTGGAATTGTTTCACAACTCATGCCGCCTGACACACCTTAGCGTAATGGTGTGTACGAACATCGTAATCACACAGTATTGGATATGGTGCGATCTATGATGTCTCTTACTGATTTACCGCTATCATTTTGGGGATATGCATTAGAGACTGCCGCATTCACTTTAAATAGGGCACCGTCTAAATCCATTGAGATGACAGCGTATGAATTATGGTTTGGGAAGAAACCTAAGCTGTCATTTCTGAATGTTTGGGGTTGCGATGCTTATGTCAAGAAACCTCAACCTGAAAAGCTCGAACCCAAATTGGAAAGGTGCGTCTTCATAGGATACCCTAAGGAAACTATTGGGTATTTGTTCTGTCTCAGATCCAAAGGCAAGATCTTTGTTGCCAAGAATGGATCCTTTCTAGAGAAAGAGTTTATCCTGAAAGAAGTAAGTGGGAGGAAAGTAGAACTTGATGAGGTAATTGTACCCCCTCTCAAACCGGAGAGTAGCGCAGCGCAGCAAAATGTTTACGTGGTGCCTGCACCGACTAGAGAGGAAGTTAATGATGATGATCATGAAACTTCGGATCAAGTTACTACTGAACTTTGTAGGTCCACAAGGACACGTTCCGCACCACAGCGGTACGACAACCCTCTCCTAGAAATCATGTTGTTAGACAACGGTGAACCTTCGAACTATGAAGAAGCCATGGCAGTCCCGGATTCCAACAAATGGCTTGAAGCCGTGAAATCCGAGATAGGATACATGTATGAGAAAAAGTATGGACTTTGGTGGACTTGCCCGATGATCGACAAGCCATAGAAAATAAATGGATCTTTTAGAAGAAGACTGACGTGGATGGTAATGTGACCATATATAAGGCTCGGCTTGTCGCTAAGGGTTATCGACAAGTTCAACGAGTTGACTACGATGAGACTTTCTCACCCGTAGCGATGCTGAAGTCCGTCCAAATCATGTTAGCAATTGCTGCATTTTACGATCATGAGATCTGGCAAATGGACGTCAAAATGGCATTCCTTAATGGTTTCCTTAAGGAAGAATTGTATATGATGTAGCCGGAAGGTTTTGTCGATCCTAAGAATGCTGACAAGGTGTGCAAGCTCCAGTGCTCCATCTATGGGCTGGTGCAAGCATCTCGGAGTTGGAACATTCGCTTTGATGAGGTGATCAAAGCACTTTGGTTTATATAGACTTATGGAGAAGCATGTATTTACAAGAAAGTGAGTGGGAGCTCTGTAGCATTTCTCATTTTATATGTGGATGGCATATTGTTGATTGGAAATGATATATAACTTTTGGAAAGCATAAAGGCCTACTTGAATAAGTGTTTTTCAATGAAGGATCTTGGAGAAGCTGCTTACATATTAGGTATCAAGATCTATAGAGATAGATCGAGACGCCTCATTGGTCTTTCACAAAGCACATACCTTGACAAGATATGGAAGAAGTTCAATATGGATCAGTCCAAGAAGGGGTTCTTGCCTGTAATGCAAGGTGTGAGATTGAGCACAGCTCAATGCCCGACCTCGGCAGAACATAGAGAAAAGACGAGTGTCGTCCCCTATGCCTTAGCCATATGCTCTATTATGTATGACATGCTATGTACCAGACCTGATGTGAACCTTGCCATAAGTTTGGTAGGGAGGTACCAAAGTGATCCCGGAATGGAACACTGGACAGCAGTCAAGAATATTCTTAAGCACCTGAAATGGCTAAGGACATGTTTCTTGTTTATGGAGGTGCCGAAGAGCTCGTCGTAAAGGGTTACGTCGATGCTAGCTTCGATACAGATCCGCATGACTCCAAGTCACAAACCAGATACGTGTATATTTTGAATGGTGGGGCAGTTGCATGCAAAGCGTCATGACGACATCTACATGTGAAGTGGAGTACATAGCTTCTTGGGAAGCAGCGTAGGAAGGAGTCTGGATGAAGGAGTTCATCATCGACCTAGGAGTGATTCCCAATGCGTCGGGCCCTATGACTCTCTTCTGTGACAACAGTGGAGCCATTTCCATTGCCAAGGAGCCCGGGTTTCACAAGAAGACCAAGCATATCAAGCGCCACTTCAACTCCATTCGTGGATACATTCAGGATGGAGATATAGATATTTGTAAAGTACATACGGATTTGAATGTCGTAGATCCATTGACTAAACCTCTTTCACGAGCGAAACATGATCGGCACCAGAACTCTATACGTGTTCGATTCGTTACAATGTAACTAGATTATTGACTCTAGTGCAAGTGGTAGACTATTGGAAATATGCCCTAGAGGCAATAATAAAATGGTTATTATTATATTTCCTTGTTCATGATAATTGTCTATTGTTCATGCTATAATTGTATTAACAGGAAACCGTAATACATGGGTGATACATAGACCACACCATGTCCCTAGTGAGCCTCTAGTTGACTAGCTCATTGATCAATAGATGGTCATGGTTTCCTGACCATGGACATTGGATGTCATCGATAACGGGATCACATCGTTATGAGAATGATGTGATGGACATAACCGAATCCTAAGCATAGCACAAGATCGTGTAGCTCGTCTGCTAGAGCTTTTCTAAATGTCAAGTATCATTTCCTTAGACCATGATATTGTGCAACTCTCGGATACCGTGGGAATACTTTGGGTGTATCAAACGTCACAATGTAACTGGGTTACTATAAAGGTGCACTACAGGTGTCTCCGAAAGTGTTTGTTGGATTGACACGAATCGAGACTGGGATTTGTCACTCCGTGTGATGGAGAGGTATCTCTGGGCCCACTCGATAATACATCATCATAATGAGCTCAATGTGACTAAGAAGTTAGTCACGGATCATGTGTTACGGTATGAGTAAAGAGACTTGCCGGCAACGAGATTAAACAAGGTATACAGTTACCGACGATCGAATCTCGGGCAAGTAACATACCGATGGACAAAGGGAATTGTATACTGATGTCTACTACGCAACCTTCTCCTTGTAGACGTTGTTGGGCCTCCAAGTGCAGAGGTTTGTAGGACAGTAGCAATTTTCCCTCAAGTGGGTGACCTAAGGTTTATCAATCCGCGGGAGGCGTAGGATGAAGATGGTCTCTCTCAAGCAACCCTGCAACCAAATAACAAAGAGTCTCTTGTGTCCCCAACACACCCAATACAATGGTAAGTTGTATAGGTGCACTAGTTCAGCGAAGAGATGGTGATACAAGTGCATTATGGACGGTAGATATAGGTTTTTGTAATCTGAAAATATAAAAACAGCAAGGTAATTAATAGTAAAAGTGAGCACGAACGGTATTGCAATGCATGGAAACAAGGCCTAGGGTTCATACTTTCACTAGTGGAAGTTCTCTCAACAATGATAACATAATCGGATCATATAATTAGCCCTCAACGTGCAACAAAGAGTCAGTACAAAGTAACTAATAGCAGAGAACAAACGAAGAGATTATTGTTGGGTACGAAACCACCACAAAGTTATTCTTTCTGATCGATCTATTTAAGAGTCCGTAGTAAAATAACACGAAGCTATTCTTTCCGTTCTATCTATCCTAGAGTTCGTACTAGAAAAACACCTTCAGACACACATCAACCAAAACCCTAATGTCACCTAGATACTCCATTGTCACCTCAAGTATCCGCGGGTATGGTTATACGATATGCATAACACAATCTCAGAATCATCTATTCAACCAACACATAGAACTTCAAATAGTGCCCCAAAGTTTCTAGCGGAGAGTCAAAATGTGTGCCAACCCCTATGCATAGGTTCCCGAGGTCACGAAACCCACAAGTTGATCACCAAAACATACATCAAGTACTCACATGAATATACCATTGTCACCACAGATAGACACGTCCAAGACATACATCAAGTGTTCTTAAAGACTCAATCCGATAAGATAACTTCAAAGGGAAAACTCAATTCATTACAAGAAGGGATGGGGGGAAGAACATCATAAGATCCAACTATAGTAGCAAAGCCCGTGGTACATCAAGATCAAGACATCTCAAGAACACGAGAGAGAGACAGATCAAACACATAGCTACTGGTACATACCCTAAGCCCCGAGGGTGAACTACTCCCTTCTCTTCACGGAGATCGCCAAGATGATGAAGATGGCCATCGGAGATGGATTCCCCCTCCAACAGGGTGCCAGAATGGGCTCCCGATTAGTTTTTGGTGGCTACAGAGGCTTGCAGCGGCGGAACTCCTGATCTAGGTTTAGTTCTAATGGTTTCTGTATTTATAAGACCGTATGGCGTCGAGAATAAGTCAGGAGGGGCCATGAGGGAGTCACGAGCCTCCCAGGCGCGGCCAGGGGGGTGGCCGCGCCTCCCAGGCTCGTGGCTTCCTCGGGACTCCTCTCCGGTATCTTTTTCTTCTGGTATTTTTGAAATTTTCCATAAAAAGTCACAACGAATGTTTTATTCCGTTTGGACTCCGTTTGTTATTCCTATCAGAAAAAGGTCAAAAACACGGAAAAAACAGAAACTGGCACTCGGCACTGAGTTAATAAGTTAGTCCCAAAAATAATATAAAATAGCATATTCATGCATATAAAACATCCAAAGTTGATAATATAATAGCATGGAACAATCAAAAATTATAGATATGTTGGAGACATATCAAGCATCCCCAAGCTTAACTCCTGCTCGTCCTCGAGTAGGGAAGTGATAAAGAACGAATTTTTGATGTGGAATGCTACCTAACATATTTGTTCTTTGTAACTTCTTTATTGTGGCATGAATGTTTAGATCCATAAGATTCAAAACAAAAGTTTAATATTGACATTAAAACAATAATACTTCAAGCATGCTAGCAAAGTAATCATGAACTTTCGAAATAACATGGCCAAAGAAAGTTATCCCTACAAAATCATATAGTCTGGCTATGCTCCATCTTCCTCACACAATGAATCTAAATCATAAACAACCCCGGTATTGGTCAAGCAATTGTTTTCACACTTTTACTTTTTCAAACTTTTTCAACTCTCACGCAATACATGAGCGTGAGCCATGGATATAGCACTATAAGTGGAATAGAATATGGTGGAGGTTGTGAGGCAAAAAGGAGGAGATGGTCACATCGACTCGGCGTATCAACAGTCTATGGAGATGCCCATTAATAGATATTAATGTGAATGAGTAGGGATTGCCATGGAACAGATGCACTAGAGCTATAAGTGTATGAAAGCTCAAAAATAGAAACTAGTGGGTGTGCACCCAAGTTGCTTGCTCACGAAGACCTAGGGAAATTTGAGGAAGCCCATCATTGGAATATACAAGCCAAGTTACATAATGAAAATTTCCACTAGCATATGAAAGTGACAAAACAAGAGACTCTCTATCATGAAGAACATGGTGCTATTTTGAAGCACAAGTGTGGAAAAAGATAGTAGCATTGTCCCTTCTCTCTTTTTCTCTCATTTTTTTGGTTGGTCTCTTGGCCTCTTTTTTTTGTTTTTTTATTTGGTGGGCATCTTTGGCCTCTTTTATTTTCTCACATGGGACAGTGCTCTAATAATGATGATCATCACACTTTTATTTACTTACAACTCGATACTTAGAACAATAATGACTCTATATGAATGAAAGTGATGGCACATGTCATGAGACGGAACGGTGGAAGTTGCATGGCAATATATCTCGGAATGGCTATGAAAATGCCATAATAGGTAGGTATGGTGGCTGTTTTGAGGAAGGCATATGGTGGGTTTGTGCACCGGCAAAAGTTGCGCAGTACTAGAGAGGGTAGCAATGGTGGAAGGTGAAAGTGCATCTATACCATGGACTCACATTAGTCATGAAGAACTCATATACTTATTGCAAAAGTTTTATTAGTAATCTAAACAAAGTGCTAAACGCATACTCCCAAGGGAAGGGTTGGTAGGAGTTAACCATCGCGCGATCCCGACCACCACGCAAAGGAGGACAATCAATAAAAACATCATGCTCCGACTTCCTAACATAGCGGTTCACCATACGTGCATGCTACGGGAATCACAAAATTCAAAACAAGCATTTCTATATTCACAACATTCTACTAACATGACTCTAATATCACCATCTCCATGTCTCAAAACAAGATGCAAGGAATCAAACTTCTCTTACTACTCAATGCACTTGAATATGAAAGTTTTTATTATATCCCTTTTGGATTCCTATCATATTAGGACTAGTTTCATAACCTAAGAAAATTACCATGCTGTTTAAGACTCTCAAAATGATATAAGTGAAGCATGAGAGTTCATCAATTTCTATAAAATAAATTCATAGCAATGCTCTACAAAGATATATGTGAAGCACTAGAGCAAAAGAAAAACTACTCCAAAAGATATAAGTGAAGATCAATGAGTAGTTGAATAATTATTTGGCTATGTGAAGACTCTCCCATCTAAGAATTTCAGATCTTAACTACCTCATTCAAACAAAATAAATTGAAACTCCAAGGATAGCACGAATCATGTGAAGAAACAAAAACTTAGGTTGAACCGATACTAACCGATAATTGTTGAAGAAGAAAGGTGGGATGCCAACCGGGGCATCCCCAAGCTTAGATGCTTGAGACTTCTTGAAGTATGGATTGGGGTGCCTTGGGAATCCCCAAGATTTAGCTTTTGTGTCTCCTTAATTCCTCTCATATGGTGGTTTCCAAAATCTTAAAAACTTCATCCACACAAAACTTAACAAGAACTCGTGAGATAGGTTAGTATAAATAAATGCAAAACTCTATCATCCTATACTGTAGAAAATAAGTAAGATTATTATTTTAAATTTAAAACTAAATGCATATTCATACTTAAAACTCCCATCATCCAATGGAATCATTAAACAAGCAAACATATGCGAATAATGCAAACATAACAGCAATCTGCCTAAACAGAACAGTCTGTGAAGAATGCACCAAGATCCATATTTAATTAAATCCAAGAAATATGAAAAAAATTCCAAGCTGTAGGGAATTTATAATATCATACTGTGTCCAAATTTCAAGTTATTATGACATACAGAAAATTCTAGGGAATTTTTGCACTACAAGCAAACTTTCGGTTTTGGAACAACAACTCCTATACTTGCAAATTAAGCATGGTAAAGGCTATCCTTGACATTTTTATTGAACTAAAAGATGAAAAGAATTAACATTAATATAAATAACAGAAATTAATTACTAATAAAATAAAATGACGCTCCAAGCAAAACACATATCATGTGGTGAATAAAAATATAGCCCAGAGTAAGGTTACCGATGGATTGAAGACGAAAGAGGGGATGCCTTCCTGGGGCATCCCCAAGCTTAGGCTCTTTCATGTCCTTGAATATGGCTTGGGATTCCTTGGTAATCCCCAATCTTAGTATCTCTCCACTCCTTGTTCCGTTGTCCATCCGAACTTTACCCAAAACTTGAAAACTTCATAACAAAAAACTTAACGGAACTTCGTCAGATGGGTTATTATAGTAAAGACAAATCATTAATTTTGGTACTGTCAAGACAAGATTAATAAATGTTCCCACAAAATTCATACTGTATATTATCATTTTCACAATTTATATCACTTAATATAATCTATGGAAACACTAAAACAAGCAAACTATGCATTGAAAACAGAATCTGTCAAGAACAAAACAATCTGTAATGATCTGAATGATAACCATACTTCTGCACATCCAATAATTCTAAAAAAATCATGAAAATTAAGGAAATTTGTATATAAATCATAATAGAAAAGAATCAACTCAAAATCCCTCTCTGTATATAAATTAAAAATAATTCCGTGAGCACAAAGTTTCTGTGTTTTTCAGCATGATCATACAACTATCACCCCAACTAATCATAAAGACTTTACTTGGCACCTTATTGAAATAAAAGCTATAAAACATGATTAATAGAGTATACTAATCATGTGAACACACAAAAAAAGTAAGGATACATATTGGGTTGTCTCCCAACAAGCACTTTTCTTTAATGCCTTTCAAGCTAGGCATGATGATTTCAATGATGCTCACATAGAAGATAATGATTGAAACATAATGGAAGCATAATGAAGCATATTACTAGCACATTTAAGTCTAAAAAAATTCCTATGCATAGGGATTTTGTGAACAAACAACTTATTGGAGCAAGAATCATCTAGCATAGGAAGGCAAAACAAGCATAACTTCAAAAATTTCAACACATAAAGAGGAAACTTGACATTATTGCAATATGTAGAAGCAGATGATCCTCTCTCATAATAATTTTAAGTAGCATCATGAATGAATTCAACAATATAACCATCACCTAAAGCATTCCTTTCATGATATACAAGCATAGAAATTTTACTACTCTCCACATAAGCAAATTTATTCTCATGATTAATAGTGGGAGTATCGTAGAAGACTTGAATACTACGAATAGTTTCCACATTAAAAGAGTGATGTTTAGCAAAAGTTTACTCATAATTGTGACAATTTTTATCATCATTCTTCTTTATAGCATAAGTATCATCACAATAATCATCATAAATAGGGGGCATGCTTTCATCATAATAAATTTGATCATTCAAAGTGGGGGAAGTAAAAAGATCATCTTCATCAAACATAGCATCCCCAAGCTTGTGGCTTTGCATATCATTAGCATCATGGGTATTCAAATAATTAATACTAACAACATTCCAACCATGCTCATCATTAACATATTTTATGCCAAGCATTCTATGTAATTCTTCTTTTAGCAATTGAGCACAATTTTCTTTTCCATCATTTTCACGAAAGACATTAAAAAGATGAAGCATATGAGGTAACCTTAATTAAATTTTTTGTAGTTTTGTGTTAATAAACTAAACTAGTGATAAAACAAGAAACTAAAAGATTCTATTGCAAGATCTAAAGATATACCTTCAAGCACTCACCTCCCCGGCAACGGCGCCAGAAAAGAGCTTGATGTCTACCACGAAACCTTCTCCTTGTAGACGTTGTTGGGCCTCCAAGTGCAGAGGTTTGTAGGACAGTAGAAATTTTCCCTCAAGTGGGTGACCTAAGGTTTATCAATCCGCGAGAGGCGTAGGATAAAGATGGTCTCTCTCAAGCAACCCTGCAACCAAATAACAAAGAGTTTCTTGTGTCCCCAACACACCCAATACAATGGTAAGTTGTATAGATGCACTAGTTCGGCGAAGAGATGGTGATACAAGTGCAATATGGATGGTAGATATAGGTTTTTGTAATATGAAAATATAAAAACAGCAAGGTAATTAATAGTAAAAGTGAGCACGAACGGTATTGCAATGCGTGGAAACAAGGCCTAGGGTTCATACTTTCACTAGTGGAAGTTCTCTCAACAATGATAACATAATCGGATCATATAACTAGCCCTCAACGTGCAACAAAGAGTCACTCCAAAGTAACTAATAGCAGAGAACAAACAAAGAGATTTTGTCGGGTACGAAACCACCACAAAGTTATTCTTTCTGATCGATCTATTCAAGAGTCCGTAGTAAAATAACACGAAGCTATTTCGTTCAATCTATCCTAGAGTTTGTACTAGAATAACACCTTAAGACACACATCAAACAAAACCCTAATGTCACCTAGATACTCCATTGTCACCTCAAGTATCCGTGGTATGATTATACGATATGCATCACACAATCTCAGAATCATCTATTCAACCAACACATAGAACTTCAAAGAGTGCCCCAAAGTTTGTACCGGAGAGTCAAAACGTGTGCCAACCCCTATGCATAGGTTCCCGAGGTCACGAAACCCGGAAGTTGATCACCAAAACATACATCAAGTACTCACATGAATATCCCATTGTCACCACAGATAGAGACATGCAAGACATACATCAAGTGTTCTTAAAGACTCAATCCGATAAGATAACTTCAAAGGGAAAACTCAATTCATTACAAGAAGGGAGAGGGGGAAGAACATCATAAGATCCAACTATAGTAGCAAATCCCGTGGTACATCGAGATCAAGACATCTCAAGAACACGTGAGAGAGAGAGAGAGATCAAACACATAGCTACTGGTACATACCCTCAGCCCCGAGGGTGAACTACTCCCTCCTCATCACGGAGATCGCCGGGATGATGAAGATGGCCACCGGAGATGGATTCCTTCTCCGGCAGGGTGCCGGAACGGGCTCCCAATTGGTTTTTTGTGGCTACAGAGGCTTGCGGTGGCGAAACTCCCGATCTAGGTTTAGTTCTGATGGTTTTTGTATTTATAAGACCGTATGGCGTCGAGAACTAGTCAAGAGGTGCCACGAGGGAGTCACGAGCCTCCCAGGCGCGACCAGGGGGGTGGCCGCGCCTCCCAGGCTCATGGCTTCCATGGGAATCCTCTCCGGTATCTTTTTCTTCTGGTATTTTTGATATTTTCCATAAAAAATCACAATGAAAGTTTTATTCCGTTTGGACTCCGTTTGATATTCCTATCTGAAAAAGGTCAAAAACACGGAAAAAACAGAAACTGGCACTGGGCACTGAGTTAATAAGTTAGTCCAAAAAATAATATAAAATAGCATATTCATGCATATAAAACATCCAAACTATATAATATAATAGCATGGAACAATCAAAAATTATAGATACGTTGGAGACAGATCATATACGGGATTAATTGAATCCCCGACATCGTGGTTCATCCGATGAGATCATCGTGGAACATGTGGGAGCCAATATGGGTATCCAAATCCCGCTATTGGTTATTATCCAAAGAGGTGTCTCGGTCATGTCCGCATAGTTCCCGAACCCGTAGGATCTACACACTTAAGGTTCGGTGATGCTAGAGTTGTAATGGGAATTGTATGTGGTTACCAAAAGTTGTTCGGAGTCCTGAATGAGATCCCGGACAACACGAGGAGTTCAGGAATACTCCAGAGGTGAAGATTTATATAGGGGAAGTCCAATTTCAGTCATCGGAAAGGTTTTGGGGTTTATCGGTATTGTACCGGGACCACCAAAAGGGTTCTGGGGTTCCATCGGGAGGGTCCACCTGCCTCGAAGGACTACGTGGGCTGAATATGGGTGGGAACCAGCCTCCTAGGGGGCTACTGCGCCCCCCAAGGGCCCGAGGTGCCTAGGGGTGGGAATCCTAAGGGGTGGGGACGCCTCGCACCAATTCGGGGGGCAAGCTCTCCCCCTTGGACGCCGCCCACCCTCTAGATGGATCTAAGGGGTCCGGCCCCCTCTCCCCTTTGGCCTATAAATAGGGGAGGTGGGAGGGCAGCCGCACCCCTTGCCCCTGGTGCAGCCCTTCCCCTTCCTACACCTCCTCCTCCTCCTCCTCCTCCTCCGTAGTGCTTAGCGAAGCTTTGCCGGAGAACGATGAGCTCCACCGCCACCATGCCGTCGTGCTGCCGGAGCTCTCCCTCAACTTCTCCTCCCCCCTTGATGGATCGAGAAGGAGGAGACATCCCCGGGTTGTACGTGTGTTGAACGCGGATGCGCCATCCGTTTGAAGCTTGGATCGGATCTTCCGCGATTTGAATCACCGCGAGTACGACTCCATCAACCGCGCTCTTTGCAACACTTTCGCTTAGCGATCTTCAAGGGTATGATGATGCACTCCCTCTCTCTCGTTGCTAGCATATCCTAGATTGATCTTGGTGACACGTAGGAATTTTTTTTGAATTACTACGTTACTAAACACCGGAAACCGTCCCTTCCTCTAGAACAGTGCGCCGATTTAACAGAATAGATGCTGCTTCTTTCATGGGCCCAAGCGAGAAAATCATTGCCACCACCAGCACGCAATGGAATATTGAGTATAGCTACAACATCAGGTGCAATGAAGAACTCCTGGATAAGTTCACTCTTCCAAGTCTAGTTCTCATCATCGATTAGCTCATCAACTATCCCTAGAGTTGTTCCTCCCAGTACTACTATGGGCGTCAGAGTGGCACGGCTCGAGATCCAATGGTCATGCGATATGGAAATTGTGGACCCATCGCCTACCCTATTGATTAACCCCACTTCGAGCGCTGCCCTGCCAGCCACGATTGCTTGCCAAATGGCGGACGATGTCTGAGGTATGGTGGCTTGCATGAAATCATACTGAGGAAAATACCGCCCCTTCCGCACCCATGCACATAGTGAATCAGGATTCGTAATAAACCTCCAGCCGTGCTTGATAAGAAGTGCCAAGTTGAAAAGCTGTAGGTCACGAAAGCCCATCCCACCACGAGCTTTTGGAGATGCAAGTATATCCCAAGCCACCCAATGCATTGATCGTCGGTCAAGGGATCGACTCCACCCGAATTTTGCCATACTAGCTTTAAGACTCTTAGACACCTTTTTTTGTTAAAAGGAAACAACTCATGTTGAACGTTGGGATTGCTTGAATAACTACTTTGATCAGTGCTTCCATGCCAACACAAGCAAGAAGCCTCTCAGCCCAACCATTCAGCTTACTCCTCGATCTTTCACCAATGTGGTCAAAGGTACCACTATTTATCCTGCCAACCGCAGTTGGGAGTCCAAGATAATCGCTGAACGCCTCCACCTGAATGCCTAAAATTGCTTTTAAGACCTTCCTTCTGTCAGTTGGAGTATTTGGCGAGAAGAAAACTGCACTCTTATCTCTATTCACAGATTGGCCTAAACATAAAGCATATATCATCAAGATTTCATTCAGCCGAATCACACTCTCCTGCGTTGCACTTATGAAGATGAGACTATCATTTGCAAACAATAAGTGGCTCACCCAGGGTGCACAAAAGGACACATGGATGCCTCTATCAATGTGAGGAGATCCATAGAAGCTCAACAGAGAAGTGAGGCCTTCTGCACATAAAAGGAACAGGAAGTGCGATACAGGATCACCCCGCTACAAGCCACAAGACGGTGTAAAATAGGGCAGAAGCTCGCCATTTACTCTCACCGTAAACCTTACTGAGGAAACACACTTCATTACTAGATTCACAAACCTAGCACTAAATCCCAGCTTGATCATGATTGCCTCTAGATAGTGCCATTCAACTCGGTCATAGGCCTTCATTATATCTAACTTGACAGCACAATTGTAATTCTTCCCCTTCTTCCGTCTTCTCATCGTGTGGGTACTTTCAAAAGCCACAACAACGTTATCAGTAATTAACCTTCTAGGAACGAACACACTTTGCTCCTCGCTAACAATCATATCCATCAACCCTTTCAAGCGATTAGTGATCATCTTGGCACCAATCTTGTAAGGCACTGGACACAAAGTAATAGGTCGATATTGTGCTATTCACTGAGGGTTGCGTACCTTCGGTATAAGTGTGATTCAGGTATCATTAAACCCTAAAGGCAACTCACCATGATTCAGGAAGCCCAGTATAGCGGACACTAGATCTCCTTGGATAACATTCCAGTGCCTTTGGCAAAACCCCACAGTAAACCCATCAACTCCCAGAGCTTTCGAGGGCACCATCTGAAAGAGAGCAGCTCGTACTTCCTCCGGTTCAAATGGTTTATCCAGGAGCAGATTCATATCCCCTGTTACACGTTCAGGGACAAACTGAAGCAGACGATTCATAACATTGTGTCCTTCCGAGGAATATAAATTCTGATAAAAGTCCGCACTTCCTCCTTATCCTAGGCTTTCGATGCACATACAGATCCATCTGACTGTCTAAGGTTGACAATTCTATTCAACTATTTTCGTTGCGCCGCTTGCGCGTGAAAATAAGCCATATTTCGATCACCTTTACGTAGCCAAGGCACTCGGGAACGTTGACGTATCCGAACCTCTTCCTGCGTTAGTGCTTCTCGAAGTTTTAGCACCATGGCTTTCTCCTCATCACATGGACCTCTACCAATGGAATGTTTCCTCAAAAGCTCAACTTGAGCCTGGAGCTTCTTTACATTCTTAGCAAGGCATCTGAATTCCCGGGCACCCCATCTCCAAGTTAACTCTGAAGCTTTTGTAAAGTGCTCTGAATACTTGCCAGACCCTGGCCAGCATGATTCCTTCGCCACGCCTCGGCAACAAATTGATCATACTCCGCATGGGACTGCCATACATCCTCATACCGAAAAGGTTTTGGCCCCCCTTTGTGAATGTACTTGTTGGGACTCAACCAAGATGAAACAAAGGTCCGATTCTACTGCAGTAATGTGACGCACACGCACATGATCAAACCTTTGTAGAAATGCCTCATTCGCTACACCTCCGTCAAGGCAGGCTTTCACATTCATGTCGCCCACTTGCCTATTATCCCATGTATAGGGTTGCCCTAAGAATCCAAGATCCTATAGGGAACAATCTTCCAGGGCTTCCCTAAAAGTTCTCATTTGCGCTTCCGTTCTCGAAACCATGTTAAACTGCTCAGTACCATATATAGTCTCATTGAAGTCTCCAAGACACAGCCACGCCTGGTGCGGCATTGCATGCTGCATCCTCAAGCATCGCCAACTATGATGCCTATCTTCAGATCTGGGAGCTCCATAGAATCCCGTAAACCTCCATTCCGGAGTAGACATATCAGCCCTCCGAACCATTACGTCAATATGTATGGAACTGTAGTTTTTTAACTCAACTTTCACTTCACTTGACCAGAAAAGACCAATTCCACCAATTAAACCTTCACAGTCCACCGCAAAACATCTCGCAAAACCAAGACTATGTTGCAAACTTTCCACTCTCCTTGCCCTAATATTTGCCTCCAAGACGAAGACCAGGGCGGGCAGTTCTTGCTTCACCAATTTGCGAAGCTCCTGAACTGCCTCGGGGTTCCCAAGCCCCCGGCAGTTCCAACTCAGACACTTCATGAATCTTGGCGGGGCTGACCAGAAGCCACCGCCGAATTTTCCGATGATGGGGGAGTAGGTTTCTTCTTCTCCGGAACCGGTTTTGTGGACTGAGAAGATCCATCCCCATCTTTATGTGCACCATCTGATCCATCTCCTTTTTGAGCTTGAAACACCACCATATCCATAGGAGCATGATCAGCATTTTGCAGAATTCCAACGCTTGGCAACGCCGGTGTCTCAACCCTACGATAAATCTTTTCCGCTTGGGGACCCCCCTTTCTTTTTTCTGGAGCATTCTTCTTTGGGGAAGTAACCTCAACGTTCACACAAGATTTGATGTTCGACGAGGCTGCATCTTTCTTACTAGTAGCAGAATTTTGCGTCACCTTGTGCGAGCCGTCGCTCTAAGCAAAACCCCGTCTCTCCTCAGTGCCCGCAAGCTAGTTGTGAAAGGCAGGTCTCCGTTTTCATCGCGTGTACAGGGGGTTTGACAGAAAAGATCAGAGTGGCCAAGACGACCACACGAGAAACAAAAGTTAGGGACTTGTTCATAGTGGATGTCATACCAATCCCTAGACTTCCTCTTCACTGAGTCAATCAAGATCCATCGCCTGGAGGGTTCTGGACATCAATCGTAACTCTTGCTCTCAAGAATCCTCCTACCGGATCACAATGGACAGACGTCACAACGCCGTCAATCTGTCTAGCAATGTTGATCACCCAATTTTCAGTCTGCAAGTTGAAAGGTAGGTTTGGAACCATGTCCCACACCTGAAGTTTATCAAACTTTAGCTCCGACGATCTCATACAGTCATCAAAATCCGCCAGAATTACTGCATGCCGACTCACATGCCACGGAGATCTCGATCATGATTCTCAAAATCCGCCACAAAGGTATTCTCACCCACCAGCCTGAAAGTCAGGCCCCTAGGGTTTCCCATGCTGGCCTCAGCGCATTAGCAATGGTTTGGATATGAAAGATCTTTCGGTGCAGAACCTTGCCAGCAATTGACCACTTTTGCGGCACTCCCTCCTCGAGATCATCCACCACCAAAGGGGTGGCTTTCTCCTCGGTGAGATGCAGCTTACCCATAGCTTCTTCCATCCGTGCCCTCGGCGCTCTGGGAGATTGAGAACCCCCCCCCCCCTCCCCCAGCGTTTTCACTTTGGTCCGGAGACGAAGCCATCTCCCCGACCAACTGCTGGTTTGCCCCGCCGACGAGATGTTGACGAGCGTTGTAGTCGCTACCGAACCCTAATCGCGTCTCAGGGAGGCTCTGAGATTTTCGGGGAACTTTTTAGTAACAATCCCAGTTTTGTAAACACGAGGGACAGGCGATTCGGTTCTCGGTCCACTCTTTTCACAGCCTGGCTTTGGCATATACCGTACGTACGTACGCACAGGAAGCAACAACGACGGACGGACGCCGGCACATTTTTTTCTTTTCTTTTTTTGTAGTTGTTGCGGGTGAGCAGGAACGTATATGTCCACCCTAAATGATTAGAGTAGATTCTCACTTTTACCGTCTTTTTCAGGCTTCAGCAGTGACTTTGCGACAGTATTAACCAGGCATATTTTCAAAAACATTGCTCATATTTTACCCATGTCATGACAGACTATTCTTCTTCTTATTATTATTACCTGTCTCCCCAGATCGAAGAAACACGCGCATGCCCAGTGCCTACCGAAAAATAATACTAGTACTAATTAAAAACAGCAGCGAAACCATATCCCAGCTAGGACGACGCATGCATGTTAGGCAGATTCAACCTGCAGATGCTCGTCGATGAGCATAGTCAACGACTTCCAGGGAATCAAAGAAAAGCATGCACATGCACCGTCATGCAACAATCTGGACAACCTTTTAAGTAGCTATCGATCATTGGCCAATGCAAATGAAATACAGATCGATGCCATGCTAATATTGTTACGTTTCACACCAACGTTGTCAGGCCAATTAACCAGCAAAAGGAATGAAGTCCGGTGCAGGCCCGTTGACGTTTGAGAGAGATGGATGTTTGGATCGGCCTCCCCTTTCAGCATTTCTCCATCTTCTTTTGGCTTTTGCCAACCCTTTTCTTCTCAGTTCGTTCATACCACCGCACGGAGCTCATCTCGGTGAGTGAGTGAGTGACCGACCCGTCACCGGTAACTGCGCCAAGATTATTGAAAGAAGCACCAAGCAAATCCCTGACGTAGCAAACAAGTTTGTATATGGGAAGAAGACGTTTGACTTGATATTAGACACGGTATGTGACCTCCCCTTGACCTGATCTCAGCAGGCATATGCATGCATGCTGTGTCTACGTTAGGTCGGTGTGACCGTGTCCGTGTGAACGGGCCAAGAGGGAAACGGTCTTGGCGTACGTCCGGGAGGCGGCCTGCCGTGAGCACGTGGGGGCCAGGGCCACGGCGGTTCCGTTATGCTTCCCCGGCCGGTCGCCCACGCAGGACGAGCCGGCGATCCGTTGCACCGTTAATTTGGGAAGGCAGCTAGTACATGCGTATTATCTGCTAGAAAACCGCACGGTACGGCACCTAGCTAGCTATATCGGGTCGTATGCACAGGGCATAAACCGTACGTACGGGACGCCGGCACGGATGGAATTCGGATTCGCTTCTTCGCTCTCCGTCGCCGCTCACCTCTCGCGCTGGGTAGCTGTACGCTCACGTGCAAGGGAGGACCGACTGATTAATGCAAATACGTATTAGTACACACACCGGCCGTATTTTTTCTTCGAAAAGGAGGATAGACCCTCGGTCTCTACATCTGGACAATGCATGTAATCATTTTATTAATTACTCATAGAGACCAAACAAAATAATACACCTGAAGCCACCATCCGTATGTGTATGTATACTTAGCAGGAATCCTTTTCGGTTTCAGTCCACAGAGATGGATGTTTGGATTGTTGTTCCCTTTCAGCATTTCTCCATCTCCTTTTGGGATTTCCCGACCCTTTTCTTCTTCGTTCGTTCATACTACCACGGAGAGTCCATCGGCGAGTGAGCCAGTGACCCATCATCGGAAAATGCTCCAGGATTATTGACCCTATTGAAATGGGATGCACCGAGCAAGCAAATCCCTCACGTACCAAACAAGTTTTTCTTTGGGAACGTAGCAACGAGCGAGTGAGAGCGACACATCACCACACACCAAATGGGAAAGGAATTGACGGTCGGGCCCGAGTAAAGAGCCCAGCAGTGAAAAATGTGGGCCTGGACGACGATCCAGGAAATCAACAGGAGATGGGCTGTAGCATCGTCGTCGAATTAATTTCACAGCTTGGAGCAGACAATTAGTTTCTTGACTTAGAGTTTCGACGATGTTGAAATATGTTTTTTATAGAGGTGACACCGAAATACTGGGATTGTTCTCGATTCTTGCGCCACTGTTAATCTTAGGACCTGTTCGGCGGTGCACTAGCTAGCTCCTTCAAATTCCAGGATCTGCGGAGCTCGTGTTTGCTCACTCCAAAAATTTTAACTACAGCTCCTAGAGCGAGCCATGGAGCGAAGGGTTACCGAATGCGCCTTTAGTCCTTCGACTCCAGTCTTGTTTGATGAACGTTGCGAGGTTTGTCCCCGTCGGAGAGCGTGTGAGAGTTGCGTCGCTCAACTCAGTTTGAACGGACCTAGGATGTTAAATATATGCCCTCTTCCTGGGTTTGATTTGCTATGCATATTATGGGCGTCAACAAGCTTCTGGATTTTACCAAGTTTGCTTCCTTGAGACGAGGTGCTTAGGCGACACTGTACTTTGCTCATGACGCGTTATCAATGGAAGCATGAGGAAAACGACTTTGACACCCCGAAGAATTTGAAGGAACTAGACTTCGAGACCTCCAAGTATTTAATAGCATCTTTCAATTTTTATTGTAAGTGTTCTTTTATATTGGTTGTGCTACTTAATATGTAGGTTGCTATCTCATCCCATTTCAGGTTCGAGAATTAGGAAGGCATCGAACGGGAGAATGGATGATTTGACTTACTTTACAACTGGTTGGATGATTTGGCCCAGGATTGTTTCAATGATCAATGGCCCCGGCCCCACCCGTCAATTTCAAGGGGAAGAAGGGGACAAATTATTAAATGAAGAAGTAAAGTGTGATTTATGACCCAATTTCCCGGCATCGAAAATGCACGTGTGATGGAAAGAAAAGAAAGAAAAAAAAAGTCGAGGCCACACTTGTTTCTGGCATGCACAACAGGAGTTAAACGATGGCGCTGACTTTTAACGCCCGGCATGCCGTGGTTTAGGTCCGTCGGTGCGTGTGGACGCGCCAAGTGGCCGGCGGTACGGTCACTCTCCATGCGCGTCCGGGTTCGGCGGCGTGAAGTAGGAAGCGCATCGTGTGGTTCCGTTGGTCAGCCACGCGCCGCCGGTACGGTCCCGGCGATCTGCTGCACTGCACCGAGTATGGGTCGGCCAGCAAGCTGGCTCCTCTTGGCTCTTGTGTGTACGAGGGCGTAGCATGCATAGCATGCTGTTCCTGATGTATTTGACCATACAACCCAGGATTTTCGCACCAAACAAACAACACGGCATCGATCGATTTAGCTCGGGCCGTACGTACCGGTACACCCCGCTGTTGCCATTGCCATTGCCACTTCGCGTGACCAAGACGGCGGACCGCAACGTGCTGGAGCACAAGCAAGGGACGCCGGCACGGCACGAATGGAATTCTCCTCTTGCTCTCCATCGCAGCCTACCATATACGTACCTTCTATTTGAAAATAAATATTCAATTTAGAAAAATAAATAAAACATCTTACAATAGTGAACGGAGTGAGCACCCTTTTAGCAGTGGCTTTATGACAATATAAATCCGGCCTATTGTCAAAACGACTCAGGTAGTTTACCATCAGTGTATACATACTGCCTGCCCTGGCCCTGCCCACTTGTAAATAAATAAAAAAGAAGCAGTACCGAAACCATATTCCGGGACGTCGCATGTTAGGCAGATCGACACAAAGATAATATTCACAGCCTAGTCAACGACTCATGGCTCGATGATCCCCTGTCTCAGGTGAGGCGCATGCAGCACATGTACCTGCATGCTAGTGACAGCCTTTTTGTTAGCCGTTGATCATTCGCCACATGCACCAATGATAGAGATCGATCAACGATGCCACGGCATCCTGTGGTATGGGTATGGGTGGAGCCTTCTTATATCTTTATCTGTTTCATTTGAGCTTGCGCATCATCCGTACATATACCCATCAACGAGTATAATTTTTACCAATATTCTTTACCCAATAGGTTAAATGAGTATCCGCGGGTAAAATTATCTATATTTGCAAAACATCAATTTGAACAAATTATAGTCATGAAATGCATCATATAATATAGTTTATAAAAATAGATTATAACAACAATATATACTTATAAACAACATCATATAGTCATAAACAACAATACATAGACATACATATTTAGTTCACAAATTCTTTACATAGTATAGATTGTAGAGATAATTTCCAGTTTACATAGATTTTATGAGGCATACATGGATATGTGGGTATAGGTTATATAATCTCATACCCGTATCCGCTCTATCCGATGAGTTTTAGATTTTCCTATTTATACATCAATGAATACATTTTTGTTCCATACCTTAATACGGCTTTTACCCGTAGGATCCGCGGTTAGTGGATACCCATTGCCATCCCTACGTAGGCATGGTATAGTCTTACACGTACATTGTCAACAACCGGCAAAACGAGTGCAGTGCAGCCCATAGATACATGTACTGGAAAACACCAAAGCAAAGCAAAGCAAAGCAGACCGGATTTCTCATGGGACCGGCCGGCCAACTCGATCGGAATTTCTTTTCGTAGCTTTTGCTTGCACCCGATTGACATGATGTGCAAACTTTATTCATTTTTTGGGTTTAGTTGACAGAGGTGGGTGTATCTATGGATCGTCCTTTTCTCAAACCCGATATTTTCTTGTTCCTCTTCGTTCATACTTCATACCACACACACAGAATGCACCAGCAAGTGAGCGACCCGTCAGCGGAAAATGCGCAATGATTATTGACCTAAACACGAAGCAAAACCTGGACGTAACAACAAAAGGTATTATATTTTCTCTTTTCTGTTTTGAGGGCAACGTACATCGAAGTAGAGTGATTGACACATCATCATACACTGAACAAAGAGAAAAGGGCCACGGAAATGATGGATGGGCCCAATTAAAGAGGCCGGGGATGGAGAGAATGGCCGGAACGACGATTCAGGATGTTTATATTTTAGTTGCTGAATCACAACTTTTTCTCAAAATTAAAAGTTGTTGATTTCGCATGGTGATGTAACTTCTTCGAGTAATCATCAGACGAGGGACATAAACCATGTGTGAGACCTGCACACATTCAAAATGTGTAAATAAATACTCCAACCACCTGTCTCCGGTGGCAGTTTGGCTGTTCTGTTGTTTCGAACATTTCCTTATCAAGCAGTCTATATATGTAGTTGTAGGCACAATTCTAAAAAAATAAATATACACGTGTAAATACATAAGTGCATTCTATATAAAGAAGATAAGCTTGCATTGAATTAGGCCAAAGCTTTGTACATAACTTCTAAGAAAATGTGTTGAGCATAGGAGGAGCCATGCTCAAATTAAATAGGAGCCGGTGAAGCTCGAACCATGCCTGTTTAACCCACCAACTTGTTGTGCTACCCCTTTTGACTTCAGAATCCATAAAAGAAGTAAAACAACAGAGTCCTCTCAATCCAAGAAAGGAAACAAATCTAACCTGCAAGCCACTTGGCGTCATGGCGCGTTCCTCCGTATTAGAATATGACCAAGTCTGACTCATATTTTGTTTTCCTAACGCGTGTATAGTTTGTGCCCATGGCTCTAAACGAGCCGAGTTCGAGCGAGCCGACCTAGTCTGACTCACTTCAACTCATATTAGAATATGACCAAGCTAAATCTAAGAGAAGATCAAGGTTGGGCCGTAGAAATGGCTCTCTCATCGATATCTGTGTTAGTTTCGAGCTAAATGACATGATACAATATTCTATAATATAAATCCCTTGTTCATATAAATAGGCCACAATAACATAAGAAAAAAAATAAGAGGATGCATCTGCTATTTAACTTTGGGCAAAAAAAAAGCAGGATATTTAGCACATGATAGACATTTAGCATAGGAGGGCTCATCTGCACCCGGTGAACAGTAAAATCAAAACAAATAAAACAAATTAAAAAAAATCCATTTTTAATCGTGGAAGATATTTTAGTGCATGAGGTGCGTGCCAAATGTCAAGACGTTTGGACATCTGAATGGCTCTCAGCAAAAAAAAACTCAGGTCCAAACATTGCACAAACAGTAAACTTTTTCCCATACATAAATTTCTATTCAGCATTCAAATGCTCTATAATTTTGGTTTGAGAATTAGGAAGGCATCGAACAGGGGATTGGATGATTTGCCTCACTTTACGACGGGTTGGATGATTTGCCCAAGGATTGTTTCAACGATCAGTGATCCCGGCCCCACCTGTCAATTTCAAGGGGAAGAGGGGGGGGAGGAATTATCCAATGAAGGAGTAAAGTGCGACTTATGGTCCAATTTCTCGGCATCGAAAATGCACGTGTGATGGAAAGAAAACTTATGGTCCAATTTCTCGGCATCGAAAATGCACGTGTGATGGTAAGAAAAGAAAGAAAAAAAGAAAAAAAAGTCTCCGCCACACTCGTCTCTGGCATGCACAACAGGAGTTAAACGAAGGAGCTGACTTTTAACGCCTTGCATGCCGTGGTTTAGGTCCGTCGGTGCGTGTCAGTGGACGCGACAAGTGGCCGGCGGTACGGCCGGTCGGTCTCCATGCGCGTCCGGGTCCGGCGGCGTGAAGCGGGACTGTAACTGAAAGCTGAAAGCGTGGTGCTGGCACCACGGTTCCGGCAAGCGGCTCATCCGTCTAGTCCCGGCGATCTGCTGCACTAGCATGCAGTTCCTGATGTATTTGACCAGAGAAAACATGATGTTCGCACCAAATAAAACAGCACGGCATCGCTCGATCTAGCTCGGGCCGTACCCCGTACGTACACGCTGCTGTCGCCATTGCCACGCCGCGGCGCGTGACGAAGACGGCGGACCGCGACCCAACTCAACTCCAGAGTCCAGCCCTCTCGCTCTCATCCCAGCCTGGCGCAGCAGCGGATATACGCACCCGCACCGCGGACGCCGGCACGGCACGAATGGAATTCTCCTCTTGCTCTCCATCGCAGGCCACCATATATTACCTTTCCCTCTCCTCTGGACGCACATGGAACAAGACCGACTGATTAACCAAGGAGTGCTACGCAAGTGCTTGCTTAAATATTTTAATATGGACTATATACAGATTCAAATAAAATGAATATAAAGATATATTTATATACATCCGATTCAAGAAACAAAAATTAAAACATATCACATTAACGATGACTTCGGTTTCATTGCCCTGCATCAACATTAGTAAAAATATGATTGTCCGCTGTGTGCATCACAATGACACAGTGGCAGAGTAACCAAGCCCCGTGCCGCTCCCGCGAGCGGCCCGGGCGCAACCCTACCCTCCTCCGCCACCAGCCACCAGCTCACCTCCTCCCTTTGTCGTCGTCAGGGTAGGCCGCCGGGCAAAGCCCGTGCGTGCGTCGGCGGCGGCGGGGCTCTTCCCTCCCCTTGAGGCGTCCGGCGGCGCGGGACGGCCGGCCTGGTGGGGGCGCACAGGTGAAGACCCTATCTCGGCCTTGTGCCGGTGCTCTCTTGCACCTGCTCGTGCGAGGTGGCCATGGCGCGCGGCGCAGCCTTGTGCGGGGCGGGACGTCGATCTGGCGCGGATCTGGCATTGCTGCGGGCTGGCTCGAGATGGGTGCGTCGGGCGGCTGCGTGGTCTTCAGGGAGGTGCAGCGTACGTGCGTTGGGCGCGGCGCGTCGTCGGTCTCCGGGCAGTGTGGTGCGATGGTCTGTCTACCGCGGGTTGCTCGGCCTGCTCGAGGCCCAGAGCGGCGCTGGGAGGTGGCTCGTCGCGAGGCTTCCTCCCGTTGTCGACGATGGGCGCGTGGGCTACAGCCAGGGACCGTGGTGGTCCAGGGCCTCGGGCGGCGCTCCTCCGTGCCTTCCGGCGTGGTGCTTGGTATGCTTGATGGCTCGTGCCACGTCCAGTGGTCTTGCTTCGGTTCATCGTCGACAGATCTGCTGGCCTGCGTGCCGGGAGGGCTGGTGGTGGCCTCCGCGAGGTGCGGGTGGTCGCTTTGGCTGCGATGTGCTTGTCCGGTGGTGGTGGCAAGGGTATTGTGGTGGGCCCTCCTGTCGGAGGTTGGTCGCCAGCCGGCTCCGCGAGGTGGAGTTGGCTGTGGCGGCCTCGACGCCTCTTTATCGATGGGCAATGTTCATGATGGTGGCGGGTGGTGGGCTTGTTGGCGCTGGTGCGGGATTATGTGCGGCCGAGGTGGTGTGGGAGCATGGGTGAAGACCCTATCTCGGCCTTGTGCCGTGACCAGCGATGGCAGCGGCTGTGGCCGTCGTTGACCTCCCTGGAGGCATCGCTGATTTATTGCCGCACCCCTTTTGCATGGATCCGGCGACTATGGCCTCTCCAAGGGAAACCCTTGATCTTGTGATCGGACGATGGCGGAGCTTTGGTGTGTCGTTTCCCTCTTGGGGGGTTCGTCTCGGAGCTCGGCATCGACAAGCGGGACCAGTGGTTTGCGGTGGCTATGGCGGCCAGGCTTCTGTGGCATCGATGATAGTGGGAGCGACGTCGGCAGCGCGACGACGGTTGCGGTAGTCAGCTCTTCTTCGACGTGTTCGCGGTATTGCCTCAGTTTGTTTGTTGCTGTGGAGTCAAAGATGCGGCGGCAGGGCCCTGTGGTATACGATGACTAGCTGCAGGTTGTCCGTTCGGTGATCTTCTGCGGCGTCAGCCGTGCCTGGATTTGTCCTTCTGAGCTCTCCGTCAGATTGGGCGCTGCGTGGGTTGGCCGTTGGTGGCTGAGCTTTGGCATGGATCTTCATGCTTCTTCTCGCGTCCGCTATGATGTGGGTTGAGTCGATGACCGCCGGCGGCAAAGTCGGAGTCGTTCGCTCAGAGTGTAGGGATGACGATGACGCCTCTAGGGGAGGACTGATGACGATGATGCGTGAGTGCTGTCTCGCGGATGCCCTCTTTGTAGTGGTGTGCGTGGAGTTTCTTATGTGTGTCGCCCAGCGGTTGTGATGGTTTTCGCCCGATTCTCCATAATTAACTGGGAAATCTGGTTTTCGCTCGGTTTTCCCTAATTAACCGTGCAATTCTTTTCTTCTTAATGAATGCAGGATAACTGCCATTTCAAAAAAAAAACAATGACATAGAGACTGAGATTTTTAATCCTGTTTTGGAAAGAAGAAACATGCATCCAATTTAGAAAAAAAAGTTACAACAACTTATATTTACGAAAGGAGGAAGTACCTTTTTAGGGGTGGCTTTCAGTCAATATCAATCGGCCTATTTTTAGAAAATTACTCAGGTGGTTTAACATCGGTGCATTAGAACATCTACAGCCGCACCTCTCATATCCTTTTTAAACGTCTGAGAAGGCCGCCCGGTCACTATCCGGTTATGTCATTTCAACCCACCCGAACCTTTCAAACCGGCCTCAAACACTGGGGCTGACCTTCCTATTAACCTTTTCCTTGTACACATCCCAATGCAAATCCGAGGTGATGGGCATACTTTTTAAGCGGGATTTGGCTCCAACTCCAACATCATACCTTCCTATTAACTTAACATCATCATTGGGGTCCATCCACTTCAACACATGTCTCACTTTTGTAACAACCTCCTCATAGCCAGGGATTGTATCAAAAACCATTGTTTCCTCACCCGTGTCGGCATTGTTACTAAAAAATGCCTCCTTGTCCATATAATGAACATTAACAAGTCTCTTCATCTAAAAACAACATGAATGAATTTAACACATCAATGACAATTGTTGGTTATCTCAAAACATAAATTATACCCAAATCATATCAACACTACATTATTAATGATGTCCAAAAATGTGTCATTAATTAAGACACACTAAGCAAAGTTTACCCCAAAACACTAACTAACACCCAATCTTTCTACTCATAAACCATATATTCTTCTGACTCCAAGCATATCCCTGTTACCAAAGATAAACAAGCTATTCAAACACACTAAAATTAAGGGATCTCATGAACTAGGGTTCCTCCAAGATGTAAAAAATCTACCAAAATAACAAGATTTAACCAAAAGTAATTGGATGATTCGGAGAAGATTACCACAAGCAACCAAGTGATGGAGATATCCACCTAAGGGAAGCACCTTTTGGAGAGGATTTGAAGGGGGGTTGAGAGGTGGGAGAGAGGGGAGAGCAAGAATGAAGCAACAAGCTCAAGTTGGATTGCGGAGAGTGAGTGGGGTGGGTCCCACCCACTCTTTCGTGGGGTTAGTTCACTTGTCAGGACCGGACGTCAGGGTCCGTGGCGTCTGGGTCGCAACCAGACGTCATGGTCTCTGTCGTCTGGACCTTTGCCACGTCAGCTGATCAACGGGCTGGCCGGCCGTGCGGGCCAGGGACCAGATGCCACGAACCATGGCGTCTCGCACGCAACCCAGACCCCAGGGATGTTGGCGTGACCAAAAAATATCATATTCCAATTTTTTTTGAAGCGAGGTCAATTCCAACATTTGTTAAGCCAAAAGGTTAGAACAGAAAAATTGCCCATTCGGACACGTGGCATGTTAGGCAGATCGACACACAGATAATACTCACAGCGTAGTCAACGACTCATGGCTCGATGATCCCCTGTCTCAGGTGAGGCGCATGCAGCACATGTACTTGGATGCTAGTGACAGCCTTTTTGTTAGCCATTGATCGTTGGCCACATGCACCAATGATAGAGATCGATCAACGATGCCATGTCATAGTCTCACACGTACATTGTCAACAACCGGCAAAATGAATGCAGTGCAGCCCATAGATACATGTACCGGAAAACACCAAACCAAACCAAACCAAAGCAGACCGGATTTTCTCATGGGACTGGCTGGCCATCTCGATCGGATTTTCTTTCTATAGCTTTTGCTTGCACCCGATTGACACGGTGGGAAATCATTATTCAAATCCTTTCGGGGTTCAGTTGACAGAGATGGGTGTATGGATGGATCGTTATTCCAACCCGATATTTTCTTGTTCCTCTTCGTTCTTACCACACGTAGAATGCACCAGCAAGCGAGTGACTCGTCAGCGTAAAATGCGCAATGATTATTGACCTAGACACGAAGCAAAGCCCGAACGTAGCAACAAAAGGTATCATATTGTTACTTATTTTATTATCACGAAACAATAATACAACCCTTTTCCATTTCAACTCTCCACTGCAACATACATCCCTGATGGATGTGCCCAATTAAAGAGCCCAAGGTTGGGAAAAATGGGTCGGAATGACAATCCAGGATGTCTGACTCTTTTAGCGGTTGCTGTTACTCTGGACTTTGTTGATCTAATTTATTCATTTATGATCCTATTAAAAAATTATGTTTTTCAATTATGGTCCACTGTTACTTATTTTATTATCATGAAATAATTAATACAACTCCCTTTCCATTTCAATGTCACATCAACGACGCTCTCCACTGCAACATACATGCCTAACATGTTATCATTGTACAAACTTGATACTTATTGTCGTCAACGCTGACATGCTTACGTTTGCAGAGTAATGCTCTTCACAGTAATGTATAAGTGTATGCCTTTTATATGATCGTTGTTAGAATCACGCATTGAAGCCGTTTGGTCAAACCGTGGTGTTGGTGTATCCTCGGAAGTATACAACACCCATTAAAGTGTTGCCGAACAAGTGTATGTGTTTTCGCATGGTGATGTAACTTCTTCGAGTAATCATCTGGCGAGGGACATAAACCATGTGTGAGACCTGCAGACATTCAAAATGTGTAAATAAATACTCCAACCACATGTCTCCGGTGGCAGTTTGTCTGTTTTGTTGTGTCGAACGTTTCCTTATCAAGCAGTCTATGTAGTTGTAGGCACAATTCTAAATAAATAAATATACACATGTAAATATTTAAGTGAATTCTATCTAAAGAAGATAAGCTTGCATTGAATTAGGCCAAAGCTTTGTACATAACTTCTACGAAAATGAGTTGAGCATTGGAGGAGCCATGCTCAAATTAAATAGGAGCTGGTGAAGCTAAAACCATGCCTGTTTAACCCACCAACTTGTGGTGCTACCCCTTTTGACTCCGGAATCCATAAAAGAAGTAAAACACCATAGTCTTCTCAATTCAAGAAAGGAAACAAATCTAACCTCACTACGGGACTGGCCATTGACGCCTACGGCCGGACTCTACGCCGACGGCCAAATGTCGGGTCGGCGTAGGTGCCCCAGCTCGGCAGCCCAGCCAGCGGGTCGTCTGCGTTCGGGGACCGACGGCGTAGGCCCATTTACGCCGAGGGTCGCCGTCGGCGTAAAAAGGACGTCGGGGTAGGCCCACCTTAGGCCGAGGGCCGCCGTCAGCGTAGCTGGAGCCGTCGGCGTAGACCTGACAAGTGGCCCAGCTAGTCGGCGCGCCGTGACGGCGTCAGCCCAACTAGAGCCTACGCCGACGGCCCCGACTTTTGGCTGTCGGCGTAGGTCCTTTTTTTATTTCCTTTTTAATTTCCTCCTCTAATAAATAAAATCTTATACATTATTTTATATTACTAATACATAAAATAATATATTGGAAAATGGGATTGTAATCTATATCATTTCATTTCGTTTCAACCCTCGATATAAGTACGGCTCTTTTGTGTGCCTACTAATACATAAAATAATATATTACTAAATTATAATATGTATGGTACTAAATTAAAATATATTATCCTAGTATTACTATATTAAAAATATGTATGCTCCAAGTTGAACCTCGTACGGTGAAAGCTATCAGAGTAGAACCCCCCCCCCCCCCCCCCCCCCCGCGCGCGAAGAAAGACCGCCGGAGAGCCGTAGTCCCGCATGAACTTGGATGTGGTTCTAGGGTATGTGTCCAAGTGTGGTGTAACATCCATATATAGATGCAATGTCTAGCTCCTTGGTGTGACCATCTTCACATTCATGCGATAACACTCTCCAAAGTCATGGACATGTAGGTGGAATACACCCGTTTGCGGGTATACCGGGGGCTACGAAAGGTTACGAGGTTCCAACCTTGTTTTTCATGTAGTTATGTCCTAAACAAACCTCAACAAACCAAAAAATACATTGTTGGAACATCGTGCGGAGAAAGCTATAGGGGTAGACCGCCAGGCCCCCCTCCGAAGCAGGATGTTGCAGGTGAATAATGTGGTGAAATGTGTCCAACCTTGGTTTTCCATGTACATATGTGCTAAACAAACATAGATAGAGAAAAAAAGTCCATTGGTCAACACTCGTACGGAGAAATTTATAAGGGTAGATCTGCGGGTCCCCCCGATCTAGGGTTTCAGAGGTGAATGACCACCGGAGCGTCGGGATCCCACAAAAACTTGCATATGGACCTAGGTTATGTGTACAAGTGTGATGTAATGTTGGTAGATGGCATATCTAGGCCATGTGTCTGACGTTGTTCACAGACATGGGCTAACACTTAGTAAAATCCTGAATCTATTTGTGGAAACTCCCGGTACGGGTCAACCGGTGTGAATAATGTGGTGAAATGTGTCCAACCTTGGTTTTCCATGTACATATGTGCTAAAAAATATATATAGAGAAAAAAAGTCCACTGGTCAACCATCGTACGGAGAAATTTATAGGGGTAGATCTGCGAGTCCCCCCGATATAGGGTTTCGAAGGTGAATGACCACCGGAGCGTCGGAATCACTCGAAAACCTGCATGTGGACCTAGTTTATGTGTAGAAGTGTGATGTAATGTTGGTATATGGCATATCTAGGTCATGTGTCTGACGTTGTTCACGGACATGGGCCAACACTTACTAAAATCCTAGATCTGTATGTGGAAACTCCCGGTACGGGTCAACCGATGTGAATAATGTGGTGAAATGTGTCCAACCTTGGTTTTCCATGTACATATGTGCTAAAAAAGATAGATAGAGAAAAAAATTCATTGGTCAACACTCGTACGGAGAAATTTATAGGGGTAGATCTGCGGGTCCCCCCGATCTAGGGTTTCGGAGGTGAATGACCACTGGAGCGTCGGAATAACTCGAAATCCTGCATGTGGACCTAGGTTATGTGTAGAAGTGTGATGTAATGTTGGTAGATGGCATATCTAGGTCATGTGTCTGACGTTGTTCACGGACATGGGCTAACACTTAGTAAAATCCTGGATCTCTATGTGGAAACTCCCGGTACGGGTCAACCGGTGTGAATAATGTGGTGAAATGTCTCCAACCTTGGTTTTACATGTACATATGTGCTAAACAAACATATATAGAGAAAAAAGTCCACTGATCAACCCTCGTACGGAGAATTTTATAGGGGTAGATATGCAGGTCCCCCCAATCTAGGGTTTCGGAGGTGAATGACCACCGGAGCGTCGAAATCACTCGAAAACCTGCATGTGGACCTAGGTTATGTGTAGAAGTGTGATGTAATGTTGGTAGATGGCATATCCAGGTCATGTGTCTCACGTTGTTCACAGACATGGGATAACACTTAGTAAATCCTGGATCTGTATGTGGAAACTCCCGGTACGGGTCAATCGGTGTGAATAATGTGGTGAAATGTGTCCAACTTTGGTTTTCCATGTACATATGTCCTAAACAAACATAGATAGAGAAAAAACTCCATTGGTCAACACTCGTTCGGAGAAATTTATAGGGGTAGATCTGCGGGTCCCCCTGATCTAGGGTTTCGGAGGTGAATGACCACTGGAGCGTCGGAATCACTCGAAAACCTGCATGTGGACCTAGGTTATGTGTAGAAGTGTGATGTAATGTTGGTAGATGGCATATCTAGGTCATGTGTCTTACGTTGTTCACGGACATGGGCTAACACTTAGTAAAATCCTGGATCTGTATGTGGAAACTCCCGGTACGGGTCAACCGGTGTGAATAATGGGGTGAAATGTGTCCAACCTTGATTTTCCATGTACATATGTGCTAAAAAACATAGATAGAGAAAAAGACTTCTTTGGTCAAGACTCGTACAGAGAAATTTATAGGGGTAGATCTGCGGGTCCCCCCGATCTAGGATTTTGAAGGTGAATGACCACCGGAGCGTCGGAAGCACTCGAAAACCTACATGTGGACCTAGGTTATGTGTATAAGTGTGATGTAATGTTGGTTGATGGCATATCTTGGTCATGTGTCTGACGTTGTTCACGGACATGGACTAACACTTAGTAAAATCCTGGATCTGTATGTGGAAACTCCTGGTACGGGTCAACCGGTGTGAATAATGTGGTGAAATGTGTCCAACCTTGGTTTTCCATGTACATATGTGCTAAACAAACATGTATAGCGAGAAAAGTCCACTGGTCAACCCTCGTACGGAGAAATTTATAGGGGTAGATCCGCGGGTCCCCCCGATCTAGGGTTTCGGAGGTGAATGACCGCCGGAGCGACGGAATCACTCGAAAACCTGCATGCATCCCTAACATATGTGTAGAAGTGTGATGTAATATTGGTAGATGGCATATCCAGGTCACGTGTCTGACATTGTTCACAAACATGGGCTAACACTTAGTAAAATCCTGGATCTGTATGTGGAAACTCCCGGTACGGGTCAATCGGTGTGAATAATGTGGTGAAATGTGTCCAACCTTGGTTTTCCATGTACATATGTGCTAAACAAACATAGATAGAGAAAAAAAGTCCACTGATCAACCCTCGTACGGAGAAATTTATAGGGGGTAGATCTGCGGGTCCCCCCGATCTAGGGTTTCGGAGGTGAATGACCGTCGGAGCCTCGGAATCACTCGAAAACCTGCATGTGTCCCTAACATATGTGTAGAAGTGTGATGTAATGTTGGTAGATGGCATATCCAGGTCATGTGTGTGACGTTTTTCACACACATGGGCTAACACTTAGTAAAATCCTGTATCTGTATGTCGAAACTCCCGGTACGGGTCAACCGGTGTGAATAATTTGGTGAAATGTGTCCAACCTTGGTTCTCCATGTACATATGTGCTAAAAAACATAGATAGAGAAAAAAAGTCCACTGGTCAACCCTCATACGGAGAAATTTATAGGGGTAGATCTGCGGCTCCCCCCGATCTAGGGTTTTGGAGGTGAATGACCGCCATAGCGTCAGAATCACTCGAAAACCTACATGTGTCCCTAACATATGTGTAGAAGTGTGATGTAGTGTTGGTAGATGGCATATCCAGGTCGTGTGTCTGATGTTGTTCACAGACATGGGCTAACACTTAGTAAAATCCTGGATCTGTTTGTCGAAACTCCCGGTATGGGTCAACCGGTGTGAATAATTTGTTGAAATGTGTCCAACCTTTGTTCTCCATGTACATATGTGCTAAACAAACATTGATAAAGAAAAAAAGTCCACTGGTCAACCCTCGTACGGAGAAATTTATAGGGGTGGATCTGCGGGTCCCCCAATCCAGGGTTTCGGAGGTGAATGACCGCCGGAGCGTCGGAATCACTCGAAAACCTGCATGTGTCCCTAACATATGTTTGGTTAGGTCATAGGGTCATTAGAAACCATGTTTGAGCCCAAGATGACACAAGATCCTACCCCGTTCGACCGAATACGGGGAGTTCCCCCCTAATAATTAAACACCGGAACCTCCGTAGCTAGGTGACAAAGGATGTGTGCGATGGGGTATAGACCTAAGCATGAAAACAATTAAAAACAATGGTGTGAAAAAGTAAAAAAGATTTTATATCCTTGAAAACATAAAATAATAAAGAAATAAGAAAATAAAAAATGTAAATGGACCTAAGCCGATGGCCAGGCCGTCGGCGTATGCGAACTAAAAATAATTAAATTGACCTAAGCCGACGGCCAGGCCGTCGGCGTAGGTCGTCGTACCCTAGATCGGACGGCCGACCGCGGGAACCTTATCCGAACCCCCACTCCCCCACTTTGCCCGACCAAGACCTGCACGTTCCCCCGCCGCCGCGGCCGGTCGCCCCTCTCGCTGCCGCCGCCGGCCGCCCCTCTCGCCGCCGCCGGCGGCCGCCCCTCTCGCCGCCGCCGCCGTCCGCCCCTCCCGCCTCCCGCCTCTCCTGCCCGCCCCTCTTGCCGCTCACCCTGGCCGCCGCTCGCACCTCTCGCCGCCGCCTGCCATTCCTGCCCGCCCCTCCCGCCGCCCGTCCCCGCCGCCGCCCGCCCGAACCTCCCCTTCGTCGGCTCGCCCCTCCCGTCGCCCGTACCTTCCCGCCACCGGCCCGCCCCTCCTGCCCGCTCCTCCCGCCGCCTGCCCCAGCCGCCGTCACTTGCCCGCCCCTCTGGCGAGGTCCCTCCTGCCCCTGCCTTCCGCCATCAGAGCCGGACACCAACTCTGGCCTCACCCCGACGCCGGTCCGACCCCAAGGCGATCCCTCCGTCTTCATCGTCTCGGAGCCCCCGCCGTCGCCTTGGAGCTACCGTCTGTTGGGAGACGTAGTAGTAAATCAAAAAATTTCCTACGCGTTCACCAAGATCCATCTATGGAGAAACCAGCAACGAGCAAGGGGAGAGTGGATCTTCATACCTTTGAAGATCGCTAAGCGGAAGCGTTACAAGAACGCGGTTGATGGAGTCGTACTCGCAGCGATTCAGATCGCGGTAGATCCGATCAAGTGCCGAACGGACGGCACCTCCGCGTTCAACACACGTGCAGCCCGGTGACGTCTCCAACACCTTGATCCAGCAAGGAGGAAGGAGAGGTTGGGGAAGGGCTCCAACAGCAGGACGACGGCGTGGTGGTGGTGGAGTAGCAAGGTATTCCGACAGGGCTTCGCCTAAGCGCTACGGAGGAGGAAGAAGAGAGGTAGGGCTTTGCCGTGAGAGAGAGAGATCAAATCCTGTCCCAAAACATCCAAAACCTCAAGTATATATAGGAGGAGGGACGTGGAGGGCTGGCTTGGCCTCTACTCCAAAGAGGAGAGGGTCGGCCGAATTAAAGGGAGAGTCCACCTCCCACAAGGGAGGTGGATCTCCTCCTTTTAAATCCTTTTTGCCTTATCTCCTTATCTCCAGCCACATGGGCCTTTAGCAAAAGTATTTCCCAGCCCAATAAGGGCTGACACACTTTATCTAACAGCCCATGAAGCCCTCTAGTCGTCACACCCCTCCCGGGGGTCCTCCGGCACCCTCCCGGCACTCCCGGTACAATACCGATGAGCCCGAAAACTTTCCGGTGACCGAAACTGGACTTCCTATATATCAATCTTTACCTCCGGACCATTCCGGAGCTCCTCGTGACGTCCGGGATCTCATCCGGGAGTCCGAACAACCTTCGGTAATCACGTATACCTTTTCCCTATAACCCTAGCGTCATCGAACCTTAAGTGTGTAGACCCTACGGGTTCGGGAGACACGTAGACACGACCGAGACACCTCTCCGGCCAATAACCAACAGCGGGATCTGGATACCCATGTTGGCTCCCACGTACTCCACGATGATCTCATCGGATGAACCACGATATCGGGCATTCAATCAATCCCGTATACAATTCTCTTTGTCTATCGGTATGGTACTTGCCCGAGATTCGATCGTCGGTATCCCCATACCTTGTTCAATCTCGTTACCGGCAATTCTCTTTACTCGTTCCGTAATACATCATCCCGTGACTAACTCCTTAGTCACATTGAGCTCATAATGATGATGTCTTACCGAGTGGGCCCAGAGATACCTCTCCGTCACACGGAGTGACAAATCCCAGTCTCGATTCGTGTCAACCCAACAGACACTTTCGGAGATACCCGTAGCGTACCTTTATAGCCACCCAGTTACGTTGTGACGTTCGGCACACCCAAAGTATTCCTACGGTATCCGGGAGTTACACAATCTCATGGTCTAAGGAAATGACACTTGACATTGAAAAGCTTTAGCAAACGAACTACACGATCTTTGTGCTATGCTTAGGATTGGGTCTTGTCCATCACATCATTCTCCTAATGATGTGATCCCGTTATCAACGACATCCAATGTCCATGGTCATGAAACCGTGACCATCTATTGATCAACGAGCTAGCCAACTAGAGGCTTACTAGGGACATGTTGTGGTCTATGTATTCACACATGTATTACGGTTTCCGCTTAACACAATTATAGCATGAACAATAGACAATTATCATGAACAAGGAAATACAATAATAACCATTTTATTATTGCCTCTAGGGCATATTTCCAACAGTCTCCCACTTGCACTAGAGTCAATAATCTAGTTCACATCACCATGTGATTAACACTTACATCACCATGTGATCATATCATCATGTGATTAACACCCAATAAGTTCTGGGGTTTGTTCATGTTCTGCTCGTGAAAGAGGTTTTTAGTCAACGGGTCTGCGACATTTAGATCCATGTGTACCTTGCAAACTTTCCATGTCATATTTGTAGATACTACTCCCATGCTCCACTTGGAGCTATTCCAAATGGCTGCTCCACTATACATAGCTGGATTTCTACTAAGAGTCATCCGGATTGGTTTTAAAGCTTGCATCATCGTAACACTTTACGATGAACTCTTTATCACCTCCATAATCGAGAAATATTTCCTTAGTTCTCAAGTTACTAAGGCTAACTTTGACCGCTGTCCAGTGATCCACTCTTGGATTACTCTTGTACCCCTTGACAGACTCATGGCAAGGCACACACAGGTGCGGTACACAGCATGGCATACTATATAGAGCCTATGGCTAAAGCATAGGAGATGACACTCATCTCTTCTTTATCTTCTGCCGTGGTCGGGTATTGAGTCTTACTCAATTTCACACCTTACAATAAAGTCAAGAACTCCTTCTTTGACCCATCTATTTTGAACTCCTTCAAAAACTTGTCAAGGTATGTCTTCGTCGAAAAAACTTATCAAGCGAATAGATCTATCCCTATAGATCTTGATGCTCAATAAAATAGTAGCTTTATCTGGGTCTTCCTTTGAAAAAAAAAACTTTTCAAACAACCCTTCATGCTCTTCCAGAAATTCTACATCATTTCCGATCAATAATATGTCAACTACATATTCTTATAAGAAATTCCATAGTGCTCCCACTCACTTTCTTGCAAATACAAGTTTCTCATAAACTTTGTATAAACTTAAACACTTTGATCACCTCATCAAAGCATATATTCCAACTCCGAGATGCTTCCTCCAGTCCATAGAAGGATCGCTGGAGTTTGCATTTATTAGCATCCTTAGGATTGACAAAACCTTCTGGTTGTATCACATACAACTCTTCCTCACAGAAACCATTACGGAAACCTTGTTTTGTCATCCATCTGCCAGATTTCATAATCGAAAAATGCAGCAACTGCTAACAAAATTTTAATAGACTTTTAGCATCGCTACAGATGAGACAATCTCATTGCAGTCAACTCCTTGAACTTGGCGGAAACTTCTTTGCGACAAGTCGAGCTTTATAAACGGTGACATTTCACCATTAGCGTCTATGTTTATCTCAAAGGTCCATTTGTACTCAATGACCCGCCATTCAACAGGCAAGTCTACCAAAGTCCATACTTGGTTTTCATACATGGATCCTTTCTCGGATTTCATGGCTCCTAGCCATTTGTTGGAATCCGGGCCCACCATCGCTTCTCCATAGTTCGTAGGTTCATCGTTGTCCAACAACATGATTTCTAAGACAAGGTTGTCGTACTACTCAGGAGCAGTACACGTCCTTGTCGACCTACGAGGTTCGATAGTGACTTGATCCGAAGCTTCATGATCATCATCATTAACTTCCTTTTCAACTGAGTAGGCTCTACAGAAACATCTTTCTGTGTTGCGCTATTCTCTGGTTGAAACAAAGGTTCAACAACCTTATCAAGTTCTATCTTCCTCCCACTCAATTCTTTCGAGAGAAACTCTTTCTCAAGAAAGGACCCATTCTTAGCAACAAACACCTTTTGCGCTTGGATCTGAGATAGAAGGTATACCCAATGTCTCATTAGGGTATTCTATGAAGATGCATTTGTCTGCTTTTGCTTCGAGCTCGCTAGGTGAAAAACCCATTTTCACATAAGCGTCGCAGCCCCAAAAATTAAGAAATGATAGCTTAGGCTTCTGTCAAACCATAATTCTCACGGTGTCATCTCAACAGACTTAGATGGTGCCCTATTAAAGTGAATGGATTTGTCTTTAATGCATAACCCCATAACGATAGTGGCAAAACGATAAGAGACATCATAGTACTCACTATATCCAATAGAGCACGACTACGACGTTCGAACACACCATCACACTATGGTGTTCCAGGTGGCGTGAGCTGTGAAACAATCTCCACATTGTCTAAAATTGCATACCAAACTCGTAACTTAGATATTCACCTCCATGATCATATCATAGACATTTATCTTCTTGTCACGATGATCTTTAACTTCACTCTGAAACTCCTTGAACCTTTCAAACATTTCAGATTCGTGTTTCATTAAGTAAATATCCCCATATTTACTCAAATCATCAGTGAAGGTAAAGAAAAACAACGATATCCACTGTGTGTTTCAACACTCATTGGACCACATACATCAACATGTATTAATTCCAATAAGCCACTTGCCCGCTCCATCATATTGGATGACGGGGTCTCAGTCATCTTGCCCAAGAGGCATGGCTCGCATGTCTCAACCGATTCGAAATCGAGTGAGTCAAAAATCCATCATCATGGAGTTTCTTCATGCGATTTATACCAATATGACATTTAGCGGCAGTGCCACAAGTATGTGGTACTATCATTATTACCTTTATATATTTTTGGTACCAACGTTATGAACATGTGTACTACTACGATCATGATCCGATAAACCATTCCGAGTGGGTGCATGACCATTGAAGGCATTATCCATGTAAATAGAATAACCATTATTCTCTAACTTATATGAATAACCGTATTGCACTAATCATGATCTAATCACGTTCATGCTCAACGCAAACACCAAATAACATTTATTTAGGTTTATCACAAATCTCGAAGGTAGAGAGAGTGTGCGATGGTGATCACATCAATCTTGGAAACACTTCCAACACACATCGTCACCTTTCACCTAGCTAGTCTCCGTTTATTCCGTAGCTTTTATTTCGAGTTGCTAGCACTTAGCAACCGAACCGGTATCCAATACCCAGGTGCTACTAGGAGTACCAACAAGGTACACATCACTAACACGTATATCAAATATACCTCCATTGACATTACCAGCCTTCTTATCTACCAAGCATCTAGGGTTTTTCCGCTTCAGCGAACATTCTCCTCATAACAGAAGCACTTAGTCTCGGGTTCGGGCTCAACCTTGGGTTTCTTCACTAGAGCAACAACTGGCTTGCCATTCCTGAAGTTTTCCCTTCTTGCCCTTGCCCCTTTTGAAACTAGTGGTTTAACTTAACCATCAACACTTGATGCTCCTTCTTGATTTCTACCTTCGTGGTGTCAAACATCACGAACAACTCAGGGATCATCTTATCCATCCCTGGCATGTTATAGTTCATCACGAAGCTCTAGTAGCTTGGTGGCAGTGACTTGGAGAACTGCATTAATCACTATCTCATCTGGAAGATTAACTCCCACTTGATTCAAGTGATTGTAGCACCCAGACAATCTGAGCACACGCTCACCGATTAAGCTATTCTCCTTTATCTTGCAGACAAAGAATCTTGTTGGAGGTCTCATACCTCTCAACATAGGCACGAGCCTGAGATCACAATCTCAGCTCCTAGAACATCTCATATGTTCTGTGACGTTCAAAACGTTTTGGAGCCTCAATTCTAAGCCGTAATGCATGACGCATTGAACTATCACGTAGTCACCAAAAAGTGTCTGTCATATGTTCACAACATCTACAGACAACGCTTGAGGGAGTGGTGCAGTTAGCGGTACATCAAAAACATAAGCTTTCCGTGCAGCAATGAGGACAATCCTCAGATCACGGACCCAGTCCGCATTATTGCTACCATCAACTTTCAACTTACTTTTCTCTAGGATTGTATCAATAAAACCGTGGAGCTACAGCGCGAGCTATCTACGACATAATTTGCAAGGACATTTTTAGACTAAGTTCATGATAATTAAGTTCATTTAATCAAATTATTAATGAACTCCCACTTAGATAGACATCTCTCTAGTCTTCCAAGTGATACATGATCCATGTCAACTAGCCCGTGTCCGATCATCACGTGAGACGGACTAGTCATCCATGGTGAACATCTCTATGTTGATCGTATCTTCTATACGACTCATGTTCGACCTTTCGGTCTTCCGTGTTCCGAGGCCATGTCTGTACATGCTAGGCTCGTCAAGTCAACCTAAGTGTTTCGCATGTGTAAATCTGGCTTACACCCGTTGTATGCGAACGTTAGAACCTATCACACCCGATCATCACGTGGTGCTTCGGAACGACGATCCTTAGCAACGGTGCACAGTTAGGGTGAACACCTTTCTTGAAATTTTATTGAGAGATCATCTTATTTACTACCGTCGTTCTATGCAAATAAGATGTAAACATGATAAACATCACATGCAATCAATATAGTGACATGATATGGCCAATATCATCTTGCTCCTTTGATCTCCATCTTCGGGGCACCATGATCATCACTGTCAACGGCACGACACCATGATCTCCATCATCATGATCTCCATCATTGTGTCTTCATGAAGTTGTCTCGCCAAATATTACTTCTACTACTACAGCTAACGTTTAGCAATAAAGTAAAGTAATTACATGGCGTTTATGATTGACACGCAGGTCATACAATAGTATAAGACAACTCCTATGGCTCCTGCCGGTTGTCATCGTCATCGACGTGCAAGTCGTGAACCCTATTACAAGAACATGATCAATCTCATACATCACAATGCATCACATCACATCCTTTTGGCCATATCACATCACACGGCATATGCTGCAAAAACAAGTTAGACGTCCTCTAATTTGTAGTTGCAAGTTTTTACGTGGTTGCTATAGGTTTCTAGCAAGAATGTTTCTTACCTACGTCAAAACCACAATGTGATATGCCAATTGCTATTTACCCTTCATAAGGACCCTTTTCATCGAATCCAATCCGACTAAGGTGGGAGAGACAGACACCCGCTAGCCACCTTATGCAACTAGTGCATGTCAGGCGGTGGAACCGGTCTCACGTAAGCGTACGTGTAAGGTTGGTCCGGGCCGCTTCATCCCACAATACCGTCGAATCAAGATAAGACTAGTAACGGCAAGCATATTAACAAAATCGACGCCCACAACTGCTTTGTGTTCTACTCGTGCATAGATTCTACGCATAGACCTAGCTCATGATGCCACTGTTGGGAGACGTAGTAGTAAATCAAAAATTTTCCTACGCGTTCACCAAGATCCATCTATGGAGAAACCAGCAACGAGCAAGGGAAGAGTGGATCTTCATACCTTTGAAGATCGCTAAGCGGAAGCGTTACAAGAACGCGGTTGATGGAGTCGTACTCGCAGCGATTCAGATCGCGGTAGATCCGATCAAGTGCCGAACGGACGGCACCTCCGCGTTCAACACACGTGCAGCCCGGTGACGTCTCCAACACCTTGATCCAGCAAGGAGGAAGGAGAGGTTGGGGAAGGGCTCCAACAGCAGCACGACGGCGTGGTGGTGGTGGAGTAGCAAGGTATTCCGACAGGGCTTCGCCTAAGCGCTGCGGAGGAGGAAGAAGAGAGGTAGGGCTTTGCCGTGAGAGAGAGAGATCAAATCCTGTCCCAAAACATCCAAAACCTCAAGTATATATAGGATGAGGGACGTGGAGGGCTGGCTTGGCCTCTACTCCAAAGAGGAGAGGGTCGGCCGAATTAAAGGGAGAGTCCACCTCCCACAAGGGAGGTGGATCTCCTCCTTTTAAATCCTTTTTGCCTTATCTCCTTATCTCCAGCCACATGGGCCTTTAGCAAAAGTATTTCCCAGCCCAATAAGGGCTGACACACTTTATCTAACAGCCCATGAAGCCCTCTGGTCGTCACACCCCTCCCGGGGGTCCTCCGGCACCCTCCCGGCACTCCCGGTACAATACCGATGAGCCCGAAAACTTTCCGGTGACCGAAACTGGACTTCCTATATATCAATCTTTACCTCTGGACCATTCCGGAGCTCCTCGTGACGTCCGGGATCTCATCCAGGACTCCGAACAACCTTCGGTAATCACGTATACCTTTTCCCTATAACCCTAGCATCATCGAACCTTAAGTGTGTAGACCCTACGGGTTCGGGAGACACGTAGACATGACCGAGACACCTCTCCGGCCAATAACCAACAGCGGGATCTGGATACCCATGTTGGCTCCCACGTACTCCATGATGATCTCATCGGATGAACCACGATGTCGGGGATTCAATCAATCCCGTATACAATTCCCTTTGTCTATCGGTATGGTACTTGCCCGAGATTCGATCGTCGGTATCCCCATACCTTGTTCAATCTCGTTACCGGCAATTCTCTTTACTCGTTCCGTAATACATCATCCCGTGACTAACTCCTTAGTCACATTGAGATCATAATGATGATGTCTTACCGAGTGGGCCCAGAGATACCTCTCCGTCACACGGAGTGACAAATCCCAGTCTCGATTCGTGTCAACCCAACAGACACTTTCGGAGATACCCGTAGCGTACCTTTATAGCCACCCAGTTACGTTGTGACGTTTGGCACACCCAAAGTATTCCTACTGTATCCGGGAGTTACACAATCTCATGGTCTAAGGAAATGACACTTGACATTGAAAAGCTTTAGCAAACGAACTACACGATCTTTGTGCTATGCTTAGGATTGGGTCTTGTCCATCACATCATTCTCCTAATGATGTGATCCCGTTATCAACGACATCCAATGTCCATGGTCATGAAACCGTGACCATCTATTGATCAACGAGCTAGCCAACTAGAGGCTTACTAGGGACATGTTGTGGTCTATGTATTCACACATGTATTACGGTTTCCGCTTAACACAATTATAGCATGAACAATAGACAATTATCATGAACAAGGAAATACAATAATAACCATTTTATTATTGCCTCTAGGGCATATTTCCAACAGTCTCCCACTTGCACTAGAGTCAATAATCTAGTTCACATCACCATGTGATTAACACTTACATCACCATGTGATCATATCATCATGTGATTAACACCCAATAAGTTCTGGGGTTTGTTCATGTTCTGCTCGTGAAAGAGGTTTTTAGTCAACGGGTCTGTGACATTTAGATCCGTGTGTACCTTGCAAACTTAGGTTCACCCCTCTCGTGTACTTAGGTTTATTTCCGTGTCTAGATCACCAAGTCAAGTCGCGTTACCTAGGCGTCATCCCGACTATAAGTGTTACGCGGATAAATATGCATTAGTGGTCTCGCATATTTTGAACCGTAACGCTTATGGATTTTATGGGCAGTCAGCGGATTCGTAGTTGGGTATGGTTCTCGCTGGCTCTTCCTCGATCCGAGACAGGATTTCGGCGGCGCCTCCTCGTTGTTCTTCGGATGCACATTCTCTCAGCTTTTTGTCGAGACGTGTATCGGGAGAGCAGCGGGGAGGTGTTGCCGAAATTCTGCTCGGATCGGGGTAGAGCCAGGGAGAACCATACGCAACTACGAATCCGATGGCTGGTTAGGACCCACTTTCCTATTAGACATGTAGGTTGATGCATGCGTAAAAAATGAAGCATTTTAAGCTCGTGTTTGATAGGAAATTCTATGTTTGTTGTTTGGCTCTCAATAAAGCAGAAGAGGATGACTAATAATCGGTGGATGTATAGTGGTCGTACTAGTGATATTGACAGAAGAGATGAGTGGACATGGAAGACCGAAATGGTAGTGCAGGAGATAGCCCGTGGTACAAAGACCCTTGATCCCCGTTGCCCTTGCGCCCGTTGTAGGAACCGTCATCGCGCTGAAAAGGAGATTATGAAACAACACCTTTGGGCTTCTGGGTATATGCCGGGCTTCGTCACGACGGTCGACTTTACTCAGAACGAACATGACAGAGGTGACGTGATGCAGCAGTGGATCGATGGCATAGAGTACGATGGTATGCGAAACTTGCTGGAGGATTTCCGTGATGCCATGCCGGAGTCTCCACCTTCTGTTGAACCCGAGGGACCGCCGGGACTGGAGCAACCGCCTAAACCACAGGATCCCGAGCCATCCGCTAAGGCATTCTATGATATGATGGAATCGGCTAAGAGGCCTCTGTACCCGGGTGCAAATGTTTCTCAGCTCGATACCATCTCGCAAGCACTAGCCACAAAGCTCCAGTTCAACATGACCCATTCATGCTTTGAAGCCAAACTGGTAAAACATGGTAACACGTTGCCCGAAGGGCATTGTCTGCCTAAAGCCTTGTACGAATGCAAGAAAATCACGCGAGCGCTCAGCATGGACTACACAAAGATAGATTGTTGTCCAAAAGGTTGCCTTCTGTTTTGGAAACAGTTTGCGGATGAGGTGTGGCCGGGACCAACAAATCCCGATGCTGCGCAGTTGGATGCTCTTCTGAAAGGGGGTGCCTCGGGAAGAAGTTCCACGTCATGGTTCAGGGAAAAGGTAATTTGTAACCTATCCCTCTTAATTACCTGGCAACTTGGCCCTCTTATTACACGTAACTAATGCACGATTCGTACTAAACTTGTAGGGAGCTGATCCCATAGTGATGATGTCGAATGAGTTGAGATGTGTCTCCCAGGGTTTTAACAGTAAAGTCAACATGGATGAGAAGTATGATGTGAATGGTTATTGCTTCCATACAGAGTATGACCAAAATAGTCGTCCGGGTGCAAAAACTATAAATACCGGGGTCTTCACCAAGGGACAAGATGACTTTGATTACGACGGAAGGTTGCAGAACGTATACGAGCCGACGTTCAACAATGGGCCTGTAGAACTCAAGCTCGTTGTGTTCAGATGCCACTGGTTCGTTCCACGCGATGGACAGAGAAATACCCCTTCCATTGGGTTAGTTGAAGTTAGGCCTTCAACCACCTATAGCGGATCCTATGTCTTTGTTGTGGCTCACCAAGCCAAGCAAGTTTATTACTTTCCCTACCCATGCCAGAAAGAATACCTCCAAGACTGGGAAGTCGTGTACCAGGTATCGCCACATGGTAAGCTACCCATGCCCTCCGAGGACGATTACAACAAAATTAACCCTCAAACATACAAGGGAATTTTCTATCAAGAGCAAGAGAACTTTTGGGACTTTGGCTTAGAAGGTTTTGAGGACCTCGAGAACGATGCACACACCCGTGGTGAGATAGTCACGGATCTAAGTGACATAGAGATGCTCACCAAGGCACATGACAATGATGAGCCTCCACCATGCGAGGACCTCGATGCTTTATACGCACGTGATAGTGATACTGATGATGGCGATGAGAATGATCCTGAGAGTGATGATGATGAGTATTAGTATTTATGGTGAAGAACAGATGATGGTGAGGGTCTTTTATGTCTTTATTATGGCTTACTTGCGTCTTTATGCTTAATTGTTTTCTTTTTCTCAATGCGGGTGATTGGCCAATATGAGCAGTGGCAAGGCATCACTGCAGTCCTTGCTTCAGGGGATAAAGAAGACGAAGAGTGGAAGAGCAACAACCTCAAGGTACGCCGCCGAGGAGGTAGGACGAGGAGATGCATAACGAGGAGGAGGAGTCGGGGGAGGACGTCCCCCGAGGTCAGGACGAGGAGGTACATTGCATCTTCATTATGTCTTCATTATGCTTGGTATTTATTTTTCAACATGCTTCTTAATTGTTTACCTTTTCGCATTGCAGGAGGTCGAGGACGAGGACGAGGGCGAGCTACCCTCCTTTTGAGTGACATACCCTCCGCTTCCAGCGACGTGGCTTCACAGACCGCGTTTTCAGAGTCTCGAGACGAGGAGATGGACTCTTGAGACTTGGACGTGGAATCTCGAGACGAGGAGGGGGGGTCTTGAGCCTCGGAGATGATGACATCGGGGCCATCGAGGGCGTCGACGAAGAAGGTAAAGGTTCGCGGGGAAACAGAAGTCCCTAAGGAGGAACCTCCCCTGGAGGCTCGGGTCCTTATTGAACCTAGCAAATCTGAGTATGTGGCTATAGTAACTTTGAACATGTAGTTCATTTTGTTGATAACAACTTGGCATGTACTAATGTTTGATTCTTGTGCAGCAATTGGATGCATCCTCCGGGGACTCGAGTCCCTAGCTGCATGCTTAGAGCTATCATCAGGAAGTTTTGGCCGGGCTTCTACAACGCCGAAAACGGCGAGAGGAAGTTAGCCATGACTTGGAGACACTACGAGCTCGCAGATTGTCCCCCACTACGGGAAAGCTTCTGACGCCGTGATCAACAAGTTTTGGGTAAGGCAAACTCATGACTCTCACACTTTTTTTGTTCATAGTTCATGAACCCGCCATGCTAACTCATGAATCTCACACTTTTTTATGCATGATTGAAGAGATTCTATAGGGTGGTTCCGGAGCAACAGGAGGCGGCGGACAAGATTTTGCGAAATCATTGTAAGAGTTTGACTAATCAGCAGTTCTATAACCAGGGTCATACCGCGAGGAGTCAATACAGCATGGCGATATCGGGCAAACCATCGCCAAAGTATGAGAATGTCAAGTCACCAATGACGATGAGCGCGACAGAGTACGACGAGGTAAGTAAATTGTCGATGAGTGACACATCTCCAACGTATATACTTTTCCAAACTCTTTTGCCCTTGTTTTGGACTCTAATTTGCATGATTTGAATGAAACTAACCCGGACTGACGCTGTTTTCAGCAGAACAGCCATGGTGTTGTTTTTGTGCAGAAATAAAAGTTCTCGAAATGACCTGAAAATTGACGAGGAAGTTTTGTGGAATATATAAAAAATACCGGCAAAATAATCAACCGGAGGAGAGGAGCTAGTGGGCCACGAGTCCAGGAGCCACGCCCCCCCTAGGCCGCGCCTGGCAGGCTCGTGGGGCCCATGTGGCCCCTCCGACCTCCTCTCCAGTTCCATATAACCCTATTCGTCCCAGAAAAAATAAAAGAGAAGAAATAATCGCGTTTTACGATACGGAGCTGCCTCCACCACCTGTTCTTCCTCAGGAGGGCAGATCTGGAGTCCGTTCTGGGCTCCAGAGAGTGGAAATCGAAGCCATCGTCATCATCAACCATCCTCCATCGCCAATTTCATGATGCTCTCCATCATTCGTGAGTAATCTCATCGTAGGCTTGCTGGACGGTGAGGGGTTGGATGAGATCTATCATGCAATCGAGTTAGTTTTGATAGGGTTTGATCCCTAGTATCCACTATGTTCTAAGATTGATGTTGCTACTACTTTGCTATGCTTAATGCTTGTCACTAGGGCCCGAGTGCCATGATTTCAGATCTGAACCTATTATGTTTTCATCAATATATGTGTGTTCTTGATCCTATTTTGCAAGTTGTAGTCACCTACTATGTGTTATGACCTGGCAACCCCGGAGTGACAATAGCCGGAACCACTCCCGAAGATGACCATAGTATGAGGATCACATGTATTCACCATGTGTTAATGCTTTGTTCCGGTACTCTATTAAAAGGAGACCTTAATATCCCTTAGTTTCCATTAGGACCCCGCTGCCACGGGAGGGATGGACGAAAGATGTCATGCAAGTTCTTTTCTATAAGCACGTATGACTATATACAGAATACATGCCTACATACATTGACGAACTGGAGCTAGTTACATATCACCTTATGTTATAACTGTTACATGATGAATGCCATCCTACATAATTATCCATCACCGATCCAATGCCTACGAGCTTTTCCTATACTGGTCTTTGCTACGTTACTTTACCGCTACTGCTGTTACACTTGCTACACAAATCATTACTGCTACTGCTGCTACTGTTACTGTCCCTATCATATTACTTTGCTACTAAAAACTTTGCTGCAGATATTAAATGTTTCTGGTGTGGTTGAATTGACAACTCAACTGCTAATACTCGAGGATTTTCTTTGGCTCCCCTTGTGTCGAATCAATAAATTTAGGTTGAATACTCTACCCTCAAAAACTGTTGCGATCCCTTGTACTTGTGGGTTATCAATGAGATTCTGTGTTGATGCTAATTTGTAATCGCATCATCTTCTCTTCACATTATTTCTCAGGTTAGGCCCGATTGGGCCTATGGCAAGGAGGATGCATGGAGGGCGTTGACGCGAGGTGGCACGAGGAAGACGAGGAGTGGAACGCCTTAAGCGAGTGGAACAAGGCGAACCGCGGCAGCTGGGGGGCACATCGGGCGGGAAACCTCGGCAGTGAGCGCTACAAGGCCAGGCTAGTATACACATACATGGAACAACCTTTATTTATTTCCCCTCATGCATGTTCCTAATTGGTACTAATAACATCTCGTTGGCGGTGCAGGAGGAGAAACTAGGGAGGCATGTCAGCGATCATGAGTCATGGGACTCGATGAGGATGAAGGCACCCAATCTCTCCTAGCCTCAGCCTCAGCTTCCTGAGTACTTCGGCACTGCCCAGGAGGACGGTGCTAAGTACCTCGAGACGCTGGTCGCTATTAATCTGGAGGTGGACGACCCTAGAAGTGCGGATCCCGATGAGAGAGCGTTGGTCGTGTCCGGGGGAGGCCTTCATCATGGCCGTCTGCGCATTATGGATAAGATGACCCCGCGCACTCCCACTTTGAGCCTCACGCGGATCAAGGCTACCCTCAGCGCCGACGACCCGCACCGCCTCCGCGACGACGACCTTCCCATCCTGGCTACGATGTAAGTTTCTCTCATTTCCATCCTTTCTCTGACAATACTACTTCCTCAGTGGCTTAGTTGATGAGATGGTTCAATTTTTGTAATTGTAGGCTGCTTTTGAGGCGGCCTACAAGGCCCACAACGACGCCTATTTGGTGGAGCTTGCGCAGTGGAGGCAGAGAGAAGAAGTACACGAGGCGTGGAAAGAGGCAAAAGAAGATGTAAGTTCCAACCTTTTTTTTTGCAAAAGATGACAAGTCTCACTTTGAACCTTTATTTCTACAATGCTTGACATGTAAACTATATTGCAGGCTCAAGAGAGGGCTCGGGCCACGGGAGTGCCGGCCGATATACTGCCACGACTAGCTCGACCCGGGCTTAAGCCAGAATTTGCATCGAAGGAAGAGTCCGGCCTGAACTTCTACTACACCGGCTTAACCCCGGTAAGTTAGTTGCCCAATCACTTGTTACCGCTTTCATGTGCCTTGGTGGTTGCTAATTATTGCTTAAACGTGTAGGGAACGGGAGCCTCCGGGACTGGACCCTTTGGTCGTGCTGCTGCCTCGCGCGAGAGCGCGAGAGCACACCGGTTCATGGTGGCGCGGGATCACCTGGTTCCGGTGCTGATTCGACGATGCCTCCGCGCCGTCAGTCGCCTATATTCACGCGTGGAGACCTGGGTTTCTTCGGCTCGACTCCCTCTCCGGACGCGATGAGTTGATGATGATGCTACCCCGGACGTGTAGAGGTCTCGTTTGTAGATGTTTTGATGTTGTTGTACTGTGTATCGATACTCTCTATCTTATTTTTGAATATTTGGATGTTGTTATACTGTGTATCGAAATGATGTGCATGTGTATCGATACTATCTATCTATTATGCTCTTTGTTGATGTGCATGTTTATATAATGATATGTGGATGAATACTGTGTATTTGGAATTTTGTATATGCAGGAAACGAAGCAAAATAGAGAAAACAAGGAAATCTGACAGTACCTACGCCGACGGCCAGGCCGCCGGCGTAGGCCTTGTCCCATGCGAAATGGCATAGCATACGCCGACGGCCAGGCCGTTGGCGTAGGCCCGTCGCCCAGATACGGTTAGGAGCTGCCGCGTGGCCTCACTGGACGATAGCCTACGCCGACGTCAGCTGATAACCAAGCCTAACGGCCATTAGGCCCCGCGTGGGGACCATATGACATACATCGACGGCCTCTACGCCGACGGCCATCGCGAGCCGTCGCCTTAGCCACCTACGCCGACGTCTAGTGGGGCAAGCCCGAGGGATGTTTACCCCGACGGCTATACGCCGACGACAGCCGTCGGCGTAGGCCTAAGCTGACGGCTTATGGGTCTATGCCGACGGTGGCCGCGTCGGCCTCAGTCCCGTAGTGCCTCAGAGCCACTCGGCGTCATGGCTAGTTCCTCCGTTTCCCGGCCTCGCACATGCGTAGGGCCTAGCTCCGTCTCCCATGCACATGACTATTAGATTAAGGAAGTGTACTGGATAGTAAATAGCCGGAGCTGGAAGACACACTCGTGATCTTACCGTCAGCGTTTGAGGCAGGACGCCGGTAGAGAGCGGTGACTCCATGCATCAGATGCGAGTGAACACGAAGAACTACATATGCTTTTCTTCTTTGCCCCCGTGTTTTTCCTGAGAGGCACCGGCCGATGGACACTCTTATACATCAGCATCAGGAAAATGCCGAATGCAAGGTTCCGCTCTACCCTTGTTTCATGTGCGCCAAGTGTCGAGGGTGACGTGATAGCTTTGTGCGAGGAAGACGCCCGTCCCATCAGCATGCACGTGGCATTGGGATCTGACCAAGTGTACTTTGGTGGGATGAGTCATGCATATCTTTTGATTTTTTTAGCTATTTTGTTTTCCTAACGAATGTATATTTTGTGTCGGTAGCTACAAACGAGCCGAGTTCGGGCGAGCCAACCTAGTCTGACTCACTTCAACTCATACTAAAATATGACCAAGCTAAATCTGAGAAAAGATCAAGGTTGAGCTGTAGAAATGGCTCTTGTATCGATATTTGTGTTAATTTCAAGCTAAATGAGATAATATGATATTCTATAATATAAATCTCTTTCCAAATAAATAGGCCATAATAACAAAAGCAAACATAAGAGGGTGCACCTGCTATTGAACTTTGGAAAAAAAAGCAGGATATTTGGCACATGACAGACCATGGACCATATTAAGGCGTAAATTTGCTATGCGTCTATTACTCTTCCAAGCTTGTTTGTGTTGGGAAATGTTGTATGGAAAACAAAAAAAAAATCCTACGCTTCACCAAGATCAATCTAGGAGATGAGCATCTACGAGAGGAGAGATTGGTGTTGGGAAACGTTGCATGGGAGACAAAATTTTACCTACGCACACGCAAGATCTATCCATGGTGATGAGCATCTACGAGAAGGAGAGTGGATCTACATACCCTTGTAGATCGCTAAGCGGAAAGCGTTAAGAAACGCGGTTGGTGTAGTCGAACATCTTCACGATTCAAATCGCCGAGCGTCCCGCGATCTCATCATGATTCGTCCCGCGATCCAATCATGATCCGTCCCGCGAACTCATAACGATCCATCCCGGGATCTCATCACGATCCGTCCCGTGATCTCATCAGAAACCGTCTCGCGATCTTGATCACGGTCCTTCCGATCTAGCGCCGAACGGACGACACCTTCGCGTTCAGCACACGTATAGCTCGATGACGATCTCCGTGTTCTTGATCCAGCAAGAGCGAGCGAAGAGGTAGACGAGTTCTCTGGCAGCGTGACGGCGTTGCGGCGATGGTGGTGGAGTAATCTCAGCAGGGCTTCGCCTAAGCACAGCTGAAACCGATCTAGAGGAGAAACTACGGACTAGAGGGTAGGGTTGCACGTGGTTGAAAACCTTGTGCCAAAACCCAAAAACCCTCTAGTATATATAGGAGGAGAGGAGGAGGAGGCTTGGCGCAAGGACCAACCCCTCTAGGCTTCGGCCGAAGTGGAGAGGAGAAGTCCTCCTCCTCCACTCCTAGTAGGATTATGAGTCCTTCCTTATTTCCACCCTTTTTGCCTTTTTTCCACCTTTTCCACTTAGGAATCTCTTCCCAGCCGCATGGGCCTTGTGTGGGACTTTGGCCAGCCCACTAAGGGCTGGTATTAGTCCTCCCACAGCCCATGTAGCCTCTTGGGTCGAAATACCTCTCCCGATGGTCCCTCGGTTCACTACCGGCACTCCCGGTACACTACTGATGAACCCGAAACTTTTCTGGCAACCAAAATAGGACTTCCTATATATCAATCTTTACCTCCGGACCATTCCGGAGCTCCTCGTGACGTCCTGGATCTCATCCGGGACTCCGAACAACCTTCGGTCACCACCATACATAACTCTATACTACTGAAACGTCACCGAACCTTAAGTGTGCAGACCCTGCGGGTTCGAGAACTATGTAGACATGATCGAGACACGTCTATGGTCAATAACCAATAGTGGGACCTGGATACCCATATTGGTTCCTACATATTCTAGAAAGATCTTTATCGGTCAAACCTCTATGTCAAGGATTCAGTTAATCCCGTATGATGTTCCCTTTGTTCTTCGGTATGTTACTTGCTCGAGATTCGATCTTCGGTATTTCCATACCTAGTTCAACCTCGTTACCGGCAAGTCTCTTTACTCGTTCCGTAATATAAGATCCCGTGGCTAACACTTAGTCACATGGTTTGCAAGGCTTATTGTGATGTTGTATTACCGAGTGGGCCCTGAGATACCTCTCCATCACACGGAGTAACAAAACCCAGCCTTGATCCATGCCAACCCAATAGACACTCTCGAAGATATCTGTAGAGTACCTTTATAGTCACCCAGTTACGTTGCGACGTTTGATACACACAAGGCACTCCTCCGGTGTCAGTGAGTTGCATGATCTCATGGTCATAGGAACAAATACTTGACATGTAGAAAACAATAGCAATAAACTGACATGATCATATGCTACGTTTCTAGTTTGGGTCTTGTCCATCACATCGTTCTCCTAATGATGTGATCCCATTATCAAATGACATCTCATGTCCATGGCTAGGAAACCTTAACCATCTTTGATCAACGAGCTAGTTCACTAGAGGCATACTAGGGACATGGTGTTGTCTATGTATCCACACATGTATCTGAGTTTCCGATCAATATAATTCTAGCATGGATAATAAATGATTATCATAAGCAAGGAAATATAATAATAATCAATTTTTATTGCATCTAGGGCATATTTCCAACAATTGGATCCACATACCCTTGGAAGCGATAAATAACACGGTTGATGTAGTCGCACGTCTCAGCGATCCAAATTGCAAGCCGTCCCACGAAGTCCTGATCAAGTGCTGAACAGACGACACCTTCGTGTTCAGCACACGTGCAGCTCGATGACGATCTCTGCTTTCTTGATCCAGCAAGAGGGAGAGGAGAGGCAGATGGGTTCGCCGACAACACGACGACGTGGAGGCGGCGGTGGTGGAGCTGATTTGGCAGAACATTGCTAAGCGTCGCCGAATCAATCTACTAGAGGAGAGGCTATCGGGAAGGGAGGAAGGGCTGCACCATAGCTTGGGGTGAGGCTGCCCTCCTCCCTCTCACATATTTATAGGCGGAGGGGTGGGGCTCCCAACCCCTAGGGTTTCTGTTGGAAATATGCCCTAGAGGCAATAATAAATTAGTTATTAACATATTTCCTTGTTCATGAAAATCGTTTATTATCCATGCTATAATTGTATTGATCGGAGACTTAGATGCATGTGTCGATACATGGACAAAACCATGTCCCTAGTATGCCTCTAATAGACTAGCTCGTTGATCAAAATATGGTTAAGGTTTCCTAGCCATGGACATGAGATGTCATTTGATAACGGGATCACGTCATTAGGAGAATGATATGATGGACAAGACCCAAATTACAAACATAGCATATGATCGTGTTAGTTTATTGCTACTGTTTTCTCCATGTCAAGTATATGTTCCTATGACCATGAGATCATGCAACTCACGGACATCGGAGGAGTGCCTTGTGTGTATCAAACGTCGCAATGTAACTGGGTGACTATAAAGGTGCCCTACAGGTATCTTCGAGGGTGTCTTTTGAGTTGGCATGAATCAAGACTGGGATTTGTTACTCCGTGTGATGGAGAGGTATCTCAGGGCCCACTCGGTAATACAACATCACAATAAGCCTTGCAAGCAATGTGTCTAAGTGTTATTCACGGGATCTTGTATTACGGAATGAGTAAAGAGACTTGCCGATAACGAGGTTGAACTAGCTATGGAGATACCGACGATCGAATCTCGGGCAAGTAACATACCGAAGAACAAAGGGAACATCATACGGGATTAACTTAATCCTTAACATAGAGGTTCGACCGATAAATATCTTCATAGAATATGTAGGAACCAATACGGGCATCCTGGTCCCGCTATTGGTTATTGACCATAGAGGTGTCTTAGTCATGTTTACATAGTTCTTGAACCCGCAGAGTCTGCACACTTAAGGTTTGGTAACGTTTCGGTAGTATAGAGTTATATATGGTGGTGACCGAAGGTTCTTCGGAGTCCCGGATGAGATCTTGGACGTCACGAGGAGCTCCGGAATGGTCCGGAGGTAAAGATTTATATATAGGAAGTCCTATTTTGGTTGCCGGAAAAGTTTCGGGCTCACCGATAGTGTACCGGGAGTGCCGGTAGTGTACTGGGAGACCACCGGGAGGGGTATTTCGACCCAAGAGGCTTCATGGGCTGTGGGAGAGTGAATATCAGCCCTTAGTGGGCTGGTTGAAACTCCCACACAAGGCCCATGTGGCTGTAGAAGAAAACCCAATAGGAAAAGGTGGAAAAAAGGCAAAAAAAAGAGAGCAATCCTAGTCCTACTAGGATTGAAGGAGGAGTCCTCCTCTCCTAGTAGGTTCGGCCGACACAATGAGGACTTGGCCTTGCGCCAAGGCCTCTCCTCCTCTCGTCCTATATATACTAGAGGGTTTTAGGGTTTTTGCACCTGATTTTTAGCCACGTGCTACCCGTTCCTCTAGTGCATAGTTTCTCCTCTAGATCGGATTTCTGCAGTGCTTAGGCGAAGCCCTACCGGAATAGCTCCACCACCATCGCCGGAGCACCGCCATGCTGCCGGAGAACTCTTCTACCTCTCCGCTCCCTCTTGCTGGATCAAGAAGCCGGAGATCGTCATCAAGCTGTACGTGTGCTGAACGTGGAGGTGCCGTCCGTTCAGTGCTAGATCGAAAGGACCGTGATCAAGATCGCGAGACGGATCGTGATGAGTTCGCGGGACGGATCATGATGAGTTCGTGGGACAGATCGTGATTGCATCGCCGGACGGATCGTGATGAGATCATGGGACGCTCGGCGATTTGGATCGCGAAAAAGTTCGACTACACCAACCGCGTTTCATAACGCTTCCCGCTTAGAGATCTAGAAGGGTATGTAGATCCACTCTTCCTCTTGTAAATGCTCATCACCATGGATAGAGCTATGTGTGCGTAGAATTTTTTTTGTTTTCCATGCAACGTTCCCCAACAGTGGCATCATGAGCTAGGTCTATGTGTAGATGAGATCTCGAGTAGAACACGAAGAGTTTGTGGGCGTTGATGCTTACATTGCTTCCTCCCTTGGTCGTGTTTTGGTTCAGCGGTATTGTAAGATGAAGCGGCCCGGACCAACATTACTCGTACGCTTACGAGAGACCGGTTCCCTCAACCGCAACTTGTTGCATAGATGGCTTGCGGGTGCCAGTTTCTCTCACTTTAGTTGGATCGGATTCGACAAAGGCGGTCCTTGAGAAGGTTGAAAAGCAACTAGTGTATCACCGTTGTGGTTTTTGCGTAGGTGAGAATTGTTCTTGCTAGATACCCGTAGCAGCCACGTAAAACATGCAACAACAATTAGAGGATGTCTAACTTGTTTTTGTAGGGTATGTTGTGATGTGATATGGCCAATTAGATGATGTGATATATGTGATGCATGAGATGATCACGTGATGTATAGATTATGACGACTTGCATGTCGATGAGTATGGCAACCGGTAGGAGCCATAGGGTTGTCTTTAATTATTGTATGACCTGCGTGTCAATCATTAAGCGTTATGTAATGCTTTACTTTATCGCTACGGTAGCAATAGTAGTAGAAGCATGTTGGGCACGGCAACCCCGATGGCGAACGTTGATGCAAATCAAGATGATGGAGATCATGGTGTCGTGCCGGTGACGATGGAGATCATGCCGGAGCTTTCTAGATGGAGAGAAAAAGCACAAGTTCATGGCCATATCATGTCACTTATGATTTTCATGTGATGTTAATCCTTTTATGCACCTTGTTTTGCTTAGGACAACGGTAGCATTATAAGGTGATCCCTCACTTATTTTCAAGATAAATTGTCTTCTCCCGTGTGTGCACCGTTGCAAAAGTTCATCGTGTTGAGACACCACGTGATGATCGGGTGTGATAGACTCTACGTTCACATACAACGGGTGCAAGCCAGTGTTGCACATGTAGAACACTCGGGTTAAACTTGACGAGCCTAGCATGTACACACATGGCCTCGGGACACAAGAGACCAAAAGGTCGAACATGAGTCATATAGTACATATTATAAACATGATGATGTTCACCATTGCAGCCACCTCAACTCACATGATGATCGGACTTGAGTTGGTGAATTTTGATCATGTATCACTCGAATGACTGGAGGGATGTCAATTTGAGTGGGACTTCTTCAGTAATATGATTAATTGAACTCATTATCATGAACATAGTCAGTAGTGCCTTTGCACATTATGTTGTAGATTACTAGCTCATGCTGTAGCTCCCTTGAATTTTGATATGTTCCTAGAGAAATAGAGTTGAAAGATGATGGTAGCAATATTGCGGACTGGCTCCATGATCTGAGGATTGTCCTCATTGCTGCACAGAAGGCTTATGTCCTTAATGCACCGCTCGGTGTGCCAACCCCTCTAGCGTCGTCTGTAGATGTTGTGAACATGTGACAGGCACATTCTGATGACTACTTAATAGTTTAGTGCGTCATGCATTACGGCTTAGAATTGAGGATCCAAAATGTTTTGAACGTCACAGAACATATGAGATGTTTCTAAGAGCTGAAATTAGGATCTCAGGCTCGTGCCCGTGTTGCGAGATATGAGATCTCCAACAAGATTCTTTGCTTGCAAGATGAAAGAGAATAGTTAAATCGTTGAGCATGTGCTCAGATTGTTTGGGTGCTACAATCGCTTGAATTGAGTGGGAGTTGATCTTCCAGATAAGATAGTGATTGATATAATTCTCCAAGTCACTGTCACTAAGCTACTAGAACTTGGTGATGAACTATGAAATATCAGGGATAGAAATAATGATCCCTGAGTTGTTCGCGATGTTTGACACCGCGAAGGTAGAAATCAAGAAGGAGCATCAAGTGTTGATGGTTAGTAAAACCACTAGTTTCGAGAAGGGCAAGAGCAAGGAGGGAAACTTCATGGATAGCAAGTCAATTGCTGCTCCAGTGAAGCAACCCAAAGTTGAACCCAAACCCGAGACTAAGTGCTTTGATTATGAGGAGAGCGGTCGCCAAAGCGGAACAACCCTAGATACTTCGTAGATAAGAAGGCTGGCAACATCGATAGAAGTATATTTGATATACATGTTAATGATATGTACCTTGCTAGTACTCCTAGTAGCACATAGGTATTGGATACCGGTTCGGTTGCTAAATGTTAGTAACTCGAAATAAAAGCTACGGAATAAACGGAGAACTGGCTAAGGGTGAAGTGACGATGTGTGTTGGAAATGTTTCCAAGGTTGATGTGATCAACATCGCACGCTCTCTCTACCTTCGGGATTAGTGACGAACCTAAATAGATGTTATTTGCTGTTTTCGTTGAGCATGAACGTGATTAGATCGTGTTTATTGCAATACGGTTATTCATTTAAGCCAGAGAATAATGGTTATTCTGTTTACATGAATAATACCTTCAATGGTCATACACCCAGTGAGAGAATGGTTTGTTGAAATCTTGATCGTGGTAATACACATGTTCATAACATTGATGCCAAAAGATACAAAGTTAATAATGATAGTACCACATACTTGTGGCACTGCCGCTAAATGTCATATTGGTATAAACCGCATGAAGAAACTCCATGTCGATGGATCTTTGTACTCATTCGTTTTCGAATCGGTTGAGACGTGCGAACCATGCCTTTTGGGAAAGATGACTAAGGACCCCGTTTTCCGGATTGATGGATCGGGCAAATGTTTCATTGGAAATGCTACATGTTGATGTATGCAATCCAATGAGTCTTGTAGCATGCGGTGGATGTCGTTATTTTCTTACCTTCACTGATGATTTGAGTAGATATAGTGGATATTTACTTAATGAAACACAAGTCTGAATCGTTTGAAAGGTTCAAGCAAATTCAGAGTTAAGTTTTAAGATCATCGTGAAAAAAAGATAAAAATGTCTGCGATATGATCGTGGAGGTGAATATCTGAGTTGCGAGTTTGGCATGCAACTTTAGACAATGTGAAAGTTGTTTCACAACTGACGCCACCTGGAACACCATAATGTGATGGTGTGTCCGAACGTCATAGTCATGCTCTATTGGATTTGGTGCGTGCTATGATGTCTCTTATCGTTTTACTACTATAATTTTGGGGTTATGTATTAGAGACAACTACATTCACATTAAATAGGGCACCATCTAAATCCGTTGAGATGACACCGTGTGAATTATGGTTTGATAGAAACCTAAGCTGTCATTTCTTAATGTTTGGGGCTGCAACGCTTATGTGGAAAATGTTTTCACCTAATACGCTCGAACCCAAAGCGGACAAATGCATCTTCATAGAATACCCTAAGAACAGTTGGTTATACCTTCTATCTCAGATCCAAGTGCAAAGTGTTTGCTGCTAAAAATGGGTCATTTCTCTCGAAAGAATTGAGTGGGAGGAAGATAGAACTTGACGAGGTTGTTGAACCTTTGTTAAACCAGAGAGTAGCGCAGCGCAGGAAGATGTTTCTATGAAGCCTACGTTAGTTGAAGAGGAAGTTAATGATGATGATGATCATGAAGCTTCAGGATCAAGTTTCTATCGAACCTCGTAGGTCGACAAGGATGTGTACTGCTCCTGAGCGGTACGACAACCCTGTCTTGGAGGTCATGTTGTTGGACAATGATGAACCTACGAGCTATGGAGAAGCGTTGATTGGCCCAGATTCCAACAAATGGTTGGAGGCCATGAAATCCGAGAAAGGATCCATGTATGAAAACCAAGTATAGACTTTGGTAGACTTGCTCATTGGACGGCAGGTCGTCAAGTACAAATGGACCTTTGAGATGAAGACAGACGCTGATGGTAAATGTCACCATTTGTAAAGCTCGACTTGTTGCAAAGATGTTTGTAAAAAGTTGAAGGAGTTGACTGCGATGAGACTTTCTCACTCGTAGCGATGTTAAAGTCTGTTGGAATTATGTTAGCAGTTGCTGCATTTTTCAATTATGAAATCTGGCAGATGGATGTCAAAACATCGTTTCCTTAATGGTTTACTTGAGGAAAGGTTGTATGTGATACAACCAGAAGGTTTTGTCAGTCCTAAGGATACTAAACGGTGTGCAAGCTTTAGTTATCCTTCTATGGACTGAAGCAAGCATCTGGGAGTTGGAATATACACTTTGATGAGGTGATCAAAGTTTTTTGAGTCTATACAAAGTTTATGAGAAACTTGTATTTACAATAAAATGAGTGGGAGCACTATAGAATTTTTGATAAGTATATGTGGATGACATATTGTTGATCGGAAATTATGTAGAATTTCTGGAAAGCATAAACGGTTGTTTGGAAAGTGATTTTCAAAGGAAGACCTGGATATAGCTACCTAATTGTTGAGCATCAAGATCTATATAGATAGATCAATATGCTTGATGAGACTTTCAATGAGAACATACCTTGACAAGATTTTTGAAAGAATTCAAAATGGATTAGTCAGAGAAAGAGTTCTCGCCTGATCTGTAAGGTGTGAAGTTGAGTGAGACTCAAAGCTCGACAATGGTAGAAGAAAGAGTAAGGCCGAATGTCGTCCCCTATGCTTTAGCCTAGGCTCTATATTATGCCATGCTGTGTACCGCATCTGTGTGTGCCTTGCCATGAGTCCATCAAGGGGTACAAGAGTGATCCAGGAGTGGATCACTGGACATCAGTCAAGATTATCCTTACTAACTAAAAGACTAAGGAGATATTTCTTGATTATGGAGGTGATAAACTGTTCGTCGTAAAGAGTTACGTCGATGCAAGCTTTAACACCAATCCGGATGACTCGTAGTAGCAATCTGGATACGTATAGTGGAGCAACCATTTGGAATAGTACCAACTGGAGTGTGGTAGCAGTGTTTACGGTTTGACATAGAAATTTGCAAAGTACACACGGATCTGAATGTCACAGACCCGATGACTATAAGACCTCTCTCACATGCAAAGCATGATCGAGCCCCAGAACTCATTGGGTGTTAGATTCATAACAATGCAAGTCACATGATGATGTGAACTAGATTGACTCTAGTGCAAGTGGGAGACTGTTGGAAATATGCCCTAGAGGCAATAATAAATTAGTTATTAACATATTTCCTTGTTCATGAAAATCGTTTATTATCCATGCTATAATTGTGTTGATCGGAGACTTAGATGCATGTGTGGATACATAGACAAAACCATGTCCCTAGTATGCCTCTAATAGACTAGCTCGTTGATCAAAAGATGGTTAAGGTTTCCTAGCCATGGACATGAGATGTCATTTGATAACGGGATCACATCATTAGGAGATTGATGTGATGGACAAGACCCAAACTACAAACGTAGCATATGATCGTGTCAGCTTACTGCTACTGTTTTCTGCATGTCAAGTATATGTTCCTATGACCATGAGATCATGCAACTCACGGAGATCGGAGGAGTGCCTTGTGTGTATCAAAAGTCGCAACATAAATGGGTGACTATAAAGGTGTTCTAGAGGTATCTCCGAGGGTGTCTGTTGAGGTTGCATGAATCAAGACTGGGATTTGTTACTCCGTGTGACGGAGAGGTATCTCAGGGCCCACTCGGTAATACAACATCACAATAAGCCTTGCAAGCAATGTGTCTAAGTGTTAGTCACGAGATCTTTTATTACGGAACGAGTAAAGAGACTTGCCAGTAACGAGGTTGAATTAGGTATGGAGATACCGACGATCGAATCTCGGGCAAGTAACATACCGAAGAACAAAGGGAACATCATACGGGATTAACTGAATCCTTGACATAGAGGTTCGACCGATAAAGATCTTCGTAGAATATGTAGGAACCAATATGGACATCCAAGTCCCGCTATTGGTTATTGACCGTAGAGGTGTCTCGGTCATGTCTACATAGTTCTCAAACCCGTAGGGTCTGCACACTTAAGGTTTGGTGACGTTTCGGTAGTATGGAGTTATGTATGGTGATGACCGAAGGTTGTTCCGAGTCCCGTATGATATCCCGGACGTCACGAGGAGCTCCGGAATGGCCTGGAGGTAAATATTTATATATAGGAAGTCCTATTTTGGTCGCTGGAAACGTTTCGGGCTCACCGGTATTGTACCGGGAGTGCCGGTAGTGTACCGGGAGACCACCGGGAGGGGTATTTCGACCCAAGAGGCTTCATGGGCTGTGGGAGAGTGAATATCAGCCCTTAGTGGGCTGGTGGAAACTCCCACATAAGGCCCATGTGGCTGGAGAAGAAAACCCAATAGGAAAATGTGGAAAAAAGGCAAAAAAAGGAGCAATCCTAGTCCTACTAGGATTGGAGGAGGAGTCCTCCTCTCCTAGTAGGTTCGGCCAACCAAAGGAGGACTTGGCCTTGCGCCAAGGCCTCTCCTCCTATATATACTAGAGGGTTTTAGGGTTTTTGCACCTGATTTTCAGCCACGTGCTACCCGTTCCTCTAGAGCATAGTTTCTCCTCTAGATCGGATTTCTACAGTGCTTAGGCGAAGCCCTGCCGGAATAGCTCCACCACCATCGCCGGAGCGTCGTCATGCTACCGAAGAACTCTTCTACCTCTCCTTCCTTGTTGTTGGATCAAGAAGGCGGAGATCGTCATCAAGCTGTACGTGTGCTGAACGTAGAGGTGCCGTCCGTTAGGCGCTAGATCGGAAGGACCGTGATCAAGATCGCGAGACGGATCGTGATGAGTTCCCGGGACGGATCGTGATGAGTTTGCGAGACGGATCTTGATTGGATCGCGGGACGGATCGTGATGAGATCGCGGGACGTTCGGCGATTTGGATCGCGAAGACGTTCGACTAGACCAACCGCGTTTCTTAACGCTTCCCGCTTAGCGATCTACAAGGGTATGTAGATCCACTCTCCCTCTCATAGATGCTCATCACCATGGATAGATCTGCGTGTGCGTAGGGAAATTTTTGTTTCCCATGCAACGTTCCCCAATAGTTTCCCCCTTGGGACGATGGCCAAAGGTGAAGGCGCCCTAGGGTGGCTTGCCACCCTAGGCAAGGTGGCGCCAACCTTAGGGTTGGCCCTCCCACCAACCCTCAGCTACATGGGCCTAGGTGGAAGCTGCCCCCAGCCCACCAGGGGCTGGTGCGCACCCCCTCAGCTCATGTGGCCCCTCCGGGGCTGGAGGCCCCTTCCAGTGGACCCCCGGAACACTTCCGACACCCCCAGTACACTATCGGTGACGCCCGAACTTTTTTCGGTGACCATCACGGAACTTCCTATATATGAATCATTACATCCGGACCATTCCGAAGCTCCTCGTCACATCTGGGAGATCATCCGGGATTCCGAACAACCTTCGGTCACCAGCATACGTAGCTCATCTATACTGACACATAACTGAACCTTAAGTGTGCAGACCCTGCGGGTTCGAGAACGATGTAGACATGACCGAGACACCTCTACAGTCAGTAACGAATAGCGGGACCTAGATGCCCATATTGGTTCCTACATGTCCTACGAAGATCTTTATCGGTTGAACCTCTAAGTCAAGGATTCAAACAATCCCGTACGCTGTTCCCTTTGTTCTTCGGTATGTTACTTGCCCGAGACTCGATCGTCGGCATCTTCATACCTAGTCCAGTCTCGTTACCGGCAAGTCTCTTTACTCGTTCCGTAATACAAGATCACGTGGCTAACACTTTGTCACATTGCTTGCAAGGCTCATTGTGATGTTATATTACCGAGTGGGCCCTGAGATACCTCTCCGTCACACAGAGTAACAAATCCTAGTGTTGATCCATGCCAACCCAACAGACACCCTCGGAGATACCCGTAGAGCATCTGTATAGTCACCCAGTTACGTTGCGACGTTTGATACACACAAGGTACTGCTCCGGTGTCTTTTTTGCGAGGGCAACTCAGACATTCAAGTGCTCGGAAATTTTGGCACAAACATCACACACCGAGTCATCTTTCTTCCCGATTATTTGATATTCTTATTTTATTAGTATTTTTAACAATTTTTTGTTCACTCCCGGGCTCATCTAAGCCTGTGAGTCAAAACGCCCCCCTCTCTCTCTCTCTGTTTTACAGACCTATTTGATAATTGCTCTAACATGGATATCCAGGTGATGAAAAGCCCAGAAAGGAAACAATCGTTAGTCGGGCGGCTGGTTCATATAAGATTGCACGGTCCAAAAGAAGACTGGACATAACTTATAGTGAAGACAAATGAGTATTTATATTTTTAATATTTTGAAATGCACGTATGAGAGAAAGAAATATTTGTGGCTTGTATTGTCTTTAGTACTTTCTAGAAGGTTCTTGTGTTGTCTTCACTCCCTGTTTTTTTGTTATTTTTACTTGTTTTACCGGTTTTATTTTGGTTTATATTTTCAGGGTTTTCTATTTTCCATAAATATACACTTCATATTTAATTTGTTTCATTTGAAATAAACTTCCTAAAAGTTTTGAAAAATACTAACTCAACAAAAACCATCTTTTCAAAAAGGTTTCTCAAACATATTTTAAATCATGTTCACGTTTGTACGAAAATTTGCATAAAAATTCGTACTTTCAAAAAATGTCCGCACTTCTTTTCAAATGTTTATGTCATTTTAATAATTGTTTAAATTTATTTTCATAAGGTGTTCGCAAACATTTCCTAAATGATACTCTTGTTTTCTCTATAAATGTTCATATTTCTGAAAATAAAATCAATTTCGTGTATTACTATGAAACCAAAGAAAAAATTGACTTAAAACTAATAAAAGTTAACAAGTAAACAAATTACAAAGGAAACACATTCGCGAAGAATAACACCAAAAGGAAACGCATGAAGGAAATGTGTTATATGTGCCGGCCCGCTCGAACTCGCCTATGCGAATGCTCGACTATTTGCCGCAGCATGCGGTAATTAGGAGCTTCCTTTAACGAACAGCTGGAAGTGTTGGACAAAGCGCTTGAGCAGGCTTGACAATTCCTCAATACGAGCTAGTCCAGGATAAGTGTTCAGGGATATATACTAGAGTATGAACTACTAGAGTATGAACTACTTGACCGTTCCTCAACGTATAGAGCTTGAGCAGGCTGGTTTAGGATATACCAGAGTACGAACTACTTCCGTAATGCATAGTATCATATGTTAATATTTTAAATGAATTTGTTTATTATCATGCAAAACACGTAGTAGTAAAATATTAATTATGATACAGCATCATGATATGACACCAAATTCTCCTTTTCTTTATTTAATTATATGCTTCATGATTAGAATTGTCTAGTTGACATGCATTATACTTGTGACGATATTCCCATTACGAGCAGCTCTAGTGTGCTTTTGGATAATTCTTATGTTTTCTAGGGCGGAAAATGCGGGAAACACATGAGAAATAAAGTGCGGGAATAGATAAGAAATGAAAGGGAGGGGACAAAGTTGCGGGAGAGAACGACGAAGAATAGTGGCGCAGAGAAAATGGTGAGAAAGAGAAGGAAGACAAATGTAGGAAAGGAAAAAATATAAAATAAAAGAGCACAAATGGAAGAAAAAGAAAGAAAAATACTTGTTTACCGAGTGTCCATTTTATCCTGAGTGATTTTTCCGTAATGAGCACCAAGCCTTAGCCGTGTGTATTTCACACACACAGAATCTCCGGCAGCGAAGGTATGCGATAAAACAGTTGGAGTGCATGAGTTACACATGTTGATACATCAAGGGTCCATAAGGAAAACTAATACTACATCCCTTACTCAATGTAAGACATTTTTTTGACATTGTCATAGTGTCAAAAAACGTCTTATCTTAAGTTATAGAGGAAGCAATGTCCTAAATAAATCCCCATCCTAAGAACATGGACAAGCCATTTAAGCAAAGCCTGTTGTTACTGACACGAGAACAAATACACTAGCACCAGTGCATCAATTCCAAATTTTGAAACATCCAGCGGTCCATATATGGATCTCTGATTTATTCGAAGTACAATATAATACCACACGTTACATCACTGTTAAATTTATTATTGTCCACACACACTATAACGCATGCATGCAAGTTGATTAGATGTTGCCGGCGTTGTAGAGTTCACGGCCGTATCCGGTCTGCTTGTCGTAGTACCTGTCCCAGAGCATGACCCCGCCGTAGTTTGCCGCCTGCTTCACGCTGGGCATGATGTCGTAGTTCATCGACATGAGGCCGACCTTGTCGTTCCTCCCTGGCACGTTCGCCGCCGCCAGCCCGATGTACACCTTGCTCCGGGGGTATCTCGCCGTCCACTTGTTCCACTGCGCCATCACCCCGTCTTTGTTCACGCGGTTGTAGGAGCACCGGTCTTCGCCGTAGAACCTGACGTGGATCCGCTCGAACAGCCCCGTGTCCAGCGCCCTCTGGACGTGCCAGTCCGGGTACACGCACCGCGGGGTCGCCGTCAGCCGCACCCCGGGCGCGCCGCGGTAGTACCGTTTGTATCCGGACAGACGCCTGGCGAGCTCGTCGTAGTGGTCCGGCGCGCCCTGGTCGATGAAGAAGTCGATGCCGTCGACCACGGCGTCGCCGAACGGGCGGAAGACGCCGGGGCGGCCGCCGCCGAGGTGCGCGTTCCAGAGGTTGTCGGCGACGTCGGCCGCGGACTGGGAGGACGGCAGGGAGTACTGGGTGCCGCCGCCGCCGATGGAGAGGAGGACGACGATGCCCTTGGACCGGCAGTGCTTGATGTCGGCGCCGATGGCGTAGAGCGGGTGGCCGGAGAGGTCACCCCAGTACTTGCCGTGGCCGAAGACGCTGTAGAAGGAGATGATGACGGTGTTGTAGATGCCGGTGTCGCAGGCCTCCCTGAGGGAGCCCTCGTCCTTGTTCCGGCCCCAGAAGACCGTCAGGCCGTGGTCGCCGGCGGTTGCTGTGGCGGCGGCGACGAGGAAGGAGAGGGCGAGAAGCGCTCCTGCTACCACACATGAACGGCGTCGGAACCCCATCGTTTCCGCTGCTTCTTCTTGCTAGTTAGTTACAGTGATGATTGTTGGTTGATGTGAAGAATGCTGATCATGGCCTTGTCTATATATACAGCGTGCGTGCAGTGTGTAATAGGCAAGCAAATTCATCCGTAGTGTACTTTTGCAAGGAAGTCATTTCTTGTGTGCCGGCCTTCACAATTTCGATTGGCTGCAGCACCAACTCCAACTGAGGTCAAATCAGATGGACGACCTCGAGTCAAGTGTACAAAACGCAGATGCTCTGGGCGCACATGGTCATTTGCTAGCCCTACTTGTTCGTTCTTGCATGCTACTAGTACTTGTACTTGTACCAACCAGGGCGGGTTAAGAACAGGACGCTGCTTCGGTGCAGTAACTGTATGTGCCTTTAGGTCAATTACATGTAGATGTTTGGTTACATGTTAGGGACCTATCGAAGCTCAGTCCGTCGAGAACCTCAAGGCCGTGCACGTCTACTTGCATGCTATTAGGATCGAGACAGCCTTCTAGTTAGCTGTTGATCACATATGTCAATGCCAATAATAGAGGTCCATGTCCTCGTACAGTTTCACTTTCACACCTACAATGTCAACAGCCCGCAAAAGGAATGCAGCGCCAATAAAGCCCATAGATGTGGAAAACCGTATCCTTAACAAAACTAACTCAGATATGAGTTTCCAATGGGACCGGCCAGCATTTTTTTTAATATATTTTGTAGCTTTTGCTTGGCCGATTGAAAACACTTTTCAAGAATTGTCGGTTTCGGTAGACAGAGATGGACTTGAAACATGCTTTCGTTCAACTTTATACGTAAATCCCACACGGCTGAATGGAGTTGACTGAGATGGATATATGTATGGGTCGTCCTTTTGCTCCGACACGAACTTTCCCTGTTCCTCTTCGTTCATACCAAACACAGAATGCACCAACGAGTGAGTGACCCTTCAGCGGAGAATGCACAATGATTATTGACCTAAACACGAAGTAAATAACTGATATAGCAAATGAAAAAGAGGGCGAATAAAACGGTAAATTGATGAAGTGAAGGAGAGAACAACGAGATGCAAATGCCAAATAAAAGATGAGATTTGTGATTAGAAATCTGATAGATGATGATGGAGTCCTCTTTGGCGTCCACGATAGGCACGTAGAAGAGACCGCTTCTTCCCCGACGGTAAGTATTTCCCTCAGTTATGAAACCAAGGTTATCAAAACCAGTAGGAGGATCACCACCACCCAATAAGCAGCACTTGCACACAAATAACAAATACTTGCAACGCTATGCGAAAAAGAGGTTGTCAATCTCTTTACGGTAAAAAGATAGATTAGGTAGTGATAGATAGAAGAGATAGAACTCTCAAGAACACAAAATAAAATATGCAAAAATATGTTTTTGGGTTTTTGGCTTTGTAGATCTAAAAGCAACGATGCAAAAGGATAGATCAGAAAGCAATATGTTGGAAAAGTAGGCCCGGGGGCCGTAGGGTTCACTAGTGGCTTATCTCAAGAGTATAACGCACAGTGGATGAATAAATATCTGTTGGGCAACTGATAGAAAATTAAATAGTCATGACGATATCCAAGGCAATGGTCAGTATATAGGCATCACGTCCAAGATAGGTAGACCGACTCCTGCCTGCATCTACCTCAATTAATCTACACATCGACCGCTATCCAGCATGCATCTAGTGTACTAAGTTCATAAAAAAACGGAGTAATGCAAGAAGAACGATGACATGATGTAGACAAGATCTATTCATATAGGAATAGATCCCATCTTGTTATCCTTACTAGCAACGATACATGTGTGCCTTGCCGCCCCTTCTATCAATGGGAAAGAACACCGCAAGATCGAACCCATCACAAAACAACTCTTCCTATGGAAAGAAAAATCGATCTAGTTGACCTAACTAAACCAACGATTCAACGAAAAAAATACGAGGCTATAAGTAATCATGCATACAAGAGATCAAAGAAGACTCAAATAATATTCATGGATAGAAACTGATCATGAACTCAAAATTCATTGGATCCCAACAAACACACTGCGAAAGTTTACATCAAATAGATCTCCAAGAGACCATTGTATTGAGAATCATAAGAGAGAGAGAGAGAGAGAGAGAGAGAGAGAGAGAGAGGAAGCCATCTAGCTACTGCCTATGGACCCGTAGGTCTATGATAGACTACTCACGCATCATCGGAGAGGCACCTATGAAGGAGATGAACCCCTCCGTGATGGTGTTTAAATTGGATCTCGAGGTTCTGAAACTTGCGGCTAAAATTGTGTTTCGTCGACTCCCCTAGGTTTTTTGGAATATTTAAGAATTTATAGGCATCAGAGGTGGTTGAGAGGGGCTCCGAGGAGGGCGCAACCCATCAGGGCACGCCGAGGCCCCGCCTGGCGCGTCCTGGTGGGTTGTGGTCTCCACGGCCCACCTCTCCGACACTTCTTTGGCTCACTGGGTGTCTTATGGTCCAAAAAAAATCTCCAAAAAGTTTCGTCGCGATTGGACTCCGTTTTGTATTGATATTATGCGAAGTAAAAAACAAGAAAAAACAACATCTGACACTTTAGCACTATGTCAATAGGTGAGTCACAAAAAGACATAAAGTTGTTATAAAATTATTGTAAAACATCGAATAATGATAATATAATAGCATGAAACAAGCAAAAATTATAGATACGTTGAAGATGTATCAGCACTTACGCAAAAAATATGATGTGGTGGCTAATTAATAAGAAGAGAGAGAAATTGAGTAATATACTATGTTAGTACTACTATGAGTAACATAACACATACCAAGACAAGATGAGTCTATAAACTAATAAATGAAAGCCTCAATGTTACTACCCTATGTTATACTAGTAGAAAATGACCCATTTGTCCCGGTTCCAGAGGCCCATTAAACCCGGTTCTGGAACCGGGACTAAAAGGTCGGGACTAAAGCCCTAAACCTTTAGTTTTGGTTCGCCTACGAACCGGGACAAAAGTGGGTCCATGTGGCCTCTGCGGGGAGCCCGGGAGGAGGACCTTTAGTCCCGGTTGGTAACACCAATCGGGAACAAAATGTGTCCACGCGTCAGCATCTGGCAGGAGCTTGGGGTTTTTTGAAAGGGGGGGTTAGGGGGTTTGGAGGGTTAATTTAGGGGTTTCATATTGTGTTAGCTAGCTAATAGAGAGACGTGTCCTTTCTTTCTCCGTGCTTGGTCGACGCTAGCTAGCTACGATAGAGAGAACTCGACATGCTAGCTAGTAAGGAAATAAAGAAACCATTAAGTACACAAGATCTTCATGAACATATACAGAGAGAAGTGATCGACCTTTCTTTCTCCGAGAGATTGGTCGAATAAAAAGTTTTCGTATATCTATCCGACGTTACTAGCTACATATATACAATATAAGATCTCTTACAATCACTTCGATCCAATCACAAATAAACATAGTATTTTCCGTCTTTAGGTATGACGTGGTCAAGCAAAAATCCCGCTAATTCCTATTGAATTGCTCGTATGCGATCATGTGGTAGGAGTTCATCCCGCATCTATCAGATCTAATTTAAAGAAGAGGGGTCAATACATGCATACATATGAATAAAACTCAACACAATTGATGTTAACATAATATATAAAATAAAATTGTGAATATTATTTACGTACTTCAAATTGTTTGTCAGATAAGCCCCGCTCACAAGTCGAGTGGCGAATGAACTCGCATGCGTAGTATCCTCATAAAACAATCCCTTCTTCCTGGTACAAGCACTTTACGAGAATAGAGTTCAATCAAACTGATAAGCAAGCATGGTAATAATATATTGAAGAAATTGTGAATCAATTAGAGATGCGCGGAACTAGCTAGTACTACCTACTTTGGGGTGCGTAAATCGCAACTCTTCGTTTAGACCGGGAACCTTTCGGGTAAACTTCCTCCAAACCCTACAAGGCAAAGAAAATGATTACTTGATATCAAGAAATTAACGAAAGTTGCATGACGATATGGTCCCGGTATTGACTGAACTTAATTCTTGAGCATTGCAGTCATGTCCGCATAATTCTCGGGATCTTTACGTCTCGAATCTAAGACAGTTACTAATGCCCCATCAAGCTTAATGGATAGTACAATATAGTGGAAACTGCACACACATATATAGCTCATCAATTACATTACTTAACCTCGAGTAAGCAAAACCGAGTATACAGAGAAGACAGCAACACTCACTTGAAGTTGTAAGGAAAGAGTATTTCCCTTTTGTTTTGATGTATAAAGAACGACTTTAGCAAGTTCTTCTCGGTTGCTTTGGTTTCATTTCGTATCGACCATTCATTTACGACATCTGAGCTAATAAACCCAATGTTGAAGATTCCTTTTTTTGCATTCGACGATATTCAATCTGCATAATATAGTGATGATAATTATATATACATGCAATGAACGAGCTGAGCTAGAGACTTAACTATAGAAGTAATACTTACAGACAGTAGGCAGTCATGAGTTGTTTGTCGAGGGCCCGTTGATTGAATAACTGAAATAACTCCACAAATTCAATAGGCATCACGCTGAGTCCAATGAATTCGTGCTCTGGTTTCACTGCCACATACATAGTGTCTCTCCCAGACTCCTTGCAGGTTTTCATGCACCACTCATGCAAATTGTTCATCATCGTTGTTAGAGGAGGATGAACAGGTTTGACGAGAGGTTTCCCGTGCACGTATTCGTGTTGTTCTTTGGTTACCTCAGCCATTTCAAAATGTACATCATCCCCCAGGTATTCACCAAGTTTGGTACCGGACAGTAGCATCGGATGATCAATATCTCTAGACACCTTGAGCGGGGGGCACGATTGCTGCTCATGTTTGCCGAGCTGGGGAATTGTTTTCCCACTTCTTCGTTGTTTGACTCGGGAAGCACTAGAAGTACTTACACCGCAACGCTTCATTATATGTCTTTATAATACATCGGTCATAGTTTGATGGCAGCGGAGGCGGTGATGGTCGCTTCAGGGCATCCAGAGTGTGCTTCGCTTTCACTAAATCTAGCGTTTCCTTTGTAGGTGGCTATTTCCGTGCAAAATGGGCCTTCACTTCGGCTTTACTGATGTCAGCACTTTCTTCGTCAGTCCTCTCGTATGGTAACTATGTAACAGGCTTGAGGCTTGGACCAAATTTGTATTTTTTCCCGCCTATTGTACTGCTAGCCGCCGGAGCGGCGGAAGCGTCTCTCTTCCGTCGTGGCTAACGCGTCAGAGGAGGAGGAGGAGAAAGCAGAGTGGCCTAACGCGCCGGAGGAGGAGGAGGAGGAGGAGGCTGAGTGGCCTGACGCGCCGGAGTAGGCGAAGGAGGAGGCGAAGTGGCATCACGCGCCGGAAGAGGCGGACTGCTCGGACGCGCCGGAGTAGGCGAAGGAGGAGCCGAGGTGCCCTCACGCGCCGGATGATCCGTAGAAGGAGGCGGAGTGCCCTCTGTTGGAAATATGCCCTAGAGGCAATACAAATATGCCCTAGAGGCTATAATTGTATTGATCTGAGACTTAAATGCATGTGTGGATACATAGACAAAACCATGTCCCTAGTATGCCTCTAATAGACTAGCTCGTTGATCAAAAGATGGTTAAGGTTTCCTAGCCATGGACATGAGATGTCATTTGATAACGGGATCACATCATTAGGAGAATGATGTGATGGACAAGACCCAAACTACAAACGTAGCATATGATCGTGTCAGTTTATTGCTACTGTTTTCTGCATGTCAAGTAGATGTTCCTATGACCATGAGATCATGCAACTCATTGACATCAGAGGTGCCTTGTGTGTATCAAACGTCTCAACGTAACTGGGTGACTATAAAGGTGCGCTACAGGTATCTCCGAGGGTTTCTGTTGGGTTGGCATGGATCAAGACTGCGATTTGTTACTCCGTGTGGCGGAGAGGTATCTCAGGGCCCACTCGGTAATACAACATCACAATAAGCCTTGCAAGCAGTGTGACTAAGTGTTAGTCACGGAAACTTGTATTACGGAACGAGTAAAGAGACTTGCCGGTAACGAGGTTGAACTAGGTATGGAGATACCGACGATCGAATCTCGGGCAAGTAACATACCGAAGAACAAAGGGAACATCATACGGGATTAACTGAATCCTTGGCATCGAGGTTCGACCGATAAAGATCTTCGTAGAATATGTAGGAACCAGTATGGGCATCCAGGTCCCGCTATTGGTTATTGACCATAGAGGTGTCTCAGTCATGTCTACATAGTTCCCGAACCCGTAGGGTCTGCACATTTAAGGTTTGGTGATGTTTCGGTAGTATAGAGTTATGTATGGTGGTGACCGAAGGTTGTTCGGTGTGCCGTATGAGATCCTGGATATCACGAGGAGCTCCGGAATGGTCCGGAGGTAAATATAGATATATAGGAAGTCCTATTTTGGTCGCCGGAAAAGTTTCGGGCTCATCGGTAGTGTACCGGGAGTGTCGGTAGTGTACCGGGAGACCATCGGGAGGGGTATTTCGATCCAAGAGGCTACATGGGCTGTGGGAGAGTAAATACCAGATCTTACCGGGCCGGTGGAAGTCCCACACAAATCCCATGTGGCTAGGAGAGAAAACCTAAAGAGAAAAGGTGGAAAAAGGCAAAATAGGGAGGAATCCTAGTCCTACTAGGATTGGAGGAGGAGTCCTCCTCTCCTCCTTGATTCGGCGGCCCCAAGGGCTGGCCCCTTGAGGGCCAAGCCACCTCCTCTCTTCCTCTTTTATATACTAGAGGTTTTAGGGGTTTTGCACTAGATTTTCAGCCACGTGCTACCCGTTCCTCTAGTGCATAGTTTCTCCTCTAGATCGGATTTCTCAGTGCTTAGGCGAAGCCCTGCCGGAATAGCTCCACCACCATCGCCGGAGCACCGTCACACTGCCGGAGAACTCTTATACCTCTCCACTCCCTCTTGCTGCATCAAGAAGACGGAGATCGTCATCAAGCTGCACGTGTGCTGAACGTGGAGGTGTCGTCCGTTCGGCGCTAGATCGGAAGGACCGTGATCAAGATCGCGAGACGGATCATGATGAGATCGCGGGACGGATCGTGATGAGTTCGCGGGACCGATCGTGATTGGATCGCGGGACGGATCGTGATGAGATCGCGGGCCGCTCGGCGATTTGGATCACAAAGAGGTTCGACTACACCAACCGCGTTTCTTAACGCTTCCCGCTTAGCGATCTACAAGGGTATGTAAATTTACTCTCTCTCTCTCTCGTAGATGCTCATCACCATGGATAGATCTTGCATGTGCGTAGGAAATTTTTTGTTTCCCATGCAACGTTCCCCAATAGTGGCATCATGAGCTAGGTCTATGTGTCGATGAGATCTCGAGTAGAACACAAAGAGTTTATGGGCGTTGATGCTTAGATTGCTTCCTCACTTGGTCGTGTTTTGGTTCAGCGATATTGTGAGATGAAGCGGCCCGGACAAACATTACTCGTATGCTTACGAGAGACCAGTTCCCTCAACCGCAACTTGTTGCATAGATGGCTTGTGGGTGCCAGTTTCTCTCACTTGAGTTGGATCGGATTCGACAAATGCGGTCCTTGAGAAGGTTGAAAAGCAACTAGTGTATCACCGTTGTGGTTTTTGCATACATGAGAATTGTTCTTGCTAGATACCCGTAGCATCTACGTAAAACTTGCAACAACAATTAGAGGACTTCTAACTTATATTTGCAGGGTATGTTGTGATATCATATGGCCAATTACATGATGTGATATATGTGATGTATGAGATGATCATGTGATGTATAGAATATCACAACTTGCATGTCGATGAGTACAGGAACCGGCAGGAGCCATAAGGTTGTCTTTAATTATTGTATGACCTGCGTGTCAATCATTAAGCGCTATGTAATGCTTTAGTTTATTAGCGATAGCAATAGTAGTAGAAGCATGGTGGGCGCGGTAACCCCAATGGCGACACGTTGATGGAGATCAAGATGATGGAGATCATGGTGTCATGCCATTGACGATAGAAATCATGCCGGTGCTTTCAAGATGGAGATCAAAAGCACAAGTTTGTGGCCATATCATGTCACTTATGATTTGCATGTGATGTTAATCCTTTTATGCACCTTGTTTTGCTTAGGACGACGGTAGCATTATAAGGTGATCCCTCACTTAATTACAAGATAAATTGTGTTCTCCCCGAGTGTGCACCATTGCGAAAGTTCGTCGTGTCGAGACACCACGTGATTATCGGGTGTGATAGACTCTACGTTCACATACAACGGATGCAAGCCAGTGTTGCACATGCAGAACACTCGGGTTAAACTTGACGAGCCTAGCATATACAGACATGGCCTCGGAACACAAGAGACCGAAAGGTCGAACATGAGTCATACAGTAGATATGACCAACATGATGATGTTCACCATTGAAACCACCTCAACTCACGTGATGATCGGACTTGAGTTGGTGAATTTGGATCATGTATCACTCGAATGACCGGAGGGATGTCAATTTGAGTGGGAGTTCTTAAGTAATATGATTAATTGAACTCATTATCATGAACTTAGTCAGCAGTGTCTTTGCAAATTATGTTGTAGATTACTAACTCGTGCTGTAGCTCCATTGTATTTTTATATGTTCCTAGAGAAACAGAGTTGAAAGATGATGGTAGCAATATTGCGGACTGGGTCCGTGATCTGAGGATTGTCTTCATTGCTGCACAGAAGGCTTATGTCCTTAATGCACTGCTCGGTGCGCCAACCCCTCTAGCGTCGTCTATAGATGTTGTGAACATATGACAGGCACGTTCTGATGACTACTTGATAGTTTAGTGCGTCATGCATTACGGCTTAGAATTGAGGCTCTAAAACGTTTTGAACGTCATGGAACATATGAGATGTTCTAAGATCTGAAATTAGGATCTCAGGCCCGTGCCCATGTTGCGAGATATGAGATTTCGAACAAGATTCTTTGCCTGCAAGATGAAAGAGAATAGCTCAATCGTTGAGCATGTGCTCAGATTGTCTGGGTGCTACAATCGCTTTAATCGAGTGGGAGTTGATCTTCCAGATAAGATAGTGATTGATATAGTTCTCCAAGTAACTGTCATTAAGCTACTAGAACTTGGTGATGAAATATAAAATGTCACGGATATAATTAGTGATCCGTGAGCTGTTCGCGATGTTTGACACCAAGAAGGTAGAAATCAAGAAGGAGCGTCAAGTGTTAATGGTTAGTAAAACCACTAGTTTCGAGAAGGGCAAGGGCAAGGAGGGAAACTTCATGGATGGCAAGTCAGTTGCTGCTCCAGTGAAGCAACCCAAAGTTGAATCCAAACCTAAGACTAAGTGCTTCGATTATGAGGAGAGTGGTCGCTGAAGCGGAACAACCCTAGATACTTGGTAGATAAGAAGGTTGGCAACGTCGACAGAAGTATATTTGATATACGTGTTATTGATGTGTACCTTGCAAGTACTCCTAGTAGCACCTGGGTATTGGATACAGGTTCAATTGCTAAATGTTAGTAACTCGAACTAAAAGCTACGGAATAAACGGAGACTAGCTAAGTGTGAGGTGACGATGCGTGTTGGAAATGTTTCCAAAGTTGATGTGATCAACATCGCACGCTCTCTCTACCTTCGGGATTAGTGACAAACCTAAATAAATGTAATTTGGTGTTTGCGTTAAGCATGAACATGATTAGACCATGTTTATTGCAACACGGTTATTCATTTAAGTTAGAGAATAATGGTTATTCTGTTTACATGAATAACACCTTCAATGGTCATGCATCCAATGAAAATGGTTTGTTGAATCTTGATTGTAGTAATACACATGTTCATAATATTGATGCCAAAAGATACAAAGTGAATAATGATAGTACCACATACTTGTGGCACTGCCGCTAAATGTCATATTGGTATAAATCGCACGAAGAAACTCCATGTCGATGGATCTTTTGACTCATTCGATTACGAATCGGTTGAGACATGCGAACCATGCCTCTTGGGCAAGATGACTAAGGACCCCGTTTTCCGGATTGATGGAGCTGGCAAGTGACTTATTGGAAATGATACATGTTGATGTATACGGTCCAATGAGTGTTGTAGCGTGCGGTGGATATCATTATTTTTTTGCCTTCACTGATGATTTGAGTATATATGAGTATATTTACTTAATGAAACACAAGTCTGAAGCGTTTGAAAACTTCAAGCAAATTCAGAGTGAAGTTTAAGATCATCGTGACAAGAAGATAAAAATGTCTGCGATATGATAATGGAGGTGGATATCTGAGTTAAGAATTTGGCATACAACTTTAGACGATGTGAAAGTCGTTTCACAACTCATGCCACCTGGAACACCATAGTGTGATGGTGTGTTCGAACTTCATAGTCATGCTCTATTGGATATGATGCATGCTATGATGTCTCTTTGCTACTGTAGTTTTGGGGTTATGCGTTAGAGACAAGTACATTCACTTTAAATAGGGCACCATCTAAATCCGTTGATATGACACCATATGGTTTGGCAGAAACCTGAGATGTCATTTCTTAATGTTTGGGGCTGCGACGCTTATGTGAGAAGGGTTATCACCTAATAAGCTCGAACCCAAAGCGGACAAATGCATCTTCATAGAATACCCTAAGAATAGTTGGGTATACCTTCTATCTCAGAACCAAGTGCAAAGTGTTTGTTGCTAAAAGCGGGTCATTCCTCGAGAAAGAGTTTCTCTTGAAAGAAAATAGTGGGAGGATGATAGAACTTGATGAGGTTGTTGAACCTTTATTCAACCAGAGAGTAGAGCAGCACAGGAAGATGTTTATGTGAAGCCTACGTTAGTTGAAGAGGAAGTTAATGATGATGATCATGAAGCTTCGGATCAAGTTACTATCAAACCTCGTAGGTCGACAAGGACGTCTACTGCTCCTGAGTGGTACGACAACCCTATCTTAGAGGTCATGTTGTTGGACAACGATGAACCCACGAGCTATGGAGAAGCGATGATGGGCCTGGATTCCAACAAATGGTTGGAGGCCATGAAATGCGAGAACGGATCCATGTATGTAAACCAAGTATAGACTTTGGTAGACTTGCTCGTTGGACGGCAGGTCGTTGAGTACAAATGGATCTATAAAATGAAGACAGACGCTGATGGTAAATGTCACCATTTATAAAGCTCGACTTGTCGCAAAAAAGTTTCCGACAAAATTCAAGGAGTTGACTGCGATGGAACTTTCTCACTCGTAGAGATGCTAAAGTCTGTTGGAATTATGTTAGCAGTTGCTGCATTTTTCAATTACGAAATCTGGCAGAAGGATGCTAAAATGTGTGCAAGCTTCAGTGATCCTTCTATGGACTGAAGTAAGTATCTCGGAGTTGGAATATACGCTTTGATGAGGTGATCAAAGTTTTTGAGTCTATACAAAGTTTATGAGAAACTTATATTTACAATAAAGTGAGTGGGAGTACTATAGAGTTTCTGGTAAGCATATGTGGCTGACATATTGTTGATCGGAAAAGATGTAGAATTTCTGGAAAGCATAAACGGTTGTTTGAAAGGAGTTTTTCAAAGGAATACCTGGATAAAGCTACCTAATTGTTGAGCATCAAGATCTATAGAGATAGATCAAGATGCTTGATGAGACTTTCAATGAGTACATACCTTGACAAGATTTTGAAAGAGTTCAAAATGGATCAGTCAGAGAAAGAGTTCTCACCTGATTTGAAAGGTGTGAAGTTGAGTGAGACTCAAAGCTCGACAACGGCAGAAGAAAGAGAAAGTACGAACGTCGTCCCCTATGCCTTAGCCATAGGTTCTGTACAATATGCCATGTTGTGTACCACACCTGTGTGTGCCTTGCCATGAGTCTGTCAAGGGGTACAAGAGTGACCCAGGAGTGGATCACTGGACAGTGGTCAAGATTATCCTTAGTAACTAAAAGACTAAGGAGATGTTTCTTGATTATGAAGGTGATAAAGAGTTTGTCATAAAGAGTTACGTCGATGCAAGCTTTAACACCAATCCGGATGACTCGTAGTAGCAATCTGGATACGTATAGTGGAGCAGCCATTTGGAATAGTACCAAGTGGACTGTGGTAGCAGTGTTTACGGTTTGACATAGGATTTGCAAAGTACATACGGATCTGAATGTCGCGGACCCATTGACTATAAGACCTCTCTCACATGCAAAGCATGATCAAGCCCCAGAACTCATTAGGTGTTAGATTCATAACAATGCGAATCACATAGTGATGTGAACTAGATTATTGACTCTAGTGCATGTGGAGACTATTGGAAATGTTGGAAATATGCCCTAGAGGCAATAATAAAATGGTTATTATTGTATTTCCTAGTTCATGATAATTGTATTTTATTCATGCTACAATTGTGTTAACCGGAAACCGTAATACATGTGTGAATACATAGACCACAACATGTCCCTAGTGAGCCTCTAGTTGGCTAGCTCATTGATCAATAGATGGTCACAGTTTCATGACCATGGACATTAGATGCCATTGATAACGGGATCACATCATTAGGAGAATGATGTGATGGACAAGACCCAATTCTAAGCATAGCACAAGATTGTGTAGTTCGTTTGCTAAAGCTTTTCAATGTCAAGTATCGTTTCCTTAGACCATGAGATTGTGTAACTCCCGGATACCGTAGGAATGATTTGGGTGTGCCAAACATCACAACATAACTGGGTGGCTATAAAGGTACGATACGGGTATCACCGAAAGTGTTTGTTGGGTTGACACGAATCGAGACTGGGATTTGTCACTCCGTGTGACGGAGACGTATCTTTGGGCCCACTCGGTAAGACATCATCATAATGAGCTCAATGTGACTAAAGAGTTAGCCACGGGATGATGTATTACGGAACGAGTAAAGAGGCTTGCCAGTAACGAGATTGAACAAGGTATAGGGATACCGATGAACGAATCTCAGGCAAGTACCATACCGATAGACAAAGGGAATTGTATACGGGATTGATTGAATCCTTGACATCGTGGTTCATCCGATGAGATCATCGTGGAGTATGTGGGAGCCAACATGGGTATCCAGATCCCACTGTTGGCTATTGACCGGAGAGGTGTCTCGGTCATGTCTGCGTGTTATAGGGAAATAGTGTATGTGGTTACCGAAAGTTGTTCGGAGTCCCGGATGAGATCCCGGACGTCACGAGGAGTGCCGGAATGGTCCGAAGAGGAAGATTGATATATAAGAAGTGAGGATTTGGTTACCGGAAGTGTTCCGGGTGTCACCGGTAGTGTACTGGGACCACCGGAAGGGTTCCGGGGGTCCACCAAGTGGGGCCACCAACCCCGGAGGGCTGCATGGGCCTGAGGTGGAGGGAACCAGCCCCTAGGTGGGCTGGTGCGCCTCCACAGGAGGCCCAAGGCGCAGAAAATAGAGGAGGGAGGGGAAACCCTAGTCCCAGATGGGCCTAAGGCCCACTAGGACTGCGCCCCCTCCACTCCTCCCTCTGGCCGGCGGCCAGAACCCCATCTGGGGCTGCCGCCACCCCTAGGGTGGTAACCCTAGGGGTTGTGCCCTCTCCTCCCTTCCCCCTATATACAGTGGAGGTTTTGGGGCTGCCAGATGCACGGTTCTCCCTCTCTCTCTAGCGCAGCCCTACATCCTTCTCTTCTCGTTCTCCGTAGTGCTTAGCGAAGCTCTGCGGGAGTACCACGCAGCTCCACGGCCACCACGTCGTCGTGCTGCAGGAGCTCTTCCCCAACCTCTCCTTCCTCCTTGCTGGATCAAGGCGTAGGAGACGTCACCGGGCTGCACGTGTGTTGAACGCGGAGGCACCGTTGTTCGGTGCTTAGATCGGAATCCACCGCGATCTGAATCGCTGCGAGTACGAGTCCATCAACCGCGTTCTAGCAATGCTTCCGCTTAGTGATCTTCAAAGGTATGAAGATCCAATCTCACCCCGCTAGTTTGCTGGTTTCTCCATAGATAGATCGTGACACGTAGGAAAATTTTGATTTACTACTACGTCTCCCAACAGGAAATATGCCCTAGAGGCAATAATAAATTAGTTATTATCATATTTCCTTGCTCATGATACTCGTTTATTATCCATGCTATAATTGTATTGATCGGAGACTTAAATGCATGTGTGGATACATAGACAAAACCATGTCCCTAGTATGCCTCTAATAGACTAGCTCGTTGATCAAAAGATGGTTAAGGTTTCCTAGCCATGGACATGAGATGTCATTTGATAACGGGATCACATCATTAGGAGAATGATGTGATGGACAAGAACCAAACTACAAACGTAGCATATGATCGTGTCAGTTTATTGCTACTGTTTTCTGCATGTCAAGTATATGTTCCTATGACCATGAGATCATGCAACTCACTGACACCGGAGGAGTGCCTTCTGTGTATCAAACGTCACAACGTAACTGGGTGACTATAAAGGTGAGCTAAAGGTATCTCTGAGGGTTTCTGTTGGGTTGGCATGGATCAAGACTGGGATTTCTTACTCCGTGTGACGGAGAGGTATCTCAGGGACCACTCGGTAATACAACATCACAATAAGCGTTGCAAGCAATGTGACAAAGTGTTAGTCACGAAATCTTGTATTACGGGACGAGTAAATAGACTTGCCGATAACGAGGTTGAACTAGGTATGGAGATACCGATGATCGAATCTCGGGCAAGTAACATACCGAAGAACAAAGGGAACATCATACGGGATTAACTGAATCCTTGACATAGAGGTTCGACCGATAAAGATCTTCGTAGAATATGTACGAACCAATATGGGAATCCAGGTCCCGCTATTGGTTATTGACGGTAGAGGTGTCTCGGTCATGTCTACATAGTCTCGAACCCGCAGGGTCTGCACACTTAAGGTTCGGTGACGTTTCGGTAGTATAGAGTTATGTATGGTGGTGACTGAAGGTTGTCAGGAGTCCCGGATGAGATCCGGGACGTCACGAGGAGCTCCGAAATGGTCTGGAGGTAAAGATTGATATATATAGGAAGTCCTATTTTGGTCGTCGGAAAAGTTTCGGGCTCATCGGTAGTGTACTAGGAGTGTCGGTAGTGTACCGAGAGACCATCGGGAGGGGTACTTCGACCCAAGAGGCTACATGGGATGTGGGAGAGTAAATACAAGCCCTTAGTGGGCTGGTGGAATTCCCACACAAGGCCCATGTGGCTAGGAGAGAAAACCCAAAGAGAAAAGGTGGAAAAAGGCAAAATATGGAGGAATCCTAGTTCTACTAGGATTGAAGGAGGAGTCCTCCTCTCCTCCTTGATTCGGCCGACCCAAGGGCTGGCCCTTTGAGGGCCAAGACTCCTCCTCTCTTCCTATTATATATACTAGAGGTTTTAGAGTTTTTTGCACTAGATTTTCAGCCATGTGCTACCCGTTCCTCTAGTGTATAGTTTCTCCTCTAGATCGGATTTCTGCAGTGCTTAGGCAAAGCCCTGCCGGAATAGCTCCGCTACCATGGCCGGAGCTCCGTCACGCTGCCGGAGAACTCTTCTACCTATCCGCTCCCTCTTGCTGGATCAAGAAGGCGGAGATCATCATCAAGCTGCACGTATGCTGAACGCGGAGGTGCCATCCGTTCGGCGCTAGATCGGAAGGACCGTGATAAAGATCGCGAGACGGATCATGATGAGATCGCAGGACGGATCGTGATGAGTTTGTGGGACCGGTCGTGATTGGATCGCGGGACGGATCGTGATGAGATCGTGGGACGCTCGGCGATTTGGATCGCGAAGACGTTCGACCACACCAACCGCGTTTCTTAACGCTTCCCGCTTAGCGATCTACAAGGGTATGTAGATACACTCTCCCTCTCGTAGATGCTCATCACCATGGTTAGATCTTGCATGTGCGTAGGAAATTTTTTGTTTCCCATGCAACGTTCCCCAACACCCTCATCACTCGCCGGAGGAGGAGGAGGAGGAGGAGGAGGAGCCGGAGGAGGACCGCCTTGGATTATGTCCCCCGACTACTGTTCTTGTTCCAAGTATCTTTGATCCATAGTTTCTGCAAATATTAAAACATGGCAATTAATATACTTCTCTATGATTTGGGGTGGCCTCAACAACGCTTTTAGGGTTAGGGGTGTCCCTCGATGCTTCCAGGGTTTGGTCGGGCGAGAGGGGATTCTCTTAACCTTTTAGGGATTTAACAAAATGGCATTATTCTGGATGTGCTGAAAATGATCCATATTTTTCCTGATCTCATCTACCCTTCTATATGTCACGTTGTCTAGTGTCGAAGGATTCAAGAAAACCACGGCTTCATCATTAGACAGAAGTAACAGGCGCATAATGGTAAGAAGCTCTCCAAAATTGTTTTGGAACGAAGTCCTGGATAGGATAATTAGCTTTTTGGTACAAAGTTCAGCAAGAGCCTTCCGAATATCGCTATTTGGAAGGTCGTTGCTGAAATTCGTACCAAAAAGTGAATTATTCTATCCGGAACTCCGTTCCAAAACAACTTTGAAGAGCTTCGTAGCATCATACGCCGGTTACTTTCGGTTAATGATGAAGCCATGGATTTCTTCAATACTTCGACACACAACATGACATATAGAAGAATATATATATATATATATATATATATATGGGATCAGAAAAAAATGTGGATCAACTTGTGCACATCCATAATGGGGGCATTCTTGATAAATCTATAATACCAAAGTTTTCTATATTAACATTTTACCTTAGTAACTTAGAAAAAAATGTTATCGGGGAGGGGGTATATCGACAACGCTTTTTTCTAGGGTTTGGGTGACCTCGAGAGTTGGTTGCCCGGTATATCGAGAGGGGGGGTGAACATTTTACCTTAGTAACTTAGAAAAAAATGTTATCGGGGAGGGGATATATCGACCCCCCCCCTCATGTTGAAGTTATCGGGGAGGGGGTATATCAACAACGACATACATACATGGAAAAAAATGTTATCCATCTATACATACATAGCCACATACCTATATACATGGAAAAAAATGCTATGAAAAAAATACACATATGAACAAAAAAATATGCTCTGAACAAAAAAATTAATGCATATATGAACATCCATACATACATATAGCCACATACATATATACATTATATATATGAACAAAAAGTTCATCCTATAAAAAACGAACAAAAAATGATATGAACAGAGTCGGAGCGGTGGCGGCTCACAGCGGGGGCGGCCGGCGAGGATGACGGCGGAGGCGGCGAGGGCGACGGCGATGGTGGGGGCGGTCCGGGGCAGGGGCGTGGTCGGGCACGCTCGGGGGCGGTGGACGGCGTCGGCTGGCGAGGACGACGGCGGGGGCGGCGCGCGAGGGAGCCGGCGACCGTGTCGGCTGGCGAGGGCGACGGCGGGGGCGGCGCGCGAGGGAGCCGGCGACGACGGTGACGGTGGGGTGGGCCGGGGCGCAGTGGCGTGCTCGGGGGCGGCGGACGGCGTCGGCGTGGGCTCGGGGGCGGGGCAGGGGCACGTACGACGACGACGGCGTCGGGGCAGACTGGCGTCGTCAAGGAGGTCGGCGTCGTCGGGGGGAACTGCGAGATGAAAATGAAAATTTTCACAAGTGCTACTTATATACACACAACATTAGTCCCGGTTTGAGGCAGGAACCGAGACCAATGCGCCCCTTTGGTCCCGGTTCGTGCCACCAACCGGGACCAAAGGTCTTTGCTTCCCGCCGCCCAAAGACCTTTGGTCCAGGATGGTGGCACGAACCAGGACCAAAGGTAGGCATTGGTCTTGGTTGGTGGCACGAACCGGGACCAAACGTGTGCATTGGTCCCGGTTCATGGCACCAACCAGGACCAATGGCCTGCGCTTGCCATAGCCACGGTGCGGTTGGATGTTTAGTCCCACCTCGCTAGCTGAGAGGCTTCGACACTTGTTTATAAGCGCGTTTGCGCTATCTCTCTTGAACTCCTCTGAACTGCAGGCCTGCGGGCCTAATCTCACACTGCTATTCATGTGGGCCTACTGGGCCTGTTGCGGGCATTAATCCTGGCCCAACTAGCTGGGTTTCTAGTACTTATTCAGGCCGTGGTGGCCGAGTAGCCGGCATTTTTTCTGTTTTTTTTTGTTTCTACTTACAGCTAAATACTTACAAATTTTCAGTTCTTTTTTGCTTTTAGATCACAAAAATTATAAACTTTCTGTTAGTGCTATTAGTTTTCAAATTTGAATAGTTTAAATTTGAATTCTTTTAAATTTGTGTGAATCACTAGTTTGTGAATAACTTTACTATAAAAATAGATTTTCGAGTGATTCTTTTTCCTTCTATTTAATATTACTGTGTTTTATCATTATATTCAATTTGGTAAGTTTTAGGTATTTTAAACGTCCGTTTTAATCAAAAACAGATTTTGTTATTTTAGTTTGCTATTAAATTTTCTAACACAAAAATTCTTTATGAAAATTCTTTTTGCTATTAATGTTTTGAACAAAAAATACTTTGATAATTTTAGTTGCATAAATTTTATATAATTTTAGTTTCAAAAATACTAGAGGTTTATAGAATTAAGTTTCAAAAATATTTTGATAGTTTTGTTTTAATTGATCATAATAGAATTTTCATTTGATTATTTTTAGTTCATTCTTTTTTGCTATTAGAGTTTTGTAAAAGCTTCTCAGTTCATTCTTTTTTGCTATTAGTTCATTTTTTGAGCTAAATGACCCTGAAATTGAAAAGAACTTCAAATAAACTCTGAAAAGGTTGAAAATTGTCATGATATCATCATTTCACCCACATAGCATGTGCTAAAAAGTTGAGAGGGTTACGACAAAAACAGGATGCACTTCATGTACAAAATGGACAATCTCTTTCGAAGTATCCCGGTTTTGGACGAAAACTCATCTGTTACAAAAGGATTTCATAATTTTTGAACTTATTTGAACTCCAGACTTTTTGTGTGTTCAAAATGAACCATTCAAAGCCACATCATTATTTTTAACGCTTTCTAACTTCATTTGATATTTTTCATGCATTTACTGATTGTTTTGAGCTAAATGACCCGGAAATTGAAAACCACTACAAATGAACTCTAAAAAGGTTGAAAGTTGGCATGGTATCGTCATTTCACCCACATAACATGTTATAAAAAGTTGAGAGGGTTATGGAAAAAACTGGATGCACTTCCTGTACAAAACGGACAATCTCTTTCGAAGTATCACGGTTTCGAATGAAAACTCATGTGTTATAAAAGGCATTTCATTTCTTCACATGTAGGTGCAATGATATAGTTGTGGAGAGAAAATATTCACTTTTTCTTCACTTGTTTCCTTTGCTTATTGCATCGTAACCATGGATAATTTTCATCGTTTAACAGGGTGCTTGGGTCAGCCTTGACTTTGAAGGGAGGAATTTCATGAAACTTTTCATAATCTTCAGACATGTCTGTCTTGCCCTCCAATCCCATGATGTCTCTTTTTCTTGAAAGAACTATGTGGCTCTTCGTCTCATCGTATGATGTATTCGCTTCCTTATCTTCTCTTTTTCTCAGTTTGGTAGACATGTCCTTCACATAGAAAACATGCGCCACATCATTGGCTAGGACGAATGGTTCGTCTGTGTACCCAAGATTGTTCAGATCCACTGTTGTCATTCCGTACTGTGGATCTTTCTATACCCTGCCTCTTGATAGATAGACCCATTTGCACTGAAACAAAGGGACCTGGAAATCATGTACATAGTCAATTTCCCATATGTCCACTATGTAACCATATATGTGTCATTTCCCCTCTTGGTTGCTGCATCAAAGCGGACACCGCTATTTTGGTTGGTGATCTTTTGATCCCGGGCGATCATGTAAAATGTATTCCCATTTATCTTGTACCCTTTGTAAGTCAATACAGTCGAAGATGGACCCCTGGCCAACGAGTACAGCTCATCAAAAACAGTGTTGTCACCCATGAGACGTGTTTGCAACCAACTGCCGAAAGTCCTGATGTGTTCATATGTAATCCAGTCGTCATAGTGCTCCAGGTGTTTCGAGCGCAGAATATTCTTGTGTTCATCGACATACGGGGTCACCAAGGTAGAATTCTGTAGAACTGTGTAGTGTGCTTGAGACCAAGAATGCCCGTCCCTACATATTATTGAGTCCGCTCCTAGCGTGCCTTTTCCAGTCAGTCTCCCCTCATACCGCAATTGAGGGAGACCAATCTTCTTAAGGTCAGCAATGAAGTCAACACAAAACCCAATGGCATCCTCTATTTGATGGCCCATGGAGATGCTTCCTTCTGTCCTAGCGCGGTTACGAACATATTTATTTAAGACTCCCATTAACTTGTCAAAGGGGAACATATTGTGTAGAAATACAAGGCCCAGAACGACAATCTTGTCGACTAGATGAACTAGGGCGTGCGTCATGATATTGAAGAAGGACGGTGTGGGAACACCAGCTCAAAACTAACAAGACATTGCACCAAATCACTCCTTAACCTTGGCAGGATTTCTCGATCGATCACCTTCTGAGAGATTGCACTGAGGAATGCACATAGCTTCACAATGGCTAATCGAACATTTTCCAGTAGAAGCCCCCTCAATGCAACAGGAAGCAGTTGCGTTATAATCACATGGCAGACATGAGACTTTAGGTTTTGGAACTTTTTCTCTGCCATATTTATTATTCCCTTTATATTTGACGAGAAGCCAGACGGGACCTTCATACTGAGCAGGCATTCAAAGAAGATTTCCTTCTCTTCTTTGGTAAGAGCGTAGCTGGCAGGACCTTCATACTGCTCTGGATGCATGCCATCTTTTTCATGCACACGTTGTTGTTCCTCGCGTGCCTCCGGCATATATTTTGTCTTCACATACACTCCCAAGAAGCTTAGCGGGTTCGCGCAAAGATTCTTCGTCACATGCATCATGTCGATTGAAGAGCGGACCTCTAGATATTTGCAATGGGGTAGTTCCCAAAATATAGATTTCTTCTTCCACATGGGTGTGCGTCCTGCATCGTCAGTCAAAACAGATAATCCGCCAGGACCCTTTCCAAAGATTACTTGTAATTCATTGACCATATCAAGTATGTGATCACCCGTACGGAGGGCGGGCTTCTTTCGGTGATCTGCCTCACCTTTGAAATTATTTCCTTTCTTTCGACATTGATGGTTGGTCGGAAGAAATCGACAATGCCCCAGGTACACCTTCTTCCTACATTTGTCCAAATATATACCGTCGGTGTCATCTAAACAATGTGTGCATGCGTGGTATCCCCTGTTTGTCTGTCCTGAAAGGTTACTGAGAGCAGGCCAATCGTTGATGGTTACAAACAGCAACACATGTAGGTCAAATTCCTCCTGTTCGTTCTCATCCCACACACGTACACCTCTTCCATTCCATAGCTGTAAAAGCTCATCAAATAATGGCCTTAGGTATACATCAATGTCATTGCCGGGTTGTCTAGGTCCTTGGATGAGCACTGGCATCATAATGAACTTTCGCTTTATGCACAACCAAGGAGGAAGGTTATACGTACATAGAGTCACATGCCATGTGCTATGCTAGCTGCTCTGATCCCCAAAAGGATTAACGCCATCTACACTTAAACCATACGTTCCTTGGGTGAACTGTAAAGTCGCTCCAATTTCTCTCGATCTTTCTCCACTGCGACCCGTCAACGGGTGCTCTCAACTTCCCGTCTTTCTTACGGTCCTCTTTGTGCCAACGCATCGACTTGGCATGCTCTTTGTTTCTGAACAGGCATTTCAACCGTGGTATTATAGGAGCATACCACATCACTTTGGCAGGAACCCTCTTCCTTGGGCGCTCGCCGTCAACATCACCAGGGTCATCTTGTCTGATCTTATACCGCGATGCACCGCATACTGAGCATGCGTTCAAATCCTCGTACGCACCACGGTAGAGGATGCAGTCATTAGGGCATGCATGTATCTTCTGCACCTCCAATCCTAGAGGGCATACAACCTTATTTGCTGCGTAAGTACTGTCGGTTAATTCGTTATCCTTTGGAAGCTTGTTCTTCAATATTTTCAGTAGCTTCTAAAGTCCTTTGTCAGGTACACCCTTCTCTGCCTTCCACTGCAGCAATTCCAGTGTGGTACCGAGCTTTGTGTTGCCATCTTCGCAATTGGGGTACAACCCTTTTTTGTGATCCTCTAACATGCGATCGAACTTCAACTTCTCCTTTTCACTTTCGCATTGTCTCTTTGCATCAACAATGACCAGGCGAAGATCGTCATCCGGCACATCGTCTGGTTCCTCTTGATCTTCATATTCCCCCATTGCAGCATCACCGTATTCAGGAGGCACATAGTTGTCATCATCCTCTTCTTCTTCGTTGTCTTCCATCATAACCCCTCTTTCTTCGTGCTTGGTCCAAACATTATAGTGTGGCATAAAACCCTTCTCAAGCAGGTGGAAGTGAAGGGTTTTAGAGTTGGAGAAAGCCTTCGTATTCTCACAGACAGTACATGGATAATGCATAAAACCATTATGCTTATTTTCCTCAGCCGCTTCGAGAAAATTATGCATGCCCTTAATATACTCAGAGGTGTGTCGGTCACCGTACATCCATTGCCGGTTCATCTACGTGCGTTATATAATAAAGTGTATTAATAGACAGGACGAGGGCCGACGGAGGCGGATACCAAAACCATCACACTATAATAACAAACAATAATAAAAGTAAGAAAATTATACAAGTATCCATCTAAATAATACAAGTAAGAATTTTTTTTCTTTTAGAAAGAAGATAAGAAGAAGAGGCTAACCACGGTGCTGCCGGCGCGAGATGGGCGCGGGCGATCGACGGCGGTGAGGACGGGGACGGGACAGGACGAACCCTCAAATCTAGACAAATCTTGAGAAAATGGAGTTTGGACAAGGAGCTTCGAGAGGAGAAAGCTTAAGTGTGGCTTGGGCATTTCATCGAACACCTCATGTGCATAGGAGGTGAGCTAGAGAACCACAAAGCTCTCACACGGCCGGCCAAAAAAACGGAGCAGTGCACTGGTCTGGTCGTGGGGGGGGGGGTATATAGACCAACCTTTGGTCCCGGTTTGTGGCTGGAATCGGGACTAAAGAACAATATTTCGTCCCAGTTCCAGCCACAAACCGGGACCAATGGTTGTGGGCCAGGAGCAAGGCCCATTGGTCCTGGTTCGTGGCTGGAACCGAGACCACAAGGGTCAGACGAACCGGGACCAATGGCCCACGAGGCCCCATCGACGCTCTGGCCTCACGAACCGGGACCGATGTCGCCATGGGTCCCGGTTCGTGAGTGAACCGGGATTAATGGCTTTTCAGGCCTGGACCGAAGCCCTGTTTTCTACTAGTGTTACTACACACTGTGAAGGTAGTAACTTAGACTAATAACATATGCATGGAGAGCGACGTTTCAGCTCTCAGGTGCATCTGCACCCGCGCACACTACAAAAATAAAAAAAATACTAGCAAAATTTAAAAAAATTCCAAAGTTTTTTTTGTGTGGCACATATTTTGATGCGTGAGGTCCGCTCAAAATTTCAACTTATTTGGACATCTGAACAGCTCTCAGCAAAAAAGACAAATCGGGTCAAAAAAATTGGTGAACAGTAAACATTTTTTACAGACCCTGATTTGTCTTTTTTGCCGAGAGCTGCCCGAATGTTCAAATAAGTTGAAATTTGAAGAGAACCTCACGCATCAAAATATGTACACCACATTTTTTTTAGAATTTGTTGAATTGTTCTAGTATTTTTTTTCTTCAGCGGGAGCAGATGAGCCTAGGTGCAGAGTTGAGTTTTTCCATATGCATGTGACTATTCTATGTTACTTCCCATTATGGGTAGTCTTATACTCCCTTCGTCACGGATTAGAAGGCATGCTTGGAAATTCTCTGGGACCTAGGTGGTTATTGATTGGCTCTGAGATGAGCTGAAAAATAGTATTTACACTACGCATGCATATAAGAATAGTACAACGGAATACTAATTAGCTACTACGAATAAATGCAATGCGCCCTAAACCTTGTCTATTGTGGAAACGCATGTAAATTTAGCTGTGCCTTCTAAACCATGATGGAAGGAGTAGATGACCTTATTTATTGTCATTCAAGACACATAATAGTATAATAATAATTGTGATACTGCATCATAATATCATACTCAATCCTTCATTTCTTCATTTAATTATATGCAACCACATCAAAATTGTCTAGTTGACATGCATGATACAAAACAATGATACTCCTATTATGGGCAGCCTTAGTGTGCTTTTGGATAATTCTTATGTTTTCTAGGGTAGAAAATGGCGGGAAACAATGGAGAAATAAAGGACGGAAATAGATGGGAAATGAAAGGGAGTGGACAAAGTTGCGGGAGAGAAAGACGAAGAATAGTGGCACAAAGGAAATGGTGAGAAAGAGAAGGGAGACAAATGTAGGTAAAGAAATAAAATAGAAGAGAAGGAAAGAAAATACTTGTTTTCCAGAGTGTCCATTCATTCATCAGTGATTTTACCGTAATGAGCGCCAAGCTTTTGCCGAGTGTATTTACGCACATAGAATTTTCAGCGGCGAAGGTATGCGATAAAACAGTTGGAGCGCATGAGTTACACATGTTGACACATCGAGGTTCCATAAGGAAAACTAATACTCCCTTCGTAACTTAATGTAAAATGTTTTTTAACATTAGTATCTTACATAAATCCCCATCCTAAGAACATGGAAATTTAAGCAAAGCCTCTTGTTACTCACACGAGAACAAATACATTATGTTATCATGCACTAGTGCAACACGTACTAGCAGTGCATCAAATACAATTTGTTGAAACATCCAGCGGTCCACATATGGATCTCTGAATTATTCGAAGTACAATATAACACCACACCTTACATCACTGTTAAATTTATTATTGTCCACACACACACACACACTATAACATCACTGTTAAATGTTGATTAGATGTTGCCGCCGTTGTAGAGTTCGCGGCCGTATCCGGTCTGCTTGTCGTAGTACCTGTCCCAGAGCATGATCCCTCCGTAGTTTGCCGCCTTCTTCACGCTTGGCATGAGGTCGTAGTTCATCGACATGAGGCCAACCTTGTCATTCCTCCCCGGCACGTTGGCCGCCGGCAGCCCGATGTACACCTTGCTCCGGGGGTACCTCGCCGTCCACTTGTTCCACTGCGCCATCACCCCGTCTTTGTGCACGCGGTTGTAGGAGCACCGGTCATCGCCGTAGAACCTGACGTGAATCCGCTCGAACAGCCCCGTGTCCAGCGCCCTCTGGACGTGCCAGTCCGGGTACACGCACCGCGGGGTCGCCGTCAGCCGCACCCCGGGCGCGCCGCGGTAGTACCGGTTGTATCCGGACAGACGCCTGGCGAGCTCGTCGTAGTGGTCCGGCGCGCCCTGGTCGATGAAGAAGTCGATGCCGTCGACCATGGCGTCGCCGAACGGGCGGAAGACGCCGGGGCGGCCGCCGCCGAGGTGCGCGTTCCAGAGGTTGTCGGCGACGTCGGCCGCGGACTGGGAGGACGGCAGGGAGTACTGGGTGCCGCCACCGCCGATGGAGAGGAGGACGACGATGCCCTTGGACCGGCAGTGCTTGATGTCGGCGCCGATGGCGTAGAGCGGGTGGCCGGAGAGGTCACCCCAGTACTTGCCGTGGCCGAAGACGCTGTAGAAGGAGATGATGACGGTGTTGTAGATGCCGGTGTCGCAGGCCTCCCTGAGGGAGCCCTCGTCCTTGTTGCGGCCCCAGAAGACCGTCAGGCCGTGATCGCCGGCGGTTGCCGTGGTGGCGGCGGCAAGGAAGGAGAGGGCGAGAAGAGCTCCTGCTACCACACATGAAGGGCGTCGGAACGTCATCGTTTCCGTTTCTTCTTCTTTTTCTTCTTCTTCTTGTTACAGTGATTGTTGGTTGATGTGAAGGATGTTGATCTTGGCAAGTCTATATATACAGCGTGGTGCAGTACGTAACAAGCAAGGAAAGGCATTCAGAAGGTTGTTTCCTTTTGCAAGTCATTTCTTGTGTGCCGATCGACCATGGCTGCACAATTTCGATCGGCCGCGGCGCCAACTGGATAGGGTCAAATGAGATGGACGACTACAAGTCAAGCATAGGAGACGTAGATGCTCTGGGCGCACATGGTCATTTGCTAGACGTACTTGTATTTGCATGCTACCAGGGCCCGCCGAGAACCTCATGCGCCCACGTGTACTTGACTTGGCGCATACGATCGAGACAGTCTTTTACTCCTTTGTATGTACAAATATTTGTGGTTTTTCCAACTATAAGTATTTAGGTACAGATAAAGTTAGTATGGAGTAGTTAACTGTTGATGACATATGATAGTGCCAATACCAGTGTGATAGAGGTCCATGTGCTGATATAGTTTCACTTTCACACCAACAATGTCAACAACCCACAAGAGAAATGCAGCGCCACTGCAGTCCATAGATGTGGAAAACCGTAAATCAAATCAGACTTGAGAGCACTGTTAGGAATAAGTTGTGGTCTATCCTTATTCCTCCGCGCTTTTTTCGTGGTGCCGTTCATAATCGCATATATGAGGCTAGGAATAGGAATCTTTTTATACTGTCTTTCCAAAGAGTCCATCTCCTATACAGATATAAGATTCCTAATATTTTTTACTAGTTTTCAGGATAGAATCCAGAGTAAATTACCAACCACGATCATATGTGTCTGTTAACGGATTCTACCCCGTTATGTCCTTGGAGCACACGCTTGTGAGCAACACGCCATAATAGAGTGTAAATTCCTTTAATTATGTAGATCAACATTAGAGTTGTAAACCAACTATACGATCTAGCTCCTTCCGATTATTACTGTACCCGGGTAATCTTTCCAATATAAATAGTATATTGTATTCCACTGATAATCGACCAGCTTTTTTAAGCATATAACTTAAGTACATTCCAACAAGTGATAATTCCATGATAAATCATGTAAAGTAATTCCATGTATAAATACATATATAATACCATAATGAGGTATTCTAGACATTACCAATTCCTGTTAACTTGAATATAGTTGCAGGACACATAATTCCAACGAGCACTTCTAGCCGACCCCTTAAATCGTCCCGACCAGCAAAATAACCATCAGTTTATGATTTTTGGCAAAAAAGTGACTCGAATAAAAACCTTAAAAGTGTCAGACCCGTATTTTTTTTGAGGGCTTGGTAAAATTCTCCTTCCGACCCACGAAAACACAAGCCCCCCTCCCCCCCTCCACGACCCATCGGTGCCTTGTATCCCGCGGAAGCGGTCTGCGAGAGGGACATTTCATCTCGTGCGCTCCCCGCATCCCCTCCGCAGTCACCCGCCATCGTCGCCGCCTGCGATTCCGGCCAGCAGAATCACGCCGCCCCGCCCTAGATCCGACGAGCCAAGCCAACGCGGCGTCGCCGCTGCCCCGGATCGACCACCTCTAGCCGCCGGCCGCCCTGGACGCCCACCCCTCCCAGATTCGCCGAACCGCCACCGTCGCCGCTGCCCCGGTGAGCCCCTTTTCCTTCCCCTTGAGCCCAATGGTCGCCGAAATTTCGTTGACGCGAGCTTCGATGCGTTTTTAGATGGATTTGAGCACGTGCAAACAATTTTTTCCTGAGGATTCGTCAACAGATGGCCGTGGTGGTCCTAGCCATGAAAGAGCAGGAGAATCGAAGCCACAAAAGATGACGAGGTTCCACCATAGGCCGTCTTTGCATCCCTCGCAACCGCCATCTCGGAAGTCTGATGTTGACGCAAGACTACTTCGCGGACAATCCGATCTATCCGCCGCACCTCTTCTGGAGAATGTATTGAATGCGTCGATCACTCTTCATAAAAAATTGTGCAAGCTTGCGAGGCCAATTGTCATTTCTTTACTCAAAGGAGAAACGTCGCAGTCTTGTTGGGTTTTAGCACCTATCAAAAAATCTCTATGGCTATGCGTGTGATTGCATATGGTATTCTCGGTGATTATGTCGACGAGTATCTTCGTATTGGTGTGAAGATACTACAATTGAGTCGGTGCATAGGTTTGCCAAAGTGATGATCCGCGTCTTTGGTCCTGCCTACCTTCGTGCACCCAACAAGGAAGACACAATAAAGTTGATGACAGCAAATGAGAAGCGAGGTTGGGTCCGACATTCTTGGAAGCATTGATTGTATGCATTGGACTTGGCAAAACTGCCCGAAGTTGTGGCATGGGCAATTTGGTGGCACGTCTCGTAAGGCAGCAATTGTGCTAGTGGTTGTAGCATCCGAGGATTTATGGATTTGGCATTATTTTTTTTGGTATCCCGGGTACTCTCAATGATATCAATGCTCCTGCTTGCAATTTCACAGTGAATGGGCATGAGTACACAAAGAGGTACAATCTTGCAGATGATATTTACGCCTCTTGGTGTACATTAGTGAAGAGTATCAAAAAGCACAAAACCAAAAAGCATATTGAATTGGCAAAGGTTCAAGAGGCTGCCCGAAAAGATACAGAAAGAGCCTTCGGGCTTTTGCAAGCTAGATTTGACATTGTCGTGGTCCTACTCGTTTTTGGAACAAGAAAACCCTGAGCAATACCATGACATGATGTGTCATTCTTCACATCATGATTATCAATGATGGGAGGGACTTGAACTTGAAGTTCTTCTATGACAATGTCGATAGATGTGTGAAGCCAGTTAGAGACCCTGGCCATATACAAGCATTTCTTCAGACATACCGGCAGATTAAAGATGCAGACACCCACCATCAGCTTCAATAGGATCTCATTGAGCACCATTGGCAGAGGCATGACCAAAGGAATTGAGCACCATTTGCCAAAGGCACCGGCCAATTTTACATTCATTTCATTTAATTCATGTGTGATCGATATCATTGTTGTATCCAGAACAATTGTTGTAACGAATTATTAGTTTTATTTGGTGACTTGAATAATCATTATAATTTGGATTCATAATATTCACATTTTATGCTATTTGAGATATGTGTAATTTTGAAATATGTGTGAAATTCTGAAAACCACTAGAATATTTTGTTTTACGGTTCCGCTATGCGCGTTCTGTTCGGCTGCAGCCCATGCAAACCCGCAAAACGCATTTTCTGCGAAGTGTAAACACGCGATACGGGTCGGAGATTTAGGGGTCCGCTAGAGTTGCTCTGAGTTTCTAGTGGAACCCGCCAGCCAACTTTTGTATATTTTTTTAACTCTGATAGGTGTCACAAGTGTGCCACGAAGCAATTTCGCCCTGATGTTTTTTGATGGCAAGATTAGTTATTCGAGGATGTCAACTTTATTGTGGAATATGACAATTTTCAGTTTTTTAGAGTTTTTTTCCCGATGACAATTTTAGTTGTAAAAATGTTAGGGCGGTGTTACTTGGTGCCCCACTTATCATTTAGATCTTGTTTAGCTTTTGCTTGGACCGATTCATAAAACTTATATTTTATTTCCTTATTATCTTATAAAAATTGCTTTTATATCATGATCCATTCTTACTTGCCTCTTTCATTTCGATATCTTTGTCTAGTTTCTCAATAAAGTCAAAATATCCGCTAATAAGGAATTTCACCTTTTCTTTACAATAGAAACATAGAAGGAAGTCATACATGAAACAACTAATGCAATTTCTGTTCTATCTGAATTTTCATATCATAGTTGACATCATCAACCCTGCCAAACTTGTCTCTATAGATGACCTTGATTAAACATCAGCAACGCGCTCCACAACAGCGTACATGCCTGACTTGTCATCACTATAGAAACTTGACATATCGTAGATGGTGTCGTCAACACTCACATGCTTATGCTGGCAGATATCTGATCGCTCTCTCGGGGGGCTCTCCACAGTAGTGTCTATGCATATATCTCACTTGTAGTCGTTATCGGAACTCCATGCGACGAACCACGCTTTGAAGGTGTCTAGTCGAATATCAATATCGATTTATCCTAAGAAGTATCCAACGCAGTAAAGAGATTTATCCTAAGACCTGCAGACGTTCAGAGAATGTGTAAATAAATCCAGCAATATGTGCCTCCACTGGCACTACCATTACCGTTGAACGAGTCAAACCAGGAAACAGCTTAGATACGTCATCGAACTCCAGATCTGACTGATTAAGGAAACCATACATGGCATCCACGGACCACAGACCAACACACGATCCACCATCTTTTAGATGCCACCGATGCAGACCACAATCTGCATCTAATCCTGGACTATCTCTCAAGCTCCACACTGACGCTGGAGCAGACATTGCCGGAAAGACGAAGCCAGAGAGATAGGTCCACCACAAGGATGTCGTCACCGCCACACCATTCTTGCTTGAATAGTCTGATTTATGAATCCATCTCCAACCATAGGACCGATCGCCTCGTCGGGATGGGATCTGAAGAATCTATATTCAACGTTGTCATCACTGCCGCCAAAGACAAGAGCCAAAATCAAAGCTGCCGATGGCTAAAATGATCCGCACGCATGAATCCGACGACTCTCCTCGCCACTAATGAGGGGAGCCACCGGAGGATGGCCACGGAAGGAAGCGCTCCTAGAGGCGGCGGCAAGATCGCTTTCTTTCTTCAAGTGGAACAAAGAAACGATACAGAAAGTAGCGTCTCTCAGAGCATATATAGCCGGACGCCTTATACCCGCCTCAAACGCCCGGGCAGGCCGCCCGGTCACACAAAATCGACCCAGCCGAACCCCTCAAACGGTCTCAAATGCCCGGGCTGACCTGCACCCCTCATATCCAGCCGAAACATGGGACGGATATGGAAAGCAAGTACGCGTGGCCCGCACTGGCCCATGCTAGCTTGCATCGACCCAACATATATTCGTCCCCATCCGCTCGTCGGAATAAACCCTACCCACTTCACTCCAGTCCCATCAGCCATCCAATCTCACCATCGACGATCTCCAGCATGGCGAGCAGCGGATCCGAGTCCTTCACCTCTAGATCCGTTGACCACAAGCTCATCTCACGCGGCCCCGGGGAGGAGATGGCTATCCGCCTTGCGCTCCGCGGTGCCCGGGAGGCGGTTGCCCTTCGACAGCACTCCGACTCACAGAGTTGGGAATCCATTGCACCGACACAGCCGGTGCCTGGATCCGGCGTCGCTGCCTCACCGGTGGCGGTGCGGTTCGTTTGGCGTCCGAATGCCATGGCAGACGTGCAACCCCTCCATTCGTGCACCAGGGACGCACCTTGGGCGTCCTCAAACGCTAACATGGCGCGGTGTGCCCACCGTGTGAGGCGGCGGGAGCGGGAGGCGGCGGAGGCCCTAGCAACGGTGCGGAGTCGCACTCTCCGGCACCGCGTATAATGCACGGGTGCGGGCGCCGCAACTGCGTCGTGGTCGACATCGTGTCCTTTCAGGAAGGATCCGTCATTGACCAGACGTCCACCGACACAATCCGGGTCACGAGTTTCGATGAGGAAGAGTAGGGCATGAGAGACGGCAGGAGCTCGACTCCCGTGAGCCGTCTAGTGTTCCATGTCCTATTCTACCTCGCCGGTGACGGATCAAAACTACGAGAGGCGCAACCTACCGTTGGACATGGACACGGCGGAGCTTAATGAGCTTCGTTTGTATTAGGTTTACATTGCATGTAATAATATGGATTTGAGGTGTCCGATTATAGAATTCATTATTTAAGGTCTGACCGGTCAGTATCCGCAGATGCGTCCGTCCACGAATACTTAAGGGGCCGGATTTGCGAGTTGCAGCCGTGGATGCTCTGACTACGGGAGTCCTTTCGGTTTTTGACATCTATGTACTGCACGTACACTTGTGCGCCTGAGGTTCTCGGCCGGCCCTATAGGATGCAAATACGAGTAGACGGCTAGCAAATGACCATGTGCGCCCAGAGCATCTGCTTTCCTACGCTGGACTTGTGGTCGATGGTCCATCTGATTTGACCCCATCCCCATCCAGTTGGCGCCGCGGCCAATCGAAAGTGTGCAGGCACACAAGAAATGACCTGCAAAAGGCACCACGACAGTCGACATGTACGTACAGTAGTACCTTTCTGAATGCCTTTCCTTTCCTTGACATGTACTGCACGCACGCTGTATATATAGACTTGGCCATGATCAGCATTCCTCACATCAACCAACAATCACTGCAACTAACTAGCAAGAACAAGAAGAAGAAGCGGAAACGATGGCGTTCCGACGCCGTTCATGTGCGGTAGCAGGAGCTCTTCTCGCCCTCTCCTTCCTCGCCGCCACGGCAGCCGCCGGTGACCACGGCCTCACGGTCTTCTGGGGCCGGAACAAGGACGAGGGCTCCCTCAGGGAGGCCTGCGACACCGGCATCTACAACACCGTCATCATCTCCTTCTACAGCGTCTTCGGCCACGGCAAGTACTGGGGCGACCTCTCCGGCCACCCGCTCTACGCCATCGGCGCCGACATCAAGCACTGCCGGGCCAAGGGCATCGTCGTCCTCCTCTCCATCGGCGGCGGCGGCACCCAGTACTCCCTGCCGACCTCACAATCCGCGGCCGACGTCGCCGACAACCTGTGGAACGCGCACCTCGGCGGCCGCCGCCCCGGCGTGTTCCGCCCGTTCGGCGACGCCGTGGTCGACGGCATCGACTTCTTCATCGACCAGGGCGCGCCGGACCACTACGACGAGCTCGCCAGGCGTCTGTCCGGCTACAACCGGTACTACCGCGGCGCGCCCGGGGTGCGGCTGACGGCGACGCCGCGGTGCGTGTACCCGGACTGGCACGTCCAGAGGGCGCTGGACACGGGGCTGTTCGAGCGGATCCACGTCAGGTTCTATGGCGATGACCGGTGCTCCTACAACCGCGTGTACAAAGACGGGGTGATGGCGCAGTGGAACAAATGGACGGCGAGGTACCCCCGGAGCAAGGTGTACATCGGGCTGCCGGCGGCAAACGCGCCGGGGAGGAACGACAAGGTCGGCCTTGGGTCCATGCAATACGACCTCATGCCCAACGTAAAGCAGGCGGCAAACTATGGCGGGATCATGCTCTGGGACAGGTTCTACGACAAGCAGACCGGATACGGCCGCGACCTCTACGACGCCGGCATCTTCTAATCAACGTACATGCATGCATGCATGCATTATAGTGTGTGGAGACAATAATAAATTTAACAGTGATGTAACGTGTGGTATTATGTCCTTATATTGTACTTCGAATAAATCAGAGATCCATATATATATGGACCACTGGATGTTTCAACATTTTGTATCTCATGCACTGCTTGTACGTGTTGCACTAGTGCAAGATATATACCTTAATGTATTTGTTCTCATTTAATTAAACAATAATAATAGCGATTTATGGCGGTTGGGGTTTCTGCTATATTCTCGACTTGGTGAAAACTAAGAAACAGAGTAGTACTTCCTCCGTCTCAAAATAAGTGTCTTAACCTTAATATAATTTTGTTCTAAAGCTAGTATAAAATTAAGACAGTTATTTTGGGACAGACGAAGTATTTGATAATAACAGGTTGTGGTCCCTGTGGTTCAGTTATAACATGATCTTAAAATGGTTAGATGAATGGAATATTTTGCAGATAAATCAAAAAAGAATAAAGCGAATGACGGCTGGCCTAAGACAAGTTGAAGTTGCGGATGAGGCTTTCAGGGCGGCACACCGATGGAGAATTGGGGCTGCAAGAATTGAAGGCCGAAGCTCTTCCTTCTCTCGAAACATGTACCGCTAAAAAAAGATTTCATTATTTTGCTCCTTTGTTCGCGCGTTGTCCTTGTTTTTCTTCGAGACTATCTAGTTGATGTAAGACTATGTACTTTGTTCCTAAAAAAACGACTGTACTTTCGGTGGCATTTGTTTTTGTGCCGCTGGTAAGGTAGCTTTTCGGTTCGCCTTCAACGATTGTGTTGTAGGTTAGAGCATTTACAGCCGGACTTGTAAATTCGGCCCTTCAAACGCCCGTGAATGTGTCCGGTCACGTTCGCGGGCGCATGCGGACGGGTTCTAATATTTCGTTTTGTGCATCCACGTATTTCAAATCCGGACTCTTAAATCCATGCAAATACATGCACGTCAATCATGTTACACGTAAAATAAGTAGCGTTTGTATCAAGCGTATATAGCGTTTACATAAAATTTATTTGAAGTACTAAACTCAAACATTGCCTCCTTGGTTGCCATTGTGAATCCACATGTGCTCCACGAGATCATTGAGTAGCTGCGTGTGCACGGTGATTTCGAAGATTTTGATGCATCTGCAGAAAATGCTGAAGCTGGGCCACATCTTGATCCTCCGGGATTTCAACTTGTTCTCCGCGAGCTTCGAAATCATTGGTTTGGGCTACACCTTCACCCTCATCCTTGACAATCATATTGTGCAGAATAACACAATATGTCATCAGCTGCCACAAAGTTTCTAATTCCCACATAATTGCAGCGCTCCGCAAAATTCCCCAATGAGCCTGAAGCACATCAAATGCCCTCTCCACTTCCTTCCTAGCCGCTTCTTGCATTTTTGCAAAGTGGATCTGTTTGTTGCCATGCGGTTCGGATATGGTCTTCACAAACGCGGCCCACTGAGGATAGATACCATCGGCAAGATAGTATCCCATGTTGTAGTCTCGGCTATTGACGGTGTAGTTGCATGGTGGTGGCTCCCCATTGCAATGCCGGTTGAACACCGGAGATCGTTGGAGCACGTTGATGTTGTTGTGAGAACCGGACATTCCAAAGAAAGCATGCCAAATCCGTAAGTCACGTGATGTCACTGCTTCTAGAATGATGGTGGTCTCTTTTGTGTGACATTGATACATTCCCCGCAGACCTTTGGGGCAGTTTTTCCATTGCCAATGCATGCAATCAATTGATCCAAGCATTCCTGGAAACCCCCTTGCCTCTCAAATAGCCAACAACTTCTCTGTGTCCTGCACATTTGGTTCTCTGAGATATTTCGGTCCAAACACCTCAACCACGGCGCAGGCAAATTTGACAGTAGTCTTCAGGCACGTGCTCTCCCCCATCCTGACCATCTTACCAACGATGTCTGCAGCAGTACCAAGTGCAAGTATCCTCATTCCAGCTGTGCACTTCTGCTTGGCAGAGAAAGATTGTTGCCCGCAGCAATCCCTCTTCAGCTTGAAGTACTCCTCGTGTGACTCCACTCCATCCACAATGCGCAAAAACAATGGTTTCCTCATGCGAAAACAGCGACGAAACCATGGATCATCCGGGAAAGTAGGTGTGGGAGCAAAGTAGTCCTTGTGCAGTAGCTTTGCTCCGGACACCCTGTCCCGGTTGATCACTCTTCTCCCTTCGGTTGAGCCCTTGAAGTTGAGAATATGCTCCACTTGCCAGTCCATTTCCTCTTGCATGCTCATGCGCATGAGCATGTCCACTTCTTCTTTCGAATTCGAGGAATGGAAGAACTGTTGTTCAATCGTTTGGTCAAGCTTAGTCGGTCCATACTCCTCATCCGACAAAGCATCCGAATCCATCGCTTATCTAACAAAATCAAAATAATTTCGATCGGTCAATGTGTCGAACACATCAAGCGCAAGGCGGAGGCTGAGTTTTGACGGACGTACTACGGTGCCGTCCGGGCCAGCGACGATGTCCCCCGTGGTGAGGATGGGCGCGCTCTTCTGGAGATGACGGCATAAAGGCTAGGAACGGCTGAGCTCGAGACGTACGGCGCGGCGGCGGAGTGCGAGACGGACGAGGAGGAGGAGGAAGAAGAAAAGATATATCAAATGGAACCTACTACTCTTGGGGGGATTTGGTGCAATTTGGGGTGGGGACGGGCTGTCAGGTCCGTCGTGGCGGGCTTGCCCGGGCTGTTGGGGAACGTTGCATGGGAAACAAAAAATTTCCTATGCTTTACAAAGAGCTATCCATGGTGATGAGCATCTACGAGAGGGGAGAGTGGATCTAAATACCCTTGTAGATCGCTAAGCGGGAAGCGTTAAGAAACGCGGTTAATGTAGTCGAACGTCTTCGTGATCCAAATCGCCGAGCATCCCGCGATCCAATCACGATCCGTCCCGATCTAGCGCTGAATGGACGGCACCTCCGCGTTCAGCACACGTACAGCTTGTGACGATCTCCGCCTTCTTGATCCAGCAAGAGGGAGCGGAGAGGTAGATGAGTTCTCCGGCAGCACGACGGCGTTGCGGCGATGGTGCTGGAGTTATTCCAGCAGGGCTTCGCCTAAGCACCGCTGAAAACCGATCTAGAGGAGAAACTGCGGTCTAGAGGAGAGGTAGCACGTGGATGTTTTTCTGTGTTCAAAAAACCCTCAAACCTTTAATAATATATATAGGAGGAGGAGGGGAGGAGGAGGCTTGGCCCTCAAGGGGCCAACCCCTAGCTTCAGCCGAAGTGGGAGGGAGAAGTCCTCCTCCTCCACTCCAAGTAGGATTAGGACTCCTTCCTTATTTCCCACTTTTGTGTTCTTTCCACCTTGGGTTTTCTTCCCTAGATGCATGGGCTTCATGTGGGCCTTCGGCCAGCCCACTAAGGGCTGGTATTCCTTCTCCCACAGCCCATGTAGCCTCTTGGGTCGAAATACCCCTCCCGATGGTCCCCCGGTACCCTTGCGGCACTCCCGATACACTACCGATGAGCCCGAAACTTTTTTGGTGACCAAAACAGGACTTACTATATATCAATCTTTACCTCCAGACCATTTCGAAGCTCCTCGTGACGTCCGGATCTCATACGGGACTCCAAACAACCTCCGGTCACCACCATACATAACTCTATACTACTGAAACATCACCAAACCTTAAGTGTGCAGACCCTGCGGGTTCGAGAACTATGTAGACATGACCGAGACACCTCTATGGTGAATAACCAATAGTGGGACCTGGATGCCCATATTGATTCCTACATATTCTATGAAGATCATTATCGGTCAAACCTCTATGTCAAGGATTCAGTTAATCCCGTATGATGTTTCCTTTGTTCTTCGGTATGTTATTTACCCGAGATTCGATCGTCGGTATCTCCATACCTAGTTCAATCTCATTACCGGCAAGTCTCTTTACTCGTTTCCGTAATACAAGATCCCGTGGTTAACACATAGTAACATTGCTTGCAAGGATTATTGTGATGTTGTATTACCGAGTGGGCCCTAAGATACCTCTCCGTCACACGGAGTAACAAATGCTAGTCTTGATTCATGCCAACTCAACGGACACCCTCGGAGATACCTGTAGAGGACCTTTATAGTCACCCAGTTACGTTGCGATGTTTGATACACACAAGGCACTCCTCCGATGTCCGTGAGTTGCATGATCTCATGGTCATAGGAACATATACTTGACATGCAGAAAACTGTAGCAATAAACTGACACGATCATATGCTACGTTTATAGTTTGGGTCTTGTCCATCCCATAATTCTCCTAATGATGTGATCCCGTTATCAAATGACATCTCATGTCAATGGCTAGGAAACCTTTACCATCTTTGATCACCGAGCTAGTCTACTAGAGGCACACTAGGGACAAAGTGTTGTCTATATATCCACACATGCAATGTGTTTCCAATCAATACAATTATAGCATGGACAATAAACAATTATCATGAACAAGGAAATATAATAATAAACACTTTATTTATTGCCTCTAGGGCATATTTCCAACAGTCTCTCACTTGCACTAGACTCAATAATCTAGTTCACATCACTATGTGATTTACATTGTAATGAATCGAACACCCATGCAGTTCTGGTGTCGATCATGTTTAGCCCTTGGAAGAGGTTTAGTCAACGGGTCCGCAACATTCAGATCTGTGTGCACCTTTCCAATATTTATGTCCTTCTCCTCGATGTAATCGCGGATGGAATTTAAGCGTCGCTTTATGTGTCTGGTCCTCTTGTGAAACCTTGGTTCCTTGGCCAGAGCAATGGCACCAGTGTTGTCACAGAATAGAGTCATTGGATTCAGTGCTCCGCTTCACATGTAGAATCGGGTACCATGCTTTGCTTGGAACTGCACCAGCTTACCGCTCCCCCATTGAGAATAAATACGTATCCGTTTTGCGACTTAGAGTCATCCGGATTAGTGTCAAAGCTTGCATTGACGTAACCCTTTATGACGAGCTCTTGATCACCTCCATAAACGAGAAACATTTCCTTAGTCCTTTTCAGGTACTTAAGGATATTCTTGACCGCCGTCCAGTGCTCCATTCCGGGATCACTTTGGAACCTTCCGGCCATACTTATCGCAAGGCTGACACCGGGTCTTGTGCACAGCATTGCATACATGATAGAGCCTATGGCTGAAGCATAGGGGATGACACTCATCTCCTCTCTATCTTCCGCAGTCACTGGGCATTGAGTCTTACTCAACTTCCCACCTTGTAACACAGGCAAGAATCTCTTCTTGAACTGATCCATTTTTAACTTCTTCAAAACTTTATCAAGGTATGTGCTTTGTGAACGTGCTATCAAGCGTCTCGATCTATCTCTATAGATCATAATGCCTAATATGAAAGTAGCTTCTCCCAGGTCCTTCATTGAAAAACTCTTGTTCAAATATTCCTTCACGCTTTCCAGCATTTCTATATTGTTTCCAGTCAGCAATATATCATCAACATATAATATTAGAAACGCTATAGAGCTCCCACTCACTTTCTTGTAAATACAAGCTTCTCCATAAACTTGTATAAACCCAAACGCTTTGATCACCTCATCAAAGCACTTATTCCAACTCCGAGATGCTTGCACCAGTCCATAAATGGATCACTGGAGTTTGCAAACTTTTTCAGCATTCTCTGGATCGACAAAACCTTCCGGTTGCGTCATATACAACTCATCCTCAAGGAAACCGTTAAGGAACGCTGTTTTGACATCCATCTGCCAAATTTCATAGTCGAAATATGCAGCTATTGCTAACATGATTCTGACGGACTTAAGCATCACTACGGGTGAGAAGGTCTCATCATAGTCAATTCCTTGAACTTGTGAAAAACCCATTGCCACAAGTCGAGCTTTATAGACGGTGATATTACCGTTCGCGTCCGTCTTCTTCTTAAAGATCCATTTGTTCTGAATGGCCTTTCGCCCTTCAGGTAATACTTCTAAAGTCCATACTTTGTTTTCATACATGGATCCCATCTCGGATTTCATGGCCTCTAACCATTTCTCGGAATCCGGGCCCATCATCGCTCCTCCATAGCTCATAGGTTCATTGTTGTCCAACTTCATGACCTCCAAGAGAGGGTTGTCGTACCACTCAGGAGCAGTACGCGCCCTTGTCGACCTACGAGGTTCAATAGTAACTTGATCCGAAGCTTCATGATCATCATCATTAACTTCCTCTTCAATTGTCGTAGGCTCCACAGAAACATCTTTCTGCGCTCCGGTACTCTCTGGTTGAAGTAAAGGTTCAATAACCTCATCAAGCTCTATTTTCCTCCCACTCAATTCTTTCGAGAGAAACTCTTTCTAAAGAAATGTTCCGTTCTTAGCGACAAACACTTTGCCTTCGGATCTGAGATAGAAGGCATACCCAATTATCTCTTTTGGGTATCCTATGAAGATGCATTTCTCCGCTTTGGGTTCCAGCTTTTTAGGCTGAAGCTTTTTGACATAAGCATCACATCCCCAAACTTTAAGAAACAATAACTTTGGCTTCTTGCCAAACCATAGTTCATATGGCATCGTCTCAACGGATTTCGATGGTGCGCTATTTAAAGTGAATGTAGCTGCCTCTAATGCATAACCCCAAAACGATAGTGGCAAATCGGCAAGAGACATCGTAGAACGCACCATATCTAATAAGGTTCGATTAGGATGTTCGAACACACCATTACGCTGTGGTGTTCCAGGCGGTGTCGATTGTGAAACAATTCCACATTGTCTTAAGTGACTGCCAAACTCATAACTCAGATATTGTCCCCCTCGATCGGATCTTAGGAATTTAATCTTCTTGGTACGACAATCCTCAACTTCACTCTGAAATTGCTTGAACTTTTCAAACATTTCAGACTTGTGTTTCATTAAGTAAATATACCCATACCTACTTAAGTCATCAGTGAAGGTGAAAAAATAACGATATCCACCGCGCGCCGTAACATTTATTGGACTGCACACATCAGTATGTATGATTTCCAACAAGTCACTTGCTCGTTCCATTGTTCCAGAGAACGGTGTTTTAGTCATCTTGCCCATGAGGCATGGTTCACATGTGTCAAGTCATTCAAAATCAAGTGACTCCAAAAGTCCGTCTGCATGGAGCTTCTTCATGTGATTTACACCAATATGGCCTAAACGGCAGTGCCACAAGAAAGTGGTACTATCACTATCAACTCTACATATTTTGGCATCAATGTTATGAACATGTGTATCATCACTATCAAGATTCAATATGAATAAACCCCTCACATTGGGTGAATGACCATAAAAGAGATTACTCATATAAATAGAACAACCATTATTCTTTGATTTAAATGAGTAACCGTCTCGCAACAAACAAGATCCAGATATAATGTTCATGCTTAACGCAGACACTAAATAACAATGATTCAGGTTCATCACTAATCCCGATGGTAATCGAAGAGAGAGCGTGCCGACGGCGATCACATCAACCTTGGAACCATTTCCGACGTGCATCATCACTTCGTCCTTCGCCAGCCTCCGTCTATTCCGTAGTTCCTGTTTTGAGTTGCAAATGTGAGCAACCGAACCGGTATCAAATACCCAAGCACTAAAACGAGAGATAGTAAGGTACACATCAAAACATGTATATCATATATACCTTGTTTGTTGTTGGCCGCCTTCTTGTCAGCCAGATACTTGGGGCAGTTCCGCTTCCAGTGACTAGTTCCCTTGCAATGAAAGCACTCAGTTTCTCGCTTGGGTCCAGCCTTGGGTTTCTTCATGGGAGGAGCAACTGCTTTGCCACCCTTCTTAAAGTTACCCTTCTTGACCTTGCCATTCTTCTTGAAACTAGTGGTTTTATTGACCATCAACACTTGATGTTCTTTCTGGATTTCAGACTCAGTGACTTTTAGCATCGCAAACAGTTCTGCGACTGAATTGTTCATCCCGTGCATGTTATAGTTCAGCACGAAGCTCTTGTAGCTTGGTGGCAATGATTTAAGAACTTTGTTACTGATCGCCTCTGGCGGAGGGGCCATCCCTAACTCTTCTAGATGAGTCGAATACCCAGACATTCTAAGTATATGTTCACTGATAGAGCGTTCTCCTCCATTTTGCAACCATAGAACTTATCAGAGGTCTCATACCTCTCGATCCGGGCATTCTTCTTAAAGATAAACTCCAACTCCTTGAACATCTCATATGCTCCATGAGATTCAGAATGTCTTTGAAGTCCCGGTTCTAAGCCATACAATATTGCACACTAAAGAATGGAGTAATCTCCAGAATGTGCCTCCCAAGCGTTAACGTCTTCGGATGACATGTCTGCGGGTTGGTTACCAAGCGGTGCATCAAGGACATATGCCTTCTGGGAAACCATGAGGATAATCCTTAGATTACGGGCGCAGTCCACAAAGTTACTTCCTTCATCTTTCAACTTAGCTTTCTCTAGGAACGCATTAAAATTCAGAGGTGCTACTGTGCGAGCCATTGATCTACAATATAAATAAGCAAAGGTTACTAAGACTATTTTTCAAGATAATGAGTTTAGTTAATAAAATTACTAAAGCTCCCACTCAAATTGACATCCCTCAGGTCATCTGAGTGATACATGATCCAAATTCACCAACTCAAGTCCGATCATCACGTGAGTTGAGGTGGTTTCAATGGTGAATATCATCATGTTGATCATATCTACTATATGTCTCATGTTCGACCTTCGGTCTCTTGTGTTCCGAGCCATGTCTGTACATGCTAGGCTCGTCAAGTTTAACCCGAGTGTTCTGCACGTGCAACATTGGCTTGCACTCGTTGTATGTGAACGTAGAGTCTATCACACCCGATCATCACGTGGTGTCTCGACAAGAAAAACTTTCGCAACGGTGCACACTCGGGGAGAACACAATTTTACCTTGAAATTTAAGTGAGGGATCACCTTATAATGCTACCGTCGTCCTAAGCAAAACAAGGTGCATAAAAGGATTAACATCACATGCAAATCATGTTGGAAATATGCCCTAGAGGCAATAATAAAATGGTTATTATTGTATTTCCTTGTTCATGATAATTGTCTATTGTTCATGCTATAATTGTGTTAACCGGAAACCATAATACATGTGTGAATACATAGACCACAACATGTCCCTAGTGAGCCTCTAGTTGACTAGCTCGTTGATCAATAGATGGTCACGGTTTCATGACCATGGATATTGGATGTCATTGATAACGGGATCACATCATTAGGAGAATGATGTGATGGACAAGACCCAATCCTAAGCATAGCACAAGATCGTGTAGTTCGTTTGCTAAAGCTTTTCAATGTCAAGTATCGTTTCCTTAGACCATGAGATTGTGCAACTCCCGGATACCGTAGGAATGCTTTGGGTGTGCCAAACGTCACAACGTAACTGGGTGGCTATAAAGGTGCACTACGGGTATCTCCGAAAGTATCTGTTGGGTTGGCATGAATCGAGACTAGGATTTGTCACTCCGTGTGACGGAGAGGTATCTCTGGGCCCACTCGGTAAGACATCATCATAATGAGCTCAATGTGACTAAGGAGTTAGCCACGGGATGATGTATTACGAAACGAGTAAAGAGACTTGCCAGTAACAAGATTGAACAAGGTATAGGGATACCGACGATCGAATCTCGGGCAAGTACCATACCGATAGACAAAGGGAATTGTATACGGGATTGATTGAATCCCTGACATCGTGGTTCATCCGATGAGATCATCGTGGAGTACGTGGGAGCCAACATGGGTATCCAGATCCCGCTGTTGGTTATTGGCCGGAGAGGTGTCTCGGTCATGTCTACGTGTCTCCCGAACCCGTAGGGTCTACACACTTAAGGTTCGATGACGCTAGGGTTATAGGGAAAAGGTATACGTGATTACCGAAGGTTGTTCGGAGTCCCGGATGAGATCCCGGACGTCACGAGGAGCTCCGGAATGGTCCGGAGGTAAAGATTGATATATAGGAAGTCCAGTTTTGGTCACCGGAAAGTTTTCGAGCTCATCGGTATTGTACCGGGAGTGCCGGGAGGGTGCCGGAGGACCCCCGGGAGGGGGTGACGACCAAAGGACCTCATGGGCCCTTAGAGGAGGTGTGCCAGCCCATATTGGGCCAGCCAATACCTTCTAGAAAGGGCCCATGCGCCAGGGATCTGGAGATAGAGGCAAAAGGGATTTAAAAGGGGGAGATCCACCTCCCGTGTGGGAGGAGGACTCTCCCCCCACTTCGGCCGAATCCCTCCTCCTTGGAGGAGGGGCCAAGCCAGCCCTCCCTCTCCTTCCTCCTATATATATGCAAGGGTTTGGGCAGGTTTGAGACGACGAACTCTTTCTCTCTCGCTGCAGCCCTATTCTGCTTCTTCCTCCTCCGCAGTGCTTAGGCGAAGCCCTGCCGGGATACCTTGCTACTCCACCACCACCACGCCGTCGTGCTGCTGTTGGAGCCCTTCCCCAACCTCTCCTTCCTCCTTGCTGGATCAAGGTGTTGGAGACTTCACCGGGCTGCACGTGTGTTGAACGCGGAGGTGCCGTCCGTTCAGCACTTGATCGGATCTACCGCGATCTGAATCGCTGCGAGTACGACTCCATCAACCGCGTTCTTGTAACGCTTCCGCTTAGCGATCTTCAAAGGTATGAAGATCCAATCTCTCCCCACTCGTTTGCTGGTTTCTACATAGATAGATCTTGGTGACACGTAGGAAAATTTTGATTTACTACTACGTCTCCCAACAAATCATAAGTGACATGATATGGCCATGAACTTGTGCTTTTGATCTCCATCTTGAAAGCACCGGCATGATCTCCATCGTCACCGGCATGACACCATGATCTCCATCAACGTGTTGCCATCGGGGTTGTCGCTCCCACCATGCTTCTACTACTATTGCTACCGCTTAGCGATAAAGTAAAGCATTACACGCTTAATGATTGACACGCAGGTCATACAATAATTAAAGACAACCCTATGGCTCCTGCCGGTTTCCGTACTCATCGACATGCAAGTTGTGATATTCTATACAACACATGATCATCTCATACATCACATATATCTCATCATGTAATTGGCCATATCACATCACAACATACCCTGCAAAAACAAGTTAGACGTCCTCTAATTGTTGTTGCATGTTTTACGTGGTTGCTACGGGTATCTAGCAAGAACAATTCTCACCTACGTAAAACCACAACAGTGATACATAAATTGATTTTCAACCTTCTCACGGACCACCTTTGTCAAATCTGATCCAACTAAACTAGGAGAAACAGACACCCGCCAGCCATCTTTGTGCAATGAAGTTACATGTCAGTCGATGGAACCGAGCTCTCGTAAGCGTACGAGTAAGGTTTGTCTGGGCCGCTTCATCCCACAATACCGCTGAACCAAAACATGACCAAGGGAGGAAGCAATCTAAGCATAAACGCCCACAAACTCTTTGTGTTCTACTCGAGATCTCATCTACACATAGACCTACCTCATGATGCCACTGTTGGGAGACGTAGTAGTAAATCAAAAAAAATCCTACGTGTTCACCAAGATCCATCTATGGAGAAACCAGCAACGAGTAAGGGAAGAGTGCATCTTCATACCTTTGAAGATCACAAAGCGGAAGCATTATAAGAACGTGGTTGGTGGAGTCGTACTCGTAGCGATTCAGATCGCCGTGGAATCCGATCTAAGCATCGAACAACGGAGCCTCTGCGTTCAACACACGTGCAGCCCGGTGACGTCTCCTACACCTTGATCCAGCAAAGATGAAGGAGAGGTTGAGGGAGAGCTCCGGCAGCACGACGTCATGGTAATGATGGAGCTGCATGGTCTCCGGCAGGGCTTCGCCAAGCACTACTAAGAACGAGGAAAGGGAAGGGTAGGGCTGCGCAGAGAGAGAGAGAGAGAGAGAGAGAGAGAGAGAACTCATGTGTCAGGCAGCCCCCAAAACCCCACATATATATAGGGGGAGGAGCAGGGGTGTAGCTTCCCTAGGGTTCCCTCCCCAGGGCCAGCGGCCAACCCTAGATCAATCTAGGGCGGCGGCCAAGAGAGGGAGTGGGAGGGGCGGCGCCCTAGGTGGGCCTAGGGCCCATCTGCCCTAGGTTTTGCCCCCTCCCACCTCATGCTGCGCCTTGGGCCCCTTGTGGGGGCACACCAGCCCACCTAGGGGCTGGTTCCTCCCACTTGCGGCCCATGCAGCCCTCCGGTGTCTGTGGCCCCACTTGGTGGACCCCCTGAACCCTTCCGGTGGTCCCGATACGTTACCGGTGACGCCCGAAATATTTCCTATGACCAAAACCTCACTTCCTATATATGAATCTTTACCTCCGGACCATTTTGGAACTCCTCGTGATGTCCGGGATCTCATCCGAGACTCCGAACAACCTTCGGTAACCACGTTCGATATTTCCCTATAACCCTAGCGTCATCGAACCTTAAGTGTGTAGACCCTACGGGTTCCGGAGACACGTAGACATGACCGAGACACCTCTCCGGTCAATAATCAATAGTGGGATCTGGATACCCATGTTGGCTCCCACATGCTCCATGATGATCTCATCGGATGAACCATGATGTTGGGGATTTAATCAATCCCGTATACAATTCCCTTTGTCTACCGTATGATACTTGCCCGAGATTCGATCGTCAGTATCCCTATACCTTGTTCAATCTCGTTACCGGCAAGTCTCTTTACTCGTTCCATAATACATCATCCCGTGACTAACTCCTTAGTCACATTGAGCTCATTATGATGATGTCTAACCAAGTGGGCCCAGAGATACCTCTCCGTCACACGGAGTGACAAATCCCAGTCTCGATTCGTGCCAACCCAATAGACACTTTTGGAGATACCTATAGTGTACTTTTATAGCCACCCAGTTACGTTGTGACATTTGGCACACCCCAAGTATTCCTACGGTATCCGGGAGTTTCACAATCTCATGGTCTAAGGAAACGATACTTGACATTAGAAAAGCTTTAGCAGATGAACTACACGATCTTGTGCTATGCTTAGGATTGGGTCTTGTCCATCACATCATTCTCCTAATGATGTGATCCCGTTATCAACGACATCCAATGTCCATGGTCATGAAACCGTGACCATCTATTGATCAATGAGCTAGCCAACTAGAGGCTCACTAGGGACATGTTGTGGTCTATGTATTCACACATGCATTACGGTTTCCCGTTAATACAATTATAGCATCAACAATAGACAATCGTCATGAAAAAGGAAATACAATAATAACCATTTTATCATTGCTTCTACGGCATATTTCCAACTGTCTCCCACTTGCACTAGAGTCAATAATCTAGTTACATTGTGATGAATCGAACACCCATAGAGTTCTGGTGTTGATCATGTTTTTCTCGTGAGAGAGGTTTAGTCAACGGATCTGCGACATTCAGATCCATATGTACTTTACAAATACCTATATCTCCTTTCTGAATGTAATCATGAATGGAGTTGAAGTGGAGTTTGATGTGTCTTGTCTTCTTGTGAAACCTGGGCTCCTTGGCAAGGGCAATAGCTCTAGTGTTGTCACAGAATAGAGTCATTGGGCCCGACGCATTAGAAATCACTCCTAGGTCAGTGATAAACTCCTTCATCCAGACTCCTTCCTTTGCTGCTTCCGAAGCAGCTATGTACTCTGCTTCACATGTAGATGTCGCCATGACGCTTTGCTTGCTGCTGCACCAGCTGACTGCCCCTCCGTTCAAAATATACACGTATCTGGTTTGTGACTTGGAGTCATCTGATTCTGTGTCGAAGCTAGCATCGACGTAACCCTTTACGACGAGCTCTTCGGCACCTCCATAAACAAGAAACATGTCCTTGGTCCTTTTCAAGTACTTCAGGATATTCTTGGCCGCTGTCCAGTGTTCTGCTCCGGCATCACTTTGGTACCTCCCTACCATACTTATGGCAAGGTTCACATCAGGTCTGGTACACAGCATGGCATACATAATAGAGCCTATGGCTGAAGCATAGGGGAAGACACTCATCTCTTCTCTATCCTTTGCCGTGGTCGGGCATTGAGTAGTACTCAATCTCACACCCTGTAACACAGGCAAGAACCCCTTCTTGGACTGATCCATATTGAACTTCTTCAATACGTTTTCAAGGTATGTCTTTGTGAAAGACCTATGAGGCGTTTTGATCTATCTCTATAGATCTTAATGCCTAATATGTAAGCAGCTTCTCCAAGGTCCTTCATTGAAAAACATTTATTCAAGTAGGCCTTTACACTTTCCAAGAGTTCTATATCATTTCCTATCAACAATATGTCATCCACATATAATATGAGAAATGCTACAGAGCTCCCACTAACTTTCTTTTAAATACAGGGTTCTCCATAAACCTATATAAACCCAAATACTTTAATCACCTCATTAAAGCGAATGTTCCAACTCCGGGATGCTTGCACCAGCCCATAGATGGACCGCTGGAGCTTGCATACTTTGTTAGCATACTTAGTATCGAAAACCTTCCGGGTGCATCATATACAGTTCTTCCTTAAGGAAGCCATTGAGGAATGCAGTTTTGACGTCCATTTGCCAGATCTCGTAATCATAAAATGCGTCAATTGCTAACATGATTCGGACGGACTTCAACATCGCTACGGGTGAGAAAGTCTCATCGTAGTCAACTCCTTGAACTTGTCGATAACCCTTAGCGACAAGCCGAGCCTTATAGACAATTACATTACCATCCATGTCAGTCTTCTTCTTAAAGATCCATTTATTTTCAATGGCTCGCTTATCATCAGGCAAGTCCCCCAAAGTCCATACTTTGTTCTCATACATGGATCCTATCTCGGATTTCATGGCTTCAAGCCATTTGTTGGAATCCGGGCCCGCCATCGCTTCTTCATAGTTCGAAGGTTCACCGTTGTCCAACAACACGATCTCCAAGACATGGTTGTCGTACCACTCTAGTGAGGAACGTGTCCTAGTGGACCTTCGAGTAGCAACTTGATCTGAAGTTTCATGATCATCATCATTAACTTCCTCTCCAGCTGGTGTAGGCTCGAGAGAAACAACTTCCTGTGCTGCACTACTTTCCGGTTCGAGTGGAGGTACAATTACCTCATCAAGTTCTATTTTCCTCCCACTTACTTCTTTCGAGAGAAACTCTTTCTCTAGAAAGGATCCATTCTTGGCAACAAAGACTTTGCCTTCGGATCTGAGGTAGAAGGTATACCCAATAGTTTCTTTGGGATATCCTATGAAGACACACTTGTCCGCTTTGGGTTCGAGCTTCTCAAGTTGAAGTTTCTTCATATAAGCATCGCATCCCCAAACTTTTAGAAACGACAGCTTGGGTTTCTTTACAAACCATAATTCGTACGGTGTCGTCTCAACGGATTTAGACGGTGCCCTATTTAAAGTGAATGTGGCAGTATCTAATGCATATCCCCAAAATGATAGCGGTAAGTTAGTAAGAGACATCATAGATCGCACCATATCCAATAGAGTGCGATTACGACGTTCAAACACACCATTTCGCTGAGGTGTGCCAGGCGGCATGAGTTGTGAAACAATTCCACATTTCCTTAGGTGAGTGCCAAACTCGTGACTTCAATATTCCCCGCCACGATCAAATCGTAGGCACTTTATTTTCCTATCACGTTGATTCTCTACCTCACTCTGAAATTCCTTGAACTTTTCAAAGGTTTCAGACTTGTGTTTCATTAAGTAGACATACCCATATCTTCTTAAGTCATTAGTGAGGGTGAGAACATAACGGTAGCCATTGCGAGCCTCAACGCTCATTGGACCGCATACATCGGTATGTATTATCTCCAACAAGTCAGTTGCTTGTTCCATTGTTCCGGAGAACGGAGTCTTTCTCATCTTTCCCTTGAGGCATGGTTTGCATGTGTCAAAGGATTCAAAATCAAGAGACTCCAAAAGTCCATCAGCATGGAGCTTCTTCATGCGTTTGACACCAATATGACCAAGGCGGCAGTGCCACATGTAAGTGGGACTATCGTTATCAACCTTACATATTTTGGTACTCACACTATGGACATGTGTACCATCACGTTCGAGATTTATCAAAAATAAACCTTTGACCAACGGGGCATGACCATAAAACATTTCTCTCATATAAATAGAACAACCGTTATTCTCAGATTTAAATGACTAGCCATCTCACATCAAGCGAGATCCAGATACAATGTTCATGCTCAAAGCTGGTAGTAAATAACAATTATTGAGGTTAAAAATAATCCCGAAGGTAGATGTAGAGGTAGCGCACCGACGGCGATCACATCGACCTTGGAACCATTTCCAACGCGCGTCGTCACCTCGTCCTTTGCTAGTCTCCGCTTATTCGGCAGCTCCTGCTTGGAGTTACAAATGTGAGCAACTGCACCGGTATCAAATACCCAGGAGCTACTATGAGCGCTGGTAAGGTACACATCAATAACAAGTATATCACATATACCTTTAACATTATCGGCCTTCTTATCCGCTAAGTACTTGGGGCAGTTTAGCTTCCAGTGACCGATACCCTTGCAATAAAAGCACTCAGTCTCAGGCTTGGGTCCATGCTTGTTCTTCTTCCCGGCAACTTTCTTATAGGGCGCGGCAACTTCTTTGCCGTCCTTCTTGAAGTTCTTCTTACCCTTGCCTTTCTTGAAACTAGTGGTCTTATTGACCATCAACACTTGATGCTCCTTTTTGATCTCGACCTCCGCTGATTTCAGCATCAAGTACAACTCAGTAATGGACTTCTCCATCCCCTACATGTTGTAGTTCATCACAAAGCTCTTGTAGCTAGGTGGAAATGACTGGAGGATTCTGTCAATAACCGAGTCATCCGGAAGATTAACTCCCAGCTGAGTCAAGAGGTTGTGCAACCCAGACATTTTGAGTATATGCTCACTGACAGAACTATTTTCCTTCATCTTACAACTGAAGAACTTGTCGAAGACGTCATATCTCTCGACCGGGCATGATCTTGTAAAACCAGTTTCAGCTCTTGGAACATCTCATATGCTCTGTGTTGCTCAAAATGCTTTTGGAGCCCCGGTTCTAAACTGTAAAGCATGCCGCACTGAACCAGGGAGTAATCATCACAGCGTGACTACCAAGCGTTCGTAACGTCTTGATCTGCTGGGAGAATGGGTGGGTCACCTAGCGGTGCATCAAGGACATACAATCTCTTGGAAGCTATGAGGATAATCCTCAAGCTATGGACCCAGTCCGCATTGTTGCTTCCATCATCTTTCAGCTTGGTTTTCTCTAGGAACGCATTGAAGTTGAGGGTGAAATTAGCATTGGCCATTGGATCTACAATATAGATTGTAAAGACAATTTTAGACTAAGTTCATGATAATTAAGTTCACATAATCAAATTATTCAATGAACTCCCACTTAGATAGACATCTCTCTAGTCATCCAAGTGACACATGATCCACGTCGACTAGCCCGTGTCTGATCATCACGTGAGACGGACTAGTCATCCATGGTGAACATCTCCATGTTGATCGTATCTTCTATACGACTCATGTTCGACCTTTCGGTCTTCCGTGTTCCGAGGCCATGTCTGCACATGCTAGGCTCGTCAAGTCAATCTAAGTTTATCGCATGTGTAAATCTGACTTACACCCGTCGTATGCGAATGTTAGAATCTATCACACCCAATCATCACGTGGTGCTTCGGAACAACGATCCTTAGCAACGGTGCACAGTTAGGGTGAACACATTTCTTGAAATTTTATTGAGAGATCATCTTATTTACTACCGTCGTTCTAAGCAAATAAGATGTAAACATGATAAACATCACATGCAATCAATATAGTGACATGATATGGCCAATATCATCTTGCTCCTTTGATCTCCATCTTCGGGGCACCATGATCATCACTGGCACTGGCACGACACCATGATCTCCATCATCGTGTCTTCGTGAAGTTGTCTCGCCAACTATTACTTCTACTACTATGGCTAACGATTAGCAATAAAGTAAAGTAATTACATGGCGTTTATGATTGACACGCAGGTCATACAATAAATTAAGACAACTCCTATGGCTCCTGCCGGTTGTTATACTCATCGACATGCAAGTCGTGAATCCTATTACAAGAACATGATCAATCTCATACATCACAATGCATCACATAACATCCTTTGGCCATATCACATCACAAGGCATATGCTGCAAAAACAAGTTAGACGTCCTCTAATTTGTAGTTGCAAGTTTTTACGTGGCTTCTATAGGTTTCTAGCATGAACGTTTCTTACCTACGCCAGAACCACAACGTCATATGCCAATTGCTATTTACCCTTCATAAGGACCCTTTTCATCGAATCCAATCCGACTAAGGCGGGAGAGACAGACACCCGCTAGCCACCTTATGCAACAAGTGCATGTCAGGCGGTGGAACCGGTCTCACGTAAGCGTACATGTAAAGTTAGTCCCGGCCGCTTCATCCCACAATACCGTTGAATCAAGATAAGACTAGTAACGGCAAGCAAATTAACATGATTGACGCCCACAACAACTTGTCTTCTACTCGTGCATAAATTCTACACATAGACCTAGCTCATGATGCCACTGTTGGGAGACGTAGTAGTAAATCAAAAAAAATCCTACGTGTTCACCAAGATCCATCTATGGAGAAACCAGCAACGAGTAAGGGGAGAGTGCATCTTCATACCTTTAAAGATCACAAAGCGGAAGCGTTACAAGAACACGGTTGGTGGAGTCGTACTCGCGGCGATTCAGATCGCGGTGGAATCCGATCTAAGCGTCGAACAATGGCGCCTCCGCGTTCAACACATGTGCATCCCGGTGACGTCTCCTACGCCTTGATCCAGCAAGGAGGAAGCAGAGGTTAAGGGAGAGCTCCGGCAGCACGACGGCGTGGTGACGGTGGAGCTGCATGGTCTCTGGCAGGGCTTCGCCAAGCACTACGGAGAACGAGGAAAGGGAAGGGTAGGGTTGCACCGAGAGAGAGAGAGAGAACTCGTGTGTTAGGCAGCTCCCAAAACCCAACATATATATAGGGAGAGGAGGAGGGGTGCAGCTGTCCTAGGGTTCCCTCCCCAGGGCCGGCGTCCAACCCTAGATCAATATAGAGCGGCAGCCAAGAGAGGGAGTGGGAGGGGTGGTGCCCTAGGTGGGCCTAGGGCCCATCTGCCCTAGGGTTTGCCCCCCTCCCACCTCATGTTGTGCCTTGGGCCCCTTGTGGGGGCGCACCAGCCCACCTCAGGGCTGGTTCCTCCCACTTTCGGCCCATGCAGCCCTCCGGTGCCTGTGGCCCTGCTTGGTGGACCCCCGGAACCCTTCCGGTGGTCCCGGTACATTATAGGTGATGCCCGAAACATTTCCGGTGACCAAAACATCACTTCCTATATATGAATCTTTACCTCCGAACCATTCGGGAACTCCTCGATGTCCGGGATCTCGTCCAGAACTCCGAACAACCTTCGGTAACCACGTTCACTATTTCCCTATAACCCTAGTGTCATCGAACCTTTAGTGTGTAGACCCTATGGGTTCGGGAGACACGTAGACATGACCGAGACACCTCTCCGGTCAATAACCAACAGCGGGATCTGGATACCCATGTTAGCCCCCACATGCTCCATGATGATCTCATCGAATGAACCACGATGTCGGGGATTCAATCAATCCCGTATACAATTCCCTTTGTCTACCGTATGATACTTGCCCGAGATTCGATCGTCGGTATCCCTATACCTTGTTTAATCTCGTTACCGGCAAGTCTCTTTACTCATTCCATAATACATTATCCCGTGACTAACTCCTTAGTCACATTGAGCTCATTATGATGATGTCTTACCAAGTGGGCCCAGAGATACCTCTCCGTCACACGGAGTGACAAATCCCAGTCTCGATTCGTGCCAACCCAACAGACACTTTCGGAGATACCCGTAGTGTACCTTTATAGCCACCCATTTACGTTGTGATGTTTGGAATACCCAAAGTATTCCTACGGTATCTGGGAGTTGCACAATCTCATGGTCTAAGGAAACGATACTTGACACTAGAAAAGCTTTAGCAGACGAACTACACGATCTTGTGCTATGCTTAGGATTTTTTCTTGTCCATCACATCATTCTCGTAATGATGTGATCCCATTATCAATGACATATAATGTCCATGGTCATGAAACCGTGACCATCTATTGATCAATGAGCTAGCCAACTAGAGCCTCACTAGGGACATGTTGTGGTCTATGTATTCACACATGCATTACGGTTTCCGGTTAATACAATTATAGCATGAACAATAGACAATCATCATGAACAAGGAAATACAATAATAACCATATTATTGCCTCTAGGGCATATTTCCAACAACCACTATTGGGGAACGTTGCATGGGAAACAAAAAAATTCCTACGCTTCACCAAGATCAATCTAGGAGATGAGCATCTACGAGAGGGGAGAGTGGATCTACATACCCTTGTAGATCGCTAAGCGGGAAGCGTTAAGAAACGCGGTTGATGTAGTCAAACCTCTTCGCGATCCAAATCACCGAGCATCCCACGATCCAATCACGATCCGTCCTAATCTAGCGCCGAACGGACGGCACCTCCACGTTCAGCACACGTACGACTTGATGACGATCTCCGCCTTATTGATCTAGCAAGAGGGAGCGGAGAGGTAGACAAGTTCTCCGGCAGCGTGAGGGTGTTGCGGAAATGGTGGTGGAGTTATTCCGGCAGGGCTTCGCCTAAGCACCGCTGAAAATCGATCTAGAGGAGAGGTAGCACGTGGCTGTTTTTCTGCGTTCAAAAAACCCTCAAAACTCTAGTACCTATAGGAGGAGGGGAGGATGACGCTTGGCCCCCAAGGGGATAGCCCCTAGCTTCGGTCGAAGTGGGAGGGAGGAGTCCTCCTCCTCCACTCCTAGTAGGATTAGGACTCCTTCCTTATTTCCCACTTTTGCCTTCTTTCCACCTTGGGTTTTCTTGCCTAGCTGCATTGGCTTCCTGTGGGCCTTCGGCCAGCCCACTAAGGTATGGTATTCCTTCTCCCACAGACCATGTAGCCTCTTGGATCGAAATACCCCTCCCGATGGTCCCCGGTACCCTCCCGACACTCCCGGTACACTACCAATGAGCCCGAAACTTTTCCAGTGACCAAAATAGGACTTCCTATATATCAATCTTTACCTCTGGACCATTCCAGAGCTCCTCATGACGTTCGGGATCTCATCCGGGACTCCAAAAAACCTTCGATCAGCACCATACATAACTCTATAGTACCAAAACGTCACCAAACCTTAAGTGTGCACACCCTGCGGGTTCGAGAACTATGTAGACATGACCGAAACACCTCTACGGTCAATATCCAATAGCGGGACCTGGATGCCCATATTGCTTCCTACATATTCTATGAAAATCTTTATCTGTCGAACCTCTATGTCAAAGATTCAGTTAATTCCATATGATGTTCCCTTTGTTCTTCGGTATGTTACTTGCCCGAGATTCGATTGTCGGTATCTCCATACCTAGTTCAACCTCGTTACCGGAAAGTATCTTTACTCGTTTCCATAATACAAGATCACGTGGCTAACACTTAGTCACATTGCTTGCAAGGCTTATTGTGATGTTGTATTACCGAGTGGGCCCTGAGATACCTCTCCGCCACATGGAGTAACAAATCCTAGTGTTAATCCATGCCAACTCAACAGACACCCTCGGAGATACCTGTAGAGCACCTTTATAGTCACCCAGTTACGTTGCGACGTTTGTACACACAAGAGACTCCTCTGGTGTCCATGAGTTGCATGATCTCTTGGTCATAGGAACATATACTTGACATGCAGAAAACTGTAGCAATAAACTGACACGATCATATGCTACGTTTATAGTTTGGGTCTTGTCCATCTCATCATTCTCCTAATGATGTGATCCCGGTATCAAATGACATGTCGTGTCAATGGCTAGGAAACCTTGACCATCTTTGATCAACGAGCTAGTCTACTAGAGGCACACTAGGGACAAAGTGGTGTCTATATATCCACACATGCAATGTGTTTCCAATCAATACAATTATAGCATGGACAATAAACAATTATCATGAACAAGGAAATATAATAATAAACACTTTATTTATTGCCTCTAGGGCATATTTCCAGCAGGGGCGCGTCCTGGCGCCCCCATACTCTTCTCATATTTGGGCTGGATATGGGGGGTGCCATTTAGCCTGGGCATTTGAGGGCCATTTAAGGGGTCCGTCTGGGTCAAAAAAAAGTGACCGAGCAGGGTTTGAGAGGTCCGGTTGTAGATGCTCTTAGGTCTCTCATGAGGTTTGCAGGAAGGGGAGGGGGGATGGCTCCCTCTACTCATGGGGGTCCTTAATTCTCAGGACTTTGTATAGCCTTCGTTAGTTTTAGTTTGAAGTATGTAGGAAGACTTTTGATTTCTTTTAATGGAAATCGGAGAGGGGGCTTTGTTTTTCAAACAAAAAACTTGATCTCGTGTGATTAACAACATACTTTGCCTAAATGGTGTCCATGTTCTTAGAATGGGGATTTACCTAAGATATTATTTACTTTTCCTTTTGAACCTTATATGTTTCTGCATGTGTAACTCATGCACTCCACGAAAATTCGCATCTGAGCCTGAGCATAGATGGACCTGATAGCACGACTGTCTGGTTAGCTCGGGATCATGCTAGTGCTACGTGCATACTTCCGGGCTGTGGCGGTTCTACCATTGGGGCGAGCTGGGGCGGCCGCCCCGACTCTCCGACGATGGAGCAGGGTATCTTCCGTGCCTGGCGACCATCAGCGCAGTGTAGTGAAGCTTCATCATCATTCGTCGCCCCGACAACCCTCAATATCTGGGTCCGCCACTGCTTCCGGGACAACTGTCCTCCTTGCACAAGTCTATTGCACCATCGCCATCATTTGGCGCACACCGTCGACACTTGTGCCACATGAAAGAAGGGTCAAGCGCCATCTTGCATTCTACATTTTCAAATGTAGTTGTATAAGAATGCCCATTACTTGACCGCCTCTTAGGGAAACAGAGGTATAAATCACAATAGCAGTTGTAGATCTTGGTGTTCACTCGATCCGATACATGGAGCCTCCATTGTCTGTCGACGCCCTGCCTCAAGCGCTACCACTACGTTCTCATGCTCGCCTTCTAGCTCCGACTATTTACTATCAAGTACACTTCTTTAATCTAGTTTCCGTGTGCATGTCAGGCAATGTCAGGCCCCGCACATCCCACTAGTGGAAAAAGGCCCATTTGTCCCGGTTCCAGAGGCCCATCTATCCCGGTTCTGGACCCAGGACTAAAGGGTCAGGACTAAAGCCCATGACCTTTAGTCCCGGTTCGCTTACGAACCTGGACAGATGGGGCTACATGTGGCCGCTTTGCCGAGCCCATGCAGGAGGGCCTTTGGTCCCGGTTGGTAACACCAACTAGGACCAAAGAGTGTCCACGCGTCAGCAGTTGAGGAGCTGTTTATTTAAAGGGGGGTGATGGTTTTGGAGGGTTAATTTAGGGGTTTCATATATTTTGTTAGCTAGCAAATAGAGATAAGAGCTCCGTGCTTCGTCGCGACGCTACGTACTATACGTATAGAAAGAACATATAACACTATTTAAATCCTTTTAGTCAATGAGACATCATATAACAAGTTGGTCACTAGTCATAATCACAACTCCTCCTCATCATCATCATCAACTCTAACACATTGTGGCACATAATAACACATTGTACCTAGGACCTAGTCCTCTCTCATAGGACCTACTCTACCCTCTCTTAGGTACAATATCATAAAACAAGATAGACCCTGACTCTCCATTATGGAGAATAAAGATCATCCTGTCTCCAATTCTTGGCCTACGCACAATGTTGCTTCCAACTAGCTCTCTACGATTGACCATACATTTTTTCCAATATTTGATTGTCATGTCTTCATCGGTTTTAGAAATCCGGTATGGACAAGAGTTATGCGCAGGCTGACCTTGCCGTGGTGGTCCTAAGCTCATAACAACAACGCGACCTCTCGGAAACATCAGATGAGGCACACAATCATTCGGGATTTTCTGTTGAAAAACATAGTAATAACTTTGTAGTTAGCAATGTAGTTTAGTTTTAGAAGAATTTATACAAAAGATGCACGGATGTCGTAATAGTAGAAAATTCTTACCATGCAATCTCCATGGATGTTACCGTAGTTCACCACGTGCACTAGTGGCACGTATTGACCATATTGTGGAGGAGTTTGATAATAGCTATTGTAATTCTCAAGATGATTAAGAAATACGGTAAGATGATCTTTCTCCTTATAGGTTAATTATGCTTCATCATTGTAGTAGTAGGTTCTGTCTACCATCTTCCGTACATTTTTTGAAGAATGAAAATAAGCTGTCAATGGAAATAAGTTGTCAACTATTTTTAAATAAACAAGATAAATTACTTAATAAATATGGTTGAGAAACTCACATAATGATAGAACTAAAGGCGTCTGCACATCGACCCAGATGTCGATATTACCTTTAATTTCATCTTCCGGACGAATATCAAAGGTGATAAGCATATTAGGCTCAAATGCATAAGCCTTGCATAGTGCTCTCCAACTTTTGCATTCAAAATAGCATTAGGTGTCTGCATGGTACAATTTTACGACAAAAGTATAACCATGCTCGGTCCTCAAGTGAATTATATTTACCTCCATACTTTTTTTAGTATTGAAACCAATCTTATCCAAGATATAATATCTTGCATGGAGGGGGATACGCTAGTAGAATAATAAAAATATAAAATTATAAGTTGAAGCAAAATAAGAAAAAGTCATGCTTAATTACGAAAAAAGACTTGTCGTTGTGACTTACTGTATCCACGTCGAAGGTCTCATCCAGCATGATGCTGAAGCGCCTACCATTAACTAGGAAAGGCTTGTCACACAAGCCGCACTGGTCTTCGCAGTATTCGCACATAGCGTATTCCCTTTCATCGTCGGACATTTCCTATGTTCATAGTTGAAACATTTAAAATCGATCGAAGGAAACTACGAGAAAACTTTTCAACACACAAATCACTATTACTTAGTATGCAACGGGTCGACTTTAGGTCTGTCGAGTCTTTCCTTCCTAAACTCTCATCTCACGTATATGGTGGGCACTCCCTCTGATGTTGTGACCGTCAGTGATGGTGGCTCCTCCATTCGTCCCAGAGTGCATTACACCAAAATGTCTAGCACACTAGAACGAAGGAGAAGCGACCCCCACGACAAAGTTGGGATTCTTCCTCTCTCTCGACCGTCAGTGATGGTCGCTACTCCTCCTTTCCCTAGTGCATTACAAATACCTAGCACAACGAAAAGAAGGAGAAGCGACCCCCACGATAACAGTCAGGATTCTTCCTCTCTCATATATATATATGGTGGACACTCTTCCTCACTGAAAGACACACAAGGAGCCGAAACAGACCTAAAGTCAACCCGTTTCATATATCGAGCAATGACATAGAAAAAATTCCCTATATTTTACCGAAATGACTTGCAAATCACAAATACATTTATAATGAACTCGAATATAATATCACTAATACATCATCCCGAATAATCCAGTTAATGCATCATCAAATGTTAACTAATACATCTCGAATATTATCATATAAGATCACTAATACAAATCAAATACTATCGAATAGTCTAAGTCAATAGCGGTTCCTCAGTCGCGGGTAGTGGACACCCAAAGATAAGGAACCATCACGGGATCATAACTCGGGTGAGATCCTTGAAGAATCTTCCAGGTATTGTTGAACCTGGCATCCAACGCCGCCATGTAGCGACGGACATGCTTGTCCTCCTCCGTGACACGGCGACGTACCACCTCCACGGGGCGCCGCTCCCTCTGCATCGAAAGTGGCCCACGTGACCGCCACTAAAGAATCTCCGGGTCGACGACAAGACCCGGATTCCTCACCAAGCTTCGAGCCCCGGAAGGTAGCACCTCCCAGTGCCAGCCCGGCGGAGCCCAGTCCCGGACATGTCGCCTATCAAGCAGGCTCTCGCGGACTACTCGACGACGAGGATGTGGGCCGGGCATCATCGACGTCGAGACAAATTCCTATGAGAACGTTTTCTTATCGTTTAATCACTAATTTTTCATAAAACCCAAAAAAATTATGTAATCTAACATACACATACTAATTTTTCCTAAGACTCCTAATAATTAAATAAAACATAAAACAACTAAAACATAAACATTCATCATATAAACATAAACATAAACATAAACATAAACATAAACATAAATATAAACATAAACATAAACATTCATTAAATAAAACATAAATCCACAGAGCAGGGGTGGCGGCGGCTCACAGCGGGGGCGGCGGCGGCGACGGGGGCGGGGCGGCGGCAGGGCGATGACGGGGCCGGCGGGGGAGACGGCGGGGGAGGGGTGGTGAAGGGGGCGGCGGGGCACGGCGGCCGGCGGCGGAGATGGCGACAAAGAGCGCACGAGATTCGGGCAGCCTGACAGCGTGGGTGGGGATCTGGCCTTCGGGGAAGAGAATGGGTCGAAAACTGCTAAGTGTTTACTTATATACTGGGACCAATGCCCCCCTTTGGGCCCGGTTGGTGCCACCAACCAAGACCAAAGCCTTGTTTTCAGCAGCCCAACTAGCGGGAAACAGGGACCTTTGGTCCCAGGTGGTGGCACCAACCTGGACCAAAGGGGGGCATTGGTCCCGGTTGGTGCCACCAACAGGGACCAATGGTCCCTTTTCTTCAGCCCGCGGGAAACAGGGACCTTTGGTCCCGGTTGGTGCCACCAACCGGGACCAAAGATGGGTATTAGTCCTGATTGGTTCCACCAACCGTGACGAAAGGTTGGTGCTGCGCGGGGACAAATGTTTAGTCCCACCTCGCTAGTTAAGAGGGCTCGAGAGTGGTTTATAAGCGCTGTTGCGCCAACCCTCTCGAGCTCCTCTCAACTGTAGGCTTACGGGCCTAACCGCACACTCCTCTTCCTGTAGGCCTATTGGTCCTTCTACGGGCCTGAATCCTGGCCAAACTAGCTGTTGGGTTTCTAGTCGTATTCAGGCCATGGCGGCCTAGTATAGGCGGCATTTTTAAAAAAATCCTTTTTTTTGTTTTGTTTTTTGCTTTATTTATTTTCTTTTGTTTCTACTTATAGTTTTTTAGTGATTCTTTTTGCTTTTAGGTCACAAAAATTATAAACTTTCTGTTAGTGTCATTAGTTTTTAAATTTGAATAGTTTAAATTTGAATTCTTTGAAATTTGTGTGAATCACTAGTTTGTGAATAACTTTACTATAAAAATAGATTTTTGAGTGATTCTTTTTTCTTGCTATTGAAGAATATTATAGTTCATAAAATAATATTTAAATTGATTTTTTTAGTTTATTGTTTTTGCTATTAGGGTTTCATAAAAGTTTTTTAGTTGATTCTTTTTTCTATTAGTTCATTCTTTCACCTAAATGACCCTGAAATTGAAAAGCACTACAAATGAACTCTGAAAAGGTTGAAAGTTGGCATGGTATCATCATTTCACCCACATAGCATGTGCTAAAAAGTTGAGAGGGTTACGGCAAAATCTAGATGCACTTCGTGTATAAAATGGATAGTCTTTTTCGAAGTATCAGGGTTTCAGACGAAAACTCATCTGTTACAAACGGATTTCATTTTCTTGAACTTATTTGAACTCAAGAATTTTTGTGTGTTCAAAATGCACCATTAAAAGACACATCATCAATTTTCAACCCTTTCTGACTTCATTTGTTATTTTTCATGCAGTTATTGATTTTTTGAGCAAAATGACCCTGATAATGAAAAGCACTACAAATAAACTCTGAAAAGGTTGAAAGTTGGCATGGTATCATCATTTCACCCACATAGCATGTGCTAAAAAGTTGGGAGGGTTACGGCAAAAGCTGGATGCACTTCGTGTACAAAAAGGACAGTCTCTTTCGAAGTATCAGGGTTTCGGACGGAAACTCATCTGTTACAAAAGACATTTCATTTCTTCACATGTAACTACAGTGATATTGTACATCAAAGGCATCATCATAATAGTTGTGGAGAGAAAGTCTTCACTTTTTCTTCGCATGTGTCCTTTGCTTATTGCGTCGTAACCATGGATAATCTTCATTGTTTAACAGGATGCTTGGGTCAGCCTTGACTTTGAAGGGAGGAATTTCCTAAAACTTTTCATAATCTTCAGACATGTCTGTCTTGCCGTCCAATCCCACGATGTCTCTTTTGCCTGAAAGAACTATGTGACGCGTTGACTCATCGTATGATGTATTCGCTTCCTTATCTTTTATTTTTCTCGGTTTGGTAGACATGTCCTTAACATAAAAAACATGTGCCACATCATTGGCTAGGACGAATGGTTCGTTTGTGTAGCCAAGATTGTTGAGATCCACTGTTGTCATTCCATAATGTGGGTCTACCTGTACCCCACCTCTTGTAAGATTGACCCATTTGCATTGAAACAAAGGGACCTTCAAATCATGTCCATAGTCAAGTTCCCATATCTCCTTTATGTAACCATAATATGTGTCAACCTTCCCATTGGTCGTTGCTGCATCAAAGCGGACACTGCTGTTTTGGTTGGTGCTCCTTTTATCTTGGGCGATCGTGTAAAATGTATTCTCATTTATCTCGTACCCTTTGTAAGTCAATATAGTCAAAGATGGTCTCCTGGCCAACGAGTATAGCTCATCAGAAATAGTGTTGTCACATCTGAGACGTGTTTGCACCCAACTGCCGAAAGTCTTGATGCGTTCACATGTAATCCAGTCGTCACACTGCTCTGGCTGTTTGGAGCGCAGAATGTTCGTGTGTTCATCGACATACGGGGTCACCGAGGTAGAATTATGTAGAACTGTGTAGTGTTCTTGAGACCAAGAATGCCCGTCACCACATATTATTGACTTTGCTCCTAGCGTGCCTTTTCCAGTCAATCTCCCCTCATACCGTGATTGAGGGAGACCAATCTTCTCAAGGTCAGGAATGAAGTCAACACAAAACCCAATGACATCCTCTGTTTGATGGCCCATGGAGATGCTTCCTTCTGGCCTAGCGCGGTTACGAACATATTGTGTAGAAATACAGGGTCCAGAATGACTATCTTGTCGACTAGATGAACTAGGACGTGCGTCATGATATTGAAGAAGGACGGTGGGAACACCAGCTCGAAACTAACAAGACATTGCGCCACATCACTCCTTAACCTTGGTAGGATTTCTGGATCGATCACCTTGGCTTCACAATGGTTAATTGAACATTTTCCGATAGAAGCCCCCTCAATGCAATCGAAAGCAGTTGCGTCATAATCACGTGACAGTCATGAGACTTTAGGTTCTGGAACTTTTTCTCTGGCATATTTATTGTTCCCTTTATATTCGACGAGAAGCCAGACGGAACTTTCATAATGAGCAGGCATTCAAAGAAGATTTCCTTCTCTTCTTTGGTAAGAGTGTAGCTGGCAGGACCTTCATACTGCTTTGGAGGTATGCCGTCTTTTTCGTGAACACGTTGCTTGTCCTCCCGTGCCTCTGGTGTATCTTTTGTCTTTCCATACACACCCAAGAAGCCTAGCAGGTTCACACAGAGATTCTTCGTCACGCATCACGTCGATTGCAGAGCGGACCTCTAGGTCTTTCCAGTAGGGTAGGTCCCAAAATATAGATTTCTTCTTCCACATGGGTGCGCATCCCTCGGCGTCGTTCGGAATAGATAGTCCGTCGGGACCCTTTCCAAAGATTACTTGTAAATCATTGACCATAGCAAGTATGTGATCACCAGTACGGATGGCGGGCTTCTTCCGGTGATCTGCCTCGCCTTTGAAATGCTTGCCTTTCTTTCGACATTGATGGTTGGTCGGAAGAAATCGACGATGCTCCAGGTACACATTCTTCCTGCAATTGTCCAGATATATACTTTCGGTGTCATCTAAATAGTGCGTGCATGCATGATATCCCTTGTTTGTCTGTCCTGAAAGGTTACTGTGAGTAGGCCAATCATTGATGGTTACAAATAGCAACGCATGAAGGTCAAAATCCTCCTGTTTGTGCTCATCCCACACGCGTACACCGTTTCCATTCCACAGCTGTAAAAGTTCTTCAACTAATGGCCTTGGGTACACATCAATGTCGTTGCCGGGTTGCTTAGGGCCTTGGATGAGAACTGGCATCATAATGAACTTCCGCTTCATGCACAGCCAAGGAGGAAGGTTATAGATACATAGAGTCACGGGCCAGGTGCTGTGATTGCTGCTCTGCTCCCCAAAAGGATTAATGCCATCCGCGCTTAAACCAAACCATACATTCCTTGCGTCACATGCAAACTCCTTCCAATACTTTCTTTCGATTTTTCTCCATTGCGACTCGTCAGCGGGTGCTCTGAACTTCCCGCCTTTCTTACGGTCCTCTCTATGCCATCACATATTCTTGGGATGCTCTTTGTTTTTGAACAGATGTTTCAACTGTGGTATTATAGGAGCATACCACATCACCTTGGCAGCAACCCTCTTCCTGGGGCGCTCGCCCTCAACATCACCAGGGTCATCGTGTATGATCTGATAGCGCAATGCACCGCATACCGGGCATGCGTTCCATTCCTTGTACTCACCGCGGTACAAGATGCAGTCATTAGGGCATGCATGTATATTTTGCACCTCCAATCCTAGAGGGCATACAACCTTCTTTGTTGCGTACGTACTGTCGGGCAATTCGTTATCCTTTGGAAGCTTCTTCTTCAATATTTTCAGTAGCTTCTCAAATCCTTTTTCAGGTACACCATTCTTTGCCTTCCACTGCAGCAATTCCAGTGTGGTACCGAGCTTTGTGTTGCCATCTTCGCAATTGGGGTACAACTCTTTTTTTATCCTCTAACATGCGATCGAACTTCAGCTTCTCCTTTTCACTTTCGCACTGTCTCTTTGCATCAACAAAGACCCGGCGAAGATCATTATCTGGCACATCGTCTGGTTCCACTTGATCTTCAGCTTCCTCAGTTGCCGCATCACCGTATTCAGGGGGGACATAGTTGTCATCATCCTCTTCTTCGTCGTCGTCTTCCATCATAACCCCTATTTCTCCGTGCTTGGTCCAAACATTATAGTGTGGCATGAAACCCTTCACAAACAGGTGGCCTTGAAGGATATTCTGGTCAGTGTAAGACTTAAAATTCTGACATGTAGGGCATGGACAACACATAAAACCATTCTGCTTGTTTGCCTCGACCACTTCGAGAAAATTATGCACCCCCTTAATGCACTCGTCGGTGCGTTTGTTACCGTACATCCATTGCCGGTTCATCTGCGTGCATTATATATAATTAAGTGTGTCACAAACCATTACATAACATCAAGAATAAAGAAGTTAAGATCAAGAGGCTCACCACGCGTGGGATATCGACGGCGGGTTCAGGACGGGGACGGGACAGGACGGACCGCCAAACCTAGACAAATCTTGACGAATATGGAGTTTGGACAAGGAGCTCCGAGAGGAGAAAGCTTAAGTGTGGCTCAGGCATTTCATCAAACACCTCATGTGCATAGGAGGTGAGCTAGAGCACCACAAAGCTCTAACACTGTTGTCCTGGGAAAACTGAGCACTCCACGGCTCTGCTAGCGGTGGGCAAGGGTTCATATAGGTAGATAATTGATCCCGGTTCGTGGCTGGAACGGGGACAATAGGTCTCCCTTTGGTCCCGATTCCAGCCACGAACCGGGACCAATGGTCGTGGACCAGGAGCGAGGCTCATTGGTCCCGGTTCGTGCCTGGAACCAGGACCAAAGGGGCCAGACGAACCGGGACCAATGGCCCACGTGGCCCGGCCGACCCCTGGGCTCACGAACCGGGACGAATTAATGGGCTTAGGAGGCCCGAACCAATGCCCTGTTTTCTACTAGTGTCCATCCACACGCGTGAGGCTAGGAGAGAGACGAATTGGGCATTACACCAAGAGGCTTGGCGGATAGATTTTTCTTTCTTGACTTGAGAAATTTATGGAGTCTTACTTTTTCCGGTGGTATTCTTAAGTATTACTAGTTAGCACCACATGTTGGTGGGCTAAACATGGCTGGGTTTGAGCCACATTGCCTCCTATTTAATTTGAAGATGGATCCTCATATGCCCAACTCTTATAGAAGTTATGTACAGAGCTTTCGTTTAATTCAGTGCAAGCTTATATTGTCTAGATAAAACTTACTTATATAGTTACATGAGTATACTTATTTTTAGAATTATGCCAACACTATGTTACTCACTTGACAAGAAAACAGTCGATATTGCAGAACTGGCAAACTGCCAATGGTTTCGTCTTTGGCGAGCCACCTTGGAGATTTGCAAAGCTCCATATCAGCAATGGAGCCACGTCGAGCTCGGCTGTGGAGGTGATTTGTCGTGTCTTTCTTTGGTGTCTCCTATGGTGGTGCCAGAGCCAAGCGACGGATGTTGATGTCAAGCTGGGAGGATTCTTCGATCTTGTTTGTAGTTTTTACTTCTTTGCTTATGTTCCTTTTTGTAAAGACTAGCGTTTTGCTGTCTTTTCGGTATTGCCTAGTCGATATGTACATGGTTTGTACTATAGTCATTATGATATAAATGAGACACGTATTACCATGCAAAAATATAGATGTGAAAAACCATAAACCAAACAAAACCAAATCAGCAACACTTCCTCACTAACATAATCATTCACTTGTATCATCCCACAAGAAACCTCCAACATGAAGACACCAAATGCAAAGACATCAGTCGCGTTGGTTGCCCTTCCTAACCTAGCTAGCCCCACAGCAATATACCCCCATGTGCCAGCCAAATGTGTGGTGTGGGTGTCTGTACCATAGTTGTGTAATCTTGCCATACCAAAATCACCTAGTCCACCGATCATTTCATTGCCGAGGAGCACGTTGCTTGCTTTGATGTCTTAATGGATGACCAGCTTCTCCCATTCCTTGTGGAGGTAGCAAAGACTAGATGCAATGCCTTTTATAATGTTGAATCTGTGAACCCAGTTTATAGTCTGCCTATGTTGATCATGCAAAACGCTATCAGGACAGCCTTTTGGCATGTAACTATAAACCAGAAGTAGCTCGCTCTTGTGGCGAGAATAACCGAGCAACTGCACAAGGTTGCGATGCCGGAGATGACCTAGAATTATTATCTTAGCTCTGAACTTCTTCATCCCCTGCTTTGACTCTGGTGAAACACGCTTGACGGCAACATTTTGCTTCGAGGTTTTTACCAGCCCTTTGTACACCTTTTCAAACCCTCCTTTCCCAAGAAGCATCATGTCACTGGAATTGTTAGTCGCATCGGCAACATCTTTATATGTGAAGGATGATGACCCACAATCGATTTCCCAATCACCACTTTCCCTTGCAATCTCCATATAAACATAAAGTGCAATGATAAGAACAATTACGATGAACATTGATACAATAACAACTATTATAATATCATCCCCAGGGATATGCGAGCTACTTTGAGCATGCGAGCCACTTTGAGCATAGCGTTGAACATCTTGTATAACTTCACATAACGCTGAGTAGTTAAGTGCTTTAGCCTCCCCGTTTGGATTGAAACTCCAGCCGATAATGCAGTGTATGGACCTTACGGTGCCGGCTGCAGAGGCAAAGCCAACATATACTGTGCTTGGCAAAATAGATGTAAGATTGATAGTGCTAGATAACAGTGGGCGTTGAGGCTTATTCTGTGAGTAAGGTGCTAAACTGACATTCACTTGGTCTGAATTGTCATCATAGTCCACCCATAATTGCATCGGTTCACCACTAATAAGTAGCAAAGGAGGGAAAGAACATGCCATTTGAGGTGTGCTCCCTCCGTCCTACATTATGGGATGGAGTAGTACTATCCAGTAATGTGGGAATTGATAGACACAGGAGTGTTTAAATCAATTCCAACATGGTTATCATCAATATCCCTTAATTCAGCACTTTGGATAGTATCAATCTTGACTATGAAGAGTTGTTCCTGAATTTCAAAAGTCTTCTTGATTTCGAAAAATGTTCATGAATTTGTAAAAAAAAATGTTCATGAATTTGTAAAAAGTCTTCTTGCGCATGCTCGTCCCAAACAATAATAACAACTGGACTCAACCCATACGTCGCACATTGCCCACATTCGGTCCCATCAAGTCGGCCCACCATCTAGCCCGTTTATAAAAAATGCTTCTAACCAGAATTGAACTTGTGACCTTCGGTGTAGGGGGATCCTATATGCCGTGCGGGTCACCCACAAGCGACCGGGCGCGCACCCCCTTGCGCGCTACGGGTTTGTATGGGACGGCCCATTTCCCTTTTTCTCCGTTCGTTTTTGCTTTCTTTTTTATTTTTTCGTTTTTACTTATTTTTATTTTCTGATTACATTTTATTATTCTATTTTTTATTATCTATTTTGACCTTTTTTTTGCAAATTTTATTTTCAAATTTTCCAACATGCTTTTGTTCATCGAGTTCAAAAAATGTTCATCAATGTAAAAAATGTTCAATAATTCAAAAAATGCTCATCAAATGCAAAATTTGCTTCAGTGTATTGTTAGCATAAAAAATAAATAGTTTTTCATCAAACTAAAAAATGGTTCATCAAATTAAAATTGTACTCATCATACTCCAAAAATATTCATCAAATTTAAAATATGTTCATCCATTTTAAAAAATGTTATTCAATATTCCCTCCGTTACTTTATGTAAGATGTATTATTTTTGGCATTGTGTTCAAGATAGATAATGATATAAATTTTAGGAAAAAATTAACCTTGGCAAATTAGTTAGTGGAAAGTAAATAATATAGTCCGGGAAAGAAAGGGATACACACAATCAAGAAAGATACTTTCCTTTTTTTGCTATAGGGAGAAATAGATGCAACCATGAGAGAGATGCTTTCCTTTTTTAGGGCTAAAAACAGAATTACAAGGAATTATAAAAAATGCACTTTACATTGTGGTAATTTATCAAAAAATAAATACACCCGATATAAAGGAATGAAGGAAGTAAATTTTTTGTTCATCAAGTTCAAAATATCTTCATTGAATTCAAATTCTGTTCATCAAATACCAAAAATGTTCATTACTATTAAATGCCCCAAAAAATAAATCATAAAAATAGAAAAATGTTTATTAATATTCAAAATGTTCATTTTCTGAAATCATGAACATTTCTGAATTCAAGAACTGTTTTTGAGAATTCATATTTTTTTGGAAATGGTGGGACCTTTTTATAATCCCGAGTTGTTTTAACATAGAGTAAACAAAAACAGAAAATAGAAAGGAAAGTAAAAAACGAAAACAAAGAAAACAAGGAGCGTCATGCGTGTCGAGGGAACGAGCTTGACAATAATACCAGGGGTACGAAAGAGGGGCGGAGCCTAGCTACGGCGCAAGTGTATCACTCGAATTTAGCGAGTTTGGGCCCCTTTCGGAGGAGGTAAAGACCCTACGTCTCGTGCCTGGGGCTTGTTTTCCTTAGGGGTGTATGAATACGGTAGAGTGTCAAAGTCTTGCTCAGAAGCCCGGGGTGGCTTATATAGAACGCGCCACCATCGGCTAAGCGCCATTACAAGGGCATTTAGTACTAATAACTACATGCATTATAGGAAAACGGTTGCTTTGACTAGAGACGTTACAGGTACCCGATTCAGGCTAAGATGCCACCCATTGGAGAGGTGCGCATCGGACCATCCCAGGATGTGTAGCTCGTGTAGCCTTGCTATCGCACTAGGCCAGAGTTTGCATGAGGCTATCATATGCTATTATCATTCATATGATACTAGTGTATAATGTTATATTTATAGTGCATAATATCATAGAAGAGTATCACATATAATTTACTTATTGTCATGCATGACACAAAATGACATAACATTTAGCATGATACGGTATCTACGTATGTTACTTTAGCCATCTTTCTTCTTTAATTCTCTCTGCCATGTCAGCGTGTTTGTCATTCCAGAATGCATAATACCAACAAAGATACCACCATTATGGCGAGCTTGATAGGAACTTTCACTCAGACAGAGATGTCATGTGTCATCACCGTCGAGACCTTTCCCTTCTTCATCTTCGCCAACACTTTCTCCTTCTTTCACACTAGACACTAGACACTACAGCAAGGTGAGTTCAGTTGAGCAAAGACAAGACACAGGCAGGACCCATCACCGGCCGCCAGCTGAAAAGAAACGAGAATCGGAGACATCTCTAGTTCTTTCGACACCTACGTCTCGTTGTGTTCTATGCACTCCGCACTTGCAAACGGCGTCGTCGTGCGCAGCCTCTGAAAGAGATGTTGGTGGAAATGCCACGCTAACATCGTTGTGGTTGTTATGATGAGGTGATGAGCAGCCGTCCATGTTAGGCGCGCACGACGATCGGCGCCTTCCGGGGAATTTCGCGTAAGCCACCGTCCTCGCCCATGAGCTCCGGGATGCCCATGAGCTCGTTGTGTCCTGCCAGGGCAGGAGCGCGGCTTACCAGTTCGTCATGGCCGGCCGGACGGCCGAGAGGTTCAGGGAGGTGCAAGGCAGGATCGACTCCCACCTCATCCTCTTCCCCGTGATTAGCCACATCGGTATCACTCGCCGCCTCGAAAGGATCTACAACGTCCTCGTCCAAGACGATGACTCCACCACCGGAGGTGAACCATCGTATCCACCTCCCCCACCACGGCTGTCCCACATGCAGGTACGTTTCTCGACAAGATGACACAAAAGTTGATATGTGTATGTACTTTTCGATGGATTTTGTCGACTTAAAACGAAGCAATATGTGGCGTAGACATGCTTTCATCTCGAACGCTTTCATATTTTTGGATGATGATCGTCTTAGTTTTATTGTTATAGATGTGATAAACAATGCATGTATTGTCACGACTCCAACACAAACACATGGTTCGCCTACTTGGATCGTGTGTGATTGCGGGCACGGATAAGAGAAAAAAAAGCGCCTGCTAACCACCAAGCGAAGAAAGGAACCCGAAGAGGAGCCGGAGGGGTTCATCGTCTACGAGTACATGGAGAACGGCACGCTCTAGGACCACCTGCACCGTAACCTGGGCTCCTCTCCACCATCATCACCAGTGAGGGCGTGTTGGAAGACGCGCATAGAGGTGCTCCTCTGCGTGTCACGCGCCATCAAGCACCTGCACCTGTCATGCCGAAGCGCCGATCATCCACCGTGACGTACATTAAGTCAGGTAACATCCTTTTCGACGCCAGCTGGGTGCCACATGTGTCAGACTTTGGCTCGTCACTAACCTGGCACGTGGCGAGTGTGAAGGACTCGGGGTTGGAGTGCCCTGTTTTATATGGGCACGTTTGGGTACGTACGTCGACCCCGAGTAGTGCCTCAGAGGCCGCGTGAGGCCGGCGAGCGACGTGTACAGCCTGGGCGTGCTGATGCTGGAGGTCTTGACAGGGAAACGGGCATTTCTCCAAGGAGGATTCAAGATAAAGGAAGATCTATAGCATGTTTCGCATCTCCTATCATCGAGGCTGGTAATATTACGGAGTTGCTCGACAGGCGGCCTGTACCCGAGCCAACAGCAGTTGCAGGCGCTGATGCTGTGTCAAATGGGTTGGGAGGGCTCGGCCGGCCATGCATATCGGACATTGTTGCCAACCTCGAGATGGTGCACAAGTTGATCTGCACAGACGATTCACTTTTGGTTGACGAGTCAGTCGTGTGGCCTTTTCTTGAAAAAGTCGACGAGTCGCCGCATGCCAATATATAGCGCGCCATCTGCAGGCTACCTGCACCCCAATCTGGTACACCGGAGCCTGATTGAACTCTGTTCACATTAACAAATTTGGATCATGGGAATACACGGATGAGGCGAGAATCGATTTCCTGTTTAAATACATTACATGATGTTTTTCCACGATATTTTTGCATTCGGTTATAGCTATTTCGGCACCTCGGCCCATAATCGACGAGAATAACAAACATGTATCATCATTTATGAGATTATTAATGAAATGCATTTTTTATTGTTCCTTGGATGAAAAGATATGTTTGGAGCCATAACACAGCACACTGGAAGCATTCGATTAGGGTCGACCAAACTCAACCCGATGTTCTAGAGTTTCGCTTGGTCTGGAAACAACATAAAAATGACAACAACTTTGCACGCTTGGTCCGGAAAATGACAACAACACCATCTTCACCAATTCCCACAGTCGTTGCGCAGTCCTTGCATCAGTAATCATCACACAGAAGTGGATTTCCGCACAGCTCACAAGGTACCACGTCCATTGGCACCGGCAGAGAGCAAGCAAGACAGCAAAAAATCGATGCCTCACCATGCACACCACAGTTGCAGCACATTGCAGGGAAGATGCATCCATCACATGAAGACGTAGCCCTGCGTCGCAGCGCGAGGTTAGTGCTGCGGATGTACCTTGCCCTAGCCGAAATCCTTGATTCACCAGCTCCGACATTGGTTGCACGATCAACTTTCTGAAAAAGATCTTGGATGGTTGCATAAACCCTCTCGACTTCATCCTCGAGTTCTATCACCTGGCCATGTGTTACCTCCATCTCGTCATCCTCGAGTTCTTTGACAACCTCCACCTCGCCCTGCACCTCTTCAACCTCGCCGAGCTTCTCCATGTTGCCTTCCTGCTCGCTGGCTCAAGGAAGAGGAAGCAATGTCTGCACTTTTATACACAAGAGGAAGAGGAGGCGGTGGGAAAAGGAGAGCAACAACTTCTGCATGCAACACGGAGGGAGTACAGACGACGGCATGCAACTAAAGTAATCTGCGTTCACACCTCTACAAGCCACAACTTGTTCCCACTTGCATGCAGACTCCGGAAGGGAAGAGGAAAGAGAGAAATTAAGACTCTAATTAATGTATTGCGCCTTTGCATGCTTCGATCGTGAAAACTACTGAATTTGAAGCTGTGCCCTTTAAACAAAAATGAAGGGAGTAACAAACATGTATCATCATTTATGAGATTATTAATGGAATGCATTTTTTATTGTTCCTTGGATGAAAAGATATGTTTGGAGCCATAACACAGCACACTGAAAGCATTCGATTGGGGTCGACCAAACTCAACCCGATGTTCTAGAGTTTCGCTTGGTCCGAAAACAACATAAAAATGACAACAACTTTGCATGCTTGGTCAAAATTGCACGCATGCTAAAATGGGCCGGCGCACCTGCCACGGAAGACTTGTCAACCAAAATGGGTGTGCGTTTGGTCGTTACCCCCGACCAACGCGCGAAATCCCCCTCAAAAAAAAAAAAACAACGCGCGAAATAGGAGACTCCAGACTGGACGGCATCAGCACCGCTGCGGCCCTGCTCCAGCCACCGCCGTCCGTCCCCCAGCCCGGCGCCGCCCCAGATCCTCTTCCCATTCTCCATCCTCGGGGCCCTTAGCTCCGACGCCGCCGTCCAGCCCCAGCGCCCCCTTCTCCAGCTCCGCCGTCCGTCCGTACCTGCCTTCCCCTGCATACCAAGGTACAGTAACATTTTCCCTCGAATTGGAAATCTCAGAGTACGGATTCGGTCCTCGCCTCCTTCATGCGGCGAGCTAACCCGCCAGCGACGGTTATATGCAAAAACTTGCATTTGGACACGAATTGCCTGGATACGACCGTATACTATTTACAGGTAGTTGGCACTTGGTAGAACAGAGATTAGTTTGGGTGCTGGATACACCAGTTGACTAGAACAGATACCGTTCGTTGGCAGTTGCAAGAACTGAACAGTCTATTACCCAGTGCTCCAGTACTTGCTACAAAAAACAAAAAACAAAAGCTAGGACACTTCGTCAGATCTGGTGTTGAGCTGACTCCAACTGACTGATCTCTCATTGTTTCTTAAATTTGACTGCTAACCTTCGAAATTTATTTTACAATTTTTCAGCATGATATTGGCTGCTAATTTTGAAGTGTGCTCATCAAGTGTGGAGGAGATCTTAGATTTTTCAATTGCTTGCAGTGTCACGGGTCGAGTCGACGATGCACGGTTCCAGGGCTCTTGCAATGTCAGTAACTAGAATGCAAGCAACGCACTGATCACAAATAAGCTAAGGAACCCTAGTGGCTTGCTCAAATTAAGAGACAGTCTTAAATTAGGTGAGACCAGCAAATGCACATATACTGTTTCTCTGTTGCTGGACGCGTCTATCATTGACCCTCTTTTTGTTGGTACATCAGTATATAATCAGGTTCTGGAGTGAAGAATTAACAGTTCTTACAAGTAGTATTTGTACCCTTACATCACCAGCGGGTACACCAATCGTTGTGATTTCATCAAGAGTGCCCTCTATTACTAAACCAAAATCAATACTAGTTTATCCCAGATGTTGGGAACAAAAGCAGTGTAATACTCCCTCCGTCCGGAAATACTTGTCCTGAAAATGAATAAAATGGATGTATCTATAACTAAAATAAGTCTCGATACGTCCATTTTTAGGACAAGTATTTCCGGACGGAGGGAATACCATCCAAATAGATGACACAGAGGGCATATTGCTTTATGCATTCAACAAACAGTAATCAAAAGGGCATCATATCTGTTGATCTTGCACTGAAAATTGAAGCAAATAGTTCAGGAAACTACACCACGGAGCAAAATTTTGAAAACATAACTGCATCCACAAAAAGGATAAACACAAATGTTCAACAAATAGCTGCATCCACAAAAGGATATCAAATGAGAGGCATCCAGAAAAGAAACCTTTATCTATACCCTTACTCATAACACACTATACGTGGTTTTCAGGTGTAAGTAACTAATCCTTCGTATGAAATTCTACAACAGAGTATATCTGTAAACACGGATTATTGCAAGAAACTATATAACTAAATATCTATCATCTTCCTCCAGAAAGTCCTGTCATGGTCGCCGCCACAGAAGGGCATGACAGGATATGCTGCCCAAATTCTTCATCCCTGCTAGTAAGGCTCAGAAAACTTGGTTGGAAATCCGGGAGTAGCACATCCTTTACAAGGTACTGCATAACTAGGCGCATGCATGGCCTAGCACTTTGTACTGGGTGTGAGCAGAGCAAGCCAAGCTTTAGTACCAACTCTGCTTCCTCACTCACATAATCTTCTAATTTTGGGTCTACCGTTTTGAGGATTGAACCGCTCTCCCATGCATCGACCACCCAGTCTGTCAGCAGCACTGGCTCACCAGCAGAATCATTCACCTGTATTGGACGCCTCCCACAAGCAACCTCCAACATGAAGACGCCGAATGCAAATACGTCAGTTGCCTTGGTTGCCCTTCCTAGCCTAGCCAGCTCGGGAGCAATGTACCCCCAGGTGCCAGCCAAATGCGTGGTGTGGGCGTCTGTACCATGGTTGTGTAATCTTGCCAGACCAAAATCACCCAGTCTACCATTCATTTCATTGTCCAGGAGCACGTTGCTCGCTTTGATGTCTCGATGGATGACCACCTTCTCCCAGTCCTCATGGAGGTAGCAAAGACCAGATGCAATGCCTTTTATAATGTTGAATCTGTGAACCCAGTCTACAGTTTGTTTATCTTGACCATGCAAAACTCTATCAAGACTACCATTTGGCATGTAATCGTAAACGAGAAGGAGCTCGCTCTTGTTGCGACAATAACCGAGCAATTGCACAAGGTTGCGATGGCGGAGATGGCCTAGGATGGTTATCTCAGCTATGAATTCCTTCATCCCCTGCTTTGACTCTGGTGAAACCCGCTTGATGGCAACATTTTGCTTCGAGGTTTGTAGCAGCCCTCTGTACACCTTTCCAAACCCTCCTTTCCCAAGAAGCATCCTTTCACTGAAACTGTTGGTTGCAGCAGCAAGATCTTTATATGTGAAGGATGCTGACCCACAATCAATTTCCCAATCTCCACTTTCCCTTGATTTCTTCATATAAACATAAAGAGCAACGATAATAACAACAGTGATGAACACTGACAGAATAACAACTGATATAACAGCACCCTTAGGGATATGCGAGTGACTTTGAGCATCTCGTTGAACATCTTGTATAACTTCAGACAACGTTGAGTAGTTGAGTGGTTTAGCCTCCCGGTGTGGATTGAAACTCCAGCCGATAATGCGGTGTATGGACCTTACGGGTCCGGTTGCAGAGGTAAAGCCAACATATACCGAGTTTGGCAAAACTGATGTGAGATTGAGGGGGCTCGATAAGAGTGGCTGTTGAGGCTTCTTCTCTAAATAAGGTGCTAAACTGACATTCACGTGGTGTGAATTGTCATCATAGTCCACCCATACTTGCATCGGTTTACCACTAACAAGTGTCAAGGGAGAGAAGGTGCCATCTGGGTTGTAGTATCCAGCAGTGTGAGAATTCATTGACATCAAGGTGTTTATATCGATTCCAACATGGTTAGCATCAATATCCCTGAATTCAACGTTTTGGACGGTATCAAGCTCGACAGCAAAGACTCTATTTATGACATTACCGTTGTTTTCAGGGTTGAACATGCCCATGTACTGATCCGAGAGGCCATCCGATAAAGAGTCCGTCGTGGCAGAAATCGTAAAGGCAAGCCCATGGGTGCTGAAATCAGTGTACGCAGAAGTAATGACGAACACAAAGGTTGTGGAGAATGAGGAAATGGAGTCAAACCGGCCTCCGAAGAAAGCGCGTCCTATCTTGTGGGTGTCACCATTAGTTAGCATAAGAGCTCTGCTTATGATTGAAGCTACACCATCAAGCCGGAGCATGCCATACGAGAAACCATCATAGGTGAAGCCATCGCTGGTGTTGGAGGCGGAGGCTGGGATGAGGAAGAGGAGGCTGAGTAATAGGGAGTGAGGCAGCATGGCGGAACCAGCAGCAAGGAACCTTTCTCCCAGGGATAGATTATGAATAACGGAAACAAATGCCAAAGAACAAGTAGTCCCTGCGTCTAGTCCAAGTTTGACTTTCGGTCAATATGGTGGGCCCTACTGGAGAAAACTGAGGCCATTTGATTGGTGCACAACTATACATCCAACTGATCAAGAGGGACACGTGTACATTGTTGACCGACTTTTCTGCTAAAGCACGAGGCGAAAAGCATTACTTTCTGGAATAAATCAAGCAGCATTTTGTTTGTCTCAATGCATCAAATTCAAATAATTTCAATTTGTTTTCAGAGATAGCTCAATATGTTTTTTTGTTGTGATCAGGAACACGGAAATAACTGCTTTCCCTGAAGAAATGGAAAACCTTCACCACATGATCAATCGGAGCAGAATAACGTGTTCTTCAAGACCAAAAAAAAAATTCTTCAAGAGAGAGAGGTTTGGCATAGAATTCCAACTGAATAAATACTATGGTGCACAGATGCAGTCAAGTCAACATCCAGTAGGATGTGATGTGCCCGTACCCTTGGATCAGGGCACCAAAAATGTTGACTAGTCGAATCTCCGGCTCTGGGTGGAGAAATGGAAGAAGATATGTTTTCGCTCACCACCAGCCTAGCTGATGAACGACTAATTGCATATTTGTTTGTTTTTCCGCTCTTTAACTTCCTATATATATACGTGGTACAAACAACTTGTTTGTTGTCAGTCATTACTAGCAAACATGTCCGTGCGTTGCACCAGAGGATACACTGTATATGACCCAAAAATGGGCAAAACAAATAGAAAATGTTTTTTCATAAATTCAAAAATTTCAATTTTTTCTTGAGAATTAAAAAATTGTTTGATATTGAAACTTTTTTTCATAATTTCAAAATCTGTTCAAACTTTTAAAAATTTGTTCACGTTCAAAATAAGTTCCAAATTCCAAATTCCAAAAAGTATTAGAAATTAGAAATTTTGTTCATCTTTTAAAAAATTGTTCACGTATTGAAAAAAACTGCAATCTATGTATAAAAAAAATTCATCTTGTATATAAATTTTATTCACCATGCATTTGAAAAAAGTTTGTCATATATTTTGAAAATGTTTAGGGTTTATTTGAATATTGTTCACCATATTCTAAGAAATTGTTTAGTGCACGTTTTAAATTATTTTAAAAAATCGCATTTCAAAACAATTGTTCAGAACTTGAAAAACAATTCACAATTTTAAAAAATGATAACATTTTTGAAAAAAATGTTTACGTTTTTAAATTTTGTTCATTTTTTCAAAGATTTGTTCATGCTATTATTATAATTTTGAAAAAAAAATCCTGCCTTCTAAACATTGTTCGAATTTTTGAATAAATTATGTTCACATTTTCTTCAAAGAATGTTCAAAAAGGGATCTGATGCTGTCGTTAGACTTTTATTTTGGTGCTGCTTCTTAATCAGCCGCTGTTGCTAGCTCGGGTGGCTAGCCTCGCTACTATCTAGCGTGAGGCAGGGGATTCACTTCCGAGTATTACTATTTATTTTTTCGTATTTTGTTCCAAGGCTGCAAACTGGGCCAGCCGCTAACCTTGACGTAAGAAGGGATGTAAAGAAAAGCCTTTGACCAAAAAAAGTGGAGAAAAAATATCATAAAACCTGCTCCGTGTGATAGTACGCGTCATTTCTTACATACAGTTCTCATAAACATCAGTAATAAGTTTATACTGTTATTGCTTTTCGAATTATGAAGTGTGGACATAAAGAACTCATCGTAACATCCTTCATCTCATGGAAGAATAGTGGTGCATAGAATAGTTTAGTAATCGGTTATATATTTTTTTTTGGAAAAACACAAATATTTCTTTATTTTAAAATAAATATTTTTTGATAATGGTCACTTTTTTATTAGAATTGAAACATGTTTAGAAAATGAACATTTTTTTCAATACATGTTTTTGTAAAGAGAATTTTGAAAAAATTGTGATCAATTTTAATAATGGTGTAATTGTTTTTACCAAGATATACAAATGGTAAAATTGTTGTATACTATTCAAGAGTTTAATAAATAATCTAAAAGTTTTTCTTACAATTTTCGAAAGATTTGCAAATGATATTTTTGGATTAAAGTGTAGTGGTGCATTGAAGTGGGATTGTTTATATACATATTTTTTGTTAATATTGAAAGCAAAAAGGGTTTTAATATATTAATTACTTTTTAGAAAATGTTGCTTATTTGATTTGCAAGATTATATTCCGTTCCTTTTCTTTTGCACTATTTGAACTTGACCGTCATCACCATAAAAAAAGCAAGCTTTTCTTTGTTCCCCATCACATGTAAATTTCGGGTGGATTGTCTAAAAAAAGGTAACTGTCAAGATGCGTCATTTTCACATTCTCTCTACTCTTCATCGTCCCCTCTCTCCTCCTTGCCTCACAAACGGCATTGGTGACATCCAGAGTTGAGGAATATCTTAATTGTCAGCAAGCCCCGTGAGCTCCAAATATCTTCTCCCTTAAGAAATATTTATTTCCAATATCCCATTCACTTTTCATTATTTGTATCTGATGATGTATTCATTAGATGTGGTAGGCATGAACATTAAACTAACAATAGCAAGTAATTATATCGATGCTCATTTAGAATTTTTTTTTTGCAATTGGATGCTAGCACGCATAGCTCTAGCAGCTAGTCGGTGCAACCATTAAAAATGCAATCCACATCAAAAATCCCCACCGGGAGCTCTCCCAGTGCGCGGACTACATCGCCATTCTTCCTCCAGCAGCGCTTGCTCTCCTTCCTCTATCCATCCAGTGCGCCCTCGAACCCCATCAGCGGTGCTCTCCTTCCTCTTCTCTCTATCTGTGCTCCAGAGCCACACAACACCGTGCTCTAGCCGACGGCGCCGTGGCGCCTGGATCGAGCACGGATGCGCACACGGTAGTAAAGCTTCTCCCTCCCCGCCCCTGATCCCCTCCTCCCTTTGGAGTTCGTTCCTTTCTTGACCCCATCTCTATCTCTTCTGATTTCCGGATCCGCGTGGTCGTGTCCAAGTCCACCCTCGGACGGCGCCTTGCTGCGGGGCTTCGGACCCAGATCTCGTCGGTGGGCGCGTGGATGAATTTTTTCTGAATCTTCACCTCGGCTCTCTCTCCTTTAGGATTTAGCTTAAATGGCAAATTAGCTGCGACCTTTCTCCTCTATAAGCTGGGCACCCAGTGCTGGTTTTTTTGGATTCATGCATGATCTTCCTCTTGGGCTTGCTCTTTCGATTGGCTTTTTGTTGGCTCATTAAATATCGCAACTTTGAACGTATATAAGTTGCTACGATTTGACGTAGAAAGGCGGGGTGGGACTAATAATTAGAATCTAGAAATTTTTAGCATATGTCTAAGAAAACTCTGTCTGTCCCAGCCGTAAGGAAAAGGAGGTCTGGTGGTGAGTTTGGACTTTTTTCGTGGCCCATAACCAAAATTCTGGCATATTATGATGCAGTAAACAACATAGGTGCGAGCAGACGAGCGACGACATACGAAAACGAACGAAATTACTGGAAGCAAGAAACGTTTAACCCTTTATTATTATTATTAGGTAAAGATAAAGATAAAGATTTATGGAACCCAGTTTTTTTCCTACAAAAACGACGAAAAAATAGAAAACATACAAACAGAAAAAGAACGCACGAAAAGCACTGTCCTTATTTTTTGTTTCTCCTTTTAATTAATATATACACGGCTGGTTCTATCAAAAGGAACCAGACGCCCATCATAATCAAAGCCGTGAGCTTGGACAACCTGGTTGGCCGTGTGGACATCCACACAGGAGACCAGGCATTGAATCCCAGCCCTTGCTCCCTTTTTTTGTTATTTATTTATTTATTAACACAAACGCGGCCGATTTACGAAAGAATATAGATAACGAAAAAAGTGAAGAAACGATCCGTATTTTAATATTAGGTATAGATATACATCTCTGGCTTGTGTTGCATCTTTGGTTGCCCCCTGCTCCTGATGTCCTGAGATGTGGCGCTTCCATCGGCCGTCACCACCATATAGTACGCGATACACCGGACTGTACCATTGGCCTTCGCTGCTGCCCACCGGTGTGTCTAATTTGGTGAGGTCGCAGAGTACAAATAGTCAAATTTGTTGAGCACCTCCAGTTTATTATTATTATTTGAATTTTCACGCGGGGGGGAGGGCTAAAAATTTTTAAAAGAGATTTTTTTGAAACAGAAATAGTTTTTTGAAATCACGATTTCTTTTAAACAAGAACATCTTCTTAAATTCATGATTTGTTTTTCAAAACACGGGCATTTTTCAAAAATCGTGCAGTTTTTTTAATACAAGAATTTTTTTGAAACGCGAACATTTTTGAAAATATGAACACATTTTGAAAGAAAGAACATTTTTTGCAATTCCTGATTATTTTTTGACGCACAAACATTTAAATAAAAATTGTGAACAAAGTTTTGAACACAAGAACATTTTTAAAAATTCAGAACAAAAATTTGAAATGGCAAAACAAAAGAAATAGGAAAAGGAAAAGAGAAGACAAATGAAAGGAAAAAATGAAAACGAAAACAAGATCGTTTTTTGGAAGATATTTTTAAAAAATAATATTTATTTAAAATCCCGAACCTTTATTAAAAAACGAGCAGTTTTTGAAATCTAAAACATTTTTTAAGGAAGAACATTTTTCGAAATTTAAGGACAATTTTTTAACAAGAAATTTGTTTCAAAAAGATAAAATAAGCTTAAAATAGAAAAAGTAAAAAGAATAAAAAATAAACATAAAACAAAATAAAGAAAAGGGAAAAGAAAGAATAAAAAGAAATGGAAACAAAAAAAAAGAAAAAAGGGCAACTTGGCCGGGCTGTGCGAACCGGTTCAGGAAAAGGTTCTTAAAACTGGCTGCCTAGCTATGGGGGAGTGGACCAGCCCAATTCTCGCGCTTGTGGGGATCTTCTGTGCGAACGCCCGACAGTTTGGCGCATTAAGCCTCAAATAGGATTTGCCAACAATGTTTTCGGGGAGCTGCAGATGCACAATGTCGAGACTTGCAAGCGGGGACGTACACCTGAGATTTGTTTGGAAAACAAACAGGACTCGAGTGCCTAGCTTCACATGATACTATGAGCGTGCGTGTGTCTGTCGTGGGCAGAATCAATACTGCTATATATGGATACACGGAGATGCACTAGCAAATAATGACGAGGAAAAACAATTGTGCAAAGAATTCGTTGGGTCAGGTTTGCCTGGATGTTTTTTGTCAAGATTGCTGAGAAGGCGCGGAGATTGTGTGAAGTGAAGGATAGTGTGTTACAAGATCTTGCATACACAGGGAATCCAAGACATGCACGGATCAGCACTAGCAGAAAACAGGGCTTTGGTTCAGGCCTGGTCAGCCCATTAGTCCCGGTTCAGTTACGAACCGGGACTCATGGGGGCATACGTCCCGGTTCGTGCGCCCAGGGGGCCGGCCGGGCCTCGTGGGGCATTGGTCCCGGTTCGTCTGGACCCATTAGTCACGGTTCCAGACACGAACCGGGACCAATGCGCCTCGCTCCTGGCCCACAACCATTGGTCCCGGTTCGTAGTTGGAACCGGGACTAAAGGATGGTCTTTAGTCCCGGTTCCAGAAACGAACCGGGACCAATGAATTGGCTATATATACCCCTCGCCCGTGAGCCACTGCTCTGTTTTTTCCTGGCCGGCGAGGAGAGGGCTTTGTGGTGCTCTAGCTCACCTCTTATGCACATGAGGTGTTCGATGAAATGCCTGAGCCACACTACTTAAGCTTTCTCCTCTCCAAACTCGACCTCCAAGCTTCATTTTCCTCAAGATTTGTCCAGATTTAGCGGTCCGTCACGTCCCATCCCCGTCTTCACCGCCGTCGATCGCCCACGCCGATCTCGTCGCCGGCACCACCGTGGTGAGCCTCTTGTTCTTATCTTCTTTATAAAAGAAAAAAATTCTTACTTGTATGATTAGATAGATAATTGTCTAATTTTCTTACTTGTATTATTGCTTGTTATTATATAGTGCGATGGTTTTGGTATCCGCCCCCGTCGGCCCTCGTCCTGTCTATGATTCCGATGTGGTATATATTATCTTTTATAACTATTTGTTTTATTTAGTGTTTATGGTAATTATGCCGACACCAACTTGAAATAGATGTCTTTATCTAGGAGGTATGTGAACCGGATATTACATACGACCCTCTTGTCGAGAGGTTAAATTTAGTTGAAGAAGAAAACAAGTATTTAAAAGAAAAATTAAAAAGAGTTGAAGAAGAGAAGATGATATTGGAGTTGCATGTTGCGGATGTCGTAGATGGTCACAAGATCAAGATGGATGCAATGCGCTTGAAGATTAGAAAGATTAGAAAATATGCCATTCATAGCGAGGCTTGGTATCATTATGCCGTTGGATCAATTGTTACCTTGGTTGCGATTATGATCGTATTTGTTGTTGCATTGAAATGTTTTACATAGTTTCAATGTATGGTTTTATTAGATGCTCTGGAGAGCTATATGTTGTTCAATGAGAACTATGTATGTACTTTGGTTTTAATGTGATGATGAACTTCTATTAATTTGGTCACTTATCTATTCATGATGTTCTGTAATGGTTTTTGACACACTTAATGCACGCAGATGAACCGGCAATGGATGTACGGTGACAGACAGACCTCCGAGTACATTGAGGGCGTGCATGATTTTCTCGAAGTGGCTGAGGCAAACAAGCAGAATGGTTTTATGTGTTGTCCATGCTCTATATGTGGGAATACGAAGTCTTACTCTGGCCGAAAAACCATTCACGCCCACCTGCTTTATAAGGGATTCATGCCACACTATAATGTTTGGACCAAGCACGGAGAAATAGGGGTTACGATGGAAGACGGCGAAGAAGAAGAGTATGATGACAACTATGTGCCCCCTGAATACGGTGATGCTGCAATGGGGGAAGCTGAAGATCAAGAGGAACCGGACGATGTGCCAGATGATGATCTCCGCCGGGTCATTGTTGATGCAAGGAGACAGTGTGAAAGTGAAAAGGAGAAGCTGAAGTTCGATCGGGTGTTAGAGGATCACAAAAAAGGGTTGTACCCCAATTGCGAAGATGGCAACACAAAGCTCGATACCGTACTGGAATTGTTGTAGTGGAAGGCAAAGTATGGTATACCTGACAAGGGATTTGAGGATGTACTGAAAATATTTAAGAAGAGGCTTCTAAAGGATAACGAATTGCCCGACAGTACGTACACAGCAAAGAAGGTCGTATGCCCTCTAGGATTGGAGGTGCAGAAGATACATGCATGCCCTAATGACTGCATCCTCTACCGCGGTGCGTACGAGGATTTGAACGCATGCCCGGTATGCGGTGCATTGCGGTATAAGATCAGACGAGATGATCCTGGTGATGTTGACGGCGAGCCCCCCAGGAAGAGGGTTCCTGCCAAAGTGATGTGGTATGCTCCTATAATACCACGGTTGAAACGTCTGTTCAGGAACAAAGAGCATGCCAAGTTGATGCGATGGCACAATGAAGACCGTAAGAAAGACGGGAAGTTGAGAGCACCCGCTGATGGGTCGCAGTGGAGAAAAATTGAGAGAAAGTACCGGGCTGAGTTTGGAGATGACCCAAGGAACGTATGGTTTGGTTTAAGCGTGGATGGCATTAATCCTTTCGGGGAGCAGAGGAGCAATCACAGCACCTGGCCCGTGACTCTATGTATGTATAACCTTCCTCCTTGGGTGTGCATGAAGCCAGTTCTCATCCAAGGCCCTAAGCAACCCGGCAACGACATTGATGTGTACCTAAGGCCATTAGTTGAAGAACTTTTACAGTTGTGGAATGGAAACGGTGTACGTGTGTGGGATGAGCACAAACAGGAGGAATTTGACCTGCATGCGTTGCTGTTTGTAACCATCAATGATTGGCCTGCTCTCAGTAACCTTTCAGGACAGACAAACAAGGGATACCACGCATGCACGCACTGTTTAGCTCACACCGAAAGTATATACCTGGACAAATGCAGGAAGAATGTGTACCTGGGGCATCATCGATTTCTTCCGACCAACCATCAATGTCGTAAGAAAGGCAAGCATTTCAAAGGCGAGGCAGATCACCGGAAGAAGCCTGCCATGCGTACCGGTGATCAAGTACTTGCTATGGTCAATGATTTACAAGTAATATTTGGAAAGGGTCCCGACGGACTATCTGTTCCGAATGACGATGAGGGACGCGCACCCATGTGGAAGAAGAAATCTATATTTTGGGACCTACCCTACTAGAAACACCTAGATGTCCGCTCTTCAATCGACGTGATGCACGTGACGAAGAACCTTTGCGTGAACCTACTAGGCTTCTTGGGCGTGTATGGGAAGACAAAAGATACACCGGAGGCACGGGAGGACCTGCAACGTTTGCACGAAAAAGACGGCATGCCTCCAAAGCAGTATGAAGGTCCTGCCAGCTACGCTCTTACCAAGGAAGAGAAGGAAATCTTCTTTGAATGCCTGCTCAGTATGAAGGTTCCGTCTGGCTTCTCGTCGAATATAAAGGGAATAATAAATATGGCCGAGAAAAAGTTTCAGAACCTAAAGTCTCATGACTGCCACGTGATTATGACGCAACTGCTTCCGGTTGCATTGAGGGGGCTTCTACCGGAAAACGTTCGATTAGCCATTATTAAGCTATGTGCATTCCTCAATGCAATCTCTCAGAAGGTGATCGATCCAGAAATCCTACCAAGGCTAAGGAGTGATGTGGCGCAATGTCTTGTCAGTTTCGAGCTGGTGTTCCCACCATCCTTCTTCAATATCATGACGCACATCCTAGTTCATCTAGTCGACGGGATTTTCATTCTGGGCCCCGTATTTCTACACAATATGTTCCCCTTTGAGAGGTTCATGGGAGTTCTAAAGAAATATGTCTGTAACCGCGCTAGGCCAGAAGGAAGCATCTCCATGGGCCATCAAACAGAGGATGTCATTGGGTTTTGTGTCGACTTCATTCCTGGCCTTAAGAAGATTGGTCTACCTGAATCGCGGTATGAGGGGAGACTGACTGGAAAAGGCACGATTGGAAGGGACTCAATAATATGCAGGGACGAACATTCTTGGTCTCAAGCACACTAAATAGTTCTACAGAACTCTATCTTGGTGGCCCCGTATGTCGATGAACACAAGAACAGTCTGCGCTCCAAACATCCGGAGGAGTGTGATGACTGGATTACACATGAACACATCAGGACTTTCGGCGATTGGTTGGAAACACGTGTCAGAGGTGACAACACTGTTTCTGATGAGCTGTTCTCGTTGTCCAGGGGACCATCTTCAACTGTATTGACTTACAAAGGATATGAGATAAATGGGAATACATTTTGCATGATCGCCCAAGATCAAAAGAGCACCAACCAAAACAGCGGTGTCCGCTTTGATGCAGCAACCAAGAGGGGAAAGGAAACATATTATGGTTACATAGTGGATATATGGGAACTTGACTACGGACATGATTTTAAGGTCCCTTTGTTTAAGTGCAAATGGGTCAATCTGTCAGGAGGCGTGGTACAGGTAGACCCACAGTACGGAATGACAACAGTGGATCTGAACAATCTTGGGTACACAGACGAACCATTCGTCCTAGCCACTGATGTGGCGCAGGTTTTCTATGTGAAGGACATGTCTACCAAACCGAGAAAAAGAAAAGATATGGAAGCGAATACATCATGCAATGAGCCAAAGCGCCACATAGTTCTTTCAGGAAAAAGAGACATCGTGGGATTGAAGGGCAAGACAGATATGTCTGGAGATTATGAAAAGTTTCATGAAATTCCTCCCTTCAAAGTCAAGGCTGATCCAAACACCATGTTAAGCGATGAAGAATATCCATGGTTATGGAACAATAAGCAAAGGACACAAGCGAAGAAAAAGTGAAGACTGATGAAGTCAGAAAGGGTTGAAATTTAAGTGTGTGGCTTTGAATGGTGCATATTGAATGCACAAAAATTCTTGAGTTCAAATAAGTTTAGAAAAATGAAATGCCTTTGTAACAGACGAGTTTTTGTCCGAAACCCTCGTACTTCGAAAGAGATGGTCTAGTTTGTACACGAAGTGCATCCAATTTTTGTTGTAATCCTCTCAACTTTTGCACACATGTTATGTGGGTCAAATGATGATACCATGCCAAGTTTTAACCTATTCTGAATTCATTTGTAGTGCTTTCCAATTTCAGGATCATTTGGCTCAAAATAAATCATTAAATGCATGAAAAATAGCAAATTAAGTCAGAAAGGGTTGAAATTTTAGTATGTGGCTTTGAATGGTGCTATTAAATGCACAAAAATTCTTGAGTTCTAATAAGTTTAGAAAAATGAAATGCCTTTGTAACACACGAGTTTTCGTGCGAAACCCTCGTACTTCGAAAGAGATGGTCCAGTTTGTACACGAAGTGCATCCAGTTTTTGCTGTAATCCTCTCAACTTTTGCACACATGTTATGTGGGTAAAATGATGATATCATGCCAAGTTTTAACCTATTCTGAGTTCATTTGTAGTGCTTTCCAATTTCAGGGTCATTTAGCTCAAAATAAATCATTAAATGCATGAAAAATAGCAAATTAAGTCAGAAAGGGTTGAAATTTTAGTATGTGGCTTTGAATGGTGCATATTGAATGCAAAAAAATTCTTGAGTTCAAATAAGTTTAGAAAAATGAAATGCCTTTGTAACACACGAGTTTTCGTCCGAAACCCTCGTACTTCGAAAGAGATGGTACGTTTTGTACACGAAGTGCATCCGGTTTTTGTCGTAACCCTCTCAACTTTTTAGCACATGCTATGTGTGTGAAATGATGATAACATGCCAACTTTGAACCTTTTCAGAGTTCATTTAAAGTGTTTTCCAATTTCAGGGTCATTTAGCTCAAAAAAATCAGCAAGTGCATGAAAAATACCAATTGATCAAGTCAGAAAGGGCTGAAAATTGATGATGTGGCTTTGAATGGTGCATTTTGAACACACAAAAAGTATGGAGTTCAAATAAGTTCAAAAAATGAAATCCCTTTGTAACAGATGAGTTTTCGTCCGAAACCGTGATACTTTGAAAGAGATTGTCCATTTTGTGTACGAAATGCGTCCAATTTTTGTCGTAATCCTCTCAACTTTTTAGCACATGCTATGTGTGTGAAATGATGATACCATGCCAACTTTCAACCTTTTCTGAGTTCATTTGAAGTGCTTTTTAATTTCTTTCAAAACATCGTGGGAGTGGAGTTTAAAAAAGAATCAACTAAAAAGATTTTATAAACCTCTAGTATTTCTGAAACTATAATTATATAAAAATTATGGAACTAAAATTATCAAAGTATTTTTTGTTCAAAACATTAATAGCAAAAGGAATATAACGATAAAACACACTGGAAATAAATAAAGCAAAAAACAAAACAAAAATAATGGAAATTATGCAACTAAAATTATCAAAGTATTGTTTGTTCAAAAAATTAATAGCAAAAAGAATATAATGATAAAACACACTAAGCCACCATAAAGTATTTTTTGTTAAGAACTTTTAATATGCAAAAAAATAACATAAAAAAATGCTCGCCTACTAAACCACCATGACCTGCATACGACTAGTAACCCAATATACATGGGCCAGGACGCAGGCCCACGGGGCAAGTAGGCCCAACAGGCAGAGACAATTAGGCATGCACTGCCTACGGTAGAGAGGAGTTCGAGACAGTCAGTTCAGTCGCGCTTATAAACCAGTATGTGCGCTCCTCGCTCGGCGAGGTGGGACTAAACTCCCACCACACCAGGAACAGGGCTTTGGTCCCGGTTGGTGGCACCAACCGGGACCAATACCCACCTTTAGTCCCGGTTGGTGCCACCAACCGGGACCAAAGGTCTCTGCTTCCCGCCCTTTGGGCTGACGAAAAGGGACCTTTGGTCCCGGTTGGTGGCACCAACCGGGACCAATACCCACCTTTAGTCCCGGTTGGTGCCACCAACCGGGACCAAAGGTCTCTGCTTCCCGTCCTTTGGGCTGACGAAAAGGGACCATTGGTCCCGGTTGGTGGCACCAACCGGGACCAATACCCACCTTTAGTCCCGGTTGGTGCCACCAACCGAGACCAATGCTTCTTGTATATAAGAAAACACTTAGAAAATTTTAGTTTTCATCCACCAGTTGCCCTGAGCCCGTCGTCCTCATCCCCATCGCCGCGTCGTCGCCTCCCCGAGCCCGTCGTCCTCGTCGCCGGCATCCCCGACGCCGCGCCGAATAGCACGACGCCTCCAGGCTGCCAGACCACACCCTCGCCGTCACCGACGCGCTCCCCTCCCCGAGCCCTCGCCCTCGCCGCGCGCCGTCCTCGTCGCCGGCCTCGAGCCCGCCGGCCTACTCGCTGACGCCCTCGACCTCGCTGTAGGAGATATGCCCTAGAGGCAATAATAAATGTTATTGATTATCTTCCTGTTCATAATTATGTTTATGTTCCATGCTATAACTGCAATGATTCTCGAGTCTACAAATAAAACGAGGCTTGGAGGGAAACTCATGTGCACGTGTGGGATAATAAATGGTAAAATGTATTCCTAGTCTGGCCTCTAAGACTGGCTCAAGTATTGCATGATGATCCTGTTTTCCTGATCATGGGCATGGCTATGCCGGCAATTTTGAGGGCACAATGTTAGAAGAACATTTGTGTTGAATCGACCCAAATTAATGTTATGCTATGAGATACATTCGTCATAAGTTAATGGTTAATAACATAGAGAAGTTAATGTTTGCATAATTCCTTAGACCATGAGAGTATCGAGTTTCTTCATGCTTGCTTCATGAACTTTGGGGTTTGTTAAACGTCATCCGTAAATGGGTGGCTATTACGGCGGCTTACGGGTTCATGGAAAAGTAAGTGAAGTAACTTGATAGCTCAAGATTGGGATTTGCTCCTCCGACGATGGAGAGATATCTCTGGTCCCTCTCGGTGTTACGGTATCCATCATCGTCTGGCCAGACACTTTGCGATTTGATCACGGGGATGCCGGAACACGGGAACGAGAAAAGAGAACAATACCGATAACGAGGTAACTGGCATAGTGGACAAGTTGTTGATCCATGGGGATGCCAACATGTCTCACCTTGGGTATTTGTAACATATCGCGAAGCAACAGGAATAGCACACGGCAACTGGAGGTTCACTCGAATATTTATTCGTGTGGGTATAGGGATCGATATGGGTGTCCACGGCTCCGATGTTGATCATTGATCGGAAGGGGTTCCAGGTCATGTCTATGCTTCACTGAACCTATAGGGTCACACGCTTAAGGGTCATCTATCTGTTGAATACTAGACAGGGAGTCTGAGAGAAAATCACCGAAAAGTTTCGGACACCGGAAAAGTTTCGGACAGCGGAAATGTTCCGCAGACAGGTCACCGGAACAGTTTCGGTGAAACTGAAAAGTTGTTTCAGAGGATACCATAAAGTCAAATTGGTTTCGGCACATGCCTGATAATTCTTGGAGGGTGCCAGAATCATTCTGGAAACTTCTGGGAATTTTCCGGAAGAATAACCGGAAATGTTCCGGAGCTGTCGGAACCGCTTCAGATGCTTTTCACAGATGAAAATCACTATTCCGGAATTGTTCCGGATCATATTGAAAATTATTTTAGTGGGTACTGGAAATGTTCTAAGCCCACATAAATATTTTTAGTTCGAACGGACGCTGAAAAATATTGTCATGAATAGTGAAAGTGCTTTTTGGATTACTTTATTGGAAACACTATTTGTGAATAGTGGAAACACCATTCGTGAATAGTGGAAACACTATTATGAATAGTGGGAAACACTATTTGGAAGAAAATATCTCACGACTAGTGAAAACACTATTACGAAATAGTGGAAAACACTATTGTGAATAGTGGGGAACACTATTTATGAATAGTGGAATCACTATTATGAATAGTGAAAATATCCGAGGGCATTTTGGTATTTTTACCATAGTCTCTCATCCTATAAATAGGGGTGAGGAGGCAGCCCAAAATCCTCATCCTTGTGCTCTCATACACATGCTTTGCTTTGCAAGCTCTCTCTCTCCCTCCCAGCGAAATAGTTTCGTAGAGCCGAAAGGCTGTCTGGGTTCCGGCAGGAACTAGTTCTGGACGGCGAAGCCCTGCCGGATAGATGACACCGTATGTGTGCAACTCTGTAGAGAGATCGTAGTTTCGGTCTTAGTTCGAGAGTGCCTCCCGAAGGGCTGTCTGTGTGACCGTCCAAGTTTTGGAGGTCCTCCCGAAGGGCTGTCCGAGTGACAGTCTGAGTTTCGGAGGTCCTCCCGAAGGGCTGTCCGCGACACCGTCCGGGGGGCTATGCGACCGCCTCCCGGAGGGCTGTCCGCAGGGCAGATGAGGGTATACATCCTCGCGGTTGGGAGGTTGTAAAATCCTAGCTGTGGGGATCTGCACCGCCGTTCGTCATCGACTCTACTTCCGCTGCGCTCCGAGTCGGTACGGATCAGATCAAACCTTGTATGCAGTCTCCATAGTGGTCCTGGGCGTGCTCGCTATACCGGAAATTTTTGTTTTCTGTCGCGTTCCTCAACACTCGCCGCGCCCTCGCCCTTGCCCTTGCCCGCGCCCTCGACCTCGCCGCGCGCCGTCCTCGTCGCCGGCCTCGAGCCTACCATCCTCGTCGCTCCCTTGCCCCCCCGAGCCCGTCATCCTCGTCACCGGCCTCGTCACCGATCAAGCCATCGCCGCCCCCCCTCCAGTGAGCCCCCTTCCAATGTCCCCTGCTCCCCGTCGCCACTGCTACATGGTCGCCGGCCAGCAGCACCGCGCGTGCTCTGTTTTTTTCATGTATATGTGTATTTTTTTGCGGGCATGTATATGTGTATATGTTTTTTTCATGTATATATATATATGTTCATGTATATGTGTGTATATGTTCAAGTTGGCATCGGCTCTATCATCAAGTTGGCGAAGCAAATCTTTTTTTGATATGTTCATGTGTGTATATGTTCATGTTGGCGAAGCAAGTCTTTTTTTGAAGTTGTTTTTTTGTTAACTGAAAATGTTGGCATCGGCTCTATCATCACGTTGGCATTGGCTCTATCTATCAACAAGGCCACGGGAGCACCCCGGCCCCCTATCATCACGTTGGCATCGGCTCCCCGAGAGATTTCCAACGGATCCGGAATGTATGTCATTGTCGATATACCCCCTCTCCGATAACTTCGACATGAGGGGGGGGGTCGATATACCCCCTCCTCGATAACATTTTTTTCTAAGTTACTAAGGTAAAATGTTCACCCCCGTCTCGATATCTGGGCGACCAACTCTCGAGGCCCATCACGTTTTCCATCCCTAGTCACGTCCTCTCTGATATACCCCCTCTCTGATAACTTCGACATGAGAGATTATCCGTCCGAATCCGATCCGGTTTCACCCCTAGTCATGTTTTTCATCAGACATCGGTTGCACGGGTGTTTGGCTCCGGGCGCCATCTTATATAGGTTTATTGTCGTGCCAAAAACTGGTGTCAACACACGCCCCCATGTTTTTCGGCAAAACTTGTATGTTTGGCACACTAATATATCCATGCTATATCATGTTTGTATATTAAGTGTCATGTTGTAATTAATATTTTGCAGAAACTATGGACGATCGTCAAAGAAACTTAGAAGAAGAAGAGATGTTGGGGGAAATCATCCGCGAAGGACCGTTGTTGGTGGGCAACATCGTCCGGGAAGGAGGTTATCTCTTCGAGTTTCTGAATGACACCGATGGTCTGGAAGAAGAGGGTGAAGCAGGCTCCGGTGATCGGACAAAGGTGGAAGGACATGCTTATGATGGCTCTTGTGAGCGAATGGAGGAAGGAGACCGTGATGACGGCTCCGGTGAGCGAACGGAGGAAGGAGTTGTTGGAAAGTCCGGCGAGGTATATATAATAATTAAGCCTGTGCTGACTAGCTAATTGATGCATTAATTGTTTTGGTATGTGTACACATATTAACTCTCTTCTTTCTTCTTTTCTAGCCCTCCGTATCCGGATCGAGCCAAACTTCGGTAACGAGACGAGGCCCGAAGAAAAAGTTGCACCCGGATGAAAGGTTCACGATCACCAGCACCAATAGAGATGGCCAACCGATTGAACCCAGCCGGACCAAGGATGCATTTTCTGCTCAGTGAGGGGTTCTTGTTAGGGACATGATCCCGATCACCATCCACCAATGGAATAAGCCGAAGGCCGGAGACCCTGAAGTGTCTTTTGTCACCGATAGACAAAAAGATGATCTTTGGACCGCGTTGAAGGCAAATTTCACCCTACCGGAAGAGGAGCATCCGGAAAAGCCAGTTATAGAGCAAAAGGTCAAAACTCATGCTCTTAAGAAGATGGCAGAGCTATTCAGGAGGTGGAAGAATGAGTTAAAAACAAAGTTGTCGACAAAAATAAGACTCCAATATTCGAGGGCCGATTTGAGAAGATAAGAGAACAGTGGCCCGCATTTGTGGCCCACAAGACATCGGAGAAGAGTAAGAAGATGTCAGCGATAAACAAACTAAATGCTGCAAAGAAGAAGCATCACCATCGCACGGGGTCAGGTGGCTACCACAAAGCCTGACCATTGTGGGACAAGGCTGAAAAGGACCTTCTTGACAAAGGGATCGTACCAGCGACATTGAACTAGCCAGAGTGTGGAAGGAATTGGTTCTTCGGGGTTGGGGGAACCTTGGACCTTGAAACAGGGAAGTGCTGTTGGACGAACGAACAACTGGCAGTACCGATCACCAAGCTTCAGGAGTTAATCGCCAAAACGGAGGAAGGGACGTTCGTTCCCGACAGAGAGAACGACGAGCTCACAATAGCCCTCGGGAATCCTGAGCACCCAGGACGAACACGAGGCACGACAGACTCCGTTCCGTGGAAGCATGGGTTTCCCGACGCAGGCGGTTACAAAAGCAGGGAGAGGAAGAGGAAACAGGAGCAAAGTGAAATACAAAACCTGAATGCAAGAGTACAAGCGCTAGAGGAGAGGCATCGAGCTGACGAAGCTACCCTAGAAGCTACCCCGCTATCTCAGCGGAGAAGCAGCGTGGCTTCCACCGAGCTCATTGCGCAGCCTGATTTGACGGCTCCCAGGTACCCCGTGGATAAAATCACGGAGTCTCAAGATTGCCACCTTAAGAAGGAATTGATGATGTACCTCAAACCCACGGTGGCTATTGGCCATGTTGCACCTCCTCGACCCAACGGAACTTTTCACTGTCGTCCGATTCCACAAGGCTATGCTGTTGTCATGGTCGAAGAAATAGTGGAGGGATATAAGGAGCTCGAACTTGACTACCCTACCGGCGAAGGGGAAACTCTCCTGGAGAATGCTCTGAGGACTTCATGTCTATGGCCGAAGGAATTCATCAAGCTTCAAACTGAACGGCGCCTCCGCCTCCTCCTCCTCCGGCGAGTAAGGGCCCGCCTCCTCCTCCGCCTCCTCCTCCGGCGAGTAAGGGCCCGCCTCCTCCTCCGCCTCCTCCTCCGGCGAGTGATCAGGGCACGCCTCCTTCTCCGCCTCCTCCTCCGGCGAGTGATCGATGCACGCCTCCTCCTCTGCCTCCTCCTTCGCCTCCTTCTCCGCCTGCATCGGCGCGTCCGAGCAGTCCGTCTCCTCCTCCGCCTCGTCAGCAAGAGCAGAAGAGAGCCGCCGCCGCCGCTCCGGCTGCTCCAGCGCCTCTTAAGCAACAAAGGAAAATAGCAGACGTCGCTTCAGCGTCTAGCACTACAACCAGTGGCGGGAGGCGATACCAATACGGTCCATCATCTCTCAAGCCTCTTGAGCCGTTACCATACGAGAGGAGCGATGAGGAAAACGCGAAGATCTCTAAAGGCGAAGTGAATGCCTTTTTTAAATAGAAAGATCCACCTCCGGAGCAGAAGATAGATGAGGTGAAATTGAAGCGCACTTTGGATGCCCTGAAGCGACCAGCACCGGCTCCGCTGGATGACAACCATGTCCGCGCTCTTAAAAAGAAAGTGCAAGAAGCGCGCCGGTCCGGAACCACTGCAACTGACAAAAGGAGAGAACAACAAATTGCAATAGGTAAAAAAAATCCCCAGCTCGGCGAACAGGCGAAACAATCGTGCCCCCCGCTGCAGGTGTCTAGCGATATCGTCGTCGCAAATCTGCCGGCCGGGATGGTGCCCGGTACCAATCCTGCTGATTACCTGCCCGACGATACACATTTTGATACATTGGAGGTGGACGAACACAAATTCCGGCACGGGTATCCTCTCGTCAGACCTGATCAACAGCTACCAACGATGATGCGAAAATTCCATCAGTGATACATGGACACCTGCAAGAACTCTGGGTTGGATAATTTGATGATTATGGTTAAAGACAAGCACGACCTCGTTGGAGTTGACGTGTTGTGTGTTCCATTTGAGGAGTTATTCCAGCTTTTCAATCAAAAGGCCATCGATAAAGTAATCGTCACTTGCTACTGTCTGTAAGTACTACTTCTTTAATTAAGTCTCTATATATAGCTCAGCTCTTTCATTGCATGTACATATAATTCACTATATCATGCAGATTGAAGATCGTCGAATGCAAGCAAAGAGAAATCTATAATATTGGGTTCATTAACCTAAATCTTTTTGATGAATGGGAGATGAAAAAGAATCCCAAACAAGCCGAGGCCAACTTGCTACAATCGTTGCTTCAACATCAAAACAAACAAAAAATAATCTTTCCTTACAACTTCGAGTGAGTGTTATATTGTGCACATTCGGTTTTCCTTTATTTACTCGAGGTTATAGTAATGTAATTGATGAGTTATGCATGCGTGCGCAGCTTCCACTTTATTCTCCTAGAGATTATGCTTGAGGAGGGACTAGTAACCGTCTTAGACTCAAGACGAAAAGATCCCAAGACGTATGCGATCATCACTGAAATGCTTAAGAAGTAAGTTCAATCGATCATTATCGCACCATTTCGGCAACTTTGTTCATTTCCTGATATCAGGTAATAATTATTTTCTATGTCTGGCAGGGTTTGGATACCGTTCACCACAAAATCTCCGGGACTGCCGAAGGAGCTGAAATTTACACGCCCGAAAGTAAGTACTACTAGCTAGTTCCGCGCATCTCCCATTATATTGATTCTAGCTAGTTTCATCAATACCATTTATATAATGCTTGATTATCAGTTTGATTGACCTCTATTTCTCGTAAAGTGGTTGTGGCAGCAACCAGGGACTAATCTTTATGGATACTACGTATGCGAGTTCATCTACAACGCGACGATCTCTAAGCAGGGTGGCTACTCTAAAAAGATTTTGATGTGCGTAAGCAATAATATTCACAATTTTATTTTATTACCATCATTTGTGTTGAGTTTCATTCATATATATGTATTGACCCCCTTCTTCGAATTAGCTTTGGGAGCTGCAGGAACAACTCCTACCACAAGATCGCATAATAGCTATTCAAGAGGAATTGGCGGGATTCTTTCTTGAATACGTCATCAGGAAAGAGGGAGAATACCATATGGAACTTGATTTCAGATGTTAGGGTATTGTAAGAGATCTTATATTGTATATATGTAGGCAGTAGCGTCGGATAGATATACGAAAACTTGTTGTTCGAACAATCTCAATTCTCTCTGTATATGTTCATGACGATCTTCTGTACTTAATGGTTTAATTCCTTCATTTGCTTACTAGCTAGCATGTCGAGTCCTCTCTATACGTATAGTACGTAGCGTCGACCAAGCACGGAGATAAGAGAGGACACCTCTCTCTATTAGCTAGCTAACACAATATATTAAACCACAAAATTAATCCTACAAAACCCCATCCCCCCTCTAAAAAAAACAAAACCCCAGCCCCGGAACTGCTGATGCGTGGATGTATTTTGGTCCCGGTTGGTGCTACCAACCGGGACAAAAGGCCCTCCTGCCCGGGCAAGCCGCAGAGGCCACGTGGAGCCCCATCTGTCCCGGTTGGTGGGCAAACCGGGACTAAAGGTTTTGGGCATTAGTAACGACCCTTTAGTCCCGGTTCCGGAACCGGGACAAATGGTCCTCTAGAACCGGGACAAATGGGCATTTTTCTACTAGTGCAACGGTCATGTTGCAGGGTGGAGCATGATTGCAATCAGATATATTCGGCTGGGCTGGATAGTCTTGTTTAACATGAGAAATAACAAAAACAACATTGGTTGTTGTGTTATTATCTCTCTACGGACCAGGAAAAATAAACATTGCGTGCATGACAGTGTACTAAGTACCAAAAAAAGTAGAGGGGAACATGAAGTTTATTAATGTCTCATCGGAGAAACAAAATTACAAAATCCCATTACATGAGCGCATCGTGGCCTGCTAGTGTGGCCAATATGACTTGGGCGATTGTGAAGTTCTAGTTCACGGGGCCTCGAAAGGCTCCCGCTTAATTTCGTTCACGAGTCGATGTCGCGAACCACCTCTGATTAAGTTGTTGCAATGGTCTTCGGTGCCTGGCAAGACATGGGGAGCTTCATTGGAAAAACACATGTTGGTGAAGTGACTTCGCCTCGTCGGAGCTTGGATGATGTCGAGGAAAGGTGTCGATGTAGAAGTCGGAGTAGACTTGAGTGTTGCCGCATGGCAGTGTTGGTTGAAGATGACGACAATACAAGCTCGTCGATGTAGACCTCGGGACATCGCAGTTACAGGGACGACCACCGCTTAGTGTAGACGATTGGTGTGGGAAAATGACAATATGTCGGCATAGACGGCGTCCTCGTCAGAGGGTAAGTCAAAGAAGATGGCCACGTCATGTGGACAACCGGTGGCGTTGATGTAGACGACATCCTCATCAGATGAAAATCTGATGAAGTTGGCGACGACATATCGATGTAGCCGAGCGGCGTGTTGATGCAGTCGGTGTCCTCGCTGCGAGAGAAGTTGATGAAGGTGGCGAAGTGAGGTTGATGTAGTAGCTTTCTCATCAAGCCGGGGTGAGTGATGACATCACTGGCGAGGTTGATACTTATAGTGGCAGGGGCAATGCCCCCCTCCCCCCCCCCCCCCCCACCACCACACTTTTGTTCTTACTCATAAGAGCTCTTGGCAGTTTTGTTTTTTACTATCGTCAGTTGATAAGGTCCATAAAAGTCAAATGAGAATTTCGGATTTCTTCTTGTAGTGACTGGTTGTTGGACATAAGGTTGCGTCTTTAGGTGCACCCAGCCAAGAGCCAACCACTGATGATTGCCTTTTATGGTGGTTTTAGATAATGCCTTTTATTTTATTGGCATTTCATTCTATGCTGAACTTGCTCCCTTTTTCCTCTCTCTGGGTGATAAGGAATACTGAAATCCAATTTTGTGTCTATGATCCGGAAGAGCTCCTTCCAGAAGGTGTCGGTAAAAATCATTTCTTGATCACATACCACAGACCTTGGCATACCAGGTAAATTGTAGGCATCACAAATGTGTGCTTGTGCGGCAGTAAGAGCAGCAAAAGGATGTGACAATGGTATGAACTCGATATACTTCGATAACCTGTTAACTGCCAACATAATGCAGTCAAAACCAGAAGATTTTGGAATCCCCTCAATGAAACCCGTTGATATGTGCTTTCATCCTTATCATTGATAGGGAGAGGAGCCGATAAACCATGGTACTTCACCCTCTCAGGCTTGGCTTGCTGAGAAATAGCACATGCCCCACTTTTTTTTTTCATGTCCTTCATGCTATACCAGGTGAATAGTCGTTCTATAGTACCGTAGGATACTGCAAAACCAGAGTGGATTCCTATTGTGATGGAGTGTAAGGCTTCCAATATTAGCCCCTTGAACTTGATCACCAAATTACCATGAAGCCATATTAGCCCCTTGAACTTGATCAGGTCCATGTAGTGGCTACCCGTTGGATAGGGAGGGGGTTTCTACCCAACATCATGCCATGCATACCCCTAGATAGACCGTCTGGGCCTGTATCCGGGCTCCACAAAGAGCCTGCATCTGAGCAAACAAGTTTTCCCGAATGGGTACCCTCGGACTCCCAAAAGGGAAGACGTTCAACTACTAGAAGAAGAAGAGTTCGAGTCGTCCAAGACTAGGAGATCAAGATGGAGATGGGCCGAACCGACCAAGCTCGGTTATAAATACCTGAATACCTAGATGAGGAGGGCAACTTCTACTTCGAAGACAACGATGATAGGGAAATCGAAACCCCAGTTGAGCCTAAGGAAGATTCGCTCTAAGACATCCCGTCTAGTTCGGCCACCTTGAAACCTAGCGACTTCATATCCAAGTTGTTGGACCCTCAGATTGTGCTCACCCATACATTGTTCCTTGATATAATTTCAGACAAGCCGTATTATGGTTGTTACTTGCACCACAAGGGCCTGTACCTAGATAACATGAGGTAGCGTTGCAGCGTCATACAAATCCTACTAAATCCTATTCATCATACAAAATATTGGACATTTGTATGTCATTTTTCACGATATAGCATGAAATATTAACGATGCACGTTTTGAAGGGAGAAGAAACGTGATGAAACTAAAATTGGAGTGGCTAGGGATCAGTTGACTGAATTTAAAATTTGGGTCAGTCACTTTTTCCCCACAACTGGCTAGCTACTGGCCGATCTTCGCGAGGGCAAAAGCAGCACGCTCACCCCACACAGAAAAGTTGATACGTGCATTTATCAATATCTATACCACTAAATATATATAAAAATGAAAATATTTCTCATTATGTGTCCAATGATGTGTGTTTGGAATTGTAGATGTTCATATTTTTATGCATAATCTTGGTCAAAGTTTGCACAGTTTGACTTTTCAAAAAAAAATATGCACTATATTATGGAACGGGGGAGTATGTCAGAATGAGCATATAATAGTGAAATTGCACAAAAAAGAAGTTTCGTAAGAGATAATGAATTAATGGCATTGATATTACCCTTTCGAAGAAATAAATGAACTTCTATATGAAAAAAATGAACTAGCGACTTTGTTATTAACATTTCAAAAGAAATAAAAGTTAAATTGTAATCAAATTAATTAGTTTTTCTAACAAAGAATAAAATAGAGGCAGGGTATTACCCTTTAAGAAGAAAGAATACATAGAAAGAAATCTAATATAAACAATGACAAAATTTGCACACTAGATACAAGAAGTTGCGATTTTCGAAAATATGAAAGAACAAAAAGACTATAGTGTAATTAGTGGCATTGGAGTTACCCTTAAAGAAGAAATAAAATTATACTTAATAATGATGATTTTTGAGGAATAATGAATTAGTAGCATTGTTATTACCCTTTAAAAAACAAAGAAAACTCTAAATCAAGCAATGAAAATTTTGCACACAATATACAAAAAATTAGTGCTTTTTAAAATTTGCAAACTAAACGTAGGATAATAGACTTTTTTGCAAAAACTAAATTTCCTATGAAGGAATGAATTAGTTGCATAGGTATACCCATAAAAAATAAAAATAAAATAATAATAGAAATTAAAAATAATAATGAATTAGTAGCACTGGTATTACCTTTAAGAAGAAACAAAATAAAAAATAACAAAACTTGCATACAAGTTTGCACTCAAATTGCACTTTTTAAATATGCAAATATTAGTCATATAACAATACAATTTTGGCACATATTATATAGTATTTGTGGTCATATGTTTACACTCACACAACATTAATAATGTAAGCACAAAAAAGTTTTAAACAAACTAATAAATAAATAAAACGGGTAAAAAAGAAAAACAGAAAAAACAGAAGTAGAAAGGTGCAGGTTGGTCGCACATAGTACTGGCCTTCAGCCTGTTAGGGAGTCGACTGACTCCATATTTGGATCAGTCTATTTCTTACCAGGCCGAAGCGCAGTACCAAAGACCTCATGGAACAATCCAGGAAAAGAAATAAACGCATGGATCGCAAAGCAAGATCAACGTCGCATAAAATCAACTGATCAAAATTAAAATTTCAGGCAATTTACATCCTGCCAAGTTGAACTAAAATTATATGGGAGGACCAATGGGTGCCTAGTAGTCCGAACAAGAAGGTAATAACTAAGAAAGGACAAAGACTTCTACAAAATGTAGATGATTTAATTGATCCCTTTACAAGCCAGTGGGATGAGGCTCTGATTAGAGATAATTTTATTTGCGTGGATGCAGAAAGAATTTTAAAAATCCCTTTGAGCCCGAACATGACTGAAGATTTTGTGGCATGGCAGTATACCAAGTCGTTCTCATTCTCGATACGATCAGCTTATTATGTGGAATGGGAACATTAGTTTGGTGCTCAAACTAGGCGGGGTGATGGACAAGGAGCTATGAATGCAAACCCGGTATGGCATATTTTGTGGAAGTTACAAATTCCAAGCAAGGTGAATTTTTTTGCCTGGCGTGCTTTACATGGTATTCTCCCGGGGATGTCGATCTTAGCAAACAAACACATCAAGGTACATCCTCAATGCCCAATATGCAAGCAAGGGGCGGAAGATATGTGACATCTGATGTTTACATGTGAAAGAGCGAAAGAAGTAATGTAAGAAACTGGGGTTACATGAAATAATAGGTGAAGTCATTCATATTGATAGGTCAGGTAGTGTGATCCTTGAAGAATTACTAACGCATCCGGTGAGGCAACCTGTTCTCGGTAGGTTGGGATTCCGGGAGTCTTTGGTGGTCGGGGCATGGTATATACGACGGCAGCGACGAGAATTTGTTAAGGGAAAAAACGTCCAAAATCCTTCAAGTATTGCATTCACTATCCAAGCGATCACAAGTAACTTTTCTCGGCTTTTATCAAGTCATTGTGGAATCCGACTCGTTGGAAGTTATTCAAGCATGCAGTGGTGTGACCAGAGATTTGGAGCCCCTATACTGCTATTTTGGCTGATCATTTTCAAAAAGCATACCGTATTGGTGCGGTCTCCTTCGCACATTGCCCCAGGGAGGGTAATAGATTGGAGCACTATCTTGCTAGACATAGTTTCAATTTAAATTCTATTTTTGTTTGGGAGGGCGATAGTCCCGGCTTTTTACTTTCGGACATTGTGAATGATGTAACTTTGATTTGAGTTTAATAAAGTGCGTCAAGTGGTTTCCCAAAAAAATACTAAAGTTGTGACAAGTAATATGGATCGGAGGAGGTAACTTCTATTTCACTGTGATGCACAACGAAACAATAAGAACCCGACGAAACATTAAACAAGATACTCTCCAATGATGACGCTATATTGGCCCTTGTAGTAGTCCATGCATGCCTACATCGAGCTCCTCGCGACGGGAACGTTTGTCAACGCGGCGATCTGAGACGCGAACCTCCCCATCGCCGTCTCGGGCAAGCACATGGGCACCGCGACACAGACGTCGCCATTGGCGTCCTTACAGCTCATAAAAGCACTGGGAGGGCTCCTGGCAAAGCCATGGCCGGGACCCAGGCCCGGCGCGCCTCCGCCGACGCGCTCCGCCCAGCTGCCTAGGCTCAGCAAGTCGTCCCCGCAGCGGGTTATGTCGGACACCAGGAACGTTCTGTCCAGCTCCGGATCCACGCGGTACTCGCCCCTTGCCATGAGGTCCAGCACCGACCGCACGTGCTCGTCCGTCACGCGGAGCTTGGCCTCGTGCACGAGCTTGACCGCGCGCGCGAGCCCACCCCCGCACAGCTCGCCGGCGGCGGCCTCCTCCTTCGCGATGAAGGGTGCGTTGCCGTAGAATCCCGGCGGGAGCGGCGGGTCCCGCTTCCAGCTCCCGCGGGCGTTGGAGAGGAACCAGACGCGCACCCGCTCATGGGGCGCGTGCCCCAGCGCCGCCACCCGGCATCGCCAGACTGCCGCTGTGATGAGCTCGAACACGGTGGAGGATCGGCCGATGCGCGCTGGAAGGCCGCTCCTTAGAACGGCTATCTCCCTTGGGCCGAATAGGAAGGAACGGGTCACCAATTTTTCTTGATCGAGTGGCGGCGGTGGTGGTGCTGGCGTTGATATCTGCGCCTCGGAGCCGTCGTCGTGGGCTACCTCCTCGGCCATGGCAGCGGCCTCCGGTGAGAGGGAAGATGTGAGAATGTGCCTCTCCCACGAAGGCAACACAGCGGGCTGTGCTTCACCCCGTGCAAGGTCGAGGATGCATCTGAAGATCTGGACCAAACCGAAGGCATCCACGACGCTGTGGCACATTGTCAACGCCAGGACGATGCCTCCGCATCCAAGCTGCGTCATCTGCATACATGTAACCAACAATTTATGCTCAGGGAAATAAATCGTCTGTTCATCATCAGCAATCATGCATGCATGCACACGCATGCTAGACGAAGAACTCGAACGAACATGCATGTATGGTATGGAATTATGGATACCTGTAAGTAGAGCAACGGCTTGCCGACGACAGCTCCAGCGTCGCCCACGTCGGACACGAGCTCGTCAACGCAGGGGTACGGCGGCACCAGCGGCGTGGCGAACTCCTCCAGCCGCACGTCGGCGCGCGCCTCCACGAACACCGCTCCCTCCGCCGTGCAGTCCACCACCAGCTTCTTCCCATTCCCGTGTGGGACAGGGAACTCCCGCAGGCGGCCGGCCACGGGGTAGTAGTGCACCAGCGCCTCCGCCAGGCCGGCCTTGAGGGAGCTCGCCAGTTGCGCCGGCGCCCCTCCGGGGACGAGGCACCGGAAGAATTCGATGACTGTCGTGTATGTTCGTAGCACCGGCTTGCTGTCGACGTCGGAGAGCGACCTCACCTCGCGTGGCGTCGCCCGCGCGGGCACCACCAGCTCCGGCTTGCTCCGGCACGCCGTGAATGTCACCATGGCCCTAGCCTGGAAGAAGCGCTAATGATTAAGCTGATAGCTACCTTGATGATGAGGAAGGGCTGGTATGGGATGAACTCTGGTTTTGAGATTTGACATTTCGTCACTTGCACATGGTCTTAAGGCGCTCTCAGGGTCAACTGGACGTCTGGACGTGCCTAATCCTGATTTTTGAATCCCAAAGGAGACGACTTTTACGGGAAATCGATCACGACGTTTTTGTTTGGTGGGTATACGACAAGGCAGACTGCCGAGGAGTTTAGTCTTCAAAATGCTTCGGTCAAATAATTAACTCTATTATCGGAGGAGTGATTTGTCACATCCACATTCCTTTGCCCTAGGTATATCTTCCCTATTTCCAAAAAATTTCTCCACATACACACGTGTTAAACTAATCACACATGACACATTGTCAACGCCGCTATCTCGATTCCTCTAGAAAATTACATCGTTGGTACCACATTTGAGGCGATGATGATGAATTGGTACCAAGATTGATAATTTTTACGCGTCAGTACCAAGTTTCGGGCTATACGTTGCAAATCGAACTAAACGGCGTATTTCGACGTATTGACACAGAAACTAACGACCGGGTCCCGCGCGTCAGGCGCCACGCTAGCCAACCCACACGCGCCCGCATGCTGACCTGGACCAGTGCGGTAGAACCGGTCGGTCGTTTCTCACCGCATACCCGCACGCTCTCTCCACTATCCCTCCCCTGCGCTCCTCTCTTCCTCCTCGCTCTTGTCTCCATTGTCATCACCCGCAGCACCACCGCCCCCATGACCGCCGCCACCATGGTTTTCGAAGACGAAAGCAGTGACGACACCTCCAGCCCGTACATTCACTCCACCGGTTCCATCGACGGGCTTAACCATGTCAGTTCACTCGAGCTAGGTTTAGGGTTAGGGTTTCTTATTTGGGTGATTTAGGTGTGTTTTGATTTGGGCATTGTGTTTCCCCGAGCTTCTGCAGATCCCTTTCAGCGTTGAAGATCCCGATTACGAGGGGCTCGAGCTCTATATGATGGTCTTCTGTGAGAAGCACGGCAAGGCATCGGCGAGGCATGTTGCCTTTGAAAGAACATACACAGGAAGAAGATTATTAGCCTGTGCAGAGCCGGTATGATCCATTCATTGTTTCATATATCTTGTAGTGATGGACTTGTAGTGATGGACTTGTAGTGATTGAGTTGAAGTGATTTAGGTAGTGCAAATGATTTTGTAGTGATGCAAATTATGGTTTTAGTTATTATTAGGTACTGCAAATGCTATTGTAGTTATGCAACAGATTTTTGTAGTGATTGATTTGAAGTGATTTAGGTAGTGCAAATGATTTTGTAGTGATGCAAATTATGGTTTTAGTTATTATTAGGTATTGGATATGCTATTTTAGTTATGCAACAGATTTTGTAGTGATTGAGTTGAAGTGATTTAGGTAGTGCAAATGATTTTGTAGTGATGCAAATTATTATTTTAGTTATTATTAGGTATTGCAAATGCTCTTTTAGTTATGCAACAGATTTTGTTCAATGGTTTTTTATTTGGTAAGGATGCAAAAATATGCTTTTGTAGTGATTTAGGTAGTGCAAATGCTTTTGTAGTGATGCAACCGAATTTGTATTGAGGTTACATGTTGAGATGAAGCTTGCTTAGGTACAATTAGCTCTTGCTTTTCTTATTTAGTAGGCCCTAGGGTATGAACTAATTTGCACTTCTTGCTATGCTTTTATTTTGCAGGAAGGTGATAAATGTGGGTTTGTTGAATGGGTTGATCAGCAGTGGCCCACAACAATTGAGAATGCACTCTTGAAGTTGTCGGCAATGGTTGAAGATAGCAAGAGTGCTAGGGTTACTGATAATCTTGAAAGTGCTTTCAAAATTCACCACCTAACAGAAGAGAAGAACAATCTGGACGCCAATTATGACAAGTTAGTTAAAGATGTGCATGATCTTATGAATTTCCAGGAGGAAAGGGTGCTTGATTTCAGTTATATGCAGTCTAACCTAACATATCAACAGTAGTGCAGAAGTGAACTGGTGGCTGGTATGAAGGGACATATGGCAAAGAAAGATGCAGATCACCAGCATCTTAATGACAAGTATCAACTCTTGGTTAACCTCACAAGAGCTCAAGCAAATGTAACCTAAAGTTGAAGCATATGAAAGAGAAGGAATTGCTTAGTTCAGCTATGATGAAAGTTGAGTCTCAGAATGCATAGCTCACAAAGTCAGAGGAGAAGATCACCCAAGAGAAACTAGAGTTGAAGCTTCAGGTTGCTAATCTGCTTAAGGGAAAGGAAAACCATGTTGAAGAGAAGGGCCAAATAAGGCTTCATATTGTTGAGCTCATGGATGGGAGAGGAGAAGCTCCAGCAGAAGATCAAGGAGATCCAGGCCATCTTAGATAAATGAACAAGAAGAATATGATATTAGTGGGCATTGCATCCCTTTTGGGTAGGATGGTTGTGTAATGACCTAGTAACTTTTAATTATGGTTGTGTATTGTATGGTTGTACTAGTTGGGAACTTTGGCTGTGTATGTATTCATCCTTTTGGTGACCAAAGGATGAAGTATGCATTTGAGATCTCTATGCATTGTTGAACTCCACTATGTATTGTTGAACTCCACTATGTATTGTTGAACTCGACTATGTATTGTTGAACTCCATTATGTATTATTGTTTATAGTTGTTTATAGTGTCTAGGCCAGGTTTGGTGGTTCCGTCGACCCCGAGCCTACATTAACCCTATGGTCTGGGGTTTGGTGGTTCCGTCGACCTCGAGCCTACATTAACCATATGGTCTAGGGTTTGGTGGTTCCGTCGACCCCGAGCCTACATTAACCCTATGGTCTAGAGTTCGGTGGTTCCGTCGACCCGAGCCTACATTAACCCTATGGTCTAGGGTTTGGTGGTTCCGTCGACCCCGAGCCTACATTAACCCTATGGTCTAGGGTTTGGTGGTTCCGTCGACCCCGAGCCTTCATTAACCCTATGGTCTAGGGTTTGGTGGTTCCGTCGACCTCGAGCCTAGATTAACCCTATGGTCTAGGGTTTGGTGGTTCCCTCGACCCCGAGCCTACATTAACCCTATGGTCTAGGGTTTGGTGGTTCCGTCGACCCCGAGCCTACATTAACCCTAGGGGCTACAATGATCAAATATACAATGAATAGCATTACATATCCTGATATGACATCAATTCACATTCCTAAGAATGATCAAATAGCCATCAAGTCATTAAGTGAAATTAAATTACCAACTTATCAAAAAATGCCAACACAAACTATGAAGATATGACATGAATTCACATAACAACAATGACCATGAAATAGACTTAGCATTGGCATTAAACCATCAAGTTATCCAACATATCCATAACTGCCAACACAAATCCCTCCCTTGCACCATTGAGGCAGAAAAACATGGCATGGAATCTTGGCCCTGGATGTGGATTTTTTTTAGTTGGTGTTGGAGTTACTGTGGTGACTACAACTCTGCTCCTAGGGTTAGTATCCATTACAGTTTGTGCATAATCTCTAAGCCTTGGGTATTGATTCCTATGATCTCCCAACACAGCCTCAACAGCTAAGTTTTTAGCCCTATATGCCATAGGCTTGGGCACATCAACTCCATACTTCTCCATGCAAGCATCTATCATAGTATGGATGCTAGTACTTACATCTGATCTGAACAGTGGCTCATAATGCTTTGCAATCCACTTGGCACTTACCCTGGCTGTCTCTGTATTACTAGGAAAAGTGTGTTGTAGTCTCATCTTCTTAATTGCAAAAAAAATTCACCTTTTATAACAACTGCCACAATACAAAAATTCCAGGTATCTTGTTTGCAATGCACAATGATCCTCCGATCTGAGTTCCTGTGGTACTTGAAGTCTCTGCATTGAGTGATGTGCAAACTCAACAAAGATTCTCTAAATTGATGTTAATCCCTGAAACACATGTGCAGTTGTAACTGTTGGTGTGGTTGGTCAACATGCTCATTGTATCATACTCTGGGTGGCCTCTTCTTGGCCCTACTCTTTCTTTTCTGAGGTAGCACAAATGCTAGTGGTTCAAAGCCATCATCTTCACTGTCTTTCAGTAAACCTTTATCTTCTTCATCTGATGAGGGTTTCCATTCAGGTTGCACTTCTTCTAAAACGCTGCTATGTGACCTTGGTGTTGGTCCACTACTAACTGGTAGCTTCTCCTTATTCTTTGGGGGCAAAGATTCATCTTCTTCTTCTTCTGAAAAAAGTGTATCATCCTCATCCAGCTCAAGTAAATCTTCAACCTCTATGCCACCCTCATAATGAATCTTTTCCCCTTCTGATTCTTCATCCTCTGTGTCTTCCTCTTCTAAATATTGTATTTATTCCTCTCTGTTTCTTCTCCCCTCCTCCATCTCTATGTCCTCAGCTGACCTGAACTGCCCCATATAATAAGGATTGTTGTCACTGTTATAGTGACCTTCCTCTTCAGATGCAACACTACCATCATAGCCCTCCTTTTCTTCTTCCACAACAACTTTCAATCTTGGATTTTTAACACTCCTACTCTCTTGTGTTAAAACAGCAAGGCCTACTAATGAACTAGAGGAGCTAGTTTGACTTTCAAATAGCACGCCTTTCTAATCAACAGCATAAACAGGGGGCTAAGATAGATCATAAATAAAAGGCTCAGAATAAACAATTGTCTCTAATGTTTTTCTTCTTTCCTGCACTTACAGGTGTTGGAGTAGTCCTAACTAACAAATCAAGCACAAATCTCTCCTCATTCTTCCTCTTGATCAACTGCAGTTTCAAATTACTATCAACTAATTCTAAGCCCTGCTCTCCTGGACACTCCATGTAATACAGTTCATCACAAATAGTAAAGCCTTGTGTTTCCATCAATGCAACAATGTTCAACTAAGTCACATCTGAAGTGCATAGCTTCCTCTCTAAAGTGTCTCGATTATCAAAATGCATCCTAACATTCCAAATGTCTTCGAACAAACTACAAATCACATGCAATTTAACCTAATTAGTGTTGCCTAACCCTAATCCCCAATTAGAAATGACATATGGAGAATGAGGAAGCTTACCAGACACCTCCAACTCCATGAGTCAAATCATGGCTAATGCTAGGGTTATCCACCCATTGTTGCTGTAGTCATACCTGATGCTCCATTGAGATAGTTGGCTCCATGAATTCTTTATCGTCACTGGAGTACTCAGATGAGGTGGAGTAGCCACCGTCGCCGCCGTCGATTCCCCCTGGCACAGCTCTCAGCAAGCCCCGATTGGTTGCGGGGAAGTCACCTCCGCCACCGCCACCGCCACCGCTACTACCACTAGCACCACCGCCCAGGGTCGCCGCCTCCATCGCCAGAGCGGTGGAGAGGAGGAGGAGCGGGAGAGCTAGGGTTCGTCGATAGAGAGGAGGGGAAAATGATAGAAGAACGACCGACCGACCAGTTCAACCGCACCGATCCAGGTCAGCATGGGGGTTGGCCAGCATGGCGCCTAACGCGCGGGGCCCGGTCATCAGTTTCGGCATCAATACGTAGTAATACGTTGTTTAGTTCGATTTGCAACGTATAGCCCGAAACTTGGTATTGACTCGTAAAAATTACCAATCTTGGTACCAATTCACCACCACTGACCCAAATGTGGTACCAACGTGTAATTTTCTCCGATTCCTCTCAACAACAGTGTAAATGCTTTTAGTATCTCTCTATATGTATATACATCTCACAACGTCGACCCCATTACTTTTATTTCCTAGAGAAGCTGGGTTGGGTTGCCTCGACGACGAGGCTTGGGGCGTCTTGTTACGTGTTGGTTGTTGCCGTGGGCGTGCCCTCCAAGGCATAAAATACTCCACCTTCGAAATCTCTATTGAGATATCTTCCTTGAGTCAGGCTATCTCCTTGTATCCACTTGTAGATCTCCTGGATGCCTCTGTTTGGTTTGAAGGTTGTGCTCCGAGGTGTTGCATACGGATGTGACATGTCATGTGTACTTTGTGCTCTACCTCTTCGTCATTTATGGCTTGAGTTTGGGCAAGCACTAGTAAAAAACAGGGCTTCGGTCCAGGCATAAAAAGCCATTAATCTCGGTTCACACACGAACCGGGACCCATGGCGGCATCGGTCCCGGTTCGTGAGGCCACGGCACCGACGGGGCCTCGTGGGCCATTGGTCCCATTTCGTCAGACCCCTGTGGTCCCGGTTCCAGCCATGAACTGGGACCAATGGTCCTCGCTCCTGGCCCACAATCATTGGCCCCGGTTTGTGGAAGGAACCGGGACCAAATGGGGTCCTTTAGTCCCAGTTCCAGCCAAAAACCGGGACCAAAGGTTGGCCTATATATACCCCCTGCCCGCGCACTGCTCTGTTTTTTTGGCCAGCCGTGGGAGAGCTTTGTGGTGCTGTAGATGACCTCCTATGCACATGAGGTGTTCGATAAAATGCCCAAGACACACTTAATCTTTCTCCTCTCGAACATCCTTGCCCAAGCTTCATTTTCCTCAAGATTTGTCTAGGTTTGGCGGTCTGTCCTGTCCCGTCCCCGTCCTCACCGTCGTCGATCTCACACGCACATCTCGATGCCGACACCACCGTGGTTGGCCTCTTCTTGTCTTCTTTCTAAAAGAAAAAAGTTCTTACTTGTATCTTGTTTCTAAAATAATGAGAACTATGTATGAACTTTATGTATTTATTTTGGTCACTATTGTACTTTGGCTTTAATGTGATGATGAATTTCTATTAATTTGGTCAGTTCTCTATTCATGATATGTTGTAATGGTTTTTAATACACTTTATTATATAATGCCCACATATGAACCGACATGGATGTACGGTGATCGGTTCACCTCCAAGTATATTAAGGGCCTACATAATTTTCTCGAAGCGGCTGAGGCAAACAAGCAGAATGGTTCTATGCATTGTCCATGTACTATCTATGAGAATATGAAGGCTTTCTCCAACTCTAAAACCCTACACTTCCACCTGCTTGAGAAGGGTTTTATGCCACACTATAATGTTTGGACCAAGCACGGATAAAGAGGGGTTATGATGGAAGACAACGAAGAAGAAGAGGATAATGAGAACTATGTGCCTCCTGAATACGGTGGTGCTGCAACGGGGGAAGATGAAGATCAAGAGGAACCAAACGATGTGCCTGATGATGATCTTCGCTGGGTCATTGTTGATGCAAACAGACAATGCGAAAGTGAAAAGGAGAAGTTGAAGTTTGATCGCATGTTAGAGGATCACAAAAAAGGTTAGTACCCCAATTGCGAAGATGGCAACACAAAGCTCGGTATCACACTGTAATTGCTGCAGTGGAAGGCAGAGAATGGTGTACCTGACAAAGGATTTGAGAAGCTACTAAAAATATTGAAGAAGAAGCTTCCAAAGGATAACGAATTGCCCGACAGTACGTACGTAGCAAACAAGGTTGTATGCCCTCTAGGATTGGAGGTGCAGAAGATACATGCATGCCCTAATGACTGCATCCTCTACCGCGGTGCGTACGAGGATTTGAAGCATGCCCGATATGCGGTGCATTGCGCTATAAGATCAGACGAGATGACCCTCGTGATGTTGACGGCGAGCTCCCTAGGAAGAGGGTTCCTACCAAGGTGATGTGGTATGTGTTGGAAATATGCCCTAGAGGCAATAATAAAATGGTTATTATTGTATTTCCTTGTTCATGATAATTGTCTATTGTTCATGCTATAATTGTGTTAACCGGAAACCATAATACATGTGTGAATACATAGACCACAACATGTCCCTAGTGAGCCTCTAGTTGACTAGCTCGTTGATCAATAGATGGTCACGGTTTCATGGCCATGGACATTGGATGTCGTTGATAACGGGATCACATCATTAGGAGAATGATGTGATGGACAAGACCCAATCCTAAGCATAGCACAAAGATCGTGTAGTTCGTTTGCTAAAGCTTTTCAATGTCAAGTGTCATTTCCTTAGACCATGAGATTGTGTAACTCCCGGATACCGTAGGAATGCTTTGGGTGTGCCAAACGTCACAACGTAACTGGGTGGCTATGAAGGTGCACTACGGGTATCTCCAAAAGTATCTGTTGGGTTGGCACGAATCGAGACTGGGATTTGTCACTCCGTGTGACGGAGAGGTATCTCTGGGCCCACTCGGTAAGACATCATCATAATGAGCTCAATGTGACTAAGGAGTTAGCCACGGGATGATGTATTACGGAACGAGTAAAGAGACTTGCCAGTAACGAGATTGAACAAGGTATAGGGATACCGACGATCGAATCTCGGGCAAGTACCATACCGATAGACAAAGGGAATTGTATACGGGATTGATTGAATCCCCGACATCGTGGTTCATCCGATGAGATCATCGTGGAGTACGTGGGAGCCAACATGGGTATCCAGATCCCGCTGTTGGTTATTGGCCAGATAAGTGTCTCGGTCATGTCTACGTGTCTCCCGAACCCGTAGGGTCTACACACTTAAGGTTCGATGACGCTAGGGTTATAGGGAAAAGGTATACGTGATTACCGAAGGTTGTTCGGCGTCCCGGATGAGATCCCGGACGTCACGAGGAGCTCCGGAATGGTCCGGAGGTAAAGATTGATATATAGGAAGTCCAGTTTTGGTCACCGGAAAGTTTACGGGCTCATCGGTAGTGTACCGGGAGTGCCGGGAGGGTGCCGAAGGACCCCCGGGAGGGGTGTGACGACCAAAGGACCACATGGGCTGTTAGATAAAGTGTGCCAGCCCTTATTGGGCTGGGCAAGACTTTTGCTAAAGGCCCATGCGGCTGGAGATAAGGAGATAAGGCAAAAGGGATTTAAAAGGAGGAGATCCACCTCCCTTGTGGGAGGTGGACTCTCCCTTTAATTCGGCCGGCCATCTCCTCTTTGGAGTAGAGGCCAAGCCAGCCCTCCACGTCCCTCCTCCTATATATACTTGAGGTTTTGGATGTTTTGAGACAAGATTTGATCTCTCTCTCTCACGGCAAAGCCCTACCTCTCTTCTTCCTCCTCCGCAGCGCTTAGGCGAAGCCCTGTCGGAATACCTTGCTACTCCACCACCACCACGCCGTCGTGCTGCTGTTGGAGCCCTTCCCCAACCTCTCCTTCCTCCTTGCTGGATCAAGGTGTTGGAGACGTCACCGGGCTGCACGTGTGTTGAACGCGGAGGTGCCGTCCGTTCGGCACTTGATCGGATCTACCGCGATCTGAATCGCTGCGAGTACGACTCCATCAACCGCGTTCTTGTAACGCTTCCGCTTAGCGATCTTCAAAGGTATGAAGATCCACTCTCCCCTTGCTCGTTGCTGGTTTCTCCATAGATGGATCTTGGTGAACGCGTAGGAAAAATTTTGATTTACTACTACGTCTCCCAACAGTGGCATCATGAGCTAGGTCTATGCGTAGAATCTATGCACGAGTAGAACACAAAGCAGTTGTGGGCGTCGATTTTGTTAATATGCTTGCCGTTACTAGTCTTATCTTGATTCGACGGTATTGTGGGATGAAGCGGCCCGGACCAACCTTACACGTACGCTTACGTGAGACCGGTTCCACCGCCTGACATGCACTAGTTGCATAAGGTGGCTAGCGGGTGTCTGTCTCTCCCACCTTAGTCGGATTGGATTCGATGAAAAGGGTCCTTATGAAGGGTAAATAGCAATTGGCATATCACGTTGTGGTTTTGACGTAGGTAAGAAACGTTCTTGCTAGAAAACTATAGCAACCACGTAAAAACTTGCAACTACAAATTAGAGGACGTCTAACTTGTTTTTGCAGCATATGCCGTGTGATGTGATATGGCCAAAAGGATGTGATGTGATGCATTGTGATGTATGAGATTGATCATGTTCTTGTAATAGGGTTCACGACTTGCATGTCGATGACTATGACAACCGGCAGGAGCCATAGGAGTTGTCTTATATTATTGTATGACCTGCGTGTCAATCATAAACGCCATGTAATTACTTTACTTTATTGCTAAACGTTAGCTGTAGTAGTAGAAGTAATAGTTGGCGAGACAACTTCATGAAGACACAATGATGGAGATCATGATGATGGAGATCATGGTGTCGTGCCGGTGACAGTGATGATCATGGTGCCCCGAAGATGGAGATCAAAGGAGCAAGATGATATTGGCCATATCATGTCACTATATTGATTGCATGTGATGTTTATCATGTTTACATCTTATTTGCATAGAACGACGGTAGTAAATAAGATGATCTCTCAATAAAATTTCAAGAAAGGTGTTCACCCTAACTGTGCACCGTTGCTAAGGATCGTCGTTCCGAAGCACCACGTGATGATCGGGTGTGATAGGTTCTAACGTTCGCATACAACGGGTGTAAGCCAGATTTACACATGCGAAACACTTAGGTTGACTTGACGAGCCTGGCATGTACAGACATGGCCTCGGAACACGGAAGACCGAAAGGTCGAACATGAGTCGTATAGAAGATACGATCAACATAGAGATGTTCACCATGGATGACTAGTCCGTCTCACGTGATGATCGGACACGGGCTAGTTGACATGGATCATGTATCACTTGGAAGACTAGAGAGATGTCTATCTAAGTGGGAGTTCATTAATAATTTGATTAAATGAACTTAATTATCATGAACTTAGTCTAAAAATGTCCTTGCAAATTATGTCGTAGATAGCTCGCGCTGTAGCTCCCCAGTTTTATTGATACAATCCTAGAGAAAAGTAAGTTGAAAGTTGATGGTAGCAATAATGCGGACTGGGTCCGTGATCTGAGGATTGTCCTCATTGCTGCACAGAAAGCTTATGTTTTGATGTACCGCTAACTGCACCACTCCCTCAAGCGTTGTCTGTAGATGTTGTGAACATATGACAAGCACTTTTTGGTGACTACGTGATAGTTCAATGCGTCATGCATTGCGGCTTAGAATTGAGGCTCCAAAACGTTTTGAACGTCACGGAACATATGAGATGTTCTAGGAGCTGAGATTGTGATCTCAGGCTCGTGCCTATGTTGAGAGGTATGAGACCTCCAACAAGATTCTTTGTCTGTAAGATAAAGGAGAATAGCTCAATCGGTGAGCGTGTGCTCAGATTGTCTGGGTGCTACAATCACTTGAATCAAGTGGGAGTTAATCTTCCATATGAGATAGTGATTAATGCACTTCTCCAAGTCACTGCCACCAAGCTACTAGAGCTTCGTGATGAACTATAACATGCCAGGGATGGATAAGATGATCCCTGAGTTGTTCGTGATGTTTGACACCACGAAGGTAGAAATCAAGAAGGAGCATCAAGTGTTGATGGTTAAGTGAAACCACTAGTTTCAAAAGGGGCAAGGGCAAGAAGGAAAAACTTCAGGAATGGCAAGCCAGTTGTTGCTCTAATGAAGAAACCCAAGGTTGAGCCCGAACCTGAGACTAAGTGCTTCTGTTATGAGGAGAATGTTCGCTGAAGCGGAAAACCCCTAGATGCTTGGTAGATAAGAAGGCTGGTAATGTCAATGGAAGTATATTTGATATACGTGTTAGTGATGTGTACCTTGCTGGTACTCCTAGTAGCACCTGGGTATTGGATACCGGTTCGGTTGCTAACTGTTAGCAACTCGAAATAAAAGCTACGGAATAAACGGAGACTAGCTAGGTGAAAGGTGACGATGTGTGTTGGAAGTATTTCCAAGATTGATGTGATCACCATCGCACGCTCTCTCTACCTTCGGGATTTGTGATAAACCTAAATAAATGTTATTTGGTGTTTGCGTTGAGCATGAACGTGATTAGATCATGATTAGTGCAATACGGTTATTCATATAAGTTAGAGAATAATGGTTATTCTATTTACATGGATAATGCCTTCAATGGTCATGCACCCACTCGGAATGGTTTATCGAATCATGATCGTAGTAGTACACATGTTCATAACGTTGGTACCAAAAATATATAAAGTTAATAATGATAGTACCACATACTTGTGGCACTGCCGCTAAATGTCATATTGGTATAAATCGCATGAAGAAACTCCATGATGATGGATTTTTTGACTCACTCGATTTCGAATCGGTTGAGACATGCGAGCCATGCCTCTTGGGCAAGATGACTAAGACCCCGTCATCCAATATGATGGAGCGGGCAAGTGGCTTATTGGAATTAATACATGTTGATGTATGTGGTCCAATGAGTGTTGAAACACACAGTGGATATCGTTGTTTTTCTTTACCTTCACTGATGATTTGAGTAAATATGGATATTTACTTAATAAAACACGAATCTGAAATGTTTGAAAGGTTCAAGGAGTTTCAGAGTGAAGTTAAAGATCATCGTGACAAGAAGATAAATGTCAATGATATGATCATGGAGGTGAATATCTAAGTTACGAGTTTGGTATGCAATTTTAGACAATGTGGAAATTGTTTCACAGCTCACGCCTCCTGGAACACCATAGTGTGATGGTGTGTTCGAACGTCGTAGTCGTGCTCTATTGGATATAGTGAGTACTATGATGTCTCTTATCGTTTTACCACTATCATTATGGGGTTATGCATTAAAGACAAATCCATTCACTTTAATAGGGCACCATCTGAGTCTGCTGAGATGACACCGTGAGAATTATGGTTTGACAGAAGCCTAAGCTGTCATTTCTTAATGTTTGGGGCTGCGACGCTTATGTGAAAATGGGTTTTTCACCTAGCGAGCTCGAACCCAAAGCAGACAAATGTATCTTCATAGAATACCCTAATGAGACATTGGGTATACCTTCTATTTCAGATCCAAGCGCAAAAGGTGTTTGTTGCTAAGAATGGGTCCTTTCTTGAGAAAGAGTTTCTCTAGAAAGAATTGAGTGGGAGGAAGATAGAACATGATAAGGTTGTTGAACCTTTGTTTCAGCCAGAGAATAGCGCAACACAGAAAGATGTTTCTGTAGAGCCTACTCAGTTGAAAAGGAAGTTAATGATGATGATCATGAAGCTTCGGATCAAGTCACTATCGAACCTCGTAGGTCGACAAGGACGCGTACTGCTCCTGAGTAGTACGACAACCCTGTTTTGGAAATCATGTTGTTGGACAACGATGAACCTACGAACTATGGAGAAGCGATGGTGGGCCCGAATTCCAACAAATGGCTAGGAGCCATGAAATCCGAGAAAGGATCCATGTATGAAAACCAAGTATGGACTTTTGGTAGACTTGCCTGTTGAATGGAGGGTCATTGAGTACAAATGGATCTTTGAGATAAACATAGACGCTAATGGTGAAATGTCACCGTTTATAAAGCTCGACTTGTCGCAAAGAAGTTTCCGCCAAGTTCAAGGAGTTGACTGCGATGAGATTGTCTCATCTGTAGCGATGCTAAAAGTCTATTAAAATTTTGTTAGCAGTTGCTACATTTTTCGATTATGAAATCTGGCAGGTGGATGACAAAACAAGGTTTCCGTAATGGTTTCTGTGAGGAAGAGTTGTATGTGATACAACCAGAAGGTTTTGTCAATCCTAAGGATGCTAATAATATGCAAACTCCAGCGATCCTTCTATGGACTGGAGCAAGCATCTCGGAGTTGGAATATATGCTTTGATGAGGTGATCAAAGTGTTTAAGTTTGTACAAAGTTTATGAGAAACTTGTATTTGCAAGAAAGTGAGTGGGAGCACTATAGAATTTCTTATAAGAATATGTAGTTGACATATTATTGATCGGAAATGATGTAGAATTTCTGGAAGAGCATGAAGGGTTGTTTGAAAAAGAGTTTTTTTTTCAAAGGAAGGCCCAGATAAAGCTACTATTTTATTGAGCATCAAGATCTATAGGGATAGATCAGTTCGCTTGATAAGTTTTTTCGACAAAGACATACCTTGACAAGTTTTTGAAGGAGTTCAAAATAGATGGGTCAAAGAAGGAGTTCTTGACTGTATTGTAAGGTGTGAAATTGAGTAAGACTCAATACCTGACCACGGCAGAAGATAAAGAAAAGATGAGTGTCATCTCCTATGCTTTAGCCATAGGCTCTATATAGTATGCCATGCTGTGTACCGCACCTGTGTGTGCCTTGCCATGAGTCTGTCAAGGGGTACAAGAGTAATCCAAGAGTGGATCACTGGACAGCGGTCAAAGTTAGCCTTAGTAACTTGAGAACTAAGGAAATATTTCTTGATTATGGAGGTGATAAAGAGTTCGTCGTAAAGTGTTACGATGATGCAAGCTTTAAAACCAATCCGGATGACTCTTAGTAGAAATCCAGCTACGTATAGTGGAGCAGCCATTTGGAATAGCTCCAAGTGGAGCATGGGAGTAGTATCTACAAATATGACATGGAAAGTTTGCAAGGTACACACGGATCTAAATGTCGCAGACCCGTTGACTAAAAACCTCTTTCACGAGCAGAACATGAACAAACCCCAGAACTTATTGGGTGTTAATCACATGATGATATGATCATATGGTGATGTAAGTGTTAATCACATGGTGATGTGAACTAGATTATTGACTCTAGTGCAAGTGGGAGACTGTTGGAAATATGCCCTAGAGGCAATAATAAAATGGTTATTATTGTATTTCCTTGTTCATGATAATTGTCTATTGTTCATGCTATAATTGTGTTAACCGGAAACCATAATACATGTGTGAATACATAGACCACAACATGTCCCTAGTGAGCCTCTAGTTGACTAGCTCGTTGATCAATAGATGGTCACGGTTTCATGGCCATGGACATTGGATGTCGTTGATAACGGAATCACATCATTAGGAGAATGATGTGATGGACAAGACCCAATCCTAAGCATAGCACAAAGATCGTGTAGTTCGTTTGCTAAAGCTTTTCAATGTCAAGTGTCATTTCCTTAGACCATGAGATTGTGTAACTCCCGGATACCGTAGGAATGCTTTGGGTGTGCCAAACGTCACAACGTAACTGGGTGGCTATGAAGGTGCACTACGGGTATCTCCGAAAGTATCTGTTGGGTTGGCACGAATCGAGACTGGGATTTGTCACTCCGTGTGACGGAGAGGTATCTCTGGGCCCACTCGGTAAGACATCATCATAATGAGCTCAATGTGACTAAGGAGTTAGCCACGGGATGATGTATTACGGAACGAGTAAAGAGACTTGCCAGTAACGAGATTGAACAAGGTATAGGGATACCGACGATCGAATCTCGGGCAAGTACCATACCGATAGACAAAGGGAATTGTATACGGGATTGATTGAATCCCCGACATCGTGGTTCATCCGATGAGATCATCGTGGAGTACGTGGGAGCCAACATGGGTATCCAGATCCCGCTGTTGGTTATTGGCCAGAGAAGTGTCTCGGTCATGTCTACGTGTCTCCCGAACCCGTAGGGTCTACACACTTAAGGTTCGATGACGCTAGGGTTATAGGGAAAAGGTATACGTGATTACCGAAGGTTGTTCGGAGTCCCGGATGAGATCCCGGACGTCACGAGGAGCTCCGGAATGGTCCGGAGGTAAAGATTGATATATAGGAAGTCCAGTTTTGGTCACCGGAAAGTTTACGGGCTCATCGGTAGTGTACCGGGAGTGCCGGGAGGGTGCCGAAGGACCCCCGGGAGGGGTGTGACGACCAAAGGACCACATGGGCTGTTAGATAAAGTGTGCCAGCCCTTATTGGGCTGGGCAAGACTTTTGCTAAAGGCCCATGCGGCTGGAGATAAGGAGATAAGGCAAAAGGGATTTAAAAGGAGGAGATCCACCTCCCTTGTGGGAGGTGGACTCTCCCTTTAATTCGGCCGGCCATCTCCTCTTTGGAGTAGAGGCCAAGCCAGCCCTCCACGTCCCTCCTCCTATATATACTTGAGGTTTTGGATGTTTTGAGACAAGATTTGATCTCTCTCTCTCACGGCAAAGCCCTACCTCTCTTCTTCCTCCTCCGCAGCGCTTAGGCGAAGCCCTGTCGGAATACCTTGCTACTCCACCACCACCACGCCGTCGTGCTGCTGTTGGAGCCCTTCCCCAACCTCTCCTTCCTCCTTGCTGGATCAAGGTGTTGGAGACGTCACCGGGCTGCACGTGTGTTGAACGCGGAGGTGCCGTCCGTTCGGCACTTGATCGGATCTACCGCGATCTGAATCGCTGCGAGTACGACTCCATCAACCGCGTTCTTGTAACGCTTCCGCTTAGCGATCTTCAAAGGTATGAAGATCCACTCTCCCCTTGCTCGTTGCTGGTTTCTCCATAGATGGATCTTGGTGAACGCGTAGGAAAAATTTTGATTTACTACTACGTCTCCCAACAGTATGCTCCTATAATACCACGGTTGAAACGTCTGTTCATAAACAAAGAGCATGCCAAGTCGATGCGATGGCATAAAGAGGACCGTAAGAAAGATGGGAAGTTGAGAGCACCAGCTGACGGGTCGTAGTGGAGAAAGATCGAGAGAAAGTGGAGCGACTTTACAGTTGACCCAAGGAACGTATGGTTTGGTTTAAGCGCAGATGGCGTTAATCCTTTTCGGGATCAGAGCAGCAAGCATAGCACATGGCCTATGACTCTATGTATGTATAACCTTCCTCCTTGGTTATGCATGAAGCGGAAGTTCATTATGATGACAGTGCTCATCCAAGGACCTAGGCAACCCGGCAATGACATTGATGTTTACCTAAGGCCATTAGTTGATGAACTTTTACAGGTATGGAATGGAAGAGGTGTACATGTGTGGGATGAGAAAGAACAGGAGGAATTTGACCTACATGTGTTGCTGTTTGTAACCATCAATGATTGGGCTGCTCTTAGTAACCTTTCAGGACAGACAAACAAGGGATACCACGCATGCACACACAGTTTAGATGACACCGATAGTATATATTTGGACAAATGCAGGAAGAATGTGTACCTGGGGCATCGTCGATTTCTTCCGACCAACCATCAATGCCGAAAGAAAGGAAAGCACTTCAAAGGTGAGGCAGATCACCAGAAGAAGCCCGCCCTCCGTACTGGTGATCACATACTTGATATGGTCAATGATTTACAAGTAATCTTTGGAAAGGGTCATGGCGGACTATCTGTTCCGACTAACGATGCAGGACGTGCACCCATGTGGAAGAAGAAATCTATATTTTGGGACCTACCCTATTGGAAAGACCTAGAGGTCCGCTCTGCAATCGACGTGATGCACGTGACGAAGAATCTTTTCATGAACCCACTGGGATTCTTGGGCATGTATGGGAAGACAAAAGATACACCAGAGGCACGGGAGGAACAGCAACGTATGCACGCAGAAGACAGCATGGATCCAAAGCAGTTTCAGGGTCATGCCAGCTTTGCTCTTACCAAAGAAGAGAAGGAAATCTTCTTCGAATGCCTACTCAGTATGAAGGTCCCATCTGGCTTCTCGTCCAATATAAAGGGAATAATAAATATGACAGAGAAAAAGTTCCAGAACCTAAAGTCTCATGACTGGCACATGATTATGACGCAACTGCTTCCGATTGCATTGAGTGGGCTTCTACCGGAAAACGTTCGATTAGCCATTGTGAAGCTATGTGCATTCCTCAATGCAAAATCTTAGAAGGTGATCGATCCAGAAATCTTGCCAAGGTTAAGGAGTAATTTGGTGCAATGTCTTGTTAGTTTCGAGTTGGTGTTCCCACCATCCTTCTTCAATATCATGACGCACGTCCTAGTTCATCTAGTCGACGATATTGTCGTTTTGGGCCCTGTATTTGTACACAATATGTTCCCTTTGAGAGGTTCATGAGAGTCTTAGAGAAATATGTTCGTAACCGCGCTAGGTCAGAAGGAAGCATCTCAATGGGCCATCAAACAGAGGATGTCATTGGGTTTTGTGTTGACTTCATTCCTGACCTTAAGAAGATTGGTCTCCCTCAATCGCGGTATGAGGGGAGACTGCCTGGAAAAAGCATGCTAGGAGTGGACTCAATAATATGTAGGGACGGGCATTCTTGGTCTCAAGCACACTACACAGCTTAACAGAATTCTACCTTGGTGACCCCGTATGTCGATGAAGACAAGAATATTATGTGCTCCAAACACCCGGAGTAGTATGACGACTGGATTACATGTGAACACATCAGGTCTTTCGGCAGTTGGTTGCAAACACGTCTCATGCGTGACAACACTGTTTCTGAGGAGCTGTACTCATTGGCTAAGGGACCATCTTCGACAGTATTGACTTGCAAACGGTACGAGATAATGGGAATACATTTTATACAATCACCCAAGATCAAAAGAGCACCAACTAAAACAGCAGTGTCCACTGTGATGCAGCAACCAAGAGGGGAAAGGACACATATTATGGTTACATAGTGGACATATGGGAACTTGACTATGGATATCATTTTAAGGTCCCTTCTGTTTCAGTGCAAATGGGTCAATCTCTCAGGAGGCGGGGTACAGGTAGACCCATAGTACGGAATGACAACAGTGGATCTAAACAATCTTGGGTACACAGAAGAACCATTCGTCCTAGCCAATGATGTGGCGCAGGTTTTCTATGTGAAGGACATGTCTACCAAACCGAGAAAAAAAAAAGATAAGGAAGCGAATACATCATACGATGAGCCAAAACACCACATAGTTCTTTCAGGAAAAAGAGACATCGTGGGATTGGAGGGCAAGACACACATGTCTGAAGATTATGAAAAATTTCATGAAATTCCTCACTTCAGAGTCAAGGTTGACCCAAGTACGCTGTTAAACGATAAAGATTATCCATGGTTACGGCGCAATAAGCAAAGAACACAAGCGAAGAAAAAGTAAAGACTTTCTCTCCACAACTATTATGATGATGCCTTTGATTGAGAATATCACTACAGTTACATGTGAAGAAATGAAATACCTTTGTAACAAATGAGTTTTCGTCTGAAACCCTGATATTTCAAAAGAGATCGTCCGTTTTGTACACGAAGTGCATCCATTTTTTGTCGTAACCCTCTTAACTTTTTAGCACATGCTATGTGGGTGAAATGATGATACCATGCCAACTTTCAACCTTTTCAGAGTTCATTTGTAGTGTTTTTCAATTTCAGGGTCATTTAGCTCAAAGAAATCAGTAAATAAATGAAAAATACCAAATGAAGCTAGAAAGGGTTCAAAATTTATGATGTGGCTTTGAATGGTGCATTTTGAACACACAAAAATTCTAAAGTTCAAATAAGTTCAAAAAAATGAAATCCCTTTGTAACACATGAGTTTTCGTCCGAAACCCTCATACTTCCAGAGAGATTGTCCGTTTTGTACACAAAGTGCATCTAGTTTTTCCGTAACTCTCTCAACTTTTTATCACATGCTATGTGGATGAAATGATGATACCATGCCAACTTTCAACCTTTTCAGAGTTCATTTGTAGTGCTTTTCAATTTTAGGGTCATTTAGCTCAAAAAATCAGTAAATGCATGAAAAATACCAAATGAAGCCAGAAAGAGTTGAAAATTGATGATGTGGCTTTGAATGGTGCATTTAAAAGACACAAAAATTCTGGAGTTCAAACAAGTTTAAAAAAATGAAATCCCTTTGTAACAGATGAGTTTTCATCTGAAACTCTGATATTTCGAAAGAGATTGTCCATTTTGTACACGAAGTGCATCAAGTTTTTGTCGAAACCATCTCAACTTTTTAGAACATGATATGTGGGTGAAATGATGATACCATGCCAACTTTCAACCTTTTTAGAGTTCATTTCTAGTGCTTTTCAATTTCGGGGTCATTTAGTTCAAAAAATTAGTAAATGCATGAAAAATACCAAATGAAGCGAGAAAGGGTTGAAAATTGATGATGTGGCTTTGAATGGTGCATTTTGAACACACAAAAAGTTTGGAGTTCAAATAAGTTCAAAAACGAAATCCCTTTGTAACACATGAGTTTTCGTTCGAAACCCTCATACTTCGAAAGAGATTGTCCGTTTTGTTCACGAAGTGCATCCAGCTTTTGCCGTAACCCTCTCAACTTTTTAGCACATGTTATGTTGGTGAAATGGTGATACCATGCCAACTTTCAACCTTTTCAGAGTTCATTTGTAGTGCTTTTCAATTTCAGGGTCATTTAGCTCAAAGAATGAACTAAAAAGCTTTTATAAAACTCTGATAGCAAAAGGAATCAACTAAAAAGATTTTATAAACCTCTGGTAACTTTGAAACTAAAATTATATAAAATTTATGCAACTGAAATTATCAAAGTATATTTTGTTCGAAACATTACTAGAAAAAAGAATTTTCATAAAGAAATTTTTTGCTAGAAACTTTAATAGCAAACTAAAATAACCAAATCTGTTTTTGATTAAAACACACATTTAAAATAACCCAAAACTTACCAAATAGCAGGAAAAAGAATCACTCAAAAATCTATTTTTAGTTAAGTTATTCAAAAACTAGTGATTCACACAAATTTCAAAAAAATAAAATTTAAACTCTTCAAATTTGAAAACTAATGGCACTAACAGAAAGTTCATAATTTTTGTGACCTAAACGCAAAAAGAATGACTGAAAAACAGTAAGTAGGAACAAAATAAAATAAATAAAGCAAAAAAACAAAACAAAGAATGGATTTAAAAAAATGCCACCAACTTGGCCACCACGGCATGAATACGACTAAAAACTCAACTAGCTTGTTGGGCCAGGATTCAGGCCCATAGAAGGCCTAGTAGGCCCACAGGCAGTGACAGTTTAGGCCCGAAAGCCTGCAGTTGAGAGGAGCTTGGGAGGGTGTGCGCAGCAGCGCTTATAAACCACTCCCGAGCTCCCTCGGCTAGCGAGGTGGGACTAAAAATTTGGCCCCGGGCAGCACCACCCTTTGGTCCCGGTTGGTGACACAAACCAGGACCAATGCCCCTTTGGTCCCGGTTGGTTTCACAACTCTAAAACCAAAGGTCCCTGTTTCCCGCCCTTTGGGCTGCTAAAACTGACCTTTGGTCCCGGTTGGTGGCACAAACCGGGACTAAAGGTGGCATTGGCCCCGGTTTGTGTCACCAACCGGAACCAATGCTCTGGCTATATAAGCCGACACTTTGGGATTTTCAGCATTCTTCATCTCGCCCCCGACGACGCCGACGCCACCAGGCTACCCCGACGACGTCGCCGCGCCCCTGCCCTAACGTCGTCGACGCGCCCCTGCCCCGCCGGCGCCGGCGCCGTCGACACCCCCGAGCTTGCGCGCTGTCGCTCCTCCCCGATCCCTCGACGCGCCCCTGCCCCGCCGTCACCGTCGCCGTCGCCGTTGACGCCTCCAAGCCCGCATGCTCTCCCTCCTCCCCAAGCCCTCGCCGCCCCCGCTGGGAGCCACCACCCCAGCTTTCCTTTTTTTAAGATTTTTTTGTTCATGTATGTAGATGTATTTGTAGATGTATGTATATATGTAGATGTATGTAGATGTATGTAGATGTATGTAGATGTACGTATATATTTAGATTTTGAGCCACCATCCCGAGCCCATCCCGAGCCATAGATCTTTTTGTTTATGATGCTTTTTATGTTTTAGTTGTTTTATGTTTTAGTTAATTAGGAGTATGTGCTAGGAAAAATTAGTATGTGTATGTTAGATTAGAGAAAAATTCTTGGGTTATGGAAAAATTAGTGATTAAACGATAAGAAAATGTTCTCATAGGAATTTATCTCGACATCGACGATGCCCGGCCCGCATCCTCGTCGTCGAGTGGTCCGCGAGAGCCTTCTTGATAGGCGCCATGTCCGGAACTGGGCTCCGCCGGGCTGGCACTGGGAGGTGCTACCTTCCGGGGCTCAAAGCATGCTGCACTAGTAGAAAATGGGCCTTTAGTCCCGGTTCATAAGGGCCTGTAGTCCCGGTTCTAGAACCGGGACTAAAAGGTCAGGACTAAAGGCCTCCACTTTTAGTCCCGGTTGGATTACGAACCGGGACTAAAGGGGCTCCGCGTGGCAGCTTTCTGGTGCGGGACCTTTAGTTACCAACCGGGACTAAAGGTATTTTTTAAAATATATTTTTTATTTTTTTCAAATAGTTTTTATTATTTTTCGAATTTTTTTATTTTTTTTTCTGATTTTCAAATCTTTGAATTATTTGACAATTTAATCTCTAAAAACCCCTCCTCAGTGCTCTTGAATTATTTACAAAATTAATCTTTAATCACCCTTCATTCCAAATCATCTAACTTCCCAGCCGGTCATTCACCCTCTCATTGCTCCAACACCAGCACGCTTAACTTTCGAGTTCTATCACCCTTAGTTTACAAGTCTGCACTTGTTGTTTTCTTGACAATACTAAGCTATCAATCATATTAACTCTTAGGTCTTGATGTCACATGATTTAATTTTTTGAATTCCAAAAAATTATTAAAATAAACAAAAATGATTAACAAACAACAATGATTAATTTAAAAACTTCAAAAAACGCAAAAAAAATTAAAAATTAAAAACAATGAAAAAACAAAATAATAAAAAATATCAAAATAAAATAAGTAATAATAATATTGAATTTGAATGAAAATAAAATAAGTAATAATATTATTTTATTTGTTTTTTGCCATTTATTTATTCAATATTGCATAATTAATATATTTAAATCTGTAAATCGAAATTCGCAAAATAATATATCGATTATTATCAGAAAAATATGAGGAATCCAAATATGACATCATTTTTGTAAAACAAAATTAATTTTTCATAACACTTTTTTTCGACATCGTATGCAAAAGTTATAGCCGTTCTACTTTTTCATAACACTTTTTTAAAACTTGTTTCAACTCCAGACTTTTTGTGCGTTCGACATACACCATCCAAAGCCACATCATCAATCTTCAACCCTTTCCCACTTCGTTCGCTATTTTTCATGCATTTATTAATTTTTTGAGCTAAATGACCCTTAAATTGAAAAGCATTACAAATGAACTCTGAAAAGGTTAAAACTTGTCATGGTATCATCATTTCACCCACATAGCATGTGCTAAAAAGATGAAAGGGTTACGGCAAAAACTAGATGCACTTCGTGTACAAACTGGACAATCTCTTTCGAAGTATCACGGTTTCGCATGAAAACTCATCTCTTACAAAGGCATTTCATTTTTTAAAAACTTATTTAAACTCCAGACTTTTTGTGCGTTCAACATGTACCATTCAAAGCCAGATCATCAACTTTCAACCCTTTCCCACTTTATTCGTTATTTTTCATGCATTTATTAAAAAAATTGAGCTAAATGACCCCGAAATTGAAAAACGCTACAAATGAACACAAAAAATGTTACTTGGCACGGTATTATCATTTCACCTACATAGCATGTGCTAAAAAGTTGAGATGGTTACGACAAAAGCTGGATGTACAAACTGGACAATCCCTTTCGAAGTATTTGGGTTTCGGACGAAAACTCATCTGTTAGAAAGGCATTTCATTTTTTTAACTTATTTCAACTCCAGACTTTTTGTGCATTCAACATGCACCATCTAACATGTGCCTACGAGCAAAAAAATAAATTTAAAACAATTTTTAAACTCAAGTTATTCTCAATCTAGGGTTTTAAGGAAATTTTAACAAATTCAAATTTAAACCATTCAAACTTTAAAGCTAATTGCACAAACACAAACTAGACAAATTTTTGAATCTAATGCAAAAAAGAACCACTCAAAAACATCAAATGTCCTAAAAGATATAAGCAATTTAAAACAGAAACTAAAAACAGAAAAAAATAGAAAAAAGAAAAAATAAACTTTCAAAACCCTTTAGTACCGGTTGGTATCTCCAACCGGGACTAAAGGTCCCAACCCCTTTAGTCCCGGTTGGTGTCTCCAACCGGGACTAAAGGATATCGGGCCCTTTAGTCCCGGTTGGTGTCTCCAACCGGGACTAAAGGTCCCATTTGAACCGGGACTGATGCCCGGTCGGCGCCCTAGCCGCTCGAACCGGGACTAATGCTCACATTAGTCACGTTAGTCCCGGTTCGTAATGCAACCGAGACTAATGTGTAGATCGAGCTGTGACGAAAGCCCTGTTTTCTACTAGTGGTGAGGAATCCGGGTCTCATCGTTGACCCAGAGCTTTTTTGGTGGCGGTTACGTGGGCCACTTTTGGTGCAAAGGGAGCGGGCCCCTGCGGAGGTGGTACGTCGTCGTGTCAGGGAGGAGGACGAGCACGTCTGTCGCTACATGGCGTCGTTGCACACCGGGTTCAATAATACCTCGTAGATTCTTCAGGTATCTCACCCGAGTTATGATCCCGTGATGGTTCCTTATCTTTGGGTGTCCACCACCCGCGACTCAGGAACCGCTAGTCGCTTAGATTATTCGATAGTATTCGATTTGTATTAGTGATCTTATATGATAATATTCGAGATGTATTAGTTAATATTTGATGATGCATTAATAACTAGATTATTCGAGATGATGTATTAGTGATATTATATTCAAGTTCATTATAAGTGTATTAGTGATATTTTATCGGTATAATGCGTGTGTGACTTTCGGTCTGTCGTTTCTCCTTGTGTGACTTTCATGTGTGTTCTTGATGAAGGAATCCCGGCTGTTCTTAGGGGGGCGCCTCATCTTTCTTCTCTTCTTTGCGATATAATGCGCAAGAAGAGAAGAGGTGGGCATCCATCACCGATGGTCGAAATATTACTGTGAGAGAGTGTCCACCAACATATATACACCATCGTATCAATGTGAGAAAGTGAGCACCAACACACCATGAGATATGAGAGTTGTTTAAGGAAAGCCTCGACGGACCGGAAGTCACACACGCATTAGGATCCAAAGCATGCCGTAATTCTTGAATCATGAACACAGGAAATGTCGTCGTCATCACACAATGATAGGATCCAAGCGTGTAAATTTTACGGTGAAGATAAGGGTCTTTGTGACCAGCCTGGGCTGCGATACGGTAGGTTCTTCACCATGAAGCTTTACGAGGACTTTGATATTTCTACGGTATGCAACGATGACAACTGTTTTTCCGTAATTAAGCATGACTTCTGTTTCTTTTCTTCAACGCGTAATTTTTGTTTTATACAATTCGACTAGTTCGTCCCCTGTCATGCAAGACGGTATTTCTTGGAGAGGCTCGGTTTCGAAGAGCACGTGAGTTTCGAGACGAGGACATCCAACCTGAGGACTAAACATGGTCACACATTTCTTGTGAAGTAATGAATGCACCTAATAACATAGAATTAGGATGCTCAAATTGGGAAGCTCTTTGCAAGGCATATGGATTTCAGGAGGATATGGAAATAACCTTCGATCTTCGTCCTGAAGATCATATTGAAGGAAACATCGGTATTTGGATGGATGTTGATATGCTTCCTGTTTTACCTCCATGTGAGTTTGTCAATCATGCATATTTGTCGAGTAATTTGCATTCTATATATATATAAAAAAATATTTGGTGTTCATCCGTACTAAATTTGTTAATTTTTAATTTACAGCTTATTTCGTTTCTTCGAGTAAAACACAGAACATAATTAACATGACACACTACACTTATGGATCACATCTAACTTGGAAGGAGAAGGATGATCTTATCTACTTTGTTATTGATGTCCTAGCTGGTAGGGACATCTTCCCGTATAATTTGGGAACTGATCCAAATTATACATTGTACAGGACACTAGTGCACAGGTTGAGGACGGATGACATTCGTCGAAACATCTTGGTAAAAGTTGCTAATTAAGTACTAATTAAGTACACTAGTACTGTTGCGTAAATGGTATTGATTACATTGCTAACTAGGCTACTATCATGTTCTTCAACAGAAATTGCCATATGAAGTTGTGTCACCATTGATGCAACCAGAAGGTAATATGACAATTAAAAACCCCTTCCATCTTGAGTCCTCTTTTGCATACTCGACTGAGCGCAAACCACCAAGATGGCTCCAAATTGAAGCATGGGGACAAATAAAGAATGATCGCAAACCACAAGTTGAAGACCGTTGGATCTCTTTGCTTCATCATGGAGACATAGGTGTTATTCTTTTTTATGTCATTTTACCTAGGAGGGAGGAGTAGGTCCTATGAGGGAGGACTATGTCATTTTATCTTTTTTTGTTTTATGAGACTTTAACTTTGTATGATTAAGATGATGATGTTGAGTTGTTAGATCTTGTGTAATTGATGGTTTCCTTCATTTGCTTATTAGCTCGCGTCGAGTTCTCTCTATATGTATAGTAGCTAGCAGCATCGACCAAGCACGGAGAAAGAGATGTCACTTCTCTCCATTAGCTAGCTAACACAATATGAAACCCCTAAATTAACCGTCCAAAACCCCAACCCCCCCCCCCCCATTTTTAAAAAAACAAAAACCTCAGCTCCTGTCAGATGTTGACGCGTGCATGCCTTTTGGTCCCGGTTGGTGTTAACAACCGGGACTAAAGGTCCTCCTGCCTGTGCTCCCCGCAGTGGCCATGTGGAGCCCCTTCTGACTTGCGAACCGGGGCTAAAGATTTTGGGATTTAGTCCCGGTTCCAGAACCGGGGCTAATGGGCCTCTGGAACCGGGACAAATGGGCCATTTTCTACTAGTGAAGGCAAATAGTGTGTCGGTGTCGTCGTGGTGGATGTGGTGCTAAGTGCTAACCTTTGTGCCGAAAGAGTTGTGTCAGCCATCTTGGGATCTTCTTCTATGAATATATGATTCGCATGCTTGTGCGTATTTTGGAAATAAAAAATATTTCTTTCAATTATATAACAATCAAATACAATAAGCCATATGTATGTTTAGTTTAATTTCTCATATCTAAATTTTATAACCAACCAAACGCCATCAAAATAATACATTGCAACCAATCTTCTCAGGAACACGCTAACTATGATCTAGTATGAAAATTTGCGCTTTAGCTACTTGAGTTGCCTGAATTTTAAATTTGGGCCAGTCAATTTCTTGGCCGTTGACTTTTGCTCTGAGATTTGTGCTTTTCTTTCTTTCTTTCTGGCGTGTGTTGTTTGCTGTGATGGGCTTGCTCTTTTTGGTATCACGAACAATGATATTTTCTTTATAAACTTGATCGAAAAAATCGCTAGAACTGGGACGGCCCAATATAGTGACGGAGGTGCACTGAAAATACCACAAGAGTCGGATCACTTCTTCACTGGGTACGTGTAGCAGCTGGCGATCAATGTAATTGGTGCCTGCAAACAGTACAGCCAGAATCTCAAATTAAGAAACGGTCATAAAAGACATTGTTTCTCCGTTGCTGGACCCATTTATCCTGATGTATTGTGGATATCCTTGACCCTGACTCTTTGTCTTCGGTACCATGGAACGGTTGATGACATACACCAATAGCACAGTATTTGGTAAGCACTAGCAAAAGAGCCCGTGCGTTGCAACGGAAAAACGTTGAATGGCAAATTGGCTCTACCATACGAAGGCACCATCGATGAAGGTAGTTGTGACAGAAGTTGTGGAAGGATAAAACGGGGTGGAAAGAATAAGACTTGAATCATGCACGTTGTTACGGTGTAATAAAAGAAATATGTATGCATGATAATTAGTTATTTTTTCTTTAAAAATGCACACTACTCGCAGTACATGTCATCTAGATTATAGATGAAAAATAGCAATTGTGAAGATGTTATTTAGAGACCAGTATTTAGATCCCATCTCAAGTAATATATAAACAGATGTTAAGGAACTTCTTCTCTTGAAAGCATAGCGCATGAAGCTTAGAATTATTATTGTTTAAAAACTATGTAAGTTTGAATTGGCAGGAAATTCTACGCTGTTATTTCAAGTTCAAGTGAGATAACTCCATTAAATAAACAGCTCGGGACTAAACTGTTCTTTGTGACATTTTTGAACATTATGGGTGAAGTACGACTCACACCAACTCTAGAATGAGGGGGCTGGAGATGATATGTTTAACCTCCTGCACATCCTCAACCGCTTGCTTTGTTGGTGAAGGAAATTCTAGAGCCCAATCAGTCGGCAGTGCACAATACGTCACTATCTTTGCCGTGTCTCTTTCTCATTACTCTTTGATTTAAGCCTCGCGCGGTTTATCTGGTCTCCTATGGTAAGCGGAACCCACACCTCACCCGCTGTTCATCCTATAAGAGGCTTGTTGATTGTATACTTGTGAACGTATATAAATTAGTCAGATTTCAGGTAAAAAAGTGACGTGGGACTATTTTTCATTTATAAAGAACCAAATATTCTATCATAATTGAAAGCTAGGTCTGTTGGTCATACACTCTTGGATGTAAAGCGGAGGTTGTGGGTTCCATCCCTGGCAGAGCAATTATTTTTAGCTGCTTCTATGCGAAGCAGGCCCATGAGGGGCGAAAAATTGATGCCGAGCAGGCCCGTCAGCACTTCGGTTTTTTGTTTTGTTTGAGCAAAAAATTAGTATCACCTCAAATAATAAAAAATCTCAAAAAAAATTAATAATATGGGTGAACGGATGGAAAAATTCAGAGAAACATAACCTGCTTTATTAGTAGGTATATATAGAGAGTTCTAGATTGTCTATGTTTTTCTTACAAAATATACATTTTTTTGTACATATCAGTAACATTATTTTACCTATTTAACATTTTTCACATAGATAATTAACATTTATTCAAGTAGATGTTTGATTTCTAATTTTTTCAATACATGTCTAAATTTTTAATATGCAATTCTACATATTTTTATACATGATTAACCTTTTTATAATATATGACTAGCAGCTTTTAATATATACAAAATATTTATTATATAGGTTAACTTTAAAAAATACATGGTTCACATTTCAGGAAAAATATGTTTTGATGTCTTATTTTTTTATACATATTTTACAATTTTTGTATACATCTGATACATTTTTTATTAAAATACATGATTAATATTTTTTTAAATATATGTTTTGATTACTATTATATATACACGCTGTACATTTTTCTTGTACATAAACTCTTTTTTATACTTTTTTAACATTTTTAAAAGACATGATTTACATTTTAAAATTGTAATGAACACTGTAAAAAACTAAAAAACAAAATAAAAATAGAAAAAGTAAGTGCAAATAGAAGAAAAATAATATGTGAGACGTCTTACTTTTTGATGGGCTGACCCACGACCTGCTAACTGCAGCAAGGCAAGCTAACGCCGTCCTCAATAACAGAGATACTTGCGTTGCTTAGCCAAATACTTTAGGCTGGCCTGATAGTTGTTCATCTTGTCTCTCCCCAGGAGATCATGGTTCGAGTCCGTGTGGACACATATTTTTTTTCTTTTCTAAAACTGATGACGTACAAAACAGCTTTGAGACTAAAAAAGTGGAGAAACACTCCTCCCTTTAGTGTATATATATATATAGGTATAGGTATAGATATAGATTAACATAGTCACGCCCTGCAGTCAAGGAAAAACGACTACATCTACTAATAAAGAATTGCAAGTGACATGGGAGAGAACTGACCGGTCTACATCGACAGTGCAGAAAAGGAAAAACGACGAGGCCTGCCTGCAATGTGCCATTGTGTGTAACTTGTAGTCTTACAGAAGCTGCAACCATAAGCAGCAGTCTGCTTCCTCAGTTGTTGAATGTCATTTATATATTTCACCCTCCAATTGCATCAGGGCCTTGTTGTGTACAACCACGAGAGACCTCTATTGTTGATGCAAAACCCTATTGGTTATATGCTGGTTATTGAGTTCGAATGGGAACTAAAACCATGCATTACGAGCCAATCAAACAGAAGCAGAAGCACATTGCTTTATGCACTCGAGAAACATTAACCAAAACAGCACCATAGATCTATTGCTCCTGCATTGAAAATTAAAGCAAATTTCGTTTAGGGAACTACACCCCGAAGCTCTCAACAGAAACAGGGCAAACGCGTTATCATATCCTCCTCGACTCAAATCTTCGTCCTTCCCAGGACGCAACTCTTGGTATCAGTCAAAAATTTGCACGGTATTATTTTCCAGACAAGCACAAGGCACTTGGCAGTGAAGAACATCGGCCCGTGGGGCTTATATGTCGAGGAGCAGCCTCCGGGGGTCCTCGACGACGTCCTTGATGCGGCGCAGGAAGTAGACGGCTTCTCTGCCATCGATCAGCCTGTGGTCGTATGTCAGCGCGAGGTACATCATGGGCCTGGCGAGGATGCTGCCGTCCACGACCACGGGGCGTTGCACGATGGAGTGCATCCCAAGAATCGCTGACTGCAAATAATAGACAAGGTGTTGTGTTTCGGATGAATATCTGCTATGGAATGCTGTTTCAAGAGATCCAGTGCAGCAGTACCTGTGGGGGGTTGATGATGGGCGTGCTGATAAGGCTTCCGTAGACACCACCGTTGGAGATGGTGAATGTTCCTCCCGCCATCTCGTCAATTGACAGCGCCCCCTCAGTAGCCTTCTTTGCAAGGTTGTTTATCCCTTTCTCGATGTCAGCAAAGTTCATTGTATCAGCGTCTCGGATAACAGGCACCACAAGACCCTGAAATATTAGAGATTTGCATTGACAGTGAGATAATAGCCCTAGAACCAAGGAATGCAGCATGCTTACAACTAGTATATGTTATCCTAGTACCTTGGAAGTGCCAACAGCAACACTAACGTCGACATAGTCTCTGTATATGATGTCATCACCGTCAATGACAGCATTCACGATTGGCTGGTTCTGCAGTCCAGAAACAGCAGCCTGCGAAAAGCCAAACAGAATCAGCATATGACTGAATAAAATCAGCAGCAGTTTGGTGATGCATAACATTAGACGGTACCTTGACAAAGCAAGACATCAGACCCAGTTTGACACCATGCTTCTTGACAAATTCATCCTTATAATCAGACCGTAGCTTCATTAAATTAGTCCTGCATCATAATATCAATATTAAAGTGATAAACAATATCTACACATCTGTGTTATTTTAATAACAGTTGATGGTGGAAAAAATATGATTGATTAAGTTCTTATGCATGAAAAGATAAGCATATGTTGAATCACATACTGATACCCATTATTAACTACAAGGAAATAGTGTTATTGTTTTGGTCAGGAATACAAGCACACATTTCTGTGAGCACTCTTATATAAATCATTATATACTAGTCCCTCCGTTACTAAATATAAGTCTTTTTAGAGATTCCAATATGGATTGTACATGGAGTAAAATGAGTGAATCTACATTCTAAACTATGTCTATATACATCTGTATGTAGTCCATGTTGAAATCTCTAAAAAGACTTATATTTAGAAAGGGAGGGAGTACATGTCACATGTGTATTGTTATATTGTTAGTGGATGGCAAATGGTAATATAGTGACATGCACCCTAACATGGTGTGGTTGAAGTCCTCACGATATGCTAGATGGGGACCAGATGTCACCATCTCACCATGTTCAACAAGTGTACAGTGATGAAGCATTCATACCACAGGAATAACAAGAAAAGACAAGATAAAAGTGAAATCTAACACAATAGCACACCACATGATCAAATGTTAGTTAAATAAGAAAAGAGATTACCAACATGCTTACATATCAACTTCACTGAATGTGGTCAGCACCACATGAACTAATGTTGAATAAGAAGAAAAAAGATTATCCGAACGCTTACATGTCAACTTCATTGAATGTGGTCAGCATTGCAAATGTGTTCTGGGAATCCTTCAATCGGTTGGCAATGCGCTTCCTAAGCCTGGGCATTGGCACCTGCAGTTACCATTGTAAAAGATTACAGATAAATCCCTTTGAAATTGATTCCATGCAACTTTACAACTTTAAGTCACTGAAGATTAGCCTTACCCGTCGCTCTCGCTCTTTTGGAGGGAGCTGTGGTTCTGTAGGGGAGGTTTTTGAAGGAGTTGGCTTTGGTGCTTGCTTCTTGGGAGGTTCTACTTTTGTTGGTTTCTCTTCTGCTTTTGGTGATTTCTCTTCAGCTTTTGCTGGAGGTGATTCTTTTTGGGGCGCCTCCTCAGATGGGGCAACATGTGTTTCAGCAGGTGCTTCAGACTTTGATACGATAGCAACTATGGTGCCTGGAGTAACCGTATCACCTTCACTAGCAATAAACTGCGAAGCAAGGTCGTTAAGAAAATTAGCAATTTTGCTACAGCTCAGGTAGAGGCAGACCATGATAAGAAGCACAAGTGGAAGCTAAAAAGAGAAAAATTATCCACCTTCTCAATAACACCAGCTTCGGGACTGGAAACATCTATGGTGACCTGGAATACAAAGGAAAAAATATGTTTTATATTAAAAATCTTAGGCACTCGACTTGACACATATTTAGAGTACAATTCGAAATGATTAAGAGAGGCACTAAACCTTATCAGTTTCAATCTGGGCTATGGCCTCGTCAGCCTCAACTCTATCGCCGGGTTCTGTATTAAAGAAGGGTTAATACAAGGGCCTTCACTCAGACAGAAAGAGAGAGAGAGGGGAGTGGGAGAGAGAGCATACTCTTTAAGAAGTTAGCAAGAGTTCCATCAGTTACAGATTCACCCATGAAAGGTACAACAGCTTCAAACTTGTCTCCTACAAAAGGAACAACATGAATCAATTAGCACATCTCCAGGAGCAATTTAACAGTGTTCATAACCCACCCACCCACCCCACCCCCCCGCGCGCACCAAAAAAAAAATAGCTGCCATTACCATTGTCTGATGCGAATGACCTACTCCAGAGTTGGTAAGGAGAGGCATTTGGGAAGTAATAGTTCCTTCTAGAAATTTAAAAGAAACGGCCATTAGTAACTAGCTCATGTATGCACAGGACAAAATATCTAACATCTGCAATGATGATGATAAACAATGAAGTCGTCAAAAACGCCTCTACAGAATACAACTAGGTACAAATGTTACCACTTACCTTGTCAGCTTTGAGCTTTGGGGACCAACTGGAATAAGACCTGCAGAGAGCACAAAGGTATTAGAGTCATCTGCAGCGAACCAGTGATCAAAATCCAAATTGTAATTATTCCGCTAATAACCTGAAAGTTGACTGCTGTAGTTTCTGACATGTGTATAGCTCCTCAGGAGGCCTAATGTCTGCAAGTAAATAGAAACAGTAAGCACGAAAAGATAACATAAGAAAATAATCCACGTACTCATATACTATGCGAAGACATGTTGCATGAAGTATAACATCATGTATCTGCTGTATTGCTAGTTGCTACAAATGATCAAATGAGGATAAAGTGAAGTAGTAAACCAATGAGACCAACAGCGGCAAGCAGGACTACCACCAATATGAACATCACAACTTAGATCTTGTCAAATGCACACAAAAATGCCCTAGTTATCAGCACAACGTGGAATGGGGCAGGGACAAATCAAACTTTATGACAACATATTTCATTTAACAAGTAGTGTACGGTATGAAAAAAATGCAACATAAGCATAAATCATATACCATGTAACTAGCAGCCAATTGCCCTGATGAAACACAAATGAATTCCTATCTGTTGGCAAGAACTAGACAAAGCAAACAATCGTACCCCAGATATTCAAGCATGTGCAACCTATTCTAGATTCTCCGTTCCACACAAAGAACAGAAATGGGAGGTGCTTGCATACTCTGCAAAGATATGTTGTATGAAGTATACCATCTTACATATGATGTGTTGCTACAATTGATCAAATTAAGATAAAGTAAAGTAGTAAACAACCAATGGTGGCACATGAACATTATGTGTCAATATGAACATTACAAGTTAGATCCTAGGTCTTATCAAATGCATACCAGAATTCCCTAGTTATTAGCACAACATGAAATGGGGTAGGGACAAGTCAAGGTTGCTGACAACAGATTGAACTTGGCAGGGTGTGAAAATTGCAACATAAGCATGAACGATATACTATCTAACCAGCAGCCAATCCAACACATAAAACGGGACAATGACAGGTCACATTGTATCACAATAGATTGCGCTTAACAGGTAGGGTGCGGCACGAAAAACGCAAAATAATAACCATGAACGACATTATCATATGACTATCAGCCAATCCAGACATGTCCAGTGGTTGTCAATTGCACGCTCCCTGACAAAGCGCAAACGAATTCCTATCTGCTGGTACGAGGTAGACAAAGAGAACGATCCTACCGCCAAATATTCAGGCCTGCCTGTGCAGCCGGCTCTAGGTTGACCGTTCAACGCAAGCACACAACCGGGTGGGGGGACAGCAAGAGCACGAGCTGGAACCCTAATCTGCGCACGCCGAGCGAGGCGCGTCCCGCGGACCTCGCCGAGCGCACCTCAGCCCGACCTTACCCGATGGCAACAATAATCCCCACCCCACCCCAACCCCAAACCCAAACCCGAGCAGAGATCCCCAATCGCCCGGTGAGACCAGCCCGCGGAACCACACCGAGCGTGCCGGACCCACCGCATCGAGGCGCGGAGCCACCGCGCAAACCCTGAATCCCCTTTCCACCCCGCGAAATCGAAATCCCAAAACATGGCGAGCCGCCGCGGGGAATCGATCGGGGCCTAGCAGCGCGGGCGCGCGGGGAGGAGGAGGAGGGGGAGGGTGTGGAGAGGACTTACGGGGCTGGAGCGGCGGAGGAGGCGGGTGGCGATGCGGGACGCCATTTCGCCGCCGGCGGCGGCGGCGGCGGAGGGCGGGCTGTCGTGCGGGAGAAGAAAGGGTGGCTGGCTGGCCGCGAGAGAATGAGGGATTTGTTCCTCCTCCTCGGTTCAGACGAATGGAAGGTACAATAATTAGATCTGGAAAATTAGAAAGGGAAATGGGGGACGCTTCTCCCGTCCCCACCCGTCGGTGGCCGCGGGCGGCTCTCCTTGCGTGGGTCCAGCCCTTCTTCTGATGGACGTGTGTTGGTCATTTCAAATTCCTCCTCATTCGGCCATGTCAAATTCGTACTCGCTCCAATGAGAGACAAAACATGTATTTGTATTGTTGTCTTTATTAAACACAAAACAACGAGGTTTATTCGTATTGCTTGAGTTTCAGTCTATTTGTTTATGAACGTGATGTTTATATACATGATCATCGTCAAGAATAACATGTTATAGATATGCGCTATTCTATCGATTATCCAACAGTAATTTGTGTATGAGAGATAAGCCTCTAGCGAAAACTATGGCCTCATGGTCTACTTAATCATATTTATTAATAAAACTTTAAAAATATCTTGCTGCAATTTTATTATTTACTTTATAACCCTCTTGGCAACGTTAGGTGCAAATGCTTGGTTTTGTATGTGTGTGTGATGACGACGAGAGTTTGTCTTGATTCTTCTACTGGTTTGATACCCTTGGTTCTTATTGAGAGAAATATTTATCGCTACTATATTGCTTCACCTTTTTCTCTTTGAGGAAAAACCTAACGCAGCTCACAAATAGCGCTCACATGTGTGTGCATTTTGTTTCGACAGGCTTCGTGGGCATCTTTTTTGGCTCCCCGTGGGTTTTGTTCATCACATCACAGTGAAAGGAAATACACCCTGGAGATCCGACACGGGTCCGTCGGAGAAAGTGTGTAGTCAACTCATGGGCTATGTGGGAAAAGACGTTCCTTTGGGGTTGACAATTGTCACAAACTTGCGTGTGGTGTTGCTGCTTCAAGAAATGTTGTGGTTTGACGTTGCTTTTGTGTATGTGTGTTGTTAGTTGATGAGTCTTGTGGAAGCTGATTTTGTAACTTAGCCTTTGTCTTGAATCAAGCCCTAAAGCCGCGGATGTGTGTTTTCGTCCCTTAGCCAAATGTCATGGTTGGATGTTGCCTTTTTATACACATTCCTGGTTGTTTTTGCTTGTATGTTGCATGGGTCGTCCAAGCATGTACTTGTGTTTGGGTTAGGGGTTGGTATTTGCTGTGTTACTTGGTGCGAGGAGTAACATGTGTTGAGTAAGTGATGGATGAAAGCATATGTGCTTGTCCAGGGTTTCTGTTCATAATGAACGATGGGTGTGCCTGATGGTCTTTAGGTTTGTTTCTGATAAGGGCATTACAAGGAGAATGACATGATATTCATGATGAATTAGATAGATCATGTGGCAAAGCATGGAAGTCGATGTCCGTCCCTAGAAACTGCTGGTTGAATATTTTAAAAAATCCAACCAATCAAAAACTGAAGATCTGATTTTTTTCAGACATAAGAATATAGGAGGAGCTTGAACACTTTGGGCATAAGAATATAGGAGATCCTTCCCTAAAAGATCCAGTACATTAAGAAATTTCTTCTTGGCAGTAAAGTTCAAATTCTAGAACATAATCTGGACCTCCTCCACCCCAAAGCCAGAAAGGGGGATGAAAACTGGGCTGGAGATGTTACCTCCATTGGAATTTGACAACCCAACATCATTAGAAGCCACAGAGAACTTAAAGGGCCAATTCTGGCAACATTGTACCTTGAAGCTTGAAGCATGTCCACCAAAGCAAGATTGCAGATAAGACCCACTGAATCAACATTCAACCTTAATTTAGATCTTGTAAATTCCGCAACCAGGAAGAATTCTCTCAAATTTATACCCTCCAAAAAATTGACTGGAACTCCAAACTTTTTCCAAATGTTTTCCTCTAACAAAAGACCCGACTATAATTCAGACCATAGAGCGCCATCAGAAGAACCAAAAAACCTTGAACTCGCCGAGGAGAAATCATTCGAAGCTAGAAGCTGAGATGATGTGGTGGCTGCTGGGGCCGCAGTGCTCACCGATAGGCGAAGTGTTCGCTGGGACCGGAGTCAGAGAAATCCTTCGAAGCGAGAAGCCGAGATGATGTGGTTGCCACCGGAACTAGAGTGTTCACCGATAAGGTGAGGCGTTCAACGCTGAGAGCCCTAAGAGGTGTTTCTGGTGAGTCCTAATCGTAGAACCCTAAGCAAAAAATTGTGCCAACTTTTCATACCGTTGAGTTTGACATCGTTCACTCTGCTGAGCTTGAATTGCCCATCGTGAATATTGATACGTACAAGTATCCGTTGATGAATAATTTCGTGCACGTGGTTATCAAAATAATCAAGATGCAAACCATTGGATCCAAAACCTTTTTTTCCTTATGTAATCATGAGATTTGAGAGTTCAAGCTACAACCAAAACCTATACATACCATCAGACCATATTTCTCTATTCGATTGTTTTGATGCAAAATATGCTCTCAGAAATACATGACAACCGTGATAACATGTCTCAAAGAAGTCGGCAAAAAATCACAACAACGCGCAAGGAATTTTCAGTTCTTACAATCTACTAAACATTGAAGTCTCAATGGATTTAATTATGTAGGTTCACATATAAGTACTTTAAATAACAAGAACCCAATGTTTCGCGTGTGTTTGCGCATGCCACTATTATAGTTAGTATTAAATAAAGGGAATGTGGGATGGGGGCGGATGCCCCCTCTCCCAGATCACCCAAAATGCTTGAGAAATCCTTCGAAGCGAGAAACCAAGATGATGTGGTGGCCACCGGGACCGGAGTAGGAGAAATCCTTCGAAGCAAGAAGGTGAGATGATGTGGTTGCCACCGAAACCGTGGTGGTGGTCACCGGTAAGGTGAGGAGTTCGCCGGGACCGGTGTGATCACTAGTGATATGTGGTGTCTGCCAAGGCCGGAGTGGCATTCGACGCTAAGAGCCCTAAGCGATGTTTTTGGTGAGATCTAATTGGAGAGCCCTAAGCAGAAAATCGTGCCAATGTTTGTACTGTTGAGTGTGACATCGCTCACTCTGTTGAGCGTGAAATGCGTGCCATGAATGCCGATACGTACAAGTATCCATTAATGAATAATTTCGTGCGGGTGGTTATCAAAATAGTCACGATGCAAATCGCTGGATCTAAAACCTCTTTTCTTTTCTTATGTAATCATGAGTTTTGAGAGTTCAAACTACAGTCAAAACCTTTTCATACCATGAGATCATATTTGTCCATTCGGTTGTTTTGATGCAAAATTTGCTCTCTAAAATGCATGACAACTGTTGTAATATGTCTCAAAGAAGTCAGCAAAAAAAATCGCAGCAACGCATGGGGAATTTTTTTTGTTCTTACAATCTACTAAACAATGAAATCCCAATGCATTTAATTATGTAAGCTCACATATAAGACTACCCACAATGGGAGTAACATAGGTAGTAACATAGATTTCACCTAAGCAAAAAATATGATGTGACAACTAATTAATGAGAAGAGAGAGAAATTGAGTAACTTAGGGGCATCTCCAACAGTTTGTTTGTTAGCTTGTTAGTAAAATATGCCATGTCATCAACCAACACCTTAACATACAACTACTCTAATAGGTTGTATCTAGTTTGCCCAATAGGATATGATATAATAAATAAGGTGCTCTCTCATTCTATATTGGAGCTTGTGCAAGAGGTGTTGGCTAATTTAGCTACAACCTTGCTCTCTTTCCTCATTTATTGTATGACACGTCATCAAAAATCCTATGTGTCAAAGACTACCAACAACTATCTTACAACCATTGGAGATGTCCTTAGTATGTTACTACCCCTATGAGTAACATAACGCATACCAAGGCATGATGAGTTTATAAGCTAATAAATGAAAGGTCAATATTACTATCCCTATATCACTATCCACTGTGAAGATAGTAACTTAGACTACTAACATATGCATATTACTATTCTATGTTACTTCCCATTGTGGGTAGTCTAAATACTTTAAATAACAAGCACCTAATTTGCGCATGCCACTATTATAGTTATTATCAAATAAAAATGAACATGGGCTAGGGGCGGATGCCCCCACCCCCTTCACATAGGAGCTCTAGTGCTATAATTGATTTACTCTGTTAGTATTACACGAACTAAGATCTTGCTAGCATATATTCAACTTGTGCCATATGCATAGACGAATTCCACCACAAGAACATGTTCCATGGTACGCTCTCTGTGGTACTTGCATTGATGGAGAAATGCCTAGCCACAACTTTTATTTATGACACCTCAATTCTCAACAACGCCAACACTAATATTTTTAAATAGTGCTGACGTTGGTCTGAATTCGTACGTCATGGATATTCGATTAGTGCTCGCGTTGCCCATTAGCCCTGGCGTTGCACATTAGGCCCATTAGACCCACGCCATCACTAATCTGCCTAATCCCCGCACTACTCTGCCCCCCATTCCCACTCTCTCCAACCCTAACTTCCTCGTCCTCCTCTCGATCCCCGCCGCCGCCCCCGACGCCGCCCATTGCTGCCCCGTCCAACGTCGCCCATTGTCGCCCCGTCCGACCCCGCGCCCGACGCAGCCCGTCGTCGTCCCTCCAACGCCGCACCTGACGCCGCCTGACCCGACGTCGCCCCTCCGACGCCGCGCCCGACGCTGCCCAACCCGCCGCCGCGCCCTACTCCGCCAGACCTGACGCTGGCCCTCCGACGCTTTTAGGTATTTTATATGTAGATCCATCCATTATGTTAAAATTCCTCCATTTAGTCATTTATGTAGTAGTATTATGGGCTAAATTCGTTAAAACTAGCTAGGTAGTGTCGATCGAAAGAGGGGAAGAGATACTAAACATCTAATTGGTACTTTTGTTTTGTGAATTTGCTATCTTTTCTGAATGAAATGTTTAGTATCTTGTGTGAAGCAGATTTTTTTTATTATCTAAATATGACACTACCGGCATGCAACTCTATCCAACGCCAGCAGGTATTCAAAATAGTCCTGGCGTCGTATCCGACGCCACCACTAAATTTTAACTGTGGCGTCATATTGGTGACGTCGTGTGTCCACGCCAGCAGGTCCTTTTTTGTCACGCCATAGCTAGGGGTAGAATTTCTACACTAGTGTTGTTCCTACAGCCGTGTGTTGCATGGGCACTACACGAGAGATGGTGGGCCGACCTCTTCTTTCATGCCCATTGTGCAAACAATTAATCGGGTAATCATGTTATAACAATTGGGTACTCAATTGTGGTCACATGTTGCAAGGGCATATCCAATTGCTTTTGGTTGTATCGTTCCACCATATCATCTATAAACAATATTGTCGACACTTTTGTACGGTGAACTGTCTTTTCATGAACATCAAAATCTTTGATCAACAACTAAACTATAACCTTGTAATCGGTCGTGCTCCTTATTTGCCACAACAAAAACAAATTGCGATTCAGGGCAGCATATCACAGTTCAAGATGTCTTGCGATAGTGAGCAAGACAAGGTGGCAATGCAGATGCTTTGTTCCTAGATGGAGTAGGAGGAGCAGGAATGGTACTTGATCATTGGGAGTATTATTTTTTACTTTCAGTAGACATCTCTTTGTTTGTGAGGACGCGCTTGAGGCCGAACTCTTAGCCAATATGGAGGGCCTGGTATTATCTCTTGAGCTGACCCGCCTGGTCCAACAGGCGCCAGTTGGCGAGCTCCTATTGGCTCTGGACTAGGTATGCACATCAGGTGCAAGTTAAGGGACTAGATAGGGTCATTTTGCAACTTGTAGGACCAAAACATCACATTGGGTTCAAGTTTTAAGACCCCTAATGCTATTACCTCTTATCTCTTGAATGGAGCACACTTTCTATTGAGATCGAGCCTGACTGTCTCCAAACTGTATCAATGGTGCAAAGCGAGGAACGCAACGGGTCGAGATATGCCTATTTAGTGCATAAGATCAAGGAAAATATGAAGCAGCAAAATTCTTGTATTACTCATATTCGTCGTAGCGAAATATCGTCAGTCACTTTAGCCTACTTCTGGTAGAACACAAGAACGTAATGTTGTTTTGGCTTGGCTCCGGTCCGGAGAACGTCCATAGTTGGTGTACCCATGATTGTATTTCCTAAACTTTGAGTAACACAAGTTATTTCGCAAAAATATTGCATAACTAGTTTGATCGATTCATCTACTTCAAAATTTGTCAAAGAAATTGATGTCCAAGCACCATCTCCATGGAAGAACACATCACACAACTTTTGTACCCAACCTAAGAGAAAGCCAATTAAAGAGGAGGAAAATGTTTATATGCTTTGACTTGCTCAAATCCTTACATATGGTCTAGCCCTGGCCATGGGCAGCCCGGTCCCGACCTTGCCCACGGGTCGGGCTCGGGCCTAGATGTTGAGCCCGGTGGTCAGGTCAGGCTGGGTTCGGGCCCGATGAAACGAAGATTACGCCTACGTTGGGCCGGGCCTGCCGGGTCGGGCTTTTTCGGCCTCCGGCCCAAAAAATAGGCCCGACGGCCAGGCCGGGCTCGGGCCTGGGTTTTACCGCCGGGTTTTTTTGGCCCGGCTCGAGGTATGGCCAGGTATAATATGGTAACTGCTTAATCTACGCCTATATTCCCAGCTGATCAAATCCACCTGGGGCAGCACAATGCAAACGGCCATATCCTCCTTGGGCCTGGCAAAGATGAGGCCTCAGTCCACAAATTGGGTGATGAAGGATTCAGATCCGCTACCCACCATGTCGGGGAAAACCGGAGTTGGTCGTAAGGAAGCTTGTGTTGAGAGACGTAGTAGTAAATCAAAAAAAATTATGTGTCACCAAGATCAATCTATGGAGAAACCAGCAACGAGCAAGAAGGGAGTGCATCTTCATACCTTTGAAGATCGCAAAGCGGAAGCGTTACAAGAACGCGGTTGGTGGAGTCGTACTCGTAGCGATTCAGATCACGGTGGATTCCGATCTAAGCGCCGAATAACGGCGCCTCCGCATTCAACACACGTGTAGCCCGGTGACGTCTCCTACGCCGTGATCCAACAAGGAGGTGTTGGAAATATGCCCTAGAGGCAATAAATAAAGTGTTTATTATTGTATTTCCTTGTTCATGATAATCATTTATTATCCATGCTATAATTGTATTAATTGGAAACATGGATACATGTGTGGATACATAGACAAACACAATGTCCCTAGTATACCTCTAGTGAACTAGCTCGTTGATCGAAAGATGGTTAAGGTTTCCTAGCCATGGACATGAGATGTCATTTGATAACGGGATCACATCATTAGGAGAATGATGTGATGGACAAGACCCAAACTACAAACGTAGCTTATGATCGTGTCAGTTTATTGCTACTGTTTTCTACATGTCAAGTATATGTTCCTATGACCATGAGATCATGCAACTCACAGATATCGGAGGAGTACCTTGTGTGTATCAAACATCGCAACGTAACTGGGTGACTATAAAGGTACTCTACATGTGTCTCTGAGGGTGTCTGTTGAGTTGGCATGGATCAAGACTGGGATTTGTTACTCCGTGTGATGGAGAGGTATCTCAGGGCCCACTCGGTAATACAACATCACAATAAGCCTTGCAAGCAATGTGACTAAGTGTTAGTTACGAGATCTTGTATTACGGAACGAGTAAAGAGACTTGCCAGTAACGAGGTTGAACTAGGTATGGAGATACCGATGATCGAATCTCGGGCAAGTAACATACCGAAGAACAAAGGGAACATCATACGGGATTAATTGAATCCTTGACATAGAGGTTTGACCGATAAAGATCTTCGTAGAATATGTAGGAACCAATGTGGACATCCAGGTCCCGCCATTGTTTATTGACCGTAGAGGTGTCTCGGTCATGTCTACATAGTTCTCGAACCCGCAGAGTCTGCACACTTAAGGTTTGGTGACGTTTCGGTAGTATAGAGTTATGTATGGTGGTGACCGAAGTTTGTTCGGAGTCCTGAATGAGATCCCGGACATCATGAGGAGCTCCGGAATGGTCCGGAGGTAAAGATTCATATATAGAAAGTCCCGTTTTGGTCGTCGGAAAAGTTTCAGGCTCATCGATAGTGTACCGGGAGTGCCGGTAGTGTACCGGAAGGCCTCCGGGAGGGGTATTTCGACCCAAGGGGCTTCATGGGATGTGGTAGAGTGAATATCATCCCTTAGTGGGCTGGTGGAAACTCCCACACAAGGCCCATGTGGCTGGAGGAAAAAACCCAATAGGAAAAGGTGGAAAAAAGGCAAAAAGGAGCAATCCTAGTCCTACTAGGATTGGAGGAGGAGAGTCCTCCTCCACCTCCCACTTCGGTCGAAGCCTCCAAGGCTTGGAGGCCAAGTCTGCCTCTCCTCCTCCTTCCCTCCTATATATACTGGTGGATTTCTAGGGTTTTGCACTAGAATTTCAGCCACGTGCTACCCGTTCCTCCAGTGCATAGTTTCTCCTCTAGATCGGTTTTCTGCAGTGCTTAGGCGAAGCCCTGCCGGAATTGCTCCACCATCATCGCCGGAGCACCGTCAGGCTGCCGGATAACTCTTCTTCCTCTTCACTGCTTGCTGGATCAAGACGGTGGAGATCGTCATCAAGCTGTACGTGTGCTGAACGTGGAGGTGTCGTCCGTTCGGTGCTAGATCGGAAGGATCGTGATCAAGTTCGTGAGACGGATCGTGATCAAGTTCGTGGGACAGATCGTGATCGGATCGCGGGACAGATCGTGATTGGATCGCGGGACGGATCGGATTGGACCGCGGGACGCACGACGATTTGGATTGCGAAGACGTTCGACTACACCAACCGCGTTTCTTAACGCTTCCCGCTTAGCGATCTACAAGGGTATGTAGATCCACTCTCCCTCTCGTAGGTGCTCATCACCATGGATAGATCTGCGTGTGCGTAGGAAATTTTTTGTTTCCCATGCAACATTCCCCAACAGGAGGAAGGAGAGGTTGAGGGAGAGCTCTGGTAGCACGACGGCTTGGTGACGGTGGAGCTGCGTGGTACTCCGACAGGGCTTCGCCAAGCACTACGGAGGATGAGGAGGAGGAGGGGTAGGGCTACACCAAGAGGGAGAGAAACTTGTGTGGTGGCAGCCCCCAAAACCCCCACTATATATAGGAGGAGGAGGAGGGAGGGCGCATCTCCTAGGGTTCCCAACCTAGGGCCAGCGACAACCCTAGATGGCCCTTGGGGCGGCGGCCAGAGAGGGGAGAGGAGGGGCGGCGCCCTAGGTGGGCCTAGGGCCCATCTGCCCCTAGGGTTTGGCCCCTCCCACCCTTGCTGTGCCTTAGGCTGGGGTGGAGGTGCACCAGCCCACCTAGGGGCTGGTTCCCTCCCACCTTCGGCCCACGCAGCCCTCTGGGGGCCGTGGCCCCACACGGTGAACCCCCGGAACCCTTCCGATGGTCCCCGTACGTTACCCGTGATGCCCGAAACACTTCCGGTGACCAAAACCTCACTTCCTATATATGAATCTTTACCTTCAGACCATTCCGAAACTCCTCGTGATGTTCAGGATCTCATCCGGGACTCCGAACAACCTTCAGTAACCACGTACACAATTTCCCTATAACCCTAGCGTCATCGAACCTTAAGTGTGTAGACCCTACGGGTTCGGGAGGCATGTGAACATGACCAAGACACCTCTCCGGTCAATAACCAACATCGGGATCTAGATACCCATGTTGGCTCCCACATGCTCCACGATGATCTCATCGGATGAACCACGATGTCGGGGATTCACTCAATCTCGTATGCAATTCCGTTTGTCCATCGGTATGTTACTTGCCTGCGATTCGATCGTTGGTATCCCTATACTTTGTTCAATCTCGTTACCGGCAAGTCTCTTTACTCGTTCCGTAACACATCATCCCGTGGCTAACTCGTTAGTCATATTGAGCTCATTATGATGATGTCTTACCGAGTGGGCCCAGAGATACCTCTCCGTCACACGGAGTGACAAATCCCAGTCTCGATTCGTGCCAACCCAACAGATACTTTTGAAGATACCCGTAGTATGCCTTTATAGCCACCCAGTTACGTTATGACGTTTGGCACATCCAAAGTATTCCTACGGTATTCGGGAGTTGCACAATCTCATGGTCTAAGGAAACGATACTTGACATTAGAAAAGCTTTAGCAGACAAACTACACGATCTTATGCTATGCTTAGGATTGGGTCTTGTCCATCACATCATTCTCCTAATGATGTGATCCCGTTATCAATGACATCCAATGTCCATGGTCATGAAACTGTGACCATCTATTGATCAACGAGCTAGCCAACTAGAGACTCACTAGGAACTTGTTGTGGTCTATGTATTCACACATGCATTACGGTTTCCAGTTAATACAATTATAGCATGAACAATAGACAATTATCATGAATAAGTAAATATAATAATAACCATTTTATTATTGCCTCTAGGGCATATTTTCAATAGCTTGGTGGCGGAGTGGAATGTAATGACTAGGATTTGATTTGACAAACATATGCGAACGCATATATGTGGGGTCGGGTGGGGCAGCATGAGCCGGATCTGATGTGACAGACGCGCACTATGCTCCCCATGTCCCCCACCCAAAAATTCGGCTGGATATGAAGGGTGTGAGTCAGCTCCAACCTTTAGAGTGGGCATGAGGCGTCCGTCTGGGTCATTTTTGATCCGGTCAGTGGCTGGGCCCTCCCCTCGGCCGTTTGAAACCGGTTTGAGACATTCGGCTGTATATGCATTAATAATTGAACTTCTTCTCATGCATATTTTGGGTGAACCTTTGATGAGGTGGCATATGCATGTTAAGATGATAGAGACAGTGTAGATGAAGTATTTAGGTATATAAGATTCATCATATTTTATCTATTTTACTAACCTCTATAGGTACTTTTCTCCTTGATCAATGAGCGATGGAAATCTTTTACCTCCGTTCAAAAATAAATTATATGACATATGTAGTCAACAGTTGTACTCCTTCCGATCCTTTTTGCTCCACATATTAGATTTGTGTCAAGTCAAACTTCACAAAGTGTGACCAAATATATATTAAAAAACATCAGCATCTACAATACCAAATATACATTCCATAAAACTACATTTTGTTATGAATCTAACAATATTGATTTTGCATTTTGAAGGTTGATACATTTTTTTATAAGCTTGATCACAATAGAGATACTTTGACTTCAGACAAAACTAATATGCAGACTAAAAAGGACCGGAAGGAGTATCTAGTAACTGCAAACTGATGCCGCACACTTAATTATTACACATTCATTTAAACGACAAATGATATGAATCGGAGTGGTATTAAACTTTGAGAGCAAGTCCTGAAGCGAGGGGAAAGAGAGCCGGATGCGACTGCGACACGAACCCAGACCCTGCTACTTCTAGCAAGAAAGTAAGGGGGAAAAAACGGAGGTTTTGTCATGGTGCAATCGCGACTGAATAACCTTGCTTCTAGAACGAGAATGGCTAGTCAAGGCGGGTCGGAAAATTGAAGCCATGTTTTCTACGGATGCTCCAGGAAGATGATGTGCGCTGTCATGCTGATCCTCGTTGGTGTGCGTGCTTGGTTCTAGAAGGACGGATAAATCCAAAGGATAGGCGGCGTGGTGGGCACTGGATAGGGCAATGTTGGGACCGGGGAACCGAGATGGTTGACGGGCGGAGCCATCTAGCTGAGTGCCAGCTCGCTCTTTTCTCACGAATCGAGTCTACCGCCATGTCCCGTGTGTCCATCGAATGCGGAGACTAGACGAAACTTGTCTACGGCTGCAGTCGTTGTCACGCGCGAGGTGGCGGGAGGTGCTGCGTTGAACCAGACGAAAGTTTTCTCGGTTTCTTGCTAGCTAGCGTTCTGAACTTTTTTCGTAATCTCTTTTAAAAGAACTCCTTTTAAAAAGGAGTAGGATCAAACATAATAAATTTTCATCGAGATCTATTGACGATCACACGACCACTGCTATCATCGGAAGAATTCGTCGGCACATTCTTGTTGCCAGGTTGCCGCTCTCCCACCGAGGCGGGTATGACCTTTTCAACCACGGTCGAGAAGTCTTCGTGCACCTATTTCAAATGACCAACGTTTAAGAGTCATAGTTCTCGTCCAATGCGTCTAACACTAATTCTTGTCACCGTGCAGCACGATGAAAATCCATAACAATGGTGTCGAAATGAAATGACATGAATCTACGTAAGAATTGTGCCGACTCTGTTTCGACGAGGATCAGAGATCAAAAGACCAACTCAAGGGTGAAGTGACATCCTGTGAAGGGAAAAACTCTAACCTAAACGTCCCTGTGAAGGGAAAAACTCTAACCTAAACGTCCCTGTGACCAGTCGTAATCTATCCCGCGTGTCACACACACACACACACTTATAAAATCATAAATTTTACTACCATTGAACTTGTATTGAATATTGTTTTGTCAAGCCACACTTAAATAGCCAACAGCTGCAGAGCATCCCACCATTGCACATCAAGTTCACACAAAAAACTAGCAATTTTGTTCAAACCCGGGGCACTTAATTTGGAGCGGGAGTGAATTCCGCTTTTACCTCCTCTTTGGACATTTTCGACACTAATTACTCAATTTAACGAGATTTCATCCGTTTTATCCAATTTAGCAAAAGTTCTGCCATAATTTATCATGTTTAAAATTTTGTAAGCATTCTGACCGTTAGATTCCAATTGTCAGGTGCAGCTGGCATACCACATCGACGACGGTTTTTCTTGCCTATTTTCCTCCCTGCTAAACCAGTCCTCGCAGTTGCTACCAATTAGCCCATCCAAAAAGCCTTTACAACAATCAAGTAGTAGCAGATGTCATCACCTCTGTACTAAATACAATAATAAAGGCAGACACTTCTATATGTATTAACTCTCTACCAATCAACATAGTTCCTACCTAGGCATTCAGATATGTAAGTGCATCAAAGTTTGTAAAGTAATATATTTACATGCTTTTAATCTGATCCACAGAATCATGCAGACTCAAGGTGTTGCGATTCGAAGGAAGACGAATGATGTGTGCCGTGAATGTTGCAGGCCAACGTGGTGCGACACGAGGTTCTGCATTGGACGTGAGTGACCTGCTCTCGTGCGATCATATCGTGTCGGGCCAGTCGGGAGAATCTGCAAGGACCGGAGCATGGAGAAAAAGACAGGAAAAAAGTCAATGTGGCATGCAAGCTGGACTTGATAATTGGACCTTCCGGTTAGAATGTTTACAATATTTTAAACTGGGCAAATTGTGACAACACTTTTGCTAAATGGGATAAAATGAATGAAATCTCGCTAAATGAGGTCATTACTGTCAAAACTGTCAAAATAGAGGGTAAAAAACAGAATTCACTCTTTGGAGCGGAGGTAGCAACAATCTGAAAAACCGTTTCCGAGTTCGAGCTCGGACGCTCATGTAATAGGGGCGTTCCATCCGGAGCGTTGGATTTGGCAAAGTTGACCCCTTAAATGTCCGCATCTGCATCCGAACCCATGGACACTGAACACTAGTGGAAAAATGCCCATTTGTCCCGGTTCGTAAGGCCCATTTGTCCCGGTTCGGGAACCGGGACTAATGTGTCGCAACTAAAACCCATGACCTTTAGTCCCGGTTCGTTTACGAACCGAGACAGATGAGGCTACACGTGGCCGCTCCGTCGAGCCCTGGCAGGAGGGCCTTTGGTCCCGGTTGGTAACACCAACCGGGACCAAAGAGCGTCCACGCGTCAGCAGCTGAGGAGCTGTTTTTTTAAAGAGATCTCTCTTATCTCTCTTAGATAACTAGCTAATAGAGAGAAGTTATCTCTCTTATCTCCGTACTTAGTCACGACGCTACGTACTATACATATAGATAGAACATATAACACTATTTAATCATCATTTTCGTCAATGAGATATCATATAACAAGTTGGTCACTAGTCATAATCACAACTCCTCATTATCATCATCATCAACTCTAACGCATTGTAGCACATAATAACACATTGTACCTAGGACCTACGTACTCCTATCTCGTAGGACCTACTCTACCCTCTCTTAGGTACAATATTATAAAACAAGATAGGCCCTGACTCTCCATTATGGAAAACGGAGATCATCTTGTCTTCCATTCTTGGCCTACGCACAATGTTGTTTCCAATTAGCTCTCTACGATTGAGCATTCATTTTTTCCAATCTTTGATTGTCATGACTCCATTGGTTTTATAAATCCGGTATGGATAGGAGTGATGCGTAGGCTGACCTGGCCGTGGTGGCCCTAAGATCGTAACAACAACGCGACCTCTCGAAAACATCAGATGAGGCACACAATCCTCCGGGATTTTTTGTTGAAAAACATAGTAATAACTTTGTAGTTAGCAATGTAGTTTAGTTTTAGAAAAATTTATGCAAAAGATGCACGGATGTCGTAATAATAGAATTAAAATCTTACCATGCAATCTCCATGGATGTTATCGTAGTTCACCACGTACACTAGTGGCACGTATAGACCATAATGTGCAGGAGTTTGATAATAGCTATTGTAATTTTCAAGATGACTAAGAAATGCGGTAAGATGATCTTTCTCCTTATAAGTTAATTCTGCTTCATCACTGTAATAGTAGGTTTTGTCTACCGTCTTTCGTACATTTTTTGAAGAATGAAAATAAGCTGTCAATGCAAATAAGTTGTCAACTATTTTTAATAAACAATATAAATTACTTAATAAATATGGTTGAGAAACTCACATAATGGTAGAAGTGGAGGCGTCTGCACATCGACCCAGATGTCGATATTACCTTCAATTTCATCTTCCGGACGAATATTGTCGTGGTTTTGTCACGGCAGATGTCCGGGTGAATGGACTTGGATTCGAGGCCATCGCTAAGGTGATGGACTCAAAGGGGTTGATTGGAATGAAGGACACGGGTTTACCTAGGTTCGGCCCCTCAAATCGAGGTAACAGCCTATGTCCTCCTTGTGTTTATATTGTTTGGTGTATCAATTATAAATGAGCTATTGCTTGACCTAGTTCTCGATAGTCTGATCCTTTAAGTCGCCCCGGGTCTCGCCTTTATATAGGAGGTCAAGACCACGGGTCATACAAGTTGTAACCGACTCTCACTACGTGTCTGAATTCGTCTCTACATTGTCTTGCCTTCCTCAGCAAGTTGTCTCCGGGCGGCTCTCTGCCCGGGTCTTTATACTTTCTTTGTCCGGGCCACGCTCCGGCCCATCTTGTCAAGCCGCCCAACGTCCTGGGCTTAAGTCTTCACGGCCCACCTTTGGACCGGTGTACGAGCCGCCTAGTGTGACCCGGAGCCTCAGGGGCGGGTCTCACCGTGGGGTTATATCCCTAATATTAGGCCCCAGGTTGATTTGAGCTTGCTCACTTCAGCCTCCTTCTCAATTATCGGCGAGTCTCCCTTATGTTACCTGAAAATAATGACCCGCCATGACATCATGTCAAATCTGTCGAAAAGATCCTCTGACGTCCGCAACGAAGCTTTCCCTTATTAAATGGACGGTCCGGGAATCGAGGCGTCCGCCTCGGTCAAATGATATCCGTCGCCTGGATTTTCGTGCCTGTTTCCACCCTTGCCTATTAAATAGGACCGCGAGGGGTGGCATTTGTTTTCCTCGTCGCTCGCTTTTCGTCTTCTTTCTTCCGACGCCGCCGCTCCAGCACACCTCGCTCTGGTGTCGTCTTCACACTGTCGTCGTCGAGGCCGCTGCATCAACCTGTTGGTTCCAGAGTTTCTGCCCACGTCCGCCGCGCCATCTCCGGTGAGTCTTTCCTCCCCTAGATCCGTAGCCATTCCGGTAGGGTTTTTACGGAGTTCTTCCGCCGCTTAGAACACGATCTTCTCTCCAATGTCGGCCATGCTTAGTCCACAAAAACTCGATGATATGCTTTCCTCATGGCGGCGTTCCGTAGGAAACCGATAGTAGCGCCGCGCAGATCTGCAACTGCTCCGCCTGCCATTTTCAAACTTTCGCTGTTTCGACAGTTCGTCGCTAGGTTTTGAAATAAAACCATTTTTATTTGCTTTGTAGATCCGCACCCTCAGAGATATGTTGTGAAACCTGTTTTCCACACTTAGCCAAATTTTGCTTTGTCTTCTCATAAATTTGACCCGCCATGTAATTCCGGCTCTCACCAACCGGATCCTGGTGGTTTAATCTTAAAATATTAGGCTTTTAACCGCCCGTAGACGTCTACCGTTCCCTGACTCGCCGTACATTGTTACCTTGCACAGTTTTGAACCACCGCCATGTCTCGTGCATCCAACTCATGCAATTGGGTCGGCTCTTGCATCACTGAAGAATTTCTGATGGACTTTGTACACGCGAGCACCCTTCCCGCCAAAGATGTCATCCATTGGCGGGTTCTGGGTAATGAACTAAAGCTCGTTCCTTGGGAGGGCGAAGTAGTCATATTTTCAGATCATGTCAAACGTGGGTTTGTACCCCCCCCCCAGCACAAAATTCTTTCGGGAGGTTCTTCACTTTTACAAGCTGCACCCTCAAGACCTTGCTCCCAACTCCGTTTCCAACATCTGCAATTTCCAAGTGCTCAGTGAAGTCTACTTGCAAACAGAGTCGTCCATTGGTCTCTTTCGTGAGTTTTTTATGCAAACCGTCAGACGAAGGTGAAGGCCGGCCCAAGCCTAGAGCTTGGCGGAATTTCTATTCAGACGCCGGGACATAACCTTTCTAGCTGTTCAGATGCCAAGCCATCCAAAAGACTGGAACAAGACTTGGTTCTATTGTAAAGATACCTCCCCAGAAGGAGAGCATCCCCTGCCGGGTTACCGCCCATCCCGGCTCAAGACGACCTCGGAGCTTCCTGGCCGGCTGTCAACTGTTGAACGGGCGAAGCACGAGCCGGCTCATGCCAAGATTAAAGCCCTTATGGCCAACAGACTGACGGGATTGGATTTGATCCGCTGCTGGATTTCTTGGAGGATTATGCCCTTGAGCCGGCGAAATCGCCTTATGTGCGAATATCCGAGCCAGTATGATGATTCCCTCTGCTTCAGCCGGTCAACGTTAACAAAGGATGATATTACAACTGTCATCCGGAGTCTTGTCCATGAAACTTCAGGAGCTTGCAGTGCCATTGGGTTGGCACCTTTCTGTGCCACTAACCCGGCCCCATATGTAAGGCGACTCTTTATACTCTCTTCTCTTTATTAGCTATGTCTTGGCAATCCCCTCACTACTTGCCGTCTTATCTTTTCAGGCTGATTCCGACTTCTGGAAGAAGAAATATGTTCCTCCGCTGAAGAAATCCAGGAAGAAGACCGCGGCCAAGAAGACGAAGAAGAAGACCACTCCTCAGGAAGAATGGTTTGAACAACCAAAATCAGACGGCTCAGAGGTATAACTTGACTATTTTTTGCCACCTCTTTATTCACCTTATTGACAACAACCATTCACAGGACGAGACAGAGACCAGCCACGCCAACGCCCCTGAGGTAACTTATGTTTCGTCCGACTCAGAATACTTTGTACCCTAGAAGATACGGCGGGTCATTCGAAAAGTTCCTCTTTCTCATCCTCTTGCTTACTTAGACCCCCAATTTCTTTTGAAAAAGCAACAGCAAGCTGCCCGATGCCACACCCGGAGCGTTGGCTCTACCGTTCTCATGTCTGGGTTGCCTAATTCTCCGACTCAGAGGAAACGTCCAGCTGAGGTACATATTCCTTCTATGCTTGATTTTACTAATCCTTCCTTTGCAATTTCAAGATTGCCTTATACCTGAACTGCTTTTCAGGGATCGTCTCCTTCATCTGGTGAATCCACGTCCACTTCACTACCGCCTCCAAAGATTAACCCACTGTATGTGTTCTTCAACTCTTATATCCGAGTCTTTGGTGGTCATAAATCTTTTGGCTCTTAATCTTTATGCTTTTCAGGGCTCAAGCCAAGCGAAGGAAGACCAACAAATCCTCCCCTGGCCCTAATGTTCAAGAATCGGAGCCTGCCAAACCGGACGCTCCCATGCCGTACGTTGATCCTTCGGCGGCTTCCAGGGAGGCACCTGAAGAAACTTGTCCTTGTACAGAGCCGGTGGCTGACGATATGATTCCCAGGAGTCCTTCAAGGGACCATTCCAAGCCACCCAGCCCCGCAAAAGTTGCCGATTAAATAGCCGCTCCGGATGTTTTTACTACTAGCGTCGGCTTCCACTCTCCTCAACTTCATGTTCTGACAAAGCATTGTGAGACGGCTGAAGCCTCCAAGAAGCTGGAGTTTGAGCTCCCCGCCCTTGATAAGATGACCACTGACGAACTTCATGCTGGTTATTTGAGCTGCCTGTCTACAAGCCGGGAATTGGAACTCAAGCTTGTCAATTTAATGAAGAAGAAATATGAGGTATGCTTCACTCTCCTTATACCCTTACGTAGCCCCCAAGAGCCGGGTTAATATTGGCTGATGATAATCCGGGTCTTCATAACCTGCTAGAAGTCGAACTGCTTAGCCTATAGGCCTTAACTTATTTAGAAGTAATCGCAAATCATCATTCGTAGCCCCCAAGGGACGGCTCAAATTTGATAGCATTGAGTCGGGGCTTTATTGAAGATAGCCATTAGAGCCAATTGTAGCCCCCAAGGGTCGGCTCAATCTTGTTAAATTTGAGTCGGATCTTTTCCTTGGAAACCAACTGAAAAACCAAAGTGTAGCCCCCAAGTTTCGGGTTAACTTGATAAAGATGATCCGGTATTGCCTTTAATCTAGGAGATCAAATAGACATTAGCCCCCAAGTGTCATACATATTGCTTGCAATCTGTTTGAGACTTGCTGAATTTTCCTCCTGACAACTCATTCCATACTTTGCCATGTCATAGGAAGCTTTAAACGAAGCCGGGTCAGAAGTGGCCGTCTTAAAAAATAATCTAGCCACGCAGCAGGCCGCCCGAAGTGAGGCTGATGAAAAATGCGAACTCCTTTCTGAAGAACTGACCAAGATTAAAGCCGACTTTGCAACCTTCAAGGAATCTGCTAAGACTGAACAAGCCGCCCTGACTAAACGGGCGGATGATGCTGATCAGCGGCTTATGATCGTGTCTGATGAGTTGCAGTCCTTGAAGCGCCACATCAAGAAGATGACAGTTTCCATCTTTGGTAAGTATTTGATAACTTAACTCAATTTGTGTATTGTACTTGTGCTGGTGACTCATGACGAGGCGTCCGTCTTATGCAGGTCCTCGGAGCCACCAACTTGCCTCTGACAGCTTGCTACCCCTGAAAGCCATGTATACTCTGACAGAACAACTTTATTGTGGCGATGTGTGTACAATCAAGGTTGTACTGTACAAGGATACTACCCCTTCAACTATCAAAGGGTTCTTAGAGCTTCTGTCCATGCTGCCAAAGCAAATTGTCGAGTTAAAGAGATCAGCCGCCCGTCAGGGGGCGATCGCAGCCATAAGCCGGGCATTGGCTTTTGCTCCAAAGTTAACTCCGGCTGATATGATGGACAGTTTTCCCTCCAAAAAAGATGATGGCTCTAATTTTATAGAGGCTGACTATGCATGGTGTGTAAAGGCTTCCAAAGTCCTTGCCTCCGTCTTGGCAGAAGAAGTAAACCTGGAGACATACCAGGCGGCTTACAACGCTGACCAGAAAAGAATCCGTGGCCCTCTCTTTGAGTCCAAGGATCTGATGCCTACCCGCAGTAAGAATCTTTTTGCCTTTGAACTTGACCTGTCCCCCTTCTTTGAAGAAGGAACCATTGCGGCTTTAACCAACTGCAACTGGGACTTGGAAAATCTTCAGATCAAGGCAGTCGAAGACCCGGAGTAGGGTGACTCGCCAGCCAGCTGATGGTGCTATGAACGCCTGTTGATAGCCGGCTCTTTGTGACCCGCCATGAGCGGTGTAAAAAACTTTCAGATATTTTTGGGCTCCACAGAGAGTATATGTAATAGACTGGTAGTAATTTTGCCTTTGCTTGAATTGTGTCATCGTGCACATATGAAACAGTCCGGCTTAACATATATATGTCATCTTCCTTGCGCTTCTCATTGGATGCTTTACTGACTCTTGGCAGCTTAATTTCCTGCAAGAATAGATGTATCAATATATCGTTAGGAGGGTGGCTTAAAAGCATAACCCAAAGATGTTGTATCTTCCTAACGTGTTGACGGAGTCAACTGTTTGTCTTAAGAGCCGGCCGATAGGGTTTGATAAGCTACACCCGTAGGGTGGGAAGCCCCCTGGATGGCTATGTTGACTTGTCAACTTTTTTGGCTTAAGAGTCGGTTGTTAGGGTTTGATAAGCTACACCCGGAGGGTGGGAAGCCCCCTTCGACAGCAATGTTGACTTGTCAAATTTTTTTGGCTTAAGAGCCGGTTGTTAGGGTTAGATAAGCTACACTCGGAGGGTGGGAAGCCCCCTTCGACAACCAAGTTGACTTGTCAACTTTTTTGGCTTAAGAGCTGGCTGTTAGGGTTAGATAAGCTACACCCGGAGGGTGGGAAGCCCCTTCGACAGCTATGTTGACTTGTCAACATTTTTTGGCTTAAGAGCCGGCTGTTAGGGTTAGATAAGCTACACCCGGAGGGTGGGAAGCCCCCTTCGACAACCAAGTTGACTTGTTAACTTTTTTGGCTCAAGAGCCGGCTGTTAGGGTTAGATAAGCTACACCCGGAGGGTGCGAAGCCCCCTTCGACAACCAAGTTGCCTTGTCAACTTTTTTGGCTCAAGAGCCGGCTGTTAGGGTTAGATAAGCTACACCCGGAGGGTGGGAAGCCCCCTTCGACAACCAAGTTTACTTGTCAACTTTTTTGGCTTAAGAGCCGACTGTTAGGGTTAGATAAGCTACACCCGGAGGGTGGGAAGCCCCCTTTGACAACCAAGTTTTGGATCTTTCTTGCATGGCTGAAGATATGCGAAACGGCAGAGGCCCCGGCTTGCAGGGATGCTACTTTATTCATATATAAATATGATATGCACAATGATAGTGTACAATGTTGAGTCTCAACAACTCAGGTATAATAAGGCCGTAGATGCGCTACACAGTCGGCGGGTCTCCTGCCCCGAGGTATCTCAGTCGTCCCGGATGTCAATGAGATAATACGACCCGTTGTTGAGATTTTTGCTGACCACGAAAGGTCCTTCCCATGGAGCAGATAACTTATGCATATTTGTCTGGTCTTGAATCAGCCGCAACACTAAGTCGCCTTCTTGAAACGTCCGGGTCTTGACTCTGCGGCTATGATAGCGGCACAGGTCTTACTGATAGATCGCCGAACGAGCAGCCGCTAGTTCTCGTTCCTCCTTCAAAGCATCCAACGCATCTTGACGCGCCCTCTCATTGTCCGTCTCAATGTAAGCCACCACTCATGGCGAGTCATGCCGGATGTCACTTGGTAACACGACCTCTGCACCGTAAACCATGAAGAAAGGTGTATAACCTGTGGATCTGTTGAGGGTAGTTCTGATGCTCCATAAGACGGACGGAAACTCTTCCACCCAACAACCCGGTGTCCGCTGTAAAGGAACCATAATCTGGGGCTTGATACCTCTCAAGATTTCTTGGTTAGCACGCTCCGCCTGACCGTTGGACTGTGGATGAGCAACCGCAGAAACATTAAGCCGGATGTGTTCCAGGTCTCAGAATTTTTTCGTAGCCCCCTTGGACAAGTTTGTGCCATTGTCCGTGATGATGCTATGAGGGTAACCAAAACGGTAGATCAGTTTTTTGATAAACTGAACCGCCGTAGCCGCGTCACACTTGCTGACAGGCTCAGCCTCTATCCATTTGGTGAACTTATCAACCGCCACCAAGAGGTGCATTTTCTTATCCTTGGATCTCTTGAAAGGCCCGACCATATCGAGCCCCCAACCTGCAAATGGCCAAGTAATTGGTATCATGCACAATTCTTGAGCTGAAACATGAGCACGCCGGCCAAACTTTTGACAACCGTCGCACTTGCGGACCAGATCCTCGGCATCCTTGTGAGCCGTCAACTAGAAGAAACCATGCCGGAAAGCCTTGGCCACTAGAGACTTTGAGCCGGCGTGATGTCCGCAATCACCAGCATGAATTTCATTGAAGATCTCCTTACCCTCCTCTGATGAGACACAACATTGAGACACTCCGGTGACACTCAACTTGTGCAACTCGCCATTGACTATTGTCATGGATTTAGACCGCCGAGTTATCTGTCTGGCCATATTTTCATCATCAGGTAAGTCACCTCGAGTCAAATATGCCAAGTAGGGCACAGTCCAATCCGGAATAGCATGTAGATCCGCCACTAATTGTCCCTCCGGGTCAGGAACAGCCAAATCTTCCTCTGATGGTAACTTGACAGTCGGGTGACATAAGACGTCCAGAAAGATATTGGGCGTCACCGGCTTTCGTTGAGAGCCTAACCTTGATAGGGCATCAGCCGCCTCATTCCTGCGACGATCAATGTGATCCACCTGATAACCCTTGAAGTGACCAGCAATGATGTCCACCGCTTGACGATAAGCCGCCATCCACGGATCCCTGGAATCCCAAGTACCTGAAACTTGCTGAGCCACAAGGTCTGAGTCGCCGAAGCACCTTACCCGGCTTAAGTTCATCTCCTTAGCTACCCTGAGGCCATGAAGCAGGGCTTCGTACTCAGCTGCATTATTAGTGCAAGGGAACATCAGCCGGAGCACATAACAGAAGTTATCACCTTTGAGAGATGTTAAAACAACTCCTGCCCCTGATCCTTCCAACTGCTTGGATCCATCAAAGTGTATTGTCCAGTATGTGTTATCCGGCTTTTCTTCAGGCGCCTGACACTCTGTCCAGTCGTTTATGAAATCTACAAGGGCTTGAGACTTGACAGCCGTATGAGGTACGTATTTCAGATTGAGAGGTCCCAGCTCCAATGCCCACTTAGCAATCCTACGAGTGGCTTCTCTGTTTTAATCATGTCCCCCAATGGAGCAGAGCTGACCACGGTAATTTGGTGCCCTAAGAAGTAATGCTTTAACTTGCGGTTGGCCATGAACACCCCATACATTAGCTGCTGTCAATGTGGATACCTCTGCTTGGACTCTGTCAGGACCTCACTGATATAATAAACCGGCCTCTGAACTGGATACTCTTTCCCTGCTTCCTTGCGCTCGACCACAATTGCAGCGCCGACAGCCCGGTTGTTAGCCGCCACGTATAGGAGCAAGGGCTCTTTCTCAGCCGGAGCAGCTAAAACTGGCGGCTGAGTGAGCTGCTTCTTGAGCGCCTCAAACGCTTCACCCGCCATCATACTCCAGACAAAATTGTTTGTCTTTTTCATCATTTGATATAGAGGGATGGCTTTCTCATCAAGGCGGCTTGTAAACCGGCTCAATGCGGCGATACGCCCTACCATGCATTGGACATCATTGATACAAGCCGGCTCAGCCAGGGAGGTGATAGACTTGATTTTATCCGGGTTAGCTTCGATAGCACGCTCAGAAACCAGAAATCCCAAGAGCTTGCCAGCCGGAACACCAAAGACACATTTTGCCGGGTTAAGCATCATCTTATAGATCCGCAGATTGTCAAAGGTTTCCTTTAAGTCATCATGCAGGGTCTCCTTCTTCCTTGATTTGATCACAATATCATCCACATAAGCATGAACGTTGCGTCCAATCCGATTGTGAAGACAATTTTGTACGCAGTGCTGATAAGTCGCCTAGGCACTCTTGTTGGGAGACGTAGTAGTAAATCAAAATTTTCCTACGCGTTCACCAAGATCCATCTATGGAGAAACCAGCAACGAGCAAGGGGAGAGTGGATCTTCATACCTTTGAAGATCGCTAAGCGGAAGCGTTACAAGAACGCGGTTGATGGAGTCGTACTCGCAGCGATTCAGATCGCGGTAGATCCGATCAAGTGCCGAATGGACGGCACCTCCGCGTTCAACACACGTGCAGCCCGGTGACGTCTCCAACACCTTGATCCAGCAAGGAGGAAGGAGAGGTTGGGGAAGGGCTCCAACAGCAGCACGACGGCGTGGTGGTGGTGGAGTAGCAAGGTATTCCGACAGGGCTTCGCCTAAGCGCTGCGGAGGAGGAAGAAGAGAGGTAGGGCTTTGCCGTGAGAGAGAGAGATCAAATCCTATCTCAAAACATCCAAAACCTCAAGTATATATAGGAGGAGGGACGTGGAGGGCTGGCTTGGCCTCTACTCCAAAGAGGAGATGGCCGGCCGAATTAAAGGGAGAGTCCACCTCCCACAAGGGAGGTGGATCTCCTCCTTTTAAATCCTTTTTGCCTTATCTCCTTATCTCCAGCCACATGGGCCTTTAGCAAAAGTATTTCCCAGCCCAATAAGGGCTGACACACTTTATCTAACAGCCCATGAAGTCCTCTGGTCGTCACACCCCTCCCGGGGGTCCTCCGGCACCCTCCCGGCACTCCCGGTACAATACCGATGAGCCCGAAAACTTTCCGGTGACCGAAACTGGACTTCCTATATATCAATCTTTACCTCCGGACCATTCCGGAGCTCCTCGTGACGTCCGGGATCTCATCCGGGACTCCGAACAACCTTCGGTAATCACGTATACCTTTTCCCTATAACCCTAGCGTCATCGAACCTTAAGTGTGTAGACCCTACGGGTTCGGGAGACACGTAGACATGACCGAGACACCTCTCCGGTCAATAACCAACAGCGGGATCTGGATACCCATGTTGGCTCCCACGTACTCCACGATGATCTCATCGGATGAACCACGATGTCGGGGATTCAATCAATCCCGTATACAATTCCCTTTGTCTATCGGTATGGTACTTGCCCGAGATTCGATCGTCGGTATCCCCATACCTTGTTCAATCTCTTTACCGGCAAGTCTCTTTACTCGTTCCGTAATACATCATCCCGTGACTAACTCCTTAGTCACATTGAGCTCATAATGATGATGTCTTACCGAGTGGGCCCAGAGATACCTCTCCGTCACACGGAGTGACAAATCCCAGTCTCGATTCGTGTCAACCCAACAGACACTTTCGGAGATACCCGTAGCGTACCTTTATAGCCACCCAGTTACGCTGTGACGTTTGGCACACCCAAAGTATTCCTACGGTATCCGGGAGTTACACAATCTCATGGTCTAAGGAAATGACACTTGACATTGAAAAGCTTTAGCAAACGAACTACACGATCTTTGTGCTATGCTTAGGATTGGGTCTTGTCCATCACATCATTCTCCTAATGATGTGATCCCGTTATCAACGACATCCAATGTCCATGGTCATGAAACCGAGACCATCTATTGATCAATGAGCTAGCCAACTAGAGGCTCACTAGGGACACGTTGTGGTCTATGTATTCACACATGTATTACGGTTTCCGGTTAACACAATTATAGCATGAACAATAGACAATTATCATGAACAAGGAAATACAATAATAACCATTTTATTATTGCCTCTAGGGCATATTTCCAACAGTCTCCCACTTGCACTAGAGTCAATAATCTAGTTCACATCACCATGTGATTAACACTTACATCACCATATGATCATATCATCATGTGATTAACACCCAATAAGTTCTGGGGTTTGTTCATGTTTTGCTCATGAAAGAGGTTTTTAGTGAACGGGTCTGCGACATTTAGATCCGTGTGTACCTTGCAAACTTTCCATGTCATATTTGTAGATACTACTCCCATGCTCCACTTGGAGCTATTCCAAATGGCTGCTCCACTATACGTAGCTGGATTTCTACTAAGAGTCATCCGGATTGGTTTTAAAGCTTGCATCATCGTAACACTTTACGATGAACTCTTTATCACCTCCATAATCGAGAAATATTTCCTTAGTTCTCAAGTTACTAAGGCTAACTTTGACCGCTGTCCAGTGATCCACCCTTGGATTACTCTTGTACCCTTGACAAACTCATGGCAAGGCACACACAGGTGCGGTACACAGCATGGCATACTATATAGAGCCTATGGCTAAAGCATAGGAGATGACACTCATCTTTTCTTTATCTTCTGCCGTGGTCGGGTATTGAGTCTTACTCAATTTCACACCTTACAATACAATCAAGAACTCCTTCTTTGACCCATCTATTTTGAACTCCTTCAAAAACTTGTCAAGGTATGTCTTCGTCGAAAAAAAAACTTATCAAGCGAATAGATCTATCCCTATAGATCTTTATGCTCAATAAAATAGTAGCTTTATCTGGGTCTTCCTTTGAAAAAACTCTTTTCAAACAACCCTTCATGCTCTTCCAGAAATTCTACATCATTTCCGATCAATAATATGTCAACTACATATTCTTATAAGAAATTCTATAGTGCTCCCACTCACTTTCTTGCAAATACATGTTTCTCATAAACTTTGTATAAACTTAAACACTTTGATCACCTCATCAAAGCATATATTCCAACTCCGAGATTCTTGCTCCAGTCCATAGAAGGATCGCTGGAGTTTGCATATTATTAGCATCCTTAGGATTGACAAAACCTTCTGGTTGTATCACATACAACTCTTCCTCACAGAAACCATTACGGAAACCTTGTTTTGTCATCCATCTGCCAGATTTCATAATCGAAAAATGCAGCAACTACTAACAAAATTTTAATAGACTTTTAGCAATGCTACAGATGAGACAATCTCATCGCAGTCAACTCCTTGAACTTGGCGGAAACTTCTTTGCGACAAGTCGAGCTTTATAAACGGTGACAATTCACCATTAGCGTCTATGTTTATCTCAAAGGTCCATTTGTACTCAATGACCCGCCATTCAACAGGCAAGGCTACCAAAGTCCATACTTGGTTTTCATACATGGATCCTTTCTCGGATTTCAAGGCTCCTAGCTATTTGTTGGAATCCGGGCCCACCATCGCTTCTCCATAGTTCGTAGGTTCATCGTTGTCCAACAACATGATTTCCAAGACAGGGTTGTCGTACCACTCAGGAGCAACACGCGTCCTTGTCGACCTACGAGGTTCGATAGTGACTTGATCCGAAGCTTCATGATCATCATCATTAACTTTCTTTTCAACTGAGTAGGCTCTACAGAAACATCTTTCTATGTTGCACTATTCTCTGGTTGAAACAAAGGTTCAACAACCTTATCAAGTTCTATCTTCCTCCCACTCAATTCTTTCGAGAGAAACTCTTTCTCAAAAAAAGGACCCATTCTTAGCAACAAACACCTTTTGCGCTTGGATCTGAAATAGAAGGTATACCCAATGTCTCATTAGGGTATTCTATGAAGATACATTTGTCTGCTTTGGTTTCGAGCTCGCTAGCTGAAAAACCCATTTTCACATAAGCGTCGCAGCCCCAAACATTAAGAAATGACAGCTTAGGCTTCTATCAAACCATAATTCTCACGGTGTCATCTCAACAGACTTAGATGGTGCCCTGTTAAAGTGAATGGATTTGTCTTTAATGCATAACCCCATAACGATAGTGGTAAAACGATAAGAGACATCATAGTACTCACTATATCCAATAGAGCACGACTACGACGTTCGAACACACCATCACACTATGGTGTTCCAGGAGGCGTGAGCTGTGAAACAATTTCCACATTGTCTAAAATTGCATACCAAACTCGTAACTTAGATATTCACCTCCATGATCATATCATAGACATTTATCTTCTTGTCACGATGATCTTTAACTTCACTCTGAAACTCCTTGAACCTTTCAAACATTTCAGATTCGTGTTTCATTAAGTAAATATCCCCATATTTACTCAAATCATCAGTGAAGGTAAAGAAAAACAACGATATCCACTGTGTGTTTCAACACTCATTGGACCACATACATCAACATGTATTAATTCCAATAAGCCACTTGCCCGCTCCATCATATTGGATGACGGGGTCTCAGTCATCTTGCCCAAGTGGCATGGCTCGCATGTCTCAACCGATTCGAAATCGAGTGAGTCAAAAAACATCCATCATCATGGAGTTTCTTCATGCGATTTATACCAATATGACATTACGTGGCAGTGCCACAAGCATGTGGTACTATCATTATTAACTTTGTATCTTTTGGTACCAATGTTATGAATATGTGTACTACTACGATCATGATTCGATAAACCATTTCGAGTGGGTGCATGACCATTGAAGGCATTATCCATGTAAACAGAATAACCATTATTCTCTAACTTATATGAATAACCGTATCGCACTAATCATGATCTAATCACGTTTATGCTCAACGCAAACACCAAATAACATTTATTTAGGTTTATCACAAATCCTGAAGGTAGAGAGAGCGTGCGATGGTGATCACATCAATCTTGGAAATACTTCCAACACACATCGTCACCTTTCACCTAGCTAGTCTCCATTTACTCCGTAGCTTTTATTTCGAGTTGCTAACACTTAGCAACCGAACCGGTATCTAATACCCAGGTGCTACTAGGAGTACCAGCAAGGTACACATCACTAACACGTATATCAAATATACTTCCATTGACATTACCAGCCTTCTTATCTACCAATCATCTAGGGTTTTTCCGCTTCAGCGAACATTCTCCTCATAACAGAAGCACTTAGTCTCGGGTTCGGGCTCAACCTTGGGTTTCTTCACTAGAGCAACAACTGGCTTGCCATTCCTGAAGTTTTTCCCTCCTTGCCCTTGCCCCTTTTGAAACTAGTGGTTTTCACTTAACCATCAACACTTGATGCTCCTTATTGATTTCTACCTTCGTGGTGTCAAACATCACGAACAACTCAGGGATCATCTTATCCATCCCTGGCATGTTATAGTTCATCACGAAGCTCTAGTAGCTTGGTGGCAGTGACTTGGAGAATTGCATTAATCACTATCTCATCTGGAAGATTAACTCCCACTTGATTCAAGTGATTGTAGCACCCAGACAATCTGAGAACACGCTCACCGATTAAGCTATTCTCCTTTATCTTGCAGGCAAAGAATCTTGTTGGAGGTCTCATACCTCTCAACATAGGCACGAGCTTGAGATCACAATCTCAGCTCCTAGAACATCTCATATGTTCTGTGACGTTCAAAACATTTTGAAGCCTCAGTTCTAAGCCGTAATGCATGACGCACTGAACTATCACGTAGTCATCAAAAAGTGCCTGTCATATGTTCACAACATCTACAGACAACGCTTGAGGGAGTGATGCAGTTAGCGGTACATCAAAAACATAAGCTTTCTGTGCAGCAATGAGGACAATCCTCAGATCACGGACCCAGTCCGCATTATTGCTACCATCAACTTTCAACTTACTTTTCTCTAGGATTGTATCAATAAAACTGGGGAGCTACAGCGCGAGCTATCTACGACATAATTTGCAAGGACATTTTTTAGACTAAGTTCATGATAATTAAGTTCATTTAATCAAATTATTAATGAACTCCCACTTAGATAGACATCTCTCTAGTCTTCCAAGTGATACATGATCCATGTCAACTTGCCCGTGTCCGATCATCACGTGAGACGGACTAGTCATCCATGGTGAACATCTCTATGTTGATCGTATCTTCTATACGACTCATGTTCGACCTTTCGGTCTTCCGTGTTCCGAGGCCATGTCTGTACATGCTAGGCTCGTCAAGTCAACCTAAGTGTTTCGCATGTGTAAATCTGGCTTACACCCGTTGTATGCGAACGTTAGAACCTATCACACCCGATCATCACGTGGTGCTTCGGAACGACGATCCTTAGCAACGGTGCACAGTTAGGGTGAACACCTTTCTTGAAATTTTATTGAGAGATCATCTTATTTACTACCGTCGTTCTATGCAAATAAGATGTAAACATGATAAACATCACATGCAATCAATATAGTGACATGATATGGCCAATATCATCTTGCTCCTTTGATCTCCATCTTCGGGGCACCATGATCATCACTGTCACCGGCACGACACCATGATCTCCATCATCATGATCTCCATCATTGTGTCTTCATGAAGTTGTCTCGCCAAATATTACTTCTACTACTACAGCTAACGTTTAGCAATAAAGTAAAGTAATTACATGGCGTTTATGATTGACACGCAGGTCATACAATGATATAAGACAACTCCTATGGCTCCTGCCGGTTGTCATAGTCATCGACATGCAAGTCGTGAACCCTATTACAAGAACATGATCAATCTCATACATCACAATGCATCACATCACATCCTTTTGGCCATATCACATCACACGGCATATGCTGCAAAAACAAGTTAGACGTCCTCTAATTTGTAGTTGCAAGTTTTTACGTGGTTGCTATAGGTTTCTAGCAAGAACGTTTCTTACCTACGTCAAAACCACAACGTGATATGCCAATTGCTATTTACCCTTCATAAGGACCCTTTTCATCGAATCAAATCCGACTAAGGTGGGAGAGACAGACACCCGCTAGCCACCTTATGCAACTAGTGCATGTCAGGCGGTGGAACCGGTCTCACGTAAGCGTACGTGTAAGGTTGGTCCGGGCCGCTTCATCCCACAATACCGTCGAATCAAGATAAGACTAGTAACGGCAAGCATATTAACAAAATCGACGCCCACAACTGCTTTGTGTTCTACTCGTGCATAGATTCTACGCATAGACCTAGCTCATGAACCACTGTTGGGAGACGTAGTAGTAAATCAAAATTTTCCTACGCGTTCACCAAGATCCATCTATGGAGAAACCAGCAACGAGCAAGGGGAGAGTGGATCTTCATACCTTTGAAGATCGCTAAGCGGAAGCGTTACAAGAACGCGGTTGATGGAGTCGTACTCGCAGCGATTCAGATCGCGGTAGATCCGATCAAGTGCCGAATGGACGGCACCTCCGCGTTCAACACACGTGCAGCCCGGTGACGTCTCCAACACCTTGATCCAGCAAGGAGGAAGGAGAGGTTGGGGAAGGGCTCCAACAGCAGCACGACGGCGTGGTGGTGGTGGAGTAGCAAGGTATTCCGACAGGGCTTCGCCTAAGCGCTGCAGAGGAGGAAGAAGAGAGGTAGGGCTTTGCCGTGAGAGAGAGAGATCAAATCCTATCTCAAAACATCCAAAACCTCAAGTATATATAGGAGGAGGGACGTGGAGGGCTGGCTTGGCCTCTACTCCAAAGAGGAGATGGCCGGCCGAATTAAAGGGAGAGTCCACCTCCCACAAGGGAGGTGGATCTCCTCCTTTTAAATCCTTTTTGCCTTATCTCCTTATCTCCAGCCACATGGGCCTTTAGCAAAAGTATTTCCCAGCCCAATAAGGGCTGACACACTTTATCTAACAGCCCATGAAGTCCTCTGGTCGTCACACCCCTCCCGGGGGTCCTCCGGCACCCTCCCGGCACTCCCGGTACAATACCGATGAGCCCGAAAACTTTCCGGTGACCGAAACTGGACTTCCTATATATCAATCTTTACCTCCGGACCATTCCGGAGCTCCTCGTGACGTCCGGGATCTCATCCGGGACTCCGAACAACCTTCGGTAATCACGTATACCTTTTCCCTATAACCCTAGCGTCATCGAACCTTAAGTGTGTAGACCCTACGGGTTCGGGAGACACGTAGACATGACCGAGACACCTCTCCGGTCAATAACCAACAGCGGGATCTGGATACCCATGTTGGCTCCCACGTACTCCACGATGATCTCATCGGATGAACCACGATGTCGGGGATTCAATCAATCCCGTATACAATTCCCTTTGTCTATCGGTATGGTACTTGCCCGAGATTCGATCGTCGGTATCCCCATACCTTGTTCAATCTCTTTACCGGCAAGTCTCTTTACTCGTTCCGTAATACATCATCCCGTGACTAACTCCTTAGTCACATTGAGCTCATAATGATGATGTCTTACCGAGTGGGCCCAGAGATACCTCTCCGTCACACGGAGTGACAAATCCCAGTCTCGATTCGTGTCAACCCAACAGACACTTTCGGAGATACCCGTAGCGTACCTTTATAGCCACCCAGTTACGCTGTGACGTTTGGCACACCCAAAGTATTCCTACGGTATCCGGGAGTTACACAATCTCATGGTCTAAGGAAATGACACTTGACATTGAAAAGCTTTAGCAAACGAACTACACGATCTTTGTGCTATGCTTAGGATTGGGTCTTGTCCATCACATCATTCTCCTAATGATGTGATCCCGTTATCAACGACATCCAATGTCCATGGTCATGAAACCGAGACCATCTATTGATCAACGAGCTAGCCAACTAGAGGCTCACTAGGGACACGTTGTGGTCTATGTATTCACACATGTATTACGGTTTCCGGTTAACACAATTATAGCATGAACAATAGACAATTATCATGAACAAGGAAATACAATAATAACCATTTTATTATTGCCTCTAGGGCATATTTCCAACAACTCTTGAGCCCGAAAGGCATAGACACATAGATGAAGGCTCCAAAAGGCGTAATGAAGGCCGTCTTCTCTTGGTCCATAACCGCCATCTTGATCTGATGATATCCCGAATAAGCATCCAGGAAGCATAAACTTTCGCAACCCGCCGTTGCATCAATGATTTGATCAATATGAGGGAGAGCAAAAGGATCAACCGGATAGGCCTTGTTAAGATCCGTATAGTCCACACACATACGCCATGTGTTGTTCTTCTTGAGCACAAGCACTGGGTTAGCAAGCCACTCCAGGTGAAAGACCTCGATGATGAAACCCGCCGCTAAGAGCCGGGCGACCTCTTTCCCAATGGCCATGTGTCTCTCCTCGTTGAACCGCCATAGAAATTGCTTGACAAATTTAAACTTAGGATCCACATTAAGGTTATGCTCAACGAACTCTCTCGGTACACCCGGCATGTCAGAAGGTTTTCAGGCAAAGATGTCCCGATTATCACGGATGAATTCGATGAGCGCGCTTTCCTATTTGGGATCCATGTTGGCCCTAATAATAAACTGCTTGGATGAGTCACCCGGAGTAAAATCCACTGCCTTGGTATCATCCGCCGAAAATTTGAGGGGCGGCTCAACCTCCGTCGTAGGCTTCTTTAGCGGGGTCATATCCTCCGGGTCAAGATTCTCCTTATAGAACTTGAGTTTTGCCTCAACACAACTGGATTCCGCGTAAGCCGCGTCTCCTTCTTCGCACTCAATAGTCGTATTCCGATCACCGTGAACAGTAATCGTGCCTTTTAATCCGGGCATCTTGAGCTGTAAGTAGACATAACAGGGCCTAGCCATGAACTTAGCATAAGCCGGACGCCCAAACAATGCATGATAAGGGCTCTTGATCTTGACCACTTCAAACCACAAGGACTCCACCCTATAGTTATACTCGTCACCAAAGGCGACTTCCAAAGAAATCCTGCCCACCGGGTAAGCTGACTTGCCCGATACTACACCATGAAAAACGGTTGATGAAGGCTTAAGGTCTTTATCAAGCAGCTTCATCCGCCGGAAGGTATCATAATACAGGATGTTGATGCTACTGCCACCATCCATAAGTACCTTATTCACCATATATCCTCCCACTTGGGGGGGCAACTACCAAGGCTAGCCGCCCCGGGTCATCAACACACGGTGGGTGATCCTCCCGGCTGTATGTTATGTCATACTCAGACCACTTCAAGTATTGTGGCAGAGCCGGCGCGACTGCGTTAACCGCTCGCTTGCGCAATTTCTAATCCCACTTGTTAAGGCTGGTCGTAAAAACATGATACTGGCCCGAACTGAGCTGCTTTGGATTACTCTGATACCCAGATTGATTATGCTGTTGCGGATTGTTGTTACCAGAGTGCTGAGGATGTCCTCCTTGATTGCCCTGACCATGATGATCGGACCCTGAGCCATCGGATCCAAATCCGGCTCCTGAGCCGCCTGGTCCTGAGCCGCCGGGCAGGCCACCACCATGGTTGTTGTGTTGCTGCATGCTGTAATTCTTGAACTTCTGTATGATATGGCAATCACCCCATGTGTGTGCCGCAGCTTTATCGGGCCGGCTGTGCTCCGGACAGGGTTTTTTGAGCATTTCCTCCAAATTGAAAGGAGTCCTATTTTTGTTAAAAGGCGGTCTGAACTTCCCATTGCCCTTAGGATGATTCTGACCGGTGCTCACATTGGCCACCAGTTCTGACCCGCCATCCGGGTTTTTCCGCTTGCTCTGGTTACCATTGTTTGTCGCACCCTTGCCTTGGTTGTTCCTCTTAACTTGGCCGACCTTCTCCTCATTAGAGCCTGGAACCTTCGTGTTATCGGAGTCAGCATACTTTGTGACAGCCGCCATGAGTTCTCCCATGTCCTGACACGTACGCTTGAGCCGACCGAGCTTTTGCTTCAGAGGGACGAAGTGACAGTTCTTTTCTAGGATCAGCACCGCTTGAGCCGCCGTGATCTGTTCAGACGAGTGGATGATGGTAGACACCCGTCAGACCCAATGATGAGCCGACTCATTCTCCTGCTGGACACAATGATCGAGATCCACAATAGTCATAGGCTATTTGCAAGTCCCTTGAAAGTTTTTGATGAACCTCGCCCTCAACTCAGCCTATGAATTGATGGTATTGGGTGGCAAACCCTTTAACCACGTGCGAGCCAGACCTTCAAGCATCCTGATGAAGTACTTAGCACACACCGCCTCACTAACATCCAACATCTCCATAGCTAGCTCATAACTTTCGATCCAGGCCTCCGGAGGTAAGTCAACAGTGTAATTCGGGACCTTGCGAGGTCCTTTGAAATCCTTCGGCAACCGCTCACTCCGCAGAGATGGTGCTAAGCATGTCACTCCCACTCCTACTGATACGTAGAGCGCGTGCTCTTGGTGAGCCGCCGTGGCCAAAGCTGCCGCCTCTTGCTGGTTTCTCGCTTGGTTTATGAGTGCTTGTGCATCCAGAGCCGCCTGATCATCCCCTGGAGGCCCTCTGTGCTGATCGCTGTTGGAGACCACCGGCGATTCATAGCGCCGGCTAAAGCTGCGGCTCGGGAGGGGGGTTGAATGAACACGACTCCGGATGTAAGCATATTTCTCCTGCTGGGCCATTGTCGTCTGAAGGCACCCAATGGCGTTTTGTACCTCTTCTGCAAAAGGCGCCTCATCTAGGATAGGGATTGTTTCAAGCTGGGTGGCCGCGGCCACCATGTTCTCTGCCGGGTTGGAATAATGACCCACCGGCGTTGGAAAGACCACTGGTGAGGCCTGGTTTCGTCGGGGCAGGTTAAGCTGCGGTCGAGCCGCCGGTCGACTTCCAGGTGCATCCGCTGCCCATCCCGTTCCTGGCGTATTGAAGAGATTCCTAGCCTCATAATGTTCTGGTAAGCGGGATTGATGCCTCATCCGATGCACCGCAGCCGCTGGTTGCTGTTCTAGCCCAAAGCGGAAGGCATCCGTCTTAATGTGTTCTGCCTCTGCCTCCATCTGAACTTTTAGCTCAGCTATCGTTGCTCCTTCGACATCCGGTCCTTGAGTCTCACAATCTCCAAGTTCCGAGCGGCTTGATTATCTGGCGTGACTTCAGTGGCCATCAGAGTCGCGAGCTCGTTCATCAGATCCAGAAGAACTTGAGCCGGCGGCGGCAGGTCAGCCCCCGAGGTTGCTGCTCCAGCGGCTGTGTTGCTCGCACCTCGGGTCGATCCTGCCATGAACACGGCCGCATGAACCGACGGCCTGAAATCATCCGGCTCAGAATGCTTCGACTCAAGGTAAAGCTCGTCGTAGCCCCCGAGCCCACCATTGTGAAGTTGGTAGATCGACTCTGCTTCCCCGCTCGAAGATCCGTCCTCTGAACAGACAAGAGTTTCCTGCGATGCAGAAGCCTCAAGATCCATACCTTGAGTGAAGCCCACAAAGACGTGCTTCCGGCCCGGGTTGACACGGGCATGTCGCACATCACGGGAGGGTTGCGCACGCCGAGCCGGCTTGACGATGCTGGTGTAGATGTCTAGCCCGGGTGTAGATCCGTCGATCCTGCCAATGAAGACATGGATCCCGCCGAAGGGAACCTGGAATCCATATTCGACAGAACCGGCATCAAGACCCCAGCCGGCATCGTCGATGTAGAGCCAGCCGCGGTGACTCTTGTTCATTCTTTCGACCACGTATCCCTCGAGCCCTGGGAGAGAGCCCTTTGAGAACTCAACACCACCAAGCGCATGCCCCACGGTGGGCGCAAACTGTCATGGTTTTGTCACGGCAGATGTCCGGGTGAACGGACTTGGATTCGAGGCCATCGCTAAGGTGATGGACTCAAAGGGGTTGATTGGGACGAAGGACACGGGTTTACCCAGGTTCGGCCCCTCAAATCGAGGTAACAACCTACGTCCTGCTTGTGTTTATATTGCTTGGTGTATCGATTAGAAAGGAGCTATTGCTTGACCTAGTTCTCGATAGTCTGATCCTCTAAGTCGCCCTGGGTCTTGCCTTTATATAGGAGGTCAAGACCACGGGTCATACAAGTTGTAACCGACTCTCACTACATGTCTGAATCCGTCTCTACATTGTCTTGCCTTCCTGAGCAAGTTGTCTCCGGGCGGCTCTCCGCCCGGGTCTTCATACTTTCTCTATCTGGGCCACGCTCCAGCCCATCTTGTCAAGCCGCCCAACGTCCTGGGCTTAAGTCTTCATGACCCATCTTTGGACCGGTGTACGAGCCGCCTAGTGTGACCCGAAGCCTCAGGGGCGGGTCTCATCGTGGGGTTATATCCCCAACAAATATCAAAGGTGATAAGCATATTAGGCTCAAATGCATAAGCCTTGCATAGTGCTTGCCAAGTTTTGCATTCAAAATAGCAATAGGTGTCTGCATGGTACAATTTTACCGCAAAAGTAAAACCATGCTCGGTCCTCAAGTGAACTATCTTTACCTCCATATCTTTTTTAGTATTGAAACCAATCTTATCCAATACCGCAATTCTTGCATGGCAGGAGATACGCTAGTAGAATAGTAAAAAATTAAAATTAATTATAAGTTGAAGCAAAAGAAGCCAAAGCCATGCTTAATTACAAAAAAGACTTGTCATTGTGACTTACTGTATCCACTTAGAAGGTCTTATCAAGCATGATGCTGAAGCGCCTACCATCAACTAGAAAGTCTTGTCACACAGGCCGCGCTCGTCTTCGCAGTATTCACACATAGCGAATTCCCTTTCGTCGTCAGACATTTCCCATGTTCATAGTTGAAACATTTAAAATCGATCGAAGTAAAGTACGAGAAAACTGATCAACACACATATCACTATTACTCAATATGCAACGGGTTGACTTCAGGTCTGTCGAATCTTTCCTTCCTAAACTCTCATCTCATGTATATGGTGGGCACTCCCTCTGATATTGCGACCGTTGGTGATGGTGGCTCCTCCATTTGTCCCAGAATGCATTACACCAAAATGTCTAGCACACTGGAACGAAGGAGAAGCGACCCCAGGACAACAGTCAGGATTCTTCCTCTTTCATATATATATATATATGGTGGACACTCTCCCTCACTGAAAGACACACAAGGAGCCGAAACAGACCTAAAGTCAACCCGTTTCATATATCGAGCAATGACATAGAAAAAATTCCCTATGTTTTACCGGAATGACTTGCAAATCACAAATACATTTATAATGAACTCGAATATAATATCACTAATACATCATCCCAAATAAGCCAATTCAAGAATTACGGCACGCTTTGGATCCTAATGCGTGTGTGACTTTCGGTCCATCGAGACTTTCCTTAAGTAACTCTCATATCTCATGGTGTGTTGGTGCGCTCTCTCACACACTCATATGGTGGTGTATATATGTTGGTGAGCACTCTCTCACAGTAATAGTTCGACCGCTGGTGACGGACGCCCCCCTCTTCTCTTCTTGCGCAATATATCGACGAGTATATCGCAAAGAAGAAAAAAAGAGGAGGCGCTCCCCACGACAACAGTCGGGATTCCTCCATCAAGAACACACATGAAAGTCACACAAGGAGCAACGACAGACCGAAAATCACACACGCATTATACCGATAAAATATCACAAATACATTAATATTTATAATGAACTCGAATATAATATCACTAATACATCATCCCGAATAATCCAGTTAATGCATCATCAAATATTAACTAATAAATCTCGAATATTATCATATAAGATCACTAATACAAATCGAATATCCTAGAATCCAAAGTGGAGGACGGTGAACTCGGTTCACTAGCGGTCTCTAAGTCGCCGGTGGTGGACACCCAAAGATAAGGAACCATCACGGGATCATAACTCAGGTGAGATCCCTGAAGGATCTGCCAGGTATTGTCGAAGCGGGCATCCAAACCGCCATGTAGCGACGGACGTGCGTCCTCCTCCCTGACACGGCGACATACCACCTCCGCGGGTGCCCACTCCCTCCGCACCGAAAGTGGCCCGCGTGACCGCCACCACAGAAGGTCCGGGGCGACGACGATACCTGGATTCCTCACCAACCTTCGAGCCCGGGAAGGTAGCACCTCCCAATGCCAGCCCGGCGGAGCCCAGTCCCGGACATGGCGCCTATCAAGCAGGCTCTCGCAGACTACTCGACGACGAGGATGCGGGCCGGGCATCATCGACAAATTGCTATGAGAATGTTTTCTTATCGTTTAATCACTAATTTTTCATAAAACCCAAAAAAAATCTGTAATCTAACATACACATACTAATTTTTCCTAAGACTCCTAATAATTAAATAAAACATAAAACAACTAAAACATAAACATTCATCATATAAACATAACCCTAAGGCTCACACATAGGGCGCATAAAATCAGTAGATAAAACAAGCAAAATGGTATTCGTGATGAAAGCAGTTTTTAAGATATGATGTTGATTTTAGCTAATGGTCAGTTATACCTATATTAGCATGAAGCAAATTTCCTATGTTCATAGTTGAAACAATAGACAACATTACAACAATAGAAAAAATGTTTAATCAACTAATTTTCCTATGTTCATAGTTGAAACAATAGACAACATTACAACAATAGACAAAATGTTTAATCAACTAAATTTTCCTAATGCTCACAGCGGGGGCGGGGGCGGTGGGGCGGCGACGGGGCGGCGACGGAGAGGGCGACGGCGATAGGGGAGGCGACGGAGAGGGCGACGGCGACGGGGCGGCGATGGAGAGAGCGACGGCAGGGCAGGGTCACGTCGACGGCGACGGACAGGGGCGCGGTGACGGCATCGGGGCAGCCTGGCGTCATCGGCGTCGTCGGGGGCGACATTAAGAATGCTGAAAATCCCAAAGTGTCGGCTTATATAGCCAGAGCATCGGTCCCGGTTGGTGGCACAAACCGGGACCAATGCCACCTTTAGTCCTGGTTGGTGTCACCAACTGGGACCAAAGCCCTGTTTTCAGCAGCCCAAAGGGCGGGAAACAGGGACCTTTGGTCCCGGTTGGTGGCACCAACCAGGACTAAAGGGGGGCATTGGTCCCGGTTGGGTGCCACCAATCGGGACCAATGGTCCCTTTTCGTCGTCCGGCGGGGAAACAGGGACCTTTGGTCCTGGTTGGCGGCACCAACCGGGACCAAAGGTGCTACGGGATTTGCAGCAACTCCTCGTGTCACGCCAGGATGTGGTAACAAGAGGCAGAAGAGAATTGCGTGGGGAGGAAGAAGAAGCACAGAGGAAGGATTGTATTAGAGGTAATAATGTTCAGTTATGACAGATGTCCACCACTCTCCTCGAGCCAGCCTATATGTAGGTACTGTTACACGCCACAGAGGGCCGGCCCATCAGGCCACACACGCACACACCGGTGGGCACAGCCCAGATCGTTGCATGCCCCTCCTCTTGAGAAACAGGACGCCCTCATACTATTCATCATCTTATCGTTGTCGCTGGTGTTAGCAGTGATGTCCACTCCCAGGTTGCCATCGAGAGGGGAAGGCCTCTCTAGGCAATCTTGACTTGCGGTCGTGTGTGTCCGCCAACCTGCACCAAGCGAGACTGTAATACTTGAGCAGGATGAAGAGGCGACGAGATCTATAGAGCATCAACCGTGTCAGTGTTGCTATTTTCTTGCGCCAGAGGTTGTGCAGGTTTCAACAGAGAAACGTGGACCACTGGATGGATTTTGCTGGAAGCTGGGAGGGTGAGCTTGTAAGCCACTTCACCTACTTTCTCCAAAATTTGGTAAGGGCCAAAGTATTTGAATCCGAGCTTGTGGTTTGATCTTCTCACTACTGATTGCTGCACATATGGCTGAAGTTTGAGGTATGCCCAATCACCCACTGAAAATTGTCGGTCGGAGCGGTGTTTATCCTCCTATGCTTTCATGCGTTGTTGTGCACGCAATAGGTGTTCCCGAATCAGACCTTGCATCAGGTTACGTTTAGCTAACCATCCTGACAGGTCAGAGGACAAGGAACTCTGGAGATTGGCTATGCCCAAATGTCTTGGTTGGTATCCATAGAGAACTTGGAATGGTGTTTTGCCTAGTGTTGAATGGTAGTTGGTATTGTACCAGTATTCTGCTTGTGGTAGCCAGTGAGCCCATTTCTTGGGAGCAGAGTGAACCATGCACCTCAAAAAGGTTTCCAGACACTGGTTGAGTTTTTCAGATTGACCATCAGTTTCTGGATGACTGGCAGAACTCATGTTCATCTTTGTGTCAGTTAATTTGCACAACTCCTGCCACAGATTGCTTGTGAAAATAGGATCTCTATCAGTGACTATCACCATGGGCAGACCGTGTAATTTATACACATTATCCAGGTATACTTGAGCCACTTGGAGGGCAATGAATGGATGAGCCAGAGGTAGGAAGTGGCCATACTTACTGAATTTGTCAATGACCACCAGGATAGTGTCAAAATTCTTGCTCCTGGGTAGACCTCCAATAAAATCCATAGTGACCAAATTCCATGCTTCTTTGGGTACTGGTAGAGGACTGAGCAAACCAGGTTTTCTGATATGTTCAGCTTTAGCTTGTTGACACACGGTGCATTCCTTAACATAGCTTTGGATATCCTGCTTCATGGCAGGCCAAGCAAACAGTGCTTTGATCCTTTGATATGTACCCTGAAATCCTGAGTGACCCCCCACTCCACTGGAATGTAATGATAACATGATTGCTTTGTGAGCTTCAGTATTATGACCCAGCCACACCCTGTCCTTGTATCTAATAATGCCTTGGTGTAAGACATATCCCTTGTCATTGGAGCCAGATAGAGCCAACTCTTGGAGCAACTGTCTGTCCTCCTCATGTTGCTGATATCCTTCGGATACTACTGTCAACCATTTGGGTGTGCAAAAGGAAATTGTATGGAGTTCACTAGGAGCAGGTGATCTAGACAGAGTGTCTGCTGCAGTATTGTCCTGTCCTTTCTTGTACAAGATATTATACCTCAGTCCCAGCAACTTCAAGAGAGCCTTCTGTTGCATAGGGCTGCTGATTTTCTGATCTTGTAAATGTGTCAAACTCTTGTGATCCGTGGCCAAAGTGAATGGAGCATGCTGTAAGTAGCTTCTCCACTTATCCACAGCTAATATGATGGCTAGACACTCCTTTTCGTAGGTGGAAAGTGCTTGAGCTTTGGGACCCAGGGCTTTGCTTAAGTAGGAAATAGGATGACCTTCTTGCATTAACACTGCCCCAATTCCAGTGTTGCTAGCATCTGTCTCAATCACAAATGTTTTTCTTGAAATCAAGCAGAGCTAGGACAAGCGCTTGAGCTAGGGCAGATTTCAGACTCTGAAATGCTGCTTCTGTAGTAGGTGTCCAAGTGAACATCACATCTTTTTTTAGTAAATCAGAGAGACTCCTGCTGATAATGCCATAGTGCTTGATGAACCGTCTATAGTATCCAGTAAGGCCTAGAAACCCTCTCACTTGCTTCACATTTGCTGGTACTGGCCAATCTTTCACAACTGCAATTTTAGTAGGGTCAGTTTGGACACCAGCACTACTGATCACATGACCCAAATATTCCAGCTCCTGTTGTGCAAAGGAGCACTTGCTCATCTTCACATACAACTGATTTTCTTGCAGAATGGTGAAAACTTGTTCCAGGTGTTGTAAGTGCTCTTCTAAGGTTGCACTGCAGATAAGAATATCGTCCATAAATACTAGCACACATTTTCTCAGTAACAGTGCAAACAGGATATTCATGGCCGCTTGAAATGTTGCAGGGGCATTGGTCAGCCCAAATGGCATCACTTTGAACTCATACAACCCATGATGTGTTTTAAATTCAGTCTTATGCTCTTCACCTTCCACTAATCTGATCTGATGATAGCCAGCCCTCAAATCCAACTTTGTGAAGTATTTTGCTCCGGCAAGTTCATCCAAAAGTTCCTCTACAATAGGCATGGGATACTTGTGATGTACTGTGACTGAGTTAAGCATTCTATAGTCTACACAGAATCTCCAGGTGCCATCTTTCTTCCTGACTAGCAGCACAGGGGAGGCAAAGGAGCTAGTACTATGTTGGATCACTCCTTGTTTAAGCATGGTAGTTACTTGAGTTTCTATTTCTTGCTTTTGCATGGGGTTGTACCTGCATGGTTTGACATTGACAGGTTTTGCCCCGGGTAGCAGAGGAATCTGATTGTCAAACTCTCTATGAGGAGGTAGAGTGTCAGGGGTACTGAACAACTGCTGGTGCTTGTTAATCAGTGGTTGAACCTCAGGTGGAATACAAGTTTCTATCATGGGTCTCTCTGCCATATGACATAGGTGAATCACTTGCTCAACTGCTCCAGTGTTCAAAAGTCCCTGTAAGTGTTTCCCCGAAATTGCTGTGCAAGGGTTGAGTTTATTTTTAACTCCCCTGAGTGAGATCCTTGTTTCTTGGTATTTAAACCTCATGACCTTCTTTCTCCAGTCAACCCACATAGGGCTCATCGTTTCCAGCCACTACATTCCGAGAATGATATCATAGGTGCCTAATGGAAGAACCTTGAACTGGGTATTGAAAGTATTCCCTTGACAGAACCATTGTAGGTTTGGTACTTGTGTATTGCAGGGCAGAGTGCCTCCATTTGCCACAGTCAGTGTTGCAGCGGGGATTTCTTCAGTTGAGCACTTGAGTTCCTGTGTCAAATCAGCTCGAATGAAGTTAGTGGAACTGCCCCGAATCCACGAGAATTAGTAGTTGGCGCTTCCCCAACAGGCCCTGCAACTTGATACTCTCTTTAGAAGATGTTCTAGTAGCTACTTGCACTGACAGTTTCATACAGTCGTCACTTTCTTTGCCAAAGGGCTGAGAAGCCGCTTGCTCGCTGTCAGACTCCCTAGAAACAGACTCAGATGACTGTAGTGCATCCCATAACTCTTTCATCACATGTAATTGCACCTTACTGGGGCATTTGTGGCCAGGGCCATATTTCTCACCACATTTAAAGCATTCCCCTCTTGCCCTACGCTGAGCTCTGAGTGTATCCACTTTGTCAGGCACTTTAGTTTGATCTTCTGAACGTTTGTCTGTCGGTGATGCCCCTATTATACCCTGATGCACATATGTTTTGGAACTGAACCGTGGCTCCCATTTCCTGCTGAATTTGGTTGTGTCCTCCACCACCAAGGCTTCCTGTGTTTGTGCGAGTGAGTAAGCCAGATCTACCGTACTCGATTGTTGCAGCTTAACTGGTGCTCTTATAGCTGGTTTGAGACCTTGAACAAAGCGATTTATGAAGAATGTCTCGTCATAAGACTGGTTGTATACCAACATCTTATGCATGTGCTCCTCAAAGAGATTGGCATACTCATCCACAGTATCAACTTGTTTCAGTGCAAAGAACACATCGATGTCTCTGGTGTATTTGTTTCTTTTGAACTTGGCAAAGACTGTGATGCACAAAGCTGTCCAACTGTCAATTGTGTGCCCGGCTTCGTAAGTCTGAAGCCATCGAGCTGCATTGCCTGCAAAATGCATTGTTGCAACATCGACCCATATCTCCTGCTGAACATTGTACATACGGAAGTACTTCTCACACTGTTGTTTCCACCACTTGGGGTCCTCTCCATCAAACTTGGGAAAATTAGAACGAGGGATACGTGGTCTGTATCGATCCTGATGTGCTCTATGTTCATGCACAGGTGGTAATTCGGGATCCTCATCTGAGAATTCATCACTGGCAGGAGGGGAAGACTGGTTATGCTCACCACCGTATGCAGAAGGTCGATTCTGACGAAGTCCGTGTTGCTCTGTACTTGGTGGTGCCTGCGAATTGCTCTGTCCTTTAGTGCGGAGTGTGCCAGAGTGCTGAGGTGGAGGTGGCCGCGACGGCCCCGTCAGTGGTACCTGCTCGAGTTGATCCACGCGGCGTACCACGCCATCCAGTGCTCGCTTCATCTCGGCCATCGCTGCATCCAGCGAGTAGTTGGCGACGAGAACACGACCAAGGGTGGCCTCAGTGCGCCCCAGCGAGGCCGTGGTCGTCTGCGCCAGCGCATCGAACGCCTTGACAGACGAGGACGCATACTTGTCAAGAGAGTCTTGGAGTTCATTCACCCGCTCCGATGTGGCAGCGCCTGCATCTGAGACCGCCTTGCTCTGCTAGATCATGTCCTGCACCAATTTGTGTAGATCCGCCAAGGAGAGCTCCGCCGTCGCCATGCGAGCTGAGAGCGTCGGCTTGTTGGCACGCGTCGTTGGTGTCGCTCGATCTGCTCGACCAGACGCAGGTACACCAAGGTGTTTTGCGTGGAATCACCCGAGGGGATCCGCACCTTTTGCCTGGAATTAGGAGCTGGTCGACGGATGGATCTGAAGATCGCGAGAATTTTCGGATCAGAGGACGTGGATCGATTTTGGGCTCTGAGTACCAGATGCTACGGGATTTGCAGCAACTCCTCGCGTCACGCCAGGATGTGGTAACAAGAGGCAGAAGAGAATTGCGTGGGGAGGAAGAACAAGCATAGAGGAAGGATTGTATTAGAGGTAATAATGTTCAGTTATGACAGATGTCAACCACTCTCCTCGAGCCAGCCTATATGTAGGTACTATTACAGGTCACAGAGGGCCGGCCCATCAGGCCACACACGCACACACCGGTGGGCACAGCCCAGATCGTTGCAAAAGGCCTGGCGCAGCAAATGTTTAGTCCCACCTCGCTAGTAGAGGGGAGACTGCACTTGTTTATAAGCCCCGATGCGCTTGACCTGTCGAGCTCCTCTCAGAGTGAAAATAGATGCCCTTATACATGAAATTCGACCTAAATTCAAAATGCTAGTTAGGTGCCTAACTAGCACTTTGAATTTAGGTTGAATTTCAGTGTAAGCGCATCTATTTTCACTTTTGCTATTTTTATGTTATTTCTTTGCTATTTTTCCTGCTATTTAATATTACTTTGTTTTAACATTATATTCAATTTGGTAAATTCCTAGGTTACTTTAAATACTAGACGTTTATAATTTTGATTTTTGACGTAACCCTCTCATGCAGTTATTGATTTTTTGAACCAAATGACCCTAAAATTGAAAAGCACTACAAATAAACTCTAAAAAGCTTGAAAGTTGGCATGGTATCATCATTTCACCCACATGGTATGTGCTAAAAAGTTGAGAGGGTTACGGCAAAAGTTGGATGCACTTCGTGTACAAAACGGACAATCTCTTTCGAAGTATCAGGGTTTCAAACGGAAACTCATCTGTTATAAAAGGCATTTCATTTTCTTGAACTTATTTAAACTCCAGGCTTTTTGTGTGTTCAAAATGCACCATTCAAAGCCACATCATCAATTTTTAACCCTTTCTGACTTCATTTGTTACTTTTCATGCAGTTATTGATTTTTTGAGCTAAATGACCCTGAAATTGAAAAGCACTACAAATGAACTCTAAAAAGGTTGAAAGTTGGCATGGTATCATCATTTCACCCACATAGCATGTGCTAAAAAGTTGAGAGGGTTACGACAAAAGTTGTATGCACTCCGTGTACAAAACGGACAGTCTCTTTCGAAGTATGAGGGTTTCAGACTGAAACTCTTCGGTTACAAAAGGCATTTCATTTTTTTTGAACTTATTTGAACTCCAAGCTTTTTGTGTCTTTAAAATGCACCATTCAAAGCCATATCATCAATTTTCAACCCTTTCTCACTTCATTTTTTATTTTTCATGCAGTTATTGATTTTTTTGAGCTAAATGACCCTGAAATTGAAAAGCACTACAAATGAAATCTGAAAAGGTTGAAAGTTGGCATGGTATCATCATTTCACCTACATAGCATGTGCTAAAAAGTTGAGAGGGTTACGGCAAAATCTGGATGCACTTCGTGTACAAAACGGACAATATCTTTCGAAGTATCAGGGTTTCACACGGAAACTCATCTCTTACAAAAGACATTTCATTTTCTTGAACTTATTTGAACTCCAGCCTTCTTGTGTGTTCAAAATGCACTATTCAAAGCCACATCATCAATTTTCAACCCTTTCTGACTTCATTTTTTATTTTTCATGCAGTTATTGATTTTTTTTTGAGCTAAATGACCTTGAAATTGAAAAGCAGTATAAATGAACTCTGAAAAGGTTGAAAGTTGGCATGGTATCATCATTTCACCCACATAGCATGTGCTAAAAAGTTGAGAGGGTTACGGCAAAAGCTGGATGCACTTTGTGTACAAAACAGACAGTTTCTTTCGAAGTATCAGGGTTCCGGACGAAAACTCATCGGTTACAAAAGACATTTCATTTTCTTGACCTTATTTGAACTCTAGGATTTTTTTTGTGTTCAAAATGCACTATTCAAAGCCACATCATCAATTTTCAACCATTCCCGACATCATTTGTTATTTTTCATGCAGTTATTGATTTTTTAGCTAAATGACCCTGAAATTGAAAAGCACTACAAATAAACTCTGAAAGGGTTGAAAGTTGGCATGGTATCATCATTTCACCACATAGCATGTGCTAAAAAGTTGAGAGGGTTACGACAAAAGCTGGATGCACTTCGTGTACAAAACGGACAATCTCTTTCGAAGTATGAGGGTTTCGACGGAAACTCATCTGTTACAAAAGGCATTTCATTTTTTAAACTTATTTGAACTCCAAGCTTTTTGTGTGTTCAAAATGCACCATTCAAAGCCGCATCATCAATTTTCAATTCTTTCTCACTTTATTTGTTATTTTTCATGTAGTTATTGATTTTTTTGAGCTAAATGGCTCTGAAATTGAAAAGCAGTAGAAATGAACTATAAAAAGGTTCAAAGTTAGCATGGTATCATCATTTCACCACATAGCATATGCTAAAAAGTTGAGAGGGTTACGACAAAAGCCGAATGCACTTCGTGTACAAAACGGACAATCTTTTTCGAAGTATGAGGGTTCGTACAGAAACTTATCTGTTACAAAAGGCATTTCATTTCTTCACATGTAAGTATAGTGATATTCTCTATCAAAGGCATCATCATAATAGTTGTTACCGTACATCCATTGCCCTGTTCATCTGCATGCATTATATATAATTAAGTGTGTCAAAAACCATTACAGAACATCAGGAATACAGAAGTGACCAAATTAATACAAGTTCATCATCACATTAAAACCAAAGTAGATACATAGTTCTCATTGACCAACATATAGCTCTCTAGAGCATCTAATTAAACCATACATTGAAACTATTTAAAACATTTCAATGCAACAACAATTGCAATCACAATCAGAACTAGGGTAACAATTGATCCAACGACATAATGATACCAAGCCTCTTTATCAATGACATATTTTCCAATCTTTCTAAGCTTCAAGCGCATTGCATCCATCTTGGTTCCGTGATCATCGACGATATCGGCAACATGCAACTCCAATCCCATCTTCAGTTCTTTTCAATTTTTCTTTCAAATGATCGATTTCTTTTTCAGCTTTAGTTAACTTGTCGAGCAGAATTGCATAGTCGGTATCCATTTCCGGTTCAACTACTTCCTATAGATAAAAACATCTACGTCAAGTTGGTGGCATAATTAATTGTCACAGACATTAGATGTGTAAAATAGTTATAAAAGATAATATACCACATCTGAATCATAGACTGGATGCGGGCCGACGTGGGCGGATACCATAACCATGGCACTATATAATAACAAACAATAATAAAAGTAAGAAAATCATACGAGTAAGTATATTTTCTTTTAGCAAGAAGATAAGATCAAGAGTCTCACCATGCGCGGACGATCGACGGCGGTTTCAGGATGGGGACGGGACAGGACGGACCGCCAAACCTAGGTAAATCTTGACGAAAATGGAGTTTGGACAAGGAGCTTTGAGAGGAGAAAGCTTAAGTTTGGCTTGGGCATTTCATCAAACACCTCATGTGCATAGGAAGTGAGCTAGAGCACCACAAAGCTCTCCCCTCGCCGGCCTGAAAAACAGAGCAATGTGGAGTGCTCTGCTCGCTGGCAAGGGGGTATATATAGGCATCTCATTGGTCCCGGTTCGTGGATGGAACCGGGACTAAAGGACCCCTTTTTGTCCCGGATCCAGCCACGAACTGGGACCAATGGTTGTGGGCCAGGAGCGAGGCACATTGGTCCCGGTTTGTGTCTGGAACCGAGACCAAAGGTTCCAGACGAACCGGGACCAATGCCCCACGTAGCCCGCCCGCCCCCTTGGCCTCACGAACCGGGACCGTTGCCCCCATTGGTCCCGGTTCGTGACTGAACCGGGACTAATGGGCTGGCCCGGTCTGGACCAAAGCCCTGTTTTCTACTAGTGGAACGCTCAAGCCTTAAATTTCTATTTTCATAACCGAACACCTTGATTAGCATACCTCAAATCCATATAAACTCATGCAACTACGTAAAAGATGCATTACACACATCGTCTGGCTACTGCATCACAACATGTCATCGGACCACCAAAATTTGGCATGTTTACCTATGGTGGAGAAGATCATCCAGGTCAGCCTTTGCCCTTCCCGGAGCACTTTCCGTCCTTCTCGCGGAAGTAGCGATCGAAGACACGTTAGGGATCGAGTCGTATCTGCTCGTCTTCGACCCATGGATGTCCTCCTCCTCCTCGGGTGGCAGTCTGACCATGTCACGGACCGTTCGATTCTGCTCTCGGACGAGGACACATGTGTTCCTCAGCTGCCACTTGTTTACAATGTGGGCGCAAATGGCTTTCTCCTCTGTGGCCGCCTCCGCCACTGCCATTTCGGAAGAGAGGCGGGCCTTAACCTCCCTTATCCTCTCCTTCCCACGGCGGGCACACTGGTCCCGGTGGGACTCATACTCCACTGGATTGGTGATGGGAAGGGGGGATTTGTAGGCTCTCGGGACCGTGATGATCCAGTCCCGAAGGTCCGAGCGCCTGATGCGCCAACGCTATGAGTCGCGCTGGACAGATCCTGCTTCGGCTGAGCGCTGTCCTACCGGAAGCTGCGGCGTGCAATGCGGACGACCATTGCATCCTCCAACCCGCACGGGACGACACCCCAGAACTGGTCGAAGCAAGATCTGTTGCCCAACATGGTGGAGAATGCTGAAGATCGCCGGGTGGGAGCTAGTGGAGTGGAGTGACTAGGATTTGATTCGGAAAGGGGATGGGAACGAATATATGTGGAGTCGGGTGGGCCAGCGTGGGTTGGGTCCGATCGTGGCGAACGCGACCGGACACCCTCATATCCGCCCTAGTTTTAAAATTGATATAAGAAATGCCCGTCAGCCCGAACATTTGAGGTACGTTTAAGGAACCCGTTCGAATTGCTTTTTTATGATCTATTATTGACCGTGCCGTCCATCCAAGCGTTTGAGGGGAGTTTGGAGTGGGTGGCCACGGATACTCTTACCTCGAGATGGTGTTGTACCTCGTGTTCCCCTGCTGTATAGGAGTATTCTCTAGGCATTGGCGTGAAATCCACCCCGTGATAATTTGCAATGACAGTGCTTATGATTGCACCTGCAGGTTGCAGGCATGGTGCCTACACCATTTATGCCCCCCTAGGAAACACCAATGACGCGATGACCACGTATTGGCGGCGGCGGCGGGCGGCGGCCCCACCTTGTTGCCCGCGTTGCCCGACGCTATCAAATGGACGTCACGCACGCAAGCCTCCATGGCTCCATTTGTGCCCGTCTCCGTTGTCCCGCGATCGATGCAACCAACGCCTACGTCCCTTAACAGATGCCCCTTCTAGAAGCTGGATAATGTTCGATTATGGAATGGCATATTATATGTATATCTTCTCTTCTTCCCGCGTTTTTATTTTCTTTTCATCATTCATCGGCCAGGTTATTTTTCTTAGCATCGTATATGCGTCCGATGCCGATGTTTTTCCGGCCGGCCGGCCGGCGGAGCACGTGACCAGGAGAGAACCCGAGCTAAGGGAAATCCCAAATTGCTACGTAGAACACGTGACCCATGCATGTTGTCCATTCGTATATTGAGAAACTAGACGTCGTGTTAGATTTGGGCATAAAGAAATTAAACCGTTGCATGCGTTCCTGCTTGGTGTGTACTCCCTCTGTTCGTAAATATAAGACGCTAGTAAACCCTTGCGTGAAGTGCAGCCAGCCAGCTATGTCACATGACGCAAGCTGGTTGACCACTATGAGAAATTATTTGAATTCTTATTAGATGAAGATGAAGATTTTTTTTTATATTTTCTTTTCTTTTTTGATGGAAGTCATGATACTTTTTAAATGGAGGGTTATGCAAAGTGGCACTCGTTGGTAGGGCTGTGGTGGTATTTTTTTTTCCTTTTTACCTTTTTTAGATGAAGGTGAGGATTGTTTTTATGGGATGTTTTTTTAGACAGAAGCGATGACTCTGTATTTTTTAAGTGAAAAATGTGCGCAAGACTTCTTCTCAAGCGGTGAAACTGGGTGGCGCCCCAACCATTAATGTGTGGTCATATACGGCTTCTATTACGGAGCCGGTGATTGTGGGGCGGTTCAGGAGGAGATAGGAGACGATGCAACAGTCGTCCGATGGAAATCAAACCTCCGTTTTTTTTTACTTACATCATTTTTCTTTAAACCACGTACGAATAACTAGTCCCTATCCACCGCTACGACATAGGAGTATTTGTTTCCATTGGAAATACTTTTGACCTTGCATTCTCCCACTTTGCAGGCCAATGAGAAGGTACTGATCGATGGTGGTTTCAAGTTTAACTCGATGCGCTTGGCCTCCGGCCACGCTACTCTCCTCTCTCAAAGTTGTGGTCCATGTCATGTCATCCAAACATACCTCGGTCGGTTTGGTCTTTTATTTTATCATTAGTGTTTTGGAAAATCTAAAACGCATGAAATGGTTGTTGTTTTTCATGACACCGTTCAAACCCCTACTGATGTAATCCGGACTGTAATCTCGAACCTTATTCTTTGATCCCATCGCCTTCGAAAGGCGGACCAAAAAAAATCCATGCCAGCATGTGGCAGGATTTTTTTTCCTCCTCCCGTCTTCTCCTAAACTCATCCTTCTAGGATAATTTTTATTGAAATATATTCAGGTGGAGAGTCTTTCCTCGTGATAGTTTAAAAAAAAGTGTAACTCGAGAAACACAACACAACTAGACTTTAAGTCATGTGATTTTGAGATCACTGCCACATGGGTCTACCACTAACAGAAAACAGGGCATCGGTTCGGGCCAGCCAGCCCATTAGTCCCGGTTCAGTCACGAACCGGGACCAATGGGGGCAACGGTCCCGGTTCGTGAGGCCAGGGGGCCGGGCGGGCCACGTGGGCCATTGGTCCCGGTTCGTCGGACCCCTTTGGTCCCGGTTCCAGACACGAACCGAGACCAACGTGCCTCGCTCCTGGCCCACACCCATTGGTCCCGGTTCGTGTCTGGAACCGCTACCAAAGGTGGTCCTTTAGTCCCGGTTCCAGCCACGAACCGGGACCAATGAGATGCCTATATATATCCCCTCGCCGGCGAGCAGAGCACTCCACACACTGCTCTGTTTTTTTGCGGGCGAGGAAAGACCTTTGTGGTGCTCTAGCTCACCTCATATGCATATGAGGTGTTTGATGAAATGCCCAAGCCAAACTTAAGCTTTCTCCTCCCGAAGCTCCTTGTCCAAACTCCATTTTCGTCAAGATTTGTCTAGATTTGACGGTCCGTCCTGTCCCGTCCCCGTCCTGAAACCGCCGTCGATTGCCCGTGCATGGTGAGCCTCTTGATCTTATCTTCTTGCTAAAAGAAAATATACTTACTCGAATGAATTTCTTACTTTTATTATTGTTTGTTATTATATAGTGCCATGGTTATGGTATCCGCCCACGTCGGCCCTCGTCCAGTCTATGATTCAGTTATGATATATTATCTTTTATATAACTATTTCACACATCTAATGTCTATGACAATTAATTATGCCACCAACTTGACGGAGATGTTTTTATCTATAGGAAGTAGTTGAACCAGAAATTCCAACCGACTATGCAATTCTGGTCGACAAGTTAACTAAAGCTGAAAAAGAAATCGATCATTTAAAAGAAAAATTGAAAAGAACTGAAGATGACAAGATGGGATTGGAGTTGCATGTTGCCGATGTTTTCGCCGATCACAAGACCAAGATGGATGCAATGCGCTTGAAGCTTAGAAATATTAGAAAATATGTCATTCATACTGAGGCTTGGTATCATTATGCTGTTGGATCAATTGGTACCTTAGTAGCGGTTATGATTGCATTTGTTGTTGCATTTAATTTTTTACATAGTTTCGCTGTATGTTTTAATTAGATGCTTTAGAGAGCTATATGTTGTTCAATAATGACTACTATGTATGAATTGTACATATTTATTTTGGTCATTATTGTACTTTGGCTTTAATGTGATTATGGATTTCTATTAATTTGGTCGCTTCCTCTATTCATGATATGTTGTAATGGTTTTTAATACACTTTATTATATAACGCATGCACATGAACCGGCAATGGATGTACGGTGACCAACGCACCTCCGAGTATATTAAGGTCCTGCATAATTTTCTCGAAGCCGCTGAGGCAAACAAGCGGAATGGTTTTATGCCTTGTCCATTTACTGTATGTGAGAATATGAAGTCTTTCTCCATCTCTAAAACCCTTCACTTCCACCTGCTTCAAAAGGGTTTTATGCCACACTATAATGTTTGGACCAAGCACGGAGAAAGAAGGGTTATGATGGAAGACAACGAAGAAGAGGAGGATGAAGACAACTACCCTCCTCCTGAATACGGTGATGCTGCAATGGGGGAAGCTGAAGTTCAAGAAAATAAAATGCCTTTTGTAATAGATGAGTTTACATCTGAAACCCTGATACTTCAAAAGAGACTGTCTGTTTTGTACACGAAGTGCATCCAGCTTTTGCCGTAACCCTCTCAACTTTTTAGCACATGCTATGTGGGTGAAATGATGATACCATGCCAACTTTCAACCTTTTCAGAGTTCATTTGTAGTGCTTTTTAATTTCAGTGTCATTTAGCTCAAATAAATTAATAACTGCATGAAAATAAACAAATGAAGTCGGGAAGGGTTGAAAATTGATGATGTGGCTTTGAATGGTGCATTTTGAACACACAAAAAGTATGGAGTTCAAATAAGTTCAAGAAAATGAAATGCCTTTTATAACAGATGAGTTTACGTTTGAAACCCTGATATTTCGAAAGAGACTTTCCGTTTTGTATACGAAGTGCATCCAGCTTTGTCGTAACCCTCTCAACTTTTTAGCGCATACTATCTGGGTGAAATGATGATAACATGCCAACTTTCAACCTTTTCAGAGTTCATTTATAGTGCTTTTCAATTTCAGTGTCATTTAGCTCAAAAAAATCAATAACTGCATAAAAAAATAACAAATGAAGTCGGGAAGGGTTGAAAATTGATGAGGTGGCTTTGAATGGTGCATTTTGAACACACAATAAGCCTGGAGTTCAAATAAGTTCAAGAAAATGAAATGCCTTTCGTAACCGATGAGTTTCCGTTCGAAACCCTGATACTTCGTAAGAAACTGTCCGTTTTGTACACGAAGTGTATCCAGCTTTTGACGTAACCCTCTCAACTTTTTAGCACATGCTATGTTGGTGAAATGCTGATACCATGCCAACTTTCAACCTTTTCAGATTTAATTTATAGTGATTTTCAATTTTAGGGCCATTTAGCTCAAAAAATCAATAACTGCATGAAAAATAACAAATGAAGTCAGAAAGGGTTGAAAATTGATGATGTGGCTTTGAATGGTGCATTTTGAACACACAAAAAACCTGGAGTTCAAATAAGTTCAAGAAAATGAAATGCTTTTTATAACAGATGAGTTTCCATCCGAAACTGATACTTCGAAAGAGATTGTCCGTTTGTACACGAAGTGCATCAATCAAAAAGAATGAACTAAAAATAATCAATTTAAATATTATTTTATGAACTATAATATTCTTTAATAGCAAAAATAATCAACCAAAAAGCTTTTATAAAACTCTAATAGCAAAAAGAAACTCTTAAAGCTTTTATAAACCTCTAGTATTTTTGAAACTAAAATTATATAGAACCTAAAAATTACCAAATTGAATATAATGTTAAAACAAAGTAATATTAGCAGAGAGAATTTTTTGTTAGAAACTTTAATAGCAAACTAGAATAACAAAATCTGTTTTTGATTTAAACAACCATTTAATGTAACCTAAAAATACCAAATTAAATATAACGTGAAAACAAAGTAATATTAAATAGCCGGCCGACGAAAAGGGACCATGGTCCCGGTTGGTGGCACCAACCGGGACCAAAGGTCCCTGTTTCTTGCCCTTTGGGCTGTTGAAAACAGGGATTTGGTCCCGGTTGGTGGCACCAACCGGGACTAAAGGTGACATTGGTCCCGGTTTGTGACACCAACCGGGACCAATGATGTGGCTATATAAACCGACACTTTGGGATTTTCAGCATTCTTCATCTCGCCCCCGCCGACGCTGACGCCGCCAGGCTGCCCGACGCCGTTACAACACCCCTACCCATCACCGTCGACTCGACCCTGCCCCGCCATCGCCCTCTCCGTCGTTGCCCCGTCGCCGTCGCCCTCTTCGTCGCCGCCCCCGTCGCCGTCGCCCTCTCCGTCGCTGTCCCGCCGCCCCATCGCCTCTGCGTTGCCGCCCCGCTGCCCCCGCCCCCGCTGTGAGGCTTAGGAAAAATCAGTTGATTAAACATTATGTCTATTGTTGTAATGTTGTCTATTGTTTTGCTTGTAGTTAAGTTATTGTAGTTTATGGACAATTATTCTAGTGTTAAGCTGTTTGGTTAAACATTTTCCAGGATGTCACTTGTCCGCTGAATTTGCATCATGCTAATATAGATATAACTGACCATTAGCTAAAATCAACATCGTATCTTAAAAACTGCTTTCATCACTAATACCATTTTGCTTGTTTTATCTACAGATTTTATGCGCCCTATGTGTGAGCCTTAGGGTTTATGTTTATATGATGAGTGTTTATGTTTTAGTTGTTTTATGTTTTATTTAATTATTAGGAGTCTTAGGAGAAATTAGTATGTGTATGTTTGATTACAGAATTTTTTTAGGTTTTATGAAAAATTAGTGATTAAACGATAACAAAATGTTCTCATAGGAATTTGTCGATGATGCCCGGCCCGCATTCTCGTCGTCGAGTAGTCCGCGAGAGCCTGCTTGATAGGCGCCATGTCCGGGACTGAGCTCCGCCAGGCTGGCACTAGGAGGTGCTACCTTCCCGGGCTCGGAGGTTGGTGAGGAATCCAGGTATCGTCGTCGACCCAGACCTTTTGTGGTGGTGGTCACGCGGGGCACTTTCGGTGCGGAAGGAGCGGGCACCCACGGAGGTGGTACGTCGCTGTATCAGGGAGGAGGACGAGCACGTCCGTCGCTACATGGTGGTGTTGGACGCCCGGTTCGACAATACCTGGCAGATCCTTTAGGGATCTCACCTGAGTTATGATCCCGTGATGGTTCCTTATCTTTGGGTGTCCACCGCCGGCGACTCAGAGACTGCTAGTGAACCGAGTTCACCGTCCTCCACTTTGGATTCTAGGATATTCGATCTGTATTAGTGATCTTATATGATAATAATCGAGATGTATTAGTTAATATTTGATGATGCATTAACTAGATTATCCGAGATGATGTATTAGTGATATTATATTCGAGTTCATTATAAATATTAATGTATTTATGATATTTTACCAGTATAATGCGTGTGTGACTTTCGGTCTGTCGTTGCTCCTTGTGTGACTTTCATGTGTGTTCTTGATGGAGAAATCCCGACTGTTGTCGTGGGGGGCGCCTCCTCTTTTTTTCTCTTCTTTGCGATATACTCGTCGATATATTGCGCAATAAGAGAAAAGGGGAGGGGGCGTCCATCACCGGCGGTCGAACTTTTACTGTGAGAGAATGCCCACCAACATATATACACCACCATATCAGTGTGAGAGAGAGCGCACCAACACACCATGAGATATGATAGTTACTTAAGGAAAGCCTCGACGGACCAAAAGTCACACACGCATTAGGATCCAAAGCGTGCCGTAATTCTTGAACTGGCTTATTCGGGATGATGTATTAGTGATATTATATTTGAGTTCATTATAAATGTATTTGTGATTTGCAAGTCATTCCGGTAAAACATAGGGAATTTTTTCTATGTCATTGCTCGATATATGAAACGGGTTGACTTTAGGTCTATTTCGGCTCCTTGTATGTCTTTCAGTGAGGGAGAGTGTCCACCATATATATATATATATATATATATATATATATATATGAGAGAGAGAAAGAATTCCGACTGTTATCGTGGGGGTCGCTTCTCCTTCGTTCCAGTGTGCTAGACATTTTGGTGTAATGCACTCTAGGACGAATGAAGGAGCCACCATTACCGACGGTCGCAATATCAGAGGGAGTGCCCACCATATATGTGAGATGAGAGTTTAGGAAGGAAATACTCGACACATCTAAAGTCAACCCGTTGCATATTGAGTAATAGTGATCTATGTGTTGATCAGTTTTCTCGTAGTTTCCTTCGATTAATTTTAAATGTTTCAACTATGAACATAGGAAATGTCTGACGATGAAAGGGAATTCGCTATGTGCGAATACTGCGAAGACGAGCGCGGTCTGTGTGACAAGACTTTCCTAGTTGATGGTAGGCGCTTCAGCATCATGCTCGATGAGACATTTGAAGTGGATACAATAAGTCACAATGACAAGTTTTTTTCGTAATTAAGCATGACTTCTACTTATTTTGCTTCAACTTATGATTTTAATTTTTTACTATTCTACTAGCATATTCCCTGGCATGCAAGAATTGTTGTCTTGGATAAGATTGATTTCAATACTAAAAAAGATATGGAGGTAAAGATAGTTCACTTGAGGACCGAGCATGGTTTTACTTTTGCGGTAAAATTGTATCATGCAGACACCTATTGCTATTTTGAATGCAAAACTTGGCAAGTACTATGCAAGTATTATGCATTTGAGCCTAATATGCTTATCACCTTTGATATTCGTCCGGAAGATGAAATTGAAGGTAATATCAACATCTGGGTCGATGTGCAGACGCCTCCAGTTCTACCATTATGTGAGTTTCTCAACCATATTTATTAAGTAATTTATATTGTTTATTTAAAAATAGTTGACAACTTATTTGTATTGACAACTTATTTTCATTCTTCAAAAAATATACGAAAGATGGTAGACAGAACCTACTACTATAGTGATGAAGCAGAAATAACTTATAAGGAGAAAGATCATCTTACCGCATTTCTTAGTCATCTTGAGAATTACAATAGCTATTATCAAATTCCTGCACATTATGGTCAATACGTGCCACTAGTGCACGTGATGAACTACGGTAACATCTATGGAAATTGCATGGTAAGATTTTAATTCTACTATTACGACATTCGTGCATCTTTTGCATAAATTCTTCTAAAACTAAACTACATTGTTAACTACAAAGTTATTACTATGTTTTTCAACAGAAAATCTCGGAGGATTGTGTGCCTCATCTGATGTTTCTGAGAGGTCGCATTGTTGTTATGAGCTTAGGGCCACCACGGCCAGGTCAGCCTACCCATCACTCCTGTCCATACCGGATTTCTAAAACAAATGGAGTCATGACAATCAAAGATTGGAAAAAATGTATGCTCAATCGTAGAGAGCTACTTGGAAGCAACATTGTACGTAGGCCAACAATGGGAGACAAGATGATCTCCGTTCTCCATAATGGAGAGTGAGGGCCTATCTTGTTTTATGATATTGTACCTAATAGAGGGTAGAGTAGGTCCTACGAGATAGGAGTACGTAGTTCCTAGGTACAATGTGTTATTATGTGCTACAATGTGTTAGAGTTGATGATGATGATGAGGAGGAGTTGTGATTATGACTAGTGACCAACTTGTTATATGATGTCTCATTGACGAAAATGATGATTAAATAGTGTTATATGTTCTCTCTATATGTACAGTATGTAGCGTCGTGACCAAGCACGGAGATAAGAAAGATCACTTCTCTCTATTAGCTAGCTAACAAAATATATGAAACCCCTAAATTAACCCTCCAAAACCCTTCCCCCCCTCTTTAAAAAAACAACTCCTCAGCTGCTGACGCGTGGATGCTCTTTGGTCCCGGTTGGTGTTACCAACCGGGACCAAAGGCCCTCCTGCCTGGGCTCAGCGGAGCAGCCACGTGTAGCCTCATTTGTCCCGGTTCGTAAGCGAACCGGGACTAAAGGTCATGGGCTTTAGTCCCGGGTTTAGAACCGGGATAGATGGGCCTCTGGAACCGGGACAAATGGAGAAAGAGAGATCGATCACTTCTCTCTGTATATGTTCATGACGATCTTCTATACTTAATGGTTCCTTCATTTTCTTACTAGCTAGCGTGTCGAGTTTTTTCTATAGTAGCTAGCGTCGACCAAGCACGAAGAAAGAGATGACACTTCTCTTTATTAATTAGCTAGCTAAAACAATATAAAACCCCTAAATTAACTGTCCAAAACCCCCTAAACAGCCCCCTCCCTTTCAAAAAAACCCAGCAACTGCTAGATGCTGACGCGTGGATGCCTTTTGGTCCCGGTTGGTGTTACCAACCGGGACTAAAGGTCCTCCTGCCTGGGCTCCCAGCACCGGCCACATGGAGCCCCTTGTGTCCCGGTTGGTAAGCGAACCGGGACTAAAGGTTTTGGGCTTTAGTCCCGACCCTTTAGTCCTGGTTCCAGAACCGGGACAAATGGGCCTTACGAATCGGGACAAATGGGCCTTTTTCTACTAGTGAAGTATTAGGGTAGTGGTGGTGACAATGGTTATGATGGAGATGTTCAATTATGATCGTCGGAGCTAAAGCCGCCTATGAATTAACCTCCCCCATTAGCATAAAAAAACTCTATATGCGACTTGGTCGGATAGTGAGGAGGAGAGTGATATCTCAACCTACTAGATTTTAAGGGGCTAGTTTGGTTTCAGCTTGCGCCAACCATACCAATCGCGGGCTTGCCAAAATATTGACACATGAATCAGCCGCCCACGCCTTGCCAAAATTGTTGGAAATATGCCCTAGAGGCAATAATAAAATGGTTATTATTGTATTTCCTTGTTCATGATAATTGTCTACGGTTCATGCTATAATTATGTTAACCAGAAACCGTAATACATGTGTGAATACATAGACCACAACAAGTCCCTAGTGAGCCTCTAGTTGGCTAGCTCGTTGATCAATAGATGGTCACGGTTTCATGACCATGGGCATTGGATGTCATTGATAACAGGATCACATCATTAGGAGAATGATGTGATAGACAAGACCAATCCTAAGCATAGCACAAGATCGTGTAGTTCGTCTGCTAAGGATTTTCTAATGTCAAGTATCGTTTCCTTAGACCATGAGATTGTGCAACTCCCGGATATTGTAGCAATACTTTGGGTGTGCCAAACGTCACAACGTAATTGGATGGCTATAAAGGTACACTACAGGTATCTCTGAAAGTATCTGTTGGGTTGGCACGAATCGAGACTGGGATTTGTCACTCCATGTGACGGAGAGGTATCTCTGGGCCCACTCGATAAGCCATCATCATAATGAGCTCAATGTGACTAAGGAGTTAGCCATGGGATGATGTGTTACGGAACGAGTAAAGAGACTTGCCGGTAATGAGATTGAACAAGGTATAGGGATACCGACGATCGAATCTCGGGCAAGTGTCATACCGTAGACAAAGGGAATTGTATACGGGATTGATTGAATCCCCAACATCGTGGTTCATCTGATGAGATCATCGTGGAGCATGTGGGAACCAACATGGGTATCTAGATCCTGCTGTTGGTTATTGACTGGAGAAATGTCTCGGTCATGTCTACGTGTCTCCCGAACCCGTAGGGTCTACACACTTAAGGTTCGATGACGCTAGGGTTATAGGGAAATAGTGTACGTGGTTACCGAAGGTTGTTCGGAGTCCCAAATGAGATCCCAGACGTCACGAGGAGTTCCGGAATGGTCCGGAGGTAAAGAATGATATATAGGAAGTGAGGATTTGGTCATCAGAAGTGTTTCGGGAATTACCAGTAACGTACCGGGACCACCGGAACGGTTCCAGGGGTCCACCAAGTGGGGCCACTAGCATCAGAGGGCTGCATGGGCCGCAAGTGGAAGGGAACCAGCCCCTAGGTGGGCTGGTGCGCCCCCACAAGGGCCTAAGGCGCAACTGAAGGTGGGAGGGGGGCAAACCCTAGGGCAGATGGGCCCTAAGGCCCACCCTAGGGTAGCCGCACCCCTCTCCCTCTCTGGCCGCCGGCCAGAAGGCCATCTAGGGCCGGCCGCAGCTCCTAGGGGTGGGACCCCTAGGGCTGCGCCCTCCCTCCCCCTCCTCCTATATATAGTGGAGGGTATGGGGCTGCCAAATACACGAGTTCTCTCTTTCTCTCGGCGTAGCCCTACCTTTCCTCTTACTCGTTCTCCGTAGTGCTTGGCGAAGCCCTGCCGGAGACCACGCAGCTCCACCGTCACCACGTCGTCGTGCTGTCGGAGCTCTCAACCTCTCCTTCCTCCTTGCTGGATCAAGGCGTAGGAGACATCACCGGGCTGCACGTGTGTTGAACGCGGAGGCACCGTTGTTCGGCGCTAAGATCGGAATCCACCGCGATCTGAATTGCTGCAAGTATGACTGCACCAACCGCGTTCTTGTAACGCTTACGCTTAGCGATCTTCAAAGGTATGAAGATGCAATCTCCCCTTACTCGTTGCTGGTTTCTCCATAGATAGATCTTGATGGTCATAGGAAATTTGTTGATTTACTACCACGACTCCCAACAAAAATATTGGGTGAGAATTGAACTAGAGATGATGTGGAGGTGTGGACGTACCAATTATTTGGCTTGAATCCAAATGGGCACCTAGAGCTGGTCAACAACTAGTATTTTGGCACGGCATCATGGGGCAATGATCCAAACAACCCCCAAGTCTCAGACTTGATATTGCTCTCATATTTTTCCGAATTTGTTTTAGGGCTTCTGATGATGTGCGTTCAGTGTGAGGAAACGTTTTCATCGACTACAAAGGTGCATGTAGTGACTTTGTCAATTTTAAGATGATGTGCCGGCTTAGACGATGCTTATAGGTATAGGATAGAATGTGCGTCTGTATTGTGTTGAAAAATAATATGTACAGTACTGTATATCTTTTTACCGAGGGTGATGCCACAAACATTGGGTGGTCCTAGACGCGAATTGATCGTCTTGGCATGGAGTCCACCGAGTCGCTGGTGCATTTACATGGGAGTGCACCACCCTAATTTTTGCCGGACAAAGCTGTAATTTTGGTCCGCAGTACCGCTACTCCTACCTCGGCCGGCAAGTGGCAGCACCAGCAGCAACGGCCATTATTTCCTCGCCATCCATCGTCCAATCCATCCTCCCTTCCTCCCCGGTCATCATCTCCACCCCACCCCACCACCCCGCCCCCCATAAAACCCCACTCCCCGGAGCCCGCAATCCGGCCTCGCATTACTTCCCGCCGCGCGCTTGCAGTTCCGCATTCCCTCCCCGCCGGATCGATCAGATGGGCGGCGGATCCGGCGGCAGGGGGAAGGGGATGCCGCGGGCGATGGCGCCCGTGGAGGAGGTGGACGTCGCCGCCGTGCGGTACAAGCCGCTGGTCCTGCAGGCGCCGCACCTCACGGGGTTCCCGCTCCGGGCCTTCGTCTGGCTCCTCGAGTCGCCGCTCTTCGGCCCCCTCGTCACCTCCGTCCTCAAGAAACAGAACAACATGACGCAGGTCCGCCCCTCCCTCCTCCCAAATTTCCCTTTTTTAGCCGGCGATTCCCCTGCCTCCGTTGCGCTCATCGCAGTTTTCGGTCTTGTTTGCGGGCGGAGCAGATGCTGCAGCACACGGTGATCCCGGAGCGGCCCATGTTCTACCCGGAGTACCCGCCGCAGGGTACGTTCTCTGTTCCCTGGTCCAATCCCCTGTCTCTGTCTCTGCCTGTTCCGTTGAAGTTGTCAATGGCTGTTGTTCATCGCGACAAGCAAGCGAGCAATCAGACACGATAAAAAGAAACAAACACTAATTGACATTTTATAATATAAGCGTTCTACTGTACTTCTTTTGATTCAGTCAAGTTCAGCTGGAACTCTCGCCGGAAAGAAAAAGCTCTGCTCCTGGAACTGAATAAGGCACAGAAACATAAATGTTTGCTCAGTTCAGTTATTAAGATGTCGTCTAATCTTTTTCTCAATTTCATCTGAAAATAACAACCTGCTCAATTCAGTTATTCAGATGCCGCAGTTTCGAAGCACCCCTGTTTTTGGGCCTCTTACATCTCTTTTGACTGGAAATAGCAAGAAAATTTCCTACTGCAGATTTTTTTGACCATGTGAAAGTTGTATGTACAAGGTGAAAAGAAAGTTATACTGTTGTTAATTGCTGCTGCTCCTAACTTGCCAGAGCCGGAGCAAGGGGTGGTGACCCTGGAGGAAGACAGGGATCCTGTGGACAGAGTCGAGGAAGCACTGCAGTGCCTCACTCCGTATGACCCGTCCAGGCGTTTCACATCACTGGATGAGAAGAACCCCTTTCTATACTGGAAGATCCGCGACTTTGCGTACGCGTACCGGTCTGGGATCACGACACCGTCAGCTGTGAGTACCTCACTGGAGTGTAATGAACATTGCTTGCTCTCCTTTCACTTGTGGTGTTAACCTTGACTGCTGCATAGGTTGCGGAGTATGTCATTGCCGGCGTGGAGGAGTGGAACAACAAGACGCCTCCGATGCCAATGCTGATCCATTTTAACGCGGACGACCTCAGGAAGCAAGCTGATGCTTCCACAAAGAGATTTGAGAAAGGTTTACACCCAACCCGGCTTTGCTGCTTTATTTCATCATTGTTGAAACGAACAGACATCAGGTGCAAACTCCGTTTACCTCTTTTCTGTTTCCTTGATATGTGTTCCTTCTTGTGCCCAGGAAGTCCAATTTCTGTTTTGGATGGGATCTTTTTCGCCGTTAAGGACGACATTGACTGCTTCCCATACCCATCAAAGAGTTAGTTCACTCGACAGCAGTAGCCATTTTTTTACTGTGTCCGAGAAGCACATTCTATATCATGTTCCTCCTTTTGAATTCAGGTGCCACCACATTTTTTGACGAAATCCGCCCTGTGGAGAAAGACGCTGTCGCTGTTTCTCGTTTACGGAAATGTGGAGTGATCTTTATTGGGAAAGCAAATATGCACGAGCTAGGCCTTGGGGTCACTGGAAACAATCCAAACTATGGGTACAGTTAATAATCGAGCAGCTGCTAATTCTGTCCGATATGCTGACTTACATGGAGTCTTGGGAAACATGAGTTTTATTGGAGGTGTTAAAACTTATCATGTTCTCATCTATGTTGACCTGGTGTAACTCGAGTGTTACCAGGTTAAAATTTTGCATTCCCTTTTTTTGACACGCTGCAAACATGAAGGTCTAACAACATCTAGGTCATTGTTTTGCCTTGCCTAAATTCTTTTAAAGGAAAATGGGTACATATTTCTTAGCTATTTCCTAGAAGCAAACTCAGCTGAGTAATTGTAAAGCTTGATAAAGAATCAGAACTCTCGGATGCCTACAAACATTATGCTCTAGCAGCTCATCGGAAACCATCACATTATGAAAAGGAAATGGAAAATGAATTTGGAATTTAAAGTCATCCTATATTATTTATCTAGTCTACTTATTTTCTAATGCTTGTCACTTTATCTTCATGTTTTCATAATTATTTATTGCAGGACAGTAAGAAATCCACATTCAATCGATAGATATACTGGTGGTTCTTCATCTGGTCCAGCTGCACTTGTCTCATCAGGGTTATGCTCAGGAGCGATTGGAACAGATGGCGGAGGTTTGTACATATAAAGCTGTGACATTCATTGACACTACATTCTTTTCAGTACTAGTCTCTAATTGGGACCTTCTCTTTCTTACAGGCTCAGTTCGAATACCATCCTCCCTATGTGGCATTGTTGGTTTGAAGACAACATACGGGCGCACAGATATGACTGGGTAACTAAGAGAAGTTCCTACTTGATATTTACTACTAGCACGTGCTTTGCTACAGATAAACGTATATATCCAATCAAGTCGCTGTCACCGTCACTGTCTAAGGCTGCTCCGCACCTCAGCTATGCCTTCACGCTCATCCGAGTCCTACATAGGCTAGTGTCACTTGATTCATGCCTCTGCATTCTTATTCCTGTGATGCTCGTTAAGTCAGTTTGTGGGGGAGATTCGTGTCTTTCAGTTAGTTATTTTTTTTCTTTAAGAATTTTTTAGCAAGGTGATAAACAAAGATGGGAGATGGGCCGTGCCTCACCAACCCCAGTTTATAAGATAGAGTAAACTTTGTGAAACTACAAATATTCTTACAAACTGTCACAAGGTTCCAGTTTTAAGGCTGGAACATAACGGGCCCACCAGTCAGCCTCTTGGCCTCGGTACCTACCTGTAATGGAGGTTTCAGCTAGGGTGTAACGGGTTGCAATGTGTTGATCAATATTGTTGCATGTGCCGGTTCAACTTTAAATATGGGATTTTACTATGTGAGTTAGCTACGTGAAATAGATGCATAAATCCATGGTTTTGAATAGTCTGTGCAAAATACCTGTAGTTTTGTGATATTTATGGTTAAATTTCTTTTGGGCTTCATAACTTAGATGGACCAGGATAACATTTTTAAGACATTTAAGTAAGCATGCGTGGTCTTTCTGTAACACTCCATATGTTCTTAAACCAGGGAAACACCAGTTACTGGATTTACTGGTGCCCTGTTCAGGATTTTGGTTTAAATTTAATGTACAAATATAAAGAGCACCCGACCAATTCGAAACAAATATAAACAGGAACATAGTTCCAATAAAGGGAGCCAGGGACCATATTCTTCTCAAATCTGGGTTTTGCTCAAGTCTCGAATAAACTCAAGGACATATTCAAAACAATTCTGACCATCGATAAGGATGCTTTGTGGATTCCGAACAGCTATGACAACTGAACCTAGCAAGATAGTAATTACGACCCAAGATGTCTTGGTTGCCTTTTGTTTTAATAATAATATAATAGATTGTGAGTAAGCATAATTTTATATCTTATTTGCAGGGTCGTTTGTGATGCTGGGACTGTTGAAGTTGCTTCACCTCTTACATCATCAGTGGAGGATTCTATGCTATTGTAAGCAGTTTGGCTTGCTAGATGAGACCGTGAGGTTGCATGAGTCTGTTTAGCTATCTTTGTTGATAAAGTTGGAAGTTTGTCAACTCTCTTATTTCCCTTAATGATATAAGTTATATATCTAACTATCTGATTGGGTGGGTACAACTGAATACTTGTCATTTATGAACACTCAACAGTCAATACCCTCTGCTTGTAAGCTATGTATTTACTACTTATAGTCTTACACCATGTCTTATGTCATTTCAGGTATTCTGCACTAGCAGGCTCTAGACCTACGGACAAACTTACTCTGAGACCTGTAAGATATTTCTTCTTTTAGCACTTCCCATCTGGTAAATACCAGAAGCACTGAATGTCTGTTAAAAAAAACCTAAAATATCTTTAATATCACTTCTACGTCATTGCACTATACTAGTCAGTTTTTTTTCCTTAAATGGAAACAGTACGGATGTCAGTCATTACTGAATTGTAGTAAAAAAAGATTGTGATTGTTTTTTCTGAAATGAAATGTAAAATTTTAAACTCCAACAGTACAGTAATCACAATACAGCAACAGTCAGATGTTAATATTCTCCATTATTACCCGGGATGGATCGTAAGTTACGATCTAAAGCTGGCCTTATTGCATCCTATCATCCTCATAGTTTCTGTATCTCTTTCCTTTGTCCTCTGTACAGTCCCCGCTGTGTGTTCCTAACTTGGCGTCCTCAGAGAACAGCAACATCCTGCAATCAGTGAAAGTGGGAAAATATACAGAGGTACAAATTTTCAGTGAAATATTATTTTTTGTACACATGTGCCTTTTCTTAGATAAAATTTGCTTCTGCAGTGGTTTCATGATGTCCCTGATAATGAGGTCTCAAATACATGTGAAGATGCACTTAACCTCCTATGGAGCACCTTCGGATGTCAGGTATGGCCATTTATATCGCAAACATATCTTATTATTACACCTAACTAGGTCTTGTACCTTTGAATGTTCCATTTCTTCTTTAGATGAAAGCATTTGATCATTAATCAGATTTTCCATGTGTAAGGTGCTTATGTGCTCCCAATAACTGCAACCATAGTTCTGTTGATGGTTATGTCAAAACTATTGTGAAGTGTTAATTAGAAAAATGTCCATCTTGACTATTGTTAACAACTCCTGTAAATTGTAACTGATTATTGATGAGCATCATTTGGAGCTTCTAGCTACCCAATAAGCAGTAGTAGCTAAGCTTATTTTTCCCCAGCTGCTAAATGATTATGAAGATGCCTTTTCTGTTAGTGTGATATCTACTACTCCCTCTGTCCCAAAATAAGTGTCGTTGATCTAGTACAAAATTTGTACTAGGTTAGTACTAAATTTGCGACACTTATTTTGAGACGGAGGTAGTACTATATAGGAAGAGGATTTGGAGCACCTGGGTGCTCCACTCCTCTATATGAACATTAATTTCAAAAAAAGCCCGGGAAAAAAGTCCTGGGGTTTTGGGATATGAAACCTGGGTGCCCAATCTACTCCTGTGTGAAGTCTCATGAAAAATGACATCCGTGGTATTCTCGGTAAAGAAGGCGAAAACTTTCTATGTACAGAAAAAACTGTTTTGATGGATCGTAGGCCGGACTGTATTTCCTTCGCCATGGATGCATTTCCTGGTATTTTTTCACGAAACTTCATACGGTAGTAGATTTGGGCACCCAATTCCAGATTTGTTTTTGAATTTTCCTGGTATTTTTTGAATTTAATATTCATATAGGGCTGTGGAGCACCCAGGAGCTCCTGTGTATTTTCCCACTATGCATATTCTATTGTTTTTCAACATCGCAGCTGACTAGTATTGTTTAATATTTTTCAAGATAGAAGAGATAATCTTACCAGAGCTTGAGGAGATGCGTACAGCCCATCTTGTCTCTATTGGCTCAGAAGCATTCTCCGACATGAATGCTCATTACCAAGCAGGGTACCTACCTATGCAGATTATCAATATTGCTCTCAGCATGAGTTATATATGTACATATAAAAAAATCCTTTCAAGACGAGACATAACTTGAAATTCTGGTCCCTGAGAGACTGGAAGTATTTTTTTCAACTAGTCTTTACTATTCTGTAATATCAATCTCACAATACTACTATCTTTCAGGAGGCGAACGGAAATGACGTTAGATACTCGAGCAAGTTTGGCACTTTTTAGGTCATTCACTTCAGCAGATTATGTTGCTTCTCAATCTCTGAGGTGAATATGAGTGTAAATTAGCTGTTTATGTTTCCATTACAGCACTTCATTCATATGAAGTAGGTTTTTCGTTCTGCAGTTTTATTTGGTTCTGGGAACCACTTTGAATGTGATTGTAGATAGGAAAGATAAAATAAAGCCTATTTAGATTGTAAGATTGTTTCAGGTAACACAGAAAGATGACCAATCAAGCTAATAGGAAACGTAACATGTCTTTTCTTATGACCCCACAGGTTTCCACAAGCCTTATACAGTGCATCTTAGTTAGATTGATTCAATAATATCAGTTATTTCTAGTAACGACCTTAGTTATTACTCCCTCTGTAAAGAAATATAAGAGCATTTAGATCACTACTTTAGTGATCTAAACGCTCTTATATAAGAGCATTTAGATGATCTAAATGCTCTTATATTTCTTTATGGAGGGAGTACTAAATATACAAATTTAATTCTGATTTATGATGATATGACATCCTACATATATGTCATATTCTAGTTAGGAGCTCTTTCTTTAGCATTATAGTTTGAAAACAAATAGGGGATTAGAGACAAGCAAAGAAATAGGGCTTGCATTACAGAGCACATCTAACGCCAGGTGATGGGGCATTACTTATAGTGTATTAATTGTGTGGACATTTATGCTAAGTTATAATATTTCAATTTATGCTAAGTTATAATATTTCAATAGCTACTAGAAGTTGTGCAGCTCCTGTTTCATCATTATCTGCTACCAGAAAGTGCTGCTAGTTTTCTTTAAAATCTGTCATGGTCTTGACTCGTAGTTTGTCACATACTGAATTACTGAAATTTCCTAGATGTGCTGACTGTTGCACAAATCATGGAAATTTAGGTGTTACTATAAATCACATGCCACATAGCTGTTGTATGACAAATGCAATTAAGTCTGAAATCTGAACTGTGAACTATCAAGTGTGTATTTCTTTCTCCCATGGCAGATGTTCTGGCAGTTGTGTGCTAACGGTATCTGTGGCCTTTATAGGAGAAGGATAATGTACTATCACATGGAAGCTTTCAAGAAGGTTGACGTCATTGCAACCCCTACAACCGGGTAAAAGATTTTGAAGTTTACTACAGTTGGTCCATAGATGTTTTATATCATCTTACTCGTTACTGCTAATGGTTGTGTATGCATGCTTCCTCATTCGTACTTGTTTTTGACTAGTCAAAGAGGCTAGTACATGAGGAAAGTTCTGCTTTCTAGCTCCTAGTAGATGGTTAGTAGTTCTAGGTGACACATATTTTGCTAATAATTTCAGGGTATATAGGGCCACACAAGCATGTCGAGTTCTGACTTAAATACGGGATAATATCTGTAGATTACCGAATTGACAATACTAATTAACATCTGGGATTACACAGAGCAGCTGCCATAACTCTGTTTATCTATGCTCCCTAGAATGCTGCATACCTAATTTTACCTGGTTGCACCAGTTTTCAAGAAATTATGGTGTACTCATGCTTCTTATCATATGTATTATCTCTTGCTATAACTAAGGAAGTTGCTGTTTTCTCTTCAGCATGACCGCGCCAAAAATACCACCAAGTGCTCTGAAAGGAGAGTCTGATTATGTTGTATCAGGTAGATTCTTTGCACTATACTACGTTGTGCATGTTCATTAGCTTTTGAACACGTGGATTTGCATCTTATCTCAAACTCAACTTTGAACCATGCTAACATCCTGTATAAAACCTGCTGGAATCTTAATGTGAAACAATTGTTAGTTCACACAACAACTGCTGTCATTGTCTTGTCTTGAGAAAGAAGTTTGTAATAAGAAAAATAAAATAATGATAGCTCTTCATGTGAAATTTGTAGGGGAGATCAAAGTTTTAAACGCGGTTTTCACATGTTAGCAGTGAAGATACAAAAAAGCTATGACTGAGCTATCACTAGCTATTTCCTTATTTAGATCATGGATATCACGCTTTTGCGGTGGGAATGCACAAAGCTATAACAGAATATCACAAGGTATTTTAGAACTTTGTTGGAATCAGATATACAGGGGGCATTTCTTCCTATTTGGAATCCAATAGTATAAAGTAGCTATGCAATATGGAAGTACACGAGTTCTGTTCATAGTTTATAGGAGTTTAGCAGTGCACGAGTTCTATTAATGCCTGTTTTGACGCCAACCTGCCAAGTACAATTGTTGGTACTTTGCTCTACAGTGATCAATTACACCTTTTCTGTCCCTGATTCAATCTCTTTATTGCAGCCAAGCTGATGCAATTCATTTTTGCCGGGAACCTTCTTGGCTTGCCTGCCATTACTGTTCCTGTAAGTGTGGTGTCACAACTCATGACGAGTATTAATCGTATCTTCTAGTTAGCAATTATTATAGGAATCATTCAGGATTTTGTTATAATATAGCTCAAAAACATGGAGTGAAAGTATTAATTGCTAATATGTGCTGCTACTCATGTCCTGTACTCAGGTTGGTCATGACAAGCAAGGCCTTCCTATCGGCTTGCAACTGATAGGCCGCCCGTGGGGCGAGGCTAGCTTATTGAGGGTGGCTTCGGCAGTAGAGGTACTGTTCGCATTCATCATAAATGTTCTGTATTTGTGGTTTGCCATCTGAGAATGTGCTCATATTTTATAAGAGTCCATGTGCTTTTTAAGGCTGCATTTTGTATGAACCCGAGTGAATCTCGGAACATTCGCCAATTTTGATCCGTTAGCATTGGGGAGAATTTATTTACACCGCTATGTTGTCTATGGGCATTTATTTATATCGCGACATAAGTACACTTAGCTGCAAATTACTTTGAGTAAATTTTAACGGGAAAATATGCTAAGGCAAATAAAAATGTTAGGGAAGAAATAGTAATTTATGAAATATCGTAAGTTTGTCATGCCTACAGAATCTGAAAATTAGTATTCAGTGGCATCATCACCATCATGAGTGTGAGCATTATTCAAGTCTTTTGTACCGTCTTTGTCTCCTTCTGGACCCTCGGCATGAATTAAAAACGTGACCTTATTTTCCCCTGCTTTCAGGAGCTCTGCTTGAAGAGAAGAAATCGGCCATCCACATTTTACGACATCCTGAAGACCTGAAACATCATCAGTATGCAATACTATCAATACTATGTGAGAGGTTTGTCATTTGTCAGGACTCAGGATAGACACAGCAAACCCTTCTCCAGTTTATAAAAAACTGAGAAAATAATTTTACCAGAGATATTGTAGCAGCAATAAGCAAGTGAGGTAGTATATAAAGAAACCGTTTGGACGTTTGGGATATCTCTGCCGGTTTTCTTCTTGTTGTGATTCATCTTGTTCGTAATGTTCTTGATCTGGCCCGTCTCTGCCGGTTTTCTTCTTGTTGTGATTCATCTTGTTCATAATGTTCTTGATCTGGCCCGTCTCTGCCTGTCGAGAAAGCGGAGACAGAGATGTAACCGAGATATCCATCATTGACAAGTGCGAGTGAATCATGAACTTGTATCTCATCATAACAAGAAGAAAACTTGATGATAGGTTCAAAATGAAGTGGAGTATGTGACACAAAAAAATAAATAAATCTATACCGCTCATTTCGTGTTTAAGAGCACTTCCCATCATTTTGTGGTTTTGTTTGTCCCAATACTATTTGTTGAAACATATTGTCTGTTTCTCTCTTTATCAGTTAAGACTTTGAACGAATCAATCGGAGCATCAATTTTAGACTACTAAATCTGTTGGTAAGGAAAAAAAAAGCTTTTGTTTTGCTTTGTTCCTTCATCCGAAGAGAAGGACCAAGACAAAGAAGAGGGGTCGACTTCTTCTTCTCTTTATGACCGAGAACGTTTGAGCATTGACCATGCTCGGTAAGAAAGAGAATTCACAGAGCAAGAACAAGGAAGTCAACCTGTCCATGCAGGGCCTTGAATCCATAACCTTTTGTAGTTCACCGGGAGTTCACATTTACCTAGAAACCTTTCAATTCAACACCGAATTTAAGAGAACGTTCATCTGATACTATTCCCTTCGTCCCATAATATAAAACGCTTTTGCAAGCTATTACAGCATAGTCAGTTGTCTCGATATTTGGTGGATTCGGTTGGATGGCCAGTGCGGATTAATTCGGCTGATGTCACAGATCTTGGTGGTCCTCTGGAGGCAAATTTATCGTCCTGTCGCTGAATCGGTGCTACCCCGGCTGGATCTCCGGCATATCGGAGTCCACTGAATCGCTGGCACATTTACGTGTGCACAGTCCAAGTACACAGTAATGATCAGCAGCACGTACCCCGGCTGGCATGCCATTATTTTCTCGCCACCCTCCCCTTCCTTCCTCGTCGTCGTCGTCGTCTCCGACCCCCCACGGCCACCTCCACCCACAAACCTTCTCCTCGTCGCCGTCCGCGCGCTCGCAGTTTCGCATTCGCTCTGCGGAGAGAGGGAAGCGGAGCGGATGGGTGGCAAGGCGAAGGGGACGACGCCGCCGCCGCGGGCGATGGCGCCGGTGGAGGAGGTGGACGTCGCCGCCGCGCGGTACGAGCCGCTGGTGCTGCATGCGCCGCGCCTCACGGGGTTCCCGCTCAGGGCCTTCGTCTGGCTCCTCGAGTCGCCGCTGCTCGGGCCCCTCGTCACCTCCGTCCTCAAGAAGCAGAACAACATGACGCAGGTCCGCCATCCCTTGTCAGTTCCTATTTTGGTTTGGGATTATTTTGCTTCCGGTGTGCACTCACCGCGGTTATGGTCTTGTTGGGGGACGAGCGAGCAGATGCTGCAGCAGACGGTGATCCCCGACCGGCCCATGTTCTTCCCGGAGTACCCGCCGCAGGGTACGTACGACGGTCATACCCTCTCTCTCTCTGTGTGTGTGTGTGTGTGTGTGTGTAAGGCTACAAGCAAAATCAGTCATACCCTCTTGAATTTGTCTAGTTGAGATAGATGTTCTACTTCTTTCAATCACTCAGTTTCTACTGAAACTTTTCGCCAAAAGAAGAAAAAATCACGCGGAAACTGAAAAAAGGTGCACAAACATAAATGTTTGCTACAGAAGCACAACCACACCTGAATAATTTATTTGCTCAGTTTCGTCTAGAAAATAGTTTGCTCAATTCAGTTGCTCAGATGTCGCGGCTGATATTTTCAAGCACCATTTGTTTTACCGGAGACAGTAGGACAATTTCCTACTGCAGCCTCTCCAATCATATGAAAGTTATATGCAATGCACGGCGCAACAAGATAAAAAAGAAGAAGGTTTATTATTGTGAACTGCTGAAGCTCCTAATTTGATTTGCCAGAGCCGGAGCAAGGGGTTGTGACCCTGGGCGAAGACAGGGACCCTGTGGAGAGAGTGGAGGAAGCACTGAAGTGCCTCGCTCCGTATGACCCGTCTCGGCGTTTCACATCGGCCAGTGAGAAAAATCCATTTCTCTACTGGAAGATCCGGGACTTTGCGCACGCGTACCGGTCCGGGATCACGACACCATCAGCTGTGAGTAGCTTACTAGATCTGGAATGTAATGTACAGAACATTGCTTCCTCTCGTTTGCATTTGTGGTG